>CM065300.1:111213609-113656870 GCA_032871835.1 Dipteronia dyeriana | reverse complement strand
TGCAAATTTGAACTGTGTAGATGAAGTTTGAGAACAATCTTGTTCCTACACCGCTGGCCAGGACACTCTCTATACATATGTCTAGATCGTGGTACACAATGCATGAAGGCTCTGCCAATTAGCGTGGTGCAGACCGCCCTCGCGGCATATGCATACACCACGGCCCAACAAGCAGGTACCCACTGGAATTTCTCGCGGCACAGACTGCTCCACATAACATAGTGTCTAGGCTGCGGGCACATAGAACATTGAGAGGTATAGAGACTGCGACAAGGTAAGTGACCCAGACCGTGGTATGGGCACGATTTCACGCATTATATAAGTGCGTTGTCTGGGCTGTTTTTCCTCCATTGTTCTTGTTTGGTTGCACCGTTCCTCTTCTCCCTCCACTTCCCTTTTTTTTATTTATAAATTTTCATTTTTATAAACATTGAGGACAATGTTTAGATAAGTTTTTGGGGGTGTGAATTTGTGTTTATTTTAATTTTTGAGCGATTTGTTCAAATCTGCGAAAGTGCCCTGTTTTGAAATTTTTTGAGGCAAATATTTTGTTAAAACTGTATTCATTGGTGAGGAAATAATTTTTTTCTGTCCATGATAGGTACTTCGTTTTTTCGATACGAATCTAATAGTATAAAGAACGTAAAATTCTGGGCGGTGGTTTAAAGTATGAATGTTTCTTCGACCAAAGGTCATGGGCGATGCCCTGTTTTTACAAATCTGCATGTGGACTGTTTTCAATGCCTGTTTTATCATTGTATGATTCGAATTTTGAATTGTTTTTCTAATGAAAAGTGTGCATTTATATTTCTAGTTTCTTGTGTTAAAATATGGTTACGTTATTGATTCATATAAGAGATATGCATTAAACACAAACGTAAGTCGTTTAAGAAAGTCACCAGTTTTTGAATTGTTTGTCCTCTATTTTTCGATATTTCTTTTGTGTGCTTTAAGAGCCATAATATATGCTTTATTCACTGAGTTTAGACTAACATCTTGCCACTTAGAGTAGTGCATTGCAATTTTCAAAATTTATGGCATGCTCTCGATATGATGGTGGATAGGATGCTTAGTTGGATAACCATGATTAATAATGGAGACTACCCTTGTAAGTTCACTAAGCCAAAAAGCGTACATAATTATCATTATAGAGGGTTTGTTGTTTCTAATCCTAAACACTTATTAGGTTCTTAGTATTAGAAATTGATCTCAATAGGTTATGCATTGGAAATTAAAGAACATTCATCATAAAAAGATATCACATGTGGACTTTGCTATTATTTTGGTTGAACCATTATAAGTGATATAGACAATGTGTGCTTTAACTCACTTAAAGGGCCTTAAATATTTCCACCTTATGTGTGTGCTCCATATCCAATTTTGAAGCCAAACACTATAAGCCTTTTTCTTTCATCACCCACATCCCCCAATTAGCGATATATTAATCATACCTTATAGCTTGGGATCATATTGAGGTGATGAAGATAATTGAAGAGAGTTCGAAACGGGTGATTTGTGATGTGCATGTACTAAGACAAAGCTAGAATATGAAATGCAAAGAAGGTGTTTGAAGAATTATGTAATTTATGTACAAATTCTCATCTAAAAAAAAGGTTAAAAAAAAGTTAAAAATAAATAAACAAATGAATGAGATGATGAATCAAAAGTAAGTGACAAGGGAAAGAGCTTTACAATGAAGTGATGAGAACTCAGAATCTACTCAAGAAGGAGAATGAACAAAATTGTTAAAGAAGCCTAGATGCAAGTGGAATGAAGAATTCGAAGAAATTCAACCGAGTATGAAGATTACCGAAGAATTTCTCGATATGAATCCTAGGTTTGTTTGATATCCTTTTCCAGTTCTTTCTTAACCATCACCCAATGGCCCCGTTACAACCAAAGAAAAGACCTAATTGATCTTTTGGGAATGCTAGCTCGAGAGTAAAGGTAAACATGTGCTTTTCTTGTTCTTAATGTCTGATTCCATTCATGAGATCCTTTGCATGAAATTAACCGTTCTTTCTATTATATATTCATATGCTATTATATCTTGAATTTTCTTGTGCATAAACCTCCCATCGCATATGCTTGAGGATTGTATCTGCCTAGGTTCTGTGTGAAATTAATGAGTGACATCCTAAGAGAATTAGAGTCGAGGCGAATTATATCTATAGCATTTGACGAATGCGTTTTTGAAGCTAAAGTGTCTTGAATATGGGATTTTCATTAAAACTAAGTAGTGCATTCAAATTTGTGACATAATTTTAGTCTTTATTCAGTTGCTCTAGCATGTATTGGCTTTGAATGGTACATTTGAGTTTGCATCTTGATAATTTTGCTTTTCGTAGAAATATGTTTGTGGGTAGCATAACTGTAAACCCTCAAGAGACAAAACTCCTCCTACTAGAGACACCTAGAGGTTGAAAGGCTTGTAGCATACGCTTAATGCTATCGTGTTCCCTACGAAAGTGGCTTAGCTTATTTTTATTTTTATTTTATTTTTAGATTTTTGTTTGTTTTAATTTTTTTGTTTTTATTCTTGTTTTCCTCAAGGACTAGCAAAAAGATAGGTTTGGGGGTATTTGATCGGTCTATTTCTGTATATGTTTTAGGTCCCCATTTCCTATTATTTATGCTTTGTTCTTAGGTAAAATTAGGTATTTTATGTGTTTGTTGAGCATGTGTAGGTCACATTCCATTCAAGAAGTGTTGGATGTTATTTTGGAGAAAATGAGCAAAAAGAACAATTTCCGAACCAGTGCAGAACAATCATTTTGCGGGCCCAATATCTCTCAACTCATATCGAATTGTGTGTCCTACTACCTATGGACTGAATGCCCGGAGTCTAGTTTCAGGTTAACTTTATGGATCACAATTATGATATTCCTAGAAAAGGTTATGCATAATTTAGTAACCGAAGGTCAGTACTGGATAGTGAAATGCGGCCTAGACCGCTGTCCAGGCAAAAGACCTAGCTAGCGGTCTACAGAGTGGTACTTGTTGGAACCCTGTTCACCGGTTACACAGCGGAACTAGGTTTTAATTTTTTATTTCAGATCTTATCTGTATGTGGGACCAGTGAACTTTTGGATCGTAATTATTTTTCAAAACTAATACATACAATATTTAAACACAGGAAATTAAAATCGATATAATCAGAAAAACATATCAACATTTGAAGGCTCCTTCACTTTACATTATGCTCCTGTCTGAACCAATCTTACCAACATTTGAAAGTTTCTTCACTTTATGATGTGCTCCTGTCTGAACAACTTGATCTTCCTCGCTACTTCCCGGACTGGCAACTGTGTGTAGGCGAGTCACGATCTCAGGAACTTGAATGGAGGATGTAGAGAAATACTTGAAGAAACTCTTTCTTCTCAATTTGGTGTATTGATTTCACGCACACATAAATTGCATCTCATGCAAAACTTATATATATATTTTTCTTTGATTCGTGTATATCAGATACATACCAAAACAAAACAAATCAACCCCTTTTTTTTCTTTGTTTCATGCCTAACAGGTACCAAAAACCAAACAAAAAAAAAACAATCTTTTTTTTTCACTTGTATCAGGTACCAAACCAAAACAAAAAAAAAACAACCTTTTTATCTTTGATCAAAGTCAAAGTTTTTTTTTTCTTATATATATATATCCTTGTTTGTATCCTATACAAACACTTATATATGTGCACACACCAATTTACATCCTATACAATCTCTTGTGTTATAATTGATATATATCTTTTAATTATCCTTCTCAAATATATCTAATATATTAAAAAGTGATAATAAATATTTTAAATTTAAACTTAAATTCAAATACTTAGATAAATGATTTAGTAAAATAAAATAATCCTATTATTTTATCTTTACCTAATCCATATATTAACTAACACCCTCCAATTAATAGTTAATTAATAATTAATAATTATCATTATAATTAAATAATCTAATTATTTTATTAATTTAACTATTAACATTCATTAATTAAATAATCTCATTATTCAATTAATTCCCGTATATATACGTGTCACTTTTGTAACACAATTAATTGGACAATCAAATCAATTTACCGTGACCCTTGTTACCTAAATCGATCGGGCTAGGAAGGGGACCTAATGGATCCGCAGTATTTTGAGCTTCAATAACCCTCAGAATCATTAATTAAATTGTTTAACTGATTATTAATTCTGGTGTTATTCCACTAAAAACCTGAAGTTACACTCTCTCAACTACAGACGCTTTTACACAGACCGATACAACTCGGTGTCCATCGATATAGCTATTACACATGGTGTGATCCTCCACAGTTGTTCATAATTAGTGTTGGGTCATAATGTCCGTTATACCCCTCTAATTACATATATTCTTTAAGTACCGTTGATTCTATAATGAACAATAAATCCTATTTCCTTACGGAATTAGGAGAACGCTCATATTGTTCGAGCCCCGAATCAACCCTTAAGGGAACTACCGTATACTTCTCACAAGAAGAAGTGGATTCCACTATTGTGTACAAATCTTCCCAGCCACAAGCCAAACCGTAATCCTAACATACGGAGCATATTGATCGGGAACTGCATCCGACCTCACTCATGGTATATCAAAGACCACGATCTAACCTGAAGGAGTCGATAAGACACTCAGGCTTAAGATCACACACATATAGTCATCATTAGTTGATATATATGAATCTCATCGGTAAACAGATCTTGGTGGCCTAGTCCTATATGATCATATCATACAAGGTGCCCTACATTCCAATATCTCATATGAATGATTCAGGATAGAATCATCGTACATTACGGAATGAACCGCAGCTATAGATTAACCACAAATTAAAGTACTCAGCTTAATTTGCTATCTATGGACTCTTTAGATTGCACGCCTCTTACTGTATCCATCTGTATATGACACTCATATACACAGTTCGAGATTACATCCGGCAATCTTGGATGTTAAATATATGCACAAGTTATAAAAACAACATGACAAGAATGAATTAAATTTTCCTTATATTTATTTTATAAATCCATTTATAAATTACATCTTTAGGCATAAACCCCAACAATCTCCCACTTGCACTAAAGCATGTGAGGCATGTCTCGTAACCCTAGACCATCTAGGTGACTCGAAAACACTTTAACCAGTAAGGTCTTAGTAAATGGATCTGCATGATTGTCTTGTGAGGCTATCTTGGTAACGATCACATCTCCTCTCTGCACTATCTCTCTAATGAGATGATACTTTCTCACTATATACTTCCCTCTCTTGTGGCTTCTTGGTTCTTTGGAATTAGCCACAGCACCACTGTTATCACAATAAAGTGTGATGGGCCTATCCAAATCTGGAACAACTTCTAGATCACTCAAGAACTTACGGAGCCAAACAGTCTCTTTAGTAGCTACATATTCGGCTTCCATGGTAGAGTCAGCAATGCAAGATTGCTTGATACTTCTCCACACAATGGCTCCACCACCCATGGTAAATACTGATCCAGACGTGGATTTCCTAGAATCTCTGTCTGACTGAAAATCAGAATCCATGTATCCTAAAGGGATCAAATCCTGCTCGGAATACACTAGCATATAGTCTCTCGTACTCCGAAGATACTTAAGAATTGTCTTGACAGCAACCCAATGATCCAATCCTGGGTTGGACCGGTATCTGCTGACTACTCCCACTGTATAGCAGATGTCCGGTCTCGTGCATAACATATCATACATGAGACTACCTACTGCCGATGCATAAGGTACATGTCTCATATCCTCAACTTCTTTAGGTGTCTTAGAACACTGTTCCTTGGACAAGTGAACTCCATGCCTAAAAGGTAAATTACTTTTCTTGGAGTTTTGTATTGAAAATTGCACAAGAATCTTGTCGATATATGATGCCTGAGACAGTGCTATGAGTTTATTCTTACGATCCCTTATAAGCTGGATCCCAAGAACATAACTCGCCCTCTCCCAAATCTTTCATTTGGAATTGGCTAGCCAGCCAGCCATTTACATCAGACAACACTCTCACATCATTCCCAATGAGTAGGATATCATCTACGTATAGGACCAAGAATACTACTTTCTTATCAATGATGCACTCGTAGACATAAGGCCCATCGACTTTCTGCTCGAAGCCATAGGTTTGATCACATCATCAAGCCTAATGTTCTAAGATCTAGATGCTTACTTAAGTCCATAGATGGACCTTTGTAGCTTGCAAACCTTTTGCTCTTGATCTGGAGACACGAATCCCTCTGGTTGCATCATATATATGCTCTCATCAAGATTGCATTCAGAATGCCATTCAAGAATGCAATTTTGAAGTCCATTTTCCAAATTTTGTAATCGAAATAAGCAGCGATGGATAAGAGAATCCTAATAGACTTAAACATAGCTACTGGCAAGAAGGTCTCTTCATAATCGACCCCCTCTTTCTGGGTATAACCCTTGGCCACTAGCTTTGCCTTGAAGGTTTCTACCTTCCCGTCTACTCCTCTCTTTCTCTTATAGATCCACTTACACCCTATGGGTTTTACTCCATCCGGTAAGTCTACAAGATCCCAGACTGAGTTAGAGTACATGGACTCCATCTCGAGATTCATGGGTTTAAGCCATTCCTCTTTATCAAGATCTTCTATTTCATTCTTAAATGTCAATGGATCATCCACACAATCGGTAGAGACAACACCTTATCCCTCACATATACCTAAATAGCGTTCAGGTTGTCTCACAACCCTCTCACTACGTCTAGGTGGTAGTGTATCCTGATCAGGAACTATCAGACTCTCAGATGTTTATGGATCAACAACTCTTATTGATGAAGCACTAGTCTCACCAAGCTCTAACTCATTCAATACAATCTTAGAACAAGGTTTATGGTCACTAATATAATTGTCCTCAAGAAACGTTGCATTTGTCGATACAAATACTTTGTTATCTTCGGGACTATAGAAGTGTCCACCTCTGGTCTCCTTAGAGTATCCTACAAACAAGCAGACCACAGACTTGGAGTCTAGCTTTCCACTTCTGTTCTTTAGCACGTGTGCTGGACACCTTCATATGTGGAAATGTCCCAAACTAGCTTTACGACCATTCCACAACTCTATGGGAGTCTGAGGAACAGATTTGGATGGCACTACATTCAAAATGTATGCCGCTGTTTGTAACTTATATCCTCAAAAGGAATTTGGTAATGATGAGAAACTAATCATAGATCTCACCATTTCCATTAGGGTTCTATTTCTCTTCTCCGCTACACCATTTTACTGAGGTATACCGGGAGCTGTGAGGTGGGAAACTATCCCATGCTCGACCATGAAGTCTTCAAACTCTTGATCAAGGTACCCACCTCAATGATCCGATGGTAGTGACTTGATAGTCTTATCTAATTGATTCTCAACTTCAGCTCGGAATTCTTTGAACATTTCAAATGTTTCCAACTTCCGTTGCATTAGGTAGACGTATCCGTATCTTGAGTAGTCATCTATAAAGGTGATATAATACTCATAACCACCCATAGCTTTAGCATTCATCGGTCTGTAGAAATCAGTATGTATAAGCTCTAGTGGTTCCTTAGCTCTAAGTCCTTTTCCAGTAAAAGGTCTCTTAGTCATCTTATCTTCCAGACAAGATTCGAAGACAGGTAAGGTGCAACCCTTTAACTCACTTAAATGTTCGCTTTTCACTAGTCTGTCTATCCGGTCAAGGTTGATATGACCAAGCCTTAGATGCTAGAGATACGTGTCATTATCTGGAGAAATCTTATGTCGTTTAGTTTTTGGTTTTTAACCTTAAACATTTCGGTGTTGAGCAGTGTAGTATGTATTAACGGTCTTAACATATACAAATTGTTTTTATTAATTCCTGAACAAATATTTAGACCATTCTTTCCAATAATAACAGACTTATTATTAAAAGAAACAGAATATATTTTGTTCTAACAACTTAGAAACGGAAATCAAATTCTGTGTAAATCCAGGAATATAAAATACATTGTCCAAAAATATATAATTATTACAAAAACGTAATCTAATTACGCTCATTGCTCGTGCCGACACGACATCCCCTAACCTCACACGCATTGAGAAGGCTTGCTCATCTAGTTGTGTCCATGAATCAGTCCATTGTAAAGAAGAACAAACATGGTTAGTAACCCCTGAATCAACTATCCAGGGTGAAGAATCATCTTCCACTAAACATGACTCAAGAACAAGTAAATCATATTTACCTTTCTTAGACTTCTTCATGCTTTAGGCTTTCTTGGATTTAGGCTTACCCTTTGCTTTCCCAGTAGACCTCTTCCCCTTCTTATTATTTGAGGAACATGGTTCGGCAACATTTACCTCACCTGTCTTGCCCTTGTTTTCCTTAGTCAATGACTCAAAGGTAGTGAGCTCACTGAGCAACTGTGTGAGATTGAACCTTAAATTGTTCATCTCTTAGTTACTCTAAAACTAATCGAAACTTTTCGAAAGAGTCGTCAGTATGATACTCACTTGACTGGGTTCGTCAATGGCTCCGCCATTGACTTCTGCCTTGTTGAAGTAGGATATCATGCTCAGGACATGTTTCTGAACTGACGTACATTCCTTCATACGAGCGAGCATAGCGGAACAAACAACTTTGTGTGGCTTTTGCTCAGAGGGCTGCCCGAACGTAGCTTGCAATGACTCAATGATTTCGAATGCTGAAGTTATTGTTTCGTGCTTTGTAACAAGCACGTCTGTCATTGAAGCCAACAGATATGTTCGGGCCTTCTCATCAGTTGAGACCCATCGCTCGTATGCCTCACGAACAGTTCATGTGGCATTGGCAGCAGGCGCTGGAGAACTCTCCTTCGTAAGCACAAACTTGAGGTCTTTGGTGACCAATATTGCATTAATGGTAAGTTTCCATTTAGTGTAGTTATAACCAATTAATTTGTCATTTGTGAGAATTTGAAGTAATGCAGAAGACATTATTACTGAAATAAATAAAACATTCATTCAGTAATTTATTTAAAACAAGTACGAGTGCTTTGGCATAAATTTAAACATAATGCATTCACACGTTTAACGAACTAGAACTACCCTAAAACTAGTTACTATACCATGACAATCAAACATACCATAAAGAAGTGTCGCCTTAGGTCGGTCAAGTCTTTGAATGTTGGACTGAGACATTCTCAATCAAATGATAATCTAGAATAACTCTTATTCCATATCATTCAACCATCGTTCATTCAGTCAGGTTTTTAATTAACAAACTTAATCAAAACCTTCGTGAGTGTAACCCACTATTTCAGATCTCACGAGCTTAACTCGAGAATTGTCGCCTTAGGGTCGGTTAATCTCGAAATACCCTCAGAAATCATATCCGTTATGAAGTCAACCTTGATATTGACCTTTGTGGAAACCCTCCTTAGGGAGGACAAAAGCAAAGCCGTCATGAGGCCCAACTAGAATCTCACAGTGTTGAACTAATGATGGAGACCGCGGGATATATATGTCATATATCCCTCTCCCACTCACTATTTAAAAATTAGGGTTTTCTATTAACCGTTAATGCACCTAGACTCTACAGGATTAAACGACTAACTTTAATCAAGTTATCTAGCGCATTAATTAATTTGAACCAAATTCTAATTAACTAATAAATTATTAATGTTTTTTAACAATTAAAAATCTAATATATTAGTGAATAATCTAAGCCTTTGTAAACTATTTACTAGGGTTAGATTATTAAGTTAGTGTTTACCAAGTTTTAACTATTAAAACCCTAACACTTTATTTGGATAATTTATTATTAGGTAATTAATCATATTAATCCTAATTACAATAAATGACACTAGTAATCTAACTTATTAAACTCTTTAATAACTAGATTAATATTAATGAGAATTACCAAGTTTTCTAACCATTAAAAATTAATCTCATTATTCATAGCCAATTATGTATATTACTCATTTTAATCACATTAAAAAAATACATAAAATATCAGGCTATGATGCATGTATGACATATCAAATATATTTGTGTAAGCACATCTAATCTAAATGACTTACGTATACATGGCAATGCTTTTATCATCACATAATATAAAGCATACATGAATTGACCGAGTACTGTTGATTATTTAACCTAAAAAAATTGGAATCTAAAATTATAAAAAATTTCTCAAGGCATTCATTGGTTTTATTGTAATTTCCGAGTCTTCCAGTCTCTTCAGGTCACTCCGATTCATCTCATGAATCCTTCTTCACGATTTTTCCAGGTCTTCAATATAGGCTACAATTTTTTTTTTTACTTACAATTCAATAACAGTAAAAAAAAAATATACAAAAAAATACAACCCACAAACCCTAAATCCAAAGTACCATATAATTAACGATCAATCATGTTTTTGTAAATTAAAAAAAATTAATATACATACAAAAACAACATACAGTCAATTTAAATTGTGCCTACACAATCATACATACAGAAGCATCGAAAACAATTTCCTATTCCGAAAATAAAATTGGCTCTGATACCAATTGTTGGAACCTCGTTCACCAGTTACGCAGCGGAACTAGGTTTTAAAATTTTTATATAGATCATATCTGTATCTGGGACCAGTGAACTTTTGGATCGTAATTATTTTTCAAAACTAATACATACAATATGTAAACACAGGAAATTGAAATCGATATAATCAGAAGAACATATCAACGTTTGGAGGCTCATTCACTTTATATTATGCTCCTGTCTGAACCTATCTTACCAACGTTTGGAAGCTTCTTCACTTTATGATGTGCTTCTGTCTGAACCATTTGATCTTCCTCACTATCTCCCGGGACTGGTAACTGCGTGTAGACGCGTCACGATCTTAGGAACTTGAATGGAGGATATAGAGAAATACTTGAAGAAACTCTTTCTTCTCAATTTGGTGTATTGGTTTCACGCACACATAAATTGCATCTCATGCAAAACTTATATATATTTTTTCTTTGATTCGTGTATATCAGATTCACAGCAAAAACAAAACAAAATCAACCCTTTTTTTTTATTTGTTTCACGCCTATCAGGTACCAAAAACCAAAACAAAAAAAAAACAACCTTTTTTTTTCATTTGTATCAAGTACCAAACCAAAAAAAAAAAAACAACCTTTTTATCTTTGATCAAAGTCAAAGTTTTTTTTTTCTTATATATATATATATCCTTGTTTGTATCATATACAAACACTTATATATATGCACATACCAATTTGCATCCTATGCAATCTCTTGTGTTATAATTGATATATATATTTTAATTATCCTTTTCAAATATATCTAATATATTAAAAAGTGATAATAAATATTTTAAATTTAAACTTAAATTCAAATACTTAGATAAATGATTTAGTAAAATAAAATAATCATATTATTTTATCTTTACCTAAATCTATGTAGCAACTAACACCCTCCAATTAATAGTTAATTAATAATTAATAATTATCAATATAATTAAATAATCTAATTATTTATTAATTTAGCTATTAACATTCATTAATTAAATAATCTCATTATTCAATTAATTCCCGTATATATACGTGTCACTTTTGTAACACAATTAATTGGACAATCCAATTAATTTACCGTGACCCTTGTTATCTAAATCGAAATCGATTAGGCTAGCAAGGGGACCTAATGGACTCACAGTATTTTGAGCTCCAATAATCATCGGAATCATTAATTAAACTCTTTAATTAGTATTCCTTGGTTATTATCTCCGGTGTTATTCCATTAAAAACCCGAATCTGCACTCTTTCAACAGCAAACGCTTTTACATAGACCGATACAACTCTGTGTCCATCGATATAGCTATTACACATGGTGTGATCCTCTACAATAGTTCATAATTAGAGCTGGGTCAAAATATCAGTTATACCCCTCTAATTACATATATCCTTTAAGTACCGTTGATTCTATAATGAACAATAAATCCTATTTTCTTACGAAATTAGGAGATCACTCATATTGTCCAAGCCCCGAGTGAACCCTTAAGGTAACTACCGTCTATTTCTCACAAGAAGGAGTGGATTCCACTATTGTGTACAAACCTTCATAGCCATAAGCCAAACTGTAATCCCAACATACAGAGAATATTGATCGGGAACTGCATCCGACCTCACCCATGGTATATCAAAGACCACGATCTAACCTGAAGGAGTCGATAAGACACTCAGGTTTAAGATCACCCATATATAGCCATCATTAGTTGATATATATAAATCTCATCGGTAAACAAATCTTGGTGAGAGATTCATATAGATTATGGCCCAGTCCTATATGATCACATCATACAAGGTGCCTCCATTCCCATATATCATATAAATGATTCAGGATAGAATCATCGTACATTACGGAATGAACCGCAACTATAGATTAACCACAAATAAAATACCCAGCTTTATTTGCTATCTATGGACTCTTTAGATTGCACTTCTCTTACTGTATTCATCCGTATATGACACTCATATACACAGTTCGAGGTTACATCCGACAATCTTGGATGTTAAATATATGCACAAGTTATAAAATAAACAACATGACAAGAATGAATTGAACTTTTCCTTTTATTTATTTCATAATTCCATTTATAAATTACATCTTTAGAGTATAAACCCCAACAGTACTTGGCAGAGGAATTCTACGGTCTAGACCGCGGTGACCTCCGGAGCGACCCAAACCGCGGTTAGACAGATTTTTGGCAGAAAACCACTCCTAATTGGTCTAGAATTGTTACAAAACTTCCCAAATCAAATTCTAATGATTTTAGAAGACCAAAACATGCTTGGGAAACTTCCAAAACTCAAATTATGAGTCAAAGATCAATAAAGGAAAATCAATTTAGGAAAGGATTCTCATTCCTTGTTTCATTCTACTTTCCCACTGATGGATTTCCAAAACCTAAGAAGAATTGTGGGTTCACAAGGAAAAATTACATAAAAATACATCCTATTCCTTGCAATTCAAAGAGTTTTTTCCAGCCGTCCCCCACCACTTCATCACCATACAATTAACATTCATTTTTGTACATCGAAGATTGAAGACGAAGAAGAATTCATCATTGAACATTTGAAGAATCCGTTTGAGGCCTCAATGGGTTTTATTGTTTCTTTCTCTTCTCTTTCTATTTTCGCCATGTGTAACTAATTCCATACTGGGGAATCAACGTGAACCTCTATGAATGCTCTTTGTTAGAATGTTTATATGGGTCATAGGCGATTTCTTCCAATGAATCATACCTTTCAGAAAAACAAGTCATGGTTCAATGGGGGAGAAGAAATGGGAGAAAAACCTTAGATAATTTCTGGCTATGAAGTTCTACTTGCATTCGTAGAAGTTGAAAATGATTGGGGAAAAAAGAAACGGGGAAAAAGAAGAAAAGAAGTATACTTATATGGAAAAAAAGATCAGTATTTTTTGATCTACCATATTGGAAGGTAATTCTTTCACTTAAAAATAAACCTATTTATTGTATGATGTTATCTATTTTCATAAACTAATGATATAATTTGAATGATTTAAAATGTAGGAATTATGTTTGCGTCATAATTTAGATGTGATGCACATTGAAAAAAATATATGTGACAATCTCATTGGCACATTATTGAACATGAATGGAAAAATAAAAGATGGTGTTAATTCTCATAGAGATTTACAAGTCTTAGGTATAAGGCATGAGCATTATGTGAAAGATTGGAGATAAAGTTTTATTTGCCTGCTGCACTGCACACTCTTTCAAAGGTAGAAAAACAACAATTTCGTAGTCGGTTGTTTAAATTAAAAATGCCTTATGGTTACTGCTCAAACATTAGCAACTATATTTCTTTGAGTGATTGCAAGATAGTTGAGCTCAAGTCTCATGACTGTCACGTTTTAATGCAACAATTGCTAGTAGTAGCACTATGGGGTCTCTTGCCGAAAGGGCCAAGAGTAGCCATATTTCGGTTGTGTTCTTTTTTAATGACATTTGCCAAAGAGTCATTGATCGACGTAAGTTAGAAGAATTAAAGGATGAGGTTGTAGTGACTGTGCATGCTTGAGAGATATTTCCCTCCTTTCTTCTGTGACATAATGGCTCATCTCACAATTCATTTAAAGAGAGAAGTTAAATTATGTGGACCGGTTCAATATCATTGGATGTACCCTTTTGAAAGGTAATCCCTTTACGAGCGTAATATAATTTGAATTGATAGATATACCGTTGATAGGTAACAAATATGCTTTGAATTTATGTACGTATATATTTATATAGGTTTATGAAGGTATTGAAAGGATATGTAAGAAATCGGGCACGACTAGAAGGATGCATCGCGGAATACTATTTAGCTAATGAATGCAGGCAATTTTGTAGTAGGTATCTACCACAAGTAACAGATGTTGGTAGTATGCATGGTAGAAATGAGGATGTTTTGTATGAAAATGTAGTAGATAGGCATCCAACTTCTGTAGGGATATCAATGATCATGACTTCCGAGATGCTACAAATTGCACATCGATATATATATTGTTTAATAGTGCAGAAGTGGAACCATACATAAAATGAGTATCACTCTAGTTTTTTATAGTTTAAACACAAGCAAAGATTAATAATTTGCAGCTTACTATTGATATTGTTAACATTTTATTAGCATGCACCTTGAAGAGCTTCAACATTTAGATTCAAGTCTTGCAAGTAGACCTACTAGTCTACAAAGGAAGCATACATCAACTTTCTCAACATGGTTAAAAGATAAGGTTTGTTTGTTCCTTTTAACATTTTGTCCATGATAAACTTACCCCTAATATCTTAAACCAATACATTTTGTACATAGGTCATTGATGAATCAAGTTGTTTGAATATATCAAACACCTTAAAATGACTTGCATTTGAACTAATGATGCAAGTAACATCATATACAAGCTAAGTTGTCAATGGGAAACGATACTGCATAATAGATAGTGAGAAATCTACACAAGATAATGGTGTTTCCCTTAAAGCAGAAACGATTTGCACAAACAATGCAAGAGAAGGCACTCAAGTTATCAAAAAGATGGTTTACTATGGGATTCTAAAGGAAATTCTACTTTTAGACTTTTATCAATTTCGTGTTCCATTATTTAAATGTGATTGGGTAAGCAATGGAAGTGATGTTAAAGTTGAAGATGGGTTCACCCTAGTTAATCTTTATCCACGCGTAAATAAATTTGCTAGAGATCCTTTTATTTTAGCTTTGCTAGCAACACAAGTGTTTTACTCTAGGGAAAATGATACATCTAATTGGTATGTAGTCTTAAAAGCACCTCCAAGAAGATTTCATGATTTAGAAAATTTTGAAGACATGCTTATATGACTTCTACACCAATAGATGTATCTCAACTTGACTCTAGTATGGATGATGACGAGGGTTTACTCAAATTGATTGTGAGGATATGGTTGTACAAATTTAGTGTAATCGGTTGTAATCTTGTTTCAATATTTTTGGTATAAATTTGCAAGTCTTTTAATTTTTCTATTCAATGTTCTTGTTTAAATACTACCATGTTTTCATGATGATGTTTTCATATGAGTAAATACTCCATAGGTTTATCACTAGTATCTCAACCCAAATCACCCCATACTCTACCTATCCAATTCCCACAATTACCCAATGGGCCTTCCTCCAGCAGAAGCCCAAGCCAGAGCCCAGTACACACGACAAACACCTTTTCTCCACTAGCTATTGATAGCAGTTCATTCAAGACTGTAGCATCATCCAAAATAAGCCCTCATTCAAAAAGACAAGAATTTTTTTTTACCCATAACCAAAGCCTACAGTCGTCCTTACCAAAGATCAATAAACCGACTTATTCTTATGTCAACAAACCCTTATTTGATAGGTTTTTTGCCATGGCACAACATTTTTTGCATGACCAATATTTTAGGGAATCTAAGAAACTGGCGAATGATGTTATCAATCCCCTGCTTGGAAGGATTCCAGAAGACTTATCAAAGAGACATATTTTATGAGTTTATTCTAGTTGTCACAGACTCGATTTTCATATCCAATGTATTTGACAAAATTGACATCGAGAAACTCAATTTTAGAAAAATAAAAATTTGTAAAATTATCTCTCTTGAGCAGTGGGGAGGTGATCCCAACTCTACAAGAAATTTTAGCAGAATCTTTCATATTTAGATTTCTCATACTGGGACTATATCGATGCCTGGACTAAATTTCTCTATGGACAAAATCCAGGGAATTCTCTATCTTGGTTTATTTAGTTTGACAAATTTCAAAAGCAACCTACCAATCTGGTTCTTAGAATGGAAGGATAAATTCGGACCTATTATTGATTTTCTTCCAGCACAGGTTAAGGAAGGTTATTCATTCTGGATTTCCAACCTTTCCAAACCAGATGATTGGGACATTTGTCCAAACCTATTCCTATTTTTCATAAATTTCAACCTAACCTGGATCCTTATGCTCGAATATGCGATCCAAGACAAAATCGTTGGCAACGTTAAAGTACCCTATTTTGGAAGACAAATTAAAATCAAATGGTGGAGTGGAATGAATCTTACCAATCTTGGTAAAGAAAGAGTTTCAAGGTGGTTTGATTAAAATCCTTCTGTCTACAATAAAATTTCAGACCAACCAGGATTTCTTATGGCCAAATCTCAAAATCAGGCTAGGATTGTTGCTGCATCTACACTTGAAGAATTAATGATGATTGCTAAAGAGATGAAAAATTCCATTGCCAGCATGTCTTAAGCTGGTACCAGTTCAGAAAAGAGTGAAAAAGACAAAGATGGTGACGGTGAAGCAGAAAATTATGCATGCGACAGTGAAGACCCAATCAATTTCTTCGGTCATGATCCATAAAGCAGATTCCCTAAGAAAGCAAAAGTCTCCATTATTAAACCAACCGACAAAGACAAATAGTAAAGCAGAAAGCAAAAGTCTCTATTTTTAAAGCAACCGACAAAGCATCTCAAATTTGTTTAGAGGCAAGATTTTTGACAACTTTCTTTAAAATAAATTTTGCCGATTGGCAATCAACTCGTAGAATAAATTTCTGATTAATTAAATCATCTTGCAGTTTTTGAATAGTCAAAACAATAGCTAAAATCTCTTTTTTAGCAGTCGAATATTTCTGTTGGGTATCATTCCAAGATCCTGAAACATACCTAACCAAACATTCTTTATTATTGATAGTTTGTTTTAAAATACCTCCAAATCCAATTTCTGAAGCATCAGTTTCGACGGTCTTAGAGGCAATAGGGTGGCAAATGGTCACGCAAGGAAGTTTTTTAACATAACTTTTCACATGTTGAACTGCTTTAGAATGATCACTGTAGTTGTCTCTAAGAGATAAACCCCTTCTAAAAGATATTCTAAGGGTTCCATATTGTTCTGTTACACAATCATGAAGGTTTCTCATAGATGGTTTATAAGTAGGTTGGTTAACCTTTTCTTTGACCCAATCATTTGGAAATTTGATGTTTTCCCATTTAACTGGAACAGGAACAAGGACATTAACTGAAGGGGATGCATTGAAGCATATAGTCTGGCCAAAGGAATCTTTTAACTTGTCTTATTGTCTTTGGAAAACTAGATCATCTTTTAGAAAATTTAGTTGATTTTGTTTTCTGGTAAGTGTGGCAATACAGTTGTCAATAGACTTAGGGGTTTCTATGTAAATATTATTATCTCTTAAAACATTTAAGTCTCTTACAAGGACGAGAAAAATAAAAGGAAATATGATCTCTTTTCCTAAATATTCAGTAACAATTCCTTCGGCAATGACTTTGAAAGGAGAAATCAGATATAGAAAAGGCAATCCTAAGATCACATTTTGGGAAAGAGTTTTGACAATAATAAAATCATTATTATAACAAACCCCACTATTGCAAACTTTAGCATTAGTAAGCTTGTATTTGATGTCTAATTTAATTTTGTTAGCACCATAAAGGGTTTCTGTGGTCTAATCTAGGTATTCAGTGGGAACAAGAGATTCAACTATACAATTCAAATCGGCTCTAGTGTCAACAAGGGCAGTTGCTCTGATAGTATAATTAGAAGCAACCCTGATATCAATCTCAACCATTTTTGGATTCTTACTTCTTGGATGACATTAATTTGGTTTAAAAGGTTTTGGTCATTTTGTTCTTTGTCATCTTTTTCTTTGTCGGATTCGTTAGAATTATTGAAACTTGATTGTTTTTCTAATGGGTTTTTAGGAAAATGATTTTCCAAACTCGTTTTGACTTGTATATCTTGAACCTGGGTTTTTAATATTTTTATTTCTCATTTAATGTTTTTGATCTCATTTTGTAAATCAGAAATGGTTACTTTTCTAGATTTAGCTTGAAATTTTCCTAACACATTTTGTTCAAAATCAAGAGTTTCAAAAGGGGCATTTTTGAAAGGTTTAGTTTCATTAAAATGGGTGTTGTTACTGGAGGTTGGTTCTTTAGTAATCTTTTATTGTAATTGTCTGATATATAAGGCTTTTTGTATAGGATCTTCAATACTATCAATCATGCTAATCATTAAAGAATAATCTTGTTTGTCGAGGACATTTATCTCTTTGCAAAAGCAAGGTTGGGTTCCTGGTTCAGTCACAGAAGAGGAATAAGATGAAGTGTCGGACTCAGAAGATGACTCATTGATTATTGAGACTTCATTAGTGGAAGAGGAGGATGAGGTAGTATCTGGATCAGTGTACAAAACTTGTAAGATTTTATCTTTAGTTTGGTCATCTAATTCTAGGCTATTAATTTTCTTCTTCTGGTCTGGACATTTATTAGCATAGTGTCCTTCTTTGCCACATTTAAAACATTTATTTGATTTTTTAAAGCTTTTTGTTTTGTTTTTGGAATAAGTTTTCTTTGATTTGGGGGGCCAGTAGTTAGGAGTTTTGCGATATAATAAGAAACACAGGATAATATACAGCAATTCTAAAAACATAACAGGAAACAAAGAAAAAATTAATCAAACAATTAAGTTGTTCAACAATACAGTTTAAATACAAGTATAATACAATGGTCCTGTCGAGTACGTGGCATTGTTATACCAGTGTCTATCCTTTTCAGTACAACTGATTAAGCGGATAAGTCTAGGTTTGCAGCCGATACACTCAGACCAGAAAATAATAATGAATCATGAAAGAGATAAAAGGAATATTTGCTTACAGTGATAATAGTAATAGTCTGACAGCAATAGAAGATATCAAATAAATCTCAAGTTTTATTTAATATGAGTTCAGAAATTTACAGTGAGGAAGGAGAGAAAATAGTGAAGCTTAAAGAAAGCGTTCAGAGCAAACTAGAAAATGATTAAAACTGAACCTGATTTACAAATGAGATCCTAGTTCAATATATAGATAATAAACCCAACCAAGGTTGGATGTAAACTCTAGTCCGGTTTACAGGTGTCAGATAAGGTTGCTTTTAATAATGGAGATGCTTTGTCGGTTGCATAATGGAGATGCTTTGTCGGTTGCTTTTGGTTGCTTTAATGATAGAGACTTTTGCTTTCTGCTTTACTATTTGTCTTTGTTGGTCGCTTTAATAATGGAGACTTTAGCTTTATCAGGGAATCTGCTTTATGGATCATGACCGAAGAAATTGATTGGGTCTTCACTGTCGTATGCATAATTTTCTAAGTCACCGTCACCATCTGTCTTTTTCACTCTTGTCTGAACTGGTACCAGCTTGAGACATGCTGGCCATGGAATTTTTCATCTCTTCAACAATCTTCATTAATTCTTCAGGTGTAGATGCAGCAGCAATCCTAGCCTGATTTTGAGATTTGGCCATAAGAAATCCTGATTGGTCTGAAATTTTATTGTAGAGAGAATGATTTTCATCAAACCACCTTGAAACTCTTTCTTTACCAAGATTGGTAAGATTCATTCCACTCCACCATTTGATTTTAATCTGTCTTCCAAAATAGGGTACTTTAACGTTGCCAACGATTTTGTCTTGGATCGCATATTCGAGCATAAGGATCCAGATTAGTTTGAAATTTATGAAAAATAGGAATAGGTCTGGACAAATGTCCCAATCATCTGGTTTGGAAAGGTTGGAAATCCATAATGAATAACCTTCCTTAACCTGTGCTGGAAGAAAATCAATAATAGGTCCGAATTTATCCTTCCATTCTAAGAACCAGATTGGTAGGTTGCTTTTGAAATTTGTCAAAATAAATAAACCAGGAGAGAGAATTCCCTGGATTTTGTCCATAGAGAAATTTAGTCCAGGCATCGATATAGTCCCAGTATGAGAAATCTGAAATATGAAAGATTCTGCTAAAATTTCTTGTAGAGTTGGGATCACCTCCCCACTGCTCAAGAGAGATAATTTTGCAAATTTTTATTTTTCTGAAAATGAGTTTCTCGCTGTCAATTTTGTCAAATACATCGGATATGAAAATAGAGTCTGTGTCAACCAGAAAAAACTCAAAATATGTCTCTTTGATAAGTCTTCTGGAATCCTTCTAAACAGGGGATTGATAACATCATCCGCCAGCTTCTTAGGTTCCCTAAAATATTTGTCATGCAAAAAATGATGTTCTATGGCGAAAAACCTATCAAATAAGGGTTTGTTGACATAAGAATAAGTCGGTTGATTGATTTTTGGTAAGGACGACTGTGGGCTTTGGTTATGGGCTAAAATTTGTTCTTGTCTATTTGAATGAGGGCTTATTTTGGATGATGCTACAGTTTTGAATGAATTGCTGTGAGAAAAGGTGTTTGTCGTGTGTACTAGGCTCTGGCTTGGGCTTCTGCTGGAGGAAGGCCCACTGGGTAATTGTGGGAATTGGATAGGTAGAGTATGGGGTGATTTGGGTTGAGATACTAGTGATATGGCATATTTGTCTTTATGGCTTCCCCTAGGGGAAGTATGATAAATCGATGATAAGTCTATATTCTTGTCTGATAAGTCTGCTCTCGTGGAGCCTCTGCCACCAGGGCTTCGTCCGCCACGTCCACTGTTAGGGTTTGTCATTTGTTACCCTGTAAAAATTCTCTATTCAGAAAGTCTGGGAGACTATTGTCCGACCCTTTAATGAATTCAATGTCAAAATCAAAGGCAGATAACAGGGCTTGCCATCTAGAAAAAATTTGTTTAGAGGCAAGATTTTTGACATCTTTCTTTAAAATAAATTTTACCGATTGACAATCAACTCTTAGAATAATTTTCCTATTAATTAAATCATCTTGCAGTTTTTGAATAGTCAAAACAATAGCTAAAATCTTTTTCTTAACAGTCGAATATTTCTGTTAGGTATCATTCCACGATCCTGAAACATACCTAACCAAATATTCTTTATTATTGATAGTTTGTTTTAAAATACCTCCAATTCCAATTTCTGAAGCATCAGTTTCGACGGTCTTAGAGGCAGTAGGGTGGCAAATGGTCATGCAAGGAAGTTTTTTAACATAACTTTTCACATGTTGAACTGCTTTAGTGTGTTCTTCTGTCCAGGGAAGAGGATTTGTCTCTAATCTTTGGAAAAGTGGTTTACAAATGACACTAAGTTCTTTATAAAAAAATAAAATGTAATTTAGACAATCGAAAAACCTTTGCAATTGTTTTCTATTTTTTATTTCATTAGGAAATTTGTCAGCAAAGTCTAGGCTTCTTTGGATAGGAACAATTGTTTAAAGAAAAACTAGAAAGAGAAGTTTGTTCTTCCATACCAAATGCTTTCTGGGACAGGAAGAAACATGTTGTCACTCTCCCTTATACTAAAGATTTTAATGAAAAAGGAATACCTACCAATGCAAGACCTATCCAAATGTCAGACAATTTAATGGAATATTGTAAAAAAGAAATTCAAGATTTGATTGAGAAAAAAATAGTTAGACCTTCCAAGTCCCCTTGGAGTTGTCCTATTTTTTATGTCCAAAAAAATGCTGAAATAAAAAGAGGAATTCCTAGACTTGTCATTAATTATTAATCTTTAAATGATGCCTTACAATGGATTAGATATCCTATGCCTAATAAGGCTGACTTATTGAAAAGACTTTATGATTCTATTATTTTTTTAAAATTTGATATGAAATCAGGATTTTGGCAAATCCAGATTGCTGAACAAGATCGTTAGGTGTGTCCTATAATATATCTTTTAGTAAGTGTACTAAGTGTGTGGGTCCACCAACCAAACAGTTGGCCCTCAAAGCTAGTTGTTAAAGATGTCACAGCATCAGAATGAGTCATATTTTGTTTTTTAATATAATTATAGCCGATAGTGTGCATTTGTTTAAGAACAGTAATGATTTGATATTCAAATAAGCCGTCAATATTGAATTGATAACAAGCGTTACCTGTATAAGCTCTGTATGAGACGGTTTCTTCATATTGTAGGTCTGGAGGAGTAGGTTTTAGGTAATAAGGTTTAGTATTGTGGTAGTATCTAGTTTTATTATAACTGTCTGTTTTATCGTTGGTAGTAATTCTTTGAATATAATCTTGGAAGTCTGGGATCTCATCTTCTTCATCAGAAGAATCATGGACAGTTTTCTCAATAGTTTGAATGTTAGGAATATGAACTCCTGGTAGTCTTCGTAATCTTTCCTCTAAGGCTTTAAGGTGTTCAGTTTCATCAACTAGGTTATCGAAACATTTTTCAATTCCAGTGTGGTCAGAAAACATTAGGGGTTCAGATTTAATGATTTTTTCTTTTCCCTTAGAAGAGGAGGCTGCAGTTTCATAAGGAACAAAGACTTGTGGGGGTGTGACTTGAGTCCACTATCGTGTCCTGACATCTTAATAGCTGATTACCATTCCCTCCATAATCAGCCTTTAAGAGAAAAATATGATAAAAAATATTCTGAAAATAAAAGGAACCAATTTCGGAAAAAAAAAGGATTGAAAACATTAATAATCTAGATCAAAATATTCCTTTCTTTGAATGGTATACACATAGAAAAAACTTTGAACAAAGTTGTTCTGTTATCGATCGACAAAAACTTGGAACATACAAAACTAAAAGAGGAGAAGAAAACCAATTACACCCCCCTCCAAGTGACTTTGAAATTAACATGCCTAATGATGACAATCCAGCAGGATCAAATATGACAAAATGTACGCCTTTCGTTCTTTTTGATGAACCTATGTCACACACTACACCTGCTTCCTCACACCAAATTGGGATTGTTATGAAACAAGGTAACTACACTAATTTCTTCCTTAACTCTATTGGAGAACAATTAGAAAAAATTGACCTTAATCTTTCTCAGACCAATACCTCACCTAGACAAAACATAGCTAGACAAATACCCAGTCTAGCTCCTAGACAAACCAGAAAAATAACTAACCTTTCGCCTAGCCTAATACCAAGTCCTGAAATTCCAGGCCTAAGACCAAATTATAACCCAGAAGATGACTCCAGTGAACCAGTTAACTTAGTACACAGAAGAAGAAGGCCCAGGCCCAAACCAGAAAATCCTACACATGTGACCCATGTTCAAAAAACCCCGGAGCAAGTAGCCCAACCAATCCATTCATATTACCAATGTCAAACCTCACCTACTCCTTCTCAAGTCTTGACAGAAATATTTGAACCCGGTAGTTCTAGACCTGGGATTGAGCCCGATGATATAAATAGTTGCACTAGACAATCTGTGGCTAATTTTGAGACCAACTGTGGCACTTCAACTTTGTAATGATCTAAGACTTAAAAGCCAACTCAAACAATAAAAATTAACGACAAGAAAAGTACTAGGATCTTGGTGCGAACAATTTGGCTTTGACAAACTTCCCACTAATAAAAAGAAAACATCCAATAAAACCTATAAAGGTAAAGGTATCCACCAGTACAAGAGATATAAATTTGGTAGGAAAAAATATCACTGGTACGTATATATAACAATATTTTTAATCCCTTCTCTGAATTTTCAATTGTCTACATTGATGATGTTTTAATATTTTCAAAAAATATTGACCAACACTGGAAACATTTAGAAATATTCTTTAAAACTGTTAAACATCATGGGTTGGTTGTTTCAGCCCAAAAAATTACCCTATTTTAGACCAGTATCAGATTATATATATATATATATATATAATCTAGTTCAAAGGAGAAGGAGGCCCAGGCCTAGACCTGAAAACCTTACACATGTGACACATGTTCAAAATTCCCCGGAACAGATAGCCACACCTATTCACTCCTATGACCAAGGCCAGACTTCACCAACCCCCTCTCAAGTCTTAACTGAAATATTAGAACTAGAACCCCCTGTTAGGACCATCAATGTCATAAGTAAAATTAATTTTGATTTCCTTATTGGTGACTATTCTTCCCCCCAGAACCAATCCTTGAGAGAAAAATATGAAACTATTCTCAAAATAAAAGAAATCAATTTCATAAAAGATGGATTGAAAGCCTTAACCACCTCGACTAAAATATTCCTCTCTTTGATTGGTATATAAATAGAAAATGTTTTGAACAAAACTGTGTTGTTATTAATAGACAAAATCTTAGAACTTACAAAACTAAAAAAGGAGAAGAAAAACAATTGCACCCTTCTCCAAGAGATTTTGAAATTAATATGTCTAATGATGACACTCCATCAGAAGTTAATACAACAAAATGCATGACTTTTATTCTATTTGATGAACCTATGTCCCAGACCACACCTTCATCATCACACCAAATTGGTTTAGTAATGATACAAGGTAACTATATTAATTTTTTCCTTAATTCCATTGGAGAACAATTAGAGAAAATCGATCTTAATCTATCTCAGACCAATGTCTCACCTACTAAAGAAGCCGTGCCACCACAAGTCTTTGTTCCTTATTAAACTCCTGCCTCTTCCAGTAAAGGGAAAGAGAAAATCATAAAATTTGAACCCATATTATTCCCTGACCATACTGGTATCGAAAAATGTTTTGATAATATTATAGATGAAATAGAACTCCTTAAAGCCCTAGAAGAAAGATTAGGCAGACTACCAAGTGTTCATATTCAAACTATTGACAAAACTATTTTACCTTCCGACTCTTCTGATAACGACAGTGAAACTCCAGATTTTCAAGATTACATTCAAAGAATTACAACCAATGAAAAAACTGACAGTTATAACAAAATAAAGTATTTTCATAATACTAAACCTTATTATCCAAAGCCTACTCCTCCAGATTTGCAATATGAAGAAACTGTGCCTTATAGAGCTTATACTGGAAAAGCTTGTTACCGGTTTAATATTGACAGTTTATCGGAATACCAAATTATTGCGGTTTTAAGACAAATGCATACCATTGGTTATATATATATCAAAAAACAAAATATGACCCATGCTGATGCAGTGACATCTTTAGCTACTGGTTTTGAGGGCCAACTATTTGGCTGGTGGACTCATACCTTAAGTTCCCTTGCCAAGAAATCTATCATAGGACACACTAAGACCGTAACAACCTCCACCCCTGTCTAAACTACTGACCCTACTGCTTTTGAGTCAACTTCTACCCAAACACAGACCACTATTACTACGTCTGAACCAGATGGCATTGATGTTTTGTGTTATACCATTTTAATGCACTTTGTAGGAAATCCTAATATTAATCAAGGAAAAGAATTTTCAAAAATCCAAAATTTAAAATGCAAAAAATTGAGTGATTTCAAGTGGTATAAAGATATTTTCCTAACTAGAGTTTTTCAAAGACCTGACAATGCCAATTCTTACTGGAAGAAAAGTTTATTTCTGACCTTCCAAAACTATTTTCTAATAAGGATAGGGACGAAATGGTTAGACAAATGGGATGGTCTGACTGGTCCCAAGTTGATTTAAACACCTGGACTTATGGAGAAATCATTGTAGCAATTAATGTTGTTGCCCTTCAATTATGTAATGACCTCAGACTTAAAAGCCAGCTCAAACAACAAAAATTAACAACTAGAAAAGACCTAGGTTCATGGTGTGAGCAGTTTGGTTTTGACAAATTACCCTCCCATAAAATGAAAACTAAGAAGCATCCTAAAATTAATTATAATTGGGCAAAATGCTACCCATATAGAGTAGATAAAGATCACAAGGCCAATAAAAAAGGAGATATTATATGGTCCCCTAAGAAATCCAAAAAAATTTCTCCTAAAAAGAAAGCTTATTACAAAAAGACCAACAAACGCTTTTAGTGTGGAAAAGAAGGACACTATGCTAACAAATGTCCTAACCAGAAGAAAAAAATTAATAGCTTAGACTTAGAAGACCAGGTCAAAGAGAAAATATTACAAGTTTTATACATGGATTCTGACCATTCATCATCATCCTTATCTGATAATGAAATTTTAATTATTAATGAATCATCCTCAGATTCGAAAACTTCTTCATCCTCCCCTGAATCTGAACCAGGAACCCAGCCCTGTTTATGCAAGGAGATAAATGTCCTTGATAAACAAGATTATTCTTTAATGATTAGTATGATTGATAGTATTGAAAACCCTATCCAAAAAGCCCAATATATCAGACGATTACAACAAAAAATCACTAAAGAACCTTCTTCTAGCAACAACGATAAACCTTTAAATGAAGCAAAGCCTTTCAAAAATGCCCATTTTGAAACCCCAGATTTCGAATAAAATGTTTTAGGAAAATTTCATACTAAATCTAGAAAAGTTACCATTCCAGACCTACAAAAGGAAATCACTAGTATCAAAGAAGAAATAAAAATATGTAAGATCCAAATACAAGAATTACAAGTCATGAATGTCGTTGATAAACAATTCCCTAAAAGGGCTCTTGGAAAACAAACTACTGACTTTAACAGTTCTAACCAGTCTGACAAAGAACCTGAAAATGAAGACCACAATGAAGACCACCAAAATCTTTTAAGTCTAGACCAGATTAATACCATCCAATAAGTAAGAATACAAAAATGGTTTGTTGAAACTGACATTAGAATTGCCTCTAATTATAACATTCGTGCTACTGCTCCTATTGACACAAGAGCTGACTTAAATTGTATTATAGAATCTTTAGTTCCTACTAAATATCTTCAAGCCACTACTGAAACTTTATATGGGGCTAACAAAATTAGACTAGATATCAGATATAAACTTGCTAATGCCAAAGTATGCCACAGTGGAGTTTGTTACAATAATGATTTTATTGTTGTTAAAACCCTTTCTCAAAATGTAATTTTAGGGTTACCTTTTTTATACCTGATTTCTCCATTCAAAGTCATTGCTGAAGGAATTGTTACAGAATATCTAGGAAAAGAAATTTTATTCCCTTTTATCTTCCCTGTCCTAGTAAGAGACTTAAATGCCTTAAGAAGTAACAATATTTACCTAGAAAACCCTAAGACTGTTGATAATTATATTGCCACACTAACTAGAAAACAAAATCAGTTGAACTTTTTGAAAGAAGATTTGGTTTTTCAAAGACAAGAAAACAAATTGAAAGAACCTTCTATCCAAGAAAAAATAAAAGTTTTTAAAGAAAAATTAGAGGAAGAAGTATGTTCTTCTTTACCAAATACCTTTTGGGATAGGAAAAAACATATTACCCTTTCTTATACCAAAGACTTTAATGAAAAAGGAATCCCTACCAAGGCTAGAACTATACAAATGTCCTTCAATTTAATTGATTATTGCAAAAAGGAAATACAAGATTTACTTGAGAAAAAATTGATCAGACCCTCTAAATCACCATGGAGTTGTCCTGCTTTCTATGTTCAGAAAAATGCAGAAATAGAAAGAGGAGTCCCGAGACTAGTCATCAATTATAAATCTTTAAATGATGCCTTAGAATGGATTAGATACCCTATTCCTAATAAATCAGACTTATTAAAAAGACTATGATTCCATTAATTTTTTCAAAATTCGATATGAAATCAGGTTTCTGGCAAATCCTGATTGCTGAAAAGGACCGTTATAAGACAGCTTTTACTATTCTATTTGGACAGTATGAATGGAATGTTATCCCATTTGGACTAAAAAATGCCCTAGTGAATTTCAATGTATTATGAATAATATTTTTAATCTTTATTCTGGATTCTCCATTGTCTATATCGACGATGTATTAATATTTTCAAAAACCGTTGACCAACATTGGAAACATTTAGAAACCTTTTTTAAAACTGTTAAACATCATGGGTTAGTTATTTCTGTCCCTAAAATCATCCTTTTCCAGACTAGCATCAGATTTTTAGGTCATAATATCAAAAGAGGAACAATTGTTCCCATTCAAAGGAGTCTAGAGTTTGCTGACAAATTTCCAGATGAAATAAAAGACAAGAAACAATTACAAAGATTTTTGGGATGTTTGAATTACATTTCAAATTTTTATAAAGATCTTAATATTATCTGTAAGCCCCTCTTCCATGGACTGATAAACATACTAAGTCAGTGTTACATGTAAAAAATTATTCATAAAACTACATGCTTGACAATTTGTCACCCTACTGCCCCAAAAACTGTTGAAACTTATGCATCAAATATTGGGTATGGTGGTGTTTTAAAACAAAAAATTAATGACAAAGAATGTCTTGTCAGGTATGTTTCATGATCCTGGAACAACACCCAAAAGAAATATTCGACTTTAAAAAGGTAAATATTAACAATTGTTTTGACAATTCAGAAATTACAAGATGATTTAATACATCAAAAATTTGTTTTGAGAGTTGACTGTTAGTCTGCAAAATTTATTTTGAAAAAAGATATAAAAAACCTTACCTCTAAACAAATCTTTGCTAGATGGCAAGCACTTTTATCTACTTTTGATTTTGATATTGAATATATTAAAGGATCAAAAAATAGTCTCCCAGATTTTCTGACCAGAGAATTTTTACAGGGAGAAAAATGATCAGTACAAACAAAGGTCGTGGTGGTGGCCGAAGCCCTGGTGGCGGAAGCTCCACAAGATCTGACTTATCAGACAAAAGTTCAGACTTATCGACTTATCATAATTCCCCTAGAGGAAGTCATAAAGACAACTATACTATTTCACTCATATCTCAGCCCAGATCCCCACATAACCTACCTATTCATTTTCCCCCATTACCTCATTCTGGGCCTTCCTCTAGCCGAAGCCCAATCCATACGACAAACACCTTCTCACCCTTAGCAATTGACAGTAGCCCTTTTAAGGCAGTTGTGTCTTCAAAAGTGAGCCCACACTCAAATAAACAAGACAAGATTTTAGCCTAAACTTCACTAGCAGCCCTCCCCAAAATCAACCAGC
The DNA here is from genome assembly GCA_032871835.1 of Dipteronia dyeriana. Taxonomy (NCBI): domain Eukaryota; kingdom Viridiplantae; phylum Streptophyta; class Magnoliopsida; order Sapindales; family Sapindaceae; genus Dipteronia; species Dipteronia dyeriana. The sequence continues at coordinate 113,627,701 of CM065300.1, read as the reverse complement.
CAACCTATTCTTATGTCAATAAACTCTTCTTTGATCGATTCTTTGCCATGGAAGAGCATTTTCTGCATGACCATTATTTTAGGGAACCTAAAAAACTGGCAGATGATATTATCAACCCCCATGTTTGGAAGAATTCCAGAAGATTTGACAAAAAGACATATTTTCTATGAGTTCATTCTCGTAGATACATACTCAATTTTTATTTCAGATATTTTTGACAAAATCAACAAGGAAAAATTGATTTTTAGGAAAATAAAAAATTTTAAAATTATTACTTTGGAACAATGGGGCGGTGACCCTAATTCAAAAAGAAATTTTAGCAGGATTTTTCATGTATCAGATTTTTCTTATTGGGATTATAGAGATGCTTGAACAAAATTCTTTTATGGACAAAACCCAGGAAATTCCCTTTCTTGGTTCATCTATTTTGACAAAAAATTTCTCATTGATTTACGATTCTGGTTCCTTGAATGGTGAGATAAATTTGGACCTATCAGTGACTTTTTTCCTCCTCAAGTCAAAGAAAGTTTTTCTTTCTGGATCTCAAATGTTGACAAACCAGATACATGGGAATTCTACCCAGACTTATTTTTATTCTTCGTCCAATTCAATTTAACATGGATTGTCATGCTTGAGTATTCCATCCAAGACAAGCTCATTGGGAATGTAAATGTCCCCTATTTTGGCAGACAAGTGAAAATCAAATGGTGGAGTGGCATGAACCTTGCCAATCTTGGGAAAGATAGAGTTTCCAAATGGCTATCTGACAATCCTACTTTTTGTTCCAAGGCCACTGACCAATCTAGCTTTCTGATGGTAAAATCTCAGAACCAGGCAAGAATTGCAGCCGCCTGCACGCCTGACGAGCTCATGAGAATTGTCGAAGAAATGAAAAATACCATGGCAAGCATGTCTCAAGCTGGTTCTGACAAAAGTGAAGAAAAGGACGACTCAGACAACTATGCTTTTGACAACGAGGACCCATCAACTTATTTTGGGCATGATCCCTGACTTAGTCCAATCTTTGAAGATAAGATCAAGTGGTCGATGATCAAGTGGCCGACAAAAGACAGCTCACCAACAGATGCGACAAAAGACAGCTCATAAAGTATCTGATAAAAGACAACTCATCATCAAAGTTAAAGATAGAAAGTAACCCGACCAAGGTCTGCTGACCATGGTTTACCGACACTTTTATTTTAACCAGAGTTAGTTGAACTCTCTATAAATATGTTTGTGTGTTTCATTTGAAGAACAAGTTCAGTTTTCTTATTTCTCTATTTTCCTTTTCAGAAAGCTCCGAGTAGCTTTACTATTTCCCTTCTTCCTTTCCTTTGGAAATTTCTCCATTACATAAATAAAGTGACTAATTTCTGAGAATCCACTTTACTATCAGAATTATTTGTTTAATCACTGTAAGACACTATTACTCCATCTTCATTATTATGATCTATTATTTTTATCTGGTCTGAGTATATCGGCTGGAAACCAGGACTTATCCACTTAATCAGTTATACTGAAAAGGATAGACTCTGGGGTAACAACGCCACGTATTCGTTAGGACCATTAACTTATATTTTACTGTATTTGTAAACAGTAATTTGCTTATTTTGTTTTATCTCTGTTTTCCTATATGTTTCTTGTTGTGCTATATTTAATCCTCTGCTTCCTATTTTATATATGGGTGTATTTATTGATGTAATATAATTAGTATTAATAGTTAGCAAGAGTATAACAAATTTTCCTACATTAGCAAGTGTGTACATCAGTGCTATAGGTACTGGATATTATTGGAGTTTTTGTAGGGCTGTACACTTTCCTACACTTGCAGGTTTTGTTCAACTTTTGAAGGTATCATTTTTACTTATTTTATTTTACATGCTCCCTTCTCATTCTTCTTTTTAATTTGATACATGATATTTTGACATATTTTCAGATGTCGACCGAAGAAAATACTAGTTAGGGGTGTACGTTTTCGGTTTGGTTTGGTTTGGGTTGGGTTGGGTTGAAGCTCAATGTCAAACCAAATCAATATAGATCGGTTTGACTATATTTCAACCTAGTCCAAACCAATATGATTTTTCAAACCAATTCAAACCAAACCAAAAAAAGTCTGGTTTGTTTGGAATGGTTTATCGGTTTAGATTTGAACTCAAAAATCTTTTATTTTTGGTATTATATTATAAAAAATATTTAAATAAATAATTATAACATGAAATATTAATTATATATATAATGGAAGTATAGAAAAGTGAAATGAGTAATTACCAATTAAAGACATGTTTGACAGTATCTATGCTTTTGAAACCCTAATACATCAATCAATCAGAAGAATTGTATCAAAACAAATAAATAAACTATACAAGTTTAAAGTAATAGGTAAAAGTTATAAAACATGGACTAAATAGAAAACGTAGGTGAATTTTTACATTTTAGTTTTACTTTTTAAAATATGTGGTTTGGTTTGGGTTGGAGAATTATTTCACTCAACCCAAACCGAACCACCTTTAATCGGGAGAAAAACCGACCGACCCACCCATTTTTTATATTTGTAATCGAACCAACCCAAACTTTATGGGTTGGGTTGGTCGGTTTGGTTGGGTTTGGCGATTTTTTGTACACCCCTACTACTAGTGCTCCATCTTCAAGTGTCAATGAGAAAGAATAAAAAAAAGAAAAAAGGGAAGAGGCCGAAACAAAGTGGATTTAAATAAAATTGCAAAGGCAAACGAAGATGGTATTCGTGTTAATAATTAGGGACAACCAATTGGAAAATCTTCAATACCATTAAGTACAACTTATGGAGCTGTTGCCACTCAATTGGTACCGATCACTTATGAAAGTTGGTTATAGGTTCCAGGTGTATTGAAAGATAGCTTGTAGGAGACTACAAAGGTATGAACTTCAAGATTTTTTTTCCTTTTATTGAAAAAACATTTCTAATACGGATAAATCATGATATGGTTTGGCTTGGTTTGGTTTGGATGAAATAATATTGAACTAACATTTCTAATGCAGACTAGGCTTGGCTTGGATGAAATTCGTAAGAGTCACGTGCTTTTTTCGATGGGTTCTTCTTGGCGACAATATAAAAGTAGGATATTAAACAAATTAGAAGTATCCCTTCTGGTCTTGAGGAAACAAGACAACTCCAATTGTTGAAACCAGATAACGTTGTAGATGAAGAATGGGATAAATTTGTCAAATTTCGATTGTCACCAGAATTTAATGTAAGGTTATTAAACTTGACCTTAAGCATGTATATCATATAAGCATTTGATTTTATTCATTTAATTTTGTAGGTAATTAGTCAACGTTATGCTGAGTTGGCAAAGAAGAATCAAACCCCATAAACAACAGGTCGTAAAGGATTGACACGATTACGTGAAGAATTGGTAAAATTATTTAAGATAAAAATTTTATATTCATAGTTTTTTAAGCTAAATTTGACTTCTAATAACAGAAAGAATGTTTTGAATTTTCCATAGAGGGAAGCAAAATTGGCCAGAAACTAGGGGTGGGCATAAAAATTGAAATCGAATTGAACCGAATCGAACCAACCGAACCGAAAAAGAGTGTTTGGTTCGGTTTATAGTTTCTATTCGGTTCAAACCAATTTGAAATTTAAAAACCGAATTGAATTCGGTTCGGTTTCGGTTTTGGACATCCGAAACCGAACCGAACAAAATAAACTGAATTGTCTTAAATAATTATTTTGTAAGGTTTAATTTTTTTATGGATTGTTTGTTGATGATGTTTTATTTTTGAATTACATATATATACTATATTTTTTTACATCTATTTATAGAAGTTAAGATGATTTTATATTTTGATTGAGTATGTAGACCGAATATGATTGAAATTTTAGATTTGGATTCAAAATTGGATTGTATTTTATTTAAATTAATTTTTACATATTATGCTTTCTTAAAAAAGTTTAAGGCTAAATGGCAAAAATACAACTTAAAAACAAAAAATTTGAAAATCATATTAAAAAACATTTAAAGTCCATTAGGTCCAAAACCGAATCGAACCAAATCGAACCGAACTGATGTAAAGGTGTTCGGTTCAATTTGGTTTTCAAGTTCAAACGGTTCAAACCGATTCATATTTTTAAAAACCGAATATATGTCGGTTCAATATGGTTTTGGTTAAAACCGAACCAAACTGAACCATGTCCACCCCTACCAGAAACGAGGATCATGATGAAGTGGATAGAGTGAAAACTTGGATCGCTACACATAAGCACAAAGATGGAACACCAGTAAATGAAAATGTTGGTGAAATGATTGTATGATGTATAAATTGTTATATTTTACATTGTATAGTGAATTTACCTTTATTGCATTTAATTGTTATTTTTATATAATTATTATCTTGTTTGATATATAGGAAAAAATGGAGGAGATTATTATAGATGGGTCGAAAACAATTACGAATGATGCTATAGCTCAAGTTATAGGAAAGGAGCATCGAGGTCGAGTTTGAGGGCTAGATTTTGGCGTAACACCAACAAAAGTACAGGCAGTTGTGGTTGGTAGAAAAACTACGATGCAACTTCAAGAAGATATGAATACTCTAGGGCTGGAAATTCGGGTTCATGGGTCGGGTTGACCTCAACCCGACACGACCCGAATAGAATTAACCCTTAACTAGACATGACCCGTTTAATTAAACGAGTTAACCGTCTGAAACCCAACACGACACAAATAAATACACGGGTTAAAAGGGTTGACTCGTGACACGTTTAATAATCTAATCGAGTCTTATTGGGTCGGGTTTGACCCGTGTGACATGTTTAACCCGAACCCATTTAACACATTTGCCTAACATTTTTTTTTAAAAATCATATTAATCTAACACAAATACATCAAACCTTATTGCCTTATAGAGTAATAAGTTTTAATAATCCAATCCAATCCAATCAAATCCAATATAATATCATTAAATAATACAACAAATATAAAATTAAATACAGTCATCCCGAAAGACAAATATAGTTATCCACTTATCCATAGTCCTTATAAAGTAAAAAAAAAATGAATCCATAAATAATCCATACAGTAATCCATAATCACAAATTGGTCCAAATTGTTGTCCAAAGAAATTGATGGATAAGGATATGTATTTAATAGCCTTGAATTGAACTTTGGTCGTGCATTGTTTGAGTACTAGCCTTCCTCTTCCTCTCCCAAACTTGGAATAACGTCATTGTTTGAACTTGAATCCATAGATTTTGATACAAAACAACATATAAAATTATAAATGCAACACAATTCAAGACTTACCAAGACTTACCAAGCCATAATTTTGTAAGTCTACAAAATTACTAAACTAATGTCCCAAAAAATTATTGTAAAAATTCATTAACCACCAATAGCAGCACTGATTTAGACCGTGCTCTTGCAAAAATTCATGCAACAATTCCAGATTGAAACAACATTCAAACAACTGAGACTCTTATAGGACTGTCTAAAAAATTCCAGATTCAAAAACAAAAAGAAATGTCATATTCAAACATTCATAACCCACAAACACAAAAACAATTCCAGATTCAAACAACATTCAAACAACTGAGACTCTTGCAAGTCTGCCTAAAAAATTCCAGATTCAAAAACAAAAAGAAATGCCATATTCAAACAGTCCAAACCCACAAACACAAAAACAATTACAGATTCAAACAACATTTGGATTCCGGTTCAAACCCTCAAAATTCGATAAAAATATAAAATAAATGTCATATAAAATTACCGCTTGAAAATCTCAGTAGCCGGTGAGGGAGACGACATCCTGTCGACAGCTGAGGGATGACGACCAACCAAGCAGTTCTGACTTCTGATGACGACGACGATGACAACGACGTGGGAGAGTCGGAGAGTGATAGAAGGCGACTGGCGATCTGTCGTTGGCGATCTGTCATCGTCGGAGAGTGATAGAAGACGAGTGATAGATCGTCTTTAGCAGGTGAAGGACAATGACAGGTGAGGGACGACGACGACCATGACAGGTAAGGGACGATGACAACGGACGTGGGAGGCGATGACAGGTTGACGACGACGTAGGAGAGTGAGCGACTGAGACTCTAACTCTCTGAGGGTGAGCAATTGAAAGTGTTAGGCAGTTAGGGTAAGGGGCTGAGGGCAATGAATCGATGAGCAATTGATAGGGTTAGGGACTTAGGGTTTGTGTTAAAAGAATGTTTTTATAGTATGTTAAAATTTATTTTTAACCCCTATAATAATAATAATTAAAAATCTATCTGTAAAACTATACGGGTTAAACGGGTCACCCGTGAACCCATGTATCTAAACCCAACACGACCCCATATAATAAACAGGTTAAGCGGGTTGACCCGATTACAACCCGAACCCGTTTCAGATCCAACCCAACCCATTTATAGACCTCGGGTTTGTGTCGGGTTGGCGGGTTGCGGGTCTATTTTGCCAGCTCTATTAAGCAACAATTCATAGAATTACAAACTGCATTCTTAAATATGCAAGTAACGATAAATATTTTTTTTAGTACATCTCAAATTTGAAATGTGAAAATGATATTTTTATTTTATTCTTTTCTAACTACATCTTAATTTCAGTCTAATATTGGAGGAGCTATAGTAGAAAGAAGAACACAGACATCTAGTTTGCATCATCAGGTAAATAATTTCAATCTAACTACATCTTAATTTTTTTGTTTTGAATTTTGAAGTGTTCAACAAGATAGTTTTTTTAGCTACAATATTCAAATGCTTCAAATCGAGAAGGAAATAGTAACGGGGAAAATTGTTGAGTCTTCTTCGAAGGTAAATTTTATTAAAAAATATAAGTAAAACATTTTATAAATACATTAAGTTATATATTTTGTATTAATACTTTGATTTGTGTGAATATATAAGTCACAAGTTGCAGCATCTACTAGTCAAATTGGTGATTCACAATAAAAAAGTAACAAATGCAAGCTACTGCATTGGATTGGGAGTGGGGAAATCGTGCAGAAACTGAAATTGATTGCACTGATCCAACATCTGTTCATTACACGATTCTCAAACCATATTGCTGGAGAGTTTGTGTGAAGAATATATTAGTTAGCAAGGTACCTTTGTTGCGCCCTACTAGTGACCTACAAATTCTTGAAGATGCTAAAGGCACTTATATTGCGTTGCCATCAAAATACATCATTAGATATTACGATGTGTGAACTTAATGTTATGACTATTGATGACTTTTGACTAGGATTTTTAATTGAATGTGAATGTTAGTACTTGATGAAGATATTTAATTGAATGTTTTAAGGTTTTTTAAATTTTAATAAATCATTAAATATATATAAATATATATAATGCTTTTGGATTTTGATTTTACAAGATCTTCTAACTATTTACAGCAAACAGGATACAATTAAAGGCAATAATTTATTTTTAAAAATAAATAATTTTTTTTAAAAAAAAAATACACACCTGTAACGGGCAATTACCGTTTCACAAAACTCAATGACCACAAGCCTAACTTGTTGTAAATACAATATCTACCACGTGCTATATCCGTTGTATATTAAACGCCTACGTGTAACGTCCGTAGAAAATAGAGTACTGACAATTGGTAATTTTTATTGTAATTATTGTATAAGCAACGGGCAATGATCGTTTCTAGTAACGTGTAGACAATAGGCATAGCCTATTGTAAGTAATTCCTTGACTATTGGCAATGACCGTTTTAAATAACGTGTCAACAACAGGGATGTTCACGTGGTTGAAAAGAGCTCTTTTTCACCACTGCTCCATCTAAAACGGATGCAATGCCTATGGTCGGTACATATCTACAACGGGCATCGCCTGTTGTTATTAACAGTTTTTCTTGTAATGTCAGTAAAAGTATGGTGAGCAAAATGATTTGATATGATAGACTTAGGAGAAGCAAGTAATAATCTTGGTATCCAAGTTATAAGGGATTGAAAGAAAATAACGATTGCATTATCCCAAGCTTCATATATAGATAAAATCTTGTCTAGGTTCTCTATGCAAGATTCCAAGAAAGGTATGTTACCTTTTAGACATGGAATCATACTTTTTAAGGATCAAACTCCTAAGAATGAGCATGAAGAGCAATTCATGAGTAGGGTTCCATATACCTTGGCAGTTGGAAATCTCATGCATGCAGTTCTCTGTACTAAACAAGATATTTGTTGTTTTATTGGCATAGTTAATAGGTTTCAATCGAAACCTGGTCTTGATCACTTGACGACAATCATACATATTTTCAAGTATCTCAGTTGAATGAGAGATTATATGCTTGTATACTCTGGAGGGGATTTAATTTCCGTTAGGTATACAGATTCTGATTTCCAGTCAAACTCTAACTCCAGGAGATCAACTTTAGGTTATGTGTTTACTCTTGGAGAAGGTGCAATCACATAGAGGAGTATCAAGCAATCATGTATTGATGATTCCACCGTGGATGCTAAGTATGTTGCCGCATGCGAAGCTGCTATAGAGGTTGTCTGGCTTCTCCAATTCTTGATTGAAATGGAAGTGGTTCATAATGCGAATAAATAGATCACTATCTACTGTGATAATATTGGAGCAATGACTAACTCAAGAGAGGGAAACACATTGAATGAATTATTATCATTTTCTGAGAGAAATTGTGCATAGTTGAGACGGACAATTACCAAGATTGCATCAGTAGAAAAATCTAGTGGATCCTTTCACAAAGGATCTACCATAAAAGAGTTTTGATAGGCATCTGGAAAACATGGGGATAAAAGATATGACAAATTTGCTATAAAGCATGTGGGAGATTGTTGGAATTATGCTCAATAGCAAGAGTGTAATAATGTACTTCACATTCTTTTCATATGAATATAATGATTTCTAGTTTAACAAGTCTTATAGGATTTATAGTTTAATTATTATATTTGTCAAATGTAAATAATCATAAGGTCAAAAGACTATGAGAAATGAAGAATTGTTCGTACATCTGTATATGTATGAGGCAGACACAATTCCTTAGTTAGTCTTGAACAATAATCACAACTTAAGATAAATGTGGGGCACCTTTATCTTGTTAAAGTTGTACAATCTTTTGCTTGTATTTGAGTGGGATCAATTGTGTTACGATGAGTCGAAAATCATCAAAGTGGGGTGTCTTTGGGTAAGACAATCTAGTGCACTAGGTGCATTAAATAGGATCACAGTGATATACCTATTCCAGAACCGTCAATGGTTAAAAGTTTTCACTTGAAGACAATCGGAGAGTCTATCTCAATCATAAGATAAATGATGGACTTATGGTTACAAGTGTTATTATTTGAGCTATTAATGAGTACGATTATATAGCATAGTCTATCCTTCATAGTTTGGTGGTAAACATTTGTTAATCAATAGAGGAATTCAATTATAGAAATGGACATCGTGGCTCTATTTATTAAATGTGAATATAATATCATCATATGGATATTTGGAGGCATTGGATATTAAATATTAAAGTTAAGTTTTCAATAATGTCTATTGAAATATGACATCTGGACAAGTCAAAATATCTAAGTTCAAAATGTAGTTTTATGAGTAAATATGGTAACTAGGAGAGCCATAAGCTGTATATGAGCTCTTGGCGATTACTGGTACTCTTCACAAGGATACACTATCTTCATTAAGATTGTCTAGGGTACGAATGAAGAACATTACCTTTTTTTTATCTTTATTTAAGCGTTCAATTTTAGATCATTAGTGGAATAAACAAAATTTAATATATCGGACATAAGTGAATCATATGTTGACTGCGATTAGGTAATGTCTAATGGAGTTTAAATTTTGATAGCCCGCCAAGATCACTAATCCACACGAACTTACATGGATCACTTGATATATTCCACCGGAAAAATTTATGGGTCCATCTAGAATTGTTTTAGGATTTTGGAATCCAAAGTTTTGGAGAAGTACGGTCATGTGTGATCAAGAAACGCGGAAACTCTACAAAATACCTAGAATGGGTGGTCAAGTATGTGGGAATCCTTGGGCAGCCCTAATGGGGTGCGATTAGTATTCCATTAATACATTAAGAATATAATTTGCACATTTTATTTGGCTTGGACGGCAAGGGCTAAAGTTTATACCTAAAATATTGTTTTATTTTATTATTTCATTAAATGGAATTTAGTTATTTATTTATTATTTAATTAAAAGTCAAAATCTTTTTTCAGTAGGAGAAAGTCTTCTAGTGTTATAATATTGTTGGTAGTATAATAAGTATCAAACACTCCATTTGATAAGTAGATAAATAAAAGGAATTTATTTATATAGTCAAATTTGGATGTATTTGATATCTATCAAAATATTAATTGACAATTGGTCAAATTATGAAGTTTTTGATAATGTCACAATTTAATTTATATTCAATAATTAGTTATTGGATATATACACTACTGAGTTGGAATAGGAGTCTTGGTGTGAAAAAGAATTCTTCTTTGAGTGAGGTTTCCTGGTTTACACACAGATCCTCCTTTTAAGAGGATTTGGCCTCAAGACATATATCCTTCTTAGGAGAGGATTCAGCCACCACCTATATATATCATCATGAAGAATTCAACCAAGGCTAGTAAATTTGGAGAGAGAATTTGGTCAAGACAAAAGTCTTGTGAGAGAATTCGGCCAAACACTAGAATTTTAAGAGAAGAAAATTCAATTCTTGCTCAAGAAAAATTTGTCCACCTCTAAAGATAGGTGTGTGAGAATTCAGCAAAGCACAAAGAAAATAAAGGAACCGGAGAAAAATTACACTCTCTTGGAGAAGCTGGTCGTCACCCTCTTAACCATAGCTAGAAAGCTCCGCCTTTACTTCCAAGCCCATTCAATTGCAGTGGTTACCGACAAGCCTTTGTGACAATTTCTATAAAAACCAAACGTATTGGAAAGACTGGTGCTATGGGCCCTCGAGCTCACCCAGTGTGATATCAGGTACACAACCATAACCAACGTCAAGGCCTAGAATCTGACAGAGTTTGTGGCTGAGTTTAACATGATACCTATCTCGGTACCTTTCCAAACATAGAAATGATCTTGAGTAAGAGCAAGAAACTGCTGACTAGCCCACTGATCGTAAGAAGTGGAGCAGGAGTCATTCTAACGATCCAGAGAGGTTTGAATGCTGCCACTGCTTCATATTTGAGTTCATTGCCACCAACAATGAGGATGAATATGAATCCTAAAGAGCATGGATAACAGTGGCCGGAGAACTTGGGGTTGGTTATCTCCACATCAAAGGTGATTCACAACTGGTGGTCAACCAGGTAAAGGGGATATATGGAGAGAATGGAAACAATATGGTAGCCTACCGGTCCAAAAGCTCATGGCTAAGTTCAAAGGATTCAAGAAAGAGCACGTACCTAGACAACAAAGTTACCAAGCTAATGTCTTAGCCACAATAGTTGCAGGCGGAGGACAGGCGGTGCCAAATAGGGTACCACTCCAGGTACTTTCCCAATCAGGTATAGCTGAAAGGAAGAATGTTAGCCTAGTTGATCGCCTCCCTTATTGGATGGATCCTATTGTGGACTACCGTTAGGAGGTAAAGCTCCCCGAAGATCCTGATCAAGTCACAAACTCTAGAGAACCTCAGTTCGATTATGCCTGGTGGAAAGATACCTATACCGCAGAGGGAGGTCTCTTCCCCTATTGCGATGTCTACATCCCAATAATGCAAGCTGGGAACTCAGAAAGGTGCACGTATGAGAGTGTGGAATGTTGGATTATGCTCAATGGCAAGAGTATAATAATGTATTTAGCAATCTTTTCATATTAATAAAGTGATTTCTAGTTTAAAAAATCTTACAGCATTTATAGTTTAATTATTACAATTATCAAAAGTAAATAATCATAAGGTCAAAAGACTATGAGAAAAGAAGAATTGTTCATACATCTGGATATGTATGAGGTAGACACAATTCTTTAGTTAGTCTTGAATAATATTCACAACTTAAGATAAATGTTGGACGCCTATATCTTGTTAAAATTGTAGATTCTTTTGCTAGCATTTGAGTGGGATCAAATGTGTTATGATGAGTCTAAAATCATCAAAGTGTAGTGTCTTTGAACAAAAGAATCTAGTGCACTGGGTGCTTTGAATTTGATCACAATGAATTACTTTATCTAGAACCGTCAATGGATAAAATTTTTATTTGAAGACAATCAGAGAGTCTATCTCAATCCTGAGATAAATGATGGACTTATGGTTGGAAGTGTTATCATTTGAGCTACCAACGAGTACGATTATATTGCATAGTCTATCCTCGATAGTTTGGTGGTATTCATTTGTTAATCAATAGAGGACTTCATTTATAGATATGGACATTGTGGCTCAATTTATTAAATAAGAGTAGAATATCATCATATGGATGTTTTGAGGTATTGGATATTAAATCTTAACGTTAAGTTTTTAATAGTGTCTAATGAAACATGGCTTCTGGACAAGTCAAAAAGTGGTCATATGAGTAAATATGGTAACTTGGAGAGCTATAGACGGTCTATGAGCTCTTGGTATAGGCGGTCTATGAGCTCTTAGTGATTACTGATATTCTTCATGAGGAAACACTTTCTCCATTAAGTTGTCTAGGGTCTAAATGAGGAATATCAACTTTTTCTATCTTTATTTAAGAGTTCAATTTTAGTTCTTTAATGAAATGAACTAAAATTAATAGATCAGACATAAGTGAATCATTTGTTGTTTGTGATTGGGTTGTGTCTATTGGAGCTTAAATTTAGATAGCCCGCTAAGATACCCAATCCACACAAACTTGCATGGATCACTTGATATATTATGCCGGACCAATTTAGGGGTCCATCTAGAATTGTATTGAGGCATGTGAACTTGTTTCTTTTTGTAAAAATGGGTCTAGTTCACATGTGGACTTTTTATTAAGGTCCAATGGATTTAATAAAATATATACCTATATACTGTTATAGGCGGCAAGGCTAATGCATAAAAGCCTAAATATATTATTTTTTATTTTTTTTCTTAATTAAATGGAAATTAATTAATTTGGTAATTAATTAATTATTTAATTAAAAGTCAAAATCTTTTTCCTAGTAGGAGATGGTCTCCTAATATTAAACTATTGTTATTAGTGTAATTAATATTGAAGATTATATTTGATAAGTAGATAAATAATAGGAGTTATTTATCTAGTCAAATTAGGAAATCTTTAATATGGTTACATATACTCTAATGAGTTGGATTATGAGTCTTGGTGTAGGGTATAATTCATCTTTGAAAAAGATTCTTAACTACCAAGTAAATCCACCTAAGGAAAGGATTCATACCAACCAAGTAAATCATTCTTATGAGAGGATTTATGATCCTATTTATATCACCTTATAATTTTCAGCCAGCCCTATGATTTTATGAGAAACAATTTCGGCCAAGCAGGGTGATTTTCTAATAGAGAATTCGGCATAGCAAGAGAGAATTTTAAGGGAGAAAATATAGTTTTTCGCTCTAGACAAAATTCGATCAACTCATAAATAAAGGGTGTAGAATTCGACCAAGGAGAAGAGAAAAAAAGCAATGTTTTTGTTTTTGATAGTATACTAGTATCCTTTGCATCAAAATGGTTTTGTGTACAAAATCAAATCAGGTTCACGTGAGTTTCAATCAAGCAGATTGATATCCACAAGGGACCGGACATTCTTGGATTTTTCTCTTAGAGGAATATTATAACTAACAAATAAAAAGATTTTGTTTTTTTCCATCATCAGGTATACAATTTAAAAAAAGGGAACTCACACTCCTATGTGATTCACGTTCGTGATTGGATTGGAAGATCTTGCGGGTTCAACTCTGCGCTTGTTCAATCGTCACGAGAAAAAGGTACGATACTTTTATATACATCAATTAATCTAGGGTTAAGATTCTTGTTATTATAAAGGGGCATTATTTTTTATTTATACCGAAACCCTAAATTTTAATTTTTCACGCTTCCACTGCACATATTTTCCCTACAATTGGTATCAGAGTCTGGTTGTACCCTTGATTAATTGATGTTTGTGTATGTGAATCTTTTTCTTTTTATTGTATATATGCATGTTTTAGAAAGAGATGACACTCTAGGTATTCACATATATATTTACATTGGAATGTATGGATATATATATATATTTATATGTGGATTGTTATTGCTCAATTTTGGTCCCAGAATTTCAATGTATTTTTGTTTTGAGATTGTAACAAGAAGGGTGCTCTATCATCGCCATAATTTCCTTCTTGGTAGTTGCTAAGTTTTTTTTAATTTTGTTGTTGTAATAAAATAAAACTGCACTATATTGTAATAAAAAAACTGCAGACATTTTTATTTTAAATTTTTCTGTAATACATTCAAGTATCGAAGACTTGAAGGTTTGAAGAATTGGAAGCAACCGGAACAAGTTTGGGACCGTACGAGCCGTAGCAACAAACGTGCGTGCGAAGAGCATGCAGCTACGTTTGTTGTGGCATGGGCTGTGCATGGCAGCCCTCTGGAAGCCATGGGCTGCACATGGCAGCCCTTTATGGGGTTGTGGCATGCGCACGCCCATGGGAGGGAGCCAAGGGTGCGCACGCCTATGGGAGGCAACCGAGGGAGTCCAAACGAAGCATTGGTGTCTACTAGTGTAGTGGGAAATATGAGAATCAATTTAGATTCTTATAGGCATTTAGATTTAATAAACGTTTATTATGTACCTCAATTCAAGAGGAATTTAATTTTAGTTTCTTGTTTAAATAAATTATGTTATTCAGTTACTTTTAATAAAGCTTTTATTATTAGTAAGAATGACAAAATTTGCAAAGGTGCATTGGAAAACGGTTTATTCTATTTGCATAGAAATATCTTTCACTTGTTAGACACGAAATCAACAGAACCTAATCATAAAAGAGTAAAATTATCAAAAGATGAAACCTATATATGGCATTTGTGCCTAGGTCATATTAACCTTAATAGGATTAAAAGATTGGTTAGTGACGGACTTCTAAGTGACTTAAAGGTTGATGATCTACCAACTTGTGAATCTTGTTTGGAAGGTAAAATGACCAAAAGGTCATTTACGACTAAAAGCACAAGAGCCATCGAATGTTTAGGATTGATACACACTGATGTGTGTGGACCTATGAGCATTCAAGCTAGACGTGGATATGAGTTCTTCATCACTTTCACGGATGATCACTCAAGATTTGGCTATGTGTATCTCATGAGACATAAGTCGGATGCTTTTGACATGTTCAAAGCATTTAAAGTTGAAGTAGAAAATCAGCTTGAAAAACACATAAAAATCTTGAGGTCTGATCATGGTGGAGAATATCTATCTGGTGAGTTTCAGCAATATCTTATTGATAATGAGATAATTTCTCAGTTTTCTACACCAGGTACACCTCAACAAAGTGGGGTGGTAGAAAGGAGAAATAGAACTCTTTTGGACATGGTTAGGTCTATGTTGAGTTATTCAACACTTTCTAATTCTTTTTGGGGATATGCTTTACAAACTGGTATGTACATTCTAAACGATGTACCATCTAAGTGGGTTCCTAAAACATCGAATGAGTTATAGACCGGGCAAAAGCCTAGTTTACAATACTTAAGGATATTTGGATGTCCTGTGCATGTTGTTAGGTCCTAAGGGAGATTGTTAGGTCCTAGATTTGTGTTGGCTTGAATCCATAACAAAACTTCATTCTTTATATTGCTTAGTTGCTTAAGTGGTTCTTGATGATAAGAGCTTCAAGGAAGAAAAGCAACTTCTCATGATGCAAAGTTCATCTTCAAGAGGATTTGTACTATTCTTGGATGCTAAGGTATCGAGATCATTCTTCCTCTTGCAAGGCATAGGCACACACACACACACAATTCATTTATATGTGTCCCTGCTTAGTTATGCATCTTTAAGCGCACACACACACAATTCATTTATATGTGTCCCTGCTTAGTTGTGCATCTTTAAATGCACACATATACACAATTCATGCATTTGTGTCCCTGCATCGTAGCGCTTCATTTGGTATAACACGTTCACACACTTAAAGTTGAATGCTCATGCATTAGTATGAAAGTAGCATGTTTTGGAAAATGCATGATTGGAGACTATCTCTATGTAGTTTGCATTCTTGTGTGAAATGTGTTTGTATAACATGGATCTTGAACTTGATTTTAGTCTTATATTGTTCATGATTGAGTTCCGGTCATTTCGGTTACTCATTCTATTGATTTCAAGTTTTAAGTCAAAATATACTACACTTTCAACTCATGTTGCATACAATGTATTCGTCTTCGTATATCAAGTTGAATTCTTATTTTCTGGGTTGAGTATCTTATATGTCCAAGTCTATGAGGGAGTCCTGGTTCATAATCTTTAAACGGATTCAAATTGGGAGTTCGGAGGCCAAATAACGGTCGAAGAACGAGAGGAGAGCGCATGGGGTAAGGTGCGATGGCGTAAGCCATCAACATGCACCAACCCGAGATGGAACGTGGCCATCTCGGCCCCAAGTGTGTTCTGCCCCGAGATGCCCATGTGCCATCTCGGAGAGACACTAAAAAAGGGGGGTAAAAATGTCATTTAGTCTTTTCACTCTTTAAAACCTCTCATTCCCTCTCATTTCAAAAGAGAAGAACAAGTTGAGAAATTGAAGAACTATTGCAGAATTTTCTCTCAACATTTTGATTTTTGTTTTTGTGATAACTTCTTCATTTCTACTCCGAATCACTTGATTCAAAAACCGATTTCGAGTTTCTTGAAGAGTTCTACAAACCCCAAGCATTTTCAGAACCAAATAATGTCTACATATTTCGTTGTGATCTGATCTTTAGTTCGTGATTGCATCCTTGTTGGTAAAATCATCTTCTTCTTAGTTTTCTTCTTAGATCTTCTTATTGATTGATGTTATTTGATTAATAAGCATGAATAGGATGATTTTGATATCATTTTTTGGTTTGTTGATTTGGTTTTCAAGTTTAGCTAGATTTGTGATATATTGAATGATTTGTGCTAAACTTGATAAACATGAAATTGTTTCTAGAAATCTTTTGTTCTTATGCTTGATTGACTATTTCTAGATTTAATTTCATTTTCTAAGAACTAGATATACATCAATTGGTATATTCATTTCATTGATTTGGTTCTTAGTTGATAACATGCTTAAGTTGTCTAGGTGCATTTGTGATTGATCTTTGAAAGCATAATCTTGTCATCTAGTTGCATGTCCATAGAATTTATTGATAATCATTTTCTATGTTGAGTGCTTGTTTGCGATTTGCATTCATGATCACTTAGATGCCTTCTGAAGAGGTAGAAAGTCTCACATCTTAGAGTGATTCTTTGATTTGAGCATTTGTAAGTTTTAGCTAGAGTCGGGAGGACTTGGATAGCTAAGAAAGTGGAAGTCTCGACAAGAGGTGTGAAACCTCGGATTGTTGAGCAAGGAAGTCTTGGCAAGAGGTGTGAAGCCTTGGATTGTCAAGCAAGGAAGTCTTTGCTAGAGGTGTGAAGCCTTGGATAGTCAAGCAAGAAGTCTTGCCTAGGGTTGGGAGGATCCGGATAGGTGAGCAAGAAATCTTCCTAGAGATAGGGGGTCTTGGATAGGAAGTCGGCTTAGTAGATCACTAGGTTCAAGATAGAGTGAGAGTGATTGTAACTCTATTTGAAATAGTGGATTTGCTTTTGCTGGTGGTTGTGGAATCAACCCGTGGATGTTTCATCTTTGGAGGTTTTACCACGTAAATATCGTGTGTCTTTGTTTGCAATTTTCATTAAGCATTTAGAATTGCATTGTTTTAAAAAGAAGATAAAAATTGGAGCATATATCTATTCACCCCCCTCTAGGTATATTTCACTATAAAGATAAAGAGAATTTCAATTGGTATCAAAGCCAGTGTCTAGACGCTCTTAGATAGATCTTCTTTGTAGTGTTTGTTATCTTCATTTTGTTTCATCATGATTAAAGAAATGTTTTCTTTTATGGCTTCTTTTGTTGAAGGTGAGTCTATTGACTTAGATGATCAAAAGATCGAAGATCTTATTCCATAAAATGAAAGGATCTCTAAGAGCAATAATTCTCTCACTAAGAAGTTAGAAAATGATGATTGTAACTCAAAATGTGTTATTGATCTAAATGACAAAATTCTTAATCTTGAGAAAAACTTGATTGATAGCAATGATAGATTAAGTATTTTGAAGCATGAAATTGAGCAAAGAGATGAATATCTTGATCATGCTAAGAGAATTGAAAATGTGCTTAGAGCAAAATTAATTGAACATGAGAATCAAGAGAAAGTGCTTAATGACAAACTTAATGAGGCTAAAGAGATGATTAACAAGATGTTATCTAGCTCTAACAAAGTGAAAGCTCTCATTAACGTTGGAAAGCCTTCAAGCGACAAAAGAGGTTTATGATATGTTAATGAAAAATCAATTCCTTCATCTAACAAATCTACTTTTGTCAAAGCTTGTAGCAATTTAAGTGTAGGTATACTCTCTAACGGTAAAGCCATGAATGCTACCGGAGGTGCCTCAACATCAACAATGAAAGTCAAAGAAAAGACTTAACAATGCCAAATACAAGCTACATCATCATCAAATGCAAAAGGCAAGACATCTAGTGTTGCACGCCAAAGAGGTAAAAATGTGAGAAGGAAAAATGAGTTCAATGCTCAAGCAAATGGTAAAATTCTCAAATTCATACCTATTTGTCATTATTGCAACATGGTAGGACACATAAGACCTAGATGTTATGAATACATTCGTAAATATAGAATTGCCAATGATTTGCATGATATGTCTTTGAATGGTCCTAGGCAATCATCCATGTATGGATCTAGAATTAGACTTAATAAGACCTTTGAAAAGCATGCTGAGAATAAACGTGTTGATGATTTGTTTGTTAAATCTTGTGTTGTGCCTCGTTCTACTATGCATAAGAAAGTTGATAATGCTTTGTTTGATTTGTTTGAAAATGTGACTAATGGAGTCAATGTGCCTAAAAACAAGTCAAAGCATGTTAATAAAAGTTGGAATGAGAAACTTGTCAAGAAAGTTTGGGTCAAGAAAAACACAACACAATGTTTGGTTGCACAATATGCTTTAAGAGCTAATTCATCCTATTGTTGGTACCTAGATAGCGGTTGCTCTAGGAATATGACCTGTAACAAGGAATCTTTAAGAATCTTGTTATGAATGATGGTGGATGGGTTACATTTGGTGATGGCACCAAAAAGCAAGTTCTAGGCAAGGGAACAATTTGTATCCCCGGATTTCCTAAACTTCGTGGCACCTTGTATGTAGATGTTCTATAAGCTAATCTTATAAGCATCACTCACTTGTGTGAAATTTTTAAAGAAGTTAGCTTTAATAAGGATGTGTGCACGATAATTGATAAAAATGACAATATTTTTTAGAAAGTCAAAAGGTCTTCGAACAATTGCTATTGTTTAGAGGTTGATCCACTAACATATAATATGGCACATGAGTGCAACAAGCTTGAATTATGGCATGAAATATTGGGCCACATGAATTATAAAGATTTAAAGAAGCTTGTGAAATATGACATTGTTAGAGGTCTTCCTAGTCTTGGTAAAAAGCTTGATGGTGTTTGTGAACCTTGTCAATTAGGTAAACAAACAAAGTGTCTCATAAAAAGAAACCTAATTTTACTACCAAGAAGCCCTTAGAACTTGTGCATATGGACCTAATGGGACCAATTAAAACTGAAAGCATAAATGACAAGAAATACATTTTTGTATGTGTTGATGATTTTTCTCGGTTTGCATGGGTATATTTTCTTAGGGACAAGACCGAAACTTTTGGCTACTTTAAGAAATTTTGTAATCAAGTTCAAAATGAAAAGGTCTTTGAATTAAGAAAATATGTCACATTAGGAGTGATCATGGGACTGAATTTGAAAATGCTAGATTTAGTGAGTTTTGTGATGATTATGGGATTTTACATGAGTTCTCGGCTCCTAGAACTCCTCAACAAAATGGTATTGTTGAGAGGAAGAATCGTGTATTGCAAGAGATGGCTAGGGTCATGCTCAATAGCAAGAAAGTCCCTAGAAATATTTGGGCCAAAGCAGTCAATACCGCATGCTATGTCACTAATAGAGTTTTTAGAAGGCCCGACACAAAACAAACCTCCTATGAACTTTGGAAGGGCAAGAAGGCCAATGTGAGTTACTTCCACACTTTTGGGAGTAAGTGTTTTATTTTGAATGATAGAGATCACTTAGGAAAGTTTGATGCTAAAAGTGATATTGGTCTCTTTCTTGGGTATGCTAATAATAGTCGTGCATATAGAGTGTTCAACTTGAAAACTAAGACTATTATGGAGTCTTAATGTGAAAATAGATGATCTTAGCATGCTTGATTTGTATGATAATCATGGTGTCAATAAGCCTAAAGAACATTTGTTGAATGGTACTAAAGCACCTATTGATGTGACTAGTTGTGATGAAAGTGAATTTAGTCATAATGATGATAATGGTAGTGTTGCTAGAGAAAAAAGTCAAGAGTTAGAAAATGGTTTGAATGATGACCAACAAGATGTTGAAAATTCTAATTCTAGACTTAGGAACATGCATTACCAACAAGACATCATAGGTGATTTGAATGAAGGGGTTAGAACTAGAATGCAACTAGCTAACCAAATTTCATATGCTTGCTACACTTTTCAAATTGAGCCCAAGAATATTAATGAAGCAATTATTGATGAATATTAGGTTAATGCCATGCAAGAAGAACTAAATCAATTTGAGAGGAATGAAGTGCGGTCATTAGTTCCTAGACCCAAAAGATATCAATGTGATTGGTTCAAAATGGGTGTTTAGGAATAAGACCTATGAATGTGGCAAATTTGTGAGAAATAAAGCAAGACTAGTGGCTCAAGGATACAATCAAGTTGAGGGTGTAGACTTTGATGAGACTTTTGCACCCATTGCACGTCTTGAGTCCATTAGGCTTTTGTTGTCCATTGCATGTCTTAAGAAATTCAAATTGTTTCAAATCGATGTCAAAAGTGCTTTTCTAAATGGATACCTTCAAGAAGAAGTGTATGTTGAACAACCTATTGATTTTGTAGACCCACACTCTCCTAATCACGTGTTTAAGTTGAAAAAGGCTTTTTATGGCCCTAAGCAAGCTCCTAGAGCTTGGTATGATAGGTTGACTCAATATCGTATTGACAACCAATATAGAGATGTGGTATTGATAGAACATTATTTGTCAAGCATTATAACAATGACATTTTTGTTGCACAAATATATGTTGATGATATAGTGTTTGGGTCTACATGTAAAACCAAGGTTGATGATTTTGTGAATGTGATGTCAAGAGAATTTGAAATGAGTATGGTAGGTGAACTCAATTACTTTCTAGGCATGCAAGTGAAACAATCTAGCAATGGTATCATGTTGTCACAATCTAAGTATGCTAGAAATCTTGTTAAGAAATTTGGCCTTGAAAGTGGAAAAGAATTTGAAACACCTATGAGTACAACATTAAAACTTGACAAAGATAAAAATGGAAAAAATGTTGATCAAAGTCTCTATAGGAGCATGATAGGTAGCCTTCTCTACCTAACGGCAAGTAAGCCGAATATTTGTTTTAGTGTAGGTTTGTGTGTGAGGTTTCAAGCTAATCCAAAAGAATCTCACTTGAAAGCCGTTAAAAGAATCATTAGGTATATAAAAGGAACACATAATCTTGGTTTATTCTATTTCTTTGATACTAATGATATTCTTGTTGGCTATTGTGATGCGGATTGGGTGGGAAACATTGATGATCGTAAAAGCACATCGGGCGGTTGCTTTTTCTTGGGGAATAACTTGATTGCTTGGCTAAGCAAGAAACAAAATTCCATCTCTCTTTCATCATCCGAAGCCGAGTACATGGGGTCGGAAGTGCTTGCACACAACTTCAATGGATGAAACAAATTCTCAAGGATTATGAGATAAATCAAGGTAAAATGACTATCTATTGTAAGAATATGAGTTCCATTAACATCTCTAAAAATCCGGTTCAACACTCACGCACAAAGCATATTGACATTAGGCATCATTTCATTAGAGAACTTGTTGAACATTCAATAGTAACTCTTGAACATATGCCTACTAAGAATCAACTTGCGGACTTGTTCACAAAGCCCTTGGACAAAGATATATTTGTATCTCTTAGAAGATCCATTGGCATGATTTGTGTTGATTAATGCTTGTGTGTGGTTGTGAGTGGCTTGATAAGCAAAACTATATTGTATATCTATTTCTTTGAGAGCTACTCATGTGAGAAGTAATGATCTTGATAAAATAGCTTTTATTGCTTCTAGATCATGCACTTAAGTTTTTGTAAATCTTGTTATTAAAAAAAAGTGCACAAATGCTTCTCTTATATGTTTAAGTTTGAGTAATTGAGTTTGAAAGTATGTAGATTATGGATGCATTTTAAAGTTCATTGTCTAGTACATGATAGATGGCCTATGGTTAGTATCCGTTTTGCTTCGGCATCTACATAGAAATCAACGAGCACCTTCATGTAGGAAAGGGCTACACCATGTGATGAGTGAAAGCCGTCATGAAGAGTATATGTTTATGTTAAAAAAAAAATCAAAGAAGTGTTGAAAAAGAATCAATTAATTTTTTTCTTTCTTTGATACTAAGCCTAAAAAGAAATGGAGGAAGGCTTAAAATGGAGTGTAGTTGAAAATTGTGATTGCTTGGATTGAAAAACAGAAATGGAATGACGAGCCACATGCACACACACGCTCATATGTTGAAATCTATTCTCTTTAAAGAAAAAAATCCGGATGATAATCGGTTTGACCTTGATTGGAAAAGCTTTAGATGGATAGGTATTGAAATAGTTTGCATGTTGATATCACAATAACTCATTTTATATATGCTTGAAGCATTTTTCACACACACATATTTTTGCTTAATGTGCTTGATTCATTAGCAATGAGGGATTATTTTTTAGAGAATAATGAAAATCTATGATTCTCTTGTTTAATGTTAAAAATAATGATTTACTCTCTTTTATTGCTTGAAATGTGTGATTGTGTGAGTCCCTTGTGAACAAGTTACCTTGCTTATTAATATGTGGAGCATATGTTAAGGGGGAGCTTAGTTTGTTAAGCATAGTTCTCTATACAACTTGTTTGCTCACTATCTCATCATTTCATTGTGCATCCCTTATACCCTTGTAGACATTTTCAATTGGCATTTATCTCTCTAGGTTGTGTGATATGTTTTTGTCTATTCCTTGTCAAAAAGGGGGAGAAAGTGTTTCCTCATCATGTTACTTGCTTTTGATATAAATGGGAGAAATTTTGGCTTAAGGGGGAGAAATTTTTTGTGTTTGCATGAGATAAGAAGTGTTAAGGGATCTTTTGTTTGGTATTTGTATATTGTTTGTTTATCTCACCTATCTTCTTTGTAGAAGATTTCTTTTGGTTGTTCTTGTCTCACAGGTGTTTTGAATGTGTGAAGATATTCTTGAAAACTCATGAAGACATTTTAGCCTAGGAATATCTCTTTGTAATGTGAGGATGTGAGAATGCAATCAACATTGATTATGAGAGATCATTGTATGGTGAGGAACAGGTTTTGTCATGGAATAGCCAAAGGGGGACATTGTTAGGTCCTAAGGGAGATTGTTAGGTCCTAGATTTGTGTTGGCTTGATTCCATAACAAAACTTCATTTCTTTGTATTGCTTAGTTGCTTAAGTGGTTCGTGATGATAACAGCTTCAAGGAAGAAAAACAACTTCTCATGATGCAAATTTCATCTTGAAGAGGGTTGGTACTATTCTTGGATGCTAAGGTATCGATATCCTTCTTCCTCTTGCAAGGCGTGGGCGCACACACACACAATTCATTCATATGTGTCCCTGCTTAGTTGTGCATCTTTAAACGCACACACACACATTTCATTCATATGTGTCCCTGCTTAGTTGTCATATTTGAATGTGCACACACATAATTCATACATTTGTGTCCCTGCATCGTAGCGCATCCTTTGGTATAACACGTTCAAACACTTGAAGTTGAATGCTCATGCATTGGTATGGAAGTAGCATGTTTTGGAAAATGCATGATTGAAGACTATCTCTATGTAGTTTGCATTCTTGTGTGAAATGTGTTTGTTTGTTTATATGTTTGTACAACATGGATCTTGAACTTGATTCTAGTCTTATATTGTTCATGATTGAGTTCCGGTCATTTCGGTTACTCATTCAATTGATTTCAAGTTCAAAGTCAAAAGATACTACACTTTTAACACATGTTGCATACATTGTCTTCGTCTTCCTATATTGAGTTGAATTATTATTTTCTGGGATGAGTATCTTATATTTCCAAGTCTGTGAGGAATTTATGGTTCGTAATTTTCAAACAGATTCGAATTTGGAGTTCGGAGGCCAAAGAACGGTCAAAGACTGTAAGGAGAGCGCAAGGGGTGAGGTGCGATGGCTTAAGCCATCAACATGCACCAACCCAAGATGGCGCGTGGCAATCTCGGCCCCAAGTGTGTTCTTCCCCAAGATTCCCACGCGCCATCTTGAAGAGACTCAAAGGAAGGGTGGCAAAAAGGTCATTTGGTCTTTTCACTCTTTAAAACCTCTCATTCCCTCTCATTTCAAAAGAGAAGAACAAGTTGAGAAATTGAAGAACAATTGCAGAATTTTTCTCTCAACATGTTGATTTTGTTTTTGTGATAACTTCTTCATTTCTACTCCGAATCACTTGATTCAAAAACCGATTTCGAGTGTCTTTAAGATTTCTAACAACCCCAAGCATTTACAGAACCAAATGACATCTACATATTTCGTTGTGATCTGATCTTCAGTTCGTGATTGCATCCTTGTTGGTAAAATCTTCTTCTTCTTAGTTTTCTTCTTAGATCTTCTTATTGATTGATGTTATTTGATTAAGAAGCATGAATAAGATGATTTTGATATAATTTTTTGGTTTTTTGATTTGATTTTCAAGTTTTCCTAGATTTGTGATATATTGAATGATTTGTGATAAACTTGATAAACATGAAATTGTTTCTAGAAATCTTTTGTTCTTATGCTTGATTGACTATTTCTAGATTTAATTTCATTTTCTAAGAACTAGATCTACATCAATTGGTATATTCATTTCATTGATTTGGTTCTTAGTTGATAACATGCTTAAGTTGTCTAGGTGCATTTGTGATTGATCTTTGAAAGCGTAATCTAGTCATCTAGTTGCATGTCCATAGAATTTGTTGATCATCATTTTCTATGTTGAGTGCTTGTTTGCGATTTGCATTCATGATCACTTAGATGCCTTGTGAAGAGGTAGAAAGTCTCATATCTTAGAGTGATTCTTTGATTTGAGCATTTGTAAGTCTTAGCTAGAGTCGGGAGGACTTGGATAGCTAAGAAAGTGGAAGTCTCGACAAGAGGTGTGAAACCTCGGATTATTGAGCAAAGAAGTCTTGGCAAGAGGTGTGAAGCCTCGGATTATCAGGCAAGGAAGTCTTGGCTAGAGGTGTGAAGCCTTGGATAGTCAAGCAAGAATTCTTGCCTAGGGTCGGGAGGATCCGGATAGGTGAGCAAGAAATCTTCCTAGAGACATGGGGTCTTGGATAGGAAGTCGGCTTAGTAGATCACTAGGTTTAAGATAGAGTAAGAGTGAAAGTTTGTAGACCATGTGTGATTGCTTGAGTGTGTAACTCTATTTGAAATAGTGGGTTTGCTTTTGCCGGTGGTTGTGGGATCAACCCATGGATGTTTCCTCTTTGGAGGTTTTACCACGTAATTATTGTGTGTCTTTGTTTGCAATTTTCATTAAGCATTTAGAATTGCATTGTTTTAAAAAGAAGATAAAAATTGGAGCATATACCTATTCACCCCCTCCCCCCTCCAGGTATATTTCACTACAAAGATAAAGGGAATTTCACATGTGTTAAAAGAAAAGACAGAAAAGATGGAGTCCAGTTCAGAAATATGCATATTTGTCGGGTATCCAAAAGGAACAAAAGGATATTATTTCTATAGTCCTTCAGATCTTAAAGTATTTGTTTCAGCAAATGCTAAATTTCTGGAAAAGGACTATATGAATAGTTTTGTGTCTAAAAGTAGAATTATCCCTAATGAGCTTTCAAGAGATACAATTCCATAAGAGGTTTTACTACCAAGCCTAATTATGAGTTTCCTACCAACACAAGATCAACAATCTACCTTACCTTGTCGTAATAGAAGGGTTAGTAGACAATCCGAGAGATACATTGGTCTAGGAGAATCTATAGATTATCTTTCGGATGACGATGATCCCTATACGTAGAAGGAAGCAATAAAAGATGTTGATTGTTGCCATTGACAAAAGGCAATGCAATCCGATATTGAATCTATGTTCAAAAACAAAGTCTGGTCTCTTGTAGATTTAAAGGGATAAAACCCATCGGGTGCAAGTGGGTATACAAGAGGAAAAGAGGAATGTATGGAAATGTGGAAAGCTTTAAAGCTAGATTGGTAGCTAAAGGTTATACACAGAAGGTAGGTATCGATTATGAAGAAACCTTATCTCCTATTGCCATGCTTAAATCCATTAGAATACTCTTATCCATTGCGGCATCTCTAGAACTAGAGATTTGGCAAATGGGCGTCAAGACAACTTTCCTTAATGGAAGTCTTGATGAAAGCATCTATATGATGCAACCAGAAGGATTCATTGAAAAAGGCCAAGAGGAAAGGGTATGCAAGTTGCAAAGATCCATATATGGATTGAAGCAAACATCCAGATCCTGGAACATAAGGTTCGATCAAGCAATGAAAAGTTTTGGATTTATTTAAAACCTTGATGAACCATGTGTATACAAAAGGTTTAAAGTTGACAGGTTGGTTTTCATAGTTCTTTACGTTGATGATACACTACTCATCAGAAACGATGTAGGTGTGTTGACATCGGTAAAAGAATGATTAGCAAAACAATTTGATATGAAGGACTTAGGAGAAACAAGTCATATTCTTGCTATCCAAGTCATAAGAGATAGAAAGAATAGAACGATTGCATTATCCCAAGCTTCATACATAGATAAAATCTTGTCTAGGTTTTCTATGCAAGATTCCAAGAAAGGTATGTTACCTTTTAGACATGGAATTAAACTTTCTAATGAACAAGTTCCTATGAATGAGCATGAAGAGCAATTCATGAGTAGGGTTCCATATGCATCGACAGTTGGAAGTCTCATGTATGCAATGCTCTGTACTAGACCGTATATTTGTTTTACCGTGGGCATAGTTAGTAGGTTTCAATCAAAGCCTAGTCCAGATCACTGGACGACAGTCAAGTATATTTTCAAGTATCCCAGGAGAACAAGAGATTATATGCTTGTATACTCTAGGGGGGATTTAATTCCCGTTGGGTATACAGATTTTAATTTTCAATAAGATTATGACTCCAAAAGATAAAAATAAGGATCTATGTTTACTATTGGAGGAGAGGCAGTCATATGGAGGAGTATCAAGCAATCTTGTATTGCTGATTCCACTATGGAAGCCGAGTATGTTGCCGCATGCTAGGCTGCTAAAGAGGTCATCTGGCTCCGACAATTCTTGATTGACTTGGAAGTGGTTCTTGATACGAATAAGAAGATCTATATTTGTTATGAAAATAATGGAGCAGTGGACAATTCGAGAGAACGAAGAAGTCATAAGAGAGGGAAACACATTGAAAGAAATTATCACCTTATGAGGAAAATTGTGCATAGGAGTGATGTGACGATTACCAAGATCATGTCAGCAGATAATCTAGCGGATCCCTTTACAAAGGCTCTTCCACAAAAGAGTTTTGATGAGCATCTAGAGAACATAGGGATGAGAGATATGACACATTTGCTATAGAGCAAGTGGGAGATTGTTGGGACTATGCTCGGTAGCAAGAGTATAATAATGTATTTGATAATTTTTTCATATTAATAAAGTGATTTCTAGTTTAACAAATATCATAGCATTTATAGTTTAATTATTACACTTATCAAAAGTAAATAATCATAAGGTCAAAAGACTATGAGAAAAGAAGAATTGTTCATACATCTGGATATGTATGAGGTAGACACAATTCTTTAGTTAGTCTTGAATAATATTCTCAACTTAAGAAAAAGGTTGGGCGCCTTTATATTGTTAAGGTTGTAGATTCTTTTGCTAGCATTTGCGTGGGATCAAATGTGTTATGATGAGTCTAAAATCATCAAAGTGTGGTGTCTTTGGGCAAACGAATCGAGTGCACTGGGTGCATTGAATTGGATCATAATGAAATACTTTATCTAGAACCGTCAATGGATAAAAGTTTTCATTTGAAGACAATCAGAGAGTCTATCTCAATCCTGAGATAAATGATGGACTTATGGTTGCAAGTGTTATTATTTGAGCTATTAATGAGTACGATTATATAGCATAATCTATCCTCGAAAGTTTGGTGGTATTCATTTGTTAATCGATAGAGGACTTCATTTATAGATATGGACATTGTGGCTCCATTTATTAAATGAGAGTAGAATATCATCATATGGATGTTTTGAGGTATTGGATATTAAATCTTATTGTTAAGTTTTTAATAGTGTCTATTGAAACTTGGCTTCTGGACAAGTCAAAATATCCAAGTTCAAAATGTGGTCATATGAGTAAATATGGTAACTTGGAGAGCTATAGGCTGTCTATGAGCTCTTGGCGATTACTGAAATTCTTCACGAGGATACACTTTCTCCAATAAAGTTGTCTAGGGCATGAATGAGTAACATCAACTTATTCTATCTTTATTTAAAAGTCAAAATTGTTTTCCTGGTAGGAGATGGTCTCCTAATATTATACTATTGTTAGTAGTATAAGTAAAATTGAAGATTATATTTTATAAGTAGATAAATGATAGGAATTATTTATCTGATCAAATTAGGAAGTCTTTAATATGGTTACAAATACTCTAATGAGTTAGATTAGGAGTCTTGGTGTTGAGTTGAATTCTTCTTTTAAAAGGATTCCTAAATACCAAGTAAATCCACCTAATAAAGGATTCTTGCCAACCAAGTAAATCCTTCTTAGTAGAGGATTTATGATCATATATATATATATATATATCACCTCATAATTTTCGACCAGCCCTAAGATTTTATGAGCAAACATTTCGGCCAAGCAAGATGATTTTTTATGACAGAATTCAGCCTAGCAAGAGAGAATTTTGAGGGAGAAAAATTTAGTTTTTTGCTCTAGACAAAATTTGATCAACTCATAAATAAAGGGTGTAGAATTTGGCCAAGGGGAAGTGAAAAAAAGGAACGTTTTTGTTTTTGATAGTACACTAGTATCCTTTACGTCAAAAGGGTTTTATGTACAAAATCAAAATTGGGTTCACGCGAGTTTCAATCAGTTAGATTGATAATTCACAAGTGACTGGACGTTCTTGGATTTTGTCTTGGAGGATTACTGTAACTAACAAAGAAAAAGATTTTGGTTTTTTCCATCATCAGGTATACAATTTAAAGAAAGGGAGCTTACACTCCTAGATGATTCACTTTCGTCATTGGATTGGAAGATCTTACGGATTTAATTCAGCGCTTGTTTAATCGTCACGAGAAAAAGGTACGACACTTTTATATACATAAATTAATCTAAGGTTAAGGTTCTTGTTATTATAAAGGGATTTTTTTTATTTATACCAAAACCCTAATTTTTAATTTTTCACGTTTCCACTACGTGTATTTTCCCTACATGGAAACCATGTAGGAGGGGAAGCACTAGCTTACCGGATATTGCACATGGGGTGTTACTAGCCTACCTTGTGCCATGATGTGAGGTAGTTTGTACAATCTTGTGAACCATGCCAGAAGACAACAATCTAAATTACCTTCCACCAGAGCAGGTCTCCTCTATTAGCTGAACGTATTTGTTCACTATCTAGGGGGCTGATTTGATTTGAGTACTCCCTACCGTGCCTGGCCAAGTGAAGCATGCTATAGTTGCCATCGACTACTAACCAGAGCGGTGGAAGCAAGGCCTCTCTAAAATATAATGGAGGAGAAAGACCAAGTTCATCAAAAACAACGTGATCTGCCAGTTTGGTACTCCGATGCCTATTATTACCGATACAGACAAACAGTTTGACAAACGGTTCCAAGACTTTTGTGGTAACCTGCGAATCGATCTCTACTTTGCCTCGGTGGCACATCCCCAGATCAATGGCCTGGTCAAGTCCAAAAACAAAACGATCAAGAAGTTGCTAAAAGAGAAACTCTAACAAAAGAAGGGTAAGTAGGCAGAGGAGCTCCCTAATGTGCTTTGAGCTTACCGCACCGCCAAAAGGACCGCTACTAGAGAAACCCTCTACTCACTGGATTTCAGGGTAGAAGTAGTTCTAGCAATCAAGCACAAATTAACCTCCTTTAGGGTTCAACATATTGAGCCAGAAGGGAACGAGGTCAAGTTGAGGGTGAACTTGGACCTAGTGAAAGAGAAGCAAGACAAAGTGTAAGAAAAGGTAGAAGTCTACCAGAGTTGGATTGAGTGATACTTTAATCAAAAGATCAGTAATTGCGACTTCAATGAGGGGTATTTAGTCCTCCGGAACAACATGAAGAGGTCTGATGGGGTACTAGAGCCAAATTAGGAAGACACCTGCCTGGTTAAAATGGTAATCCATAACAAACTAAAGAATATGGAAGGTCGCTCTATCGACCATACCTGAATGCAAATCACCTTAAGAGGTTTTACCCATAGGGGAACTAAGTATTCGAGTGGTAACCGATCGGTACCTCCCTGGAAAGGGAACACCTGCTATATGTATCGCTTATAAAACTTTTATCGCCAACTGAATAATTAATAAAGAATCTCCTTTTTCTCCTTCTACTATTGTCTGTATTTTATCGCCAATAATCTCCATGGTAGTTCTCTACGATTGCCTTAAGACCAGGAAAGCTACATCATAATCCTGATGCCTTGGCCAAGTACCACCCCTCGTTAGGAATGGTATTGTTCATAAAGGCATAGCTAAGGTTATGAATTCGTGGCCTTGGTTGCCTATTGTTTCCTCAAGAACAGGACAACCAAATGTCTTTTCTGCTGCCTTAGCGAGGCACCACCGCCCACCAGGAAGGGTCTTGTTCGCAAAGGCATAGTTGCCTGCCAGACCAGGGATGTGAAGTTGTGGCCTTGGTTACCCATCGCTTCCTCAAGACCAGGACAACCTAATGGCCTTCCAACTGCCTTTGTCAGAGCACAACCCCCACTGGGAAGGGTCTTGATGGCATAGTTGCCTACCAGGATCGATTTTGCCAAAGTACCAAGGTTCCTAGGACAAAAATACGAGTACCTCAATACACCCATTTTAGTATCCATGTGTAAGAATCAGAATTCCTAGACCTAAATTCACCATTATGACACCTATGTATAAGGACCTGGGTGTGCGAATGTCATAGATGCCTACCAAGATCTTTTCGCCTATGTAGCAAGATTCATAAAACAAGGATGCTAGGAGCCATGATATGCTAGTATTATCACCTACGTACCGAAAATCCTGATACATGGATGATAGGTACCGAGATTCGCCTGTATTTTCGACTAAGTACCGGGATTCCATTTATTTAGGAATGCCCAGTACCTAGGTTAACTTATATCACTACTCTTGTGAAAATATGTTACTTGCCAACGTACCGAGATTCTAGAAATGGAGGATCCCCGCAACCTAGATTCTTTTGAATGTTTTTTCGCCTAAGTACCAGGACTCCCATATGGGACTATCGATTGTTGAGGATGTTTTACTGAGAAAATTACTAACACTTGGTACCAGTAATCAGTAACGCCTTATCTCTACTCTTAACAAATTTTAAAGGTTTAGTGTTACCAGGTAATTATTATGTCAGGTACATGCAGGGGTCTACTTATGATATCAGGGTTATATCAGAGATAAAAGCATACAAATTCAACAATGGAACCAAAGTGGAAGTTAACCAGATGTATAAATAAAAGAGGAACTCTTCGTTGATAAAACAGGGAACCCACCCCCATTTTACGTGGGCTACATATATCGGAATTTTTTTTTGTTTGCTAGAATTGATCACCCAGCACCTCTTGTTTGGCCTCTTCAATCACCACCACCCAGTTGGCCTCCTCGGCCACCTCCTCCCGGTGGATGTCCTCAGTTTCTGGATCGCTTCCTTGGACAGCCTCATCTGTAAGAGCAGCTCCTTCTTCCATGGCCCCCCTCGACTCCTGCCAGTATTGAGAGGTAGGTAGGTCTGAACCTTCTTAGACTGAACCTTAACAGCAATATGGGACTTCAAGCCAAGATTTATCTCAGCATGGCCTGGTATAATGGAGGAGATAGGTATCAAGTCTTCCTCGACATCATTAACTGCCCCTACAGCATGAGAGGGACCAACTTTAGTAGGAGTGGACCTAGCTAGCTCCTTATCTTTCTCTATGATCTCATCACGGTCCCGGGTCTCCTTTAGACTTGAGGTCGAAAGGAGGAGGAAGTGTCTGCGCCACTAGGTAAGAAGTAAAGAAAAAGCCATCTACCTTTCAGGCTAGCTAAGCTGGTGTACAAAGGCTGGACGTCTTCTTCTAGATGCCATGCTCTTTTATTCATGTCGTCCATTTGGGTGGCACGATGCATGAACCTATGTACCTCCCAGTCATAGGCATGTTTCATCCGCTGCAAGTTAACCTAGGCCTCATCAGTGGATTTCTTAGCTTATCTAGGTTTTGGCTCAACGCTTGCATGTCCCCTAGTGCCTAGGGAAAATCCCTCTTGGCCACTCCGAGCTAGGCCTTAGCGGTATCAACTTGCTTCTAAAGGGAATCAATATGGTGGCTAAGGCCATATTGAACTTGAAGGCCTGCCAAGTACAAAATACAAGTTAGCGATCGTTCATAGTGCCTAGTAGATATAGAAAACATAAAAAATAGAGAAGGATGAAACAACTTTTACAAGATCCAGGAAAGCAAACCCTTAAGTGATTAGGACATCGACCGGTATGTATGTCATAGCCTATAATCCCATACTAGGGTAGGAGGCAGCGAGCCGAGACATGACCTTTTCTTGGCTGTTGCCCATCGATCGAAACTGGGACCTTTCTCGTGGAGCAACCAGGTCATCATCAGCAGCAAAATCAAGACCACTCTCAACTATTATAGATTGCATGGTTACCATGGTAGGATGAGGAGAGGGAATTGGTGGAGCTGAAGTAGTAGTAGCCATAGAAGGAGCAGTAAAAGCTTGAACATACATCTGGCCAGATGAGCCTCACACCCTGGCCATTCTGGCTTTCAATTCCATAAGGTAGGATCTAAGTACAGTAGGTAAAAGATATAGAGGTACATCAGGTACCGTAACCAGGATTGACACACGCATACCTTGCCTGGTAAAGGTATTGGCTCCCGTGTTAGTTTGAGAGTGGGGTGGTGGCCTGCTATGAGGAGTCCTAAGAGAAGAAGGCCTAGAAGGTGAGGCCTATGGAGATGAGGACCGGTCCTCAGACTGTTTAGTTTCTTTTAGGACCGGTAAGGGGAGTGTAGAAACTACAAAAATAAGGAGGTTAGTATATACAAAATCAACAATGAATATCATAGAAGCAAAGTTATAAGTGTTATCTACCTGGGGAAGCATTGGAGATGCGGAGGTAGAGGTCTACCCTCTCTTCTCAAAGGCATCTGAGGTACGATACCTCAAATTAACGTATGATCGAGCCGTGATGGCCCTCAAAATCTTCTTCGATTCAGCGAAAATATTACCTTTCTCCCACCCAACCTTACCGCTGATACGGGTCAAGACCTCAAACTCTGATCCCCCGATTTGGATCAAGCTCCCCCAATCACCTCCCATAATGACCCACTCCTCCTTCCAAGAGGCGTTCTTCTTGTTAGCCCTCAGTACCACAAATTTGATGTTGTTCTTGGTCTCCTTTGACAGAGGGAGTTGGTAGCATTCTAAAAGATAAACCTCATCTTATTCATCCCTTGCTTCTTTGTGATCTTGTCCAACTCGTAATGCTCCTTCCATAACATAAGAAACCCAACCAGGTGCCTCCACAACCCTGGTGTCCATTGTAGAGGGGTGAGCTGTAAGGCATGTGGCACCCTACGTAGAGTAAGGTGGAAAGGGAGTCTGACTCCATAATCAAAGGCCACCATGTGGACCAGAAGCTCACCAATGAGGTGGGAATATATGTCACACCCTCGATATGGTATGGTGTTGGTAATGTCAGAGAAGATCGAGAAGTTCCTTTTGAAGTACCAAATTGTATTAACGGTGTAGGTAGAGTCAGAAATACACCAGTAATCATAAAAACTGGAGAGCACACCTTCTATTGAGGTTGTGACATTCCCAACCAGGTCTCCACCTTCATTGGCTCCGACTGATTCTTCACTTGATTCCCCATTAACATCAACTAGGATATCGGGGTTATTGGTAAAACCAGTCTCGATAGCAATGCTCCTATTCGATCGACGGCGTTAGGGAATAGGAATGTCGTCTCAATCATCACCATCTTACGGGTTCTCTTTCTGTGGGTGAGGCTTCTGTTGGCAGTAGCATCACCAATGAAGATTCGCTCAATGCTATCACTATTAGTAGAAGACATGGTTATAGGTTTTTGAAAATTTCTTAATGATTGAAGAGATTAAAGAGTGAAGAAGATGAAGAGGGCAGATTTTCAGGAAAGCTTGGTTTCTTTTTCTAAGAAAAGCAAATAAAGAAGCATAAAGAATGTGAAGAGGTCTCGGGTATAAATAGAGAAGAGAGATGGTTACCTATAATGTAAAAATGAACTGGAAGATGAGACGTTTGGGCAGCGGGAAGGCATTTTGATAAACGTGTGATGTCAAAATCATTTTATTTTTCAAATAGCTAACCTTTCCCAGCCTAACACGTGGACCATGCATTTAATGTGATATTTCCACCTAGATTTTGGTTATCTGTCGAAGACTAAAAATTCCTTAAACAATTCAGGAAACCTAACTCCAACCCCAAACAATCACCGGTGTTCAAGTCAGGTGGGACTTATGTTAATAGCCTTTTTTTAATGAAAGACCAAAGAAGAATTTTCCATATGCCTGGTACCTGGTAGGACCAAAACCAGCACTAGTTCCCATACACTAGGAACACTCGATACCATTAATTGGGAAGAGGTCAGCATCATTTCTCTAATGTTACCAGATATCAAGCAGAGCTAGTATCATTATACCTTCTACCTAGCACCTAGATACCATCATATCTGCCCAGTACCCCTGTTTCGGAAATCCAGTTTGGGACCTATCCGAGGTACATATCCTACCTGCCTAAGCAAGAAAGATGTCATTAGGAAGATACAAGCACGTTACAGCAGGCACCATGCCAATGAGAGCAGACCAATGCATCAGGGTACCAGGCCATCCTGATACAGAGCTAGAGTTCTCCTCCAAGCAATGTGGAAGAAAAGGGTTGACCCTTTCACCATTAAAGCACCATAATGAGACCAAACATGTCAACTGATTTGTATTTAAACTAAAATGGAAACATGACATAATAAACGGGAGCAATTCCCGTTTAAATTAACATTCTTCATTAACGCCAATCAATTTCGGTAACACGACCAATCAACTTGTCTAAATTATCGGGATATGATTGGGAGGATGGGAGAAGTTAAATACAACGCCCAAATTCATAGAAATGAAAAAAAAAAAAAACTTTCATCTGAGTTCTAGGATAGAATAGGCAGAAGCCGACTAACAGTGAGTTCACCATTATAGAGAGTTTTCACCATAGAGGAAATATCCACTTATCGACATATACGAGATTGCCATTGCCAGTCATGTAAATGAGATTGAGTGAAGAGAATCACCATTATTGTAATTCTATACATCCAATAAAATAGTCACACTTCACTTTTTAGTTATAGCATACTCATCTCTTCTTCTCTATTTATATTCGCCCAGTTTTTAATTGCCAAGGTACGAGGTACCTACCCCCAATAGCTTACTTAGTAGCAGGTTGAAGCTGTTAATTGAAATTCCTCACCTAATGTAAATTTTTGCTTAACAACTGGAAACATCGCAAATGCAACTACTCCATAATCAGAGTTATATTACGGGTTATAAAAAAAAAGTCTCTGGAATTGCATTGCACTCTTTCACAAATTGCTGCCAATTTTCTAAAGGAAGTCTGAAGAAATATGGAAGCATGTTAATGTGCATTCTCTTCAGCTCATACTAACTAGCTACATCGTCTAACACGATAGCAGTAGGCTGATTTCCAGTCGATGGAAGTGTGTATTCTCCTATGGTTAACCCAAAATCCTCTTGCTCTAACACCTCATGCCTTAGAGAACCTGGCTTAGGTAAATCTGCCATATCTTCTTGATCGAGCCAATTCTGTGATACATTTTGGCCCCCATTTCTTCATCCGTTGGCTCGATTCTGAGTGAATTCTAGTACCAGCTCTATTCCAATCAATGTAGGCATTTAGTGTATTTCAGGTAAAGGAAATCAAAACCGAAACTTTTGGGCACAAGACATGTCAACTTTTCAAGGAAATGTGCCTAGTTCGCCCATAGTTTGCTAGTCCACACCCATGATATGTTACCCAAGAACTGGGACCAATTATGCCATAGGATAACTTCACCCAAAAGAGTTCGCCGGTCTACACCAGCGAAGTGATACCTACAAAGCCACTCCAAGTCGCCAATCAGAGTTCACTCATCCACGCTAGCAATGAGTTACCCGTGAACTTGTAACAATTTCTGCCCAAACAGACTTTGCCAAGAAGATTTTCGGATGCACACCTATGCAACCACCCACAGACTTTGCCAAGAAGATTTTCGGATGCACACTTATGCAACCACCTACAGACTGAGAGCTTGAAATGCCTCAATCAGACTTCACTGATCTACTTCGTGGGTCCACACCAACGAACCTACACAGTGATTGAAAGTCAGAAATCCACAAGTTACACTTTGTTAGTGCACTTCTCAGGTCCTTACCTATGAATTACGGGCTACGAAGTTGCCAATATTCGATTACATCATCAGTTTCAGACCCATTTTTTTAAAATTATAAATACATTCTTTTCTAATTTTGTACACAAGCCGTGACAAGGCTAGGCACGAACTCATACCCTTTCTTACCTCATTTAGATCTAGGAATCATCTGTTGGGATTATGCTCGATAGCAAGAGTATAATAATGTATATGACAATCTTTTCATATTAATAAAGTGATTTCTAGTTTAACAAATCTTATAGCATTTATAGTTTAATTATTATAATTGTCAAAAGTAAATAATCATAAGGTCAAAAGACTATGAGAAAAGAAGAATTTTTCATACATCTAGATATGTATGAGGTCGACACAATTCTCTAGTTAGTCTTGAATAATATTGACAACATAAGATAAAGTTTGGGCGCCTTTATCTTGTCAAAGTTGTAGATTCTTTTGCTAGCATTTGAGTGGGATCAAATGTGTTATGATGAGTCTAAAATCATCAAAGTGTGGTGTCTTTATCTAGAACCGTCAATGGATAAAAGTTTTCATTTGAAGACAATCAGATAGTCTATCTCAATCCTGAGATAAAAGATGGACTTATGGTTACAAGTGTTATCATTTGAGCTATCAATGAGTACGATTATATAGCATAGTCTATCCTCGATAGTTTGATGGTATTCATTTGTTAATCGACAGAGAACTTCATTTATAGATATGGAAATCATGGCTCCATATATTAAATGAGAGTAGAATACCATCATATGGATATTTTGAGGTATTGGATATTAAATCTCAATGTTAAGTTTTTAATAGTGTCTATTGAAACATGGCTTCTGGACAAGTCAAAATATCCAAGTTCAAAATGTGGTCATATGAGTAAATATGGTAACTTGGAGAGTTATAGTTGGTCTACGAGCTCTTGACGATTACTAGTATTCTTCACGAGGATACACCATCTCCATTAAGATTGTCTAGGGTATGAATGAGAAATATTAACTTATTCTATCTTTATTTAAGAGTTCAATTTTAGTTCTTTAGTGGAATGAACTGAAATTAATAGATCGGACCTAAGTGAATCATTTGTTGATTGTATTTGGATTGTGTCTAGTGGATCTTAAATTTAGATAGCCCGCCAAGATCCCCAATCCACACGAACTTGCATGGATCACTTGATATATTCTACCGGGCCAATTTAAGGGTCCATCTAGAATTGTATTGAGGCATGTGGACTTTTTTCTTTTTGTAAGAATGGATCTAGTTCACATGTGGACTTTTTATTTAGGTCCAATGGATTTAATAAAATAGAAAAAATAATATAATTTCCCATATATGTGTTGGGCGGCAAAGCTATATAGTTTAGCTTAATTATATTATTTTTATTTTATTATTATTTAATTAAATGGAAATTAATTAATTTGGTGATTAATTAATTTTTTAATTAATTAATTTTTTAATTAAAAGTCAAAATCTTTTTTCTAGTAGGAGAAGGTCTCCTTATATTATACTATTGTTGGTAGTATAATTATTATTAAAGATTATATTTGATAAGTAGATAAATAATATGAATTATTTATCTAGTCAAATTAGGAAATATTTAATATGGTTACAAATACATTAATGAGTTGGATTAAGAGTCTTGGTGTATAGTAGAATTCTTTTTTGAAAAGGATTCTTAACCACCAACTAAATCCACCTAAGGATAGAATTCTTAACTACCAAGTAAATACTTCTTAGGAGAGGATTTATGATCCTATATATAGTACCTCTAAATTTCGGCCAAGGCATGATTTTAAGCTTCAAATTTGTGCAAGCCAAAGAAAATTATGAGAGAGGAAAAATTCGGCCATTAGATAATTCTAAGAAGAAAAATTCGGCCAAGCCCTAATTTTTTTCTAAAAGAGTTTTCGGCCACCATTGTATTTCGAGGATAGAGAATTCGGTTCTTGCTCTAGATAATTCATCCAACTCTAAGTATTGGTGTGTGATAATTCGGCAAAGAGGAAAAGGAAGAAAGAACGTTTTGTATTCGATAGTGCACTAGTAGCTTTTACATTAAAAGGTTTTGTGTACAACATCGAATCAAGGTTCATGCGAGTTTCAATCAAATTGATTGATAATTCACAAGTGACCTAATGTTCTTTGTTTTCTTCTTGGAGGATTATTGTGATTAACAAAGAGAAAGATTTTGTTTGTTTTTATCCTCAGGTATACAATTTAAAGAAAGGGAGCCACACTCCTAGGTAATTCATGTTAGTGATTGGATTGGAAGATCTTGCGGATGCAATTCGGCACTGAAATAAATATTATGGTGTGTTTAGAATTAATCTAGAGAGAGGGGGGGTGAATAGATTTTAAACAAATTTACCCAATTTTCGTTAAAGGTCAAGATTACAAAAATGCCCCTATCTAGTTACAAAAATACGACAAGTGTAATAAATTCGGAAATAGTAAAGACACTTGAGATATACGTGGAAACCCTCCAAATGGGAAAATTCACGGGCTGTTAAGTGCGCCACACTCGAACAAGGAATCCATTGATGATAGAGGCGTTACAACTCCTGGTATATAACCCACTACCACTACCTAATCCTGGTATTAAGTGGACCTAGTCTAATTTGCTTATGCTTGAAGCAACCTACTCCCGGATGCAACGCAAGACTTACTTCTCTTAAATGATGAGATAAACACCGTATGTGAACATATGATGATATTCCAGCAACAAACAAGGCTAGGGTACCTTATATGCTTATCTAGGATTATGAGATGACAATAAATGCAATCCTAGATATCAAGAGCTAAATGACATGTCATAAAGCTTAACTAAACATAGAACAAGCAATCCTATGAAGCTATCATAAAAGCCAAATCAACACATGTTGTCATTAAGCATGGCAAAGACTATAATGCAATTACTAAATGCAATCAATGAGTCCTAAACAACATATAAATGCAAAGCATAAAGATTTAGCTAGAAGTTGTCAACAATAACAATCCTAGCTATCATAATACAACACTCAATCATCGCATCACAACAATCTCTAATTTGTATCTAGATAATGTTCTAAGAGCATACAAATAATTAAAGAGACGGTTTAGCAAGTAAAACACTTAACTTGTAAGAAGATAGTGATGAACTTACCAAACAAGATGTGATAAAGCAACCCTATCCATTGATGCACTCTAAATGAACTTAGATGATGAAAGATGAAGATTTGATGCACATGGGAATTCTTTGAGTGATTGAAAATGAGTTCTTGGAAGTGCTTTGAAATGTGTTCTAAGGAAAATATATGATATTTTGAACTCTTACACGACCTTAAGACAATGAGATATATATATATAAGATCCAAACAAAGTGATGTCATTTTGGAAAAAATATACCAGCTTCTACATTGTGCGCTGGTCGAGTAGCGCACCACCAGTGCACTGCCTAAAAATTTCAATAGGCACTGGTCAAGTATCGCACTTCAGTGGTGCAACACAAGCGTAAAACCACTAGCATGTTTGTGCTGGTGGGGATGCGCTAGTCGAGTAGCGGACCACCAGCGGACACCCACTTTTTACATCTTTGCGCGGGTGCAGCAGCTCAACCCAGTGGCATAACACTAGCGGCAGTCCATTGTGAATGTTGCGCTGGTGAGGTGCGCCGGTCGAGTAGCGTACCACCAGCTCAATTCCTACTTTAACACTCAAACAACCATACAAGCAACAAGTACAAGAGTGATGAAAATGCATCCTATTTTAATGCCTAGCATGACATAAAACTTTCATAGCAAGATGCAAATAAAATGCACACAAGAAAACACTCAACATATATGATCAAGAGTTATGCATGAATATATGAGTGTGTGCAACTATCTCTTCAAAGTAAGTAAGCACATGAATTTTACCTTTGGTGCTCCTCCTCTTGAGGTCTTGAGAGCCTAAGCTACCCTTACATGAACCCCAACAATGTGGTTGTTCACGAAATAAGCCAATCAACAAATGAGGACTTTTCAGGTGCTAGTTTAATCGTCATGAGAAAAAGGTACGACTCTTTTTATATACATCAATTAATCTAGGGCTTAGGTTCTTTTTATTATAAAGGAATTTTTTTTATTTATACTGAAACCCCAATTTTAATATTTTTCACGCTTCCGTTGCATGGGTTTTTCCCTACATCATCTTTCACACACCCAAACCATCCTACACCTTTTCCTAACCAATTTCCTCACCAAATTACTTCCCACGTCTCTCTTTTCACTTCAATTTCACTCTAAATGAAAAACCCACTGAAGGAGCTCGAAATATACACTTAGGAGAATGAGAAGAGATTGAATACTTGGGAAATTTTAGCATACCAGTGGGTGGTTCCTCGTATATTTGCTTCTTTTATTCCTCTTTTTATCTTTATTATGAGTAACTGAACCTCATTTTGGGAGTTGATGTAACTTGATACGAGTTGTGGGTAATCCACCATTTATCTAGTATTTGATCTCTTAGTTCCATTAATTGATATTAAAGTATTGATATCTCCTTGGATTAAGTAGGCATATGAACTCTTGATACATTGTTTGATTTTAAATTGATTGAATATTTCTAATATAGGACTAAATATCTCCTTTGATTGACTAGGCATACCAACTCTCAATCCAAGTTGAGATACCCACATTTACCAATCCAACATATCCCGAATATATAATGGTAGGGGTGGAATGTTAGCATACCAATACAAGCCATCCCGACTACTTTAAATCTATCTATTCTTAATAAGAACCCCACTCTACACTCAATTGGGCATACCAATTATTGTTGCGTAGTGATGGTTGAGTGATTCTAATATCATATCTAAAGGTGGATTTAGCCCTAAAAGATCGGATCGGTTTATAAATTGATAACTGGATTGCCCACTATTTGAGTTGTGATTGCATTGACTCCCACATTTCTTCTTATATCTTTTCACACACATTGTTGCTAACTTAGTTTAATTTTATTTTTAGTTATATAATTAATTGTAATTTAGTTGATAAGTTCAAAAGCCAAACATCTCATTTTACTTTTAAAGCACTTATAGTATTAGGATTTAGTTTGATCAACAATACCATTCGATCCCTGTGGAATGATACCTTTCTTGCCAACATACTTGTTTTTGAAAAAAAAAAATTGAGCACATTGTGAGGTCTCATACAAATAACCTTTTGACAAACAACTTCATACTGAAACAACTTTGTCTAAAATGGCACCGCTGCCGAGGATCGGTGAGTGTAGTAATGATTAGATTAGTTTTAGTATTAGTTTTATTGTTGTTTTT
This sequence comes from Dipteronia dyeriana, assembly GCA_032871835.1. Lineage (NCBI taxonomy): Eukaryota > Viridiplantae > Streptophyta > Magnoliopsida > Sapindales > Sapindaceae > Dipteronia > Dipteronia dyeriana. Next base: position 113,585,439 of record CM065300.1, on the reverse strand, counting down.
ATTTTCTTTAGTGTCTTTTGTTCCGTTTGGTATTTATGTTTTTGCTTTTTCTGATTGTTAGGTATTTGCACAGTCGACGTTCGTTGAGTTCCAACAAACGACAACATTCATCGTGTGGGTAGTTTAGTTTGGTTGTTTGAAAGAAATCAATTGGAAGAAGATATGGTAGACTTACCTGAGCCATGTTCTACAAAGCTTGAAACGCCAATACCGGTGGCTTCAGAACATGAAAACTTGCGACTGACTATAGAAGAGTACACACTCCTATCCATTTTCAATCAGCCCACTATAATTGTACTAATTTATGTAGCTATGTCATATGAGTAGAAAGGAATTCACATCAACTAGTTACCATCTTTTTATGGATTGCCTTCTGAAGACTGCCTACAATTCGTCAAGAAGTAAAGTGCAGTACTTGAGATCTTTTCTTTTGTACCATATAATGCAATTTTGAGTAGGGTACAACCTCACCTAAACTGTTTCCAATACTGCCTGAAGGACAGAGCAAAACAGTGGTAGATGGCTTTGACGGCCGGATCGCTTACCACATGGGCCTAAGTATGCAAGACTTTTTAGAACAAGTTTTTCCCAATAGAAAAAGTAATGGACCCGAGGACAAATTTTGCTACCTTCTGTGGAGAAGATGGTGAACCCTTTCACGAGGCATGTAAGAGGTTCCATATTCTACTTGCTCATATTCCACCTCATATATATTCAGAGGAGCTGAAAGTGACTTCGTTCTATAGTGGCTTGACTCCTATTACTCAGATGATTGTTGACAGTGCATGCATGGGCGCTATTATAGACAAGAGAATAGCTAAAGCACACGATATTATAGAGAAGCTAGCTGAGAAACTTACAGTAGAGGTTTTCTAGTAATTGAAGAGGTGGGAAAATTGAGATTGGTATAGACACGACCATGGCAATTAAGATGTCCAGAGTGGAAAATGAGCTACAGTTAATGATGGAATACATGAAGACAATGAGCAAGCCAAGCCCTAGTGCAAATAAGTGACCAGTGAGAGAATGATTAGAGAAAAAGAATTTTTAGAGCAGAAAGAGGAAGTCCAAGTCTTGGGAGGTTTCCAGAGACAGAAATGACTCGTTCTCTAACTTATACAATCCCAGGTAGAGGAATCACCTGAACTTCTCATGCTCAAACAATAACAGCACCAACAACACCAAAGGATTTACTAACCAAGGGTACAACGGTCGAAATTACAATAATCAAGCAATTGAAAATGGAAACAACAACCAATCAGAAAACTTCAACAACCAGTCAAATACTTACGAACCAAGAAGCAAGACTTTTGAAGAAGAGATAAGAGAGTTCATCCAAACAGCTTAAAAAGCATCTTATGCTATCATGAACTCCCAAAGGTCAACATAGGAGATTTTGAACAACTACATCCAATCCATTGACCAGAGATCAAATGGATTAGATGCATCCATTAGATATCTCAAGACACCATTAGGATATATTGCTGATGCCTTTCATAAGCAAGACATGAGGAAGTTTCCAAGCATTAATGAACAATCAAATATGATTGATGTTGTCTATAAAGAGGAGTGTAAGAGTTTTGAGGAAGAAAAAATCTCATCAAAGTTGGTTTATGTGGTAAGAAAGAAGAAGAACGAAGATAACCAAAACAAGGATAAAGTATTGAAGCAATTAAAGGGAGTTGACCATATTATGAAGGAGAATGTACCCCTCAAGCTTGAAGATCCCGGGAACTTCATTATCTCAGTCATAGTGGGATATTCATTGAAAATAGGAGTAGTGCTAGATATGGGAGCAAGTATCAATATGGTGTCTTTCAAATTGTACAAGCATTTGAAGATTAGGTAAATCAATCCAACCAAGATGACTCTTCGGATGGCAGAAAATTCTTCTAAATTTCCACATGTAAGAGTATAAAATATTTATCTAATTGTGAATGGTCTTGAAGTTTCTATAGATTTTATGGTTATGGATGTGGAGGAAGAGGCATCTCATGAGAGAGGTTGGAAGTTACTCCTAGGAAGATCTTCATGGCTACAACTGGCATGAAGGTGGATGTTGTTATGAGGAGAATATCTTTTAGCTATCTTGAATGGATGGGATGTGTTGTGAGCATACCAATCCAACATATCCCGGATAAAGAGTGGAATGGGTGGATTGTGAGCATACGAATCCAAGTCATCCCGACTACCTTAAATCTATCTATACCTAATGGGAAACCCTCTCTACACTCAACCGAGCATACCAATCGTAGATGTATAATGAGAGTAGAGTGATTCTAATATCACATCTAAAGGTAGATTTAGCTTTGAAAGATCGAATCTGGTCTTAAATAGATAAACGGACTACGTACTATTTTTGTTGTGCTTGCACTGACTCCCACATTTCATCACCTATCTTTTCACACACATTTCTTGCTAACGTAGTTTAATTGTTAATTGCATTTAGTTGTTATTAACCAAAACCAATCATCGCATTTACTTTTTAAGCACTTCTAGTATTATAACTTAAATTTGATCATCACTACCGTTCGATCCCTGTGGAATGTCTTATTCAGGCTGTTTTTTTTTTCAAATTGTCGAACCAATCTACCCACACAGTGAATGTTGTCGTTAGTTGGAAACATACCACTTCCCGATGAACGATGTTCGTGCATATACCTAAAAACCTGAAAGTGTAAAAACACAAATACCAAATGAAATAAAAGACACTAAAGAAAATAAAACTACAAAGAAACTAATATTAAAACAAATCAAATCACTACTACGCAAGCCGATCCCTGGCAGCAACGTCATTTTGACAAAGTCATTTTTGGTATGGAAATTGTTTGACAAAAAATAAAGAACCTCTAAATGAGCTCAATTTTTTTTTTTGAAAACAAGTACGATGTCAAGTGATCTATCATTCCACAAGGAACGAAGACAATAATGAATGAATTCAAATGCAAACTACTAGTATGCTTGAAAAGTAAAGTTTCAATGGTTTGTTTCAAAAAACTGACACAATGATGCAAACTACAGTTAAGCTAATTAATCTAAAATTAAACTAAAGCGAAGTGAACATGATGATGAGTGTATGAGAATAAGAACTATGGAGTTGATGGATGCAACAATAAAATAATGGATATATCAATACTCTCATTAATCGATATCTATCAAATGAGGGTCCAATCTCTTTATAACATAATCAACCTTGGGTATATAGCGTTGATTGTAAGCCTTCATGAGTGACCAACCTAGGGTATGCAATGTTTTTCACTCACTTGGGATTTGTTAAGAATTGAGATTGTAGAGACTGGATTTCACTTTAGGGGTATACTCTTATGTAATCCTTCCATTAAATTGAGTCTTTAGAAAATTAAGTAGGGTATATATCAAGTTAATCACTCAAATAATTTCTCAAACAATTTGTAAAGATTGTCATATTCAAACTAAGACAAACTGATTCTTGAAAATAATTAAAAAAAAGAATGGTACAAACTTGTTATATTACTAAAGATAGGTAACATCCAACATATACAAGTGTATCACATCAACCCCTTAGTGGGTGATTTAGCTACTCATTTTAATTATAAAACAATACCTAAGAGAAGAGCGTAAGAAAAGACCCATGTAGATAATCCACCTTTCTTGAAACCTGAATCCAATATACTAGTTGCCTTCTTGAGTAGAAATGGAAGAACATCGAGTAGAATGGTTTGGATGTGGTGGGAGAAATTCTTAAGGACCTAGAAAGAGAGTGTTTTTGGCGTGTCAAGCCTCTATCTTGAAAATAGGAAAAATATATATTTATTGGTTGCCTAAAATATATCAGTGTTTGTTGACGACAACGAATCTAGGTAACTTCACGACACATAGTTCGTGAGTAGGGATCAACAAAGTTGATCAGCAAACTACACTTTGAGGAATTCTAACTCTCCGTCTATGAGTCATTGTATGGTGTGAACCACTGAAGTGGACCACGTAGATCTATTGGACATAATTCTGGCTCTTAGATCGAAGGTCACTTCACAGGTATGGACCAATGAAGTCTTCTTGGTAAAATCATTTGAGGACAAATTAGTGCTGGTTCACGGGTATGATTACGCTCATATGGACTATCGAAGTTTGGCAAGATCTTTTGGAGATGATTTCGCGGGTAATATTACACTGGTATGGACTACCGAAGCATCAACAAACTGGGCACTCTTACTTGAAAATCAAACTTGTTCTGAACCCGAAAGTCTACATTTGAAAGTATTATGCCTGAAATACATTGAATGCCTCCATTGATTAGAGTAAAGCCATTAGACACAAAAATTTACTCGGAATCAAGCCAAAAAATGTGAATTTGAAGTCCAAAATTTAACATAAAATTGGCTCGATCACTTGTTCATTAAGCTTTCGAGCTGCTCTTTTAACTGCCACCTAAGCTTCCAACATGCTCAAGTATCTAGAGTTGCCTATTCATTAGACAGCTGGAGGGAGCTTGCTTATAGATATAAAATGAAAAGAATATAGGCAAAAAACAAAACACAACGGGCTCTCCGCTCCTAGTCACTAAGTAGTGCTATTCTGTCCTCCGGGGGACTCCACCAAGAGGTTCTTTCTCTCATGTAATTTCTATTGCCCATTCTTCTTCCAAGTTAGAGGAAATAAGACTCAAACCCATGACACAATCTTCTTGTTTGTCAGTTTAGCAAACCAATGCCTTAAGCCACTCAGCCATCCCTCTAAGTTAAGTTATCGATCAGGATTTTATATGCATGTGCTTTTGAAGGGCTATCGGATCTGATTAACTGCAAAAGTTGTAGGCGCTAGTGCACGTACTCCTCTCTCTATCTAACTTAATAAGAGACTCTATCCATATTTTCCTAGCTTCCAAGCCATCTAAACTTGCCACTCATTGGGTAAGGTCTTCATTTCATTGAAAACCATCCTACCACTAAATGATGAACTTTACCAGTCTTCTCCCTCGACCCGATCGAAAGAGGAGACAGGGTCAAGCCAAGCCCTTACCCGCCTGAATGGAATTCATATCTCCTTCGTCTGGTCGAGAAGGGAGAAAGCTAGGAGAACTGGACTTGTACCCTTCTATTAGAAAACATTATGGAGAAGTTTATTCTAATAATTATGTCCTACTGTAGTGTTCAGAGAACCTTATCATCCAAAGCTTCATAGTGTTTGGAAAAAGAATTCTTCATAGATTGCACAAGCAAGCATGCAAGCAAGCAAGCAAGCAAACCCCTCCTTACTCACCTCTTAATCTATAAAAAAGAGCCCTCCCTCCTTAATAATAAGGTAAGCTTTCAAGCCCCTTTCTTGACTTTATATTCTATTAGTAAAGCGCTGGAGCGCCCTTTGTATATAAAGGTAAGGCCTTAATTTTCCCTATCTTACTTATTTGGGGTGTGTTGCTTTTTCTTTGTTTGTATGCAGTACAGAGAATTTTGGGTTAAAAGTCGCCTCTCCCTTCTATCTAGGAGAGAAAGCTCTGCGAGCTTCCCCTTAATGGATGGAAACACCTTCCCTGATCAATGCGAAATTGATCGAGATGGGATCATGATTTGATTGAAGATGCGTAAGTAAGAGGAGATGGGAAGGTTGACGGGTCAGATATCGAGGGACTAGAAAAGAGAGAAAATAAAGGATGGAGAGTTCGAGCGCCATTTACTTAGCCATTGACGAGCCAATTGGTTGTTTACTGGTTCCGGTGCTTGGGTGCGGAGCTAAGGGAGAAAGAACCAGCGTTTACTGAAGCACTGGCTACCTTAGGAACTCAAGGGAGTCTTAGAAAGCTTCGGATCCAGGATGGCTACACTTGCAGTTAGATCATAATGTGAAGATATAAGTAATGAATAAAAAAAAGACATAGATTGGTCAACTAATCACTTGAATCTTTGTAGGGATTTAAAAGATTAAACCCAACATGTCAGAGACAAGCGATTGAGATTAGGATGGTAGCTCACCACTTACTTAAGACTGCACTTCCCATGTTTCCATCTCCTACTTCGCTACTGGCAATCCATATTCAGTTCTGCTCGTAGATGAATCCAAAAGACATAGCAACATGCTGCAACTAAAAGAATGAGGTCAAATGGATGTTGACAGACTGAGATGGAATGACAGACGAAATGATGGGAAGGACACTCAAAGAGAACTACTTGCATTGATTGCTAAGAAGTGAATAATAGGATCATATTGAACCTTTTACTAAAACCGATGGTTGGAGTTACTAGCAACCGAAGTTCCCAGAAGAAGCAAACAAGTAGAGGCATTGTGAGGCTACGATGCAAGGGGTTAGAACAAAAGCAAATAGAATAATATAATGATACGATTGGATCAATTGAACTGAAAAAAGGGCTGGGTGACAGAAGATGATGGATGCCTTCCAAATGTTTAAGTACAGAAGAATGGATTAATCAAGGCAATGACAAGTTACTATGATTTTCCATGTCTTTCTTCGAACAGGCGGTATGAAAGTGAGAATGAACTCTTTCTCTTACTCCAAGACCGCCTCTAGCAATATTGGATACTCTATTAGATACTGATTATGATTTGAAAAAGTGATTTCTTAGTGAGGGAGACTCCCAAGAGCCAAGTTTTACTCAACCAAACATACCCATATGCATCTAGCATTATCCAAGCATATTCTAATCATGGGTTTTCTTGCTTTCTTTGACTAGGTAACTCTAACATGCTTTAGATCTCCTTTGTTCATTCTTTATGCCATGTTTTCCTAGATGAGCATCTATTTTTGTATTTAAAAGCATGACTTCTGTTTAAGGGTATTTCTAACATGCTTGAGTTGTTGTTTATTAGTTGAGAATATATGTTCAATGATAGCTAGCATTTAGCTAATATGCTCTAGCTAAATCTTCTTGCCTTGCTTTTAGATATTGATATCTAGGATTTGCACTTAATGCCATCTTCACATCTTCAAATAAGTATTTAGTGTATCTTAGCATTAATTGCATGTTATAATATACTTACATATTCACATAGGTTATAATATCTCTTCATTGATTGTTAAGCTTTGTAACTAAGTGGTTTAGTACAAAAGGTAGTTGGTCTAAGATTACTATTAAAGGCACGTTAGGTAGAGTGAAAGGGTTAGTGACCAAGAATGGTGTGACTTGAGGTCAACCTAGATTGTAAACTTTCATTCAAATAATGGATTTTGAGGATCACATGTGGCTAGAAGGATAGCCCATGAGTTTGCCCAGTTGGGGGTCTTCTCACGTAAAACAACTCGTATATTTTTATTGTTTTTCTGTATTTTATTATTATATGAATGCTTGCTAATATGGGGTATTTTTTGTTAACATTGAGCTATTCAAAAATTGCGAATCAATTGATAAACTCTATTCACCCTCCTCTAGGCTGTTTAGACACGTGCTTAGTTTTTATTTCAATTTGTATCAGAGCGGGTTCATAGACATACTTATGTGATCTTTGCTCGTGTTGTGTGTGTCTCGAATTGTTTGCATTTTGGTTGTTGCATACATTTGTATCCATCTTTTCATACCCAAACACTAGAGTGGCAACTGAGGTGGACATGAGGGAGCCTCAAGCACAACACCCCATTTGTATAATGGGGTGAACTATGCCTCATGGAAAGGCAAGATGGAGTCCTACATTTGTTCAGTAAATGACAGTGCTTAGATGGCAATAAAAGATTGCTACACTCCTCCAAAAAAGACTCTTGAAGATGAGAGTGTAGCTCACAAGCCAAAGTCAGAATGGACAACTTAAGAGTTTGAAGCATCTAAGTGGAACAACGAGGTAATGCATGCCACTCTTTATGCAATGGACGACAACCAATACAAGTTGATCTAAAAAACTAGGATTGCAAAAGAGGCATGGGAAATTTTAAAGACGGCCTATGAGGGAACCGAGGTGGTTAAGGACACCGGGTTTTAAATCCTCCAAACAAAATTTGAGCAAATTAGAATGGAGGATCATGAGTGCTTCAATGACGTTCAAGTGAAGTTGATGGTTATCGTTAATCAAAGCCATCAACTAGGACCCGGACTAGGATAGAAGGATCAAGAGAAAGATCTTGAGGTCACTCCATAAGAGATTCGAGCCAAAAGTTACTGCAGTAAAAGAAAACAGTGACTTTATGACTATGAAGCCAAGTGAAGTGATTGGAAGGCTTCTAGCCTATGAGTGAAGAAAAGGTCCTACAGTTTCACTAACTAAGAAGGAAAAGAGTGTTGCCTTGAAGACATCCAAAGTAGAGAAAGAAAATGATGACTCAGATGAGGAAACGACTCTCATGGTAAAGAGATTCGAGAAGTTTTTCAAGGTTGAAAAGAAGGGTTTTAGATCTAAAGGAAAGAAGGTGAACAAGCAGACTCCCCTCAAGAAGTTTGAGAAAATTCAAGTGAAGCTCACAAGAAAAGGGATCCAATGTTTTGAACATTGAGGATTTTGACACATCACCATGGATTACGGAAACTTGAAGAACAAAAAGAAAGGAAAGAAAATGGCTGCAACTTAGAGCAATAGTGATGACTTAGAAGAAGAAGGAAAATCCTCAGATGATGAATATCACGTGGCAAACTTCATTGCCTTCATATCCTCTCTCAAGAGCAAAGAAGCAAGTCGTGATAAAGAGGAGGATAAACAAATTGAAGATGACTCAAGTGATGAGAGCTCGTCATCTAATTCTACAAATGGAAATGTAGAAGGCATGGACTATGACGGGTTCAATAAGCACTTTCAAAGATCAAGATTGAAGATGAAGAAAGAGATTTGAAGACTAAAAGAAAATATTCTCAAGCTATCAATCGAGGTGATTTGATTGAATAAAGAAGTGAATATAGCTAAAAGGAATGAGAAATGGATGGAAAATGAGATTGAAGAAGCAAGTTATTACTAAGATAACTTCAAGCACGAAGAAACTTGACTACCTGTAGGGAGTCAGTAAAGGGGAAAATGACAAGAAAGGTCTTGGATTTGAAGATAACAAGGAGACCTTATCCTCAAGCAAGACTGTGTTTGTCAAGAGCATGGATATCTAAGTGCCTTCATCCCCACAACTTCCTAGGAAGAAGATTAAACTAGGAGAGTGCTCTAAAATGGCCTGAGTTAAAACGGCACCAAGAAATCAATATCAAGATCAACCAATAAGGGCTCATCAAGCAAGGTTTCCTTAACCCAAATGCTACCAAAGAAGCAATCCATGAATGCTTAACCAAAGAAGCAATCCATGAATTCTTAACCAAAGAAGCAATCTACTCCAACTCAACAAAATAAAGGATAGAACCAATCTAACACCAAAGACAGGCTCAAAGACATGGGAAAGCCATTTTTGTACTCACACGGGAATGGTCTTAATTTACTCCCATATGTCATTTTTATAGTGTTAAAGGTCACATTAGACCGAATTACTTTAAATATATCATGATGTGTAGAATTGGAAGCATGATTGAAAGAAATAGGGCTATAGCCAATATGCATGTTCCTGGGAAATCTACAGACAATTTGCCTGATTCTAGAAAATTTAGAGCCAATATTTTTAAGACTACTAGGAAAAAGAATGTTTCACCTAGATGGATTAGAAGAGATGAATACTTTTGTTATGTGACTCAAATTGCCTTTAAGGCAAATGCTTCAAATTCTTGGTATTTAGATATTGGGTGCTCTAGGCACATGACGGGGAACAAGAGTTTCTTTGAATCTTTTGCCATTGAGGATGGTGGATTTGTCACCTTTGGTGATGGGCTCAAAAGGTAAGTTATAGGGAAAGGAACCATTTCCATTCCTGATTTACCTTTCCTATCCAATGCTTTACTTTTTTGATGGCTTGCAGTCCAATCTTATACGTGTATCTCATCATAGTGATTATGGGCTCTCAGTTTTGTTTAACAAGAATGATTGCTCTATTTTGAAGAAAAATGGACAAACCTTATTAAAAGGAAAGAGATCTAGTGCCAATTGCTATTGTCTTGAAGCTAGTGTCATCTCTTGCAATGTGACAAATGTGAGCAAGTTGAGTTGTGGCATCAAAGGCTTGGCAACATAAACTATCGAGATTTGAGGATCTTAGATAAGCTCAAGGTCTTGCGTGGACTTCCCGAACTTGGGAAGAAAATTGATGGTGTTTGTAGATCTTGTCCATATGGGAAACAAACCAAAAGCATGCATAAAAAGGGCAAGTATCTCACCACCAATTAGCCCTTAGAGGTTCTCTACATGGACTTTATTGGTCCTATAAAAAGTGAGAGTCTCAATGGCAAGAGTTACATTTTTGTTTTTGTTGATGATTTTTCTAGGTTTACTTGGACTTAATTTCTTAGAGAAAAATCAAAGACTTTTGAAAATTTTAAGATGCTTTATGCTAAAATTCAAAATGGAAAGGACACCAACATTAAAAGCATTAAAAGGATTAGGAGAGATCATGGTAGGGAATTTGAGAATCCTTGCTTTGAAAGCTATTGCAATAGCTTAGGCATTTCCCATGAGTTCTTGGCTCCTAGAAATCCTCAACAAAATTGGGTTGTTGAGAGGAAGAATAGGGTCCTTTAAGTGATGGCCAACGAGATGTCCCTTAGCAACAATGTCCCTAAGAACCTTTGGATCGTGCCGGTCAATATGGCTTGCTACATATGAAATAGTGTCTTCCTAAGGCCCGACATTAGGTAAAACTCCTATGAGTTGTGAAAGGGTAGAAAGCCAAATATTAGTTGCCTTCACTCGGTTGGAACCGAATGATACATTCTCTATGACCGAGATCAACTTAGTATGTTTGATACCAAAAGTGATGAGGGAATTTTCATTGGCTATACCCTTAATAGGAAGGCCTATAGAGTGTTCAATTTGAAAACTCATAGAGTCATAGATGTAATCCCTAGAGTCGCACAGCGGAAGGGATTTTTAACACTTTTTAAAAATTATTTTAGACGACTTTATGAACCATTACGATATATAAGAATAAATAAGGCAGGATTCGAAATTACACCTCAAGGCTAACTCCTTCGTTCTTTAATTCTTGAATTTGCTTTCCGATTTGTTCTACCGGATCTTCCTCGCTATCTCCCAGGTACCAACAACTGTGTATGGGCACGTCACGGACTTTAAGAAGTTGTATAGAGGTAGTAGAAACAACAAAAAACAACCCTTGCTTTGTGTACAGAGAATTCTACCAGCCTCGATTTTTTTTTTCTCTATTGGATGCATCCCATTCTTGTATCTCTTTTGTTTTCTACGTCTATTATTTATATCCCACAAAACCCTTTATTACGTTAATAAGAAAGAGTTTTAAAGATATCAACATCTTGATATAATATTATCATTTTAAATATCAAATATTTAAAATCAATTATCTTGTTTTTATAATCAAATAATAAAAACAAAATATCTTGATATTTTATATCATGTTAGGGTTACAAGTCACCTAGGTCAAATAGGATTCTAAATCCCATTTAATTCAATGTTGTCACTGTAACTAGAACCCATAACCTGTTAAAGATTAAATAATCATTATTATTTTATATCTTTGCTTTGGTCTTGGTTCGAACCCTTGACCTCTATAAAATAATTAATTCAGTTAATAATTGTTAATATAATTAAATAATCATATTATTTAATATAATTAATTATTAATCCATTAATTTAATAATCACATTATTTAATTAATTATCTGAATAAAGTCATTGTTACTTTCGAACATAATTAATTGAACCGTCCAATTAATTAACAATTGTGACCCTTATTGCTTTCAATGTTCTAGGCTAGCAAGGGGACCTAATGGACCCACAGTATTGAGCTCCAATTATCCTTAGAAAATTTAATTAAACTCTTTAATTAATATTTCATTATTATTAACCTCGGAGTTACTGCATTAAAAACCCGAGGTTGCACTCTCGTAACTATAGATGTTTCTACACAAACCAAAATTTAGTGTCCATTGATATAGCTATTACATATCGCATGATCCTCCAACAGTAGTTCATAATTAAAGCTGGGTCATAAAGCCCGCTATACCCCTATAATTATATCTTTTCCATTAAAAACCAATGATTCTCTAATGAAAAATTATATTCCTCACTCCTTTAAGGAAGAAGAAGAGCGTTTTTAATTGTTCAGCTTCGAATCAATCCTTAAGAGAACTACTTCTTTACTTTGCACAAGAAGGAGTGGATTTCACTATTGTGTATAGACCTTCCCAGCCACAAGCCAAACAACGATTCCAAGATACGGAGATATTGATCGAGAATGCTACTCCAATCTCACCCATGGTAAATCGAAAATCATGATCTAACCTAAAGGAGTCAGTAAGACACTCAGGATTATGATCACCCATATACAACCATCATTTATCGATATGTATATATATATATATATATGAATCTCCCCATGTAATGGATATTGGTGATAGATTCATATAGATCATAGCCCAGTCCTATATGATTGCATCATATAAGGTTCCTTAATTCTCATATCACCATATGAGTAGTCTAGGATAAGACCACAGTAATTACGGAATGGCATGTAGCTGTAGATCAATAACAAATAAAGTACCCAACTTTATTTACTTTCTGTAGACTCTTTAGATTTGCACGTCTCAAACTGAATTCCTCTATATATGATACTCATATACTCAGTTTGAGATTACATCTAACAATCTTGGATGTTAAGCACACACGATATAAAAGTATGAGAAATATAAATTGAATGAAAATACTTTTTTTATTTATTTACAATTTATCATCATTTACAAAATAAAAGCTTTAGGCCAAAAACCCCAACAATGGAATCATCTAATGTTATAAAAAATTATTGTAGGCCTATAACTAGTAACAATGATAAGGAGGTTGATGTGGTTTATGTTTCTCTTTTAGGGAAGAATGGTGAGACTTCAATTAAAGTGAAGTTGAATTACGATGAAGAGATTGTTCAACCTCTTGATAAAGCTTAATCTTTGAACTCTAAAGAACCCACTTCATGGGTTAGACATCTCCACATTAAAAATAAAATTCTTGGAGATGTGAATGAGGGTGTTAGGACTAGACGTCAAATAGCTAATCAAATTAGCTATACATTTTACACCTCCTAAATTGAGGCAAAAAAGGTTGGTGACGCCTTGAATAATGAGTTTTGGGTTCTTGCCATGCAAGAAGAGCTAAACCAATTTGAATGAAATGAGGTTTGGACTCTAGTCCCTAGATCTAAGAACACTAATGTCTTAAGCATAAAATGGGTGTATAGGAACAAGTCAGATAAGGATGGCAACATTGTGCGTAACAAGGCTAGACTTGTAGCACAAGGATACTCTCGTATCGATTTTGAGGAGACTTTTGCTCTGGTTGCATCAAAATGACGTTAATAGGGTCTTCCCTAATGGCTTCTTTCATGAGGAAGTGTTTGTTGAACAACCCATGAGGTATGTGGATCTACACCACCCCAATCATGTATATCACCTCAATAAGGCTCTATATGTGTTGAAATAAGCACCGATGGCTTGGTATGAGCATATCACTCAATTTCTTCTTTGACAATAACTACTTGAGGGGTAGTGTTGACAAGATTTTATTCATCAAGAGAAACAAAGATGAGTTATTTATAGCTTAAATCTATGTTGATGATATTGTGTTTGGCTCCACCAACAAATCTAAAGTCCAACAAGTTATTGATGTCATGTCTAACGAATTTGAGATGAGTCTTGTTGGGGAGCTCAATTACATCATAGGCTTACAAATCAAGCAATTGCATGATGGGTGATAAACACTTCGATGAGGTGCATCAAAAGATGAAAAATTAAGTTTGGCCTCGCAAGCGCACGAGTCACATAGACTAGCACAACGACAATCAAGGATCGTTTCACAGAGAGGTGTGATCCATCGACCATCACTAGTTTAGCTAACATGGATAGAGTGTGTGTTATTGTGCATGAAATGTAAATATTGCAAGAAAACATAAATTATATACAATAATATTTACATGGATAGAATGGAATGGAGAGATATGGGATGTAAATGGTTATACCAAGAAAATGACTCCACCGTAATAATCTTTCAAGTGCAAGTGAATGTTATAGGCTCGTATCCCCTAAATTAATCTCTAATCTCTCTCGATGTCTTAGAGAATGCACCCATCAGACCCAAAGTCTATATCTCAATGACCCCAGACAATATGCATGAATCCATTGAGATTCAGGGCATACACACACAAGAGCCTTGTACGCTAGTCTCGCATATCTCTACCTTACTGATCATATATAGTGAATATATATATCTGAGCACATTGCACACGTCTCCTCTCAATTCATAGCATACAACCAACAATGATTCACAAGATGGCTAGTCAAGTAAAAGCATTAAGCACTCAAAATATCCATATGGCAACACATGCACACGAAAAAGGTATGTGGTATGAAGGATTCGGTTTTATCAATCTCCCTAGTGAATGAAGGTTTACATCAAAGAAGAGATAGAAATGTAAAGAGAGAATTATAAAATAGATAGAAATGATAACTTATCTGAATCGGGAATTGAACACCGGGTTTTCACAATTGTCAATCACGAAAGTCCTAACAATTGGACGATATGATGGTTTTCAATCTCTTGAATGCACAACTCTCTCAATAAAAGAGATAGCTCTCTCCTTATTTCTCAAATCTCCCTAAGATTGATGTCTAAAATGGGATACAAGTTCACCGAACATCAATGCACAAATAGTTGATTGTTAAACATTAAGAACATGCAATTTAAGTTAAAGGTTCATTCTCTTGATTAAGGAATTCTCCAAAATTAATTCATCACCTAACCCAAGCCATGGAATGAAAAAAATGTGCCTTAATACAATGACCCATTAAGCATAAGAATATAGAACTAAAGCCTAATCAAGCATGTGATTGCATAATCAATCAAGCTTCTTCCACTCTTTAGAGCTAATACTCAAGCACCCAAATCATTCTAACATTGGTATTTTGGTTCCTCTAGCAGCATACAAACAATCAAGGGATGTTAAATTACACTAATCCTAAGTTAAATTACTCTACTCCTAATCCAATTCATGCATACACATTAATGTTGACCATCCACACACACGAATATCATAATAATAGAGAAAATTAAGAATAACTAAATAAGTAAAACAAAACCAAAAGATTTCAAAAACAATCATGCATAAATTATATAAGTGTATGTTTACAAAAATTCTCAAATGGTGACTACACAATTAAGAAAATAAGAAATACAAAAAGAATGAGTAAAAAGAGATACAACCCTTGAAGAAAACTCTCCAAGAGCTTTTCCATGTATAGCTCAAAATTGGTCAAATATCCCTCATATTCTCTTGCAATCGACTTTTAATTATGGTGGAGGAAATGAAAAAGGGTGGTTGAGATGTATGGTGAGCTCCCATGGGGGAAATCCTCCATGGGAGATTGAATCTGTAACTTATTTGGTGAAGAAGATGGAAAAGTTGAAGAAAATAGAGAAGGGTTTATGTAGGTTGTGAGTAGAGATTAACATTTGGGGAATGGGGATGGATATTGGTCCCCCCATCCCCATCCCCACTTCCCAAACCCTTCCCCCATCCCCTCCATTTCCCTATAAGGAAAATGGGGATGGGAAATTTTGGGGGGAGGTATATCCATCCCCATCCCCAGTTCCCCATTTCCCCTGTTTTTCCCATTTTCCCCCATTTCCCCATTTTCCCCGGTCCCCTATTTCCCTGTTTTCCCATTTAACTAAAAATTACAAATTAAACTAAAAAAATTAAAAATACTTGTGTATATTTAAATGTGTATATATACTTAAGGTTTCAAAGAATAAAAAATAAAAATAAAAATATATATTATAATTAAAAAAAAATAAAATATATATTATAATTACATTTATATATGTTTTGGATAAATTGTGAATTGGGGATAGGTGATGACCCCATTCCCCATCCCCATCCTCATCCCCATCCCTATCCCCATTTCAATATAATTGTACGGAAAATGGGGAAACGGGGATCCCATTTCAATTTGGGGATGATTTTTATCCCCATCCCCCCCATGTCCCCATTTTTTTTAAAGAATCTCCAATTAGGGATGGGGGTTCGGGGAATTGGGGCCCCGGGGGAAAAAGTGTATCTCTAGTTGTGGGAGATATGTGGGAAGTAGAGGAAGTCTCTTAAGAGGAGAGAAATTAGGGATATTTATAGAGTTGGGAAGTTAGGGAACGAATTGGGTGTGAAATGAAGAGAATGCCCTTCAAATTTGGGTTGAAATGGCAAAAAAGGGAAACATTGTGACCAGATGGCGACTTGGTGCTTAGGTCGCAACCAGGTCGCTATTCCCTCGAGTGAAGATTTTCCAGCTTTACATATCGTTACAAAAACTGCCATAAAATTCCTTCAAAAACCTCAAAATCGTGATCCATAAAAAGCATTGGAAATTAAACATCCGAGCTTTCTTAAAATAGGAAATAGAAAATGTTGTTCGATATGCGAAGGGATATATAGCCACCGAAAGTTGAGCGTTCTGCATGAACAATTCCAATTGCAGCAATTTAACCTCCAAAACTCTTCAGTTTAGATCAACCCCCTATTTTAAGGGATATAACCTACATAAGGCTCACAAAAGACATTATATAAAAAAATATGCTTGAAAACGAGAAGAAAATATAGGAAATTGGGACCTCAAATAGATACATAAATCGTTCCGATTAATGGGATTTTCATATCCCAAGCTAAGTATGTAAAGAACCTAGTGAAGAAGTTTGACCATGAGAATGACAAACATTGTGACACACCCATGAGTATCACATTGAAACTAAGCAAGAATGCTAGTGGCAAGAGTATGGACCAAAGTCTTTATCGTGGCATGATAGGTAGCTTGCTTTACTTGACTGTAAGTAGGCCCGATGTAGCCTTTAGTGTAGGTGTATGTGCTAGGTACCAAGAGGATCCAAATAAGTCCTATCTCTCTTCTTTAAAGAGAATTATTCGATATGTGAATGTGATATCTAACTATGGATACACTAATGCTAGTTTAGTTGGCTTTAGTGATACAGATTGGGCAGGAAATTGTGATGATAGAAAGAGTACATCAGACGGTTGCTTCTTCTAAGGAAACAACTAGGTGTCATCGTTTTGCAAGAAGAAAAATTCCATTTCCTTGTCACAGCTTTGTCCGGATGCATAGCCGTCGGAAGTGCTTGCACACTACTTCTTTAGATGAAGCAAATTCTTGTGGATTATGGCTTTGATCAAGATACTCTAACCCTTTATTGTGATAATTTGAGCACCATTAACATTTTGAAGAATCTAGTTCACCACTCTAGGACTAAGCATATTGATATTAGACATCACTTCATTAAGGAGCTAGATTAAAACAAATGCACTGCACTTGAACATGTTGGCACAAATGATCAACAAACGGATTTATTCTCAAAGCCCTTAGACTCAACTATGTTCAAGTCACTTAGTCGGTCTATTGTGATTTGTCACATGCCTTGATATGTTTAGGTGGTTGACCCCATGTGGGGATCTCAAGCAAAGAGAGTGATTTTGCATTCTACTTGCAAAATTTTGATCAACTTTATGCTTCTTCATTAATTGCTTGAGAACCTTGGTTGCACATATATGCTTATAAGGTTTTTCTATTCAATCAGTATGTAACCTTGTTTTATTTGTAATCCATGTCACTTTAATGTTCAATAATGCTATTTTTCACTAGGAGAATTGATTAAGAAGTACTCATGAATAACTTATAATTTATCTTCATGACATAAGAACTTGATTTTCTAATGACATGCATAAAATGATACGCATGTAATGCTCTTGAATGCACTAACTAGAAGGCAAATGTGTGAAAGCAAATGAGAAGGCTAATCCCCACAAGGATCTTGTATCCATTCAATCAATAAAGATTTTTAATCCAAAATTAGTCTTCTCTCTCTTCTTAATGATTTGCACAAGACAACAACCAATAAGGATTTTATATCCAATCAATTAATAAGAATGTTTTATCCATGTCATGTTTGGTTATTAAGAGTTGATATAGTTGCTTGTGTGTGCTTATGGTAAAAAGGTAGAAATTTGTTTGAATTCATTTGAAAACTCTTTTGATGTTTGCTTTTCCAAACTCTTTTGAATTCCTTGTCTTGCATTCAAAGCAACAAACTCACACATTTCTCTATAAATTGAACCTCTTTGATTCTCTATCAATTTCTCAAGATGCATAAAATTGTTGTGTATGATTATGCACTTATCTTGCTAATAGCTCTCTTTGCTAAAGTTAACCGATTGAGAAATACTCTTTTGCCTATCTCATGACAAAAAAGATGGAGTAGTGTGAAGTTTATGGGAAGTGTATATTCTGGGAGTTACATATTAGGGGAGATTGGCTTATTGAGGAGGAGTAACCCATTTAGGGGGAGCATTTTCCTTGCTTGTTGCATGTTGCTTGTTTTATTTTATGCAAACTGCCTTTATCTTTTACTTCACATGATCACCTCACATACACTTGTCTCAGAAACTGAAGTTATCTTATTTTGTAAGGATGTTCATTCTACAAGAGACTTAAAGACTTGAAGATATAGATCTTAAGCATCTCTTTTTAATGTAGAATATCTTCTGTTGACCTTAGTTTCTTTTCATTTGTGAGGATCAATTGTGACTGGTCATTTTTTCATGAAATTGCCAAAGGAGGAAATTGTAAGTTCCTCAGTTTTTTATTGGCTCATTTCGTTGGCAAGCCATAATAGAGATTTACCTGTAAGGGTAGATTAGGCCTCATTGCTCATGATCCAGCTTTAATAGCATCCTCAAATTCAAGAGCACTTCAAAGTTTATCACTCTTTCAAGAGAATTAGTTGCACACACACACATTCCCTCATGTATGCCTTACACATCATGCATTTTGTAGGAAAAACGTGTGGCGAAAGCAGAAAATTCGATTGGTATATTTCAAAAAAAAAATCTTTTAGAAGAATGAACCTTAACCTTTGATTTATTAACATATAATAAAAGTGTCATACCATTTTATAGAGACGATTGAAGTTACGCTGAATTGAATCCGTAAAATCTTCCAATCCAATCAAGAATGTGAATCACCTAGGAGTGTGAGCTCCCTTTCTTTGAATTGTATAACTAAGGATGGAAAACAAACAAAATCGTTTTCTTTTGTTAGTCACAATAATCCTCCTAGAGAAAATAAAGAACATTTGGTCATTTGTGAATTATAAATCTATTTGATTGAAACTCGCGTGAACCTGATTTGATGTTGTACACAAAACCTTTAGATGTAAAGGCTACTAGTGCACTATCTAAACTTCCTTTCTTATCTCTATGGTTGGCCTAATTCTCACACCATTTTCTTATGAGCTGTCCAAATTTCTCTAGGCCAAAAAACCGAATTTTCTTCTCTTAAAATTCTAGGATTTGGCCGAATTCTCTCACAAGACTTTTGTCTTGACTGAATTCTCTCTCCAAAAAAACTAGCCTTGGGCGAATTCTTCATGGTGATATATATAGGTCATGGCTGAATCCTCTCCTTAGGAGGATATAAGTCTTATGGCCAAATCCTCTTAAAAGGAGGATTTGTGTGTTGGCCAAGAAACCTCACCCAAAGAAAAATTCTTTTCCACACTAAGACTCTTATTCCAACTCATTAGTGTATTTTTTCAATAACTAATTATTGAATATAAATTAATTTGTGATTTTATCAAAAACTTTCTAATTTAACGAATTGTCAATTAGTGTTTTGATAGATATCAAATACTTCCTAATTTGACTAGATAAATAAATTCCTTTTATTTATCTACTTATGAAATAAAGTGTTTGATACTTATCATACTACCATCAGTAGTAAGACACTAGGAGACCTTCTCCTACTAGAAAAAATATTTTGGCATTTAATTAAATAATTAATTAATTTCTATATAATTAAAAAATAAAATAAAAACAATATTTTAAGCTAATATATTAGCCCTTGCCACCCAAGCCATATATGCGGGCCATATATTGTTTTTCTATTTTATTAAATCCATTGGACTTTAATAAATAAATCCACATGTACATTAGACCCATCCTTACTAAAAAAGAAACCTGTCCACATACCTTAAATTAATACATTAGTATAATTAAACAGCCCATTCAAGGTATTTTGAAGAGTTACCGCGTGTCTTGATCACACATGACCATACCTCTCGAAAACTTTTGGATTTTGAAAACCAAAAACAATTCTAGATAGACTTACAAATTGGTACGGTAGAATATATCAAGTGATCCATTCAAGTTTGTGTAGATTGGGGATCTTGACGGGCTATCTAAATTTATGCTCCAATAGACATAACCTAATCACAATCAACAAATGATTCACTTAGGTCTGATCTATTAATCTTAGTTCATTTCAATAAAGAACTAAAATTGAACTCTTAAATAAAGATAGAATAAGTTAATGTTCCTCATTCATACCCAAGAAAGTCATATTGGAGATAGTGTATCCTCGTGAAGAATACCAGTAATCCCCAAGAGCTCATAGACCGTCTATAGCTCTCCTAGTTACCATATTTACTCATATGACCACATTTTGAAATTTGATATATTGACTTGTCCAGAAGCCATATTTCAGTAGACACTATAGAAAACTTAACGTTAAGATTTAATATCCAATACCTAAAGACATTCATTTGATGATATTCTACTCACATTTAATAAATGGAGCCACGATATTGTTGGGATTATACTCGATAGCAAGAGTGTAATAATGTATTTAATAATCTTTTCATATTAATAAAGTGATTTATAGTTTAACAAATCTTATAGCATTTGCAGTTTAATTATTATAATTGTCAAAAGTAAATAATCATAAGGTCAAAAGACTATGAGAAAAGAAAAATTGTTCATACATCTAGATATGTATGAGGTAGACAATTCTTTAGTTAGTTTTGAATAACATTCACAACTTAAGATAAAAGGTTGGGCGCCTTTATCTTGTCAAATTTGAAGATTCTTTTGCTAGCATTTGAGTGGGATCAAATGTGTTATGATGAATCTAAAATCATCAGAGTGTGGTGTCTTTGGGCAAAAGAATCTAGTGCACTTGGTGCATTGAATTGGATAACAATGAAATACTTTATCTAGAACCGTCAATGGATAAAAGTTTTCATTTAAAAACAATCGGAGAGTCCATCTCAGTCCTGAGATAAATGATGGACTTATGGTTGCAAGTGTTATCATTTGAGCTATCAATGAGTACGATTATAAAGTATAGTCTATCCTCAATAGTTTGGTGGTATTCATTTGTTAATCGATAGAGGACTTCATTTATAGATATGGACATCGTGGCTCCATTTATTAAATGAGAGTAGAATATCATCATATAGATATTTTGAAGTATTGAATATTAAATATTAATGTTAATTTTCAATATTGTTTATTGAAACATGGCTTCTGGACAAGTCAAAATATCCAAGTTCAAAATGTGGTCATATGAGTAAATGTGGTAACTTGAAGAGCTATAGGCAGTCTATGTGCTTTTGGCAATTACTGGTATTCTTCATGAGGATACACTTTCTCCAATAAGGTTGTCTAGGGTATGAATGAGTAACATCAACTTATTCTATCTTTATTTAAGTGTTAATTTTTAGTTATTTAGTGGAATAAACTAAAATTAAATAGATCGGACCTAAGTGAATCATTTGTTGATTGTGATTAGGTTGTGTCTATTGGAGCTTAAATCTAGATTGCCCGCCAAGATCCCCAATCCACACGAACTTGCATGGATCACTTGATATATTCTACAGGACCAATTTAGGGGTCCATCTAGAATTGTATTGAGGCATGTGGACTTTTTATTAAGGTCTAATGGATTTAATAAAAGAAGAAAAATAATTTATGGCCCATATATATGAGTTGGGCGGCAAGGCTATTTAGAATAGCTTAATTATATTATTTTTATTGTATTATTAAATTAAATGGAAATTAATTAATTTATTGATTAATTAATTATTTAATTAAAAGTCAAAATCTTTTTTCTAGTAGGGGATGGTATCCTAAAGTTATACTATTGTTGGTAGTATAATTAATATTAAAGACTATATTTGATAAGTAGATAAATAAAAAGAATTATTTATCTCATCAAATTAGGAAGTCTATAATATGGTTACAAATACACTATTGAGTTGGATTAGGAGTCTTGGTATAGGATAGAATTCCTTTTAGAAAAGGATTCTTAACCACCAAGTAAATCCACATAAGAAAATGATTCTTAACTACCAAGTAAATCCTTCTTAGGAAAAGAATTAAGTCTCCTAATTATATTAAGTGAAATTTCGGCCAACTATGTATATATAAGAAGAGGATAGAATTCCTTTTAAAAAAGGATTCTTAACTACCAAATAAATCCACCTAAGGAAAGGATTCTTGCCAACTAAGTAAATCCTTATTAGGAGAGGACTTATGATCCTATATATATATATATAGGTTTGGAAATTTTGGCCAGCTCTAAGCTTTTCTAAGAGAGATTTCAGCCAGCCCTATTTTTCTAAGAGAAGAATTCGGCCACCATAGGAATTTTGAGGGAGAAAAATCTGATTGTACTCTAGACAAAATTAGATCAACTCTTAGAAATAGTGTGTGATTCGGCAAAAAAGAAAATGAAGAAAGAACGTTTAGTTTATGGTAGTACACTAGTCGCCTTTACATCAAAAGGTTTTCTGTACAATATCGAATAAGGGTTCACGTGAGTTTCTATCAAACTGATTGGTAATTCACAAGTGACCTAACGTTCTTTGTTTTCTTCTTGGCGGATTATTGTAACTAACAAAGAAAAAAAAATTGTTTGTTTCCATCATCAGGTATACGATTAAAAGAAAGGGAGCCCACACTCCTAGGTGATTCACGTTCCTAATTGGATTGGAAGATCTTACGGAATCAATTCGATGCTTGTTCAATCGTCATAAGAAAAAGGTACGACACTTTTTAAATACATCAATTAATCTAGAGTTAAGGTTCTTGTTATTAAAAAAGAGAAAAATTTTATTTATATACAAACCCTAAATTTTGGTTTTTTTGAATTTTCTCACGCCTCCGTTGCATTTTTGAATCGATTTTCCCTACAGTCCATATCTAAAAATGAAGTCCTCTATCGATTAACAAATGAATACAACCAAATCATCGAGGAAAGACTCTGTTATATAATCATACTCATTGAACGATCAAATGACAACACTTGTAACCATAAGCCCATCATTTATCTCGGGATTGAGATAGACTCTCTGAATGTCCTCAAATAAAAAAATTTATCCATTGACGGTTCAGGATAAAGTATTTCATTGAGATCCTATTCAATGCACCTGGTGCACTCTATTCTTTTGCTCAAAGACACCACACTTTGATTATTTTAGACTCATCATAACATATTTTATCGCACTCAAATGCTAGCAAAAGAATCTATAGCTTTAACAAGGTAAATGCGCCCAACATTTATCTTAAGTTGTGACCTTATGATTATTTACTTTTGACAATTATAATAATTAAACTATAAATTACTATAAGATTAGTTAAACTATAAATCGCTTTATTAATATGAAAATATTGTCAAATACATTATTACACTCTTGCTATTGAGCATAATTCCAACAATCTCCCACTTTCTCTATGGCAAATGTTTCTTATCTCTTATCCCCATATTCTCTAGATGCCTGTCAAAACTTTTTTATGGTAGAACCTTTATAATTGGATCTGCTGGATTTTCTGCTGACGTAATCTTGGTAATTGCCACGTCTCCCCTAAGCATAATTTTCCTCGGAAGATGATACTTTCTTTCTATGTGTTTCCCTCTCTTATGACTTCTTGGTTTTCTCGAATTAACCACTGCTCCACTATTGTCATAGTAGATAGTGATTTGTTTATTCATATTAGGAACCACTTTTAAGTCAATCAAGAATTGGCGGAGCTAGACAGGCTCTTTAGATGCTTCTTATGCAGCAACATACTCAGCTTTCATGGTGGAATCAACAATACAAGATTGATTGATACTCCTCTATATGACTGCGCATCCTCTTAGAGTAAACATAGGTCCTGATGTTGATCTCCTAGAGTCAGAATCCGACTGAAAATCAGAATCTGCATACCCAATGGAAATTAAATCCACTTTAGAGTATACAAGCATATAATCCCTCGTTCTCTTGAGATACTAGAAATTATGCTTCACTGTCATCCAGTGATTAGGACCAGGTTTCGATTGAAACCTACTAACTATGCCAATAGTAAAACAAATATCTAGTCTAGTGCAGAACATTGCAGACACGAGACTTCCAATTGCCGAGGCATATGGAACCCTACTCATGATTTTCTATTCATGCTCATTCTTAGGATTTTGTTCCTTAGAAAGTTTGATTCCATGTCAGAAAGGTAACATACCTTTCTAGGAATCTTGCATGGAAAACCTAGACAAGATTTTAACTATATATGATGCATGGGCAAATGCAATCGTTCTATTCTTTACATTCGTGATTACTTGGATACTAAGATATAACTTGCTTCTCCTAAGTCCTTCATATTGAGTTGTTTTACTAATCATTCTTTTACTAATGTCAACACACCTACATCGTTTCCGATGAGTAATATATCATCAATGTAAAGAACTAGGATAACCAACTTGTCACCTTTAATCCTTTTATATACACAAGGTTTGTCAAGGTTTTGAAAAAATCCAAAACCTTTCATAGCTTGATCGAACTCTATGTTCCAGGACCTGGATGCTTGCTTCAGTCCATATATGGATCTCTACAACTTGCATACCCTTTCATCTTGGCCTTTTTCAATGAATTATTCTGGTTGCATCATATAGATGCTTTCATCAAAACTTGTGTTAAGGAAAGCTGGCTTGACGTCCATTTGCCAAATCTCTAGATCTAGAGATGCTGCAATGGATAAGAGTATCTTAATGGATTTAAGCATGGCCACAAGAGAGAAGATTTCTTCATAATCGATACCTTTCTTCTGTGTGTAACCTTTAGCTACCAATCTTGCTTTAAAGGTTTTTACCTTTCCATCCATTCCTTTCTTCCTCTTGTACACCCACTTAAACCCAATGGATTTTTTCCCTTTACGCAAGTCCACAAGAGACCAAACTTAGTTTTTGAACATATATTCAATTTTAGATTTCATTGCCTTTTGCCAATGGCAACAATCAATATCCTTTATAGCTTCCTTATACGTGTAGAGATCAACGTCGTTTGGGAGATTCTCCACCGATTCTCCTTATCCAATGCATCTCTCGAGTTGTCTACTAACCCTCCCTCTACAATAAGGAATGGTAGGTTGTTGATCATGTGTTGGTGCAGAGCTTACAATTGGGCTAGGTTGTGAAACCTCTTGTGAAATTGTATTTTCCTTGAGCTCATTCAGGACAATTATACTTTTAGGTATAAAATTATTCATATGGTCCTTTCCAGAAATTTAGCATTTATCGAAACAAAGACTTCAAGATCTGAAGGATTATAGAAATAATATCCTTTGGTTCCAATTGGATACACTATAAAAATGCATGTTTCTGAATGGGACTCTATCTTTTCTATCTTTTTCTTTAAACACGTGCGCAAGACATCCAAATATCCTTAAGTGTTGTAAGTTAGGCTTTCGCTCAGTCCACAACTCATGCGGTGTTTTAGGAACCAACTTAGATGGTACATCATTAAGAATGTACATATCAGTTTGTAAAGCATATCCCTAAAAAGAATTAGAGAGCATTGAATAACTCAACACAAACCTCACCATGTCCAAAAGAGTTCTATTTCTCCTTTCTATCTCCCCATTTTGTTGAGGTGTACATGGCATAGAAAATTGAGAAATTATCCCATTATCAATAAGTTATTGATGAAACTTACTAGATAGATATTCTCAACCACAATCAGGCCTCAAGATTTTTGTGTGTTTCTCAAGCTGATTTTCTACTTCATTTTTAAAGGAAATGTCAAAAGCATCCGACTTATGTCTCATGAGATACACATAGCCAAATCTCGAGTAATCATCAGTGAAAATGATGCAGTACTAATATCCACCTCTAGCTTGAATGCTCATAGGACCACACACATCAGTGTGTATTAATCCTAAACATTCAGTGGCTCTTGTGCTTTTGGTCCTGAACGACCATTTGGTTACCTTACCTTCCAAACAAGATTCACAAGTTGGTAGATCATCAACCTTTAAGTCACATAAAGGTCCATCAGTAACCAATCTTTTGATCCTATCAAGGTTAATAGGACCTAGGCGCAAATGCCATAAGTTGGTTTCATCTTCTGATAATTTTACCTTTTTATGATTAGGTTCCGTTGATTTCATGACTAACAAGTGAGAGATATTTTGATGCAAATAGAATAAGTTGTTTTCCAATGTACCTTTGCAAAAAAAATTATTATTTCTACTAATAATAAAACTTTTATTAGAAGTACCCGAATATCCAAATTTATTTAAAAATGAAACTGAAATTAAATTCCTCTTGAATTGAGGTACAAAATAAACGTTTATTATATCTAAATGCCTATAAGAATCTAAAATAATTCTAATATCTCCCACTGCACTGGCAAACACTGATGCTTTGTTACCTAAACACAAGTTGAATTTGTTCTCATTAAGCCTTTTCTTTTCCTTAAGCCCCTGTAAGGAATAACAAACATGATTAGTGACTCCAAAGAGTATGATCCAAGAATCTATAGAATCTGCTAGAAAACATATTTCAAGATAATTAATATTACCTTTCTTCTTATCCATAAGACTTTAGGAAATTTATTTTCTAATGTCCTTTTTCACCACAAAAGAAACACTTCCCTTTGATCTTGGTTATTTTCTTGGTTTCCTTCTTGGTAGGCCCAAGTTGCTTTTTCTTTTGTTGTTTCTTGACCATTTTAAGTGTCTTAACAGTAGCAAATTTTCCAACCGTATGAATCTCTTGACCCTTGCCTATCACAAGGATTTTCTCGTTGCTGTGAGCATCTTGCATCAGGCTCTGTAAGGTGTATTCCTTATTGTTCAAGATGCAGTCCAACTTGAACTGATCAAAGGAATCCAAAAGTGAGTTAACAATCATGTCAATTTTTATCTCACTATCTACCTCAGCAACTTTGAGTTCAGTAATGTTGAGATGTGATATGACTTTCATCATGTGATCTTTCACAGCCTATCTAAGTTTCATCCAAAGATTCATGAAAGCAATCATTGTCTCTCTCTTAGTCGTCCAGGACTTCATAACAAATATCTCCTCTAAAGACATCATCATATCAGCAGCAGTCTCTATTCCTTCATGTTATGATTACAACACAGTAGAGATGGTGGCCATAATATAACATTTGGCCATCTCATTTGAGGCCTTCCATGTTGACACTTGTATCTTTGCTCCTCAGAAGATTCATTAGTAGGTGTTGGTGGTTTAGGGGTACACAAAACAAACTAATGTTTTTCAGCTTGCAGCAATAACCCAGTTTTTATTTTCCATGTGACAGAATTATCACCAGTTAAAGTAATATCTTTTAGGATGTTGATTAAGGATGGAGTCATGATTTCTGAACAATAACAAAAATTATATAAGTAAACAATAATGATAATTTTTATCTTGAATTAATAAAAATAATTCAATTGTAAAACTCAACGGTGATCCAACATCCATAAATGTCACGCCTCCTTTGGGAGTTTGCACTATCTACTAGTTGGACTAAGTCCCACCTAATTGTTAAAATAACAACCAATATTTTCAATTTTAGCCTGCGATTTTATTAACAGGAACTCTTGGGAGGATATTAGTAAAATCACATTTAATGTGTTACCAAGTTATTGACTTTCAATATATTCCCTCACGAATATCCATCCTTTGAGAGTAGATATCGTTTGAGTTAATTGTCTTATATATCATTGTAAGAAAATATCTTACTAAATTCCATTCGTGGATACCCCTTAGGGGATTATTACATGAAACACATAGCTCAACTAAACTTGGAGGCCATAGGTGTTCCCAAACACCTTCTCCCACTCAATTATTTAAGGCATGTGATCGAATTCCATAGAATGATATACCAAGTTGTCTAGATGCCAATTTAGATGCCTAAATCATTCAATGCATGTTCATAGTAAAAGAGATATATGAGTGGCACTCATGTTCTATAAGACATGTTATCAAACAAAGACAAACATTGTAATATTTACGAAAAAGTAAATAGCCACAATTTTGGTCAATCCTAGAAAACAAGTAAATTATATTTGTTTGAAATACAAAACCATAATCCTAACTTGGTGAACAAGTCATCCAGCGGCCACTGTCCAAAGGTCTCGTGATCGGGCACTTGCGCTCCAAAAGCCTTGTGCGGCTATCCCGGGTTACTCTGTTGCTACTTTTTCTGCTTCAAATTCTCCAATTCTTTGATTCTTCAAAACTTGAATATATTACAACAGAAACTACTTTTTTTAATAACAACAATAATAAAAAAAAAAATTAGCAACTACCAAGAAGAAAATTATGGCGATGATAGGCCACCCTTCTTGTTACAATTCTAAAACAAAAATACATTAAAATTCTAGCACCAAAATTGAGCAATAACAAACCATGTTATAAAAACATATATATAACCATACATTCCATTGTAAATATATATAGGCCAATTAATAGAGTGTTGGGATAAGAGATATGACACATTTGCTATAGAGCAAATGGGAGATTGTTGGGATTATGCTCGATAGCAAGAGTATAATAATGTATTTGACAATCTTTTAATATTAATAAAGTGATTTTTAGTTTAACAAATCTTATAGCATTTATAGTTTAATTATTATAATTGTCAAAAGTAAATAATCATAATGTTAAAAGACTATGAGAAAAGAAGAATTGTTCATACATTTAGATATGTATGAGGTAGACACAATTCTTTAGTTAGTCTTGAATAATATTCACAACTTAAGATAAAAGGTTGGGCACCTTTATCTTGTCAAAGTTGTAGATTCTTTTGCTAGCATTTGAGTGGGATCAAATGTGTTATGATGAGTCTAAAATCATCAAAGTGTGGTGTCTTTGGGCAAAAGAATCTAGTGCATTGGGTGCATTGAATAGGATCATAATGAAATACTTTATCTAGAACTGTCAATGGATAAAAATTTCATTTGAAGACAATCGGAGAGTCTATCTTAATCCTGAGATAAATGATGGACTTATGGTCGCAAGTGTTATCATTTGAACTATCAATGAGTATGATTATATAGCGAAGTCTATCCTCGATAGTTTGGTGGTGTTTATTTGTTAATCGATAGAGGAATCCATTTATAGATATGGACATCATGGCTCCATTTATTAAATGAGAGTAGAATATCATCATATGGATGTTTTGAGGTATTAGATATTAAATCTTAACGTTAAGTTTTCAATAGTGTCTGACTGTCTGTTGAAACACGGCTTCTGGACAAGTCAAAATATCCAAGTTCAAAATGTGGTCATATGACTAAATACGGTAACTAGGAGAGCTATAGGTGGTCTATGAGCTCTTGGCGATGACTGATATTCTTCACGAGGATACACTTTCTCCAATAAGGTTGTCTAGGGTATGAATGAGTAACATCAACTTATTCTATCTTTATTTAAGAGTTCAATTTTAGTTCTTTAGTGGAATGAACTAAAATTAATAGATCGGACCAAAGTGAATCATTTATTGACTATGATTGGGTTATGTCTATTAGAGCTTAAATTTAGATAGCCCGCCAAGATCCCCAATCCACACGAACTTGCATGGATCACTTGATATATTCTTTGGGATAAATTTAGGGGTCCATCTAGAATTGTATTAAGGCATGTGAACTTGTTTCTTTTTTTAAGAATGGGTCCGGTTCACATGTGGACTTTTTATAAAAGTCCAACGGATTTTATAAAATAAGAAAAATAATATATATGCCTATATATTGTCATGGGCGGCAAGGTTAATATATAAAAGCCTAAATATAATATTTTTATTATTATTTAATTAAATGGAAATTAATTAAATTTGTAATTAATTAATTATTTAATTTAAAGTCTAAATCTTTTTTCTATTAGGAGAAGGTCTACTAATATTATACTATTGTTGGTAGTATAATTAATATTAAAGACTATATTTGATAAGTAGATAAATAAAAGGAATTATTTATCTAGTCAAATTAGGAATCTTTAATATGGTCACAAATACACTAATGTGTTGGATTAGGAATCTTGGTGTAGGAAAGAATTCTTTTTGGAAAAGGATTCTTGGTCACTAAGTAAATCCACCTAAGGAAAAGATTCTTGCCCAACAAGTAAATCTTTCTTATGAGAGGATTTGGCCTCCTTTATATACTACCTATAAATTTCTACCAAGCCTTCGTTTTTGGTGTGAGAAGTTGTTTTTTATTTGTTTTTTGATGGTTATAAAAAAAAACTTCGTCCAACTCATTGTGTGAAGAATTCGGCCAAGCATAGAGAAAAGAGGGAACGTTTTTGTTTTCGATAGTATACTAGTATCCTTTGCATCAAAAGGGTTTTGTGTACAACATCAAATCAAGGTTCACGCAAGTTTCAATCAAATTGATTGATAACTCGAAAGTGACCGGACGTTCTTGGTTTTTCTCTTGGAGGATTATTGTGACTAACAAAGAAGAAGATTTTGTTTGTTTCCATCCTCAGGTATACAATTTAAAGAAAGAGAGTGCACACTCCTAGATTATTTACGTTCATGATTGTATTGGAAGATCTTGCGGATTCAATTCGACGCTAGTTCAATCGTCACGAAAAAAAAGGTATGATACTTTTTTATATACATCAATTAATCTAGAGTTAAGGTTCTTGTTATTAAAAGGAAATTTTTTATTTATACGCAAACCCTAATTTTCTAATTTTCTCACGCTTCCATTGCGTTTTGAACCAATTTTCCCTACAATTGATATCGGAGCCTGGTTGTACCCTTGATTAATTGATGTATGTGTTCGTGGATCGTTTTCTTTTTATTGTATATATGCATGTTTTAGAAAGAGATGACATTTTAGGTATTCGCATATATATATATATATATATATATATATATATATATATATGTTTTATATGTGGTTTGTTATTGCTCAGTTTTGGTCATAGAATTTCATTGTATTTATTGTTTTGGATTGTAACAAGAAGGGTGGTCTATTATCGCCATAATTACCTTCTTGTTAGTTGCTAAGTTTTTTTTGATTTTGTTGTTGTAATTAAAAAAAAAACTGCACTTGTTATAATAAAAAAAAATGCAGTATTTTTTTTTATTTTAAATTCTTCTGTAATACATTCAAGTATCGAAGACTCAAAGGTTTGAAGAATTGGGAACAATCAGAACAAGTTTGGGACCGTGCGAGCCGTAGCAACAAACGTGTGTGCAAAGAGCAAACGGCCACATTTGTTGTGGCATGAGCTGCGCACGACAGCCCTATGGAAGCCATGGGCTGCGCATGGCAGCCCTTTTTGGGGTTGTGTCATGCGCACGCCCATAGTTAGGAGCCAAGGGTTCGCATGCCCATGGGAGGTAGCCGAGAGAATCCAAACGACGAAGGTCACATGAAGACTTATTCGCCAAGAAAGCTGTTTTTTGTATTCCAAGACATGTAATTTACTTACTTTTCTAAGATGGACCAAAATTGTAGCTATTTATATTTTTTGTAAATATTGCAATGTTTGTCATTGTTTGATAACATGTCATATAGAATATGAGTGGATATGAGTGCCACTCATATATCTCTTTTGGTATGAACATGCATAGAATGGTTTAGGTATCTAAATTGACATCTAGATAACTTGGTAAATCATTCTTTGGAATTTGATCACACGCCTTAAATAATTGAGTGCGAGAAGGTGTTTTGGAACACCTACGGCCTCCAAGTTTGGTTGATCTTTATGTTTCGTGTAATAACCTCCCAAGAGGTATTCATGAATGGAATTTAGCTAGATGCTTCTTTACAAGGATAGACTAGACAATTAGCCAAACGATATCTACTCCCAAAGGAGGGATATTCATGAGGGATTATATTGAAGGTCGATAACTTGGTAACACACTCAATGTGAGTTTATTAATATCCTCCCAAGAGTTCTTGTTAATAAAATCACAAGGCTAAAATAGAAAACGTTGGTTGTTATGTTAACAATTAGGTGGGACCTAGTTCAACTAGTAAATGTTACGAACTCCCAAAGGAGGTATGACATTTATGGGTGTTGGATCACCGTTGAATTTTTACGATTGAATTATTATTTTAATTCAAGATAAATATTTGAAAGTGCTTTATCATGATTATTTACTTTTATAATTTTTGTTATTATAAAGAAATCATGACCCTATCCCTAATCAACATCCTAAACGATAATACTTTAACTGATGATAATTATGTCACATAGAAAAGGAAAATTGGGTTGTTATTGCAAGCTAAAAAACATAAATTCGTTATATCTATTCCTTAACCACCAAACTAATGAATCTACTCAGGAGCAAAGAGATGAGTATTAGTAGTGGAAGTCTTTAGATATGATGGCTAAATGTATGTTATATTATGGCCACATCTCTGACGTGTTGCAACAACAACATGAAGGAATGGAGACTGCTGCTGATTTAATGATGTCTCAAGAGGAAATGTTTGCTATGAGGTCTAGGAAGACTAAGAGAGAGACAATGACTACTTTTTTGAATCTTAGGATGAAACCTGGACAGGGTGTGAAAGATCACATGATGAAAGTCATAGCACATCTCAACATTGCAGAACTAAATGGTGATGAGATAGATGGTGAGACCAAAATTGACATGATTGTCAACTCACTGTCGGATTCCTTAGATCAATTCAAGTTAGACTACACCTTGAATAATAAGGAATACACTTTACAATGTCTGATACAAAATTTTCCAAGTGCGGAAAAAATCCTTGTGAAAGGCAAGGGTTAAGAGATTCATATGCTTGGTAAGTTGCTACTGTTAAAGACCCGTAAGAAGGTCAAGAGACAACAAAAGAAAAAATAACTTGAGCCTTCTTAGAAGGAGACCGAGATAGTAACCAAGATCAAAGGGAAGTGTTTCCTTTATGGTGAAAAGGGTCAAAGGAATAGAGTGAAAAAGAATGAATTCAACTTGTATTTAGGCAATGGAGCATTGGTGTCTACTAGTGTAGCGGGATATATTATAATCAATTTAGATTCCTATAGGCATTTAGCTTTAATAAACGCTTATTATGTACCACAATACAAGAGGAATTTAATTTCGGTCTCTTGTCTACATAAATTTGGATATTCGATTACTTTTAATAAAAGGTTTTATTATTAGTACGAATAACAAAATTATTTGCAAAGGTACATTGGAAAACGGTTTATTCTATTTGCATAGAAATATTTCTCACTTGTTAGACACAGAACCAACGGAACCGAATCATAAAAGAGTAAAATTATCAAAAGATGAAACCTACCAATGGCATTTGTGCCTAGTTCATATTAACCTTAATAGGATTTAAAGATTGGTAAGTGACGGACCTTTAAGTGACTTAAAGGTTGATGATATACCAACTTGTGAAATATTGTTTGAAAGGTAAAATGACCAAAAGGTCATTTACGACTAAAGGCACAAGAGCCAATCGAATGTTTAGGATTGACACACAATGATGTGTGTGGACCTATGAGCATTCATGTTAGAGGTGGATATAAGTACTTCATCACTTTCACGGATGATCACTCGAGATTTGATTATGTGTATCTCATGAGACATAAGTCAGATGCTTTTGACATATTCAAAGCATTTAAAGCTTAAGTGGAAAATCAGTTTGAGAAACACATAAAAATCTTGAGGTCTGATAATGGTGGAGAATATCTATCTGCTGAGTTTCAGCAATATCTTATTGATAATGGGATAATTTCTCAGTTTTCTGCACCATGCACACCTCAACAAAATGGGGTGGCAGAAAGAAGAAATATAACTCTTTTGGACATGGTTAGGTCTATGTTGAGTTATTCAACGCTCCCTAATTCTTTTTGGGGATATGCTTTACAAACCGCAATGTACATTCTAAACGACGTACCATCTAGGTCGTTTCCTAAAACACCGAATGAGTTATGGACCGGGAAAAAGCCTAGTTTACAACATTTAAGGATATTTGGATGTCCTATGCACGTGCTAAAAGGAAAGACAAAAAAGATGGAGTACCGTTCAGAAACATGCATATTTGTAGGGTAGCTAAAAGGAACAAAATGATATTATTTTTATATTCCTTTAGATCTTAAAGTATTTGTTTCGACAAATGCAAAATTTCTGGAAAAAGACTATATGAATAATTTTGTACCTAAAAGTAGAATTATCCTGAATGAGCTTTCGGGAGATACAATTCCACAAGAGGTTTCACAACCAAGCCCAATTGTAAGTTCCGTACCAGCACAAGATCAACAATCTACCATACCTCATCGTACTGGGAGGGTTAGTAGACAACCCGAGAGATACATCGGTCTAGGAGAATCTGTAGAGAATCTCCTGGATGACGATGATCCCCATACGTACAAGGAAGCAATGGAAGATGTTGATTGTCACCATTGGCAAAAGGCAATGCAATCCGAAATTGAATCTATGTTAAAAAACAAAGTCTGGTCTCTTGTAGACTTTCCTAAAGGGATAAAACCCATTGGGTGCAAGTGGGTATACAAGAGGAAAAGAGGAATGGATGTAAAAGTGGAAACATTTAAAGCTAGATTGGTAGCTAAAGGTTATACACAGAAGAAAGGTATCGGTTATGAAGAAACCTTCTCTCATGTGGCCATGCTTAAATCCATTAGGATACTCTTATCCATTGCGGCATCTGTAGACCAAGAGATTTGACAAATAGACGTTAAGACAACTTTCCTTAATGGAAGTCTTAACGAAAGCATCTACATGATGCAACCAGAAGGATTCACTGAAAAAGGCCAAAAGGAAAGGGTATGCAAGTTGCAAAGATCAATATATGGATTGAAGCAAGCATCCAGACCTTGGAACAGAAGGTTCGATCAAGCCGTGAAAATTTTTGGATTTATTAAAAACCTTGATGAACCTTATGTATACAAAAGGATTAAAGGCAATAAGTTGGTTTTCCTAGCTCTTTACGTTGATGATATACTACTCATCGAAAATGATGTAGGTGTATTGACATCAGTAAATGAATGGTTAGCAAAACAGTTTGATATGAAGGACTTAAGAGAAGCAAGTTATATTCTTGGTATCCAAGTCATAAAGGATAGAAAAAATAGAACGATTGCATTATCCCAAGCTTCATACATAGATAAAATCTTGTCTAGTTTTTCCAAGCAAGATTCCAAGAAAGGTATGTTACCTTTCATACATGGAATCAAACTTTCTAAGGAATAGGTTCATAAGAATAACCATGAAGAGCAATTCATGAGTAGGGTTCCATATTCATCGGCAGTTGGAAGTCTCATGTATGCAATGCTCTTTACTAGACCAGATATTTGTTTTGATATGGGCATAGTTAGCAGGTTTCAATCGAAACTTGGTCCTGATCACTGGGCGGCAGTCAAGCATATTTTCAAGTATCTCTGGAGAACGAGAGAATATATGCTTGTATACTCTTGAGGAGATTTGATTCCCGTTGGGTATACAGATTCTGATTATTTGTCAGATTCTGACTCCAGGAGATCAACATCAGGATCTATTTTTACACTTGGAGGATGGGCATTCATATGGATGAGTATCAATCAATCTTGTAATACCGATTCCACCATGGAAGTCGGGTATGTTGCAGCATGCGAGGCTACTAAAGAGGCTGTCTGGCTCCGCTAATTCTTGATTGACTTGGAAGTGGTTCCTGATGCAAATAAATAGATCACTATCTATTGTGACAACAGTGGAGCAGTAGCTAATTCGAGAGAACCAAGAAGTCATAAGAGAGGGAAACACATTGAAAGAAAGTATCACCTTCTGAGGGCAATTGTGCACATGGGTGACATGACGATTAACAAGATCACGTCAGTAGATAATCCAGCGGATCCTTTTGCAAAGGCTCTTCCAAAAAAGAGTTTTGATGGGTATCTAGAGAACATGGGGATAAGAGATATGACACATTTGCTATAGAGCAAGTGGGAGATTGTTGGGATTATGCTCGATAGCAAGAGTATAATAATGTATTTGACAATCTTTTAATATTAATAAAGTGATTTCTAGTTTAACAAATCATATAGCATTTATAGTTTAATTAATATAATTGTCAAAAGTAAATAATCATAAAGTCAAAAGACTGAGAAAAGAAGAATTGTTCATACAAGTAGATATGTATAAGGTAGACACAATTCTTTAGTTAGTCTTGAATAATATTCATAACTTAAGATAAAAGGTTGGACGCCTTTATCTTGTCAAAGTTGTAGATTCTTTTGCTAGCATTTGAGTGGGATCAAATGTGTTATGATGAGTCTAAAATCATCAAAGTGTGGTGTCTTTGGGCAAAAGAATCTAGTGCACTGGGTGCATTGAATAGGATCACAATGAAATACTTTATCTAGAACCGTCAATGGATAAAAGTTTTCATTTGAAGACAATCGGAGAGTCTATCTTAATCCTGAGATAAATGATGGACTTATGGTCGCAAGTGTTATCATTTGAACTATCAATGAGTATGATTA
The DNA here is from genome assembly GCA_032871835.1 of Dipteronia dyeriana. Lineage (NCBI taxonomy): Eukaryota > Viridiplantae > Streptophyta > Magnoliopsida > Sapindales > Sapindaceae > Dipteronia > Dipteronia dyeriana. The sequence continues at coordinate 113,548,871 of CM065300.1, read as the reverse complement.
TATAGCATAGTCTATCCTCGATAGTTTGGTGGTGTTTATTTGATAATCGATAAAGGAATTCATTTATAGATATGGACATCGTGGCTCCATTTATTGAATGAGAGTAGAATATCATCATATGGATGTTTTGAGGTATTGGATATTAAATCCTAACGTTAAATTTTTAATAGTGTCTATTGAAATATGGCTTCTGGACAAGTAAATATCCAAGTTCAAAATGTGGTCATATGAGTAAATATGGTAACTTGGAGAGCTATAAGCGGTTTATGAGCTCTTGGCGATTATTGATATACTTCACGAGGATACAATTTCTCCAATAAGGTTGTCTAGGGTATGAATGAGTAACATCAACTTATTCTATCTTTATTTAAGAGTTCAATTTTAGTTCTTAAGTGGAATGAATTAAAATTAATAGATCGGACCTAAGTGAATCATTTGTTGATCATGATTGGGTTGTGTCTATTGGAGCTTAAATTTACATAGTCCGCCAAGATCCCTAATCCACTCGAACTTGCATGGATCACTTGATGTATTCTACGGGGCCAATTTAGAGGTCCATCTAGAATTATATTAAGGCATGTGGACTTGTTTTTTTTTTTGTAAGAATGGGTCTGGTTTACATGTGTACTTTTTGTAAAAGTCCAATGGATTTAATAAAATAAGAAAAATAATATATATGCCTATATATCGTCACGGGCGGCAAGTTTAATATATAAAAGCCTAAATATATTATTTTTTATTTTATTATTTAATTAAATTGAAATTAATTAATTATTTAATTAAAAGTCAAAATCCTTTTTCTATTAGGAGAAGGTCTCCTAATATTATACTACTTATGGTAGTATAATTAATATTAAAGACTATATTTGATAAGTAGATAAATAAAATAAATTATTTATCTAGTCTAATTTGGAAGTCTTTAATATGGTCACAAATACAGTAATGAGTTGGATTAAGATTCTTGGTGTAGGAAAGAATTCTTTTTGGAAAAGGATTCTTGGTCACTAAGTAAAACCACCTAAGGAAAGGATTCTTGCCCACCAAGTAAATCTTTCTTAGGAGAGGATCCGGTCTCTTATATATACTACCTATAAATTTCGACCAAGTCTTAGTTTTTGGTGTAAGAAGTTGTTTTTTATTTGTTTTTTTTTATGGTTATAAAAAAAAAACTTCATCCAACTAATTGTGTGAAGAATTCGGCCAAGCATAGAGGACAGAGGGAACGTTTTTTTTTTTTGATAGTACACTAGTATCCCTTGCATCAAAAGGGTTTTGTGTACAACATCGAATCAAGGTTTATGCGAGTTTCAATCAAATTGATTGATAATTCAAAAGTGACAGGACGTTCTTGGTTTTTCTCTTGGAGGATTATTGTGACTAACAAAGAAGGAGATTTTGTTTGTTAGGTATACAATTTAAAGAAAGGGAGCCCACACTCCTCGGTGATTCACGTTTGTGTTTGGATTGGAAGATCTTACGGATTCAATTCGACGCTAGTTCAATCATCACGAAAAAAAAGGTACGATACTTTTTATATACATCAATTAATCTAGAGTTAAGGTTTTTGTTATTAAAAGGGAAATTTTTTATTTATACGCAAACCCTAATTTTCTAGTTTTCTCACGCTTCCGTTGCATTTGAACCGATTTTCCTTACAAAAACTACATCGATTAATCAAGGGTACAACCAGCCTCTGATACCATTTGTAGGAAAAATCATGCGGTGGAAGCAAAATATTCAATTGGTAAATTTCAAAAATAAATTCCTTTAAAATAATGGACCTTAACCCTTGATTAATTAACATATAATTAAAGTATTATACCTTTTTTCGTGACGAATTAAGTTGTGCCAAATTGAATCCGTAAGATCTTCTGATAAAATCACGAACGTGAATCACCTATGAGTATGGGCTCCCTTTCTTTGAATTGTATTCCTAAGGATGGAAAACTAACAAAATATTTTTATTTTATTAGTCATAATAATCCTCCTAGAGAACACAGAGAACGTTTGGTCACTTGTAAATTATCAATCTATTTGATTGAAACTCGCGAGAACCCGATTCGATGTTGTACACAAAACTTTTTTATGTGAAGGATACTAGTGCGCTATAGAAAACAAAAATGTTCTGTTTTTTCTCTATGCTGTCTAATCCTCACACCTTTTTCTTATGAGTTGGTCAAATTTCTCTAGAGCAAAAAAAATGAATTTTCTTCTCTTAAAATTCTAGGGTTTGGCTGAATTCTCTCCCAAGATTTTTGTCTTGACTGAATTCTCTCTCCAAAAATACTAGCCTTAGCCGAATTCTTCATGGTGATATATATAGGTCATGGCCGAATCCATTCCTTAAGAGGATTTATGTCTTGTGGCCAAATCCTCTTAAAAGCAAGATTTGTGTGTTGGCCAAGAAACTTCATCCAAAGAATAATTCTTTTCCACACCAAGACTCCTATTCCATATCATTAGTGTATGTACCCAATAACTAATTATTAAATATAAATTAAGTTATGATTTTATCAAAAAACTTTCTAATTTGACTATGTCAATTAGAGTTTTGATAGATATCAAATACTTTTTAATTTTACTAGATAATTAAATTCTTTTTATTTATCTACTTATCAAATAAAGCGTTTGATACTTATCATACTACCATTAATATTTTGACACCAAGATACCTTCTCCTACTAGGAAAAAGATTTTAACTTTTAATTAATTATTTAATTAAAAAATAAATTTAAAAACAATATATTAGTATATTATATTAGCCCTTGCCGCACTAGCCATATATATGGGTCATATATTGTTTATCTATTTTATTAAATCCATTGGACTTTAATAAAAAGTTCACATGTGAATTAGACCCATTCTTACTAAAAAAAACAAGTCCACATGCCTTAAATTAATGCCTTAATATAATTAAACAGCCCATTTAATTAAATTATGCAAATTATATTCTTAATGTATTAATGGGAATACTAGTCGCACCCCATTAAAGCCTTCCAAGGATTCCCACATTCTTGGACACATATTCTAAGTATTTTTAAGAGTTACTGCGTGTCTTGATTGGACATGACTGAACCTCTCCAAAACTTTTGGATTGCGAAATCCAAAAATAATTCTAGATGGACCCAGAAAATGGTCCGGTAGAATATATTAAGTAATCCATGCAAGTTCGTGTGGATTGGAGATATTGGCAGGCTATCTAAATTTAAGCTTTAATAGTCATAACCTAATCTTAATCAACAAATGAATCACTTAGGTCCGATCTATTAATTTTTGTTCATTCAATTAAAGAACTAAAATTGACCTCTTAAATAAAAATAGAATAAGTTAATGTTCCTCATTCATACCCTAGAAAATCTTAATAGAGATAGTGTATCTTCGTGAAAAATACCAGTAATCGCCAAGAGCTCATAGACCGCCTATAGCTCTCTCAGTTACCATATTTACTCATATGACCACATTTTGAACTTGGATATTTTGAACTTGGATATTTTGACTTTTATATGAGCCTTATTTCAATAGATACAATTGAAAACATAAGATTTAATATCCAATACCTTAAAATATCCATAATATTATGCTTACATTTAATAAATGGAGCCACGATGTTCACATCTATTAATGAAATCCTCTATTTATTAACAAATGAATACAACTAGACCATCGAGGATAGACTATGCTATATAATCATACTCATTGATGGCTCATATGATAACACTTGTAACCGTAAGTCCATCATTTATCTCATGATTGAGATAGATTCTTCGATTGTCCTCAAGTGAAAACTTTTATCCATTGACAGTTCTGGATAAAGTATTTCACTGTGATCTTATTCAATGCACCTAGTGCACTAGATTCTTTTGCCCACAGACATCACTCTTTAATGATTCTAGACTCATCATAACACATTTGATCCCACTCAATTGCTAACAGAAGAATCTACAACTTTAACAAGGTAATGTAGGGACAAATCGGTTCAAAACGCGGCGGAAGCTTAGAATCAGGGTTTGGTATATTTTAAAAAAATTCCCTTCAATAGAAAGAACCTTAACTCTAGAACAACTGACATATATTAAAAGTAACGTACCTTTTTTCTCGTGATGATTGAACTAGCGTCGAATTGAATCCTCAAGATCTTCCAATCTAATCACGAACGTGAATCACCTAGGTGTGTGAGCTCCCTTTCTTTAAATTGTATACCTGAGGATGGAAACAAACAAAATCTCTTTCTTTGTTAGTCACAATAATCCTCCAAGAAGAAAAACAAAGAACATTTGGTCACATGTGAATTATCAATCAATTTGATTGAAACTCGTGTGAACCTAGATTCGATGTTATACACAAAACCTTTTAATGTAAATGATACTAGTGCACTATCGAATACAAAACGTTCTTTCTTCTTTTTCCTCTTTGTAGAATTTTCATACACCAATCTTTAGAGTTGGATGAATTTATCTAGAGCATGAACCAAATTCTCTACACTCAAAATTCTCTCTTGGGCAAATTTTCTCCTTAGAAAAATTGCATTGGCCGAATTTTTCTTCATCACTAAAAACTTAGGCTTGGTCGAATTCTACATCCCATATATGTAGTGGCCCTAGTTTATTTAGGGTTGGCTGAATTCCACTTGTCTTTAGTTCAGAAGACCTAATCCTCTCCTAAGAAATATTTACTTGGCGGACAAAAATCCTTTCCTTAGGTGGATTTACTTGGCGACCAAGAATCCTTTCCAAAGAAGAATTCTTTTCTACACCAAGACTCCTAATCCAACTCAAATAGTGTATTTATTTAATGACCAATTATTGAGTATAATTAAATTGTGACTAAATTAAAACTTCCTAATTTGTCCAATTGTCAGCTAGAGTTTGAATAGAAATCAAATACTTCCTAATTTGACTAGATAAATAAATTCCTTTTATTTATCTACTTATCAAATATAGTATTTGATACGTATCATATTACCAACAATAATATGACAATAGGAGACCTACTCCTACTAAGAATTGTTTTTTGACTTTTATTTAAATAATTAATCAATTAACATATTAATTAATTTCCATTTAATTAAATAATTTAATAAAAAACAATATAATAAGCTATTATATATAGCCTTAGCCACCCAAGGCAATATATATGGGCCAAATATTGTTTTTTCTATTTTATTAAATCCATTGGACTTAAATAAAAAGTGCACATGTGAACTAGATCCATTCTTACTAAAAGAAACAAGTTCACATGCCTTAATACAATTCTAGATGGACCCATAAATTGATCCAGTAGAATATATCAAGTGATCCATGCAAGTTCGTGTGGATTGAGGATCTTGGCGGGCTATCTAAATTTAAGCTCCAATAGACATAACCTAATCACAATCAACAAATGATTCACATAGATTCGATCTATTAATTTTAGTTCATTTCACTAAAGAACTAAAATTGAACTCTTAAATAAAGATAGAATAAGTTAATATTGCTCATTCATACCATAGACAATCTTAATAGAGAAAGTGTATCCTCGTGAAGAAAATCAGTAATCGCCAAGATCTCATAGATCACCTATAGCTCTCCAAGTTACCATATTTACTCATATGACCAAATTTTGAACTTGGATATTTTGACTTGTGTAGAAACCATATTTCAATAGACACTATTGAAAACTTAACGTTAAGATTTAATATCCAATACCTCAAAGCATCCATATGATAATATTCTACTCTCATTTAATAAATGAAGCCATGATGTCCATATCTATAAATGAAGTACTCTACCGATTAACAAGTGAATACCACCAAACTATCGAGGATAGACTATGCTATATAATCGTACTCACTGATAGCCCAAATGATAACAATTGCAACCATAAGTCCATCATTTATCTTAGGATTTGGATAGACACATAAATTGGTCCGGTAGAATATATCAGGTGATCCATGCAAGTTCGTGTGGATTGGGGATCTTGGTGGGCTATCTAAATTTAAGCTTCAATAGACATAACCTAATCACAATCAACAAATGATTCACTTAGATCCGATCTATTAATTTTAGTTCATTCCACTAAAGAACTAAAATAGAACTCTTAAATAAAGATAGAATAAGTTAATATTGCTCATTCATACCCTAGACAGTCTTAATGGAGAAAGTGTATCCTCGTGAAGAAAATCAGTAATCGCCAAGATCTCATAGACCGCCTATAGCTCTCCAAGTTACCATATTTACTCATATGACCAAATAATGAACTTGGATATTTTGACTTGTGTAGAAGCCATATTTCAATAGACACTATTGAAAACTTAACGTTAAGATTTAATATCCAATACCTCAAAACATCCATATGATAATATTCTACTCTCATTTAATAAATGAAGCCACGATGTCCATATCTATAAATGAAGTCATCTATCGATTAACAAATAAATACCACCAAACTATCGAGGATAGACTATGTTATATAATCGTACTCATTAATAGCTCAAATAATAACAATTGCAACCATAAGTCCATCATTTATCTCAGGATTGAGATAGACTCTTCGATTGTCTTCAAGTCAAAACTTTTATATATTAACGGTTCTGGATAAAATATCTCAATGTGATCCTATTCAATGCACCTAGTGCACTAAATTCCTTTGCATAAAGACACCATACTTTGATGATTTTAGACTCATCATAACACATTTGATCCCACTCAAATGCTAGCAAAAGAATCTACAACTTTAAAAAGATAAAGGCGCCCAACCTTTATCTTAAGTTGTGAATATTATTCAAGATTAGCTAAAGAATTGTGTCTACCTCATACATATCCAAATGTATGAACAATTCTTCTTTTTTTATATATTCTTTTGACCTTATGATTATTTAATTTTGATAATTATAATAATTAAACTCTAAATGCTATAAGATTTGTTAAACTATAAATCAGTTTTAGTAATATGAAAAGATTGTCAAATATATTATTACACTTTTACAATCGAGAATAATCCCACCAGGTAAATGCGCCCAACATTTTTCTTAAGTTATGAATATTGTTCAAGACTAACTAAAGAATTGTGTCTACCTCATACATATCTAGATGTACGAACAATTCTTATTTTCTCATAATCTTTTGACCTTATGAGTATTTACTTTTGACAATTATAATAGTTAAACTAAAAATGCTATAAGATTTGTTAAACTAGGCATCACGTGTAGTTCGGTGATCACAATTGACGGTTAAGCTGACTGTTGATTTAACTGAAGAATGAGGACAGAATCACCAGGTATGGTTCGGCGATTCGATAGACTACTGATTAAACCTCCAAATGAAAACCAAATCTTCTGGTTTCAAACAATGGCCAGTTCGACGGTTACACAAACCGTCGATTAACCGTAGAATTATGATAGAATTTCTATCTTCAAACAGCTGTCTCTTTCATCGATCAGGCTGACCACCGAATAAACCACTAATTCCCACCAGGGGAGAATCCTTACTTGTTGATCAACGCGTTAAAACAAAGCACACCAACGTGCAAGCGTGAACAATTCCAAGTCTTCTTGCTTTCTTTTACTAGGTAACTCTAACATGCTCTAGAACTTCTTTGTTAATTCTTTATGCCATGTTTGCCTAGACTATCATGTATTTTCTTATTTAAAAGCATGACTTCTTGTTTAATAGTATTTATAACATGCTTGAGTTGTTGTTTGTTGGTTGAGAATATATGGTCATTGATAAATAGCATTTAGGATCATTTTGTCCTCTAGCTAAATCTTATTGGTTTGCATTTAGATATTGATATCTAGGATTTATGCTTAATGCCATCTTTACATCTCTAGATCACTATTTAGTGTAGCCTAGCATTAATTACATATTAGAATATTCTTACATATTCACATTGTTAGGTTTTAGATTGTGTTGGCATTAATTCCATATCAAAATGATGTTTACTTGTAATGATTTAGTTGTTTAGATTCATGATGATTCAAGCTTCAAAGAAGAAGGAACAACTAGTCAAAGCAAGTTCAAAATCTTCAAAGGTATACTAAGACCTTATCTTTCTCTTCCAATGTTTAGGCACACACATACAATTTATACATCTGTGTCCCTGCATCGTTGTGCACCATTATAGGCACACACATGCAATTCATTCATATGTGTCCCTACATCGTTGTACCCATTTATAACACATTTACACACTTGAAGATGAATACTCATGCATTGGTATGAAAATAACATGTTTTGGAAAATGCATGATTGGAGACTATCTCTATGTAGTTTGCATTCTAGTGTGAATTGTGTTTGTGTGTGTATATGTTTGTATAACATGGATATTGAACTTGAATTTAGTCTTAAATCATTCTTGATTGAGTTTCCGTCATTTTGGTTACTCATACTATTGATTTTAAGTTCTAAGTCAAAAGATACTACACTTTCAACTCATGTTGCATACATTGTCTTCGTCTTCGTATATCGAGTCGAATTATTATTTTCTGAGTTGAGTATCTTATATGTCCATGTCCGTGAGAGAGTTATGGTTTGTAATCAATAAACAGATTTGAATTCCAAGTTTGAAGGCCGGAGAACAGTCAAAGAACGCGAGGGGAACACGTGAGGAAAAGAATTGAAACCAAACACTCTTTCCCGAGATGGCGCGTGGCCATCTTGGGCCAGAATGCTTGCTGCCCCGAGATGCCCACGCACCATCTCGGGCAGCAAACATTCTTGGTGCACTTAAATTCATTTTGGTCATATGGCTTGTATTCTTTTCCCTCTCCTTTATATATCCCTTCCCTCTCACATTTCATTCTAAGAAGAGATTCAAAATTTTGAGTGCAAAATTTTCCCCCAAATTTTCTCACCTTCCAAACAACATAACTTCTTCATTTGAACTCCGATTTGAGTGATTTGTTGAGAGTGTTTGTCTAATCATCCTCTAAAAAAAATATTATGGTGTGTAATATTAATCTAGAAGGGGGGGCGAATAGATTTTAAATAAACTTTACCTAATTTTCGTTAAAGATCAAGTTGAAAATGCCTCTATCTAGTTACAGAAATACCACAAGTGTAATAAATGCGGGAAATAGTAAAGACACTTAAGGTATACATGGAAACCCTCCAAATGGGAAAAACCACAGGCTGATGAGTGCACCATAATAGAACCTCGAATCTACTAATGGCAAAGGAATTACAACCTAATCTCGGTTTAATCCACCATCACTACCTAATCCCGGTATAAGTGAACCTAGTTCATCTTGCTTGCGATTTAAGCTACCTACTCCCGAAAGCAACACAAGTCTTACTTCTTAATAAAGAGATAAAAAGTCCTATGTGAATATATTATGATATTCAATGAATAAACAAGGCTAGAAAACCCTATATGCTTATCTAGGATAATAAGATGACAATTAATGCAATCCTAGAAATCAAGAGCTAAATGACATGTTCAAGAAGCTTAGCTAAACATAGATCAAACAGTCCTATGAAGCTATCACAATACAACACTGAATCATGTCAGCACAACAATCTCTAATTTGTATCTAGAAAATGTTCTAAGAGCATACAAATAATTAAAGAGATGACTTAGCAAGCAAAACACTTAACTTGTAAGAAGATAATGAAGAACTTACCAAACAAGATATGATGAAGCAACCCTATCCATTAATGCACTCTAAATGAAATTAGATGATGCAAGATGAAGTTTTTATGCACATGGGAATGCTTTGAGTGATTAAAAATGAGTTCTTGGAACAGTTTTCCTTTTTAAATGTGTTCTAAGGAAAATATTTGATATTCTGAACTCATACACGACCTTAAACCAAAGAGTTATATATATATATGAGATCCAAACAAAGTGAGGTCGTTTTGGAAAAAAGGTTCCAGCTCCCTCTATGTGCGCTGGTGACGTGCGTTGGTCCAGTAGCGCACCACCAGTGCACATCCTATTTTTACAATAGGCGCTGGATGACTGGCACAGCTTAGTGGCACAACACATACGACGATCCACTGGAACGTTACGTTGGTGAGGCTGCACTAGTCGAGTAGTGCACTGCCCATTTTTACATCTTTGAGCGGGTGCAGCAGCGTAACTCTGTTGCGCTGGTCGAGTAGCGCACCACTAGCACAATGCCTATTTTCAAAACTCAAACACACACAATCAATAAGTTCAAGAGTGATGAAAAATGCATCCTATTCTAATGCCTAGCGTGACATAAAAATTTAATTACTAGATGCAAATAAATCAACAAGAGTTATTTAAATCAAAATGCACACAAGTACAAACACTCAACATATATGAATTAAAGTTATGCATGAATTTGTTAGTGTGTGCAACTATCTCTTCAAAGTAAGTAAGCACAAGAATTTTACCTTCGGTGCTTCTCCTCTTGAGGTCTTGAGAGCCTAAGCTACCCTTACATAATACCCTAAAAATGTGATTTGTTTATGAAATAAGCCAATCAATAAATGAGGACTTTACAATCTCCCCATTTGGCTATTTCGTGACAAAACCACCACTCACATTGATCCTCACAAAACAAAATAAAACACCGGGAATATATTCTATATCACCAAGAGATAAACATAAAAAAACTTCAAATCTTCAATCTCTTGTAGAACTATCAACCCTACATACAAAGCAAGCACAAATACACTTTCCAACCAAGTGCATGTGAGATGATCAAGTGAATATAAAACAAAAGCAATTGCATTCAATAATATGGGTATGACATCGTGAAATGCTCATGCAATGCTCCCCCTCAACGGCCTACTCTCCCTACATGTAATCTCCCCCTCAAACAAGTACTAATCCCCTTAAAGCCAACACATGAACTACTCCCCTAACACCACAAAGCTAGGTCAATGCTACTCCCTCTTTTTGTCATGATATAAGCAAATGAGAAGTCCCCAACCGGGTCACTCAAGGCAAAGAAAGCAAGGAGCATACAAGATTGTTGCATAATTATATAAGCCACATTTATGCAACTCTATTAATAGGAGAGAAACAAGGAGATTTATTTGAAGAAAATGTGTGAATCAAAAATACTTTGCATACAAGACATATTGCATTCAAGTCCAAAAACAATGGTATTTGGCAAAGCAAATGACAAAGGTTTCCAATATAATTCAAACCAATTTCACCATTTTTCATGAGTAGAAATGGACATATTTCCCCGGGGCCCCAATTCCCCACATCCCCATCCCCATTTGGGGATTTTGTTTTGGGGAAAAATGGGGAAATAGGGGGGGATGGGGATGAAATTCATCCCCAAATTGAAATGGGGATGGGGATGGGGGAACCCTTCCCCATTTTCCCCACAATTATATTGAAATGGGGATGGGGATGAGATCCCCCCACCCCTATTTCCTCATTTCCCCCAAACACATATAAATATAATTATAATATATATTATTAATTATAATATATATTATTAATTATAATATATATTATTAATTATAATATATATTTGTATTTGTAATATATTAATGGGTTTTATTTTGTATTTCTAATGGAATGTTTGTTTTTTTAAGTTTAATTTGTAATTTGTAGTTAAATGGCAAAAGGGAAAAACGGAAAAAATGGATAAACGGAGAAATAAGAAAAAAACGGGGAAAATGGGGAAATGGGGAAATGGGGATAAGGATGGGGATGGATATACCTCCCCCCAAAATTCCCCATCCCCATTTTCCCCAAATAGGGAAATGGTGGAGGGGGGGATGGGGGAAGAGTATAGGAAGTGGGGATGGGGATGGGGATGGGGATGGGGATGGGGATGGGGGGACCTATATCCATCCCCATTCCCCAAATGTGCATCCCTAGTCATAAGAGAAGCAAGGATATAGAGATTTTATAGATATCAAATTTTAATGGCACTATATCCAACTTTATAAGCTAAACATGGCATGTGCAACTTTGCACCCTATTTGCTTTTTCCGAGAGGATGCCCGTATGATAGTAGGCATGTTCAACTAATAAAGAAAGAGAGACATTGATGCAACATTTTAGTCTCACTAGCTTTTTCACACAATATTTTGCATTCAACAATTGCAATCATCAATTCATGTTTTATCATTTTTCATTAGCATGTCATTAAAGAATCATCATGTCATGGAGATAATTATAGGTCATTCAATATGTACTTCCTATGTAGGTCTCCTAGTCCAAAAATGCATGTTTGAACATAAATATGACATGGATTGTAATCAAAGAAAAGTTCACACTTATTGAAGAAAATACAATATACTATAATAAGTGCAACCATGCTACTCAAGCAATCAATAAAGGAGCATAAACATTTTTTTTAAAAAAAAAAGATGCAACAAGTGTACAATAGCTCTCTTTGCTTGAGTTCCCCTTATGGGGTCAAAGACCACAACACATCACTCCATTAAACAAATCCCAATAGAACTACTAAGAGTCTTGAATCAAGTATCATCTAAGGGTTTAGTAAATAGATCCGCTAGTTGATCATTAGTACCTACATGCTCAAGTACTATGCATTTGTTCTCAACTAGTTCTCTAATGAAATGATGATGGATGTCAATATGCTTAGTTCTAGAATGCTGAACCGGATCCTTGGAAATATTAATTGCACTCATGTTATCACAAAAAAGAGTAAGAGTACCTTGATTGAATCCATAGTCGACTAGCATTTGTTTAATCCAAAGGAGTTATTCGGCCTCAGCAAGGGACAAGGAAATCGAATTTTTCTTCTTGCAAAACCAAGAGACAAGGTTGTTCCCAGGGAAAAAGCAACCGCCTAATGTACTTTTCCTATCATCATAATTTCCTGCCTAATCTGCATCATTAAAGCCAACAAGACTAGCATTAGTGTCAAAAGAGTACCAAATTCCATAGTTAGATGTCTCATTCACATATCGAATGATTCTCTTAACGGAAGAGAGATGGAACTCCTTAGGATCCGATTGGTACCTAGCACACACACGCACACTAAAAGAGATATTGGGCCTACTTGCGGTCAAATAGAGCAAGCTACCAATCATGCCAGGATATAAAGTTTGGTCCACACTTTTACCACTAGCATCTTTGCTTAGCTTCAAAGTGGTACTCATGGGTGTATCATAATGTTTGGCACTTTCAAGGCCAAATTTCTTCACTAGGTTTTTGGCATACTTAGCTTGAGATATGAAAATCCCATCATCCATTTGCTTAATTTTTAAACCTAGAAAGTAACTTAGCTCACCAACAAGACTAATCTCAAATTCATGAGATATGACATCAACAAATTGTTGACTTTGGTGTCATTTGTGGATCCAAAGACTATATCATCAACATAGATTTGAGCTATAAAGAGCTCATCTTTGTCTTTCTTTATGAATAGAGTCTTGTCAACACTACCCTTAGTGTAGCCATTTTCTATAAGAAATTGGGTGAGATGCTCATACCAAGCCCTTGGTGCTTGTTTCAACCCATATAAAGCTTTGTTGAGATGATAGACATGATTAGGGTGGTGAGTATCCATAAACCCTTTGGGTTGCTCAACAAACACTTCCTCTTGCAAGAAACCATTGAGGAAGGCACTATAAACATCCATTTGATATAATTCGAACTTGTGCAAACAAGAAATGGATAAAAGAAGCCTAATGGACTCAATTCTAGCAACGGGAGCAAATGTCTCCTCAAAATCAATACCCTCAATTTGAGAGTACCCTTGTGCTACAAGCCTAGCCTTGTTTCACATAATGTTGCCATCCTTATCGGATTCGTTCCTATATACCCACTTGGTGCCTATCACATTAGTGTTCTTGCGCCTAGGAACTAGAGTCCAAACCTCATTCCTCTCAAATTGATTAAGCTCTTTCTGCATGGCAAGAACCCAAAATTCATCATTTAAGGCTTCATTAACCTTCTTGGGTTCTATTTGAGAGGTGTAGTAAGTGTATCTAATTAGATTAGTCATTTGATGGCTAATCCTAACACCCTCACTAACCTCTCCAATGATGTCATCTTTGTCATGGAATTTCCTAACCCATGGAGCAGGTTCTTTTGAGTTCAATGGAGGAATCCTATCAATAGGTTGTGTTATGTCATCATCAAGGTTAGTCTTTTCAACATTAGAAACATCAACAACCTTTTCCAAAGGGGAGTCATCAACTAGTTCTACCTCTTCCCTCCTCATGGTCGTTAGACTTGAGCCTAGTATCATCAATGACAACATTAGATGATTCCATTACGGTCCTAGCTTTTAGATTGAAAACTCTATAGGCTCTACTATTCAAGGCATAGCCAATAAAGATACCCTCATCACTCTTAGCATCAAATTTCCAAGTTGATCACGGTCATTCAAAATGTAGCATTTGCTTCCAAAGGTGTGGAAATAGCTAACATTTGGCTTTCTACCTTTCCATAACTCATAAGAGGTTTGCCTAGTATGAGGCCTTAGAAAGACTTTATTTCCTATGTAGCATGCCGTATTGATGGTTTCGGCCCAAAGATTCCTAGGGACTTTGTTGCTAAGCAACATCACACGGGTCATTTCTTGAAGAACCCTATTTTTCCTCTCAACAACTCCATTTTGTTGAGGTGTCCTAGGAGCCGAAAACTCATGAGAGATGCCTAGGCTATTGCAATAGTTTTCAAAATGTGCATTCTTAAATTCCTTCCCATGGTCACTCGTAATCCTTTTAATTCTTTTAATCTTGGAGTTCATTTCAGTTTGAATTTTGGAACAAAGCATTTTAAACTTGTCAAAGGTTTCAGATTTTTCTCTAAGAAAATAAGTCCAAGTGTACCTAAAGAAGTCATCTACACACACAAAAATGTACCTCTTTCCACCTAAACTCACGGTTTGCATAGGACCCATAAGATCCAAGTGGAGAAGCTCTAGAGGTTCCTTGGTGGATAAATACTTGCCCTTTTTATGCATACTTTTGGTTTGCTTCCCTTGTTGGCAAGGTCAACTAACACCATTTACCTTTTTTCAAGCTTGAGAAGGCCTCGCACAACATTGAACTTATCTAAGATTCTTAAATCCCTATAGTTCATGTGACCAAGTCTTTCGGGCCACAACTCAATTTGTTCATCCTTGGACACATTGCAAAACACACCTCTAGCCTCAAGACAATAGCAATTGTCACTAAATCTCATACCTTTTAACAAGGTTTTTCCATTAGGCAATAGGATAGAACAATCATCTTTCCTAAACAGGACGGAAAGTCCTTCATCACTAAGATGTGAAATGCTTATCAAATTATCTTTTAAACCATCAACATACAAAGCATTGGACAATGAGGGTAATCCGGGAATGGAAATGGTTCCCTTTCCTTCAACCTTCTTTTTGGATCCATCACCAAAGGTGACATTTCTTCCCTCCTCCATCCTCCATCACAAGAGTCTCAAAGAAACTCTTATTTCCAGTCATGTGCCTAGAGCACCCACTATCCAAATACTAAAAATCACAAGAATGAGCTTTCAAGGCAATTCATGCAACATGGTAAAAGTGTTCATCCTTTCTAATCCACCTAGGTGCAATATTTTTCTTCCTAGTGGTCAATGGTACATTGGCTCTAAGTGTCCTAGTATCATGCAAAGTTGTTTCATTTTTCCTAGTGACATGCATCATGGCTCTAGATGTCCTAGGATCATGCACAAGTGTTCCATTTTTCCTAGTGACATGCATCATGGCTCTTGCCTTTTTCTTCTCTATCATGCTTTCAATTCTACAAAATTTGATATATCTGAAGCAATTTGGTCTAATATGACCATCAATACCACAAAAATGACATATGGGAATAAATTTAGGAATCATACCATATCCTTGAGGATGCATTGGAGCCTTCCCATGTCTTTGTGGTTGTCTTGATCGTTGATGAGGAGATTTCCTTCTTTGTTGTTGAGCAAGACTTGATTGCTTCCTTGGTTGAGCTTTCATGATAGGTATCTTCCCTTTATGAGCTTTTGGTTGAGGGAAGTTAACCTGAGAAGCCCTTGTAAGATAGGCTTGAGGTAGGCTTCTTGGTGCCACCTTCACTTGAGCACTACTTGAACACTCTCCTAGGTCAAGTTTCTTCCTAGGTGATTGATGAGAAGAGGACCCATTGAAGTTCATGCTTCTCACAAAAATAGTCTTGCTTGGAGTGGAGGACACCAAGTCATCTTCAAACCCAATCCCCGTCTTGTCGCTTGGCCTCTTTCCAACATCTAGCATATGGTCAAGTTTTTTAGTGCTAGAGTTCATCTTGGCCAACAACTCTCTAGCATCTTAAAGCTCTTTCTTCAACCCTTTTTCACTCCTCTTAGATCTCATAAACTCTTCATTTAGTTGGTCAACTTGAGTTGAGAGGTCTAGATTTTCTTATTTTAATCTCTTGATTTCATTCTTGTTTTTCAACTTTGAACTCTCAAACTTAGCCATGTAATCCTTGAGATCCATCCTATCCACACTTCCATTTGTGGATTGGGATGAAGATCCATCATCACTTGAGTAGTTTTCCTTCTAACTTTCATTCTCTTCTTCACTAGCATCTTTGCTCCTAAGAGAGGATGTAAATGCTATGAAGTTAGCCATGAGTTCTTCATCATCCGAAAACTCATCTTCTTCATTAGAGTTATCACTTTCACTCCACGTGGCAGCCATCACCTTTCCCTTTTTCTTAACCTTGTGATTTGCACATTCTGGGGCAAAGTGACCTATCCCTCACATTCATATCATTGGACTCCTTTCTTCTTGATCTTTTCTTGCCTAGGCTCAAACTTTTTGAAGGGAGCCTTTTTCTTCAAGTCTCGACCCTTGAATCCAAAACTTTTCCTCTCGGACTTGTAGAATTTCTTGAACTTCCTCATTAGCAAGGCCATTTCTTCATCCGAGTCATCACTCTCCTTCTTTTCAACTTTGGAGGCTTTCAAAGCAATATCCTTTTGCTTTTTCGGTGGTGTGGGTTAGGACATTTCCTAGATTCATAAGCTAGAAGCCTCCCAATCACTTCACTTGGCTTGATATCCTTATAACCACTATTCTCTTCTAAAGCCATCACCTTAGACTCAAATCTATCGGGTAGAGATCTCATAATCTTCTGCTTGATCTTCCTATCCGAATAAGGATCACCAAGTTGATGACTTTGGTTCACAATGTCCATCAACCTCACTTCAAAGTCATTGAAGCACTCGTTCTCATCCATCTTGAGCAATTCAAATTGTGTTTGGAGAACTTGAAGCTTTGGCTCCTTAACCACATCGGTTCCCTCATGTGCAACTTCTAGGATATCCCATGCCTCCTTAGTTATCCTAGTATTTTGAACCAACTTGTACCGGTTCTCATCCATTGCACATAGGATGGCATGCATTGCCTTCCTATTCCATTTTCATGCCCCAAACTCTTGTGCATTCCACTATGCCTTTGGCTTAAGTACATCTTCTCCTCCATCTGTAGGAGTCATCATGGGTGGAGTGTAGCCATCTTCAACCGCCATCCATGCCCTGTCATGAATTTGGCAGATATACGACCCCATCTTGCCCTTCCAAGAGGCATAATTCAATCCGGTGAGGAGTGGAGGTCTAGTGCTAGAAGCTCCATCGTTGCCACAGTTTCCACTCATTATGTTTAATGAAAGAGTGATATGAATGCAAATGTATGAATGATCAATACACACACAAAATGCAACACACACCAAAATGATCAAGGATAACCTATGTATGTCTAGGAACCTGCTCTGATACCAATTGAAACAAATATTATGGTGTGTAATATAAATCTAGAGGGGGGTTAATAGATTTTAAATAAATTTTACCCAATTTTCGTTAAAGGTCAAGTTAACGAAAATGCCCCTATCTAGTTACAAATATACCACAAGTGTAATAAATATGGAAATAGTAAAGACACTTGAGATATACGTGGAAACCCTCCAAATGGAAAAAACCACGGGCTGATGAGTGCGCCACACTAGAACCTCGAATCCACTAATGGCAAAGGAATTACAACCTAATCCCGGTTTAATCCACCACCACTACCTAATCCTGGTATAAGTGAACCTAGTTCATTTTGCTTGCAATTTAAGCTACCTGCTCCCGGAAGCAACACAAGTCTTACATCTCAATAAAGAGATAAAAAGTCCTATGTGAATGAACAAACAAGGCTAGGAAACCCTATATGCATATCTAGGATAATGAGATGACAATTAATGCAATCCTAGAAATCAAGAGCTAAATGACATGTTCAAGAAGCTTAGCTAAACATAGATCAAACAATCCTATGAAGCTATCACAATACAACACTCAATCATGTCATCACAACAATCTTTAATTTGTATATAGAAAATGTTCTAAGAGCATACAAATAATTAACGAGATGGCTTAGCAAGCAAAACACTTAACTTGTAAGAAGATAGTAAAAAACTTACCAAACAAGATGTGATGAAGAAACCCTATCCATTGATGCACTCTAAATGAACTTAGATGATGCAAGATGAAGTTTTTATGCACATGGGAATGCTTTGAGTGATTAAAAATGAGTTCTTGGAAGAGTTTTCCTTTTGAAATGTGTTCTAAGGAAAATATTTGATATTCTAAACTCATACACGACCTTAAACCAAAGAGTTATATATATATATATATATATATATATATATGAGATCCAAACAAAGTGAGGTCATTTTGGAAAAAAGGTTCCAGCTTCCTCTATGTGCGCTGGTGACGTACGCTGGTCGAGTAGCACACCACCAGCGCACAACCTATTTTTACAATAGGCGCTGGACAACTGGCACAGCTCAGTGGAGCAACACATGCGACGATCCACTGAAATGTTGCACTGGTGAGGTTGCGCTAGTCGAGTAGCGCACCACCAACGCACTGCCCATTTTTGCATCTTTGCACGGGTGCAACAGCGCAACTCAATGGTGCAACCCATGCGACAATCTACTAAAATGTTGCGCTGGTGAGGTACGTTGGTCGAGTAGCACACACCAGCGTAATGCCTATTTTCAACACTCAAACACACACAATCAATAAGTTCAAGAGTGATGAAAAATGCATCATATTCTAATATCTAGCATGACATAAAACTTTAATTACAAGATGTAAATAAATCAATAAGAGTCATTTAAATCAAAATGCACACAAGTACAAACACTCAACATATATGAATTAAAGTTATGCATGAATTTGTAAGTGTGTGGAACTATCTCTTCAAAGTAAGTAAGCACAAGAATTTTACCTTCGGTGCTTCTCCTCTTGAGGTCTTGAGAGCCGAAGCTACCCTTACATAATACCTAAAAAATGTTATTTGTTCATGAAATACGCCAATCAATAAATGAGGACTTTACATCCTCCATCGTTTCTCTGAAGGTTTGAGTTAGTTTCATTGCTGTTTTTGGAATCTAAGAATCACAAAAACGGAATTGCACCAAATCAACTAAGGTAATGATTTTCTCTCAAAGTTTTCTTTTAAAACTTGGTCAATTGCCTTGGGTTTTCATCTTCAACATATATATATATATATATATGTCTTGTGATTGTTTTGATTTGAGTTTTGAACTCATTTTAGCTAGATTGAGTTTCAATTGAAATCTTACATGTTGAGTTAGGTTTTGATTTTGCCTATGTTTTCACATGTTTGGATTGCATTGTGCTAGCTTTGATTCTAGGAATATTTGATGATCTTTAATTGATTTATTTTGTGAAAAATAGTTTCTCACATGTATTAGGCTCTTTTTGGCAAAAATCTTACTCTAATACATTTGCTTGTTTTCTTTTGAGCTATTCATGTGCTTTGATGAATCTATGAATAAGAAATATCTTTGTGAACTTTATGCTATCATTGATTTTAGTTATAGCATTTATCAAGGGGGAGCATTGTATGCTAGACATTGTTCTCTTTTATGATATGTTCACATGCTTCATTTTGTTACATATTGGCATATTTTGACTTAATGATACTTGTAAGATATTAATCATTATCTTTGTCTTGTATGATGATTCATTTTTAAGTCATATGTCTTTGTTTTTATATCTTTGTCACTAATATGTTTGTTTTGTCTTTCACTCACTTTTGATGTATGTATATAACATCTTATAACACAAGAAAAATGAGAAGAACTAAGATTACCGGAAGTGAAAATCAATTGAATCCCGTTATGAAAGCCAAGTCTACCTTAAAAGGATCCAAAGCTTCAAGGGCAAAAGAATTAGGGATCTTTGGAACAAAGAAGATATTTCAAGAGAGAGGCATTGACTTTGGTAAGTGTAAAGATTTTTATGTTTTTAAGTGCTTAAAGGATAGAAAATGGGAATCTTTGGTGAGCATGTTAGAAGTTGTAAATGATACTCTTATTAGAGAGTTCTATCATGAATATAAGGAAAGTGCCACCTTATTTGATACTTTGATGGAAATTAGAGGTGTTGTGTTTAGAGTTAACCTGGAAAACATTAACAAATTTCTTAGGCTATCTAATGATATAGATTCTAATTTTCTAGATGTGGATGTCATTGACAATCTAAATATCATGGGTAGAACTCTTTGTGACTATGCTTCTTTTGAGTGGAAAAATAGGGCATATATTAGTCAACATGAGAACTAAGGCTAGTGCATTTTGGCATCTATTCATTTTCACTAACATTATTGGATCTTTGAATTCAACCGAGTTGAATAAGGACAAGATCAAAATAGTGTATGCCTTAGTAACTAATCAACCTATAAACCTAGGAGATCTTCTCGTGTATTACATTGATAGTGCGGATTTCTCTACTAGAGGTGATAAAAAGCTTGCATTACCGGGGTTTATTACTTCATTGTGTTTAGCTTATGGGATTAAGAGTAGAGAAGATGATGTATTAGTTCAACCCTTGGAAATCAATTGTGATAAATGTGTGTCATACATGTCTTATAAGAATAAGGGTGAGACTTGTGATACTTTTGGACTATTTAGTAGTTCTCAAGTTGATAGTCATGTGATTAGCACAAATATTCTTCCGGATTGGGCTATACAATCGAAGGAGAAGGTTGATGAACTTAGTGCTATAGTTGTTCAACAAGATGCTAGGATAAAAGATTTGGAGGAGTGCATTGCTTCAAGCTCAAGACCACCTCTCAAGTATTATGTTAGATTAACTATTTGCACAACTTTCTTTGGTGGAACAAGTAGTTAGTATTTGAGTCTTGAGGTACATTTATTAACTTTTTGGCGTCATTTCATGTCAAAAAGGGGGAGAAAGAGATGCTAGTTTCTTAGTTTCTTTTTATGTTGTTTTGTGAACTTTTAAACTTCAAATAGCATGTAATAATTAGTCTTAAGATTTGGTTAAGAATTCTTGTGTTTTGGCATGCATTGAGGGGGAGATACATGTATTTGTGAACTTTATTGTATATTCTTATCCATATTATGTGTTGCCATTTGTTGTTTTTCTCTTGTATATGCATTGCGCTTTGAGATGATTTGTAGGTTGCTTTAAGAGAAGATCAAGATGAAGTTCAAGAGTTGATGAAGATTAGTTCTAGGAATCTTACTCATTGTAATGTGAGGGAGTGATTTTGTTACCTATCTTCATGTTTATATTTGTAGTAAATGTATAGGTGTTTTAACATGGAATTTGCAAAAGAGGGAGATTGTTAGGTTTTAGTTTGTGTTGGCATTAATTCCATATCAAAATGATGTTTACTTGTAATGATTTATTTGTTTAGATTCATGATGATTCAAGCTTCAAAGATGAAGGAACAACTAGTCAAAGCAAGTTCAAAGTCTTCAAAGGTATACTAAGACCTTATCTTTCTCTTACAAGGCTTAGGCACACACACACAATTCATACATTTGTGGCCCTGCATCATTGTAAACCATTATAGGCACACACATACAATTCATTCATATGTGTCTCTGCATCGTTGTGCCCATTTATAACATATTCACACACTTGAAGATGAATGCTCATGCATTGGTATGAAAATAACATGTTTTGGAAAATGCATGATTGGAGACTATCTCTATGTAGTTTGCATTCTAGTGTGAATTGTGTTTGTATGTGTATATATTTGTATAACATGGATATTGAACTTGATTTTAGTCTTAAATCATTCTTGATTGAGTTCCGGTCATTTTGGTTACTCGTACTATTGATTTCAAGTTCTAAGTTAAAAGATACTACACTTTCAACTCAGGTTGCATATATTGTCTTCGTCTTCATATATCGAGTCGAATTATTATTTTTTGGGTTGAGTATCTTATATTTCCATGTCCGTGAGAGAGTTATGGTTCTTAATCCACAAATGGATTCGAATTCTGAGTTCGGATGCCGGAGAATGGTTGAAGAACGTGAGGGGAACGCGCGAGGAAAAGAAGTGCAACCAAGCACTTTTTCCCGAGATGGCGCGTGGCCATCTCGGGCCAGAATGCTTGCTGCCCCGAGATGCCCACGTGCCATCTCTGGAAGCAAGCATGCTTGGTGCACTTAAGGTCAATTTGGTTATTTGGCTTGTATTCTTTTCCCTCTCCTTTATATATCCCTTCCCTCTCACATTTCATCCTCAGAAGAGATTCAAAATTTGAGTGCAGAATTTTCTCCCAAATTTTGTCACCTTCCAAACATCATAACTTCTTCATTTGAACTCCGATTTGAGTGATTCAAAGTTGAGAGTGTTTGTCTACTCATCTTTCATCTTTTCTCTGAAGGTTTGAATTATTGTCATTGCTGTTTTTGGAGTCTAACCTCACAAAAACGGGACTGCACCAAATCAACTAAGGTATTGATTTTCTCTCAAAGTTTTCTTTTAAAACTCGGTCAATTGCCTTGGGTTTTCTGTTAGGGTTTATGCCCTAAAGATGTAATTAGTAAATGGATTTATGAAATAAATAAAAAGAAAAGTTCAATTCATTATTGTTATGTTATTTATTTATTTTATAAACTTGTGCATATATCTTTAACATCCAAGATTGCCAGATGTAATCTCGAGCTGTGTATATGAGTGTCATATACGGATGAATATAGTAAGAGACGTGCAATCTAAAGAGTCCATAGATAGCAAATAAAGCTGGGTACTTTATTTGTGGTTAATCTATAGTTGCGGTCCATTCCGTAATGTATGGTGATTCTATCCTAAATCATTCATATAGAGATATGAGAATGGAGGCACCTTGTATGATGTGATCATATAGGACTAGGCCATGATCTATATGAATCTCTCACCAAGATCAGTTTACCGATGAGATTCATATATATCAACTAATGATGTCTATATGTGGGTGATCTTAATCCTGAGTGTCTTATCAACTCCTTCAGGTTAGATCGTGGTCTTTGATATACCATGGGTGAGGTCGGATGTAGTTCCCGATCAATATGCTCTGTATATTGGGATTACGGTTTGGCTTGTGGCTGGGAAGGTTTGTACAAAATAGTGGAATCCACTCATTCTTGTGAGAAGTAGATGGTAGTTTCCTAAAGGTTGTTTCGGGGCTTGGACAATATGAGCGCTCTCCTAATTCCGTGAGGAAATAGGATTTATTGTTTATTATACAATCAATGGTACTTAAAGAATATATGTAATTAGAGGGGTATAACGGACATTATGACCAAGCTCTAATTATGAACTACTGTGGAGGATCACACCATATGTAATAGCTATATCGATGGACACCGAGTTGTATCAGTCTGTGTAAAAACGTCTACAGTTGAGAGAGTGCAGCTTCAGGGTTTTTAGTGGAATAACATCGGAGTTAATAATCAAGGAATATTAATTAAAGAGTTTAATATATGATTCTGAGGATTATTGGAGCTCAAAATACTGTGGGTCTATTAGGTCCCCTTGTTAGCCCGATCGATTTAGGTAACAAGGGTCACGGTTAATTAATTGGATTGTCCAATTAATTGTGTTACAAAAGTGACACGAATATATTCGGAAATTAATTGCATAATGAGATTATTTAATTAATGAATAATAATAGTTAAATTAATTAAATAATTAGATTATTTAATTATATTGATAATTATTAATTATTAATTAACTATTAATTGGAGGGTGTTAGTTGATATATGGATTTAAGTGAAGATAAAATAATATAATTATTTTACTTTACTAAATCATTTATCTAAGTATTTGAATTTAAGTTTAAATTTTTAAATTTAAAATACTTATTATCACTTTTAATATATTAAATATATTTGAAAAGGATAATTAAAAGATATATATCAATTAGAACATAAGAGATTGCATAGGATGCAAATTGGTGTGTGCACATATATAAGTGTTTGTATAGGATACAAATAATAATATACACAATATAAAAAGATATAAATATATATGGTTGCCGGATCAGAGGCGTGAAAATTTGGTTTATGAAAAATTATTGTATTTTATATTGTATTTGTTATTTGAATAATATGGATAGAACTTTATATGTAAGCTGACTTCCTTACTATATTATCAATTGTGTATATGTGATGGTTGCTTGTTTATATCACGCTTTACATGTTTCATTTATTGATTAAGTATCTTTAATTGATATATATGTTATGATACAAGATATCTAGAGGGACGAACTTTTGTTTGTTTCTAAGGGAGTCGAAAAAGGTGTCAAACCTATTAACCCCCCTCTCTATGTTAGCCTTGAGTATTTAACCGTGTTTGTATTTTCAATTGGTATCAGAGCAGGACACTAGATTGTACTTAGTGAGAGTCCAGGTGATACATTCAAGATTTTTACAAAGCTTTTAAAGTCATGGGTTTACAAGATGATGTAATGGCGGAAGGAGCCTCAAATACTATGCCACCACTACTTCGAGGCACTAACTATGGGTATTTGTTAGGTTTTAGATTTGTGTTGGCTTGATTCCATAACAAAACGCTCTTTGTTTGTATTGCTTAGTTGTTTAGGTGGTTAGTGATTAGATCGGCCTTCAATGATGGAAAGCGATTTCACATGCAAAGTTCGTCTTGAAGAGGATATATGTTTACTTGGATGCTAAGGTATCAAGATTCTTCCTACTCTTGCAAGGCGTAGGCGCACACACACATAATTCAGACATTTATATCCCTGCATCGTAGCACATCATTTGGTATAACACATTCACACACTTGAAGTTGAATGCTCATGCATTGGTATGAAAGTAATATGTTTTGGACAAATGTATGATTGGAGACTATCTCTATGTAGTTTGCATTCTTATAGTGAAATGTGTTTGTATGTTTAAATATTTGTATAACATGGATATTGGACTTGAATTTGATGTTATATTGCTCCTTATTGAGTTCCAGTTATTTCGGTTACTCATACACTTGATTTCGAGTTCTGAGTAAAAAGTTATGAAACTTTCCAGTCATGTTGCATGCACTGTCTTCGTATTCGTATATTGAGTCGAATTTTTTATTTTCTGGGTTGAGTTTCAAAGTCATCCATGTTCGTGAGAGAGTTCCATTTTGTAATCCGCACACGGATTCGAATTCGGAGTTCGGAGACCGGAGAACAGTCGAAGAATACGAGAGGTATGTAAAAAAAAAATAATAATAATAAATGACAAATTGCCATTTGTCCCCCTTGGCCGAATTGGCGCGTGACCATCTCGCCAAAAATATTTCTCTGGTCACGAGATGCCCATGGCACATCTCGGGTTGCTTTTTGTTTCATGAATTAAAGAGGTTTTTATTACATATATTCCATGCATATAATGTTTGGTGTGGATGATTAATCAAATCAATTGGAGTCACATGCTTGATTTCCTATTAATGAACATGAATGCCTCTAGCGTGAGCTCATTGCTTGGAATAATTTTTATTTCATCAGCATTTTTTATACAGTGTGACGCATTCACGTGAAACCTATCGTGTTGTGCTTCTTTTGCTGTAATGCGTAGTCGTTCATTGAACCTCTTAGTGTCTCTTCCGTGAGCTCACTGAATGTGATAATTTTCTTTGAAAATTTCAAAAACACGCGTAACCAGATGTGGTTGTTGGCGCGGCATTTTTTGTGAGGTCCCTTGTATATTTTGATATATTCATTTTTGACCTGCATATTTTTGAATCAACTTTTTAATTTTTGTTTTGATGATATCTCTCTCATTATAACTCGGATTGACTTGATTTAAAAACCGAAATCGAGTGTCTTGAAGAGATTTACAAACCCTAAGCATTTTCAGAACCAAAGGATGTCTTGATTATTCACAGTGTTCAGATTTTCAGTTCGAGATTTCATCATTGTTGATAAAATCATCATCTTCTTAGTTTTCTTCTTAGATCTTCTTATTGATTGATGCCTTTTGATTGAGAAGCATGGCTAAGATGATTTTGATATCAGTTTGTGGTTTGTTGATTTGATTTTCATGTTTAGCTAGATTTGTGATAAATTGATTGATTTGTGCTAAACTTGATAAACATGAAATTGTTTCTAGAAATCTTTTGTTCTCATGCTTGATTGACTATTTCTAGATTTAATTTCATTTTCTAAGAACTAGGTCTACATCAATTGGTATATTCATTTCATTGATTTGGTTCTTAGTTGATAACATGCTTAGGTTGCCTAGATACATTTGTGATTGTTATTTGAAAGCATAATCTAGCTATCTAGTTGCATGTCCATAGAATTTGTTGATCATCATTTTCTATGTTGAGTACTTGTTTGCGTTTTACATTCATGATCACTTAGATGCCTTGTGAAGAGGTAAAAAGTCTCATATCTTAGAGTGATTCTTTGATTTGAGCAATTGGAAGTCTTGGCTAGAGTCCGGAGGACTTGGATAGCTAAGCAAGTGGAAGTCTCGACAAGAGGTGTGAGACCTTGGATTGTTTAGTAAGGAAGTCTTGACTAGAGTCGAGAGGACAAGGATAGTTGAGCATGAAGTCTTACCTAGGGTCGGGAGGATCCGGATAGGTGAGCAAGGAATCTTCCTAGAGACAGGAGGTCGTGGATAGGAAGTCGGCTTAGTAGATCACTAGATTCAAGGGTAGAGTAAGAGTGATAGTTTGGAGAGCATGTGTTGATTGCTTGAGTGTGTAACTCTTATTTGAAATAGTGGATTTGCTTTTGCCAGTGGTTGTGGTATCAACCCGTGGATGTTTCCTCTTATGTGGTTTTACCACGTAAATATCTTGTGTTGATTTTTAGCATCTTTAAGTTCTTCACTTAGTTGATTTGTGTTGCTTGAACATTTGCTTTGTCATATATCATTTTGGATATTATACTAAGTCTTGTATAAGATTGCTTGTGTTTTTAAAGAAGATTAAAATTTGAGCATATACCTATTCACCCCCCCCCCCCTCTAGGTATATTTTACACTATAATTGGTTAAAGGAATTTACGCTATTGGAATGTGAGGATGAAAGCCTACATCCGCTCTATTGATGAAAGGGCGTGGATGGTAGTGGAAGGAGGTTATAGTCCTCCTACCAAGGTTCAAGATGATGGAACCATGATACTCAAGCCAATGAGTGAATGGACAATGAATGACTTTGAGGTTGCTAAATGGCACCATCGTGCTATGAATGCCATCTTTAGGAGAGTTGATGGACATCAATTCTCCTACATTTAAAATCTTGAATCCGTAAAGGAGGCTTGGGATACTCTCCAAGTTACTAATGAAGGAACCTTAGTGGTGAAGAAATCAAAGCTTCACATTTTGGCATCACAATTTGAAGGTTTATGTATGGGTGAAGAAGAAAAGTTTGAAGACTTCCAATTTCGGCTTCTTAACATTGCTAAACAATGTCAAGCACTTGGAGTACCTTTCTCAAAAGAGCGTTTAAATTGGAAAATCCTTAGGTATCTTTCTAAGAGATTTAAATCAAAGGTGACAGCCATTGAAGAAAGCAAGGATGTGGATAACATAAACATCGATGACTTGCTTGGGTCTCTCCAAACTTATGAGATGTTCTTGAAGCCAAAGTTTAAGAGTAAAGGAATCGCTCTCAATGCTATTGAGGAGGAGAGTGATGATGAAAATGAAAAGATGGCTCTTTTGGTAAGAAAGTTCAAGAAGTTTCTAAAGAAGAATGCCAAGCCTAGAGGCAAGTCTTCTAAGGAAAAGGGAGTTAAGAAAACATCATTTCCAAGGAATGAGAAGAATAGCCAAGCCATGAACAAGAAAGATGTTCAATACTACAATTGTCATGGTTTCGGTCACTTTGCTAGTGAGGACACCAATAAGCCATCTAAGAAAGACAAGAAAGGCAAAGTATCGACAGCTACTTGGAGAGATGATAACTCTGGTGATAATGAGAGCTCTAGTAGTGAGTCTTCAAGTGATGAAGAGTTGGTGAGCAACTTTGTAGCTCTAACGGCTTCTCATTCTCTACTAGATATTGATGGTACAATATCTTTGAACAAGAACTTTGATGCAAATCATCATGGAAGCTCTAGTTCCATTCCTACTAATCTTGAGTTGTTGGCCAAGATAGAAAAGCTTGAAGAAGCTAGAGACAATGCTCTAAGAGAGGTAGTTGAGAAGGATGATTTGATCGAGAAACAACTAGATGAGTTTGTGATTGTCACTCATAGACTTCTTGATGAGAAAGGTGATATTATGAAGAGGTTTAGAGAACTTGAAAATGTAAACCTTGAGAAGGATAATGTGATATCTTCTTTGAAGAAGAGAGAACAAGAATTAATAGAAGAGATAGACACGGCTAAGGAGGCCATCAAGGATTTAATGAATGATTTGGTAAGTGTGTCTAGTGTTAGAATCTTGTTAACTCTCATAGTGGTGAAGACGACTTGGTAGTTGAAGAGGGGCCCTTGGAAGTACCACTTCCTACTCACTTGGTTGAAGTCATGATAGATGAGAAACCACACAAGAAGAGAAGATCAAAAGCTAAGAAGTAGTTGGCAAACAAGGTATCTTTGTAAGCTCCTAGTGACGCTAGTTCAACTCCAAAAGGTACAATCTCAACTGTTATTCCAATTTGCCACTATTGCAACACAATAGGTCACATTAAGCCTATGTGTTATAAACTTATTGAAAAATGAAAATTAGAAAATGAATCTAGAGATAAGGAGATTAAACTTCAACTTGAACATGCTAAGGCTTTGAAAGTTGAAAAACAAGATAATATTGTTATGCATGAAAAGAAGTTATGGAGTAGAAAGAAAGCTAATCTTGTTCAACTTGACAAAGCTTGTGTTGAAAATGTTAAGGATGAGTGTATTAATGATATTTTTGTTAATCAAGTCATTGAAGGAATTTACTCTAGATTTAACATTGTTGTCAAGGATGATATTGGAAATGTTTGTGTAGGTACACCCAAGAACAAGTGGTTTAAGGGTGAGTGCTCTTATCACTAATGTAAGAAGCACATGTGAGGTAGCTTTGAGGTAATATATCAATTGTGTTGAGAATTCTTGCTTGCTAGCTTTGAATACTCCATGTATTGATATGAACTTGATTATCTCACATCATGTTTGTTATGATGGTCAAAATTTGTTGGTTAACTTTAGAGAAGTTGATATGTGTTAATTGAGTTAAGATATTATGCTTTTTATACTTGTTGACGTCGATTTCTTGATGTGTGAGAAATTCAACAAGATTGGATTTTAACCGCAACCTTAAAGAGAAAGAGAAGGAGAATGTAATTTGAAACTAATTAGACACAAGTTTTACGTGGTAAAACTCCGGTAATTGGAAAAACGTCCACGGGTGGTTGAACAGACAATCGAGCCAAAATCCAATATTGAAATAATGATTTACAACTCTCGATCTCTCTTTTTTCTCTCTGTACTCCTATATCCTTTTATAACGAGATTATGGCTCTATTTATATGTACATAGAACCCTAATTCTATTTGTACAAGTAATGAAAGATTTTTGTATTTAATTATAATTGGTTACTTGTTAAAGTAGTCTTTATCTTCCTTCCTATTTCGGAGATTTGTATGGAGATCGAATGGGACTCTAGTGACATAGTCCATTTAGGACTTATTTCCTTACAAATGTGTAATCTTCTTGAAGAAATAAAGTTGTTGTCTGATTTGGAATCTTTTTCCTGTTTGATATTCTATTCTTCTTGGAATTCTTCTTCGACGTGGATATCTTTGTGTATTTTAATATGACTCTTGGTTCGTATGCGAGTTATGTACTAGACTTCTTATTCGGGTTTCTTCATATTTGTTCCGAGTAAAACATGACGTCAGCTGATCCCTAGCAGGTCTTGCTAAATACTTGCATTTATACTTACTCGGCTTTCTATTATTTTGTTATATCTTGCAGGATATTTTCTGAATGTCTATTCTGATATCTACCTGGTAATCTTACCCATCTTGTTAATGACGTGTACATCTGATAAAATTTACATATGACAATACCCCTTAAAATATTTTTTGCGGAATAGGAATTTGTTCCAGGAGAAAGTATTTTAATCAACCCTTTAATCTTTTACGCCTCATTAACGCCAGAGTAAATGTCTTGTCATAATGATATGTCTTAATGGTGACCATGTAAATTCAATTTGCCCCCTCACGTGAAATCTCAATGATTACGACGTTTTGGAGTCCTGGCTGTCTTGGTCAGTTCTTTTCTTAACACATGTCTTCCACCGCTTCATTTCTCGATACCGTTTATGAGAAACGACCTACGTGTCTCATAGTGCGCCACCTACGTCATCAAATTTTTCTATGATTTTTTCCCGCTTCTTGAGATCCTAGGGTTTTGTGTCATTGTCTCTTTAAATGCTCCACTGAACGGGGTTGCTCTAGTTCATTCTCACAAACTCAAACCAGAAATTTCCAACCAAGATTTCCTTGTACAGAAAACCTCTATTCTCCATTGAAGTTTTTACAGCAGGTTTCTTTATTCCAAAGGTTAGTTTTAATGGATCCATTTTCCCATCATCGTCTTTTTATTATAGCCTTCGAAGCATTTTAACGTGGAGATTTTTAACTGGTTTCTTGCGTTCATAGATTATTGGGGGAGATCCCTCTTGATGAACCTCCTTTTTTAGATGTTGACATTTTCGGGCTTTACTCTGACGTCTGTTTTAGTTCTGAAACATCTATTTCTGAATCTATCGTTTCTGATCACAGGGTACCTCTTCGATCCAGGAAGGGAAAACATCAAAGTAAAAGCAAGGTCCATAAGCACAGTTCGGGCAACGCTCAAATCAGGGAGCAAATTGTTGACGATAAAGACGTTAAAGAGGAGTTTAGAACATCTTATATCCCTTTTTCTATTGATCGCCCGAGTGGGTATGACACGGAGCCGAATATGGTCGGGGAAGATGAGATCGAGAAGTATCGTGCTCGATTCGATTTGGATGACTTGGGTACAATGTCTCCTGTTGGTGATAGAGCCAAGTATGGTGGCGATTTATGGGTCCATGCTTTGTTGCGGCGTCACTCTTCATCTTCAGCCGTTTATTGCCTGTTTCTGGCTGAAGCAGAGATTGCTCTAGCTCAACTGGCCCCGAATAGCTATAAGATATTGATGTGCACATGGTACATGTGGAGCCGGATGAACCTGTCACCGCCTTCCCCGAGTGATATCTGGCACTTCTATACACTAAGTCAATCTGGTCAGACAGGGACTTATTTTCTCATGTCCAATCCTCCAGATTGCTGGGTCCCTGAGGGGACAAAAGTGAACAGAGGAGTTGACACCTCTGATGATGCCAAAAAGAGAGGCTTCGTGTGGGGATTCCCTTCGTTGAAAAAGCACTAGAAGAACAGTTGGTTTTTCACCGGAGGGAACTTAGGACTTCAAGTTACTCTTTCGCCCGGAGGGAATCGAACGGTGCTAAAGGTTCCCCACTTTTTCTGTTCCCCTGACATATGGAACAAGAAAAAACTTGAATTCTCCGATGCTAAGCAGACCAGACTTGCTCGGGCTACAATGAGTACTTTGTAAAAAATGAGCAGGTCTTATCTTTTCAACGAGAAGAAGATGATAGAGCTTGGCTTTTTAGCTAGATTTCAGGCTATCGCAGGCGACGTAAGTGGTCTTTCCACCCTTTTTTTAAATTTTGCTTTTTATATTCTGACTTGGTTATCTTTATCATTAAGTGTATGACTCGGACATCATCTGCGACGTTCAAGCTCGCCAAGTGAAATCGATCCTTTAGGTGAGCCAAAAAGAAGCTTCTAGTCAAAGCAAGGAAGGTATTGCCCCACCTGAATCGGATGAGGCTGAGGAGCAGATCCCTGAGTACAACCCCGAAGAAGTCATTCGATCGACCGTAGAGGAATCTAGTGGTCTGAATGGCCCTGCTGACTATGCTTAGAAATTGCCTGAAGATAAATGGAGGCAAAGTGATGGTCTTGGCGAGGGGCTCGGTGAGTCGAGCTCCCTGGTTGAGGTTCCTACCGAGTGGTTGAATACCGAGGATGGAGATAAAACCTCTGATGGATAAGTAAATCTCGATCTTGACTTTTTTGGATCCTTCCGAGATGATGACCAGGAAGACCCTTCTACTGATCTCAGCTTCCATTGTACTCAGACTGAGAAACGGAAAGCGGTCGACTCTCCTGCTCATCCTCATAAGGTCCCTCGGGCAGTTTCATTTCTTGAATCAAGTGATGAAGATACCGAGACTGAGATTCCCTCAAGCGTTCATGTTGAAGCATCAGCAGGAGCGAAAACTTCTGATCAAAACATGGGCTTTTTACCTCATGAGGCTAAAGAAGTAAGGGCTGAATCCTCGAGAGGCCCTTCCTATCCTTCTCCATAAGATATGTTGAGGGCGATGTCATCTGGTCGGGCTTTCATTGGGGATGACCACTGAAGCTGTTTTAGGAATGACACTTTAACGAGCCATCTTCAGAATATTTTCAACGGCGCATCTTATGTAAGTTCTACTCTCCCAACTTTTTTTTCAAGTCTTTTTCTTGCCAGATTTTTAATTTAACTTCCTTGTAGATGGTGGCCGAGTTTCCTGAGTTGGTTCATACGCAACAACATCAAGATGATCAAATAAGGTGTCTTGAAGCTCAGCTGAAAGAGAGTGAGGATAACCGTGCTCGGGTTGAATCGACTTATCAAAAGAAGGTGAGTTCTGCCCAGATGTTTACCGACCACTGTTTGGCTAAGCAAGTGGAAACCGAGGAAAGAGCTTCTTTGGCAAAGGAAAAGGCTGTGTTGTTTCAAAACTTATTGTCTATAGCCAGGAATCAATGCTTAAAGCCGAACAGGAAGCGGAGCAGGCCAAGTCCTCCTATGAGCAGAAGATTGAAGACTTGGAACGCCAAGCTTTGACGGTCGAGTCCTTATCAAAGGAGGCCAGAATGGAACTTGAGGTTCAGAGGGTCGATCATTTCAAAAGGTCCCTAGCTTATGACTCCCTTCTCCTTCGAGAATTTTAGCGAGGGTTAGTTTCAACTGGCGAAAATTTTAAAGTCAAGAGTCGGGAAACTGATAAAGCCTGAACCAACTGGGAGCTGTCGATTAAGAACCATGTGGATCGCTCCCTGGAATCTCTTCGGACTCAGATGAAAGAGTGGAGAGCTTACTGCTGCAGCTGAGGTAAAGAGTCCCATCCTATGCATTTAGAGATTCCACCATAGCATTCTCTCTCGACCTTCTATGGCAGTCAGGAATCCGGCGTAGAAGGTTCGACGCCTGATGTTGGCCCGATCCCTAGAGTAGATTACAGTAAGTGGATGGATGATTCAGTTGACATAATTACTTGGCCTTCAAATGAGTCTCCTCCGTGAGTATGAAATGGTGCCTGACCTGAGCATCGGCAAGAGTTCCAAATCCTTTTCCCATTGTTAGTCATTTTTGTAAAAAAATTCCACCTTTGTAATGATTTTGATCAATGAAGTTTCATATTTTTATGAATTGTTTAATTCAGAAAGCCAAGTTTTGTTTAAACCGGTCGACTTATTGCTCAAGTAATTTCACCGAGTACCGAGTACCAAGTACCTTATCTAACTTGGTTTTATTATTTGGAATAGCTTCTAACGCCAAGTATCTTATCTAACTGTCTAATGCAATCTTTACCAAATATCTTATTAAACTGGTTAATGCAAATTCTATGCCAAGTATCTTATTAAACTGGCTAATGCAATTTCTGTGTCAAGTATCTTATTAAACTGGCTAATTTTGTTCGATTAACTTCACCGAATATCTTATTAAACTTGGTTTCGTTACCCGGAGCCATTTTTAACGCCAAGTATCTTATTAAACTTGCTTATATTAATCGAGCCATCTTGAGACATGCGAGTAGATTTACTCGCATTTCTTACTCGGTTGTTACCCAAACGTTACATCAAGGCTCACAATGATCATATGTTCGAGTCCTCGCACAAGTTACCAAGGACGTCTCCTTAATTTTGTCTGTGCAAGGGTTTACTGGATCGTTAAGCTTTTGAACTACTTAACACAACTGTGCATTTCACCGAGATTTTTCCCGACAGCTCCCCCGGGCTGTTTTCCAGAATTTGGTGCAACGGGTTTGCCTTTTTGCTAAGGTCGACTGACTTTGCTCGGTTGGCATCCGCCCATTCGGGAATTTTACAAAATTAATGGTCTCGAGCATGCTATTTGCATGTTCTTATTATCATGCTCGTCCTTCATATGTTCTTATTATCATATGCTTTAGATTTCAAAAATCTCGAGTTTGGTTTTTATTTATAATCTGCATAACCAACAATGATTTAAATTTCAAAGCTAATAATTGAGCTGACTAAAATTGTCATAACTAAAAGGGAAACAAAATTTTAAGGATAAAAAAATCTTCAAATATTGGGCATTGCATGGTCGGAGTAAGACCCCTCCATCTGGTCGTGCAATCCAATATGCTCAATGACCAGCTACACCTTCAATTTTGTATGGGCCTTCCCACTTGTCAACCAAGGTACCTGCAACTTTGTTTTTTGTATTTAGTGACACCTTTCTGAGTACCAGGTCTCCTAGTTGGAATTTTCTGATTCGAACATAAGAATTGTAGTGGCAGGCCACTCTTTATGATATGCCATATTTCGTATTCGGGGATTTCTCCCTTTTCTCTTCTAGCTCATCTAGACTTTATAGCAGCATATCAACATTTTGGTCTTCATTATAAAGCTTGACCCTAGGTGACTCATACGATGTTTCTATATGGATAACAGCTTCTGTTCTAAACGATAAAATGAATGGAGTCTCTCATGTAGAAGTTCTTGTTGTCGTCCGATATGCCCATAGTAACTCGGGAAGTTTTTCAACCCAACTCTCTTTCTTGGCATCTAGCTTTACTTTGAGTGTATGCTTGATGATTTTGTTTAGTGCTTCAGCTTGTCCATTTGTTTGAGGGTGGGCAGGTGTGGCGTAGTAATTGGAAATTTGGTACTCTTCGCACAGCTGTCTGAATTTCAGATTATCGAACTGGGTGCCGTTGTCAGTGATGATAGTGCTTGGGACTCCAAACCTGTAGAGTATATTTTTCTTCATGAATTTATGGTATTTGCTTCTGTGATATGCAATAATGCTTCAGC
This sequence comes from Dipteronia dyeriana, assembly GCA_032871835.1. Lineage (NCBI taxonomy): Eukaryota > Viridiplantae > Streptophyta > Magnoliopsida > Sapindales > Sapindaceae > Dipteronia > Dipteronia dyeriana. The sequence goes on along the minus strand of CM065300.1, from coordinate 113,513,581 downwards.
TTCTGCTCACTTTGTGAAATAGTCAATGGTTACTATTGCATGCTTCGCTCCACCCCCTGTCCTTGCTGGCATTGGGCCAATTAAGTCCAAACCCCACATAGCAAATGGCCATGAAGATGTAAGGCTTCTAAGTTGTTCAGAGGGTTGTCAGATATCGTTAGCAATTCTTTGGCATGCATTGCAGCTTTCCAAACATCGCTGTGCATCCGATAATAAAGTGGGCTAACAATAACCTTGCCTGAGTACCATGTGTGCTAAACTTTTGCCCCCAGTATGGTTTCCGCATACTCTACCATGGATTTCCTGTAGTATCTAACATGCATCTTCCTCTGATACACATCTTTGAAGTGTTCGGGAAAACCACCTTCTGTACAGTTCTCCTCCGATCAATATGTATCTTGCTGACCGATATCTGATACGTTTGGCTTGTAGGGGATCTTTCGGGAGTACGCCTTCTTCCAGGAATCTTTTTTGCTGAGTCATCCAATCGTCTGACGGTGTTTGGATTTCTGAGATTTCAAAGTTGTTTGGCTCAGCTGTGCTCAGTTTGAGGAGATGTGCGACTGGAATAGTTTTTGGCCTGATTGTGGTTGTTGCTGATGCTAGCTTGGACAAGGCATCTGCCTTTTCATTCTCCTCTCTGGGGATTTGGGCAATCTTATATTCTTTGAATTTCTGATGGAGTTGTTTTGTTATGTCATGATAAGCTATCATACCTTCATCTCTGGCTTGGTATTCGTCCAGTACTTGGTTGACGACTACCTGTAAGTCGCTAAATATCTCGACCTCATCTGCTCTGAGGGCTATGCAGACTCTAAGTCCAGCTAGTAGCGCCTCATACTCGGCTTGATTATTCGTTGCTTTGAAGTCAAATCTCATGGCAAACTCGACATCATCTCCTTTCGGGGTGAATACTACGATCCTTGCCCCGTTGCCATGAGTATTTGAAGAGCCATCAACATATAATTTTCACGAGAAATGCTTGTCCAACATCTTTTTTGCTTCCTGGTTTGGTTCTGTGAATTCTGCTATGAAATCTGCCACTGCTTGGCCTTTGATGGATGTCCTAGGGTCGTACTGGATATCAAATTCACTTATCTCGATTGCCCATTTGGTTAGTCTTCCTAAAAATTTTGGTTTCTGTAAGATTTGCTTAAGTGGGCAGTGTGTGAGAACCTGGATTGTATGAGCCTGAAAGTATGGCCTCAGCTTCCTTGTTGTCGAAACCAATGCTATGGCCATTTTTCTGCCTGTGAATACCTGGTTTTAGATGAAAGGAGTGCTTTGCTGGTATAGTATACTAGTCACTGTACTCCATCTTCTGTTCTGACTAGAACTGAGCTTGCTGCTAATTCCGTAATTGATAAGTACAAGTGGAGTATCTCTCCCAATTTCGGTTTCAAGAGGATGAGAGCTTGCTCTAGGTACTCTTTGATTTTTAAGAATGCCTGCTCGCATTCTTCGTTCCATTCGAGTCCTTTTCCTTTGTTAATTACTTTTAAAAAGGAATGACATTTGTCTGTGGCCTTTGAAATAAATCTACCCAAGGAAGCTAAGCATCCTGTTAAGCGCTGCACTTCTTTTAGCGTTCTTGGTGAGGTCATTTTTTGTAGAGCTTGGATTTTTTCAGGGTTTACTTCGATTCCCCTCTGGTGAACTTGGAAACCCAGAAACCTTCCTGAAGGAACTCCAAATAGGCACTTGTTCGGATTCAGCTTCATTTGATATCTTCTCAAGACATCAAATGTCCGTCTTCCGAGATGCTCTTGGTCAACGTGTCATCCATGTAACCTTCCATGTTTATTCCTATTTGGCTTGCAAAGATTCTGTTGACCAGCCTTTGGTATGTTGCTCCTGCATTCTTTAGCCAAAAGGCATTACTGTGTAACAGTATAAGCCCTGATCGGTTGTGAATGCCGTTTTTTCCTCATCAGCCTTATTCATTTGGATTAGTTTATATCATGAGTAGGCATCTATGAAACTTAGTAATTCGTGGCCTGATGTGGCATCAACCAGTTGGTCTATCCTTGGCAGTGGAAAACTGTCTTTTGGGCATGCTTTATTCAAGTCTGTGAAATCTACACACATTCTCCACTTATCGATTTTCTACTAGACGAGGACCACATTAGCTACCCATTGAGGGTATCTGATCTCTCTAATTGACCCTACAGCGAGTAACTTCTCCACATCTTGCTTAATTGCCTGACTTCATTCGATGTTGAATGACCTTCACTTTTGTATTACTGGTTTTACATTCGGGTCTACCACGAGATGATGTGATATTGAAAATACAAACACTGTTAAATGATCAAGGCTAACCTAGAGAAGGGGTGGTGAATAGGTTAGACACCTTTTCGACTCCCATAGAAACAAACAAACGTTTGTCCCTCTACATTGCTTGTATCAAAATATATATATTAATTAAAGACACTTAATCAATATATAAAGACAAGTAAAGTGTGATACAAACAAGTAATGGTAACACATACACAATCTATATTATAGAAAGGAAGTCAACTTACATAAAGAGTTCTATCCATAGTATTCAAATAAGAAAAGTATTCAAATAAGAAAAAACAAATACTAGAGAGAGAGGGATAGAGAGAAGTTGACACAAGATATAACGTGGTAAACCTCCAAAGAGGAAACATCCACGGGTTAGCAACCACCGGCAAACAAAATCCACTAGTAGATAAAAAAAAGTACAATCTCTCAAGTGACCCCTTCACCTACAAACTACCCTCATATCCTACTCATGAAGGTGTCACCCTTATGCTCAACAATCCAAGGCCTTACACCTCTTGTCAAGACTTCCTTGCTCACCTTACCGGATCCTCACGACCCAAGGCAAGACTTCTTGGTCAATTATCCGAGTCCTCCTGACTCTAGTCAAGACTTCCTCGCTCACCTATCCGGATCCTCACGATGTTAGGCAAGACTTCTTGCTCGACTATCCGAGTCCTCCCGACTCTAGCCAAGACTTCCTTGCTTGACAATCCAAGGTCTCACACCTCTTGCCAAGACATTTTGCTCAACAACATAGGTCTCACACCTATTGTTAACACTTCCTTCTCACAAGGCATCTAGGTGACCATGAATGTAAAACGCAAACAAGCACGCAACATAGAATGCTATGATCAACACATCTTATGGAAAATACTAGACATAAGCATGAGTGCACAAAACAAATGTAATCTAGTCAATAATGCATGTATAAATCATCTAGATCATGTAAGATATGTTCACCATTAATTACAATCTAGATACATGCATAGATCTAAAACTTGAATCACAAGATATGTTCAATTAATCACAAAATCAAGTTTAAATAACACAAACCAAAAACATACTAAAATCATATGACTAAGTCATTTAGATGTAAGCTTAAGTTCTAGAGCATATTCCTATTCATAAATTCAACAAAACACATGAATAGCTCAAAAGAACATAAGCACATGTATTAATGTGAGAATTTGACCAAGAGAGCCTAATACATGTGAGGAACTATTTTTCACAAAATCAATCAATCAAAGATCATCAATTAGTCCTAAAATCAAAGCTAGCACAATACAATCCCAAACATGCGAAAACATAGGCAAAATCAAAACATAACTAAACTTGTAAGATTTCAATTGAAACTCAACCTAGCTTTAAAAGAGTTCAAAACTCAAATCAAAACACTTACAATACACATATATAAATTGAAGAAGAAAATCTAAGGCAATTGACCAAGTTTTAAAAGAAAACTTTGAGAGAAAATCAATACATAAGTTGATTTAGGTGCAGTCCCGTTTTTGTGTGTTTAGACTCCAAAAAAAGTAACAATACTCACTCAAAGATTCAGAGAAAAGATGGAGGATGAATATACAAACACTCTCAACTTTGAATCACTCAAATCGGAGTTCAAATGAAGAAGTTATGGTGTTTGGAAGGTGAGAAAATGTAGAGAGAAAATTTTCCGCACACAAGTTTAATTTCTTCTTAGAATGAAATGTAAGAGGGAAGGAGAATATATAGGTGAGGGAAAATTGGGCATGTGAAATGACCAAGAGGGGCAAGAAGCAGCCAAGCATGCTTGCTGCCCGATATTTCACGTGGGCATCTCGAGGCAGCAAGCCTTCTTCCCCGAGATGGCCACGCGCCATCTCAAGAAAGAAGTGTTTTGCTGACTTCTTTCTCCTTTGACCTTTCTTTGCATTCTTCAACCGTTCTCCGGCCCCCGAAATTGGAATTTGAATCTATTTGCAGATTACAAACCATAACTCTTACACGGACATGGAAATATAAGATACTCAACCCAGAAAAAAATAATTCGACTCGATATACGAAGACGAAGACAATGTATGCAACATGAGTTGAAAGTGTAGTATCTTTTGACTTAGAACTTGAAATCAATAGTATGAGTAAACGAAATGACCGGAACTCAATCAAGAATGATTTAAGACTAAATTCAAGTTCAATATCTATGTTATACAAACAAATACACATACAAATACAGTTCACACTAGAATGCAAACTACATAGAGATAGTTTCCAATCATGCATTTTCCAAAACATGTTATTTCCATACCAATGCATGAGCATTCATCTTCAAGTGTGTGAATGTGATATACATGGTGCACAATGATACAGGGACACATATGAATAAATTGTATGTGTGTGCCTATAATGGTGCACAATGATACAGGGACACAAATGTATGAATTGTGTGTATGTGCCTAAGCCTTGTAAGAGAAAGATAAGGTCTTAGTATACCTCTGTAGAGCCATATTGCATCCTTTCTCTTTAAAGACTTTGAACTTTCTTTGACTGGTTGTTCATCCTTCTTTGAAGCTTGAATCATCATGAATCTAAACAACTAATATCATTACAAGTAAACATCATTTTGATAAGGAATTAATACCAACACAAACTAAAACCTAACAATCTCCCCCTTTGGAAAATTCTATGTCAAAACACCTATACATTTACTGCAAATATAAAAATGAAGATAGGTCACAAAATCACTCCCTCACATTACAATGAGTAAGATTCCTATAACTAATCTTCACCAACTCTTGAACTTCATCTTGATCTTCTATTGAAGCAACCTACAAATCATCTCAAAGCACAATGCATATACAAGAGAAAAACAACAAATGGCAACATATAATATGGATAAGAATATACAATTAAGTCCACAAATACATGTATCTCCCCCTCAATACATGCCAAAATACAATAATTCTTAACCAAATCTTAAGACTAATTATTACATGCCATTGAAAGTTCAAAAGTTCACAAAAACAACATACAAAGAAACTAAGTAACTAGCAACTCTTTCTCCCCCTTTTTGACATGAAATGACTTCAAAGGGTAAGAAACATACCATAAGACTCAAATACTAGATACTTGGTCCACCAAAGAAAGATGTGCATGTAGGTGATCTAACATAATGCTTGAGAGATGGTCTTGAACTTGAGGCAATACACTCCTCCAACTCTTTTATTCTAGCATCTTTTTTAGCAACTATAACACTAAGCTCATCAACCTTCTTCTTCAAATGTAAAGCCCAATCCGGAAGAATGTTTGTGCTAGTCTCTTGACAATCAACTTGAGAACTACTAAATAGTCCAAAAGTATCACATGTCTTACCCTTATCCTTATATGACATGTATGACACACGTTTATCACTATACTTTTCCAAGGGTTGTACCAACACATCATCTTCTCTACAATTAACACCACGAGCTAAACACAAAGAAGTTATAAACCTCGGTAATGCAAGCTTTTTATCTCCTCCAGTAGAGAAAGCCGCACTATCAATATAAAGCATAAGTAGATCCCGAAGGTTTATAGGTTGATTAGTCACCAAGGCATACACTATTTTGATCTTGTCTTTATTCAACTCGGTTAAATTCGAAGATCCAATAATGTTAGTGCAAATGAATAGATGCCAACATGCACTAGCCTTAGTTAACTCATGTTGACTAATATATGCTTTACCTTTCCACTTAAAAGAAGCATTGTCACAAAGAGTTCTACCCATAATATTAAGATTCTCAATGACATCTACATCTAGAAAGTTCGAATCTATATCATTAGGTAGCCCAAGAAACTTGTTAATGTTTTCCGGGTTAACTCTTGACACATCCTAAAGAAGTGTTCCTACTCCCAAGTATAAGAGTGTCATAGTAATAAATTAACCAGTAAGACCGGGTCCAACCACATGGAGGTTGTTCACTTGTCCTTGTATAATTAATTATCTAGATTAATTAATAAGCTTGTATAAAAATGTAAATCAATTAAAATTAATATTGAGGCTAAGGGATCCACTGTTGGCAATTCGAATATGATCCAATTATTAATATTTAGTCCATATTAATGGGATGGTATTCCACTCCACTGACCACTCTCTAATAGATGTGGGTAAAAGTACTCACTATGCTAGACAACATCTGTCTATCTACAGTGAGTTAAAACTCCACAAAGATTAGAGGGAATAAACAACTCTCTGATAGATATGGGTAAAAGTACTCACTGTGCTAGACAATATCTGTCTATCTACAGTGAGTCAAAAACTCCACAAAGATCAGAGGGGATAAACCACTATCTGATAGATATGGGAAAAAGAACCCACTGTGCTAGACAATATATGTCTATCTACAGTGAGTCAAAAACTCCACAAAGATCAGAGGGAAGAAAACATAAAAATAATAGACTTACCATAATTGGATCATATTTTCCATACCAACAGTATCACCTTTGGCCCCAGCTATATAAAATTAGCCAGACATAATTTAACTAGAAAATAACTATTTTATTTAAACTGAGAATTTGAAAACAAAAGAGAGATAATTTCACAAATCTAATATCAGATTTGGATTCAGAATATGAAAATTATGGAGGAGAAGCCCCCTATTTATACAAAATACGGATGAAAATTGACCAACAGATGAATTTAGAATGGAGCGTTCAGATTTCGGCACGTCATCAGTGAACAGTGACAGTGAACAGTAACTCATCCGCAAAGTGAATAGTGAACAGTGAACAATGACCATGAACAATACCTCATTCGTGAAGTGAATAGTGAACAGTGACACATCCGTGAAGTGAATAGTGAACAGTGCCCCCGTTTCTAGAATATGATTCTCTACAGCCGCGTGTATGGTGCACTCGCAGTTTGGGCCAATAGGAATGTGCCACATCATCAGGAACAATGAAAGTCAAATGTGAACAATGGAAGTCAACTGTGAACAGTGAAAGTCAACTGTGAACAGTGAATAGTCAAATTTACAAAAATGCCCTTCATGGTCTTCCTAAGGTTTTTGACGTTCTAAACTTGAAAACAATATTTGTTTTGCCATCTGACTTCTCCATGATTATGATTTGATCAAATTACCTCTGAAATACAAAAAAAAATACACTGATTACTACACAATACATTTATTTAAGCGAGCGAACGAAATTATGTCTAAATTGGGGAATTAATCATATTAGAAGTGTAAAATGATGATATTATCCCTTCGTAAACATACACTTTTCAGTGTTAATCACACTCCCCAACCAGCTTATTGCTAGTCCCTAGCAATTAAAGCGAAAATAGTAAAAACTCAAATTCAAATCTCTAAACTACCAAATAGACAAACTCTCCCATACCTCTTTTCTCACCCTTTGACAGCCAGTCATCAATTGATTTATAAATCAAACTTTCTTGTGCTCAATAAAGATCAACACAACAATTATGAGATTGAATTGAAATCAAACAACATTTTTATTATGAAATCTCATCAGGGTTTCTTCCTTAGGCAGTAGTTTTATTTCTTTAATTTTTTTTTTTGGTTTTTTTTTAATATAACAAAATTGGAAACAAACATTCCATCTTTAGTCCATGCAGTGAGCTTTAGGCCAATGACTCCCAAACCAGTTGGCTTTAGGGCATTAAGTGTTAAAACACTCCTACGGGCTTAATTACTCGGATTGCAGATGTTTTTTTTTTAGTACAATTCCCTTAAGCTTTCTCTTTAACCCCGTGTAACGAGCTTTGAGTCAATGACTCCCAAACCAGTTGGTCTTAGGGCAGTAGGTGTTGAAGCACCCCTCGGACTTAATTGCTCTAGTTAAAGAGGCTACGAAACTGCACTTTATTCTTATCCAGACTCCACCGTTTTGCACGAACACTCTATGCTTACTGAGGCATGAGGCCAGACTATTAAGTAAGAGTTTTGGTCACAATACAAAAAATTATTATAATTATTATTACTAAATATATTTTTAAACAAGACCACTGTCTTTGGTTGTTACTCTTGAATGATGTTTCAGAACTAAATATCGTAAAATCTCAATTTACTGCACATAATCACGTGTCAATGTGCGTGTGTGTCTATAATAGTTCAAAAAAATTCTCAAGATGACTTAATGAACAAAAGGATTAGTCAATGATATCAAAATGAAGAGTTTATAAATTTGAATAGTCAGAAGAGAGGAAAAATGCATCATAACTACAGAGATACATCTCAGAAGTATCTAAAAGATCTTCTTACTCGGGCATCTTTACAAAAAAAATGGTTAGAAGTTAGTTTTTTTGTTTTTTTGAAAAAAAAAAGTTATCGAATCAACTATCCCCTCCCCCCAACCAGAATGAGACATTGTCCCCAATGTCATTAGAAAGAGGTAAGGTTTAGAAGATATAACATGAACAACTTGAAAGACAACAAAAGAAATACAAAATATAGGAAAATAAAATGCATAAAAACCATGAGACAATCACAAACTGAGATTCAGATCAATTCTGCATTACTTGTTCTCTTCAAAAATCAAAAGTAAACAACAATAATTACAAAAGATATTAAATGCTGAAGGAAAAAGACAATGAAAAAAAGAAAGATATTTACTGGTAGTTGTGATTGTGGCTCACATCTTCCTCTGGTTTTACGTTCATAAACGGCTTCAATGCCCTCTATGGGTCGGGGATATGCTTCCCATCCAATTTTCTTATAAATTGGAAAACAGGGTCTTTTAAAGTCAGATTCCCAAGACTATATTGTGCATGTTCTTTTTGAAATTGTGGCAATAATCGGTCAATTGCCATTTGCATATATCCACTAGGATGTGCATCAAGAGTCGTTAGGATATTATCCAATGACTCCCTATGCAAACCATGCCTAATGAATAGAATTTTATCTTCCCGATTATTAGACATCATTCCTAATGAACGACAACGTGTGTTGCAAGTTGTACGTGTACATTTGTGACAAGTAACCCCTAACTTCTTAGCTCTTCGTTTTTTTGCAAGGTTACTTCTTCCAAAACCAAGAATGTAAGATATAAATGAACTAGCAGACTCACCTGCTAGACGTACCTTAGCTTCGATCAACCAGCGAATTTCAACAAAAATGTTGTTTATCATCAGTAAGCGTAATCTTTCGGAAAGTGCTTTGTAAATCTTTTTTAGAGCACTTTGGGGCAACGATGGAAAATGTTTTCCTAGGTTTGTGAAAATTTTGTCCATGCCTTGTCTAGGGATCAGTTATTTGGGAAACTGAATTAAACCGACTTGAATTATCACGGAGTACCGTTATCCGCCACTTAACCGGGGTTATATATCAAAACACACCAAGTAAAAATTGAACATAGAAATTAATCCTGCAAAAATTTAAAACGAAAAAGCGAACAAAAACAAAAATAATAATTGCAAACACAATTAAAGTCAAAAGCAAAAGATTTGTTTACTCACCTTTGTAACAAGGGTCAAAAAGGACGGCAGAGTCTTTTTGAAAATCTGTATTTTCTAAGAATGGTTTCACACGTTGTCCATTTACTTTAAACACATTACCTTTCCTAGGATTCTCAATGTCAAGGGCACCATATGGATACACGTGTTTCACAACAAATGGACCACTCCATTTTGATTTCAATTTACCAGGAAATAAATGAAGTCAAGAATTATAAAGCAAAACCGTTTGACCAACTTCAAATGATCTTTATAAAATTCGTTTGTCATGAAAGGTTTTACATTTTTCTTTAAGAATTTTTGCATTTTCATATGCATCATTTCTTAATTCTCCAAGTTCATTTAATTGCAACTTGCGCAATTCACCAGCATCATTTAAGTTAGAATTGAAAGCTTTAATAACCCAATATGCTTTTTTCTCAAGTTCAACAGGTAAGTGGCAAGGTTTTCCATAAACTAATTAATAAGGAGACATACCCAAAGTTGTTTTGAATGTAGTGCGGTAAGCCCAAAGTGCATTATTTAGTCTAAGAGACCAATCTTTTCGATCATGGTTAACCATTTTTTGCAAGATATGTTTTATCTCCCTATTTGCTAGCTCAACTTGACCACTTGTTTGAGGGTGGTATGGTGTGGCAATTTTGTGTGTGACTTCATATTTCTTCATTAAAGACTCAAAAGGTTTGTTACAAAAGTGTTTTGCCTCCATCACTGATAATGGCTAAAGGGATTCCAAATCGACTCAAAAGATTTTCCTTTAAAAACTTAATCACTGTTTTGTGATCATTATTTCGACAAGGAATTGCCTCAACCCATTTTGACACATAATCAACGGCAACTAAAATGTACAAAAATCCAAATGACGGTGAAAATGGACCCATAAAATCAATTCCCCAACAATCAAATATTTCAATGACAAGAATAGGGTTTAAAGGCATCATGTTTCGCTTGGAAATGGATCCTAACTTTTGACATTTTTCACAGGTTTTACAGAATGCATGTGCGTCTTTAAACAAGGTGGGCCAATAAAATCCACACTGCAAGATTTTTACAGCCGTTTTCTTTGACGAAAAATGACCACCACATGCTTCAGAATGACAAAATTCAATGACACTACTTACCTCATTGCCTGGAATACACCGTTGAACAATTTGATCAGGACAATACTTGAATAAGTACGGGTCATCCCAGTAAAAACGTTTTACCTCGGTCAAAAATTTCTTTCTGTCGTATGCATTCCAATCGAGTGGCATCATTCCTATTGCAAGATAATTAACAATGTCAGCATACCAAGGCAAAGTTGTGATAGAGAATAAAAATTTATTAGGAAAAGAATCATTGATGGGTGCTTTTTCTTCTGGCTCGTCATCTTTCCGTTCCAATTTTTCAAAATCTAAAGTGCCTCTTTCTTCTTCGGCAATCTGTAAACAATTATCAAGATGTGAATGCGAGCTTGACTCAGGTGAATTGATCAAACAAATTTCAGATGAGTTAAAAGAATCCTTTTGAACATGATCATCAACAATGGTTCAATAATGTCTACATCTTCATCTTTATTTTCATCATCAAATGGTTCATTAGACATGTTGAAAACATTAAGCTTAATTTCAATATTTCCAAAAGACATGCTCATTATTCCATTCCTGCAATTAATCAAGGCATTAGCAGTAGCCAAAAATGGTCGGCCAAATATAACAGGAATTGATTTGTGCTCATTAACAACAGGTTGTGTTTCCAAGACAATAAAATCTACTGGGTAGATAAATTTATCGACTTGTACTAACACATCTTCCACTATTCCTTTTGGTATTTTAATTGAAATATCAGCAACACAAAGTGTGGTTGAAGTCGGCTTTAACTCACCAAGTTTAAGTTGCTGATAAAATAAGTATGGGAGCAAATTTACACTAGCACCTAGGTCAAGTAAAGCATGCTCAATTTTACAGTTACCAATTATGCAGGAAATAGTGGGATAGCCAGGATCTTTTTATTTCAAAACATTTTTATTGGAAAGAATGGAACTTACCTGTTCAGCCATAAAGGCTTTCTTTCTTACCTGTTTAGCCATAAAGGCTTTCTTTCTTACCTGATGCTTCCTTTTCACAATGCACAAATCCTTCAAAAAATTGGCATAGGAAGGTACATGTTTGGTTACGTTCAACAAAGGGATATTGATCTTTACCTGTTTGAAAATTTTAAAAATCTCTGGGGAATGCTTCGATTTATGTGAATTTTTAAAAGCCTGAGGATATGGGAGTGTAAGTGGGGATTCTTTCATCAACCCCTTCCTTACCCTTGAAAAATGACTCATCATCATTTTTACTAGATTCAAGAATAGGTTTTTCGATGACCTTACCACTACGAAGAGTGATAATTGATTTGACTTGATCTGGGCGTTGGTTATTGTCATAGGAACTTGACAAACGGTTGGGATTTGGTTGTGGTTGAGATGGAAACTTACCTTTTTCGTGTGTGGTGAGTGAAGAAGCAATCTTTGCCAAAGTATCTTTAACATCTATCAAGGTTTGTGTTGTTTGGCTATTAATGGATTCTTGCTTCTCAATAAATGAGTGTGAAGCGTCTTCAAGGTTTTTCCTAGATGGTGGGACATAAGTTGCATAACCTTGAGGGTTATGGAAATTCTGGTGTGTTTGTGGATGTGATGGACCTGGTGGTTGTGAAGACTGGGCTTGATTGTTGTTCCTCCAATTAAAGTTTGGATGATTTCTCCATCCAAGATTGTAGGCTTGTGAGTATGGGTTGGAATTTGGCTTGTTGAAAGTGTGCAAAACATTGGCTTGTTCATGAAGGCAATCTTTTATGGCTGGCAAAGTTGGGCAACTATGAGTGATATGATCATCAGAATCACAAACATGGCATGCAATTTCTTGTATAGATTTTACATGTTCACTCTTTTTAGTTTCTAAAGCTTCAACTTTCCTAGCTAGGGATGCGAATCTAGCTTGAAGGTCATGATCTTTGCTAAGATTGTAAATGCCTCCACTAGATGGAGATGGTTGTGGTTTGCCCATGGACTCATAGGAACCAATGGTGTCCCAAGTTTGAGCACTTTCGGCGATATGGTCAAGGTATTCAAGTGCTTCTTCAAGATTTTTATCACTGAACTCCCCATTAAACATCATTTCAATGACTTGTCTACTTTGGGGTGTGAGTCCCTCATATAAATGTGACACTATCCTCTATGTTTCAAAACCGTGATGTGGACAGACATTTAACAACTCTTTGAACCGCTCCTAACTTTGGTAAAGTGTTTCCCTAGGTTTTTGGGCAAATGAAGTGATTTGCCTCTTAAGAGAGTTTGTTCTATGAGGTGAGAAAAATTTCTTTAAGAACTGTTGTTGCATATCATTCCAAGTTTGGATTGTTCATGACCTAAGGTTTTGTAACCAAGTTTTAGCTTTATCTTTTAAGGAAACAGGGAAAAACTTAAGTTGGTCAGTGCAAGTGTTACAGACTTCCTTAAACTCCCTAAGATGGAAATATGGATTTTCAGATTCAAGACCGTGAAAATTGGGTAAAATTTGAATGATTCCCGATTTAAAATTAAAGTGTGTTCCATTTGGTGGGAAAGCTATGCATGAAGGTGCTCCAGTACGTGTGAGATTCATGTAGTCTCTAAGAGTTCTAGGTGGATTTGGGTTAATGTGTTGGTCATGGTCAACATAAGGTGGATGGTTGCTATGTTGAGATATGTTGTCAAGGTTGTCTAAAAGGTTCTCGGCTTGGTTTCCTGTTGGATGTCTATGTGGGTTTTCAGCCATGTTGTTGGTGAATGTGGGTGATTGTGATCTCCTAATTAATCTACCACTAGATGTTTGAGATTAACGTCTCATGCAAATTTAATGAGGGTTCATCGAGGTGAAATACACAAACATAAAGAAAATAAAAGAAAAAGTGATTAAAATAACAAGATGCAAAATACTAGGGGTGTAAATGCAAATATGTACAAGTATTGGGGTAAAAGTGCAAATAATTAAAAATATAGGGACTAAAGTGAAAATGTGATAATTACAGGGACTGATATGCAAAAATGAAAAATAAAATGACCTATAAGCAAATACAAACTAGATCTAAGCTAAAATGTAAATAAAAAAGTTGAAGGACTAAAATGTAAAAATATGATTAATGATTACAAGTGTTTTTTTTTTAAGTGGATAAAGTTTATGATTCAGAGGAGTGATGTAAAATTGAATACAAAATAAGAAAAAGGAAGATTAGAGAGAAACAAAAAAAAAATAATAACAAAACTAAAATAATAATAAAAAAAAGTTACCTCTACAAAGAAAATGCGGACTTACCTCCCTAGCAGCGGCGCCAAAAACTTGACACATCCTAAAGAAGTGTTCATACTCCCAAGTATAAGAGTGTCATAGTAATAAATGAACCGGTAAGACCGGATCGAACCACATAGAGGTTGTTTGTTTGTCCTTGTTGAAAATACAATCAGGGTTAAATGCTCAAGGCTAGCCTAGAGGGGGGGGGGGGAGGGGTGAATAAGTTAGACACCTTTTTTGACTCCCTTAGAAACAAACAAAAGTTTGTCCCTCTAGATTGCTTGTATCACAATACATATATTAATTAAAGACAATTAATTAATATATAAATACAAGTAAAGTGTGATACAAACAAGTAATTGTAACACATACACAATGTATATTATAGAAAGGAAGTCAACATATATAAAGAGTTTTATCCACAATACAAGTATTAGAGAGATAGAGATAGAGAAAAGTTGACACAAGATATAACGTGGTAAACCTCCGAAGAGGAAACATCGACGGGCTAGTAGCCACCGGCAAACAAAATCCACTAGTAGATAAGACAAGTACAATCTCTCAAGTGACCTCTTCACCTAGAAACTACCCTTCAATCCTACTCTAGAAGTTGCCGCTCTATGCTCAACAATCCGAGGCTTCACACCTCTTGTCAAGACTTCTTTGCTCACCTTATCCGGATCCTCACGACCCAAGGCAAGACTTCTTGCTCAACTAAGTCCTTACGACTCTAGTCAAGACTTTCTTGCTCAACTAAGTCCTCACAACTCTAGTCAAGACTTCCTTGCTCACCTATCCGAGTTCTCCCAACTCTAGGCAAGACTTTTTGCTTGACTATCCAAGGCTTCACACCTCTAGCCAAGACTTCCTTTCTCGACAATCTAAGGCTTCACACCTCTTGCCAAGACTTCTTGCTCAACACCATAGGTCACACACCTATTGCCAAGACTTCCTTCTTACAAGGCATCTAGGTGATCATGAATGCAAAACGCAAAAAAGCACGCAACATAGAATGCTATGATCAACACATCATATGGAAAATACTAGACATAAGCATGAATGCACACATCACATATAGTCTAGTTAATCATGCATGTATAAACAATCTATATCATGTAAGATATGTTCAATAATAATCACAACCCAGATATATGCATAGATCTAAATTTGAATCACAAGATATGTTCACTAAATCACAAGATCAAGTTTAAATCAAAAAAACCTAAAACATGCAAACATCATATGACAAAGTCAAATAGATTAAAGCAAAAGTTCTAGAGCATATTCCTATTCATAGATTCAACAAATCACATGAATAGCTCAAAAGAACATAAGCACATGTATTATGTGAGAATATCGGCTAAGAGAGCCTAATACATGTGAGGAAATATTTTTCTCAAAATAAATCAATCAAAGATCATCAAATAGTCCTAGAATCAAAGCTAGCACAATACAATCCCGAACATGTGATAACATAAGCAAAATCAAAACCTAACTCAACATGAATGATTTCAATTGAAAATCAACCTAGCGTTGAAAGTGTTCAAAACACAAATCAAAACACTCACAATATGAAAATATATGTAGAAGAATAAAACACAAGGCAATTGATCAAGTTTTAAAAGAAAACTTTGAGAGAAAATCAATACCATAGTTGATTTAGGTGCAGTCCCATTTTTGTATGATTAGACACCAAAAACAGCAGTAAAATTAACTAAAACCTTCATAGAAAAGATAGAGAATGAATTGATGAACACTATCAACTTTGAATCACTCAAATCGAAGTTGAAATGAAGAAGTTATGATGTTTGGAAGGTGAGAAAATTTAGAGAGAAAATTTCTGCACACTTGTTTGAATTTCTTCTTAGAATGAAATATGTGAGGGAAAAAGATTATAAAGGTGAGGGATAAGAATGAGGCATGAAAAGAACAAAATGCCCTTAAGTGCCACGGGCCATCTCGGGAAAGAGTGCTTGGATGCAATTCTTTTCCTCTCGCCCTCCCTTCGCGTTCTTCGACTGTTCTCCAGCCTCCGAACTCGGAATTCGAATCCTTTTACGGATTACGAACCGTAAGTCTCACACAGACAAGGACATATAAGATACTTAACCCAAAAAATAATAATTCGACTCGATATACGAATACGAAGACAATGTATGAAACATGAGTTGAAAGTGTAGTATCTTTTGACTTAGAACTTGAAATTAATAGTATGAGTAACCGAAATGACCGGAACTCAATCAAGAATGATTTAAGACTAAATCCAAGTTCAATATCCATGTTATACAAAACATATACACACACAAACACAATTCAAACTAGAATGCAAACTACATAGAGATAGTTTCCAATCATGCATATTCCAAAACATGTTATTTTCATACCAATGCATGAGCATTCATCTTCAAGTGTGTGAATGTGTTATACATGGTGCACAACGATGTAGGGACACATATGAATGAATTGTATGTGTGTGCCTATAAAGGTGCACAACGATGCAGGGACACAAATGTATGATATGTGTGTGTGTGCCTAAGCCTTGTAAGAGAAAGATAAGGTCTTAGTATACCTTTGTAGAACCATATTGCATCATTTCACTTGAAGACTTAGAACTTGCTTTGACTTGTTGTTTCTTCTTCCTTGAAACTTGAATCATCATGAATCTAGACAACTAAATCGTTACAAGTAACCATCATTTTGATATGGAATTAATGGCAACACAAACTAAAAAATAACACTTGTAAAATTAATTATCTAGATTAATTAATAAGCTTGTATTAAAATGTAAATCAATTAAAATTAATACTGGGGCGAAGGGATCCACTGTTGGTAATTCGAATATGATCCAATTATTAATATTTAGTCCAGATTAATGGGATGGTAATCCACTCCACTGACCACTCTTTGATAGATGTGGGTAAAAGTACTCACTATGCTAGACAACATCTGTCTATCTACAGTGAGTCAAAACTCTACAAAGATTAGAGGGGATAAACCACTCTCTGATAGATATGGGTAAAAGTACGCACCGTGCTAGACAATATCTGTCTATCTACAGTGAGTCAAAAACTCTACAAAGATCAAAGGGGAGAAACCACTCTCTTATAGATATGGGAAAAAGTACCCACTGTGCTAAACAATATATGTCTATCTACTGTGAGTCAAAAACTCCACAAAGATCATGGGAGAAAACATAAAAATAATAAACTTACCATAATTAGATCATATTTCCCATACCAACAGTATCATCTTTTGTCCAAGCTATATAAAATTAGCCAGACATAATTTAACTAGAAAATAACTATTTTACTTAAACTGAGAATTTGAAAACAAAAGAGAGAGAATTTCGCAAATCTATTATCAGATTTGGATTTAGAATATGAAAATTAGGTGGGAGAGACCCTCTATTTATACAAAATACGGATGACAATTGACTATTGGATGAATTTAGAATGAAGCGTCCAGATTTTGTTACATCATCAGTGAACAGTGATAGTGAACAGTAACTCATCCGTGAAGTGAATAGTGAACAGTGAACAGTGACAGTGAACGGTAACTCATTCGTGAAATGAATAGTGAACAGTGAACAGTGAACAGTGACACATCCGTGAAGTTAATAGTGAACAGTGCCCCCGACTTTTAGAATATGATTCACTACAGCCGCGTGTATGGTGCACTGTCAGTTTGGGCCAATAGGAATGTGCCACGTCATCAGTAATAGTAAAAGTCAACGGTGAACAGTGAATAGGAAAAATTATAAAAATGCCCTTCATGGCCTTCCTAAGGTTTTTGACGTTCTAAAGTTGAAAACAATATTTGTTTTGCCATCTAACTTGTCCATGATTCTGAATTGATCAAATTACCTCTGAAATACAAAGAAAAATACACTGATTACTACACAACACATTTATTTAAGCGAGCGAACGAAATTATGTCTAAATTGGGGAATTAATCATATTGGAAGTGTAAAATGATGATATTATCCCTTAGTAAACATACACTTTTCAGTGTTAATCAACTCTAAACACAACCCCCCTAATCTCCAACAAAGCATCCAATAAGGTGGCACTTTCTCTATATTCAAGATAAAATTCTCTAACAAGAGTATCATTCACTTTTCCTAACATGCTCACCCAAGATTTCCAATTTCTATCCTTAATGCATTTAAAAACATGAGAATCTTTACACTTACCTAAGTCAATGCCTCTCTCTTTAAATATCTTCTTAGTTCCGAAGATCCCTAAATCCTTTGACCTTGAAGCTTTGGATCTCTTTGAGGTTGACTTGGCTTTCACAATGGGATTCAATTGATTTCCATTTCTAGTAACTTTAGTTCTTCCCATTTGTTCTTGTGAAATAAGATGCTATAAACATACAAAAGTGACTGAAAGACAAAACAAGCTTATTAGTCACATATATATAAAACAATGACATATGACTTAAGAATGAATCATCATGCAAGACAAAGATAGTGAGTAATATCTTACAAGTATCATTAAGTCAAAATATGTCAACATGTAACAAAATGAAGCATGTGAACATATCATAAAAGAGAACAATGTCTAGCATACAATGCTCCCCCTTGATAAATTCCATGACTAAGATTCATGATAGAATAAGGTTCACAAGGAAGTTCACACAATCACACATTCAAGCAATTTGAAGAAATATCAACAAAATAAGCTTCATATGCTAAGAGAGATACACAAAGATTTTTCAAGTTCTCTTATAATTCTTCAACAATTGCAAAGATATCATCCTACTCATAAACAAAGTGTATGTGTGAGAGATATGCTTCAAATATATATCAAGAAGTAGTTTGATAATCAACATGCAAACAATTTCCAACAACTATTCATCTTAAGCTTTTTCCATAAAAAGTCAAAACGATTATCATCTGGAATTTTTTGCTTTTAAGAATATAGATTTTCAACATATAAGCATGTGTGTGCATGTGGCTCGTCATCCCATTTATGTTTTTCAACCCGAGCTCATTTGATTTTCAACTATACTTCTTTTTAAGCCTTCCTCCTTTTCTTTTTAACCTTAGAATCAAAAATTTCAGTTCAACACTTCTTTGATTTTTATAAAAACAAAATTCACTTCATGACGGCTTTCACTCATCACAATGGTGTAGCTCTTTCCAACATTGGGTAGCTTTCAGAACTAATGTGTGTAGCCCTTTTCATGAAGGTGCTCGTTGAGTTCTATGTAATTGCCGAAGCAAAATGGATACTAACCATAGGTCATTTTAAATGTACTTAAGCACAAAAACTTCAAGGTGTATCCAATGTTTACATATTAGTAAACTCAACATACTAGCAAAACATATAAGAGAAGCAAGGTGCAATTTTTAGAAAACCAAGATTTTATGGCTCATAAGCACATGATCTAAAAGCAATAAGTAGAGACTTATTCAAGATCATTACTTCTCTAATGAGTAGCTTTCAAAGAATATGAAGCTCATATTTTTCAAAATAAATACAACTCAATATACTATACACAAACAATCATCAAAGTTAAGATCAATGTGAAAAATATTACTATTAGATCCTAAAATAGCAAATGTCAATGAGAACCATATGTATGCCATACAAAATTCTCTAATATGACATGCTATGAGATGTATATAAAAAATCGAGTCAAAAGATGAATATCTAAGAGAACATGCATTATAGTATAGAGATACCTTTTTGCACATTATATTCACCAAATATCATACTTCCGCCCTTTTTGATAAGCACTCTTGCCTTGAATGTCCTCATGACACCAAGTTGACGATGTTTCACAACAAGAGTATAAAAAGCATAATATCACAACTCAATCAACACATATATCAAAAGAACTTCTCTAAAGTTAATCAACAAATTTTGACCATCATAACAAACATGATGTGAGATAACCAAGTTCATATCAATACATGGAGTATTCAAAGCTAGCAAGCAAGAATTCTCAACAAAATTGATATATAGCCTCAAAGCTATCTCACATGTGCTTCTTATATTAGTGGTAAGAGCACTCACCCTTGAACCACTTGTTCTTGGGTGTACCTACACAAACATGTCCAATATCATCCTTGACAACAATGTTAAATCTAGAGTAAAGTCCTTTAATGACTTGATTAACAAGAATATCATTAATACACTCTTCCTTAACATTTTCAACACAAGCTTTGTCAAGTTGAACAAGATTAGTATTCTTTCTACTCCATAACTTCTTCTCATGCTTAGTAATATTATCATGTTTCTCAACTTTCAAGGCCTTAACATGTTAAAGTTGAAGTTTAATCTCCTTATCTCCAGATTCATTTCCTAATTTGCATTTTCTATATATTTATAACACCTAGGCTTAATGTGACCTATTGTGTTGCAATAATGGTAAATTGGAATAAAAGATGAGATTGTACCTTTTGGAGTTGAACTAGCTTCACTAGGAGTTTGCAAAGATACCTTGTTCGCCAACTTCTTCTTGGCTTTTGATCTTCTCTTATTGTGTGGTTTCATATCAATCACGACTTCATCAAAGTGAGTAAGAAGTGGTGCTTCCAAGAGCTCCACTTCAACTACCAAGCCGTCTTCACCACTATGAGAGTTAACAAGATTCCTAACACTAGACACACTTACCGAATCATTCACTAAGTCCTTGATGGCCTCCTTAGCCATGTCTATCTCTTCCATCAATTCTTGTTCTCTATTATTCAAAGAAGATATCACATTATCCTTCTCAAGGTTTATCTTTTCAAGTTCTCTAAACTTCTTCATAATATCACCTTTCTCACCAAGAAGTCTCCGAGTGACAACCACAAACTCATCTAGTTGTTTCTTGATCAAATCATCCTTGTCAAATACTTCTCTTTGAGCATTATCTCTAGCTTCTTCAAGCTTTTCTATCTTTTCCAACAACTCAATATTAGTAGGAATGGAACTAGACCTTCCATGATGATTTGCATCAAATTTTTTGTTCAAAGATATTGTACCATCAACATCTAGTGGAGAATGAGAGGCCGTTAAAGCTACAAAGTTGCTCACCAACTCTTTATAACTTAAAGACTCACTACTAGAACTCTCATTGTCACTAGAGTTATCATCACTCCAAGTGGCCGCCAACACTTTGCCTTTCTTGTCTTCTTAGATGGCATCTTGGTGCACTCACTAGCAAAGTGACCAAAACCATGACAATTATAGCATTGAACATCTTTCTTGTTCATGGCTTGACTATTCTTCTCATTGCTTGGAGATTATGTTTTCTTAACTCCTTTTTCCTTAGAAGACTTGCCTCTAGGCTTGGCATTCTTTTTTAGAAACTTCTTGAACCTTCTAACCAAAAGAGTCATCTCTTTATTTTCATCATCATTCTCCTCCTCAACAGCATTGAGAACGATTCCCTTACTCTTAATCTTTGGCTTCAAGCACATCTCATAAGTTTGGAGAGACCTAAGCAACTCATCGATGTTCATACTATCCACATCTTTGCTTTCCTCAATGGTCGTCACCTTTGATTTGAATCTCTTAGGAAGAGACCTAAGGATTTTCCAATTTAAACGCTCTTTTGAGATAGATATTCCAAATGTTTGACATTGGTTAACAATGTTAAGAAGCCGGATTTGGAAGTCTTCAAACTTTTCTTCTTCACTCATACTTAAACCTTCAAATTGTGATGCCAACATTTGAAGCATCGATTTCTTCACCGCTAAGGTTCCTTCATTAGTAACTTGAAGAGTATCCCAAGCTTCCTTTGTGGATTCAAGATTTTGAATATAGGAGAATTGATGCCCATCAACTCCTCCAAAGATGACATTCATAACAAGATGGTGCCATTTAGCAACCTCAAACTCATTCGTTGTCCATTCACTCATTGGCTTGAGTATCATGGTTCCATCCTCTTGAACCTTGGTAGGAGGACTATAACCTTCTTCCACTACCATCCAAGCTCTTTCATCAATTGAACGGATGTAGGCTTTCATCCTCAACTTCCAATACCCATAGTTAGTGCCTCAAAGTAATGGTGGCCTAGTATTTGAGGCTCCTTCTGCCATTACATCATCTTGTAAGCCCATGACTTCAAAAGCTTTATAAAAACCGTGAATGTATCACCCGGACTCTCACTAAGTGCAATCTATTATCCTACTCTGATACCAATTGAAAATACAAACACGGTTAAATGCTCAAGGCAAACCTAGAGGGGTGGGGGGGGGGGGGGGGAATAGGTTAGACACCTTTTTCGACTCCCTTAGAAACAAACAAAAGTTTGTCCCTCTAAATTGCTTGTATCACAATATATATATTAATTAAAGACACTTAATCAATATATAAAGACAAGTAAAGTGTTATACAAATAAGTAATGGTAACACATACACAATCTATATTATATAAAGGAAGTCAACTTACATAAAGAGTTTTATCCATAGTATTCAAATAAAAAATACAAATACTAAAGAGATAGGGATAGAGATAAGTTGACACAAGATATAACGTGGTAAACCTCCAAAGAGGAAACATCCACGGGTTAGCAACCACCGGCAAACAAAATCCACTAGTAGATAAGACAAGTACAATCTCTCAAGTGACCCCTTCACCTACAAACGGCCCTCATATCCTACTCATGAAGATGTCGCCCTCATGCTCAACAATCCAAGGCCTTACACCTCTTGTCAAGACTTCCTCGCTCACCTTACCGGATCCTCACGACCCAAGGCAAGACTTCTTGCTCAACTATCCGAGTCCTCCCGACTCTAGTCAAGACTTCCTCACTCACCTATCCGGATCCTCACGATCCTAGGCAAGATTTCTTGCTCGACTATCCGAGTCCTCCCGACTCTAGCCATCAACAACATAGGTCTCACACCTATTGTCAAGACTTCCTTCTCACAAGGCATCTAGGTGATCATGAATACAAAACACAAACAAGCACGCAACATAGAATGCTATGATCAACACATCCTATGGAAAATACTAGACACAAGCATGAATGCACAAAACAAATGTAATCTAGTCAATCATGCATGTATAAATCATCTAGATCATGTAAGATATGTTCAACATTAATTACAATCTAGATACATGCATAGATCTAAAACTTGAAACACAAGATATGTTCAATTAATCACAAAATTAAATTTAAATCACACAAACCAAAAACATGCTAAAATCATATGACTAAGTCAGTTAGATTTAAACTAAAGTTCTAGAGCATATTTCTATTCATAGATTCAACAAAACACATGAATAGCTCAAAAGAACATAAGCACATGTATTAATGTGAGAATTCGGCCAAGAGAGCCTAATACATGTGAGGAACTATTTTTCACAAAATCAATCAATCAAAGATCATCAAATAGTCCTAGAATCAAAGCTAGCACAATACAATCCCAAACATATGAAAACATAGGCAAAATCAAAACCTAACTCAACATGTAAAATCAAAACACTCACAATACACATATATAAGTTGAAGAAGAAAACCTAAGGCAATTGACCAAGTTTTAAAAGAAAACTTTGAGAGAAAATCAATACCTTAGTTGATTTAGGTGCAGTCCCGTTTTTGTGTGTTTAAACTCCAAACACAGCAACAAAACTCACTCAAACCTTTAGAGAAAAGATGGAGGATGAATAGTAAAACACTCTCAACTTTGAATCACTCAAATCGGAGTTCAAATGAAGAAGTTATGGTGTTTGGAAGGTTCGAAAATGTTGAGAGAAAATATTCTGCACACAAGTTTAAATTTCTTCTTAGAATGAAATGTGAGAGAGAAGGAGAATATAAAAGTGAGGGAAAATTGGGCATTTTAAATGACCAAGAGGGGAAAGAAGCAGCCAAGCATGCTTTCTACCCGCGATGGCACGTGGGCATCTCGGGACAGCAAGCCTTCTGCCCCGAGATGGCCACCCGCCATCTCGTGAAAGAAGTGCTTTGCTGACTTCTTTCTCTTTCGACCTTCCTTCTTGTTCTTCGACCGTTCTCCGGCCTTCGAACTTGAAATTCGAATCTGTTTGAGGATTAAGAACTGTAACTCTCACATGGACATGGACATATAAGATACTCAACCCATAAAAAAATAATTCGACTCGATATACGAAGACGAAGACAATGTATGCAATATGAGTTGAAAGTGTAGTATCTTTTGACTTAGAACTTGAAATCAATAGTATGAGTGACCGAAATGGCTGGAACTCAATCAAGAATGATTTAAGACTAAATTGAAGTTCAATATCCATGTTATACAAACAAATACACAAACAAACACAATACATACTAGAGTGCAAACTACATAGAGATAGTTTCCAATCTTGCATTTTCCAAAACATGTTATTTCCATACCAATGCATGAGCATTCATCTTCAAGTGTGTGAATGTGTTATACATGGTGCAAAATGATACAGGGACACATATGAGTGAATTGTATGTGTGTGCCTATAATGGTGCACAACGATACAGGGACACAAATGTATGAATTGTGTGTGTGTGTGCCTAAGCCTTGTAAGAGAAAGATAAGGTCTTAGTATACCTTTGTAGAACCAAATTGCATCCTTTCTCTTTGAAGACTTAGAACTTGTTTTGACTTGTTGTTCATCCTTCTTTGAAGCTTGAATCATCATGAATCTAAACAACTAAATCATTACAAGTAAACATCATTTTGATATGGAATTAATGACAACACAAACTAAAACCTAACAGCGATTATTCAGACATCTATCCCGACCATGTCTTCATGACTCCAGGCGAACACATCCTTGTATTCTTTGTGCAGATCAGTGAGGCTTTGTTTAACTTTTCCTTCCAAATTGGCCCTAATTTTGATCTTCTTGTCTGGTTCATCGTCTTTCAAGATTAATTCTTCAACCGGTTCATTTTTGGACTCCTTCGGTTCTTTCCTTGGGTTAATCTAGAATAATAGTGACTTTTTATTCTGATTTAGCTGTGTTATAGTGCATACTTGTCCACCATTTTCTCTATCCTTGTAAGCTAACAGATTAGCTCTTCGGGCGATCTCCTAGAACCCCTTGACTACTCTGACCCCCTGTTCGGTCGGGAATTTAATCTTTAGGGCGTAGGTAGTTGTTACGGCCTTAGTTTTATTCAAGAATGACCGACCTAAAAACGTATTATAATTCCAATTGTCTAAGTCTACCACTACGAAATTGAGTAATACTGTTCTCTGACAAGGTGTTACTCCAATTTTTACGGGTAACTTTACCGTCTCGAGAGATCTAACCTCAACTCCCCCGAATGCTTTGAGTGGGATATGAAAAGACTGTAAATGCTTTCGGTCCAACCTGAGTTGATCGTAGACGGCTACATTGAGAATATCAGCCGAACTACCATTGTCTATTAAAATTCTCCTGACTTCCCTGTGTCCAATTTAGGCACTTATGACCAGGTCATCATTTGGTCGAACATCGAACCCATGTGAGTCAGCTTCTGTGAATATTATTGGGTCACATCCTTCCTTTACCCTTTTCGGGTCTGGTTCGACAAAGTTGACATCAAATTTCTGCCTTACCTCTACAGGTTCTCTGATTTCCTGAGTTCACTCTCGGTTACTTCTTCTAGTTGATGGTCCTCCAAAGATAGTTTGTATTACTTCATTGGCCTTGGGGCTGACCCTTTGGTTTCGACCGGAGCTATAATCGACCCCAGTCTCTTTCTTCATTTTTGACCGGTCATTTCTTTTCAAGATTATATCTTGTAAGTGTCCTTTCCGAATGAGGGTCTCTATAATGTCTCTAAGCTGGTAACATTTGGAAGTCTCATGACCGGTTTCCTTCTGGAATCTACAGTACTTTGTTGTATCTCACCGGGCAAACTAAGACTGCCGGCGTGGCTCTTTTACTAGATTCTTCTCTTCCTATATGGCTAGGATTTCTTCTTACTTTTTTCGGAGAGGGGTGTAGTTTGTATATTTCCCTCAAAATGTCTCCGTGGTCTGGTCGATATTACGGCCGTTTCCTCCATCCTTGCTTCTTTCTTTGCCGTTTCCTTTTTGTTTTCCCTTTTGGTTCTATACCTTTAACTTGTCATCTTTCTGTTCGGGTTTCCCTTCATACATGTAGCATCCTCCCGTGGCTAATTCCTCTTCTTCGGCTAGTGCATATCCTCCTGCCATGTCCATCATATCTGTATATCTAGTTAGACGGGCCCTTCTTAAGTCAAAAGATAGTCGTCCATTCTGTAAGTTGTTTATGAATGCAGCAATTATTCCTTCATCATTTGCACTGTCGATTTCTTATACCGCTTGACCGAATCTCCCCAGGTATTTTTTTCACGACTCATCTTTCCCTTGTTTCAGCTGGAAAAAGGTAAGCAACTGATTTTTTTCTATGTACGTTGCCCAGAAATTGTCTTGAGAAACTCCTGCTTAATTCACCAAAACTTTCGATGCTTGCCGGGGACAATCTTCCAAACCATATTGAACCTGTGTCTCCCAGAGTCTGTAGAAAGTTGAGACATAGTAACGGGTCGTTGTGGACATACTGAGCCATAGCACTTTTATACCGTCTGATGTGTTCTTTAGGATCCTGAATCTTTCTGGAAATCAGGTTCGTAGGATGTCCCTAGTGAATGGACTATCATAATCGTCGTCGGATAAGTCATTGTATCCATATCGTCTTACCAGCGCGTCCATTTGATGCCTATTTTTTTCAACTTCTCGGGTCAGGCTCTGAATTATAACATCTCTCTCTCCCACCAGATTTCCATGATGGTTAAACCATCGGGTGACCATCATGCCTTTTTCCAGCTCCTCTTCAATTCATTGTCGAGTCTCACCGGTCGATCCTTACAGGTGTATGGTTCCATGACGACGCTTGCGATGGTGCCGATCACTATCCTATGATGATGACGACTGATCCCTGTGCCATGCTTGCGGTGTTTAACATGGGCTATCTGACCATGACTCTTCCTTTGGCATGGTCTTTCCTCTACGGGTGTTTCACGTCCCTTATCCTTACTGCGTGTTACACCTCCATATTGATTGACTGGAACAAAGTTTCTACCAACTTCTGGTGCATCTGGTTCTGGCCCAACTATAACCGAACGAAGCCTTGTAAGTGGAGGGTTAGGAGGTTGTGTTTCTGTAGCTAATAGAACAACCCCTTCTTTTGCCACGTCCGCTAACAGTTGTTGTAGTGCCTCATGGAAACGTCGTGTCAGGTATTCGCTGGCTTGGAGGGATTTGTTGGATCCACGCCAGAGATGTTGGTTGGTTCACGGTGGTCGTGGCGAGATCTCGTGAACTATCGTCTATATGGGCGTTATCTGAAGATTTTTGGACATCCCCAGAACTGTTTCTACTTCCACTTCCCGTCATTACTTTTAATCAAATCGAAGGTTCATCCCCTCGTTCTAGCGCCAATTGTTGACGTCAATTTCTTGATGTGTGAGAAAGTCAACAAGATTGGATTTTAACCGCGACCTCAAATAGAAAGAGAAAGAGAATGCAATTTGAAACTAGTTAGACACAAGTTTTACGTGGTAAAACTCCGTTGATCGGAGAAACATCCACGGGTGGTTGAATAAACAACCGAGCCAAAATCCAATATTGAAATAAAGATTTACAACTCTCGATTTCTCTATTTTTTTGTCTCTGTACTCCTATATCCTTTTATGACGAGATTATGAGCCTATTTATATGTACATAGAACCCTAATCCTTTTTGTACAAGTAATGAAAGATTTTGTATTTAATTATAATTGGTTACTTGTTGGAGTAGTATTAATCTTCTTTCATATTTCGGAGATTTGTATGGAGATCGAATGAGACTCTAGTGATATAGTCCATTTAGGACTTATTTTCTTACAAATGCGTAATCTTCTTGAAGAAATAAAGTTGTTGCTTGATTTAGAACTTTTTTCCTGTTTGGTATTCTATTCTTCTTGGAATTCTTCTTTGACGTGGATATCTTTACGTATTTTAATATGACTCTTGGTTCGTATGCGAGTTATGTACTGGACTTCTTTATTTGGATTTCTTCATATTTGTCCTGAATAGAACATGACGTCAGCTGAACCCGAGTAGAACATGACGTCAGCTAATCCCGAGCAGGTCTTGCTCAATAGTTGTATTTATACTTACTCGGGTTCCTATTCTTTGGTGATATCTCTCGGGATATTTTCTGAATGCCTATTCGGATATCTACCTGACAATCTTACCCACCTTGTCAATGATGTGCACATCTGATAAAATTTACATATGACAATAATCTTGTTGTGAAACATCGTCAACTTGGTGTCATGAGGACATTCAAGGCAAGAGTGTTCATAAAAATGGCAGAAGTATGATATTTGGTGAATATAGTGTGCAAAATGTATCTCTATACTCTAATGGATGTTTTCTTAGATATTCATCTTTTGACTCAATTTTCGATATACATCTTATAGCATGTCATACTAGAGAATTTTGTATAGCATACATATGATTCTTATTGACATTTGCTATTTTAGGATCTAATAGTGATATTGTTCACATCGATCTTAACTTTGATAATTGTTTGTGTATAATATATTGAGTGGCATTACTTTTAAAAATTTAAGCTTCATATTTAGTTTTTATTTCAAATTACTCAACCTTTAGATTATAGTAGAGCTCGATTGACATCCTGTTCTAATTAGTGAAATTGTACGGAAAATTCTTACGAGATTCCGCGCTATAAAGTTTTTATATATATGACGTGCTATCATTTTGAGGATACATCATCAAAGTGGATAACCATTTTATGTTGGAGCAATCGATATAGATTTTGAGTATAGTTAAACAGTTCAATCATAATTTACATCAAACATGTACTCTTTGAACACTTATGTATCATTAATGAAGTATTAATGAGAAATTATTGAAGGGACTCTCGTAAACTTTCAACATAAATGTGTGCACGCACTCATCATATCAAACTTTGAAAACATATACCAACCATATAAATTGCGTATAGTTTACGTTTTTGGTTTATTAAGTGGGGACATAAACACAATAACAATTATATGAAGACAAATTAATCTCCATCTACTTTGAATTGTATTATGTGTATTGTTTGATGATAATACTTGCTTAATTAAATAAGACTTCATTCCATAATTATACATGAAATTTTTGTTTTTTGTTACTTTATAAAAATAACCAAATCTAACTGATGCGAGTGAGATTCTGGAAACCCTTACATGGATTAACATGATTATAAAAAAAACTTGTTATCAGTAGTTGAAATTTTTGTTGCCTAAAATTTATTAAAATATCCTTTTGTTATTGTTAAGTAAAAATTGATAATGCGGTGATAATTAAAAAAAAAAGAGAACTATTTTAAAAAAAAGATAGGATTTTAATATAAATTATATATATATATATAATTTACTTTGACTATATCTATATTTATATATATATAAATTTAAATAAAATCGTATATATATATTATTAGAGTTCGTGTAAAATAATTTATCTCAAGATTAATTATTTAGCGAATTATGATTGGGATTGAAAACAGCTTTTAAATTGTTTTAAAACTTGTGTTGGTGCTTCGGTCATGACAAAAAGCGTCAGCTTAGTTTGGAAAATAATATAAATTATATGCAAATCCACTTCTTGTGAAGGGGAAAGAAAGAAAACTTTGTAAGCCGCTAATTCCATCGGCACATTTGTAGCACAAAATAAATGGGAATATTTTTTATTATTATTACAAATTCAAGAACTTGACATAATATTATTGATTAAAAATTCAATCAATGTGTGGCAGTTAATAAACCCAGTACATGAATTTGCGCTACATATTTCGCCAAACAGTCAAGACAATTGAATAAGAATGATTTAATTACAAAAATATATACAATTAATTTTGTCTTAATTCTAAATACAAATTAAATCATGAACACCAGAATTAAACATGTCCTGCTTTATCTTTCTTTTTCATTTATATGTATATAAAAAAAATAACACCGAGCTGATCGAGTGGCACATTAAGACACGAGGTGGGAAGAATAAATGAGTCTTATGTTGGAGATTTTTCGGATCGATGATATTGGAATCGTCGTGCCTAATATATGTCTATAACTCACAGCAATTAATAACGTCAATAGCAGAAAAAATAGATAATAGAAAATAAACC
This sequence comes from Dipteronia dyeriana, assembly GCA_032871835.1. Taxonomy (NCBI): domain Eukaryota; kingdom Viridiplantae; phylum Streptophyta; class Magnoliopsida; order Sapindales; family Sapindaceae; genus Dipteronia; species Dipteronia dyeriana. The sequence continues at coordinate 113,483,486 of CM065300.1, read as the reverse complement.
AATCACAACACAAGATATACGTAGAAAACCCAAATCGGGTAAAAACCACGGGCCGTTAGGACGATAGAGAAAATTCCACTATATGACAAATTGTTACAACCATATATTCCAGGATTCTCTCACACACCCAAACCCCAAACCACACTCACAAGATCCTCATCAAGAATCCCACAATATCCCCTAGGTCTTCCCTGAATATCACCCACGGATCTCTTACTTGATCCACTGATATTCCCTTATATCCCTCCCCGGATATTCCACGGGTCTCTCACTCGGATCTCTCTACTACTCTTGGATGTTACATGGTGTTATTTTTTCTCCACACAAAATAACCTAGATACAAGGTCTATTTATAGTAGTTACAGGGAGTTTAACATAAAAGGAAATCATACTCCTAAACGTACAAGAATTGCTTGTTCCACATAAATACTATTTCCTATTTATGACAAGTCTTCTTGTTTAAGGAGAAATCTTTTTCCTTCAAGTACATGACTTTCTTATTCTTCATGAAGACAAACTCTTTCCTTTTCTGATTAGCACAAGAACTTCTAGAAGAAAACCTCTTTCCTATTTTCGTGCAACATTCCTAATTTGGACAGGATCCGTTATTGTTGCGGTTTGGGTCACGATTGACCACCCGCGGTAGACCATGTATTTTTTTTTTTGAAACCTTTTGCTAAAGGTCATCGATGTGCCAGCCGAGCTACGCCCTTGGGGACAAGTACTATTAAAACTTAAATTATTTTATCAGTGTTAGTCTCACAAAAAGCTCCTTAAAATGTGTTATTTACTCCTATTACTTCAAGTAGAAATATGCAAAATAACCGCACTAAATTAATAAATTATTACAATTCGTTAAGGGTCCGACTACTATACAAAATATGTATGGTTGTTGGATCAGTTTCTACTCTTTAGATTTCAAACCAAAGATGTAAAAAAAATTAAGGACATGAAAATTAAAATAATAATAATAATAATACTAATAACCCTATCTTACATAATTACTCATTACCAATACAATTTTTTAATGTAGCTAAACCCTTTTGTTAATATACAGGGACTTGATAGTCACAGGACTCTTTTGGATGCAATAATGCTACAACATTGATTAAGAATTTGTCCAATTTTTGATGGGTTTGGCTCTTATTCCCATGTGAATCAAACATATTCAAATGCTATGAAAGTGGTTAAACTGGATTTAGATGGTTGCGAATTTAGGTGTCGTTGGATTTAGATGGTCTCAGATTGTTGCACAAAATTGAGTTATTACCTGCTGGAGGTGTTGGGTTTTGGGGACCGGTTTGGCACGTAGACTTCCAGGAAAACATGAAAAATGTGTGGGAGTAGATTTTCTAGTTAGAGAAGTTTTGTTTCGGGATTACTTATTTACAAAAGACTTTTTTGGTGATTTCCAACTTCCTATGAGAGTCTTATTCTTTAGAAATCAAGAATAATGACCCTATAAAAAGTGAAGCTTATTATTGGTTAATAACTGACGCATAACGGAAATATAAGGGTTTACCAAATTAAGCCGTAAGAACGCAAAATTAGACTACGCTAGAAAAAAGATATTCGAAATTCAACTAAAACGTTATTATTTTACTCAAAACAAAGAAAAAGAGGTTTAAATAGCCTCTGAAAACCTTAACTAAAAGTAAAAATACCGAATTGGACATTCACTAAATAAATAAAAGCTAAAACAGAAAAACTAAAAAAATAAAATAAAACTTCAAATGCCCGATAACCTGCTTTAATCTACTATTTTGAGGGTGCAAACGACCTCAACCGGGGAGCCCCAGCTGCCACATTGTAGATCGCCAAAATCCCTTTCCGAAAACATATTATAATAGGCAATCGGACAACCGAGGTAAAAGTTATGTCCGTTTCTTCGAACCTGCTCTTTTAGTCGTGCCTATTTCTTTCTTTGCCAATTTTCTATCCAACTCTTCTTCAAACTCAAAGGCTAGTTGTTCTACATCAATAACACTAGAAAAAACAGCTTGAACATCATAAAGTTGGTGAATTCGAGAAGTAGGAACCCGAGGAGATCTGGGGGAGACTGTAGTGATTACTAGGGGTGAGAGACCCAAGAGAATATCAAGGGAGGGATATGGGGAATCTCTGGGGGTGATATTCATGGGAGACCTATGGGATATTCCGGAGTGCAGTTGGGAGGACCTAGTGAGTACTATGAGTTGAGAGCTAGGATGTAAGCTCGGTTGTGAGCTTGGGCTTGGTAAGGCTCATTTGTAATTGTGGTTTGAGGTTAGATAATGAATTTGAAAATTATATAGTTGTAACAATTTTCTGTATAATGATATTTTTCTTTTATCGCCTTGAAGGTCCTGGTTTTTTTCTGTTTTAAGTTTTCCACGTAAATTCCTTGTTGTGTGGTTGGATTCTTTCTTCCTATTTTTCTGCTAGTAGACGTTATTTGTGTTATGGTGAATATTAGACATGCACTTCCATATCACCTTTTCCCAATAATGTTTTCTTCAAATATGTGTCATACTAATTTATAGCTACCATATAGATCATGACATAATGGGGTGGAGTTAAAAAAAATTTAACCTGTTTATTTAAATTAGCCCAAACAATGAGTTTAGATAAATTTTAGACAATATACAGTAGCACTTTGAATAACCCTTCTATCCTTTTTTTTCTCATTTTTAAAACGTTTATTTATTTCTTAATACAATTAGATTTTTTTTATATAAAAAACTTCTAACCATTATATTTGTTATATGTATTTTTCGTCAACATGATATGTCAACAAAGGTAGCAGGTGATGTGAAAATATAGTGATTTCATGCCATCAAAAGTCAACCAAGAGGGACATTGGCCAATGACATGTCATCAAGAAAATTGATATGGAAGTTAGAAGCATATGCGCCAAGTAAAGTCATCTAGTAAAAGAAGTCTTAATGAGCGAAGATCTCTACTCAACGAGATCTGGAAACGCTGTATCAAGCAAACATTAACTTAGATACTAAATCTAACGATCATACTCCAGTAAGGAAATATTTCCTTATTTCCTTTTCAGTATAAAAAAATTCTTATTGGTAAGAAACGCAAAGCTTCCAAAAGGATATACACCGAACTGGAAATAAGTCCTAATTATTATTGTAATCCTACAAAGATTCTAATTAATGAATCCACCACTTGTACGACAAGAACTAGAGCAACCCTAGATCAAACTATATAAATACAACCATGTATTCATTATAACAAATCATGATCATCATTAGTAATTTACGCTTAGATGAGAAAAAGATACGAAACATGAGAAAATTGAGAGAAAAGCAAGTATTAAGTGTGTGATTATTCTATTCATAGTGGATCTCTTCTCGTCATCACCTGCATCATGGATGTTTCCCCGCCTTGGGGTTTTACCAAGTAAAACATGTGTTATGTTTGATTTATTATGTATTTCCTACTTTTCTACATTACTATTCTTAAATATAAACAAATCATATCACATCCACGTGGAGATAGATGCTTTGATTATTCAACCCTTGATTAGTTAAAGCTTCAATCTACCTATACGCTAATGTTTGGTAGTTGACTTTTTTAAAAAAATCACCATCAATAAATGGCGCTAGAATGAGGGGTTGAACCTCTATGAATAAACTATAGAGAATTTTGATGTGGATCCTACATCTAAAACATCCTAGCAAACGACAATTGGAAGAGTTAAGGGTAGATCATTAACAATCCCCGTAGCAAGAGGCATGGTTGCGATAAAATTCAAAGGTAGGATACTGAAAAAGGAAACAAGACATCCCAGGCATTCCAAGCATGTATGATTCGTATCCTAATTCAATCCAAGCAATATTTGGTGCCTCCTGCAATATTGAAGAAAACAGATTGCGGATAGATTTCGGATCTAACCATTGAATACTAAAAAGGGAAAATCTCCCTCTACAGAAGTCAAACTCACAATCCGTAAAAATCATTGGAAACTTAACATTCTTACATTTCCAAAGATATATGGTTCACAATCTAGTTCAAGTTGTGGAATATTTTATAGTTCCCGAAGCACTGAAAGAAGTCATTCGTAAAAAGACAATGAAGAAAGTCATTCATAAAGTAACATTGAAGAAATTCATTCGTAAATAATTTTCTGATCTGACCACTGACCTTTAAAATAGAGGTAACTCTCTCCAAAAATCATGGAATCACAAACCATGATTTTTTTTGTAAACTAGATGCACTTAACTCTCTGAGGATATGTAGTCCACAACATAATTCATCCTGAGGAATATTTGACGATCTCCGGAACGTTGCAGTCTAGCAAAAGAGAAAAGAAAGGACCCAAAATCAATTCTCGACTAAAGCTCACTCAACTCTTCGCTACTAACTAGTCCAACAATAAAAGTTCCAAGAATAAAACAACCAGACACCAGGTTCGGCAAGTGGTCGAGGTAAGCCAATTTATACATAAGTTTAATTTTTTGATTTTATTAATTTGTTACGTAAATAAAGAATATATATTCGTTTATAATGACAAAAACAATTGAATTTTTTTGTCTAACAAAAATTACTATGCTCTTGACATACATAGCTTATTTAGCATATAATTGTTTTGGGCAAACGTTTAAATTATTTAACTGTAGTGACAAAACTGACTTCATGTTATTAACAGTAATGTCATCTGTTATACATACACAATTTGAAAATAATTATAGTTTTTTATTATATCTTTCGAATAAGTGTCATTTATTGAAAAAATAAGGTTCGATCATGATAAAAAGCACTTTCAAAAGCGTTTAATGACAGTCAAAAAAATTCGGACACGGAGGTACGTTTTTGCTTATTTGTTATGTTATTTATTAACATCATATAGTGTCTCAGTCAACAATTTAGTAGGATGTCATGGTATTGTTATTTTATTTAAAATACCATATATCTGCTGCTAAGAAAACAATGCAATCCATGCATGTTTTCCTCACGTCAAAATAATGCACAAATCATATCAATTTGTGGGTACATGGCTATCCAGCTAGCAACATGTTGCAAAGTTTGATTAGATCATCCTATCATGATTAGTCCATTTATAATGCTTCGTTTAATATAAAATTATAAATATCTTAAGGTGAGAACATACATACTATAAATCTAGGCACATGCGTATTGTGATGAGTTCTCAGACGTACTTTAATGTTATGACTCATAGCACAATTGTTTTAATCTTAGCGTTGTCCGAATAAAATGTCTTTAGTCATAGTGATAAAGAACAAAAATAATTTGACATGCCTAAACACAATGGCAAAATCAAAACAAAATTATGAGGCTTGAGACATTGAATTTATGTAATCTAGATATATTAAATCTTATTATCTATTAAATTATGACTACTTATTCATATAGCTATACTTTCACACGTAAATATACAACACTCATAACTTCTGTGTAATTCTCTTTATGCTATATTGCACTTACATGTTATCTTTGTATGTTCTTTCATACACCATACATAATACGTGTGCATACGTCGCTCTATGAACATGTAATGCATGCTTAATTAGTATGTCTGAACCTTTATGGCTCTTACACACATGTTGTACATCATAAATTTATAAGTCAAATTTTGACACTAATCATTAATAGTATCATTTATAAGTTAATCGCTTCTGATTATTTGGTCTCATTAAATGTATGATTATTATTACTTGTGTAGACTTTACTCACATGCTTGGTATAGAAATCAAGTTGAAAATGTCAGCTCGGGAATCGAGTCTTGCCTCGATTCGTGGGAGTTAAGTTTTTCCTCAATGTGCTTAAAGGTTTAAATATACGAGACCATATAACCTTGGTAACTTGATCAAAGATGGAAGAATATCATGGGCCATACATTGCTAGAAACTATCATTATCAATTCGAGTTTGATCTCTCCCACTAATATTATGATTCTGCTCTCTATCAAATATGTTATGCCTTATATGAATAGAACTCGTTTATGACTAACCTATCTTTTATTACCAGAGCAATCATATATTATTATTTATACTCCATAACTATAAATGGAGCTCGATGGATTGTATAAAAAAAGAATCTGAGTAAGGGTCACTCCATAAAAATGGTCATTAAATGTCGTCCTTTGACTAACAATTTGATGAGAATTTTTAGTGGAAGATTTATCAAGTTTGGCTCATATAAGGTTGTTTCCCAAAAGTATCTTAGCTCACATTGGCTCCAGATCGCTCAAATGGACGACAATATAGTCAGTTGATAAAAACCACTTGTGCGACAACCAAAAGATGATTGTATTTCACTCCCGCCACCTTACTACGATTATTTGAGAAACACTTTACTATAAGCAACTGACGAATAAAGCAGTCAAATCTGAGTATCATCCTATTTGGCTCACTGTAATTGTTCAGTTTGGTGGAGCCACTAAGCTCATCACAACCGTTTGGTGCACCAGAAGTATTCAACCATTATAGATATTTCAAGCCACTATTTTGTTAGATACCCTAACTGGCTACTTAGCAAAGCATCTAAGAAGAAGAAAAAAAGATGAACTAGAATGGAAATTGGAGTATAAGACAAAGCCTTATAGATCAATCATAATCTCTCAACACATGTAAGAAGTCGAATGACAACAGACCATCTTAATCTATGTGGTTTGAAGAAAATATTGCTCATAGCCATAAAATCATGTAATTCCTTGCAAATATATAAAAAAATGAATTAGATGGATCGTTGCAATTCGCAGAAGGTCTTAAGGATCGTTTGCTTTAGTTGGCGATATTCAGAGCATCACAACTATACATCGAAGATGGAAACACCCACTAACATAGGTTAGTATTGATCACTAAATTGTCTTGTTTGCTTTCTTGTAGCGATCTAGGAAAGCATGAGACAAAATATTATACTGAAGTCTAAGGAGGGAACATCTTGTGATTTACCGACATGGAACAAGTAATGTTATCATTACGGATCTCTCATCCAGTGAAGTTAAAGGTAAAATCTAGTTTATTGTCTAATTATTTGATGTCCGACGGAAGAGTCAAAATTCTCTAGACTACACGACTGAATAACGATAACGATGAAGTAAAATATTGTGAACTTTTTTAACCTTTATTCATTGAGATACCTTATTATGCTTCTAACATAGTATGCAACACATATACCTTTTACATGTTTCTCCTAATATTAGACCATGCATACATATGATGTCATAGTGACTATTTATTACATAATAGATATTTTGCATGCACATATTTCACAAAATGCATACCATGTGTTTTTTATACAAAGAACCATTCATCAAGAATCCATGGGCACTGTATCCTGAATATAGACCATCACCAATAACGTGCATGGATCTAGCTATTTTTATTTGGCATTACTAATATATATATATATATATATGTGTGTGTGTGTGTGTGTGTGTGTGTGTGTGCGTGTGTGTGCGTGTGTGTGTATGTGTGTGTGTGTGTGTGCAAATGTTACTCATGTGTTTGACACAGAAAGACAAACTGAAAACTTTAGCACCGAAATTGAGCTTAGTCTTAATACGCACAAGATGAGTTTTATTTTGGCACATGTTGAAGTTCATAAAAAGGATAGAAGCTTCTTAATAAGCGTTAATGCTAAAAAGATGTTAAAAATAAGATTAAAAAATAAATAAATTTTCACAGGTGCAATAAACCCAAAGTTGAATGTCTACAACGACATAAAGCAGAAAGGTCAAAATGGCCAAAATCTTCACCAACAAAGGCCTCATAAAATGCCAACATATGATAATAAGAATATAAGATAATGACATGATAATAAGAACACGTCAGTAAGAACTCGGACGCCGTGAAACCGTGAAGGGTAGATGGAAAATGTCTGAGGGGCTGAGAAGCTAAAGTAGCACACCTGTCGAGCCGATCGGGTGTGAACATACCATCGGACCTGAGGCACCAGGTTACCTGGCAACCTGCTCTAAGTGCTGCTAGTGAAAAACCCTGGGGAGATGCGTATGTGTGGCCGGTATACAGTATCCTACCGATTCGGTAAACCCCTATATCAGACAAAACCGAGAGACATCCTAGGTGTATGATCGTGGTGAGCCTCGACATAACACTCGGATGAAAAGAGAATAATGCTAAAGAATTCCATCTAGAACGTGTGAAGAAAATCCTTGAAGAGATGTCTGAAAAAGCATATATCAAAGCAAAACTGATATGTTTAATAAGACACTTAATCAAACTAAGGTAACTAGATACCTGGATAAACCAGTCAAGTCTAACAAAAACATAACCAAATTATGCCAACGAATTACTCAAACTTAGTGCCAGTACATGAGTTACTAGGCCAAATTAAGTTAAATAAGGAATTCAACTTAAACAAACAAAAAAAAAACCAACAAAAAAAACCAACGATACACTCATTATGAATAAGGCATGAAAATAAAATAATGTGTGTCTAAACAACCTAGACTGGGTGAATAGATTTTAATCAACTTAATTACCAACTTTTATTGATTATTCAATATTAAAAAAATATCCAAATAAAACAACCAATCAATCGACAATTTAAAGTGCGGAAAACTATAAATCACAAATCAATTGATTTACGTGAGAACCTCTCCAACTGAGCTAAAGTCACGGGCTATCCATCTAGCCATATACGGTCTTCAAGTCCACTATATGTAATGATATTTACAACTTAGGTTGGCCTCTAGTCACACCATTCTCGATCACTAACCCATCACTACTACCCAATGAGCCTTTTATAGTGATTCTTGGCCAATATGCTCTTACACTACTCACCCGTAGTCACAAGACATAACTCTCAAAGAAGATATTAACAATTTATGTGAATATATGAATATATCCTAAATGCAATTAATGATAGGCAACACTAAATGCTTATCTAGAGATTAAATTATGTCAATAGAAGCAATCATAGATATCAATGTCAATATTAAAGCAAAAAGACTTAACTAGAAGAAGATATGCAAATATAAAATCTAGTTATGAAACAAAAGCCAATCAACAAGAGTTGTCATTAAGCAAGACAAGGAAAATATGTTGGGATTATGCTCAATAGCTAGAGTGTAATAATGTATTTGACAATCTTATCATATTAATAAAGTTATTTCTAGTTTGACAAATCTAACAACATTTATAGTTTAATTATTATAATTATCAAAAGTATATAATCATAAGGTCAAAAGACTATGAGAAATGAATAATTGTTCATACATCTAGATATGTATGAGTTAGACACAATTCTTTAGTTAGCCTTGAACAATATTCACAACTTAAGATAAAGGTTGGGGGACTTTACCTTGTTAAAGTTGTAGATTCTTTTGCTAGCATTTGAGTGGGATCAAATATGTTATGATGAGTCTAAAATCATTAAAGTGTTGTATCTTTAGGAAAAAGAGTCTGGTGCACTAGGTGCAATGAATAGGATCACAGTTAGATACTTTATCCAGAACTGTCAATGGATAAAAGTTTACACTTGAAGACAATCGGAGAGTCTATCTCAATCCTGAGATAAATGATAGACATATGGTTACAAGTGTTATCATTTGAGCCATCAAAGAGTACGATTATATAGCTTAGTCTATCCTCGATGGTTTGGTGGTATTCATTTGTCAATCGATAAAGGACTTCATTTGTAGATATGGACATCATGGCTTCATTTATTAAATGTGAGTAGAATATTATCATATGGATATTTTGAGGTATTGGTTATATCTTAACGTTAAGTTTTCAATAGTGTCTATTGAAATATGAGTAAATATGGTAACTAGAAGAGCTATAGGCAGTCTTCGAGCTCTTGGCTATTACTGTTATTCTTCATGAGGATACACTATCTCCATTAAGATTGTCTAGGGTACGAATGAGGAGCATTAACTTATTCTATTTTAATTTAAGAGTTCAATTTTAGTTTTTTAATGGAATAAACTAAAATTAATAGATCAAACCTAAGTGAATCATTTGTTGATTGTGATTAGGTTATGTCTATTGGTGCTTAACTTTAGAAAGATCGCCAAGATCTCCAATCTACACGAACTTGACTGGATCACTTGATGTATTCTACCGGACAAAATTTTTGGGTCCAACTAGAATTGTTTTTGGATTTCGGAATCTAAAAGTTTTGGAGAGGTACGGTTATATGTGATCAATACATGCGGTAACTCTTTAAATACCTGGAATGGGTGGCAAAGGAGGTGGGAATCCTTAGGCGGCCCTAATGGGGTGCGATAAGCATTCCATTAATACATTAAGAATATAATTTGCATATTTTAATTAAATGGGTTGTTTAATTATATTAATGTATTAATTTAAGCCATGTGTACTTGTTTCTTTTTTATTAAGAATGAGTCTAATTCACATATGGACTTTTGATTAAAGTCCAATGGATTTAGTAAAATGGGAAAATAATATGAAGCCCATGGTATAGGTTTCGGCGGCAAGGCTTAAATTATTGGCCTAAAATATTGTTTTATTTTATTATTTAATTAAATGGAACTTAATTAATTAATTATTTAATTAAAAGTCAAAATCTTTTTCCAAGTAAGAGAAGGTCTCCTATTGTCATACTATTGTTTGTAGTATGATAAGTATCAAACACTTTATTTGATAAGTAGATAAATAAAAGGAATTTATTTATCTAGTCAAATTAGGAAGTATTTAATATCTATCAAAACTCTAAATTAACAGTTGGTAAGATTAGGAAGTTATTCATAGTCACAATTTAATTGGCATTCAATAACTTGTTGTTGGATAAATACAGTAATGAGTTGGAATAGGAGTCTTGGTTTAGAAAAGAATTATTCTTTAAGTGAGGTTTATTGGCCAACACACAAATCCTCCTTGTAAGAAGATTTGGCTACCTATATATATCACCGCAAAGAATTAGACCAATGCTAGTGATTCTAGAGAGAGAATTTGGCCAAGACCTAGAATTTTGAAAGAGAAATTTTCGGTTTTGCTCAAGGGAAAATTCGGCTAAATCATAAGAATAAAGTGTGAAGAATTCGGCCAAGCATGAAGATAAGAGGGAACATTTTTGTTTTCGATAGTACACTATAATCCTTTACATAAAAAGGTTTTATGTACGACATCGAATTGGGTTCACGCAAGTTTCAATCAAAAGATTGAGAATTCACAAGTGATCAAACTTGTTATCTCTAGGAGGGTTATTATGACTAACAAAATTAAAAAGTTTTTGTTTTTATATCCTTAGATATACAAATCAAAGAAATGGTATCCACACTCCTAGGTGATTCATGTCCGTGATTGAATTAGAAGATCTTGTGGTTTCAAGACAACGCAATATCAATCGTCACATATAAAAGGTTGATACTTTTATTATATATTAATTAATCAAGGGTTAAGGTTCTTTCTTTTAAATGGAAAACTTTTTCACTTTCGCTGCGTATTTTTCCTACACAATAAATGCAATCATTGAATGCAATCATTGAATGTAATCAATGAGTCATAATCAATAATGTCTAAATACAAGGCATAGAGACTTAGCTAGAGGGTAAAATGGTGTTAAATGCTATCTATCACAATACAAATAATCTCAACCAACACAAAGTTACCCAAACATATTAGAAACTATATTAAGCAAGGAGTCATGCATTTAATAAAGAAAATAAATGCCAATCCTAAGCAAGATGAACATATAAATGAAACAAAAGTTCTAGAGCATGTTCAAGTTACCAAGTTATGAAACAAATGAAGACTCATGGTTAGATGATGCTTGAATGACGCTAGATGCTCATAGGAAAGTGTTTGGTTGAGTAAAGATTAAAACTTGGAGCTCTCTTTGTCTTGGAGTCAATTTCACTCACTAAAGATATGATTTTCAGAGCTTTAGGTCTAAAGGGGGAAAAAGATGATGTATTTATAGGGAAATCATGAGCTGCTAGTGAAAAGATAAAATTGCCCTAAATTAGCACCACTGAACCGACAATCGTTTTGATCACAACACATCAGATGTGATTCAGCGATCGCATTCGGTAGTTAGGCTGAATGCCGATCAATCACAGAATCAGGACATAATCACCGTGTATGATTCGACAATCAAAATGGCAGTTAGACATGCCACCGATTCAACTGTAAAACGAGGATAGAATCTCTGTCTTCAAACTGCAGTACTGCCGAAACAACCGTCAATTCCAAATAGAGGGATCCTTCACCAATTGATCAATGCACTAAAACAAAACACTCATCGTGCATGCGCGAACATTTCTGATCAACAAATGGAAAATGAAATGCTTAGAACACAACCCCACTTAGAACTAACATCAAGGTGCATGTGTGGGAAGTGTAAAGAAGAACACACATATAAAAGATTGAAACATAAATGCAAGATGTGTAAGGCATGTATGAGAGTGTGTGTGAGTGCAGCTAGTCTCTTCAAAGAAAGTTAAGCAAGTAGTATACATTCGAAGTGCTGCTAAGGTCATGAAGATGCTTGGGAGCTTAAGATTGAAAGCCTAAGCTACCCATTACAAATACATCCCCAAATGTTGTTTGTTATGAAATAATCCAATCATAAAAATGAGGTTCTTATAAGGTATTTAAATATTTTTACTATTTATACACACTCACACACACACACACACACACACACACACACACACACACACACACATATATATATATATATATATATATATATATATATATATATATATTCAGGTATACAAAATTGATTAGAAAAATCGGCCAAAGAGCACTGCTTGGCTAAATGAGATAAGAAAAAATCTTGAACCAGTCAAAATCGAACGAATAACTAATTCATGATAAATGCCTTGGATGTCCTGAGGAAAAAATAAACCAATCTATAAGAAAGATTGACCAAAAATAAAATATGACTTGGTGCAAATAAAGCATTGTCAACTCAAGAACCGGTTGGGAGTGAAGAAAGCATCGTCAGCGATCTGGCCTTTTAGCAAAAGAAAATGGGGTTAAGACTTCTCTATTTAAATAACGTTTCTACTGAGTTTAAAATATGCAGTTACAAAGCTCCAGTGGGCAAGTGCATATAGAAGCAATTGGGAAACTTTCTAACACTAGATTAGGGCCACCTAAGCCGAATGCTTTGAGATTGGATTGATTCGCTAAAATTCAAGTAAACACCACGAAATTGGGTATACACTTAAATATGATCAGACCCCCATGGTGCAAAATAAACACTCAAGTTGCCTTAAGCTAGAGCCTAAATCATCATCTGTTAGTCGAGCGAGCCTTTGAAACAATTTCCAAGAAGTACAAAAGCTAGAGAGCAATTGTGAAAAAGCTAATTATGATCGAAATTAAATACAAGTAAGTCAAAAGTCTAAATTATATTTATACGCATCAAATGTCTTTTTCCTTTTAAAGAAATATTAGCCAGAATGTCTAAAAATAATAACCGATCAACAAGAAACATTGACAAAAAAAAGATAGATCTATGTTGACGTCAATTTCTGAATGTGAGAAAAGTCAACAAGATTTGGATTTTAGCTGTGATTTCAAAGAGAAAGAGAAGGAGAAAGTAATTGGACACAAGTTTTACGTGGTAAAACTCCGATGACAGGAGAAACGTCCATGGGTGGTTGAATAAACAACCGAGCCAAAGTCCACTATAGAAAAAGATTTACAACTCTCGATCTCTCTTTTTTCACTCTGTATTTTCTCTATGTATTTGTGAGGAGATTATGGGTCTATTTATATGTGCATAGAACCCTAATCCTTTTTGTACAAGTAACTAAAGATCTATTATGATTGGTTAATTGTTCAAAGTAGTCTTTCTTCTTTCCTATTTTGGGGACTTGTATAGAGATCGAATGAGACTCTAGTGATATAGTTCAGTTAGGACTTTCCTTACAAATATGTAAGTCTTTTTGAAGCAATAAATTTGTTGCCTGATTTTGCTTCTATTTGGTATTCTATTCTTCTTAGAATTCTTCTTTGATATCGATATCTTCGCGTATTTTAACGACTCTTGACTCGTGTGCGAGTTACGCGCTGGGATTCTTTATTCGGTTTTCTTCATGTTTGTCCCGAGTTAGAACATGATATTTGCTGGTTTGAATGACTTCATCTGATCCCGAGTAGAATATGTCATCAACAGACCCCGAGCGTCGCTAACTGACACCGAGTAGTATATGACATCAGTTAACCCCGAGTAGATTTTATGCAATACTTATTTACTCAGGCTTCTCTTCTTTGGTGATGTTTTGTAGGATATTTTCTGAATGCCTATTCGGATGTCCACCATGTAATTCTATCCTCTTTGTTAATGACATGTACGTCTAATAAAATTTACATACGATAATACCCCATTAAAATATTTTTGCTTCGTTCCGGGCAAAGTATTTTAATAAGCCCTTCAATTTTTACGTCTCTTTAATGTCAGAGTAAATGTCTTGTCATAATGACGTGTCTTAATGGTGACCATGTGAATTCAATTTGCCTCCTCACGGGAGATCTCAATGATTGTGATGTTTTGGAGTTTTGACGGCCTTGGCCAATTCTTCTCTCAACATGTGTCCTCTACCGCTTCATTTCTCGATACCATTTATGAGAAACGACCTACGCGTCTCTTAGTGCATCACATACGTCATCAAATCTGTCATTGATTTTTCCCGCCTTAAGATCCTAGGGTTTCGTGTTATTACCCCCTTAAATTCTCCACTGAAAGGAGTTGCGTTGGTTCATTCTCAGAGACTCAAACCAAAAAATTTCCAGCCTAGATTTTTTTACGTAGAAAATCCCTATTCTCCGTTGAAGATTTTGCATCAGGCTTCTTCATTCAAGGTTAGTTTTAATGAATCCGACCTCCCGTCATCGACTCTTTACTATAGCTCTTGAAGCGCATGATCGTGGGGATTTTCAACTGGTTTCTTGCACTTGTAGATTATTAGGGGAAATTCCCCCTGACGAACCTCCTTTTTTAGAAGTCGACGTTTCTTGGCTTTACCCTGACGTCTGTTTTAGTTCTGAATCATTTAGATCTGAATCATTTAGTTCTGAATCTGTCATTTCTGTTCACAGGGTACCTCTCCGATCAAGGATGGGAAAGCATCAAAGTAAAAGTGAAGTCCATAAGCACAACTTGGGCAGCGTCCTGATCAGGGAGCAGATTATTAATGAGAAGGACGTCGAAAAAGAGTTTAGAAAATCTCATCTCTATTTTTCTGTCGATCGCCCGAGTGGGTATGACGTCGAACCGAATGTGGTCGGGGAAGATGAGATCTGGAAATATAGTGCTCGATTCGACTTGGACGATTCAGTTATTCTAATTCCTGCTGGTGACAGAGCCGCGTGGAACCCTCCCCCGGGCATGATGGAAATCTATGGGTCCATGCTTTGTTGCGGCGTTACTCTTCCTCTTCAACCGTTTAATGTTTGGTTTCTGGCTTAAGCAGGGATCACTCTAGCCCAATTGGCCCCGAACAGCTACAAGATCTTGATATGCATATGGCACATGTGGAGCCGAATGAACCTGTCACCGCCTTCTCTAAATGAAATCAGGAAATTCTACACGCTAAGGCAGTTTGGTAAGGCAAGGACTTATTTCCTCATGTCTAACCCGCCACATTGCTGGGTCCCTGAGAGGACAAAAGTGAATCGAGGAGTTGATACCTCCGATGATGCCAAGAAAAGGGGATTTGTTTGGGGATTTCCTTCGTCCAACAAGTACTAGAAGAACAATTGGTTTTTTGCTTAAAGAAACCTAGGTCTTGAAGTCACTCTTTCGGTTAGAAAGTCTCGGACGATATTAAAAGTTTCCCATTTTTTCTGTTCCCGTGAGGTGTGGAACAAGAAAAAACTTGAATTTTGTGATACTGAGCTGACCAGACTTGCTCTGGCTGCAGTTCACACTTTGGAAAAATGAAGCAGGATTTATCTTTTTAATGAGAAGAAGATGATAGATCTTGGCTTCTTTAGTCAGATTTCAAGCTGCCGCATGCGATGTAAGAAATCTTTGTACCTTTTTTTTTTTTCAAAATGTTGCTTTTTATATTCTAACACGATTCCCTTTTTCTTCTAAGTGTATGACTCGAACATCATCTGCGACCTTCAAGCTTGTCAAGTGAAGTCAATTCTTCAAGTGAGCCAAAAAGAAGCTTATCGTCAGAGCAAAGAGGGCATTGCCCCACCAGAGTCAGATGAGGATCCTGATGCGGCTGACTAGCAAACCCCCTAGTATGTCCATGAGGAAGTCATCCGGCCGACCGTAGGGGAATCTAGTGGTCCGAATGGCCATACTCAGGAGTTGCCTGATGACGGAGTGAGGCATAGCGATGATCTGGGTGAGAGGCCTGGTGAATCAAGCTCCCCGGTTGTGGTCCCTACTGTTAGGTTCTATGGGAGGTTGTTAGGTCCTAGATTTGTGTTGGCTTGATTCCATAACAAAACTTCATTTCTTTGTATTGCTTAGTTGCTTAAGTGGTTCGTGATGATAAGAGTTTCATGGAAGAAAAGCAACTTCTCATGATGCAAAGTTTGTCTTCAAAAGGATTGGTACTATTCTTGTATGCTAAGGTGTCGAGATCCTTCTTCCTCTTGCAAGGCGTAGGCACACACACACATATCATACATTTGTGTCCCTGCATCGTTGTAAACCTTTATACGCACACACACACAATTCATTCATATGTGTCCCTGCTTAGTTGTGCATCTTTAAATGCGCACATGCACACAAGTCATACATTTGTGTCCCTGCATCATAGTGCATCATTTGGTATAACATATTTACACACTTGAAGTTGAATGCTCATGCATTGGTATGAAAGTAGCATGTTTTGGAAAATACATGATTGGAGACTATCTCTATGTAGTTTGCATTCTTGTATGAAATGTGTTTATTTGTTTATATATTTGTATAACATGGATCTTAAACTTGATTTTAGTCTTATATCATTCTCGATTGAGTTCCGGTCATTTTGGTTACTCATACCATTGATTTCGAGTTCTAAGTAAAAAAGATACAACACTTTCAACTCATGTTGCATATATTATCTTCGTCTTAGTATATCAAGTAGAATTCTTATTTTATGGGTTGAGTATCCTATATGTCCATGTCTGTGAGGGAGTCCCTGTTCATAATCTTCAAACAGATTTGAATTCAGAGTTTGGTGGCCAAAGAACGGTCGAAGAATGCGAGGAGAGCGCAAGGGGTGAGGTGCGATGGCTTAAGCCATCAACATGCACCAACCCGAGATGGCGCGTGGCCATCTCGGCCCCAAGAGTGTTCTACCCCGAGATGCCCACGCGCCATCTCTAGGAGACACTAAGGAAGAAGGGTGTTTTGGTCATTCGGTCTTTTCACTCTTAAAAACTTCTCATTCCCTCTCATTTCAAAATATAAGAACATGTAGAGAAAATTGAAATTGAAGAACATTTGCAGAATTTTTCTCTTAACATTTTGATTTTTGTTTTTGTGATAACTTCTTCATTTCTACTCCGAATCACTTGATTCAAAAACCGATTTCGAGTGTCTTGAAGAGTTCTACAAACTGCAATAATTTACAGAACCAAATTATGTCTACATTTGTTGTTGTGATCTGATCTTTAGTTCGTGATTGCATTCTTGTTGTTAAAATCATCTTCTTCTTAGTTTTCTTCTTAGATCTTCTTATTGATTGATGTTATTTGATTAAGAAGCATGACTAGGATGATTTTGATATCATTTTTTGTTTTGGTTATTTTATTTTCAAGTTTAGCTAGATTTGTGATATATTGAATGATTTGTGCTAAACTTGATAAACATGAAATTGTTTCTTGAAATCTTTTGTTCTTATGCTTGATTGACTATCTCTAGATTTAATTTCATTTTCTAAGAACTAGATCTACATCAATTGGTATATTTTTTTCATTGATTTGGTTCGTAGTTGATAACATGCTTAAGTTGTCTAGATGCATTTGTGATTGATCTTTGAAAGCATAATCTAGTCATCTAGTTGCATGTCCATAGAATTTGTTGATCATCATTTTCTATGTTGAGTGCTTGTTTACGATTTGCATTCATGATCACTTAGATGCCTTGTGAAAAGGTAGAAAGTCTCATACCTTAGAGTGATTCTTTGATTTGAGCATTTGTAAGTCTTAGCTAGAGTCGGGAAGACTTGGATAGCTAAGCAAGTGGAAGTCTCGACAAGAGGTGTGAAACCTCGGATTGTTGAGTAAGGAAGTCTTGGCAAGAGGTGTGAAGCCTCGGATTGTCAAGCAAGAAAGTCTTGTCTAGAGGTCTGAAGCCTTGGATAGTCAAGCAAGAAGTCTTGCCTAGGTCGGGAGGATCCGGATAGGTGAGCAAGATATCTTCCTAGAGACAGGGGTCTTGGATAGGAAGTCGGCTTAGTAGATCACTAGGTTCAAGATAGAGTGAGAGTGAAAGCTTGTAGAGCATGTGTGATTGCTTGAGTGTGTAACTCTATTTGAAATAGTGGATTTGCTTTTGCCGGTGGTTGTGGAATCAACCCGTGGATGTTTCCTCTTTGGAGGTTTTACCACGCAAATATCGTGTGTTTTTGTTTGCAATTTTCATTAAGCATTTAGAATTGCATTGTTTTAAAAAGAAGATAAAAATTGGAGCATATACCTATTCAGCTTAGGAGTGATCATGGGAGTGAATTTAAAAATGCTAGATCATGGGAGTGAATTTAAAAATGAAAAATATGTCGCATTAGGAGTGATCATGGGAGTGAATTTAAAAATGCTAGATTTAGTGAGTTTTGTGATGATTATGGGATTTTACATGTGTTCTCGGCTCCTAGAACTCCTCAACAAAATGGTATTGTTGAGAGGAAGAATCATGTCTTGCAAGAGATGGCTAGGGTCATGCTCAATAGCAAGAAAGTCCCTAGAAATCTTTGGGCCGAAGCGGTCAATACCGCATGCTATGTCACTAATAGAGTTTTTAGAAGGCCCGGTACAAAACAAACCTCCTATGAACTTTGGAAGGGCAAGAAGCCCAATGTGAGTTACTTCCACACTTTTGGGAGTAAGTGTTTTATTTTGAATAATAGAGATCACTTAGGAAAATTTGATGCTAAAAGTGATATTGGTCTCTTTCTTGGGTATGCTAATAATAGTCGTGCATATAGAGTGTTCAACTTGAAAAATAAGACTATTATGGAATCTATTAATGTTAAAATAGATGATCTTAGCATACTTGATTTGTGTGATAATCATGGTGTCAATAAAACTAAAGAACATTTGTTGAATGACACTAAAGCACCTATTGATGTGACTAGTTGTGATGAAAGTGAATCTAGTCATAATGATGATAATGGTAGTGTTGCTTGAAAAGAAAGTCAAGAGTTAGAAAATTGTTTGAATGATGACCAACAAGATGTTGAAAATTATGATTTTAGACTTAGGAACATGCTTACCAACAAGACATCATAGGTGATTTTAATGAAGGGGTTAGAACTAGAAGGCAACTAGCCAACCAAATTTCATATGCTTGTTACACTTCTCAAATTAAGCCCAAGAATATTAATGAAGCAATTATTGATGAATATTAGGTTAATTCCATGAAGAAGAACTAAATCAATATGAGAGGAATGAAGTGTGGTCATTAGTTCCTAGACCAAAAGATATCAATGTGATTGGTACAAAATGGGTGTTTAGGAATAAGACCGATGGATGTGGCAAGATTGTGAGAAATAAAGCAAGACTAGTGGCTCAAGGATACACTCAAGTTGAGGGTGTAGACTTTGATGAGACTTTTGCACCCGTTGCACGTCTTGAATCCATTAGGCTTTTGTCATCCATTGCATGTCTTAAGAAATTCAAATTGTTTCAAATGGATGTCAAAAGTGCTTTTCTCAATAGATACATTCAAGAAGAAGTGCATGTTGAACAACCTAAGGGTTTTGTAGACCCACACTCTCCTAATCATGTGTAAGTTGAAAAGGCTCTTTATGGCCTTAAGCAAGCTCCTAGAGCTTGGTATGATAGGTTTACTCAATATCTTATTGACAACCAATATAGGAGAGGTGGTATTGATAGAACATTATTTGTCAAGCATTATAACAATGACATTTTTGTTGCACAAATATATGTTGATGATATAGTGTTTGGGTCTACATGTAAAACCAAGGTTGATGATTTTGTGAATGTGATGTCAAGAGAATTTGAAATGAGTATGGTAGGAGAACTCAATTCCTTTCTAGGCATGCAAGTGAAACAATCTAGCAATGGTATCATGTTGTCACAATCTAAGTATGCTAGAAATCTTGTTAAGAAATTTGGCCTTGAAAGTGGAAAAGAATTTGAAACACCTATGAGTACAACATTAAAACTTGACAAAGATGAAAATGGAAAAAATATTGATCAAAGTCTCTATAGAAGCATGATAGGTAGCCTTCTCTACCTAACGGAAAGTAGGCTGGATATTTGTTTTAGTGTAGGTTTCTGTGCTAAGTTTCAAGCTAATCCAAAAGAATCTCACTTGAAAGCCGTTAAAAGAATCATTAGGTATATAAAAGGAACACATAATCTTGGTTTATTCTATTCCTTTGATACTAATGATATTCTTGTTGGCTATTGTGATACGGATTGGGCGGGAAACATTGATGATCGTAAAAGCACATCAGGCGGTTGCTTTTACTTGGGGAATAATTTGATTGCTTGGCTAAGAAAGAAACAAAATTCCGTTTCTCTTTCATCATCCGAAGCCGAATACATGGCGGCCGAAAGTGCTTGCACACAACTTCAATGGATGAAACAAATTCTTAAGGATTATGAGATAAATCAAGGTAAAATGATTATCTATTGTGATAATATGAGTGCCATTAACATCTCTAAAAATCCGGTTCAACACTCACGCACAAAGCATATAGACATTAGGCATCATTTTATTAGAGAACTTGTTGAACATTCAATAGTAACTCTTGAACATATGCCTACTAAGAATCAACTTGCGGACTTGTTCATAAAGCCCTTGGACAAAGAGAGATTTGTATCTCTTAGAAGATCCATTGGCATGATTTGTGTTAATTAATGCTTGTGTGTGGTTATGAGTGGCTTGATAAGCAAAACTATATTGTATATCTATTTCTTTGAGAGCTACTCATGTGAGAAGTAATGATCTTGATAAAATAGCTTTTATTGCTTCTAGATCATGCACTTAAGTCATTGTAAATCTTGTTTTTAAAAGTGCACAAATGCTTCTCTTATATGTTTAAGTTTGAGTAATTGAGTTTGAAAGCATGTAGATTATGGAGGCATCTTGAAGTTCATTGTCTAGTACATGATAAATGACCTATGATTAGTATCCATTTTGCTTCACCATCTACATAGAACTCAACGAGCACCTTCATAAAAAGGGCTACACACCTTGGTTGTGAAGCCGCCCAATGTAGGAAAGGGCAACACCATTGTGATGAGTGAAAGCCATCATGAGGAGTATATGTTTATGTTAGAAAAATCAAAGAACTATTGAAAAAGAATCAATTAAAAAAAAACTTTGATTCAAGCCTAAAAAGAAATGGAGGAAGGCTTAAAATGGAGTATAGTTGAAAATTGTGATTGCTCGGATTGAAATACAGAAATGGAATAATGAGCCACATGCACACACACCCTCATATGTTGAAACATATTCTCTTTAAAGTAAAAAATCTGGATGATAATCGGTTTGACCTTAATTGGAAAAGCTTTAGATGGATAGGTGTTGAAATAGTTTGCATGTTGGTATCACAATAACTCCTTTTATATATGCTTGAAGCATTTTTCACACACACACATTTTTGCTTAATGTGCTTCATTATCAATGAGGGATTATTTTTGAGAGAATAATGAAAATCTATGATTCTCTTGTTTATTGTTGAAAAATAATGATTTACTATCTTTTATTGCTTGAAATGTGTGATTGTGTGAGTCCCTTGTGAACAAGTTACCTTGCTTATTAATATGTGGAGCATATGTTAAGGGGGAGCTTAGTTTGTTAAGCATAGTTCTCTATACAACTTGTTTGCTCACTACTCATCATTTCATTATGCATCCCTTATACTTTTGTAGACATTTTCAATTGGCATTTATCTCTCTAGGCTATGTTCTATGTTTTTGTCTATTCCTTGTCAAAAAGGGGGAGAAAGTGTTTCCTCACCATGTTACTTGCTTTTGATATAAAGGGGAGACAATCCATTAAGGGGGAGAAAGTAAGGGGGAGAAATTTTTTGTGTTTGCATGAGATAAGAAGTGTTAAGGGATCTTTTGTTTGGTATTTGTATATTGTTTGTTTATCTCACCTATCTTCTTTGTAGAAGATTTCCTTTGGTTGTTCTTGTCCCACAGGTGTGTTGAATGTGTGAAGATATTCTTGAAGACTCATAAAGACATTTTAGTCTAGGAATATCTCTTTGTAATGTGAGGATGTGAGAATGCAATCAACATTGATTATGAGAGATCATTGTATGGTGAGGTAGACATTTTGTCATGGAATGGCCAAAGGGGGAGATTGTTAGGTCCTAAGGGAGATTGTTAGGTCCTAGATTTGTGTTGGCTTGATTCCATAACAAAACTTCATTTCTTTGTATTGCTTAGTTGCTTAAGTGGTTCGTGATGATAAGAGCTTTTAGGAAGAAAAGCAACTTCTCATGATGCAAAGTTTGTCTTCAAGAGGATTGGTACTATTCTTGGATGCTAAGCTATCGAGATCCTTCTTCCTCTTGCAAGGCGAAGACACACACACACATATCATACATTTGTGTCCCTGCATCGTTGTGTACCTTTATGTGCACACACACACAATTCATTCATATGTGTCCCTGCTTAGTTGTGCATCTTTAAATGCGCATACACATAATTCATACATTTGTGTCCCTGCATCGTAGTGCATCATTTGGTATAACATGTTCACACATTTGAAGTTGAATACTCATCCATTGGTATGAAAGTAGCATGTTGTGGAAAATGCATGATTGAAGACTATCTCTATGTAGTTTGCATTCTTGTGTGAAATGTGTTTGTTTGTTTATATGTTTGTATAACATGGATCTTGAACTTAATTTTAGTCTTTAATCATTCTTGATTGAGTTCCGGTCATTTCGGTTACTCATACCATTGATTTCGAGTTCTAAGTCAAAAGATACAACTTTGCATATACTGTCTTCATCTTCGCATATCGAGTCGAATTATTATTTTCTAGGTTGAGTATCTTATATGTCCATGTCCGTGAGGGATTCCCGGTTTGTAATCTTCAAGCATATTTGAATTCGAAGTTCGGAGGCCAAAGAACGGTCGAAGAACGCGAGGAGAGCGCAAGGGAGGTGCGAGGGCTTAAGCCATCAACATGCACCAACCCGAGATGGCGCGTGGCCATCTCTGCCCCAAGAGTGTTCTGCCCCGAGATGCCCACGTGCCATCTTGGAGAGACACTAAGGAAGAAGGGTGTTTTGGTCATTTGGTCTTTTCACTCTTTAGAACTTCTCATTCCCTCTCATTTCAAAATATAAGAACATGTAGAGAAAATTGAAATTGAAGAACAATTGCAGAATTTCTCTCTCAACATTTTGATTTTTGTTTTTGTGATAACTTCATATCTACTCCGAATCACTTGATTCAAATACCGATTTTGAGTGTCTTGAAGAGTTCTACAAACCCCAAGCATTTCCAGAATAAAAGGATGTCTACATGTTTCGTTGTGATCTGATCTTCAGTTCGTGATTGCATCCTTGTTTTTAAAATCATCTTCTTCTTAGTTTTCTTCTTAGATCTTCTTATTGATTGATGTTATTTGATTAAGAAGCATGACTAGGATGATTTTGATATCATTTTCTGGTTTGTTGATTTGATTTTCAAGTTTAGCTAGATTTGTGATATATTGAATGATTTGTGCTAAACTTGATAAACATGAAATTGTTTTAGAAATCTTTTGTTCTTATGCTTGATTGACTATTTCTAGATTTAATTTCATTTTCTAAGAACTAGATCTATATCAATTGGTATATTCATTTCAGTGATTTGGTTCTTAGTTGATAACATGCCTAAGTTGTCTAGATGCATTTGTGATTGATCTTTGAAAGCATAATCTAGT
The DNA here is from genome assembly GCA_032871835.1 of Dipteronia dyeriana. Classification (NCBI taxonomy): domain Eukaryota; kingdom Viridiplantae; phylum Streptophyta; class Magnoliopsida; order Sapindales; family Sapindaceae; genus Dipteronia; species Dipteronia dyeriana. Next base: position 113,459,492 of record CM065300.1, on the reverse strand, counting down.
CATCTAGTTGCATGTCCATAGAATTTGTTGATCATCATTTTCTATGTTGAGTGCTTGTTTACGATTTGCAATCATGATCACTTAGATGCCTTGTGAAAAGGTAGAAAGTCTCATACCTTAGAGTGATTCTTTGATTTAAGCATTTGTAAGTCTTAGCTAGAGTCGGGAAGACTTGGATAGCTAAGCAAGTGGAAGTCTCGACAAGAGGTGTGAAACCTCGGATTGTTGAGTAAGGAAGTCTTGGCAAAAGGTGTGAAGCCTCGGATTGTCAAGCAAGAAAGTCTTGGCTAGAGGTCTGAAGCCTTGGATAGTCAAGCAAGAAGTCTTGCCTAGGTCGGGAGGATCCGGATAGGTGAGCAAGATATCTTCCTAGAGACAGGGGTCTTGGATAGGAAGTCGGCTTAGTAGATCACTAGGTTCAAGATAGAGTGAGAGTGAAAGCTTGTAGAGCATGTGTGATTGCTTGAGTGTGTAACTCTATTTGAAATAGTGGATTTGCTTTTGCCGGTGGATGTTTCCTCTTTGGAGGTTTTACCACGCAAATATCGTGTGTTTTTGTTTGCAATTTTCATTAAGCATTTAGAATTGCATTGTTTTAAAAAGAAGATAAAAATTGGAGCATATACCTATTCATCCCTCTATAGGTATATTTCATTACAAAGATAAAGGGAATTTCACCTACCGAGTGGACGGACCTCGGTGAGGAAGGTAAAACCTCTAGGGGATAAGTAAATACAGATCCTGACTTTTTTGAATCCTTTGGGGATGATGTTCAGGAAGATCCTTCAGCTGATCTCGGCTTTCATCGCTCTCGGGCCGAGAAACGGAAGGCGGTCGAATCTCTCGCTCGTCTATATAAGGTTCCTCAGATTGTTTCATTTATTGACTCTAGTGAAGAAGATACCGGGGCAGAGATTCCCCCGAGCATTGATGTTAATGCATCGGCGGGTGTGGAGACTTCTGACCCGAACAGGGGCTCCCCCCCGAGGTTGAACATCTAAGGGCTGAATCTTCGGGAGGTCCTTCCTGTCCTTCTCCCTGAGATATGCTTAGGGAGATGTCATCCGGTAGGGCTTTCATCGGGGATGATCATTGGAGCCACACGCTTCTTTGCGAATCGTCTTCAGAATATTTTTAACGGCGCATCTTATGTAAGTTATTCCCAACTCTTCAATCAGCTTGCTTACTTGCTAGATTTTAAATTTTGTTTCCTAGTAGATGGTTGCCGAGTTTTCTGAGCTGGTTCAGACGCAACAACATCAAGCTGATCGAATAAGGCATTTTGAAGCTCAGTTGAAAGAGAGTGAGGATAGCCGTGCTAGGGTTGAATCGGCTTATCAAAAGGAAGTTGGGTCTGCCCATGTGTTTGCTGACCACTGTTTGGTGAAGCAAGTGGCGGCCGAGGAAAAATCTTTTTTGGCAGAGGAGAAGACTACGGCGCTTCAAAATTTATTGTCTTCTGCCCAGGAATCTATGCTCAAAGCCGAACACGAAGCGGAGCAATCAAAGTCGGCATATGAACAGAAAATTGAAGACTTGTGAAAATACAATCACGGCTAAATGCTCAAGGCTAACCTAGAGGAGGGGTGAATAGGTTAGGCACCTTTTTCGACTCGCTTAGAAACAAACAAAAGTTTGTCCCTCTAGATTGCTTGTATCACAATATATATATTAATTAAAGACAATTAATCAATATATAAACACAAGTAAAGTGTGATACAAACAAGTAATTGTAACACATACACAATCTATATTATAAAGAGGAAGTCAACATACATAAAGAGTTCTATCCATAATACAAATATTAGAGAGATAGGGATAGAGAAAAGTTGACACAAGATATAACGTGGTAAACCTCCGAAGAGGAAACATCCACGGGCTAACAGCCACCGGCAAACAAAATCCACTAGTATATAAGACAAGAAAGATCTCTCAAGTGACCTATTCACCTAGAAACCAACCTCTTATCCTACTCTAGAAGTTGTCGCCCTATGCTCAACAATCCGAGGCTTCACACCTCTTGTTAAGACTTCCTTGCTCACCTTATCCGGATCTTCACAACCCAAGGCAAGACTTCTTGCTTAAATATCCGAGTCTTCACGACTCTAGTCAAGACTTCCTTACTCACCTATCCGAGTTCTCCCAACTCTAGGCAAGATTTCTTGCTCGACTATCTAAGGCTTCACACCTCTAGCCAAGACTTCCTTGCTTGATAATCCGAGGCGTCACACCTCTTGCCAAGACTTCTTGCTCAACACCATAAGACTCACACCTATTGTCAAGACTTCCTTCTCATATGGCATCTAGGTGATCATGAATGCAAAACGCAAACAAGCACGCAACATAGAATGCTAAGATCAAAACATCATATGGAAAATACTAGACATGAGCATGAATGCACAAATCACATATAGTCTAGTTTATCATGCATGAGTAGTCAATCTAGATTATGTAAGATATGATCAACATTAATTACAAACTAGATTCATGCATATATCTAAACTTGAATCACAAGATCAAGTTTAAATCAAAAAACCTAAAACATGCTAAAATCATATGACAATGTCAAATAGATCTAAGCATAAGTTCTAGAGCATATTCCTAATCATAGATTTAACAAATCACATGAATAGCTCGAAAGAACATAAGCACATGTATTATATGAGAATTTTGGCCAAGAGAGCCTGATACATGTGATGTACTATTTTTCACAAAATCAATCAATCAAAGATCACAAAATAGTCCTAGAATCAAAGCTAGCACAATACAATCCTAGACATGTGATAACATAGGCAAAATGAAAACCTAACTCAACATTTCAATTGAAATTCAACCTATCTTTGAAAGTGTTAAAAACTCAAATCAAAACACTCACTATATACAAATATATGTAGAAGAAGAAAACCCAAGGCAATTGACCAAGTTTTAAAAGAAAACTTAGAGAGAAAATCAATACCTTAGTTGATCTAGGTGCAGGCCCGTTTTTGTATGATTAGACACCGAAAAAAGCAGAAAAATTAACTAAAACTTTAGAGCAAATATGAAGGATGAATAGATGAACACTCTCAACTTTGAATCACTAAAATTTGAGTTCAAATGAAGAAGTTATGGTGTTTGGAAGGTGAGAAAATTTAGAGAGAAAATTCTGCACACTTGATTTGAATTTCTTCTTAGAATGAAATGTGAGAGGGAAAGAGTTTATAAAGGAGTGGGAGTTGGAAAAGTGAAATGACCAAGAGGGGAAAAATGAAGCCAACCAAGCTTGCTGACCGAGATGGCACGTGGGCATCTCGGGGCAGCAAGACTTCTACCCTGAGTTGGCCACGTGCCATCTCGGGAAAGAAGTGCCTTGCTTGCTTCTTTCTCCTCCGACCTTCCTTCGCGTTCTTCGACTGTTCTCGGGCCTCCAAACTCGGAATTTGTATCTGTTTGTGGATTACAAACCGTAACTCTCACAAGGACATGGACATATAAGATACTCAACCCAAAAAATAATAATTCGACTCGATATACGAAGACAAAGACAATGTATGAAACATGGGTTGAAAGTGTAGTATCTTTTGACTTAGAACTTGAAATCAATAGTATGAGTAATTGAAATGACTGGAACTCAATCAAGAATGATTTAAGACTAAACCAAGTTCAATATCCATGTTATACAAACTTATACACACACAAACACAATTCACACTAGAATGCAAACTACATAAAGATAGTTTCCAATCATGCATATTCCAAAACATGTTATTTCCAAACCAATGCATGAGCATTCATCTTAAAGTGTGTGAATGTGTTATACATGGTGCACAACGATGCAGGGACACATATGAATGAATTGTATGTGTGTTCCTATAATGGTGCACAATGATGTAGGGACACAAATGTATGATATGTGTGTGTGTGTGTCTTAGCCTTGTAAGAGAAAGATAAGGTCTTAGTATACCTTTGTAGAAACAAATTGCATCTTTTCTCTTTGAAGACTTAGAGCTTGCTTTGACTTGTTGTTTCTTCTTCCTTGAAGCTTGAATCATCATGAACCTAAACAACTAAGTCATTACAAGTAAACATCATTTTGATATGGAATTCATGCCAACACAAACTAAAACCTAACAATCTCCCCCTTTGGCAAATTCCATGTCAAAACACCTATACATTTACTATAAATATAAAAATGAAGATAGGTCACAAAATCACTCCCTCACATTACAATGAGTAAGATTCCTATAACTAATCTTCACCAACTGTTGAACTTCATCTTGATCTTCTCTTAAAGCAATCTACAAATCATCTCAAAGCACAATGCATATACAAGAGAAAAACAACAAATGGCAACATATAATATGGATAAGAATATACAATTAAGTCCACAAATACATGTATCTCCCCCTCAATACATACCAAATACAAAAATTCTTAACCAAATCTTAAGACTAATTATTACAAGCCATTGAAAGTCCAAAAGTTCACAAAAACAACATAAAAAGGAAACTAAGTAACTAGCAATTCATAACAACGCTTTCTCCCCCTTTTTGACATAAAATGATGCCAAAAGGTAAGAAACATACCATGAGACTCAAATACTAGCTACTAGATCCACCAAAGAAAGATGTGTGTGTAGTTGACCTAACATAATGATTGAGAGGTGGTCTTGAACTTGATACAATACACTCCTCCAACTCTTTTATTCTAGCATCTTGTTTTTCAACTATAGCACTAAGCTCATCAACCTTCTTCTTCAAATGCAAAGCCCAATCCGGAAGAATGTTTATGCTAGTCTCTGGACAATCAACTTATGAACTAAAAAGTCCAAAAGTATCACATGTCTTACCCTTGTCCTTATATGACATGTATGAAACACGTTTATCACTATACTTTTCCAAGGGTTGTACCAAAATATCATCTCCACTACTTTGAACACCACGAGCTAAACACAAAGAAGTTGTAAACCCCGGTAATGCAAGCTTCTTATCTCCTCTAGTTGAGAAAGCCGCATTATCCAAATAGAACATAAGCAAATCCCCAAGGTTTATAGGTTGATTAGTCACTAAGACATATACTATTTTGATCTTGTCTTTATTCAACTTGGTTGAATTCGAAGATCCAATAATATTTATGCAAATGAAAAGATGCCAAAATGCACTTGCCTTAGTTAACTGATGTTGACTAATAAATGCTCTACCTTTCCACTCAAAAGAAGCATTGTCACATAGAGTTCTACCCATGATATTAAGATTCTCAATGATATCAACATCTATAAAGTTTGAATCAATATCACTAGATAGCCCAAAAAACTTGTTAATGTTTACTAGGTAAACTCTAAACACAACACCCCTAACATCCATCAAAGTATCTAATAAGGTGGCACTCTCTCTATATTCATGATAAAATTCTCTAACAATAGTGTCATTCACTATTCCTAGCATGCTCACCTAAGATTCCCAATTTCTATCCTTAATGCATTTAAGAACATAAGAATCTTTACATTCACCTAAGTCAATGCCTCTCTCTTGAAATATCTTCTTAGTTGCAAAGATCCCTAAATCCTTTGACCTTGAAGCTTTGGATCTCTTTGAGGTTGACTTGGCTTTCACAATGGGATTCAATTGATTTCCATTTCTGGTAACTTTAGTTCTTCCCATTTGTTCTTGTGAAATAAGATGCTATAAACATACAAAAGTGACTGAAAGACAAAACAAGCTTATTAGTCACATATATATAAAACAATGACATATGACTTAAGAATGAATCATCATGCAAGACAAAGATAGTGAGTAATATCTTACAAGTATCATTAAGTCAAAATATGCCAACATGTAACAAAATGAAGCATGTGAACATATCATAAAAGAGAACAATGTCTAGCATACAATGCTCCCCCTTGATAAATTCCATGACTAAGATTCATGATAGAATAAGGTTCACAAGGAAGTTCACACAATCACACATTCAAGCAATTTGAAGAAATATCAACAAAATAAGCTTCATATGCTAAGAGAGATACACAAAGATTTTTCAAGTTCTCTTATAATTCTTCAACAATTGCAAAGATATCATCCTACTCATAAACAAAGTGTATGTGTGAGAGATATGCTTCAAATATATATCAAGAAGTAGTTTGATAATCAACATGCAAACAATTTCCAACAACTATTCATCTTAAGCTTTTTCCATAAAAAGTCAAACCGATTATCATCTGGAATTTTTTGCTTTTAAGAGAATAGATTTTCAACATATAAGCATGTGTGTGCATGTGGCTCGTCATCCCATTTATGTTTTTCAACCCGAGCTCATTTTATTTTCAACTAAACTCCTTTTTAAGCCTTCCTCATTTTCTTTTTAGGCTTTGAATCAAAGATTTTTTTTTATGATTTCATTTCAAAACTTCTTTGATTTTTCCATTTTTTTTTACATAAAAAAATTTCTCATCATGACGGCTTTCACTCATCACAATGGTGTAGCTCTTTCCAACATTGGGTTGTTTTCACAACCAAAGTGTGTAGCCCTTTTCATGAAGGTGCTCATTGAGTTCTATGTAATTGTCGAAACGAAATGGATACTAACCATAGGTCATTTTAAATGTACTTAAGTATAAAAACTTCAAGGTGTATCCAATGTTTACATATTAGTAAACTCAACCTACTAGCAAAACATATAAGAGAAGCATAGTGCAAATTTTTAGAAAACCAAGATTTTATAGCTCATAAGCACATGATCTAAGGCAATAAGTAGAGACTTATTCAAGATCATTACTTCTCTAATGAGTAGCTTTCAAAGAAGATGAAGTACATATTTTCAAAAGTGATGCCACTCAATATACCAAACACAAACAATCATCAAAGTTAAGATCAATGTGAACAATATCACTATTAGATCCTAAAATAGCAAATGTCAACGAGAACCATATGTATGCTATACAAAATTCTCTAATATGACATGCTATGAGATGTATGTCAAAAATTGAGTCAAAAGATGAATAGCTAAGAGAATATGCATTAGAGTATAGAGATACCTTTTTGCACATTATATTCACCAAATATCATACTTCCGCCCTTTTTATGAGCACTCTTGCCTTGAATGTCCTTATGACACCAAGTTGACGATGTTTCACAACAAGAGTATAAAATGCATAATATCTCAACTCAATCAACACATATAACAAAAGAACTTCTTCAAAGTTAATCAACAAATTTTGACCATCATAACAATCATGATGTGAGATAACCAAGTTCATATCAATACATGAAGTATTCAAAGCTAGCAAGCAGGAATTCTCAACACAATTGATATATAGCCTCAAAGCTATCTCACATGTTCATCTTATATTAGTGATAAGAGCACTCACCCTTGAACCACTTGTTCTTGGGTGTACCTACACAAACATTTCCAATATCATCATTGAAAACAATGTTAAATCTAGAGTAAAGTCCTTCAATGACTTGATTAACAAGAATATCATTAACACACTCTTCCTTAACATTTTCAACACAAGATTTGTCAAGTTGAACAAGATTAGAATTCTTTCTACTCCACAACTTTTTCTCATGCTTAGCAAAATTATTATGTTTCTCAACTTTCAAGGCCTTAACATGTTCAAGTTGAAGTTTAATCTCTTTATACCTAGTTTCATTTCCTAATTTGCTTTTTTCAATATATTTATAACACCTACGCTTAATATGACCTATTGTGTTGTAATAATGGAAAATTGAAATAAAAGATGAGATTGTACCTTTTGGAGTTGAACTAGCTTCACTAGGAGTTTGCAAAGATACCTTGTTTGCCAACTTCTTCTTGGCTTTTGATCTTCTTTTCTTGTGTGGTTTCTTATCAATCACGACTTCATCAAAGTTTGTAGGAAGTGGTGCTTCCAAGAGCTCTTCTTCAACTACCAAGTCGTCTTCACCACTATGAGAGTTAACAAGATTCCTAACACTAGACACACTAACCGAATCATTCACTAAATTCTTGATAGCCTCTTTAGCCGTGCCTATCTCTTCCATCAATTCTTGTTCTCTCTTCTTCAAAAGAAGATATCATATTATCCTTCTCAATGTTAATCATTTTAAGTTCTCTAAAATTCTTCATAATATCACCTTTTTCACCAAGAAGTCTACTAGTAACAACCACAAACTCATCTAGTTGCTTCTTGATCAAATCATTCTTCTCAACTACTTCTCTTTGAGCATTGTCTCTAGCTTTTTCAAGCTTTTCTATCTTTTTCAACAACTCAAGATTAGTAGGAATGGAACTAGAGCATCCATCATGATTTGCATCAAGGTTCTTGTTCAAAGATATTGTACTACCAACATCTAGTGAAGAATGACAAGCCATTAGAGCTACAAAGTTGCTCACCAACTCTTCATCACTTGAAGACTTACTACTAGAGCTCTCATTGTCATTAGAATTATCATCACTCTAAGTAGCCGTTAATACTTTGCCTTTCTTGTCTTTTTTCGATGGCTTCTTGGTGCACTCACTAGCAAAGTGACCAAAACCTTGACAATTAAATAATTGAACCTCTTTCTTGTTCATGGCTTGACTATTCCTCACAATCCTTGGAGATGATGTTCTCTTGACTTCTTTTTCCTTAGAAGACTTGCCTTTAGTTTTGGCATTCTTCTTTAGAAACTTCTTGAACCTTCTAACCAAGAGTGCCATTTCTTCATTTTCATCATCACTCTCCTCCTCAATAGCATTGAGAGCAATTCCCTTACTCTTGATCTTTGACTTCAAGCCCATCTCATAAGTTTTGAGAGACCCAAGAAACTCATCGATGTTCATACTATCCATATCCTTGCTTTCCTCAATGGCCATCACCTTTGATTTAAATCTCTTATTAAGAGACCTAAGGATTTTACAATTTAAACGCTCTTTTGAGATAGGTACTCCAAGTGCTTGACATTGATTAGCAATATTAAGAAGCCAGAATTGGAAGTCTTCAAACTTTTCTTCCTCACCCATACTTAAACCTTCAAATTGTGATGCCAACATTTGAAGCCTCGATTTCTTCACCGCTAAGGTTCCTTCATTAGTAACTTGAAGAGTATCACAAGCTTCCTTTGCGGATTCAAAATTTTAGATGTAGGAGATTTGATGCCCATCAACTCCTCCAAAGATGGCATTCATAGCACGATGGTGCCATTTTGCAACCTCAAACTCATTTGTTGTCCATTCACTCCTTGGCTTGAGTATCATGGTTCCATCCTCTAAAACCTTGGTAGGAGGACTATAACCTTCTTCCACTACCATCCAAGCCCTTTCATCAATAGAGTGGATGAAGGCTTTCATCCTTAACTTCCAATACCCATAGTTAGTGCCACGAAGTAATAATGGCCAGGTATTTGAGGCTCCTTCCGCCATTACATCATCTTGTAAACCCATGACTTCAAACACCTTATAAAAACCGTGAAAGCATCACCCCGGACTCACACTAAGTGCAATCTAGTGTCCTGCTCTGATACCAAATGAAAAAACAATCACGGTTAAATGCTCAAGGCTAACCTAGAGGGGGGGATGAATAGGTTAGGCACCTTTTTCAACTCCTTTAGAAACAAACAAAAGTTTGTCCCTCTAGATTGCTTGTATCACAATATATATATTAATTAAAGACAGTTTAATCAATATATAAACACAAGTAAAGTGTGATACAAATAAGTAATTGTAACACATACACAATCTATATTATAAAAAGGAAGTCAACATACATTAAGAGTTCTATCCACAATACAAATATTAGAAAGATAGGGATAGAGAAAAGTTGAAACAAGATATAACGTGGTAAACCTCCGAAGAGGAAACATCCACGGACTAGCAGCCACTGACAAACAAAATCCACTAATAGATAAGACAAGAAAGATCTCTCAAGTGACCTATTCACCTAGAAACCAACCTCTTATCCTACTCTAGAAGTTGTCGCCCTATGCTCAACAATCCGAGGCTTCACACCTCTTGTTAAGACTTCCTTACTCACCTTATCCGGATCTTCACAACCCAAGGCAAGACTTCTTGCTTAAATATCCGAGTCTTCCCGACTCTAGTCAAGACTTCCTTACTCACCTATCCGAGTTCTCCCAACTCTAGGCAAGATTTCCTGCTCGACTATCTAAGGCTTCACACCTCTAGCCAAGACTTCCTTGCTTGATAATCCGAGGCGTCACACCTCTTGCCAAGACTTCTTGCTCAACACCATAGGACTCACACCTATTGTCAAGACTTCCTTCGCATAAGGCATCTACGTGATCATGAATGCAAAACGCAAACAAGCACGTAACATAGAATGCTATGATTAAAACATCATATGGAAAATACTAGACAAGAGCATGAATGCACAAATCACTTATAGTATAGTTTATCATGCATGAGTAGTCAATCTAGATTATGTAAGATATGATCAACATTAATCACAAACTAGATTCATGCATATATCTAAACTTGAATCACAAGATATGATCAACAAATCACAAGATCAAGTTTAAATCACAAAAACCTAAAACATGCTAAAATCATATGACAATGTCAAATAGATCTAAGCATAAGTTCTAGAGCATATTCCTAATCATAGATTCAACAAATCACATGAATAGCTAAAAATAACATAAGCACATGTATTATGTGAGAATTTCGGCTAAGAGAGCCTAATACATGTGATGAACTATTTTTCATAAAATCAATCAATCAAAGATCACAAAATAGTCCTAGAATCAAAGCTAGCCCAATACAATCCCAAACATGTCATAACATAGGCAAAATCAAAACCTAACTAAACATGAATGATTTCAATTGAAATTCAACCTAGCTTTGAAAGTGTTAAAAACAAAATTAAAAACACTCACAATATACAAATATAAGTAGAAGAAGAAAACCTAAGGCAATTGACCTAGTTTTAAAAGAAAACTTAGAGAGAAAATCAATACCTTAGTTGATCTAGGTGCAGTCTCGTTTTTGTATGATTAGACATCAAAGACAGCAGTATAATTAACTCAAACCTTCAGAGAAAAGATGTAGGATTAATAGATGAACACTCTCAATTTTGAATCACTCAAATCGGAGTTCAAATGAAGAAGTTATGGTGTTTGGAAGGAGAGAAAATTTAGGGAGAAAATTTAGGGAGAAAATTTTGCACACTTGATTTGAATTTCTTCTTAGAATGAAATGTGAGAGGGAAAGAGTTTATAAAGGAGTGGGAGGCTTGGACATGTGAAATGACCAAGAGGAGAAAAATGAAGCCAAGCAAGCTTGCTGCCTGAGATGGCACATGGGCATCTCGGGGCAGCAAGCCTTCTGCCCCGAGAAGGCCACGCGCCATCTCTGGAAAGAAGTACCTTGCTTGCTTCTTTCTCCTCCAACTTTCCTTCGCGTTCTTCGACTGTTCTCCGGCCTCCAAACTTGGAATTCGAATCCGTTTATGAATTAAAACCATAACTCTTACAAAGACAAGGAAATATAAGATACTCAACCCACAAAATAATAGTTTGACTCGATATACGAAGACGAAGACAATGTATGAAACATGAGTTGAAAGTTTAGTATCTTTTGACTTAGAACTTGAAATCAATAGTATGAGTAACCAAAATTACCCAAACTCAATCAAGAATGATTTAAGACTAAATCCAATTTCAATATCCATGTTATACAAACTTATACACACACAAACACAATTCACACTAGAATGCAAACTACATAAAGATAGTTTCCAATCATGCATATTCCAAAACATGTTATTTCCAAACCAATGCATGAGCATTCATCTTAAAGTGTGTGAATATGTTATACATGGTGCACAATGATGCAGGGACACATATGAATGAATTGTATGTGTGTGCCTATAATGGTGCACAACGATGCAGGGACACAAATGTATGATATGTGTGTGTGTCTTAGCCTTGTAAGAGAAAGATAAGGTCTTAGTATACCTTTGTAGAAACAAATTGCATCTTATCTCTTTGAAGACTTAGAACTTGCTTTGACTTGTTGTTTCTTCTTCCTTGAAGCTTGAATCATCATGAACCTAAACAACTAAGTCATTACAAGTAAAAATCATTTTGATATGGAATTCATGCCACACAAACTAAAACCTAACAACTTGGAGCACCAGGCTTTGAACTTGAAGTCTAGGGGGTTGATCGATTTAAAAGATCCCTTACTTATGATGCTTTTCTCCTTTAGGAATTTTGGCGAAGGCTAGTTTTAGCTGGTGAATTTTTTAAGGTCAAGAATCGGGCAACTGAAAAAGCCTTAACCAACTGGGAGCTGTCGATCAAAGAACCACGTGGATCGGTCCCTGGAATCTCTTCGGTCTCAGAAGAAGGAGTGGAGAGATCATTGCTGCAGTCGAGGCAAAGAGCCCCATTCCATGCATTTGGAGGTTCCATCGGAGCACTCTCTCTCAACCTTTTATGCAAGTCAGAAGTCGGGCGTGAAAGGTGTGGTGCCTGATGTCGGACCAATCCCTAGAGAAGATTACAACTAATGGATGGATGATTCGATTGATATAATCACTTGGCCTTCAAACGAAAATCTTCTCTGCGAGTACGAGATGGTGCCCGACCTGAGCATCGGTAAGAGTTCTAAATCCTCCTCCCAGCCTTGATTTATTTTGTAGAAATTTCATTTTTGTAAAGATTCTTTGTAACGATTCTTTGTAAAGATTATCAATGAAATTTTGAGTTAACTGTAATTTTGAAAAGCGAGTGGTTTGATCCTATTCATGCTTAAGAAATTTTACCGAGTATTTGTTTTTTTTTTGTTGCTTTTACCGCCGAATTATCTTTCTGAACTGGCTACCGTAATCTTTTGTGCCAAGTGTCTTATTAAACGGGTTAATACGATCTTTTGAGCCAAGTATCTTATTAAACTGGCTATTGCAATCTTTATGTAAAGTATCTTATTAACCTGACCATTTTTATCCGAGTAACTTTATTGAGTATCTTTTTAAACTTGGTTTTGTTACCCAGTTATTTTCAATGCCAAGTATCTTATTAAAATAGCCTATATTTACCGAGTCATCTTGAAACAAATAAGTTAATTTACTTGTTTCATACTCAAGGTTATTACCCAAACATTACATCAAGGCTTACCATGATCATATGTTCTAGTCCTTACACATTACCGAGGACGTCTCCCCAGTTTTTCTGTGCAAGGGTTTGCCGAATCGTTAAGCTTTTCGAACCGCTTAACACAGCTAAGCATTTCACCGAAATTTTTCCTGATAGCACCCCGATTCTTTCTCCAGAATCTGGTGCATCAGGTTTGCCTTTTTGCTAAGGTCAATTGACCTTGCTCGGCTGGCATGCTCTTTCGAGCTTCTCTTCCCATTCAAGAATCAATGGTCCTGAGTATTCTATTTGCATGTTCTTATTATCATGCTCGTCTTTCATATGTTATCATGCTTTATTTTTTGGAAATCCCAAGTTTGATTTTTATTTATAAATTGTGATCCATTGGGTCGTACAATCCAATATGCTCCATGGCCAACTATTCCTTCAATTTTGTACGAGCCTTCCCACTTATCAACTAGGGAACGTGCAACTTTGTTTTTTGTATTCAATGACACCTTTCTGAGTACCAGGTCTCCTAGTTGAAATTTCCTGACCCGAACATGAGAATTGTAGTGGCGAGTTACTCTTTACTGATATGCCATATTTCGTATTCGGGACTTCTCCCTTTATTTTTCTAGCCTCATCTAGACTTTGTAACACCATGTCAATATTCTGATCTTCATCATATAACCTGACCCGGGGTGATGTGTATGATGTTTCTACGGGGATAACAACTTCTGTTCCAAACGCTAAAGTGAATGGAGTTTCTCCGGTTGAAGTTCTTGTTATTGTCCGATATTCCCATAATACTTTTGGAAGTTTTTCAACCCAACTTTCTTTCTTGGCATCCAGTTTCGCTTTGACTGTATGCTTGTTGATTTTGTTTACTGCTTCAGCCTGCCCGTTTGTTTGAGGATAGGCAAGTGTGGCATAGTAATTGGCAATTTGGTACTCCTTGCACAGCTGTTTGAATTTCAAGTTATCGAACTGGGTACCGTTATCAGTGATGATAATGTTTGGGACTCCAAACCTGTAGAGTATATTCTTTTTCATGAAATTTTTGGTATTTGCTTCTGTGATATGCACTAATGCTTCAGCTTCTGCCCATTTCGTAAAATAGTCAACGACTACTATGGCATGCTTCTCTCCACCCCCTGTCCCAGCTAGCATTGGGCCAATTAAATACAAACCCCACATGGCAATTGGCCATGGGAATGTGAGGTTTCTAAGTTGTTCAGGGGTTGTCGGATATCATTAGCAATCCTTTGGCAAGTATTGCAACTCTTCGAACATCGATGTGCATATGAGAATAAAGTAGGCCAATAATAACCTTGCATGAGTACCTTGTGTGCTAAACTTTTACCCCCAGTATGGTTTCCAGAAAATCCCCCGTGGATTTTCTGTAATATCTGACATGCATCTTCCTTTGACACATATCTTTGAAGTGTTCGGGAAAACCCCCTTCTGTATAGTTCTCCTCTAACCAATGTGCACCTTGCTGATCGATACATGATACGTTTTGCTTATAGGGGATTTTCCAGGAGCACGCCTTTTTTTAGGAACCTTTTTAGTTGAGTCATCGAACCGTCTGACAGTGTTTGGATTTTTAAAATTTCAAAGTTTTTTGGCTCAACTGTGCTCGATTTGAGGAGATGTGCAACCAGAATAATTTTAGCCTGATTGTGCTTGTTGCTAGTGCTTGTTGCTAATGCTAGTTTGGACAAAGCGTCCTCCTTTTCATTCTCCTCCGTGGGGATCTGGGCAATCCTATATTCTTTGAATTTCTTAAGGATCTATTTTGTAATGTCACGATAGGTTATCATGCCTTTATCCCTGGCTTAGTATTCGTCTAGGAGTTGGTTGACAACCACCTTTGAATAGCTAAATATCTCGACTTCATCTGCCCCGAGAGCTATGCAGACTCTGAGTCCAGCTAGTAGCGCCTCGTACTCGGCTTGATTATTGGTTGCTTTAAAGTTAAACCTCATGGCAAACTCAATATCATCTCTTTTTGGAGTGCATACTACGATCCCTGCCCCGCTGCCGTGAGTGTTTGAAGAGCCATCGACATATAATTTCTATGGGAATTTTTGTCCAACATCTTTTTGCTTCCAGGTTTGGTTCTGTGAACTCTGCTATAAAATTTGCCACTGCTTGGCCTTTGAGAGGTGTCCTGGGGACGTACTGGATATCGAATTCACTTTACTCAATTGCCCATTTGGTAAGTCTTCCTGAAATCTCTAGCTTCTGTAAAATTTACTTTAATGGCCAGTCGATGAGAACTTGGATTGTATGAGCCTGAAAGTATAGCCTTAGCTTCCTTGCCACTGAAACCAATGCTAGGGCCATTTTTTATGCCTGTGAATACCTGGTCTCGGCTGGTAAAAGTGCCTTGCTGGTATAATACACTGCTTCTGTACTCCATATTCTGTTCTGACTAGGACTGAGCTTGCTGCTAGTTCTGTAATTGATAAGTATAAGTGGGGTATCTCTCCCATTTATGGTTTCAAAAGGATGGGAGCTTGCCCTAGGTACTCTTTGATTTTTATGAATGCATGCTTGCACTCTTCGTTCCATTCGAGTCCTTTTCCTTTTTTAATTACTCTAAAAAAGGGTTCACATCTGTCTATGGCATTTGAAATGAATCTACCCAAGGAAGCTAAACATCATGTTAAGCGTTGTACTTCCTTTAGTGTCTTTGGTGAGGTCATTTTCTACAAGGCTTGGATCTTTTTAGGATTGACTTCGATTCCCCTTTGGTGAACTTGGAAACCCAAGAACCTTCCTGGAGGAACTCTGAATAAACACTTGTTTGGATTCAGCTTCATTTGGTACCTCCTCAAAACATCGAATGTCTCTCGTAGGCCTGAGGTATGCTTGTCTGCCGAGATGCTCTAGGTCAGCATGTCATCTATGTATACTTCCATGTTTCTTCCTATTTGTCATGCGAAGATTCTGTTGACCAGCCTTTGATATGTTGCCCCTGCATTTTTTAATCCGAAGGGCATTACTATATAATAGTACAAGCTCTGATTAGTTGCGAACGCTGTTTTTTCTTCGTCAGCCTTGTTCATCTGGATTTGGTTATATCTCGAGTAGGCGTCCATAAAACTGAGCAATTCGTGGCCTGATGTAGCATCCAACAGTTGGTCTATCCTTGGGAGTGGAAAACTGTCTTTTAGGCATGCTTTGTTCAAATCTGTGAAATCTACACACATTTTCATTGTCCATTTTTCTTTTGGACGAGGACTACATTAGCTGCCCATTGAAGGTAGTTGATCTCTCTAATCGACCCTACAACGAGTAGTTTCTCCACTTCCTGTTTGATTGCCTAACTTCTCTCGAGATTGAATGACCTTCTCTTTTGTATGACTGGTTTTGCATTAAGGTCTACCGCGAGATGATGAGATATTATTCGGGCCTCTATCCCGACCATGTCTTCATGACTCCAGGCGAACACATCCTTGTATTCTTTAAGTAGATCAGTGAGGCTTTATTTGACTTTTCCTTCCAAATTGACCCCGATCTTGATCTTCTTATCTGGTTCATCTTCTTTCAAGATAATTTATTTGACCTGTTCATTTTTGGACGCCTTCGACTCTTCTCTTGGATAAAATTCGAATGACAATGACTCTTTTTTCTGACTCGGTTGCGTTATAGTGCATACTTGTTTACCATCATTTTTGTCTTTGTATACTGACAGGTTAGCTTTTCGGGCCATCTCTTCGGACCCCTTGACTACACCTAGCCCCTGTTTGGTCAGGAACTTGATCATCAATGCATAAGTGGCTGTTACGGCCTTAGTTTTATTCAAGAATGGCCAACCCAACAACGCATTATATGGCCAATTGTCTAAGTCTACCACCACAACTCTAGCAATACTGTTCTCTGACAAGGTGCCGTTCCAATTTTTACGGGAAACTTTACCATCCCGAGAGACCTGACCTCAATTCCTCCGAATCCCCTGAGTGGGGTATGAAAATGCTGTAAATCCTTTCAGTCCAAGACTTCCAAAAAGGCCAGACTGGAACTTGAAGTCCAGGGGGTTGATCGCCTTAAAAGATCCCCTACTTATGATGCTTTTCTCCTTCAGGAATTTCGGCAATGGCTAGCTTTCAACAATCCGAGGCCTCACACCTCTTGTCAAGACAGCCTCACTCACCTTATCTGGATCCTCACGACCGAAGGAAAGACTTCTTGCTCAACTATCCGAGTCCTCCCAAATTTAGTCAAGAATTCCTCGCTCACCTATCCGGATCCTCACAACCCTAGAAAAGACTTCTTGCTCGTTTATCCAAGTCCTCCAGACTCTAGCCAAGACTTCTTTGTTTGACAATCCAAGGTCTCACACCTCTTGCCAAGACTTCTTGCTCAACAACAGAGGTCTCACACCTATTGTCAATACTTCCTTCTCATAAGGCATCTAGGTGATCATGAATGCAAAACGCAAATAAGCACAAAACATAGAATGCTATGATCAACACATCATATGGAAAATACTAGACATGAGCATGAATGCACAAATCAAATGTAGTCTAGTCAATCATGCATGTTTAAATCATCTAGATCATGTAAGATATGTTCAACATTATTCACAACCTAGATACATGCATAGATCTAAAGTTGAATAACAAGATATGTTCAATAAATCACAAGATCAAGTTTAAATGACACAAACCAAAAAACATGCTAAAATCATATGACAAAGTCATTTAGATTTAATCTAAAGTTCTAGAGCATATTCCTATTCATTGATTCAATAAAACACATGAATAGCTCAAAAGAACATAAGCACATGTATCAATGTGAGAATTAGGCCAATAGAGCCTAATACATGTGAGGAACTATTTTTCACAAAATCAATCAATCAAAGATCATCAAATAGTCCTAGAATCAAAGCTAGCACAATACAATCCCAAACATGCAAAAACATAGGCAAAATCAAAACATAACTAAACTTGTAAGATTTCAATTGAAACTCAACCTAGCTTTAAAAGAGTTCAAAACTCAAATCAAAACACTTACAATACACATATATAAATTGAAGAAGAAAACTTTGAGAGAAAATAAATACATTAGTTGATTTAGGTGCAGTCCCGTTTTTGTGTGTTTAGACTCCAAAAAAAGTAACAATACTCACTCAAAGATTCAGAGAAAAGATGGAGGATGAATATACAAACACTCTCAACTTTGAATCACTCAAATCGGAGTTCAAATGAAGAAGTTATGGTGTTTGGAAGGTGAGAAAATGTAGAGAGAAAATTTTCCGCACTCAAGTTTAATTTCTTCTTAGAATGAAATGTGAGAGGGAAGGAGAATATATAGGTGAGGGAAATAAATAAGCCAAAAGACAAAAATGCTGCTATTTGTTATTGATTCCCCAATATGGCATGTGGGCATCTCAGGGCAGCAAGGTATTGCAGCCGAGATGTCCATTCGCCATCTCGGGCTTGCACCTCTTCATGGTCTTCGACCATGGTGCAATCCCCTTATGCTTCCCTCACGTTCTTCGACCGTTCTCCGACCTCTGAACTCGGAATTCTAATCCATTTGCAGATTACAAACCATAACTCTCACATGAACATGGAAATATAAGATACTTAACCCAGAAAATAATAATTCGATATACGAAGACGAAGACAATGTATGCAACATGAGTTGAAAGTGTAGTATCTTTTGACTTAGAACTTGCAATCAATAGTATGAGTAACCGAAATGACCAGAACTCAATCAAGAATGATTTAGACTAAATTCAAGTTCAATAACCTTGTTATACAAACATATATACACACAAATACAATTCACACTAGAATGCAAACTACATAGAGATAGTCTTTAATCATGCATTTTCCAAAACATGTTATTTCCATACCAATGCATGAGCATTCATCCTTAAGTGTGTTAATGTGTTATACATGGTGCACAACAATGTAGGGACACATATGAATGAATTGTATATGTGTGCCTATAATGGTGCACAACGATGCAGGGACACAAATGTATGAATTGTGTGTGTGTGCCTAAGCCTTGTAAGAGAAAGATAAGGTCTTAGTATACCTTTGTAGAACCAAATTGCATCCTTTATCTTTGGAGACTTAAAATTTGATCTGACTTGTTGTTCATTCTTCTTTGAAGCTTAAATCATCATGAATCTAAACAACTAAATCATTACAAGTAAACATCATTTTGATATGGAATTAATGCCAACACAAACTAAAACCTAACAGGCTGGCCCTTTGATTTCAACTGAAGCTGTGATCGGCCCTGGTCTCTTTCTTTGTTTCTGACCTCTACTCCCTTTTCAAGATTACATCCTAAAGGTGTCCTCCCCGAATGAGGGTTTCTATATAATCTCTGAGCTGGTAACACTTGGAAGTCTCATGACCGGTTTTCTTGTGGAATCGACAGTATTTGGTTATATCTCGCCGAGCAAACTGAGACTGTCGACGTGGATCTTTTACCAGATTTTTCTCTTCCAGTATGGCAGGATTTCCTTCTGCTTTTTCTGAAGATGGGTGCAGCTGAAGTATCTACCTCAGAATTTCTCCGTGGTCTGTTCGACATTATGTCCGTTTCCTCCATCCTTGCTTTTTTCTTTGCCGTTTCCTTTTTTGTTTTCCCTTTTGGTTCTGTACCATTGACTCGGCATCCTTTTCAAGTTTTCCTCCATACATGTAGCATCTTCCGTGGCTAACTCCTCTTCTTCAGCTAGTGCATATCCTCCCGCCATGTCCATCATATCTGAATATCTGGTTAGACGGGCTCTTCTTAGGTCGAAAGATAGCCGTCCATTATGTAAATTGTTGATGAATGCAACAATTATCGCTTCGTCATTTGCACTGCCGATTTCTGATATCGCTAGGCCGAATCTCCCAATGTATTTCTTCAAGGACTCATCTTTCCCTTGTTTTAGCTGAGAAAGGTAAGCCACTGATTTTTTCCTGTGAACATTGCCCAGAAATTATCTGGAGAAACTTCTACTTAGTTCATTGAAACTTTCGATACTCGTTGGGGGCTATCTCCTGAACCATCTTGAGCCTGTGTCTCCTAGAGTTTGTGAAAAGTTGAGGCATTGTAAGGGGTCACTATGGGCATACTGAGCTATAGCACTTTTATACCGCCTGACGTGTTCTTTAGGATCTTTATCCTTCTTGAACTACTCCACTTCCGGAATCCTGAATCTTTCTGGGAATAAAGTCTGCAGGATGTCCCTAGTGAATGGACTGTCAGAATCTTCATCAGATAAGTTGTTGTACCTATAACATCTGACCAGTGCGTCCATCTGACGCCTAATGTTTTTAACTTCTCGGTTCAGGCTCTGAATTATGATATCTCTATCTCCCACCAGATTTCGGTGATGGTTAAACTGTCGGGTGACTGTCACTTATCTCTCTGGCTCTTCGCTTTGATGCCGAGTCTCACGGGTTGATTCTTGCAGGCTTATGGTTCCGTGATGGCACTTACGATGGTGCCTATCGATATCTTTTGATGACGACCGATCCCTGTGTCGGTCGTGCTTGCGGTGTCTAGCACAGGTTATCTGATCATCGTTCTGCCTCTGGTATGGTTGCTCATCTTCGGGTGTTTCATGTTCAGCCTGATTGATTGGCAAAAAGTTCCTTCCTGGTTCCAGTGCATCTAATCCTGGCCCAATTATAACCGAGTGAAACCTTATAGGTGGGAGGTTAGGAAGTTGTTGTTCTTCTGCAGGTAGTAGATCAACTCCTTCCTTTGCCGCGTCTATCACCAGTTGTTGCAGCGGCTCTCAAAAGAGTTATGTCAGGTCTTTGCTGGTCGGAGGGATTTGTTGGATCCCTGCCAGGGATGTTGGTTGGTTCTCAGTTGTTACAGCGAGATCTCATAAACTACTGCCAATATGGACAATATCTGAAGATTTTTGGACATCCTCAGAACTGTTTCTGCTTCCCGCCATTACCTTTAGTTAAATCAGAGGTTCGACGCCCCTCCTTCTAGCGCCAATTGTTGACGTCAATTTCTGGATGTGAGAAAAGTCAACAAGATTTGGATTTTAGCTGTGATTTCAACGAGAAAGAGAAGGAGAAAGTAATTGGACAAAGGTTTTACGTGGTAAAACTCCGATGATCAGAGAAATGTCCACGGGTGGTTGAATTAACAACCGAGCCAAAATCCACTATAGAAAAATATTTACAACTCTCGATCTCTCTTTTTTCTCTATGTATTTGTGAGGAGATTATGGGTCTATTTATATGTGCATAGAGCCCTAATTCTTTTTGTACAAGTAACTAAAGATCTTTGTATTTAATTATGTTTAGTTACTTGTTCAAGGTAGTCTGTCTTCTTTCCTATTTCGGAGACTTGTATAGAGATCAAATGAGACTCTAGTAATATAGTCCAGTTAAGACTTTCCTTACAAATACATAAGTCTTTTTGAAGCAATAAATTTGTTTCCTAATTGTGTTCTTTTTGGTATTCTATTCTTCTTAGTATTCTTCTTAGAATTCTTCTTTGATATCGATATCTTCGCATATTTTAACGACTCTTGACTCTTGTACGAGTTACGCGCTAGGCTTCTTTATTTGGTTTTCTTCATGTTTGTCCTGAGTTAGAACATGATATTTACTGGTCTCGAATGACATCATCTGATCCCGAGTAGAACATGTCATCAGTTAACCCCGAGTGTCGTTAATTGACCTCCAGTAGTATATGACGTCAGTTGACCCCGAGTTTGTTCAATACTTGTTTACTTAGGCTTCTTATCTTTGGTGATGTTTTGTAGGATATTTTCTGAATGTCTATTCGGATGTCCACCTGGCAATTCTATCCTCTTTGTCAATGACGTGTATGTATAATAAAATTTACATAAGAAAATCTATAAGAAAGATCAACCAGTATGAACATCGATCTATAAGAAAGATCGGCCTAAAAAGAAGACCGATGTATAAGAAAGATAGATCAAAAGGAAGAATCTGAGCTACGAAATAAAGATCAACTGAGAAAAAAGTTAAAAGGGGCAAGAGAGATCAAGGATGAGCACTTGGATTGTCCTGCTAAAAAAAAACACGATCAACATCATGTATATTTGGCAGTGACCCTGTATATCGACAACAACTTATAAATGACAACGGTCCTAGATGTTAGATTCCAAGAAACATGAACCCCTAGAGAACAAGAGCACCTAACTTGTCATAAACATGAATATAAGACAGTGGCCTTAGAGGGTGGTTGGTCAGAAGTACAATCTCCATATAGCACCAGCTTACTTTTCTGTGAGCAATGACATCTACCATGTTTTTCTCAACTTGTGAGGAAAGACATTACTCAGAGATACCCTAATCAAATTCCTCTTACGGTTTTCAACCTCAAAATTTTTAAGCTGTTTTGAGCTCTAAAACTTCGGAAGATCATTGAAACCTACCTTTAGAGGATTTTCTATGCATTACGATAAAAACATTGAATAATGGAATACTGCATGGTCAAAAGAAAAGGCGAGAAAGATAAAAGCATAATGATGGCGAACAAAGCGATTGTGCAAAGGGAATGTAATGAAAGCAAGCAAAGAAAAAAAAGGGGTCGAAACGTGGTGAGCAGGAAAAAAAATTAAGCTTCAATGACCGTGTGAAGTATCAAAAAGTTGGGACCTCCTTTGAGTAAAGAAACTTAAAAGCACCCAGGCACCAAATCTTAGGTGCCAATCTATTTAGTTTGTAGTGGCGGTTCAACTAGTCATATCTCTTCACCTCGGTGAAATAACTCAATAAACTGTAGCTATTCAACTCTGCAGGTCCATTCAGCTCGTTAGCTTTTCACCTCTGTTATTCGTAAAATCTTAATGAGTGACGACTCAGCATGATTACCCAAATATGTGGCAGTCAGAGATGCCATGTCACTAAAATCAACTAGACTAAACCAACCTAAGTTGTCTAAAGATTGTCTCAGAATACCATGTCGGGGTTACCTAAATGGTCAAGTGGAAATAACTTAACTAAGGTGATTAGATTGACCAAGTAAAGATGACACAATCAAGATTTTTAAGATGGTTAGGTCAAGGCCTCTGATCGGGATTGAATTACTTGTCACGAAAAATGAGATTTGGTCAGATCCGGTAGATGGTCGGCTGAGCGACATATGGACAATGCTGAATTCAATACAATCATGAATCAAATACGTAAAGAATGAGTCTTACTCAAACAAGGTGTCTCGAAGCACACTCTCATAAGGAAACAAATTCCCTTAAAGATATCAATGTCCAGATTAAGGAAGATATCTAATGCGTTCAGAATAGGAAAGAAGAATAAAACAATTTCAACAAGTCAGAATTTCATTAAACCTCAACAACTTTCTTTACTTGTACACCAAGAATTAGAGTTTTAAATGGGTATAAATAGACCCTAAAAACACCATTGAAATGAACAATGTAAAATAAGTATACAAGAGGGCAATAGAGAATAAGTGTGTAATAAAATATTCATAGTGAAGTTCTTTTCTCGCCCTCTTCGATTACCATGGTATTTTCCCTTAATGGGTATTCCACGTAAAACTCTGTGTTTTGCATGCTTGATTTCTCTTCTTACTCTCTAGTTCAATTGTCGATTTGTATTAATTTGTTAGATGCGTGATTAATTCTACGTAGTCCAAAAATCACCTTCAACAATAGATGCTAGAAGAAAGGGGAACATTAACTCTCGCCAAAACCTTGTGAAACAGTGACATGGCAAACAGTAGAGACAAAATTCAATCCCTGTATAAAGCTGGCACCCCGCGTGGTGTTAACAATCCTAGCTTAGCAAACACCAGCGTTACTGGAGGAGACTTACCTTTCAAGACCCCGAATTCCACCAGACAAGCTGTGATAAATTATACAGACACCACATTCCTAGTATTTCTCCAGATGCATTCCGGTAAATCCAAGAATCCCTATGGAGAGTCATTGATGACACAGTTAGACAAGGAATCAACATAACGGCTACCACCAACTTGACCTCACCATATCAATTATCTATGCCATTGGTGTGCATTCTGAGATAGCGGTAACAACCTTAGACACTCCCTAGTAATTTGGAATAGATATGGTAGATTCTCTTGAATGGAGGGAACACTACTACAAGAGAGATGATTGCCAAGATGACCAGGGAATCAATGAACCCAAAGGCCAATAAAACAAAGAAATAAAACATAGGGAGTCCAGTTTATAGGATGGCATAAGAAAATACCATGGAGGGAGAACAAGGTACGATCGGGGAAAGATAGGTATGACAGTCATAAAAGATGATCCTGATTAGTTTCAATGACAAGGATGCTCCGCCCTTAAGGCGTAGAAAGACAACCTCTACGATTAAGTATAACCTCCATGATGCCTAGGTCACAGGATGAGTCTCAAGGGACCCTTATGGCCTCACCATTGGTCAAAAATTCAAAAAACATGTCAAACCAGAAGGTGAACAAGAAGTTTTATTAAAAAGAATAAAGGCGTTAGAAAGAAGGCAGGGACGTAGAAATTTGCTAGTGAGCAACTAATGAAGTCTGTTATCTAACTTAAATAGGTAGGCTCGGTTCTTAGAAGGTTCATAATGTTGCATGTGGAGCAGTTTAAGGCTAAAACTGACCCACAGGAACATGTCAGAAGATACTAGAGCGCAATGGCTCAGTATGATTATGACGATGCACTCTTATGCAGGATGTTCCCTCAGACACTAGAAATAAAGGGTCCAGAAGGTTTTGTGGCCTTACTTGTGGGTCGATCAGGAATTTTGAAGAAATAATACAAGCATTCACCAGGCAATTCATAGGAAACATTCAAATGAGAAAGTCAATATCAATCCTTTCAAGCCTGAAGCAAAAGAAAAGATGAGAAATTAAAGGACCACTTGACTAGAATCTCATGAAAAAGCGTTGGAGATGCAAGACTCTAATGATGATGGGTGGTTTCAGCCTATGTTAAAAGTCTACAACACATTCAATTGTCACTAAGCTTATGGCAGAAAGGGGAAACCACTTATGTGCACTTAGTGGATGATGTAGGGGATACGTAATGGCAGAGGAATAACAGATTGCCCGTGGTAGGGAATTCATACATGGCGGCCAAACAAAACATGCCCAAAAGCCTAAAGATGGTAGTTCGAAGGGAAAACCTAAGTGGGACTAAAAGAACGATAACTCGGGGAATGACAAAGAAGATCACAAGGATGATGACCAGAAAAGTAATAGGTCTTTCAAGAGGCGGTATACCAACTACAATCCAATGGCCCAAAAGCATGAGGAAGTCATAAATGTGATAGAGAACAAAAACCTATACAAGAAAATTCCTAGCAATCCAATTTTATGAGAAGGGACACCTCCAAGTACTTTCGATTCCAACAAGAAAATGATCACGAGATCTCCATATGCTGCAGTTGAGGAACTACATCGAGAATCTGATTAGAGAGAGACATTTGAAAGATGTAGTCCTAAAAGGTGTAGAGGATAGGCATTTGAACCCCTTGAAGAATGACCAAGAGGGAAAAAATAGTCCTAGAGGAAATTTAGATAGGGGAGCAATCAACACAATCTTCGAAAGACCTAGCACAGTATGAAGTAGCCGAAAGAGGTTGACAGAAGTACATAATGCAATAGAAAGCTAGAGAAACTGAGAGTTAAATCTAGTTGGTCCTGACTGAAAGAAACTTAAGCAAGGCTGGGACCCAATATTTTTTTCTAAAGCCGATGCATACGGGCTCGAAGTTAGAGTTACAATCAAATTGATTGATAATTCACAAGTTACCGGACGTTCTTGGATTTTTTCTTGGAGGATATTTGTAACTAACAAAGAAAAGATATTTACTTTGTCTCCATCCTCAGGAATACAATTTAAAGAATGGGAGCCCACACTCCTAGGTGATTCACGTTCGTGATTGGATTGGAAGATCTTACGAAATCAATTCGGTGCTTGTTCAATCGTCACGCGAAAAAGGTACGATACTTTTATATACATCAATTAATCTAGGTTTAAGGTTCTCGTTGCATAAAAGGGAATTTTTTTATTTATACACAAACCCTAATTTTGTTTTTATCACGCTTCTGTTGCATTTTTTAACCCGTTTTTCCCTACACTTAGAATGGGTCACCAATGTCGTCCTTGTAAAGAAGAAAAATGGACAGCGACGAATGTGTGTAGACTTTACTGATTAAAACAAGGCATTCTTAAAAGATAACTTTCCCTTGCCCCAAATAGATCAGTTGGTTGATGTGACTACGGGGCATGAACTGTTGAGTTTCATGGTCGCTTTCTCTAGCTGAGGTCAAATCTGTATGTTTAAACTAAACGAAGAAAATACCGCCTTCACGAGTAACCAAGGGCTCTATTGTTACAAGGTGATGACTTTCAGCCTCAAGAATGTCGTGGTGACTTACCAAAGGTTGGTAAACAAGATGTTTACCCAACAAATTGGCAGAAACATGGAGCTGTACGTAGATGATATGCTAACAAAAAGCATCACCGTTGAAAGGTATACTGTTAGGATTATGCTCGATAGCAATAGTGTAATATTGTAATTGACAATTTTTTCATATTAATAAAGTGATTTCTAGTTTAACGAATCTTATAGCATTTAAAGTTTAACTATTATAATTGTCAAAAGTAAATAATCATAAGGTCAAAATACTATGAGAAAATAAGAATTGTTCATACATCTAGATATGTATGAGGTAGACACAATTCTTTAGTTAGTCTTGAATAATATTCACAACTTAAGATAAAAGGTTGGGCACCTTTATCTTGTCAAAGTTGTAGATTCTTTTGCTAGCATTTGAGTGGGATCAAATGTGTTATGACGAGTATAAAATCATCAAAGTGTGGTGTCTTTGGGCAAAAGAAAATGAAATACTTTATCTAGAACCGTCAATGGATAAAAGTTTTCATTTGAAGACATTCGGAGAGTCTACCTCAATCCTGAGATAAATGATGGACTTATGGTTACAAGTGTTATCATTTGAGCTATCAATGAGTACGATTATATAGCATAGTCTATCCTCGATAGTTTGGTGGTATTCATTTGTTAATCAATAGAGGGCTTCATTTATAGATATGGACATCGTGGCACCATTTATTGAATAGGAGTAGAATACCATCATATGGATGTTTTGAGGTATTGGATATTAAATCTTAACATTAAGTTTTCAATAGTGTCCATTGAAACATGGCTTCTGGACAAGTCAAAATATCCAAGTTCAAAATGTGGTCATATGACTAAATATGGTAACTTGGAGAGCTATAGGCGGTCTATGAGCTCTTGGTGATTACTGGTATTCTTCACAAAGATGCACTTTCTCCAATAAGGTTGTCTAGGGTACAAATGAGTAACATCAGTTTATCTATCTTTATTTAAGAGTTCAATTTTAGTTCTTTAGTGGAATGAACTAAAATTAAATAGATCGGACCTAAGTGAATCATTTGTTGACTATGATTGGGTTGTGTCTATTGGAGCTTAAATTTAGATAGCCTGCTAAGATCCCCAATCCACACGAACTTGCATGGATCACTTGATATATTCTACCGGACCAATTAATGGGTCCATCTAGAATTGTATTGAGGTATGCGGACTAGTTTCTTTTTGTAAGAATGGGTCTAGTTCACATGTGGACTTTTTATAAAGGTTAAATGGATATAATAAAATAAGAAAATAATATATTGACCCATATATATGTGTTGGGCAGCAAGGCTATTTAGAATAGCTTAATTATATTATATTATTTTATTATTTAATAAAATGGAAATTAATTTCTTTGGTGATTAATTAATTATTTAATTAAAAGCCAAAATCTTTTTGTATTAGGAGATGGTCTCCTAATATTATACTATTGTTGGTAGTATAATCAATATTAAAGACTATGTTTGATAAGTAGATAAATAAAATGAATTATTTATCTAATCAAACTAAGAAGTCTTTAATATGGTTACAAATACACTATTGAGTTGGATTAGGAGTCCTGGTGTAGGATAAATTTCTTTTTAGAAAATGATTCTTAACCACCAAGTAAATCTACCTAAGGAAATGATTCTTAACCACCAAGTAAATACTTCTTAGGAGAGAATTTGGTCTCTTATATATATTACTTGTAAATTTCAACCAATCCTTAGTTTTTGGTGTAAGAAGTTGTTTTTCATTTGTTTTTTTATTGTTATAAAAAAAAACTTCGTCCAACTCATTGTGTGAAGAATTCGGCCATGCATAGAGAAAAGAGGGAACATTTTTGTTTTCAATAGTACACTAGTATCCTTTGCATCAAAATGGTTTTGTATGCAACATCGAATCAAGGTTCATGCGAGTTTCAATCAAATTGATTGATAATTCAAAAGTGACCAGAAATTCTTGGTTTTTCTCTTGGAGGATTATTGTGAGTAACAAAGAAGTAGATTTTATTTGTTTCCATCCTCAAGTATACAATTTAAAGAAAGGGAGCCCACACTCCTAGGTGATTCACATTCGTGATTGAATTGGAAGATCTTACGGATTCAATTCGATGCTAGTTCAATCGTCACAAAAAAAAGGTACGATACTTTTTATATAAATCAATTAATCTAGTGTTAAGGTTCTTGTTATCAAAAGGGAATTTTTTTTTATATACGCAAACCTTAATTTTCTAATTTTCTCACGCTTCCTTTTCGTTTTGAACTTTTTTTTTCCCTACATATATGACGGATCAAATGGAGACATTCAAAGTATTTAGATAGTACGGGATGAAGCTCAACCTGAAGAAATGTGTTTTTGGAGTGCCTTTGGGGAAGTTCCTCGGTTTTCAAGTCCATTAAAGAGGAATCGAGGAGAACCATAAAAAGACAAAGGAACTGAAGGACATAAGGTCCCTGGTTACCTTAAAAGATGTTCAGAAATTGACTATCTGCAAGTCGGCGGGAAGATGCTTACCATTCTTCAAAGCCATAAGAAAGGGAAAATGAATGGAATGGAATGAAGAATGCTAGAAAGCCTTGTAAAACATCAAAGGGTACTTGGGTGAGGCACCAATCTTGTGAAAACTACAAGATGGAGAGACATTATACTTTTACATGTTAGTCACAGTGGTAGCCATAGGGTTAGTACTGGTCAAGGAAGATGAAGGAGTGCAGAAGCCAGTGTATTATACCAGCAAAGCTCTATTACCAGTAAAGACAAGGTACTTAACAGCCAAACAAATGGCATTGGCTCAGGCAACGGCAGCAAGAAAACTGAGGATCTAGGCGCATAAGATCGAAGTATACACAGATTGCCTGCTTAAGCAAATTCTTTCCAAACCAAAAATGTCATAGAGACTGACCAAATGAGTGGTTGAATTGAGCGAATTCGACATTAACTACTCACCTAGGCCTTCGATCAGGGGTCAAGTAGTGACAGATTTCAACACCGAATTTACTGAACCAAGCAGTAAGGTGATTAGGATGCTTATCGAAAAAGAAAAATACATTTTATACTAGCATTGACACGGTGATGGATCATCAAATACACACGGCACTGGGACAGGCATAGTGATGTCCACCCCGGACGGTGATCCTGTGGAATGTTCCTTACGATTTAATTTCAAAGCCATAAATAACATGGCTGAGTATACGGCGTTACTGGCAACCCTTAGAGTAGGAGCAGATGAGCTGGAAATATTCAATGATTCACATATGGTGGTGAATCAAATGCTGAATGAATATCAAGCCAAAGACAGTAACATGGCGACCAATCTAGAAATAGCTAAGGTCCTACTCGGGAGATTTAAAAATGTCAGAATCACTCAGATCCTGAGAGAGAAGAAAGATAAGGTTAATGCCTTATCAAGATTGGAATTGACAACCACAAACATCTAGTCCAAAACAATCCCAATGGCCAATAAGAAGAAACCCATAATCAATGAACAATAAAAACTATTAATCAAAGCAATCGATGAAAGACAGGTCACCTGGATAACCTAGATCAGAGAATACTAAAAAATGGTGCACTCCTTACAGATATTGTTGAGGAAGTAAAAAGTGTCAGATATAGATCTATCCGACATTCAGTAGTAGGGGGAGAATTTTATAGAAGAGGATTTTCAAATGCTTTACAAAGTTACATCGGTCATGTCGAAGGTAACAAGATTCTGTCAAGCATAGAAAGAGGAGTATGCAGAACCATACTGGGGTAAAGTTTGGCTCAAAAAACCATTGGACAAGAGTTCTATTGGCCAACCCTATTCAAGGATGCATAGTCAATGGCGGAGAAGTGAAATACATGTCAAAGGATTACAAATGACAACAAGCAGCCACCTGAATGTTTGAAGAATCTGACCTCACCTTGGCCATTCGCAATGTGGTGAATATATCTGTTTGGCCAAGTATCGACAGTTACTAAAGGTGGTGCAAAACATGCCATTGTAACAATTTATTATTTCACAAAGTGGGCCAACATAAAGGCACTGGTATACATAACATAGGCTAACACAACCAGTATCGTGAAGAAGAATATCATTTATCGATTCATGATTTTAAACACAATCATTATTGATAATGGAACCCAGTTCCATAGCGATAATTTAAGAGAGATTCTCTAGTTTTACGGGACAACTAAAAGAATCTCCATGAGAAAAACTCCTTACTCTTTAGCATTCAGGACTGAGACAATTACCCTAGTTGAGTAGTCCATACCTCCCTTAGAGTCTAGCGGTGCCAACTTGATGCAAATGTTGATAAAATCTGGCCTCCTGTAAGATCATTTCCATACTGACATGTTGCTACCTTAAGTCCTCAACCAGCCTCTTATAGTGAAGTCCAACCTCATCAGACTCCTACTGTGACTCAAGCATAAAATGTTGAGCAGAGTGTCCTTGGCTATTTTGGCATCTTCCTTAAATTTTACGGCTTCCCCCTCAACCAAATGGCTCTTGATTCAAATTCAATGAACCACAACTTAGCCTTGGTGATCCTTACCTCTAACTCACCGTACTTCATGGTGATCTCCTTAACATTTCACTTGCTGTAGTAGCCCAGCTCTGAACACTAGCCAACGACCCCTTCATCGCTTACCTCACATTTTCTTTGCCTCTCCTCGTAAGACTTCTTGAGCTTCGATTGTTGATCGAAGTAGAATTAAGAGCTTCAATCTTTTCAGTGAGCACATTTTTCAGTCAGGAGATTTCCACAACCCACTGATCTTGAGGTATCAGGGCCTGAGTTAAATCTTCCATAACCTTCCAGAGGAGATTGGGTAAGAACAGAGATAGGCTTGGGTAAAAGGTGAATGTAAGGACCTTAATTTATGACTGGATTATTTCATGAAAAATCACACAGAGGATGTTTTTGTAATAGGTAACTTAGATGTTCCATGGCAAGCTTCTAAGGATCCCAAAGTACTTCAAGAGAGGTAGTTCACTTGTGCTTAATTCTCTTTGAAGTGGTTTTAGTTGCACATACTCATATCCCATGCATTCACACACACTTACATACATTTAAGTTGTTATGTATTTGTTTCTTATTGCTCATGTGTGCATTCCTTCACAACCACACTTGCATTTCTAGATTTAAGTGTGGTTTTGTGTTAAGTCCACACTTGCATGATGGTGTGCTTGTTTTGGCACGTTAAAGGGCCATTTGAGAAGGTCTCATTCTTTTCTCTTCCTAGTCTTTGGTCATACGGATTTTTCCAAGAGTTTGGGCATTCTTGTTGTTGTCAAAATCTGACCTTTTGTCACTCATTTGACCATAACTCTTTATACAATTATCTAAATAATGTTTTGTTAGTTCAAGTAGCAAGTAAACTTCCATACCTTACCTTCGGTGTACTGTACAAAAAGTTTGAATGTCGTCTGGTTATATTTTGTGCCCATGGAACTTCACATTCTAAGGTTGCACGGGTGGTTCACGGTCTGCATTGTGGCATGCGCCACGTAAGTTGGCTAGTGTAAGGGTGCATAGTTGCACACTGGTCAGTGTACGGGTATGCAGTTATGTGCGAGTCAGTGCATGGATCTTCTTACCTATGCACTATGTTGATTTCGAGGCAAAATTATATTTTCCCAACAGCTCGTGCCTCCAACTGTATAAACCCTCTTATCTCTTCTTCTTCACTTAGACCTTAGAAATTGAATAAACCCTAAAGAGATATAGAGAGTCTAAAGAGAGAAAGTTCCATTGAAGCTTGATTCACTCTCCAAACCTAAAACCCATGTATCCATTGCATCAATCATTCAAGGGTTTTCATCAATCTTGAGTTGGTAAGTAAGAACAAACACCTCATCTCAATTATTGTTCTTATAGTCCAGTAATTCATTTTTATGCATATAATTTGATAAATCTTGTTTTTGAATGTGTTTCTTGTTGAGTTATAACATTATTGGGTTTGTTTGTGATTGGTTATAGGATTAGGTCATTTTTCACCTAAATAACTATGCTTTGAACATTCATATATGATTAATTGATAACTAGGTTAATAGATTGTGTTTTAATCAACTAGTTAATGTTCTTGAATATTCAAATGTTTGTTTGTTGATAGCTAGCATTTAGGACATATTTGTCCTCTATCTAATTAGGTCTTATTGATTGCATTAGATGATTGCATTTAGTGTCCTTGCCATGCTTAATGACAACTCTTATTGATTTGGCATTTGTTTGGTAATCAGATTTTAGACTTTCATATCTATATCTTGTTAGGTCTTTAAGAGCATTCATGTAGATTTTGATATCTAAGGTTTGTACATAATTGACATCTTTAAGTCTCTAGATAAGCATTTAGTGTTGCCTAGCATTAATTGCATTTAGATGCACTCATTTGCATTCATATAACCCAAAACACTATGAATGATTTTGAGAGGCTTAGGGGTGTGTTGATCTTTGAACCACGATTGCTCACCGAGGATAACTACTCTACTTGGAAAAAAAGGATGGAAGTCTTTCTGATGGACATGGATGAGCATGTGCAGATGTGTGTGGAAGAGGGATACACACCTCTTATAGAGACACTAAAGAATGGGGCTTTTATGGCTAAGCCGAAATAAAAGTGGACTAATGACGAACTCGAGGCTACAGAGTGGAACTAAAAGGGCATTCATGTCTTAACTTGTGTAATGGAAGAGAATCAAACCAATCTCATCCAAACTACTTGAGATGTTCAAGAAGCTTAGGAGATTCTAAGAATCACCCATGAAGGTACCATGAAAGAAGAAGATAATAATTTAGGTACCTTAAAGACAAAGCTTAAATGCTGTGACTGTGGTGGCTTTGGGCACATCTTCACTGATTTTGGAAACTCAAAGAGGCAAACCAAAGGCTTACTCTTGTAGTAAAAGTGAAGAAAGCTCTTTGGGTTTCAAGAGATGTGAAAGGAATCACATAACCTTTACCACTTTACATGATGACAACTTAAAAGCGGCCAAAAGACACCTATCACTCAAAGTCAACAATGAAAAAGCTAGTTTGGATGATGATTGCCACAAGAGCACAAGTGGTAGAAGCTTCGATAAAAAAATTCAAGTTCTAAGAACTTGAGTGATAAAGGGTTGATGTATGAAGACTTCATTGAAAGTCTTAAACGATCCTTGAAAAAAAAAATCAAGAAGTTGAAGAAGGAAAACCATCAACTATGGGCCAAGTTAGATGACACCTTAAAGATGGACATGGTTAATGTGTCCAATTATGAGAAGAAGATCGAAGATTTCTATCAAAGGATGAAAGCAATGAAATATGAACTTGCCAACAAAGACAATTCCTTAAAGATTGTCAAGGATAAAGAGATGAGGTGTTTTGATGATTTGAAGAATGCTAAGATCAAACAACCTCAAGCTCAAGGCAAAAGGAAAGCATCACCTCCATAACATCCTAGGAGGAAGATTAAACTTAGAGAGTCATCCAATAGTGGCCAAGTGGTGAAGAATAATGCAAAACCTCAACAACTAAGAGCTCTATGATCAACCGGCTCAACTACCTCTACATGCTAGACCATAAAGATGCCACAAATCAGCTCAAGTTCAAGGAAAACCCAACCAGTGCATCATCAAAGACAACCTCATCAACGTGGCAATGCCTCGAAGAGATCACAATACAATGATATAAACTCTTACTTTGTACCTACTTGTCATTTTTGTGGTATGATTGGTCACTTAAGGCCAAATTGTTTTAAATACATTAAGTGATAAGAAAGCATAAATGAAAAACGCTTGAAAATTACGGCAAGTTTACATGAACCTAGGGATCTTAGAAACGTGTCTTTGACCACTAGAATTGAAAAGGTGGAACCTGGGAGGGTTAGAAAGAATGAACCCGCTCACCAAATTGCCCATATTACACTCATAGATGTGATTAGGTCCAATGAATTTGGTAAGTCTATAGGGGCTCATGCCACCCATTGACTTGGTTGATATTTGACCCCATTTAGGGAGCTCAAGCAAAGAGAGCAAACTTGCATGATTTGCTTAAGCAAAAAGTTGATTTTATTTTATGCCCTTTTGATAAATGTTTGAGATTCTTGGTTGCACATATAAGCTTATATGCCTTTTTTAATAAGTGCACACCATTGCTTTGTTTGCAATCCATGTCATATTTTGGTTCAACAATGCATTTTTGGACTAAGAGAATTGATTGGGAAGTAAAATTGAATGACCTATAATTTATCTCCATGCCATTTCAACTTGCTTATCAGGACATGCTTAAAATGATATGCATGAAATATTTTTATTGCTTTAATGCAAATGTGTGTGAGTGCAAATGAGAAGACTAATCAATAAAGATCCTGTATCCATGCAATCAATAAGGATTTTATATCCAAATTAGTATTCTCTCTCTACTTAATGGTTAAGCAATGCTACATTCATACGGATAATTATCCAAAATAACCTAATAGGATATCTTAATCCAATGTCTTGATTTATGACCCGTCCTAAAGAAGTGTTCATACTCTCAAGTAAAAGAGTGTCAAAGTAATAAATTAACCGGTAAGACCAGGTCGAACTATATGGAGGTTGTTCACTTGTCCTTGTAGAATTAATTATCTAGATTAATTACTAAGCTTGTTATAAAATGAAAATCAATTAAAATTAAAACTAGGGCTAATGAATCCACTGTTGGTAATTCGAATATGATCCAATTATTAATATTTAGTCCAGATTAATCGGATGGTATTCCACTCCACTGACCACTCTCTGATAGATATGGGTAAAAGTACCCACTGTGCTAGACAACATCTGTTTATCTACAGTGAGTCAAAACTACACAAAGATTAAAGGGGATAAACCACAATCTGCTAGATATAGGTAAAAGTACTCACTGTGCTAGACAATATCTGTCTATCTACAGTGAGTCAAAAACTCCACAAATATTAGAGGGGAGAAAGCATAAAATTAATAAACTTACCAAAATTGGATCATATTTTCCATACCAACAGTATCACCTTTGGCCCCAGCTATATAAAATTAGCCAGACATAATTTAACTAGAAAATAGCTATTTTATTTAAACTAAGAATTTGAGAACAAAAGAGAGAGAATTTCACAAATCTAACATCAGATTTGGATTCAGAACATCAAAATTAGGGGGAGAGGCCTCCTATTTGTACAAAATACGGATGAAAATTGACCATCAGATGAATTTAGAATGGTGCGTCCAGATTTTGCCATGTCATCAGTGAACAGTGATGCATTTGCGAGTGAACAGTAACGCATCCGTGAGTGAACAGTAAAAGTCACCTGTGAACAGTAAAAGTCACCTATGAACAGTGAATAGTCAAAATTACAAAAATGCCCTTCGTGGTCTTCTTAAGGTTTTTTGACGTTCTAAACTTGAAAACGATGTTTGTTTTGCCATCTGACTTCTCCACGATTATGAATTGATCGAATTACCTCTGAAATACAAAGAAAAATACAATGATTACTACACAACACATTTATTTAAGCGAACAAACGAAATTATGTCTAAATTGGGGAATTAATCATATTGGAAGTGTAAAATGATGATATTATCTTTTAGTAAACATACACTTTTCAGTGTTAATCACACCCTCAACAAGCTTATTGCTAGTCCCTAGAAATTAAAGCGAAAATAGTAAAAACTCAAATTCAAATCTCTAAACTACCAAATAGACAAACTCTCCCATACCTCTGTTCTCACCCTTTGACAACCAGTCATCAATTGAGTTATCAATCAAAATTTCTTGTTTAATAAAGATCAACACGATAACTATGAGATTCAATTGAAATCAAACAACATTTCATTCCGAAATCTCACCAAGGCTTTTTCTTAGGCAGCAGTTTTATTCTCTTCTTCTTCATTTTTTTTAATACAACAAAATTGGAAACAAACATTCCATCTTTAATCCATGTAGCGAGCTTTAGGCCAAAGACTCTCAAACCAGTTGGCTTTAGGGCATTAAATGTTAAAACACTCCTACGGGGTTAATTACTCGAATTGCATATGTTTTTTTAGTACAATTCCCTTAAGCTTTCTCTTTAACCCGTGTAACGAGTTTTGGGTCAATGACTCCCAAACTAGTTGGTCTTAGGGCATTAGGTGTTAAAGCACCATTTGGACTTAATTGCTTGAGTTAAAGAGGCTTCGGAACTGCACTTTATTCTTATCCAGACTCCACCATTTTGCACGAACACTCTATACTTACTGAGGCATTAGGCCCTACTACTAAGTAAGATTTTTTGTCACAACACACAAAATTATTATTATTATTATTACTATATAAAATTTTAAACAAGACCACT
Organism: Dipteronia dyeriana; assembly: GCA_032871835.1. Taxonomy (NCBI): domain Eukaryota; kingdom Viridiplantae; phylum Streptophyta; class Magnoliopsida; order Sapindales; family Sapindaceae; genus Dipteronia; species Dipteronia dyeriana. Next base: position 113,422,789 of record CM065300.1, on the reverse strand, counting down.
GCCTTCGATTGTTACCTTTGAATGATGTTTCAGAACTCAATATCGTAAAATCTCAACTTACTGCACATAATCACATGTCAATGTGCATGTGTGTCTAGAATAGTTCGAAAAATTTCTCAAGATGACTTAATGAACAAAAGGATTAGTCAATGATATCACAATGTAGAGTTTATAAATTTGAATAGTCAGAAGAGAGGAAAAGAAAAAAAAATGCATCAGAAATACAAAGATGTGTCTAAGAAGTATCTAAAAGATCTCCTTACTCGGCCAGTTTTATAAAAAAAATGGTCAAAAGTTAGTTTTTGTTTTTAAAAAATAAAAGTTATTGAATCAACTATCCCATCCCCCCAACCAGAATGAGACATTGTCCCCAATGTCTTTATAAAGAGTTAAGGTTAGAAGATATCACCTGAACAACTTGAAAGACAACAAAATCCTGAAAAACAACAAAAGAAATACAAAATAAAGGAAAATAAAATGCATAAAAACCATGAGACAATCACAAACTGAGATTCAGATCAATTCTGCATTTCTTGTTCTCTTCATCAGTGGACTAATCAATTTTGGAGGTTGAAGGATCTGGCACATAATTGAAAGCTTGTAACTAGTCAATCAGTTCATGAGGACTTGAAGCAGATATAAAGATTTTTCGGATTAAAGGTGGAATGCAATTATTTTTCTGAGCATGATCAAGAAATGAAAGCAAACCATCATAAATTTTATTAACATTCAACAAACCGATGGGTTTCTCATGGATGTGTATTTGCGCCTATGATACCATTGTAAAGATTTCTTCTAAGGTTCCAAAACCACCTGGCAAAGCTATAAATGCATTAGCATGATGTAACATAGTAGTCAATCTTTCAGGCATACCTGAAACAACTAGCTCTTCACCGTTTGTCTTTCCGATGATGTATATTGCGGCAATAGGTTTTGGGACAATACCCAGAACTTGACTACCTCCGTCTCGTGCAGCTCGTGAAACTCACCCCATTAATCCCAAGTTACCTCCTCCATACGCTAGGTGTATTTTTCGCTCAGCCAAAACCTTACCAAGATGAGTTGCAGTATCAACAAACTCTCTATATTTCCTATAATTGGTGCCACCAAACACACAAATATTTGTGAATCGTTTAGTTGAAGGTGACACCATTAATGCACTCTCTGAATTTTTTCTTTTGAATGTTTATGAATGCTTGAAACAAAAAGGGAAAACAAATGCTTGTATTTATAGATCTTGAAAAGGTAACACAATGATACATCTATATGTATAGGGCGGCGTATTTGTCAATGATATTAGATCTAAATGGTTCAAAAATCAAAAGTAAACAACAATAATTATAAAAGACATTAAATGCGAAAGGAAAGAGATAATAAAAACAAAAGGATATTTACTGGTAGTTGTGATTGTGGCTTACATCTTCCTCTGGCTTTACGTCCAGAAACGGCTTCAACGCCCTCTATGGTTCGAGGATATGCTTCTCATCCAATTTTCTTATAAATTGGCAAACCGGGTCTTTTAAAGTCAGATTCCCAAGACTATATTGTGCATGTTCTTTTTAAAATTGTGTGGGTCAATTTCCATTTGCACATATCCACTAGGATGTGCATCAAGAGTCGTTAGGATATTGTCCCGTGACTCTCTACGCAAACCATGCCTAATGAATAAAATTTTATCTTCCCGATTATTAGACACCATTCCTAAAGAACGACAATGTGTGTTGCAAGTTGTACGTGTACATTTGTGACAAGTAACCCCTAACTTCTTAGCTCTTCATTTTTTTGCAAGGTTACTTCTTCCAAAACCAGACATGTAAGATATAAATGAATCAGCAGACTCACCTGCTAGACGTACCTTAGCTTCGATCAACCAGCGAATTTCAACAGGAATGTTGTTTATCATCAGTAAGCGTAATCTTTCGGAACGTACTTTGTAAATTTTTTTCAGAGCACTTTGGGGCAGCGATGGAAAATGTTTTTCCCAGTTTTGTGAAAATTTCGTCCATGCCTTGTTTTGGGGATCAGTTCTTTTGGAAACTGAATTAAACCGACTTGAATTGTCACGGAGTACCGTTATCTGCCACTTAACCGGGGTTATATATCAAAACACACAAAGTAAAAACTGAACCTAGAAATTAATCCTGTAAAAAATTCAAAACGTAAAATCGAACAAAAACAAAAATAATAATTGCAAACACATATAAAGTCAAAAGCAAAAGATTTGTTTACTCACCTTTGTAACAAGGGTCAAAAAGGACGGTAGAGTCTTTTTGAAAATTTGTATTTTCTAAGAATGGTTTCACACGTTGTCCATTTACTTTAAACACATTACCATTCCTAGGATTCTCAATGTCAAGGGCACCATATGGATACACGCGTTTCACAACAAATGGACCACTCTATTTCGATTTCAATTTACCAGAAAATAAATGAAATCGAGAATTATAAAGCAAAACCTTTTGACCAACTTCAAATGATCTTCTTAAAATTCATCTGTCATGAAAGGTTTTAGATTTTTATTTAAGAATTTTTGCATTTTCACATGCATCATTTCTTAATTCTTCAAGTTCATTTAATTGCAACTTGCGCAATTCACCAGCATCATTTAGGTTAGAATTGAAAGCTTTAATGGCCCAATATGCTTTTTTCTCAAGTTCAACGGGTAAGTGGCAAGGTTTTCAATAAACTAAATGATAAGGACACATACCCAAAGATGTTTTGAATGTAGTGCGGTAAGCCCAAAGTGCATCATTTAGTCTAAGAGACCAATCTTTTCGATCAGGGTTAACCGTTTTTTGCAAGATATGTTTTATCTCCCTATTTGCTAACTCAACTTGACCACTTGTTTGAGGGTGGTATGGTGTGGCAATTTTATGTGTGACTCCATATTCTTTCATTAAAGACTCAAAAGGTTTGTTACAAAAGTGTTTGCCTCCATCATTGATAATGGCTCGAAGGATTCCGAATCGACTCAAAAGATTTTCCTTTAAAAATTTAATCACTGTTTTGTGATCATTATTTCGACAAGGAATTGCCTCAACCCATTTTGATACATAATCAACGGTAACTAAATTGTACAAAAATCCAAATGACGGTTGAAATGGACCGATAAAATCAATTCCCCAACAATCAAATATTTCAATGACAAGAATGAGGTTTAAAGGCATCATGTTTCGCTTGGAAATAGATCCTAACTTTTGACATTTTTCACAGGTTTTACAGAATGCATGTGCGTCTTTAAACAAGATGGGCCAATAAAATTCACACGGTAAGATTTTTGCAACCGTTTTCTTTGACGAAAAATGACCACCACATGCTTCAGAATGACAAAATTCAATGACACCGTCAAACAATTTGATCAGGACAATACTTGAATAAGTACGGGTCATCCCAGTAAAAACGTTTTACCTCGGTCAAAAATTTCTTTTTGTCCTGTGCATTCCAATCGAGTGGCATCATTCCTGTTGCAACATAATTAAGAATGTCAGCATACAAAGGCAAAGTTGTGATAGAGAATAAAAGTTTATCGGGAAAAGAATCATTGATGGGTGCTTTTTCTTCTGGCTCGTCATCTTTCCGTTCCAATTATTCAAAATCTAAAGTGTCTCTTTCTTCTTCGGCAACCTGCAAACAATTATCAAGATGTGAATGCAAGCTTGACTCAGGTGAATTGATCAAACAAATTTCTGATGAGTTAAAAGAATCCTTTTGAACATGATCTTCAACAATGGTTTCAATAATGTCTACATCTTTATCTTCATTTTCATCATCAAATGGTTCATTAGACATGTTGAAAACATTAAGCTTAATTTCCATATTTCCAAAAGACATGCTCATTATTTCATTCCTGCAATTAATCAAGGCATTAGCAGTAGCCAAAAATGGTCTGCCCAATATAACAGAAATTGATTTGTGCTCATTAACAACAGGTTGTATTTCCAAGACAATAAAATCTACTGGGTAGATAAATTTATCGACTTGTACTAACACATCTTCCACTATACCTTTTGGTATTTTAATTGACCTATCAGCAAGACAAAGTGTGGTTGAAGTCAGCTTTAACTCACGAAGTTTAAGTTGCTGATAAAATGAGTATGGGAGAAAATTTACACTAGTACATAGGTCAAGCAAATCATGCTCATTTTTACAGTTACCAATTGTGCAGGAAATAATGAGACAACCAGGATCTTTATATTTCAAAACATTTTTATTGGAAAGAATGGAATTTACCTGTTCAGCCATAAAGGCATTCTTTCTTACATGATGCTTCATTTTCACAGTGCACAGATCCTTCAAAAATTTGGCATAGGAAGGTACCTGTTTGATTGCGTTCAACAAAGGGATGCTGATCTTTACCTGTTTGAAAATTTCAAAAATCTCTAGGGAATACTTCGATTTCTGTGAATTTTTAGCAGCCTGAGGATATGGGAGTGTAAGTGGGGATTCAATTATTTCTTCGTTAATAGTGGTTTCATCAACCCCTTCCTTACCCTTGGAAAATGACTCATCATCATTTTTACCAGATTCAAGAATAGGTTTTTCAATGACCTTACCACTGCGAAGAGTGATAATTGATTTGACTTGATCTGGGCGTTGGTTATTGTCACAGAAACTTGAGAAACAGTTGGGATTTTGTTGTGGTTGAGATGGAAACTTACATTTTTCCTGAGTGGTGAGTGAAGAAGCAATCTATGCCAAAGTATCTTTAACATCTATCAAAGTTTGTGTAGTTTGGCTATTAATGGATTCTTGCTTCTCAATGAATGAGTGTAAAATGTCTTCAAGGTTTTTCCTAGATGGTGGGACATAAGGTGCATAACCTTGAGGGGTTTTGGAAATTCTGGTGTGTTTGTGGATGTGATGGACCTGGTGGTTGTGAAGATTGGGCTTGATTGTTGTTCCTCCAATTAAAGTTTGGATGATTTCTCCAACCAGGATTGTAGGTTTGTGAGTATGGGTTGAAATTTGGCTTGTTGAAAATGTGTAAAACATTGGCTTGTTCATGAAGGCAATCTTTTATGGCTGGTAAAGTTGGACAACTATGAATGATATGATCATCAGAATCACATACATGGCATGTGATTTCTTGTACAGATTTTACATGTTCACTCTTTTTAGTTTCTAAAGCTTCAACTTTCCTAGCTAGGGATGCGAATCTAGCTTGAAGGTCATGATCTTCCCTAAGATTGTAAATGCCTCTACTAGATAGAGATGGTTGTAGTTTGCTCATGGACTCATAGGAACCAATGGTGTCCCAATTTTGAGCACTTTCGAAGATATGGTTAAGGTATTCAAGTGCTTCTTCAGGATTTTTGTCACTGAACTCCCTATTACACATCATTTCAATGACTTGTCTACTTTGGGGTGAGTCCCTCATAGAAATGTGACACTATCCTCCATGTTTTAAAACCGTGATGTGGAAAGACATTTAACAACTCCTTGAATCTATCCCAGCATTGGTAAAGTGTTTCCCTAGGTTTTTAGGCAAATGAAGTGATTTGCCTCTTAAGAGAGTTTGTTCTATGAGGTGGGAAAAATTTCTTTAAGAACTGTTGTTGCATATCATTCCAAGTTTGGACTGATCTTAACCTAAGGTTTTGTAACCAAGTTTTAGCTTTATCTTTTAAGGAAAAAGGAAAAACTTAAGCCTGATTATATCCATGCTAACATTTTGGTCAGTGCAAGTGTTACAGACTTCCTCAAACTCTCTAAGATGCAAATATGGGTTTTCAGATTCAAGATCGTGAAAATTGAGTAAAAGTTGAATGATTCCCGGTTTAAAATTAAAGTTTGTTGCATTTGGTGGGAAAGCTATGCATGAAGGTGCTTCAGTACGTGTGGGATTCATGTAGTCTCTAAGAGTACTAGGTGGATTTGGGTTAATATGTTGGTCATGGTTAACATAAGACGGATGGTTGCTGTGTTAAGACACGTTGTCAAGGTTGTCTAAAAGGTTTTCGGCTTGGTTTCCTGCTGGATGTCTAAGTGGGTTTTCAGCCATGTTGTTAGTGAATGTGGATGATTGTGATCTCCTAATTAATCTACCACTTGATGTTCGAGACCAACGTCTCATGCAAATTTAATGAGGATTAATGGAGATGAAATACACAAAAATGAAGAAAATAAAAACAAAAATGATAAAAATAAAAAGATGCAAAATTCAAGGGGTGTAAATGCAAATATGCATAAGTATTGGGGCAAAAGTGTAAATAATTATAAATATAGGGACTAAAGTGAAAATATGATAATTACAGGGACTGATTTGTAAAAATAAAAAATAAAATGACCTATATGTTGTTAGTGAAAGTGCTTTTTTTTTTCAAGTGGATGAAGTTTATGATTGAGATGAGTGATGCAAAATTAAATACAAAATAAAAATAAAGAAGATGAAAAAAAACAGCAAAACTAAAAAAAAATTTAAAAAATTACTTCTACAAAGAACAAGCGGACTTACCTCACCGGCAGCGGTGTCAAAAACTTGACACGTCCTAAAGAGGTGTTCCTACTCTCAAGTATAAGAGTGTCAAAGTAATAAATTAACCGGTAAGACCGGGTCGAACCATATGGAGGTTGTTCACTTGTCCTTGTAGAATTAATTATCTAGATTAATTACTAAGCTTGTTATAAAATGAAAATCAATTAAAATTAAAACTGGGGCTAATGAATCCACTGTTGGTAATTCGAATATGATCCAATTATTAATATTTAGTCCAGATTAATCGGATGGTATTCCACTCCACTGACCACTCTCTGATAGATATGGGTAAAAGTACCCACTGTGCTAGACAACATCTGTTTATCTACAGTGAGTCAAAACTACACAAAGATTAAAGGGGATAAACCACAATCTGCTAGATATAGGTAAAAGTACTCACTGTGCTAGACAATATCTGTCTATCTACAGTGAGTTAAAAACTCCACAAATATTAGAGGGGAGAAAGCATAAAATTAATAAACTTACCAAAATTGGATCATATTTTCCATACCAACAGTATCACCTTTGGCCCCAGCTATATAAAATTAGCAAGACATAATTTAACTAGAAAATAGCTATTTTATTTAAATTGAGAATTTGAGAATAAAAGAGACAGAATTTCAAAATTCTAACATCAGATTTGGATTCAGAACATCAAAATTATGGGGGAGAGGTCCCCAATTTATACAAAATAAGGATGAAAATTGACCATCGGATGAATTTAGAATAGAGCGTCCAGATTTCACCACGTCATCAGTAAACAGTGACAGTGAACAGTAACCCATCCGTGAGTAAATAGTGAACATCGATAGTGAACAGTAACACATCCGTGAGTGAACAGTAACGTATCCGTGAGTGAACAGTAACGTATCCGTGAGTGAACAGTGAAATTCAACTGTGAACAGTGAACAGTTAAATAGTCAAATTCATGAAAATGCCATTCGTTGTCTTCTTAAGGTTTTTTTAACGTTTTTTAACGTTTTAAACTTGAAAACGATGTTTGTTTTTCCATCTGACTTCTCCACGATTCTGAATTGATCGAATTACCTATGAAATACAAAGAAAAATACATTGATTACTACACAACACATTTATTTAAGCGAACGAACGAAATTATGTCTAAATTGGGGAATTAATCATAGTGGAATTGTAAAATGATGATATTATCTCTTAGTAAACAAACACTTTTCAGTGTTAATAAATTTTCCTTTAAGTATTGATGTAGTTGTTTATGTGTTCAAATGTTTTTATTATTAAAAAAAACTATATCATGTTTGCTTATGAAAAAAGGGTACAAATTAGTTTGAATTCCTTTGAAAAAAGGGTACAAATTAGCTTCCAAGGATCCCAAAGTGCTTCAAGAGAGGTAGCTCACTTATGCTTAATTCTTTGTGAAGAGGTTTTAGTTACACACACTCAAATCTCATGCATTTGTATTAACATGCATTTGTTGTTGGATACACACACTTACATACATTTGAGTTGTTATGTGTTTGTTTCTTATTGATCATATGTACGTTCCTTCAGAATCACACTTGTACTTTCTTTCTAGATTTAAGTGTGGCTTTGTTTTATGTCCACACTTTCACCATGGTACACTTGTTTTGGCGTGTTGAGTGAATATTTGATAAGGTCTCATTCGTCTCTCTACTTGGTCTTTGGTCACATGGTTTTTTTCCATGAGTTTGGGCATTCTTGTTGTCCTCCAAATCTGACCTTTGGTCCCTCAGTTTACCATAACTCTTTCTAAAATCATCCAAATCATGTTTTTTAATTTGAGTAGAAAGTAGACTTCAATACCTTTCCATCGGTATATTATACGAAAGGTTTGGATGTCGTTTTGTCATGTTTTAAGCCCTTGGAACTTCATGTTCTGAGTCTGCGTGGGTGGTGCATGATCTACACCATGGCATGCATAGTGTAAGTTGGTAGGCACATGGGTGCGTAGTTATGCATAGGTCAGTGCACGAGTGAATGTATGAGTGCGCAGTTGTGCACAGGTCACTGTACAACTCTTCCTACCCACGTACTTCACTGATTTCGGGGTTAAATTGTCTTTTCCCATCATCTCATGGCTCTAACTATATAAACCCCCTTATCTCTTCTTCTTCACTTAGACCTTTGAAATTGAAGAAACACTAAAGAGAGAAAGCTATATTGAAGCTTGATTCACTATCCAAACTCGAAACCCATATATCCATTGCATCAATCGTTCATAGATCATCATCAATCTTGACTTGGTAAGTAAGAACAAACACCTCATCTTCATTTATGGTTCTTTTAGTCCAAGAATTCATTTTTATGCATATGATTTGATAAAATATTTTTTTGAATGCATTTATTGATGAGTTATAACATGATTGGATTTGTTTGTGATAACTTATATGATTCGGTTATTTTTCACCTAAATAGCTAAGCTTTGAATATTCATATATGGTTAATTGATAACTAGGATGATAGATTGTGTTTTAATCAACTAGTTAATGTTATTGAATATTCATATGTTTGTTTGTTGATAGCTAGCATTTAATACATATTTACCCTCTAGCTAAGTAGGTCTTATTGATTGCATTTGGTGATTGCATTTAGCGTCCTTACCATGCCTAATGACAACTCTGATTGATTGGCATTTGTTTGATAACTAGATTTTTGACTTGCATATCTATGTCTAGTTATGTCTTTATGAGCATTCATATAGACTTTGATATCTAGGATTTGTTCTTAATTGACATCTTTAAATCTCTAGATTAGCATTTAGTGTTGCCTAGCAATAATTGTGTTTAGAATATTTTCATATATTCACATAGGTTGTTGATCTCTTCTTGAAAGTTAAGTCTTATGACTACAAGGTGTAGTGCACAAGCAAGTTAAGTCTTGCAACCAAGGTGTGGTTGGCAGGCATTGGTCTAGAATCACTTTAAAGGCGCAGTTAGGTAGTAGTGGTGGGTTAGTGACCGAGAATGGTGTGACTAGAGGTCAACCTAGGTTGTAAAAATCATTACAATAGTTTATTTGAGGATCGAAGTGGCTAAGAGGTTAGCCTATGGCTTTTCTCTTGTTAAAGGGTTTCCACATAAAAAATCAAGTGTTATTTATATTCAACACTTTTCACTTGATTTTGTATGTTTGTTTATGGGGTGAATTTCTAATATTGACTAATCAAGAAAAATTTGGTAATTAACTTGATTAAAACTTATTCCCCCCTAGGCAAGTTAAGACACATTGTCTTTATTTTTAGGGAAAGATGCCGAAAGCTTACATATACACCGTTGTTGAATATCATATGAATCTGCTCGAAGCTACTGGCGATTTTGGCCTCCTTCCAATACCTTTCCCCGATATACTCCCAATCGGCGGATATGGGGCGCACTCGTGGAGGATGAACTCCTCACTGTAGTTGTACTAAGAATTCCCCTAACCTCCCTAGATTGAACACCTATTGAAGAATCTGCTCCTCTTTGGGCACCAACTACTCGGGTATCACCACATTTACCGATAGGGGAAATTTTAAAGGTTGTCTCTAATGGCTCAGGGGAAAATTGCTCTATCTTAGTGATCTCATCCAAGCTGATCCTAGCGTCACTTACTATAGGGGTCACTTCAGTATAAGGTAAAACCCCAGATGGCCGACCTAGTCGTATAGACACCTTGTTAACATGATACAAAAAGAAGTCTTCATTAGAGAAGATCTCTACTCAACGAGATCTACTTTACCAAAACACGAAATGTAACTCTATCAAGACAAACCATATCAAGCGAAGATTCATTCATATACTAAATCTAAGGATCATACTCCAATAAAGGAATATTACCTTATTTTCTTATTAGTATCAGAGAATTCTAACTGGAAGAAGCTTAGAGCTTCCAAAAGAATAAACACCAAACATGAAATAAGTTCTAAACGGACTATATTACTAGAATCCTACAAAGATTCTAATTAATGAAACCACCACTTGTACGATAAGAACTAGGGCAACCCTAGATTGAACCTTAAAAATACAGCCATATATTCATTATAATAGATCATCATCATTGTCAATATTGACACTTGATCATGCCAAAATTGTTATATATTTTGGCCCTCATATACTTATCCTTGGTCTCGTTTTTAGGCGTTTTTGTGTGTGTTTAATGGCTCTTTTGTTACAATTGCAGGCATTAGGTGAAAATCAGAAAAAGAACCCAAGGGGACGAAATTGGTACAGAAAAGGGAAGAACTGAAAGCCTTAGGGCACAGGTACCTTACCTGTACACAACCCGTGCATCGAAAAATGGAATTTGAGGAAACTTCAGTGCACGGGTCGGTATGGGTACCTACCCAAGCACAACTCGTGCATTTGTCCAACCAGGGTGCAGATCAAATATGAAGACCTCAGCAAATAGGTATTGTACGGGTACCGACCCGTTCACATGTCCACACAAGAAAGCAAGAAGAGATAGCAGCGGTATAGCATGGGTCCCTTACCCGTGCACTACGTGCATTAGGTACAACTACATCAGCAAAATCAGATCCATTTTGGGACACATAAATGGATTTGATTTTCTTTTTTCCCACACGCCCACATATCATTTTGACATAACATTTTCTCTCTCTAGATTTAAGAACCATTCTATCCCAAATCATCCAAAACCCGAACATCATCTTTAACATTTTCTACTCAAGAAAGACATTGGAGGTTGGATTCAAGTTTGATGGAAGAAGGTCTCTACATAAGTCTTTTCTATCTCTCTCTTCCTTATTATTTTCTTGTATTTGTTATGAGTAGCTAAACCCAAATTGGGAGTTGATGTAATTAATTCATATATTTTAGGATTTCCACCATTTTGATTTGATTAATACAGTTTTATTAATTGTGCTTAATAGTATTTAATTTTCTCTTGAATTAAATGGCACTCCAACTCTTGATTCTTGTTGATTAATTGAACTTATTTGAGTAATCAAACTTTAATTGAAATATTTGTCAAGTGGGTAGGCACTCCAACTCTTATATCACTTAGTGGTTGAATTCGGTCTTTAATATATTTAATACTCAGTTTGGGTCAGGTAGGCACTTCAACCCCCAACTCATTGTAACTGCTGAATTGTTGTTTCTTTATGAGGCAAGTAAGCACTCCAAACCTTTGTTTACATTAGGTATCAATTTATGTTTTTAACCATCCACACCTAAGGTGTTTAACCAAGCTCATTTGAATCCGAAGAAATATGTTGTGAGCATTCCAATCTAACTTATCCCGGTTAGGTAAAAAAGGTTGATTGTGAGAACTCCAACCCAAGCCATCCCTGCTACCTTACATCTATCGAAAGCAAAAGCGAAAGGGATGGATTCTGAGCACTTCAAACCAAGCCAACCCGAAAACTCTAGCTAGAAATATTAGCCCTATATAAAAATCGAATAGGGCTTAAGAAGAGGAACTCTCACTATTTGTGTCTATATTGTATAGACTCTCGTATTTCTCATCATACCTTTTCACACACATTTTCATTATCTTATGTCCTGTATAATTTCTTTAGTTTAATAGTAGTTGCTTTTTTTTAGTTTCTTATCATCAATCATTTCAATTTACTTTTATTGCACTTTGTTTTAATTGTATTTATTACTAGAGTCAAGATTTGATCATAACTATATCTCGATCTCTGTGGACGATACCTTAACTTTCCACAATACTTGTTATTGCATAAACGACAAATGTGTGCCAAAAATGGTGTCATTGTTGGGGATCGATGTATATAGTTATGATTAGATTTAGCTTTAGTTAGTTGTTTATTGTTTTAGTTTCTTTTACCTTGTAGGTGTTTGTGTTGTGAAAATTTTAGGTATTTAGGTATATGCACGGTAGACGTTCAGTTAGAGGAACAGTTTTTCCAGCTCAAGACAACATTAACCGGATTGGAAGGATTATTATATAGTTTGAGAGAAACTAGTTGGAAGAAGAAATGGTTGACGTAACTCCACCACAAATACCAGTTGAGGAATAAGGAACAAATGAGGAAGAGTTAGGACTCATAATTGGGCAATATACTCTCCCATCAATAGGAGATGAGCAACCGACAACTATTGTCTTGGATGACAATACTAGGCAATATGAGTTTAAGGGTATGCATATAAATATGTTGTCATCTTTCTTCAGACTACAGCTTAAAATTGTCTTCAATTTATAAAGGAGTACAGTGCACTGTTAGAGACATTCCCAATAGTAGTCCGGAATACAGTGATAATAAAGGGACAACTGTAAAAGTGGTGTTTCTAGAATTGTTTGAAAGATCATGCCAAGCAGTGGTACATCGTGTTGATACCAAGGACACTCACAGTGTGGCCCAAAGTTTGTGACATCTTCCACAACAAATTTTTTCCAACTGCAAAGGCAAGAGAATTGAAGATAAAGATTGCCACTTTTAGTGAAAATGATGGGGGACCATTCAATGAGGCATGGGAAAGAGTCCACATCTTGCTAGCATAGGTTCCATCACATACCTACCCGGATGATTTGAAGGTCACTTCCTTCTATAGAGGTCTCACCACTATCACTCAAATGATAGTGGACAATGCTTGTAGAGGTACAATCACCGATAAGAGTGCTTTAGAAATGTACAAAATTATGGAGAAGGTTGCCTAAAATTCACAAAATAGGTCTTCAACCACAAGGAGAGGTGGCAAGCTAGAAATTGATGAGGGCACGGGCATGGCAATTGAGATGTCTAGAAAGACGAAGAAGATGCAATCAGTGAATGATCAATTGAAGAACCTGTATAGTTAGGATTATGATCGATAGCAAGAGTGTAATAATGTATTTCACAATCTTTTTATATTAATAAAAGTGATTTCTAGTTTAACAAATCTTATAGCATTTATAGTTTAATTTTTATAATTGTCAAAAGTAAATAATCATAAGGTCAAAAGACTATAAGAAAAGAAGAATTGTTCATACATCTGGATATGTATGAGTTAAACATAATTCTTTAGTTAGTCTTGAATAATAATCGCAACTTAAGATAAAGGTTGGGCACCATTATCTTGTTAAAGTTGCAGATTCTTTTGCTAGCATTTAAGTGGGATCAAATGCATTATGATGCATCTAAAATCATCAAAGTGTGGCTTGTTTGGGCAAAATAATCTAGTGCACTTGGTGAATTGAATAGGATGACAAGGAATTGCTTTATCTAGAACCGTTAGTGGATAAAAGTTTTCACTTGAAGATAAATGATGGACTTATGGTTGTAAGTGTTATCATTTGAGTTATCAATGAGTACGATTATATAGCATAGTCTATCCTCGATAGTTTGGTGGTATTCATTTGTTAATCGATAGAGGACTTCATCTAATAGATATGGACATCGTGGAACCATTTTTTAAATGAGAGTAGAGTATCATCATATGGAAATTTTGAGGTATCCGATATTAACTATTAACGTTAAGTTTTCAATAGTGTCTATTGAAATATGGCTTCTGGACAAGTCAAAATATCCAAGTTAAAAATGTGGTCATATGAGTAAATATGGTAACTAGTAGAGCTATAGGCGGTCTATGAGCTCTTGGCGATTACTGGTATTTTTCACGAGGATACACTTTTTCCATTAAGATAGTCTAGGGTATGAATGAGAAATATTAACTTATTTTATCTATATTTAAGAGTTTAATTTTAGTTCTTTAGTGGAATGAACTAAAATTAATAGATCGGAACTAAGTGAATCATTTGTTGATTATGAGGGAATATTCGTGAGGGAATATATTGAAGGTCGATAACTTGGTAACACACTCAATGTGATTTTATTAATATCCTCCCAAGAGTTCTTGTTAATAAAATCGCAAGGCTAAAATTGAAAACGTTGTTTGTTATGTTAACCATTAGGTAGGACCTAGTCCAACTAGTAAATGGTGCAAACTCCAAAGTCGGCGTGACATTAATGGGTGTTGGATCACCGTTGAATTTTACGATTGAATTATTTCATTTAATTCAAGATAAATATTCGAAAGTGCTTTATTGTGATTGTTTATTTATATAATTTTTTTTATTATAAAGAAATCGTGACCCCCCCATCCATAATGAAAATCCTAAAAGATAATACTTTAACTAATGATAACTATGTCACTTTGAAAAGGAAAATTGGGTTGTTATTGCAAGCTGAAAAACATTAGTTCAATCAGTTTATTCCTAAACCACCAACTCTTACTAATGAATCTAATGAGGTGCAAAGAGACGAGTATCAGCAGTGTGTAACTTTAGATTGGATGGCTAAATGTTGCATTATGTTCATCATCTCTTACATGTTGACACAACAACATAAAGGAATGAAGTATGTTGCCGATATAATGATGTCTCTGGAAGAGATGTTTGCTATGAAGTCTAGGACGACTAAGAGAGAGGCAGTGACAGCTTTCATGAATCTTAGGATGAAACCTTGACAGACTGTGAAATATCACATGATAAAGGTCATAACACATCTTAACATTGCTGAACTCACTGGTACTGAGATATATGGTGAGACAAAAATTGACACGATCGTCAACTCACTGTCAGATTCCTTTAATAAGTTCAAGTTGGCCTACACCTTGAACAATAAGGAATGCACCTTGTAGAGCCTGATGCAAGATGATCAAAGCACCGAGAAAATCCTTGTGATAGGCAAGGGTTAAGAGATTCATAATTTTGTAATGTTGCAACTGTTAAGACACGTAAAAATGTCAAGGAACAACATAAGAAAAAGTAACTTGAGCCTAACTAGAAAGGGTTTCTGGAAAGGAAGAGACTGAATGCGAATGAATGAGAATGAATTCAACTTGCATTTAGGCAATGGAGCATTGGTGTCTACTAGTGTAGTGGGAGATATTAGAATCAATTTAGATTCCAATAGGCATTTAGATTTAATAGACGTTTATTTTGTACCTTAATTCAAGAAGAATTTAATTTTAGTTTCTTGTTTAAATAAATTTGGTATTCGGTTACTCTTAATTTTATTATTAGTGAGAATAACAAATTTATTTGCAAAGGTACAGTGGAAAACAATGTATTCTATTTGCATAGTAATATCTCTCATTTGTTAGACACGAAATCACCGGAACCTAATCATAAAAGAGTAAAATTATCAAAAGATGAAACCTACCTATGGCATTTGTGCCTAGGTCATATTAACATTGATAGGATCAAAAGATTGGTTAGTGATGGACCTTTAAGTGACTTAAAGGTTGATGATCTACCAACTTGTGAATCTTGTTTGGAAGGTAATATGACCAAAAGGTCATTCACGACAAAATGCAAAAGAGCCACCGAATGTTTAGGATTGATACATATTGATGTGTGCGGTCCTATAAGCATTCAAGCTAGAGGTGGATATGAGTACTTCATCACTTTCACGGATGATTACTCGAGATTTGGCTATGTGTATCTCATGAGAGTCAGATGCTTTTGACATGTTCAAAGCATTTAAAACTAAAGTTGAAAATCAGCTAGAGAAACACATAAAAATCTCGAGGTCTGATCGTGGTGGAAAATATATATCCGGTGAGTTTTAACAATATCTTATTGATAATGAGATAATTTCTCAGTTTTCTGTGCCAGGTACACCTCAATAAAATGGGGCGGTATCAAAGAGAAATATAACTCTTATGGACATGGTTAGATCTATGTTGAGTTATTCAGCGCGTCCTATTTCTTTTTGGGGACATGCTTTACAAACAACTATGTACATTCTAAACGATGTACCATCTAAGTTTGTTCCTAAAACACCGCATGAGTTGTGGACAAGGTAAAAGCTTAGTTTACAACATCTGAGGATATTTGGATGTCCTGCACACGTGTTAAAAAGAAAGACAAAAAAGATGGAGTCCCGTTCAGAATCATGCATATTTGTACGGTATCCGAAAGGAACCAAAAGATATTATTTCTATAGTCCTTCATATCTTAAAGTATTTGTTTCGACAAATGCTAAACTTCTAAAAGAGGACTATATGAATAATTTTGTACCTAAAAGTAGAATTGTCCTGAATGAGTTTCTGGGAAATACAATTCAAAAAGAGTTTTCACAACCTAGCCCAATTGTAAGTTTCATACCAACACAAGATCAACAATCTACCATACCTCGTCATAGTGGGAGGGTTAATAGACAACCCAAGAGATACATCGGTCTAGGAGAATCTCTTGGATGACGATGATCCCTATACGTACAAGGAAGCAATGAAAGATGTTGATTGTCGCTATTGGCAAAAGGCAATGCAATCCGTAATTAAATTTATGTTCAAAAACAAAGTCTTGTCTCTTGTAGACTTGCCTAAAGGCATAAAACCCATCGGGTGCAAGTGAGTACACAAGATAAAAAGAGGAATGGATGGAAAGGTCGAAACCTTTAAAGCCAGATTGGTAGCAAAAGGTTACACATAAAGAAGGTATCGATTATGAGGAAACCTTCTCTCTTGTGGCCATGCTTATATCCATTAGGATACTCTTATCCATTGCGGTATATCTAGACCTAAAGATTTAGCGAATGGATGTCAAGACAGTTTTCTTTAATTAAAGTCTTGAAGAAAGCATCTATATGGTGCAACCAGAAGGATTCATTGAAAAAGGCCAAAAGGAACGGGTATGCAAGTTGCAAAGATCCATATATGGATTGATGTAAACATCTAGATCCTGGAACATAAGGTTCGCTCAAGCCATGAAAAGTTTTGGATTTATTTAAAACCTTGATGAAGCCTATGTATACAAAAGGATTAAAGGTGACAAGTTGGTTTTCCTAGTTCCGTTCATGATATACTACTCATCGGAAATGAGGTAGGTGTATTGACATCAGTATGAGAATGGTTAGCAAAATAATTTGATCTGAAGGACTTAGTATAAGCAAGTTATATTCTTGGTATCCAAGTCATAAGGGATAGAAAGAATAGAACGATTGCCTTATCCCAAGCTTCATACATAGATAAAATCTTGTCAAGGTTTTCCATACAAGATTCCAAGAAAGGTATGTTACCTTTCAGACATGGAATAAAATTTTCTATGGAAAAAGCTCCTAAGAATGAGCATAAAGAGCAATTCATGATTAAGGTTCCTTATGCCTCGACAGTTGGGAGTCTCAAGTATGCAATGCTCTGCATTAGACCATATATATTTTTTTTTGGTATAGTTAGCAGGTTTCAATCGAAACCTTGTCCTGATCACTGTACGACAGTCATGCACATTTACAAGTATCTCAAGAGAACAAAAGATTATTTACTTGTATACTCCATAGGGGAATTAATTCATGTTGGATATACAGATTCTGATTTCCAAACGGATTCTGACTCTAGAAGATCAACATCAGGATCTGTGTTTACTGTTAGGTTTTAGTTTGTGTTGGCATGAATTCCATATCAAAATGATGTTTACTTATAATGACTTAGTTGTTTAGGTTCATGATGATTCAAGCTTCAAGGAAGAAGAAACAACAAGTCAAAGCAAGTTCTAAGTCTTCAAAGAGAAAGGATGCAATTTGTTTCTACAAAGGTATACTAAGACCTTATCTTTCTCTTACAAGGCATATGCACACGCACACATATCATACATTTGTGTCCCTGCATCGTTGTGCACCTTTATAGGCACACACATACAATTCATTCATATGTGTCACTGCATCATTGTGCACCATGTATAACATATTCACACACTTGGAGATGAATGCTCATGCATTGGTTTGGAAATAACATGTTTTGGAATATGCATGATTGGAAACTATCTCTATGTAGTTTGCATTCTAGTGTGAATTGTGTTTGTGTGTGTATATGTTTGTATAACATGGATATTGGACTTTGATTTAGTCTTAAATCATTCTTGATTGAGTTCGGGTCATTTCGGTTACTCATACTATTGATTTCAAGTTCAAAGTCAAAAGATACTACACTTTCAACTCATGTTTCATACATTGTCTTCTTCTTCTTATATCAAGTCGAATTATTATTTTTTGGGTTGAGAATCTTATATTTCCATCTCCATGTGAGAGTTACGGTTCGTAATCCGCAAACGGATTTTTGACATACATCTCATAGCATGTCATATTAGAGAATTTTGTATAGTATACACACGGTTCTCACTGACATTTGCTATTTTAGGATCTAATAGTGATATTGTTCACATTTATCTTAACTTTGATTATTGTTTGTGTTTGGTATATTGAGTGGCATTACTTTTGAAAATATGAGCCTCATATTCTTTGAAAGCTACTCATTAGAGAAGTAATGATCTTGAATAACTCTATACTTATTGCTCTTAGATCATGTGCTTATGAGCCATAAAATCTTGGTTTTCTAAAAATTGCACCTTGCTTCTCTTACATGTTTTGCTAGTAGGTTGAGTTTACTAATATGTAAAAATTGGATACATCTTGAAGTTTTTGTGCTTAAGTACATTTAAATTGACCTATGGTTAGTATCCATTTTACTTCGGCAATTACATAGAACTCAATGAGCACCTTCATGGAAAGGGCTACACACATTGGTTTTGAAAGCTACCCAATGTTGGAAAGAGCTACACACTTGTGATGAGTGAAAGCCGTCATGAAGTGAATTTTTTTTTATGTAAAAAAAATGGAAAAATCAAAGAAGTGTTGAAATGAAATCAATAAAAAAAATCTTTGATTCAAAGCCTAAAATGAAAAGGAAGAAGGCTTAAAAAGGAGTTTAGTTGAAAATCAAATGAGCTCGGGTTGAAAAACAGAAATGGGATGACGAGCCACATGCACACACACGCTTATATGTTGAAAATCTATTCTCTTAAAAGCAAAAATTTTGGATGATAATCGGTTTGACTTTTTATGGAAAAAGCTTAAGAAGAATAGTTGTTGGAAATTGTTTGCATGTTGATTATCAAAATACTTATTGATATATATTTGAAGCATATCTCTCTCACACACACTTTGTTTATGAGTATGATGATATCTTTACAATTATTGAAGAATTATGAGAGAACTTGAAAAATCTTTGTGTATCTCTCTTAGCATATGAAGCTTATTTTGTTGATATTTCTTCAAATTGCTTGAATGTGTGATTGTGTGAACTTCCTTGTGAACCTTATGCTATCATGAATCTTAGTCATGGCATTTATCAAGGGGGAGCATTGTATGCTAGACATTGTTCTCTTTTATGATATGTTCACATGCTTCATTTTGTTACATGTTGGCATATTTTGACTTAATGATACTTGTAAGATATTACTCACTATCTTTGTCTTGCATGATGGTTCATTCTTAAGTCGCATGTCTTTGTTTTTATATATTTGTGACTAATATGCTTGTTTTTGTCTTTCACATACTTTTGTTGTATGTGTATAGCATCTTATAACACAAGAACAAATGGGAAGAACTAAGGTTATCGGAAGTGGAAATCAATCGAATCCCATTGTGAAAGCCAAGTCAACCTCAAAGAGATCCAAAGCTTCAAGGTCAAAGGATTTAGGGATCTTTCCAACTAAGAAGATATTTCAAGAGAGAGGCATTGGCTTAGGTAAATGTAAAGATTCTTATGTTCTTAAATGCATTAAGGATAGAAATTTGGAATCTTGGGTGATCATGCTAGAAATAGTGAATGACAATATTGTTAGAGAATTTTATCGTGAATATAGAGAGAGTGCAACCTTATTGGATGCTTTGATGGATGTTAGGGGTGTTGTGTTTAGAGTTAACCCGGTAAGCATTAACAAATTTCTTTAGCTATCTAGTGATATTGATTCAAACTTTCTAGATGTTTAAATCATTGAGAATCTTAATATCATGGGTAGAACTCTATGTGACAATGCTTCTTTTGAGTGGAAAGGTAGAGCATATATTAGTCAACATGAGTTAACTAAGGCAAGTGCATTTTGGTATATTTTCATTTGCACAAATATTATTGGATATTTGAATTCAACCAAGTTGAATAAAGACAAGATCAAAATAGTATATGCCTTAGTGACTAATCAACCTATAAACCTTGGGGATTTGTTTATGTTTTATTTGGATAATGCGGCTTTCTCAACTAGAAGAGATAAGAAGCTTGCATTACCGGGGTTTATAACTTCTTTGTGTTTAGCTCGCGGTGTTCAAAGTAGTGGAGATGATATGTTGGTACAACCCTTGGAAAAGTATAGTGATAAAAGTTTGTCATACATGTCATATAAGGATAAGGGTAAGACATGTGACACTTTTGGACATTTTAGTTCACAAGTTGATTGTCAAGAGACTAGCATAAACATTCTTCCAGATTGGGCTTTGCATTTAAAGAAGAAGGTTGATGAGCTTAATGCTATAGTTGAAAAACAAGATCCTAGAATAAAAGAGTTGGAGGAGTATATTGCATCAAGTTCAAGACAACCTCTCAAGTATTGTGTTAGGTTAACTACACGCACATCTTTCTTTGGTGGATCTAGTGGCTAGTATTTGAGTCTCATGGTATGTTTCTTACCTTTTGGCATCATTTCATGTCAAAAAGGGGGAGAAAGAGTAGTAATGAATTGCTAGTTACTTAGTTTCCTTTTTATATTGTTTTTGTGAACTTTTGGACTTTAAATGGCTTCTAATAATTAATCTTAAGATTTGGTTGAGAATTCTTGTATTTTGCATGTATTGAGGGGGAGATACATGTATTTGTGGACTTAATTGTATATTCTTATCCATATTATATGTTGTCATTTGTTGTTTTTCTCTTGTATATGCATTGTGCTCTGAGATGATTTATAGGTTGCTTTAAGAGAAGATCAAGATGAAGTTCAAGAGTTGGTGAAGATTAGTTATAGGAATCTTACTCATTGTAATGTGAGGGAGTGATTTTGTGACCTATCTTCATTTTTATATTTGTAGTAAATGTATAGGTGTTTTGACATGGAATTTGCCAAAGGGGGAGATTGTTAGGTTTTAGTTTTTGTTGGCATGAATTCCATATCAAAATGATGTTTACTTGTAATGACTTAGTTGTTTAGGTTCATGATGATTCAAGCTTCAAGGAAGAAGAAACAACAATTTAAAGCAAGTTCTAAGTCTTCAAAGAGAAAGGATGCAATTTGTTTTTACAAAGGTATACTAAGACCTTATATTTCTCTTACAAGGCATAGGCACACACACACATATCATACATTTGTGTCCCTGCATCGTTGTGCACCTTTATAGGCACACATATACAATTCATTCATATGTGTCCCTGCATCGTTGTGCACCATGTATAACACATTCACACACTTGGAGATGAATGCTCATGCATTGGTTTGGAAATAACGTGTTTTGGAATATGCATGATTGGAAACTATCTCTATGTAGTTTGCATTCTAGTGTGAATTGTGTTTGTGTGTGTATATGTTTGTATAACATGGATATTGAACTTGGATTTAGTCGTAAACCATTCTTGATTGAGTTCCGGTCATTTTGGTTACTCATACTATTGATTTCAAGTTCAAAGTCAAAAGATACTATACTTTCAACTCATGTTTCATACATTATCTTCGTCTTCGTAAATCGAGTCGAATTATTATTTTCTCGGTTGAGTATCTTATATGTCCATGTCCGTGTGAGAGTTACGGTTTGTAATACGCAAACGGATTCAAATTCCGAGTTTGGAGGCCAGAGAATGGTTCAAGAACACGAAGGAGGGTCGAAGGAGAAAGAAGCAAGCATTGTCTTCTTTCCCGAGATGGCGCGTGGCCATCTCGGGGCAGAAGGCTTGCTGACTTGAGATGACCACGTGCCATCTCAGGCAGTAAGCTTGATTGGCTTCATTTTACCCCTCTTGGTCATTTCACATGTCCAAGTCTCCCACTCCTTTATAAACTCTTTCCCTCTCACATTTCATTCTAAGAAGAAATTCAAATCAAGTGTGCAGAATTTTCTCTCTACATTTTCTCACATTCCAAACACCATAACTTCTTCATTTGAGCTCCGATTTGAGTGATTCGAAGTTGAGAGTGTTCATCTATTCATTCCCCATCTTTTCTCTGAAGTTTTGAGTTAATGTTTCTACTGATTTTGGTGTCTAATCATACAAAAACGGGACTGCACCTAGATCAACTAAGGTATTGATTTTCTCTCTAAGTTTTGTTTTAAAACTTGGTCAATTGCCTTGGGTTTTCTTCTTCTACATATATTTATATCTTCTATCAACTTTTCTCTATCCCTATCTCTCTCATATTTGTGTTGTGGATAGAACTCTTTATGTATGTTGACTTCCTCTTTATAATATAGATTGTGTATGTGTTACAATTACTTGTTTGTATCAAACTTTAATTGTGTTTATATATTGATTAATTGTCTTTAATTAATATATATATTGTGATACAAGCAATCTAGAGGGACAAACTTTTGTTTGTTTCTATGGGAGTCGAAAAAGGTGCCTAACCTATTCACCCCCCCCCCCCCCCGAGGTTAGCCTTGAGCATTTAACCGTGATTGTATTTTCATTTACACTTTGGGGAAGGGCAATCATATGGAGGAGTATGAAGTAATCTTATATTGTTGACTCCACCATGGAATCTGTGTATGTTGCCGCATGCGAGGCTGCTAAAGAGGTTGTCTGGCTCTGCCAATTTTTGATTGACTTGGAAGTTGTTCTTGATGCAAATAATGAGATCACTTTCTATTGTGACAATAGTGGAGCAGTGGCTAATTTGAGGGAACCAATAAGTCATAAGAATGGGAAACACATTGAAATAAAGTGTCACCTTTTAAAGGAAATTGTGCATAGGGGAGACGTGACGATAAACAAGATCGCGTCAGTAGAAAATGTAGTGGATCCCTTCACATAGGCTCTTCCAAAAAAGAGTTTTGATAGACACTTGGAAAATATGTGGATAAGAGATATGACACATTTGCTATAGAGCATGTGATAGATTGTTGGGATTATGCTCGATAGCAAGAGTGTAATAATATTTTTGACATTCTTTTCATATTAATAAAAAGTGATTTCTAGCTTAACAAATCTTATAGCATTTATAGTTTAATTATTATAATTGTTAAAAGTAAAGAATCATAAGGTCAAATGACTACGAGAAAGAAGAATTGTTCGTACATCTGGATATGCATAAGGTAGACACAATTCTTTACTTACTCTTGAATAATATTCACAACTTAAAATAAATGTTGGGCACCTTTATCTTGTTAAAGTTGTAGATTCTTTTGATAGCATTTGAGTGGGGTCAAATGTGTTATGATGAGTTAAAAATCATCAAAGTATGGTGTCTTTGGGTAAAAGAATCTAGTGCACTAGGTGCATTGAATATGATAACAGTGAAATGCTTTATCTAGAACTGTCAGTGGATAAAAGTTTTCACTTGATGATAATCGGTGTATCTTTCTCAATCCTGAGAAAAATGATGGACTTATGGTTGCAAGTGTTATCGTTTGAGCTATCATTGAGTACGATTATATAGTATAGTCTATCCTCGATAGTTTGGTGGTATTTGTTAGTTAATCAATAGAGGACTTTATTCAATATATACAGACATCGTGGCTCCATTTTTTAAATGAGAGTAGGATATCATCATATGGTTGTTTTGAGGTATTGGATATTAAATCTTAACGTTAAGTTTTCAATAGTGTCTATTGAAATATGGCTTTTGGACAAGTCAAAATATCAAAGTTCAAAATGTGGTCATATGAGTAAATATGGTTACTAGGAGAGCTATAGGTTGTCTATGAGCTCTTGGAGATTACTAGTATTTTTCACGAGGATACACTATCGATACACTATCGATACACTATCTCCATTAGGATTGTCTAGGGTATGAATGAGCAGTATTAACTTATTCTATCTTTATTTAAGGGTTCAATTTTAGTTCTTTTGTAAAATGAACTAAAATTAATAGATCGGACCTAACTGAATCATTTGTTGATTGTGATTAGGTTATGTCTATTGGAGCTTAAATTTAGATATCCTGCCAAGATCCCCAATTCGCACGAACTTGCTTGGATCCCTTGATATATTCTGCCGGACCAATTTATGGGTCCATTTAGAATTGTATTAAGGCTTGTGGACTAAGAATGAGTATAATTCACATGTAGACCTTTTTTTAGGGACCAATGGATTTGATAGAATAAGAAAAATAATATATGAGCCGATGTGTGGTCTTGGGTGGCAAGGCTATTAATATTAGCTTAATATATTGTTTTATTTAGTTAAATGGTAATTAATCAATTAATTATTTAATTAAAAGTAAAAAAAAATCTAGTAGGATAAATAATAGGAATTTAATATTGTCTCCTATAGTCAAATTATTGTTGGTAATATGATAAGTATCAAATACTATATTTGATTAATAGATAAATAATAGGAATTTATTTATCTAGTCAAATTAGGTAGTATTTGATTTCTATTAAAACTATAGTTAACAATTGGTCAAATTAGGAAGTTTTAATTTAGTCACAATTTAATTATATTCAATAAATACACTATTTGTGTTGGATTAGAAGTCTTGGTGTGGAAAAGAAATCTTTCTTTGAAAATGATTCTTTGTCACCAAGTAAATCCATCTAAGGAAAGGATTCTTGCCCATCAAGTAAATCCTCCTTAGGAGAGGATTTGGACACCTATATATATATTCCTATAGAGAAATTCGGCCAAGCTATTAATTCTATGCTAAAAAATTTGGGCAAGGATTGTTGGTGTCTTGAGAGAAGTTTTTTTTTATTTTGCTTATGTAGTTAAAAAAAAAACTTCATCTAAGTATCGTGTGTAGAATTTAGCCAATGAGAAGAGAAAATGAGAACGTTTTTGTTTTCGATAGTGCACTAGTACCCTTTACATCAAAAGGGTTTTGTGTAGAAAAATCAAATCGGGTTCACGCGAGTTTTAATCAAATAGATTGATAATTCACAAGTGACCGGACGTTCTTTGGTTTTCTCTTGGAGGATTATTGTGACTAACAAAGAAGAAGATTTTGTTTGTTTCCATCCTCATGTATTCAATTAAAAGAAAGAGAGCAAACACACCTAGATAATTCACGTTCCTGATTAGATTAGAAGATCTGGCAGATTCAATTCGGCACTAGTTCAATCATTACAAGAAAAAAGGTACGATACTATTAATATACGTCAATTAATCTATGATTAAGGTTCCTTTTATTAAAAGGGAAAATTTTAAATATGTCAAAACCTAATTTTACTCTTCCGCCATGTTTTGAACAAAATTTTCCCTACATGTACAAGTTTGGAGCCCAAGTTAACCAAGTCATAAGTGACATAATGAGTGGAGAAGGTCAAATAGAGTAGGAGGAGGCTTAAGTTTTGGGAGGCTTCCAAAGACTATGAAATGACAATTTCTCCAATTCTTACAATCCATATTGGAGAAATCATCTGAATTTCTCTTAGAACAATAACAACAACTCAAATCAGAACCAAGGATTTTAGAATAAGAGTTACAATAGATACAACAATCAGAGTGGTTCTAAGACAAACAACCAGTGGAGAAACACATAAAATCACCCTCAAAACAATTTCAACAACAGACAAGATCATACCAACCAAGGGTCAAATCACTTGAAGACACGATGAAAGAATTATTGGGATTATACACGATAGCAAGAGTGTAATAATGTATTTGACAATCTTTTCATATTAATAAAGTGATATCTGTTGGGGTTATGATCGATAGCAAGAGTATAACAATGTATTTGACAATCTTTTCATATTAATGAAGAGATTTCTAGTTTAACAAATCTTATAGCATTTATAGTTTAATTATTATAATTGTCAAAAGTAAATAATCATAAGGTCAAAAGACTATGAGAAAAGAAGAATTGTTTTTATACCTAGATATGTATAAGGTAGACACAATTCTTTAGTTAGTTTTAAATAATATTCTTAACTTAAGATAAATGTCGTATTTATCTTGTCAACGTTGTATATTCTTTTGCTAGATTTTGAGTGGGATCAAATGTGTTATGATGAGTCTAAAATCATCAAAATGTGGTTTCTTTGGGCAAAAGAATCTAGTGCACTGGGTACATTGAATTGGATCACATTGAAATACTTTATCTAGAACCGTCAATGGATAAAAGTTTTCACTTGAAGACAATCGGAGAGTCTATCTCAATCCTGAGATAAATGATGTATTTATGGTTGAAAGCGTTATCATTTGAGCTATCAATGAGTATGATTATATAGCATAGTCTATCCTCGTTAGTTTGGTGGTATTCAATTGTTAATCAATAGGGGACTTCATTTATAGAAATGGACATCCTGGTTCCATTTATTAAATGTGAGTAGAATACCATCATATGGATATTTTGAAGTATTAGATATTAAATCTTAACGTCAAGTTTTCAATAGTGTCTTTTGAAACATGGCATTTGGACAAGTCAAAATATCCAAGTTTAAAATGTGGTTATATGCGTAAATATGGTAACTTGGAGGGTTATAGGCGGTCTTTGAGCTCTTGGCGATTACTGGTATTCTTCACGAAGATACACTCTCTCCAGTAAAGTTGTATAGGGTATGAATGAACAATATTAACTTATTATATCTTTATTTAAGAGTTCAATTTTAGTTCTTTAGTGGAATGAACTAAAATTAATAGATCGGACCTATGTGAATCATTTGTTGATTGTGATTAAATTATGTCTATTTGAGCTTAAATTTTGATAGCCTGCCAAGATCCCCAATCCACACGAACTTGTATAGATTACTTGATATATTCTACCGTATCAATATATAGGTCCATCTAGAACTGTATTAAGGCCTGTGAACTTGTTTTTTTTTAATAAGAATGGGTCTAGTTCACATGTGGATTTTTTATTTAGGTCCAATGGATTTAATAAAATAAGAAAAATAATATATATGCCTATGTGTGATCTTAGGCGGCAAGGCTATATAAAATAGCTTATTATATTGCTTTTTATTTTATTATTTAATTAAATGAAAATTAATTAATTTGGTAATTAATTAAATATTTAATTAAAAGTCATAATATTTTTCCTAATTGAAGAAAGTCTCCTAATATTATACTATTGTTGGTAGTATAATTAAAATTAAAGACTATTTGATAAGTAGATAAATAAAAGGAATTATTTATCTAGTCAAATTAGGAAATCTTTAATATGGTCACAAATACATTAATGAGTTGGATTAGGAGTCTTGGTGTGGAAACGAATTCTTTTTTGAAAACGATTCTTGTTTGCCAAGTAAATCCAACTAAGGAAAGGATTCTGACCCACCAAGTAAATCCTTCCTTGGAGAGGATTTGGTCTCCTATATATACTTTTAGGATTATGCTCGATAGCAAGAGTATAATAATGTATTTGACAATCTTTTCATATTAAGAAAGTGATTTCAAATTTAACGAATCTTATAGCATTTATAGTTTAATTATTATAATTGTCAAAATTAAATAATCATTGAGTCAAAAGACTATGAGAAAAGATTAATTATTCATACATCTATATATGTATGAGGTAGACACAATTTTTTAGTTAGTCTTGAATAACATTCACAACTTAAGATAAAAGGTTGGACGCCATTAACTTGTCAAAGTTGTAGATTCTTTTGCTAGCATTTGAGTGAGATCAAATGTGTTATGATAAGTCTAAAATCATCAAAGTGTGGTGTCTTTAGGCAAAAGAATCTAGTGCACGGGGTGCATTGAATAGGATCAAAATGAAATACTTTATCTAGAACCGTCAATAGATAAAAGTTTTCATTTAAAGATAATCGGAGAGTCTATCTCAATCCTGAGATAAATGATGGACTTATGGTGACAAGTGTTATCATTTGATTTATCAATGAGTACGATTATATAGCATAGTCTATCCTCGATAGTTTGCTGGTATTCATTTGTTAATCGGTAGAGAACTTTATTTATAGATATGGACATCGTGGCTCCATTTATTAAATAAGAGTAGAATATCATCATATGGATGTTTTGAAGTATTGGATATTAAATCTTAACGTTAAGTTTTCAATAGTGTCTATTGAAACATGGCTTCTGGACAAGTCAAAATATCCAAGTTCAAAATGTGGTCATATGATTAAATATGGTAACTTGGAGAGGTATAGGCGGTCTCTGAGCTCTTGACGATTACTGATATTCTTCACAGGGATACAGTTTCTCCAACAAGGTTTTCTAGGATGAATGAGTAAAATCAACTTATTCTATCTTTATTTAAGGGTTCAATATTAGTTCTTAAGTGGAATGAACTAAAATTAAATAGATCGGAGCTAAGTAGATCATTTGTTGATTGTGATTGGGTTGTGTCTATTGGAGCATAAATTTAGATAGCCCGTCAAGATCCTCAATCCACACGAACATGCATGGATCACTTGATATATTCTACCGGACCAATTTAGGGGTCCATTTAGAATTGTATTAAGGCATGTGAACTTGTTTCTTTTTGTAAGAATAGGTCTAGTTCACATGTGGACTTTTTATTAAGGTCCAATGGATTTAATATAATAAGAAAAATAATATATCGCCCATATATTTGTGTTGGGCGGCAAGGCCATTTAGAATAGCTTAATTATATTATTTTTATTTTATTATTTAATTAAATGAAAATTAATTAATTTGTTGATTAATTAATTATTTAATTAAAAGTCAAAATCTTTTTCCTAGTAGGAGATGGTCTCCTAAAATTATACTATTGTTGGTAGTATAATTAATATTAAAGACTATATTTGATAAGTAGATAAATAAAGGGAATTATTTATCTAATCAAATAAGGAAGTTTTTAATATGGTTACAAATACACTATTGAGTTGGATTAGGAGTCTTGGTGTCGGAAAGAATTTTTTTTGGAAAAGGATTCTTAACCACCAGGTAATCCACCTAAGGATATGATTCCACCAAGTAAATCCTTCTTAGGAGAGGATTTAGTCTCCTATATATAATACCTATTAAATTCGACCAAGGATGAATTTTTGGAGTGAGAAGTTGTTTTTTGTTTGTTTTTTATTGTTATATTAAAAAAATAAAAATAAAAACTTCGTTCAACTTATTGTGTGAAGAATTCGGCCAAGCATAGAGAAAAGAGGGAACATTTTTGTTTTCGATAGTACACTAGTATCCTTTGCATCAAAAGGGTTTTGCTTACAATATCGAATCAAGGTTCACGCGAGTTTTAATCAAATTGATTGATAATTCAAAAGTTACCGGACGTTCTTGGTTTTTTCTCTTGGAGGATTAGTGTGACTAACAAAGAAGAAGATTTTGTTTGTTTCCATCCTTAGGTATACAATTTAAAGAAAGGGAGCCCACACTCCTAGGTGATTCACATTCATGATTGGATTGGAAGATCTTGCGGATTCAATTCGACGCTTGTTCAATCGTCACGAAAAAAAAGGTATGATACTTTTTAAATACATCAATTAATCTAGGGTTAAGGTTCTCGTTGCATGAAAGGGAAAAAAAATTATTTATACGCAATCCCTAATTTTATTAAATTTTCTCACGCTTCCGCGGTGTGTGTTTTATTTTCCCTACAATTGGTATCAGAGTCTGGTTGTACCCTTGATTAATTGATGTATGTGCTCATGAATCTTTTTCTTTTTATTGTATATATGCATGTTTTAGAAAGAGATGACACTCTAGATATATATATATATATATATATATTTACATTGGAATGTATGGATATATATATGTTTTATATGTGGATTATTATTACTCAATTTTGGTCCTAGAATTTCAATGTATTTTGTCTTGGGATTGTAACAAGAATGGTGGTCTATCATCGCCATAATTTCCTTCTTGGTAATTGTTAAGTTTTTTTTTTTATTTTGTTGCTGTAAAAAAAAAAAAAAAATTACAGTATTTTTTTTATTTATAATTCTTCTGTATTACATTCAAGTATCGAAGACTCTAAAGGTTTGAAGAATTGGAAGCAACCGTAACAAGTTTTGGAACGTGCGAGCCATAGCAACGAACATGCGAGCCGTAGCAAAGAATTGGAAGCAAGAGCACGCAGCCACATTTGTTGTGGCATGGGCTGCGCACGGCAGCCCTATGGAAGCCATTGGCTGTGCATGACAACTCTTTATAGGTTTGTGGCATGCGTACGCTCATGGGTAGGGACCAAGGGTGCGCATGCCCATGGGTGGCAGCCGAGAGAATCCAGAAAACGAAGGTCGAGTGAAGACTTGTTCGTCAAGAAAGGAGTTTTTTGTATTCCAAGACATGTAATTTACTTGCTTTTCTATGATGGACCAAAATTGTAGCTATTTATATTTTTTGTAAATATTACAATGTTTGTCATTGTTTGATAACATGTCATATAGAATAGGAGTGCCACTCATATATCTCTTATGGTATGAACATGCATTGAATGGTTGAAGTATCTAAATTGACATCTAGATAACTTGGTAAATCATTCTTTGGAATTCGATCATACGCCTTAAACAATTGAGTGGGAGAAGGTGTTTTAGAACACCTACGGCCTCCAAGTTTAGTTGAGCTTTATGTTTCATGAATAACCCCCAAGGGGTATTCATGAATGGAATTTAGCAAGATAATTCCTTACAAGGATAGACTAGACAATTAACCCAAACGATGTCTACTCCCAAAGGAGGGATATTCGTGAGGGATTATATTGAAGGTCGATAACTTGGTAACACACTAAATGTAATTTTATTAATATCCTCCCAAGAGTTCTTGTTAATAAAATTGCAAGGCTAAAATAGAAAACATTGGTTGTTATGTTAACAATTAGGTGAGACCTAGTCCAACTAGTAAATGGTGCGTACTCCCAAAGGAGGCTTGACATTTATGGGTGTTGGATCACCGTTGAATTTTTACGATTGAATTATTTTATTTAATTCAAGATAAATATTCAAAAGTGCCTTATCATGATTATTTACATATATAATTTTTGTTATTAAAAATAATCCCTCTTAATCAACAACCTAAAAGATAATACTTAAACTGATGATAATTATGTCACGTGGAAAAAGGAAAATTGGGTTGTCAATGTAAATTGAAAAACATAAAATTCGTTATGTCTATTCCTTAACAACCAAGCTAATGAATCTACTCAGGAGCAAAGAGATGAATATGAGTAGCGGAAATCTTTAGATGAGATGGCTAAATGTACGTTACATTATGGCCACCATCTCTGACGTGTTACAACAACAACATGAAGGAATGGAAACTGTTGCTGATATAATGATATCTCTAAAGGAGATGTTTGCTATGAGATCTAGGATGACTAAGAGAGAGGCAGTGACTGCTTTTATGAATCTTAGGATGAAACCTGGACAGGGTGTAAAAGATCACATGATGAAAGTCATAGCACATCGCAACATTGCTGAGCTAAATGGTGCTGAGATAGATGGTGAGACCAAAATTGACATGATTGTCAACTCACTGTCAGATTCCTTTGATTAGTTTAAGTTGAACTACACCTTAAACAATAAGGAATAAACCTTGCAAGGCCTGCTGTAAGATGTTCAAAGCACCAAGAAAAATCCTTATAAAATGTCAAAAGATTCATATGCTTGGTAAGTTGCTACTGTTAAAGACCTGAAAATAGGTCAAGAGACAACAGAATAAAAAGCAACTTGGGCCTTCTTAGAAGGAGACCAAGAAAGTAACCAAGATCAAAGGGAAGTGTTTTCTTTGTGGTGAAAAAGGTCAATGGAATAGACTGAATAAGAATGAATTCAACTTGTATTTAGGCAATGGATCATTGGTGTCTACTAGCGTAGTGGGATATATAAGAATCAATTTAGACTCTTATAGGCATTTAGATTTAATAGACGTTTATTATGTACCTCAATTCAAGAAGAATTTAATTTCAGTTTCTTGTTTAAATAAATTTAAATATTCGGTTACTTTTAATAAAGGTTTTATTATTAGTAAGAATAACAAATTTGTTTGTAAAGGTACATTGGAAAACGGTTTATTCTAGTTGTATAGAAATATCTCTCACTTGTTAGACACGGAATCAACGAAACCTAATCATAAAAGAGTAAAATTATCAAAAGATGAAACCCACCTATGACATTTGCGCCTAGGTCATATTAACCTTAATAGGATTAAAAGATTGGTTAGTGATGGACCTCTAAGTGACTTAAAGGATGATAATCTACCAACTTGTGAATCTTGTTTGGAAGGTAAAATGACCAAAAGGTCATTTATGACCAAAGGCACATGAGCCATTGAATGTTTAGGTTTGATACACACTGATGTGTATGGACCTATGAACATTCAAGCTAGAGGTGGATATGAGTACTTCATCACTTTCACAGATGATCACTCAAGATTTGGCTATGTGTATCTCATGAGACATAACTCAGATGCTTTTGACATTTTCAAAACATTTAAAGCTGAAGTTGAAAATCAGCTTGAGAAACGCATAAAAATCTTGAGGTCTGATCGTGGTGGAGAATATCTATCTGGTGAGTTTCAGCAATATCTTATTGATAATGGGATAATTTCTCAGTTTTCTGCACCAGGCACACCTCAACAAAATGGGGTGGCAGAAAAAAGAAATAGAATATTTTGGACCTGGTTAGGTCTATGTTGAGTTATTCAACACTCCCTAATTCTTTTTATGGATATTCTTTTCAAACCGCAACGTACATTCTAAACGATTTACCATCTAAGTTGATTCCAAAAACACCGCATGAGTTGTGGACCTGGCGAAAGCCTAGTTTACAACACTTAAGGATATTTGAATGTCCTGCGCACGTGTTAAAGGGAAAGACAGAAAAGATGAAGTCCCGTTCAGAAACATGCATATTTGTAGGGTATCCAAAAGAACAAAAGGATATTATTTTTATAGTACTTCTGATCTTAAAGTATTTGTTTCGACAATTGCTAAATTTCTAGTAGAGGACTATATGAATAATTTTGTGCTTAAAAGTAGAATTGTCCTGAATTAACTTTTAGGAGATACAATTCCATAAGAGGTTTCGTAACCAAGCCCAATTGTAAGTTCCGTACCAACACAAGATCAACAATCTACCATACCACATGGTTGTTAGACAACCCGAGAGATACATCGGTTTGGGAAAATCTGTAGAGCATCTTTCGGATGACAATGATCCCTATGCGTACAAGGAAGCAATGGAAGATGTTGATTGTCTCCATTGGCAAAAGGCAATGCAATCCAAAATTGAATTTATGTTCCAAAACTAAGTCTGGTCTCTTGTAGACTTGCCTAGAAGATAAAATCCATCGGGTGCAAGTGGGTATACAAGAGGAAAAGAGGAATGGATGGAAAGGTGGAAACCTTTAAAGCTAGATTGGTAGCTAAAGGTTATACACAGAAGAAAGGTATCGAATATGAATAAACCTTCTCTCATGTGGCCATGCTTAAATCCATTAGGATACTCTTATCCATTGCGGCATCTCTAGACCTAGAGATTTGGCAAATGGACATCAAGACAACTTTCCTTAATGGACGTCTTGACGAAAGCATCTACATGATGCAACCAGAAGGATTCATTGAAAAGGGCCAAGAGGAAAGGGTATGCAAGTTGTAAAGATCCATATATGGATTGAAGCAAGCATCCAGATCCTGGAACATAATGTTCGATCAAGCCAAGAAAAATTTGGATTTATTCAAAACCTTGATGAACTTTGTATATATAAAAGGATTAAAGGTGACAAGTTGATTTTCCTAGTTTCTTTATGTTGATGATAAACGAGAGATTATATGCTTGTATACTCTATAGGGGATTTAATTCCGTTGGGTATACAGATTCTGATTTTCAGTCAGATTCTGACTCTACGAGATCAACATCAGGATCTGTGTTTACTATTGAAGGAGGGGAAGTCATATGAAGGAGAATCAAGCAATCTTGTATTTCCGATTCCACCATAAAAGCAGAGTATGTTGCTGCATACGAGGCTGCTTAAGAGGTTGTCTGGCTTCACCAATTCTTGATTGACTTGGAAGTGATTAGTGAAGCAAATAAGCAGATCACTACCTATTGTGACAATACTGGAGCAGTGGCTAAATAGAGAGAACCAAGAAGTCATAAGAGAGGGAAACACATTGAAAGAAAGTATCACCTTCTAAGGGAAATTGTGCAAAGGGGTGACGTGACGATTACCAAGATCGCGTCAGTAGAAAATCAAGCGGATCCCTTTACAAAGGCTCTTCCACGAAATATTTTTGATGGGCATCTAGAGAACATGGGGATAAGAGATATGACACATTTGCTATAGAGCAAGTGGGAGATTTTTCGGATTATGCTCGATAGCAAGAATATAATAATGTATTTGACAATCTTTTCATATTAATAAAGTAATTTCTACTTTAACAAATCTTATAGCATTTATAGTTTAATTATTATAATTGTCAAAAGTAAATAATCATAAGGTCAAAAGACTATGAGAAAAGAAGAATCATTCATACATCCAGATATCTATGAGGTAGACACAATTCTTTAGTTAGTCTTGAACAACATTCACAACTTAAGATAAAAGGTTAGACGCCTTTATCTTGCCAAAGTTGTAGATTCTCTTGCTAGCATTTGAGTAGGATCAAATGTGTTATGATGAGTCTAAAATCATCAGACTGTAGTGTCTTTGGGCAAAAGAATCTAGTGCACTGGGTGCATTGAATAGTATCAAAAAGAAATATTTTATCTAGAACCGTCAATGGATAAAAGATTTAATTTGAAGATAATCGAAGAGTCTATCTCAATCCTGAGATAAATGATGGACTTATGGTTGCAAGTATTATCATTTGAGCTATCAATAAGTACGATTATATAGCATAGTCTATCCTCGATAGTTTGGTGGTATTCATTTGTTAATCGATAGAGGACTTCATTTATAGATATCGACATCGTGGCTCCATTTATTAAATAATAGTAGAATATCATCATATGGATGTTTTGAGGTATTGGATATTAAATCTTAACGTTTACTTTTCAATAGTGTCTATTGAAACATGGCTTCTGGACAAGTCAAAATATCCAAGTTCAAAATGTGGTCATATGAGTAAATATGGTAACTTGGAGAGCTATAGGCGGTCTATGAGTTCTTGGCGATTACTAATATTCTTCATGAGGATACACTTTCTCCAATAAGGTTGTATAGAGTATAAATGAGCAACATCAACTTATTCTATCTTTATTTAAGAGTTCAATTTTAGTTCTTTAGTGGAATGAGCTAAAATTAAATATATCGGACCTAACTGAATCATTTGTTGATTGTGATTGGGTTGTGTCTATTGGAGCTTAAATTTAGATAGCTTGCCAAGATCCCCAATCCACACGAACTTGCATGGATCACTTGATATATTTTACCGGACCAATTTAGGGGTCCACTTAGAATTGTATTAAGGCATTTGAACTTGTTTCTTTTTGTAAGAATAGGTGTAGTTCACATGTGGACTTTTTATTAAGGTCCAATGGATTTAATAAAATAAGAAAAATAATATATGGCCCATATATATGTGTTAGGCGGCAAGGCCATTTAGAATAGCTTAATTATATTACTTTTATTTTATTATTTAATTAAATGGAAATTAATTAATTTGTTGATTAATTAATTATTTAATTAAATGTCAAAATCTTTTTCCTAGTAGGAGATGGTCTCCTAAAATTATACTATTGTTGGTAGTATAATTAATATTAAAGAATATATTTGATAAGTAGATAAATAAAGGGAATTATTTATCTAATCAAGTTAGGAAGTCTTTAATATGGTTACAAATACACTATTGAGTTGGATTAGGAGTCTTGGTGTAGGAAAGAATTTATTTTTGGAAAAGGATTCTTAACCACCAAGTAAATCCATCTAAGGATAGGATTCTTAACAACCAAGTAAATCCTTCTTAGAAGAGGATTTGGTCTCCTAAATATAATACCTATTAAATTCGACCAAGGATGAATTTTTGGTGTGAGAAGTTGTTTTTTATTTGTTTTTTATTGTTATCTATAAAAAATAAAAATAAAAACTTCGTCCAACTCAATGTATGAAGAATTCGGCAAAACATAGAGAAAAGACGAAACATTTTTTTTCCGATAGTACACTAGTATCCTTTGCATCAAAAGGGTTTTATGTACAGGAACAAATCAAGGTTCACGTGAGTTTCAATCAAATTGATTGATAATTCAAAAGTGACCGGACGTTCTTTTTTTTTTCTCTTGGAGGATTATTGTGACTAACAAAGAAGAAGATTTTGTTTGTTTCCATCCTCAGGTATACAATTTAAAGAAAGGGAGCCCACACTTCTAGGTGATTCACGTTCATGATTGGATTACAAGATCTTTCGGATTCAATTCGACGCTAGTTCAATCGTCACCAAAAAAAAGGTACGATACTTTTTATATACATCAATTAATCTAGGGTTAAGGTTCTCGTTGCATATAAAGGAAAAACAATTATTTATACGCAAACCATAATTTTATTAAATTTTATCACGCTTCTATTGTGCGTGTGTTTTATTTTCCCTTCATATACTACCTATTAAATTCAACCAAGACAATTTTTTGTGTGAGAAGTTGTTTTTTATTGTTATAAAAAAAAACTGCGTCCAACTCATTGTGTGAAGAATTCAGCCAAGCATAGAGAAAAATGGGAACGTTTTTGTTTTCGATAGTACACCAGTATCCTTTGCATCAAAAGGGTTTTGTGTACAACATTGAATCAAGGTTCACGCGAGTTTCAATCAAATTGATTCATAATTCACAAGTGACCGGATGTTCTTGGTTTTTCTCTTGGAGGATTATTGTGATTGACAAACAAGAAGATTTTCTTTGTTTCCATCCTCGGGTATTCAGTTTAAAGAAAGGGAGCCCACACTCCTAGATGATTCACTTTCGTGATTGGATTGAAAGATCTTGCGGATTCAATTCGATGCTAGTTCAATCATCACGAAAAAAAGGCACGACACTTTTTAATAAATCAATTAATCTTGGGTTAAGGTTATTGTTATTAAAAAGGGAAAAAAATTATTTATACCCAACCCTAAATTTTTCACGCTTCCGTTGTGCGATTTTCCCTACAATTGGTATCAGAGCGAGGTTGTACCCTTGATTAATTGATGCCTGTGTACGTAAATCGTTTTCTTTATTGTATATATGCATGTTTTAGAAAGAGATGACACTCTAGATATTCGCATATATATTTACATTGGAATGTATGGATATTATATATATGCTTTATATGTGGTTTTTTATTGCTCAATTTTGGTTCTAGAATTTTAATGTATTTTTGTTTTAGGATTGTAACAAGAAGGGTGACCTTTCATCGCCATAATTTCCTTTTTGGTAGTTTCTAAGTTTTTTTTTTTATTTTGCTATCGTAATAATAGTAATAACAAAAAGCTGCAATTTTTTTTTATTTAAAATTCTTTTGTAATGCATTCAAGTATCGAAGACTTGAAGGTTTAAAGAATTGGAAGAAACCGAAACAAGTTTGGGACCGTACGAGCCTTAGCAACAAACCTGCGTGCGAAGAGCACAGGGCCACAATTGTTGTGGCATGGGCTGCGCATGGCAGCCCTATGGAAGCCATGGGCAGTGCTTGGCAGCCCTTTAAGGGGTTGTGGCATGCGCACGCCCCTGGGAAGGGGCCAAGGGTGCACACACCCATAGGAGGCAGCAGAGAGAGTCCAAATGAAGAAGGTCGAGTGAAGCCTTGTTCACCAAGAAATGGGTTTTTGTATTCCAAGACATATGTAATTTACTTGCTTTTCTAGGATAGACCAAAATTGAAGCTATTTACATTTTTGTAAATATTGATAACATGTCATATAAAATAGGAGTGCCACTTATATATATATCTTTTGGTATGAACATGCATTGAATGGTTTAGTTATTTAATTGGCATCTAGAAAACTTGGTAAATCGTTCTTGGAATTCGATCACACGCCTTAAATAGTTGAGTGGGAGATGGTGTTTTGGAACATCTACGGCCTCCAAGTTTAGTTAAGCTTTATGTTTCGTGTAATAACCTCCCAAGCGGTATTCATGAATGGAATTTAGCAAGATACTTCCTTATAAGGATAGACCAGACAATTAACCCAAACGATATCTACTCCTAAAGGAGGGATTTTTATGAGGGATAATATTGAAGATCGATAACTTGGTAATACAGTCAATGTGATTTTATTAATATCCTCCCAAGAGTTCTTGTTAATAAAATTACAAGGCTAAAATTGAAAACGTTGGTTGTTATGTTAACAATTAGGTGGGACCTAGTCCAACAAGTGAATGCTATGAACTCCCAAAGGAGGCATGACATTTATGGGTGTTGGATCACCGTTGAATTTTAAGATTGAGTTATTTTATATAATTCAAGATAAATATTTGAAAGTGTTTTATCATGATTATTTACTTATATAATTTTTGTTATTGTTCAGAAATCATGACCCCATCCTTAATCAACATCCTAAAAGAAAATACTTTCACTGGTGATAATTATGTCACATGGAAAAGGAAATTTGGGTTTTTGTTGCAATCCGAAAAGCATAAGTTCATTTTGTGCACTCCTAAATCACCTACTCCTACTAATGAATCTACTCAGGAGCAAAGAGATGAGTATCAGTAGTGGGAGTCTTCAGATGAGATGGTTAAATGTTACATTATACCCACCATCTCAGACGTGTTACAACAGCAACATGAAGGAATAGAGACTGCTGCTGATATAATGATGTCTCTAGAGGAGATGTTTGCTATGAGATCCAGAATGACTAAGAGAGAGGCAATGATTGCTTTCATGAATCTCAGGATGAAACCTGGACAGGTTGTGAAAGATCATGTGATGAAAGTCATAGCACACTTCAACATGGCTGAACTGAATGGTGCTGAGATAGATTGTGAGATAAAAATTGACTTGATCGTCAACTCAATATCAGATTCCTTTGATCAGTTCAGATTGGATAACACCTTGAATAATAAGGAATACACCTTGCAAGGCCTGATGCAAGATGTTCAAAAGGCCGAGAAAATCCTTGTGAAAGGCAAGGTACAAGAGATTCATACAGTTGGTAAAGTTACTACTGTTAAGACCCGTAAGAAGGTCAAGAAACAACAAAAGAAAAAGCAACAAGGACCTAGTAAGAAGGAGATAAAGAAAGTAACCAAGATCAAAGGGAAATGTTTCCTTTGTGGTGAAAAGTGACATTGGAAAAGAAATTGCCCAAAGTCTAGGACAAAAAGGAAGAAGGTAATATTAATTTTCTTAAAACATATTTTTTGGCGGATTCTATGGATTCTTGGATTATAGACTTAATCATGTTTGTTTTTCCGTACAGGATTCAAGGAAATAAAAATGCTTAATGAGAATGAATTCAACTTGCGTTTAGGAAATGGAGTGTTGGCGTCTGCTAGTTCAGTGGGAGATATTAGAATTAGTTTAGATTCTTATAGACATTTAGATTTAATAGACGTTTATTAGATGTACCTTAATTCAGGAAGAATTTCATTTCAGTTTCTTTTTTAAATAAATTTGGTTAATCGGTTACTTTTAATAAAGATTTTATTATTAGTAAGAATGACAAAATTATTTGCAAAGGTACATTGGAAATGGTTTGTTCTATTTGCTTATAAATATTTCTCACATGCTAGACACAGAATCAACGGAACCTGATCATAAAAGAGTAAAATTACCAAAAGATGAAACATACCTATGACATTTGTGCCTAGGTCATATTAACCTAAATAAGTTTAAAAGATTGGTTAGTGACGGGCCTCTAAGTGACTTAAAGGTTGATGATCTACCAACTTGTGAATATTGTTTAAAATGTAAAATGATCAAAAGGTGGTTCATTACCAAAGGCACAAGAGCCATCGAATGTTTAGGATTGATACACACTGATGTTTGTGGTCTTATGAGCATTCAAGCTAGACGTGAATATGAGTACTTCATCACTTTAATGGATGATTACTTAAGATTTGACTATGTGTATCTCATGAGACGTAAGTCGGATGATTTTGACATATTCAAAGCATTTAAAGCTGAAGTTGAAAATCAGCTTGAGAAATGCATAAAAATCTCGAGGTCTGATTGTGGTGGAGAATATTTATCTGATGAGTTTCAACAATATCTTATGGATAATGGGATAATTTCTCAGTTTTCTACACCAGGCACACCTCAACAAAATGGGGTGGCAGAAAGGAGAAAAATAAATCTTTTGGACATGGTTAGGTCTATGTTGAGTTATTCACACTTCTCAATTCCTTTTAGGGATATGCTTTACAAACTTCCATGTACATTCTAAATGATGTACCATCTAAGTCGGTTCCTAAAACACTGCAAGAGTTTTGGACCAGGGCGAAAGCTTAGTTTACAACTCTTAAGGATATTTGGATATCATGTGCAGGTGTTAAAAGGAAAGACAGAAAAGATGGAGTCTTGTTCGGAAACATGCATATTTGTAGGGTATCCAAAAGAAACAAAATGATATTTTTTTTATAGTCCTTCAGATCTTAAAGTATTTGTTTCGACAAATGCTAAATTTCTGGGAGAGGACTATATGAATAATTTTGTACCTAAAAGTAAAATTGTCTTGAATGAGCTTTCAAGAGGTTTCACAATCTAGCCCAATTGAAAGTTCTGCACCAACATAAGGTTAACAATCTACCATACCTCGTCGTAGTGGAAGGGTTAGTAGACAACCCGAGAGATACATCGGTCAAGGAGAATCTGTAGAGAATCTCCCAGATGATGATGATCCCTATACGCACAAGGAAGAAATGGAAGATGTTGATTGTCTCCATTGGCAAAAGGCAATGCAATCTGAATCTATGTTCAAAAACAAAGTCGGGTCTTTTATAGACTTGCCTACAGGGATAAAACCCATTGGGTACAAGTGGGTATACAAGAGGAATAGATGGAAAGGTGGAAACCTTTAAAGCTTGATTGATAGCTAAAGATTATACACAAAAGGAAGGTATCGATTATGAAAAAACCTTCTCTTCTATAAGCTTAAATCCATTAGTATACTCTTATCCATTGTGGCATCTCTAGACCTAGAGATTTGGAAAATGGACGTCAAGACAACTTTCCTTAATGGAAGTCTTGACGAAAGCACCTCTATGATGCAACCAGAAGGATTCATTGAAAAAGGCCAAGAGAAAAGGGTATACAAGTTGCAAAGATCCATATATGGATTGAAGCAAGCATCCAAATCCTGGAACATAAGGTTCAATCAAGCTGTGAAAAGTTTTGGATTTATTGAAAACCTTGATGAA
This sequence comes from Dipteronia dyeriana, assembly GCA_032871835.1. Taxonomy (NCBI): domain Eukaryota; kingdom Viridiplantae; phylum Streptophyta; class Magnoliopsida; order Sapindales; family Sapindaceae; genus Dipteronia; species Dipteronia dyeriana. The sequence continues at coordinate 113,381,252 of CM065300.1, read as the reverse complement.
CCCTGTGTTGATTAAAGGTGACAAGTTGGTTTTCCTAGTTCTTTACATTGATGATATACTACTCAATGGAAATGATGTAGGTGTATTGACATCAGTAAAAGAAAGGTTAACAAAACAATTTGATATGAAGAACTTAGGAGATGCAAGCTATATTCTTGGTATACAAGTCATAAGGGATAGAAAGAATAGAACGTTTTCTTTATCCCAAGATTTATACAATGATAAAATCTTGTCTAGTTATTCCATGCAAGATTTCAAGAAAGGTATGTTACCTTTCAGACATGGAATCAAACTTTCTATGGAACAAGTTCTTAAGAATGAGCATGAAGAGCAATTCATGAGTAAGGTTCCATATGCCTCGCCAATTGGAAGTCTCATGTACTCAATGCTCTCCAATAGACCATATATTTGTTTTGTTGTTGGTATAGTTAGCTGGTTTCAATCGAAACCTGGTCCTGATCACTGGACAACATAAAACATATTTTCAAATATCTCACGTGAACGAGAGATTATATGCTTGTATACTCTGAAAGGGATCTAATTCCCGTTAGGTATACAGATTATGATTTCCAATCAGATTTTGACTCCAGAAAATCAACATCATGATTTGTGTTTACACTTGGAGGAGGGGCAACTATATGAGGAGTATTAAGCAATCTTGTTTTGCTCATTCTACCAAGGAAGCTGAGTATTTTGCCTCATGCGTGGCTGATAAAGAGGTTGTTTGGCTCCGACAATTCTTGATTCACTTGGAAGTGATTCCTAATGCGAATAAGCAGATCATTATCTATTGTGATAATAGTGGAGCAGTGGCTAATTCGAGAAAACCAAGAAATCATTAAAGAGGGAAACACATTGACAGAAAGTATCACCTTCTGAGGGAAATTGTGCATAGGGGTGATGTGACGATTACAAAGATCTCGTCAGCAGAAAATCTAGCGGATCCCTTTACAAAGACTCTTCAAAAAAAGAGTTTTGATGGGCATCTAGAGAACATGGGGATGAAAGATATGACACATTTGCTATAGAGCAAGTGGGAGATTGTTGGGATTTTGCTCATTAGCATGAGTATAATAATGTATTTGATAATCTTTTCGTATTAATAAAGTGATTTCTAGTTTAACAAATCTTATAGCATTTATAGTATAATTATTATAATTGTAAAAAGTAAATAATCAAAAGGTCAAAAGACTATGAGAAAAGAAGAATTGTTCATACATCTAGATATGTATGAGGTAGACACAATTCTTTACTTAGTCTTGAATAATATTCACAACTTAACATAAAGGTTGGGCGGCTTTATCTTGTCAAAGTTATAGATTCTTTTCCTAGCATTTGAGTGGGATCAAATGTGTTATACTGAGTCTAAAATCATCAAAACGTGGTGTCTTTGGGCAAAATAATCTAGTGCACTAGGTGCATTGAATAGGATCACAGTGAAATACTTTATCTAAAACCGTCAATCAATTAAAGTTTTCACTTGAAGAAAATCGGAGAGTCTATCTCAATCCTGAGATAAATGATGGACGTATGGTTGCAAGTGTTATCACTTGAGCTATCAATGAGTACGATTATATAGCATAGTCTATCCTCGATAGTTTGGTGGTATTCATTTGTTAATCGGTGGAAGACTTCGTTTATAGATATGGACATAATGGCTCCATTTATTAAATGTGAGTAGAATACCATCATGTGGATATTTTGAAGTATTTGATATTAAATCTTAACGTTAAGTTTTCAATAGTGTCTATTGAAATATGGCTTCTAGACAAGTCAAAATATCCAAGTTTTAAAATTTTGTCATATGAGTAAATTTGGTAACTTGGAGGGCTATAGGCGGTCTATGAGCTCTTGGGGATTGCTGGTATTCTTCATGAGGATACACTATCTTCAATAAAGGGTTCTAGGGTATGAATGAGCAATATTAACTTATTCTATTTTTATTTAAGAGCTCAATTTTAGTTCTTTAGTGGAATGTACTAAAATTAATAGATCGGACCTAAGTGAATCATTTGTTGATTGTTATTAGGTTATGTCTATTGGAGCTTAAATTTATATAATCCGCTAAGATCCCAATTCACATGAACTTAAGGCATGTGGACATGTTTCGTTTAGTAAGAATATGTCTAGTTTACATGTGGACTTTTATTTAGATTCAATGGATTTAATAAAATAAGAAAAGTAATATATATGCCCATGTGTGTTGTTGGGCGGCAAGGCTATATAAATTAGCTTATTATATTGTTTTTTTTTATTTAATTAAATAGAAATTAATTAATTTGGTAATTAATTAAATATTTAATTAAAAGTCAAAATCTTTTTCCTAATAGGATAAGGTCTCCTAATATTATACTATTGTTGGTAGTATAATTAATATTAAAGACAATATTTGATAAGTAGATAAATGAAAGTAATTATTTATCTAGTCAAATTAGGAAGTCTTTAACATGGTCACAAATACACGAATGAGTTGGATTAGGAGTCTTGGTGTAGAAAAGAATTCTTTTTTGAAAATGATTCTTTTTTGAAGAGGATTCTTGGTCACCAGGTAAATCCACCTAAGGAAAGGATTATTGACCACTAAATAAATCCTTATTAGGAGAGGATTTGGTCTCCTATATATACTACCTCTTAAATTCGACCAAGACATAATTTTTGGTGTGAGAAATTGTTTTTATTTGTTTTTTATTATTATAAAAAAAACTTCGTCCAACTAATTTTATGAAGAATTCGGCCAAGCATAGAGAAAAAAGGGAACATTTTTGTTTTCGACAGTACACTAGTATCCTTTGCATCAAAAGGGCTTTGTGTACAACATCAAATCAAGGTTCACGTGAGTTTCAATCAAATTGATTGATAATTCACAAGTGACTAGACGTTCTTGGTTTTTCTCTGGGAGGATTATTGTGACTAACAAAGAAGAAGATTTTGTTTGTTTTTATCCTCAGGTATACAATTTGAAGAAAGGGATCCCACACTCCTAGGTGATTCACGTTCGTGATTGGGGAGGTGGATAGGTTAGATACCTTTTTCTAGTCCCTTAGAAACAAACAAAAGTTTTTCCCTCTAGATTGCTTGTATCACAATATATATATATATATATATATATATATCAATTAAAGACACTTAATCAATATATAAAACATGTAAAGTGTGATACAAACAAGCAACCATAACACATACACAATTTATATTATAGTAAGGAAATCAACTTATATATAAAGTTCTATCCATAGTATTCAAGTAACAAATACAAATATAAGAGAGATAGCGATAGAGAAAAGTTGACACAAGATATAACGTGGTAAAACTCCGAAGAGGAAACATCCACGGGTTAGCAACCACCGGCAAAAGAAATCCATTAGTAGATAAGAAAAGTACAATCTCTCAAGTGATCCCTTCACCTAGAAACTACCCTCCTGTCCTACTCATGAATATGTCACCCTCTTTCTCAAAATTCCAAGGCCTCACACCTCTTGTTAAGACTTCCTCGCTCACCGTTTTGGATCCTCACGACCCTATGCAAGACTTCATTGCTCACTCTTCCGGATCCTCACGACTCTAGGCAAGACTTCCTTGCTTGGCATTTCGAGGTCTCCTACCTCTTGCCAATACTTCCATGCTCAACAACATAGGTCTCACACCTATTGTCAATACTTCCTTCTCACAAGGCATCTAAGTTATCATGAATGCAAAACGTAAAAAAGCACTCAACATAGAATGTTATGATCAACAGATCCTATGGATAATACTAGGCATAAGCTTGAATGCACAAAACAAATGTTGTCTAGTCAATCATGCATGTTTAATCCATCTAGATCATATAAGATATATTCAACATTAATTACAACCTAGATACATGCATAGATCTAAAACTTGAGTCACAAGATATGTTCAATTAATACATAATCAAGTTTAAATCTCATATAGCAAATTTCCTAAGCATAGATTCAACAAAACACATGAATAGCTCAAAAGAACACAAGCACATGTATTATAGTGAGATTTTGGCCAAAGAGAGCCTAATACATGTGAGGAACTATTTTTCACAAAATCAATGAATTAAAGATCATCAAATAGTCCTAGAATAAAAACTAGTACAATACAATCCCAAACATGTGAAAACATAGGTAAAATCAAAACCAAACTCAACATGTGAGATTTCAATTGAAACTCAATCTGGTTTTAAATCAGTTCAAAAATCAAATAAAAACAATCACAAGACACATATATATGTTGAAGAAGAAAACCCAAGGCAATTGACCAAGTTTTAAAAGAAAATTTTGAGAGAAAATCAATACCTTAGTTGATTTGGTACAGTCCTGTTTCTGTGAGATTAGACTTCAAAAAAAACAATAAAACTAACTCAAACCTTCAGAGAAAGGATGGAGGATGAATAGAAAAACACTCTCAACTTTGATTCACTCAGATCGGAGTTTAAATGAAGAAGTTATGGTGTTTGGAAAGCGAGAAAATTTGGGAGATAATTCTGCACTCAAATTTTGAATCTCTTCTTAGAATGTAATGTGAGAGGGAAGGGATATATAAAAGAGAGAGCAAAGAATACAAAAAAATGACCAAAAGGGGCTTAAGTACACCAAGCACACTTGCTACCCGAGTTGGTACGTGGGCATCTCGGGAAAGGGTGCTTGGTTGCACTTCTCTTCCTCACGCACTCCTTTCACGTTCTTAAACTGTTCTCTGGCTTCCAAACTTGAAATTCAAATCCATTTATGGGTTATAAACTGTAACTCTCTCATGGACATGGAAATATAAGATACTCAAGCCAGAAAATAATAATTCGACTCGATATACGAAGACGAAGACAATGTATGCAACATGAGTTGAAAGTGAAGTATCTTTTGACTTAGAACTTGAAATCAATAGTATGAGTAACTGAAATGACCAAAACTCAATTAAGAATGATTTAAGACTAAAATCAAGTTCAATATCCATGATTTACAAACATATACACATACAAACACATTTTACACTAGAATGCAAACTACATAGAGATAGTCCCCAATCATGCATTTTTCCAAATCATGTTATTTTTATACCAATGCATGAGCATTCATCTTCAAGTGTGTGAATGTATTATAAATGGTGAACAATGATGTAGGGACACAAATGTATGATATGTGTGTGTGTGCCTATAATGGTGCATAACGATGCAAGGACATATATGTACGATTTGTGTGTGTGTGCCTATAATGGTGCACAACTATGCAAGGACACATATGTATGAATTGTGTGTGTGTGCCTAAGCCTTGTAAGAGAAAGATAAGGTCTTAATATACCTTTGTAGAACCATATGGCATCCTTTCTCTTTGAATACTTTGAACTTGCTTTGACTAGTTGTTCCTTTATCTTTGAAGCTTGAATCATCATGAATCTAAACAACTAAATCATTACAAGTAAACATCATTTTGATATAGAATATATGTCAACACAATCTAAAACTTAACAGGGTACCTAGAGAATATGGGGATAAGAGATATGACATAATTGTTATAGAGCAAGTGGGAGATTGTTGAGATTAAGCTCAATAGCAATAGTGTAATAATGTATTTGAAAATCTTTTCATATTAATAATGTGATTTCTAGTTTAACAAATCTTATAGCATTTATAGTTTAATTATTATAGTTGTCAAAAGTAAATAATCATAAGGTCATAAGACTATGAGAAAAGAAGAATTGTTCATACATCGTGATATGTATGAGTTAGAAGTTGGGCGTCTTTACAATGCTAAAGTTGTAGATTCTTTTGCTAGCCTTTGAGTAGGATCAAATGTGTTTTGAAGAGTCTAAAATCATCAAAGTGTGGTGTCTTTGGGTAAAAGAATCTACTGCACTAGGTGCATTGAATAGGATCACATTGAGATACTTTATCCAGAACCGTCACAGTGAGATCTTTGGATAAATGATGGACTTATGGTACCAAGTGTTATCATTTGAGCCGTCAATGAGTACGATTATATAGCATAGTCTATCCTCAATGGTTTGGTGCTATTCATATGTTAATCGATAGAGGAGTACATTTATAGATATGGACATCGTGGCTCCATTTATTGAATGTGAGTAGAATATCATCATATGGATATTCTGAGGTATTAGATATTCAATCTTAACGTTAAGTTTTCAATATTTTCTATTGAAATATGGCATATGGACAAATCAAAATATTCAAGTTCAAAATGTGGTCATATGAGTAAATATTGTAATTAGGAGAGCTACATGCAGTCTATGAGCTTGTGGCAATTACTGGTATTCGTCACGAGGATACAATATCTTCATTACTATTGTTTAGGGTACGAATGAGGAACATTAACCTATTCTACTTTTACTGAAGAGTTAAATTTTAATTCTTTTGTGGAATGAACTAAAATTAATAGATCGGACCTAAGTGAATCATTTGTTGATTGTGATTATGTTATGTCTTTCGTAGTTTAAATTTAGACAGTCTGCCAAGATCCCCTATTCACACAAACTTGTATGGATCACTTGATACATTCTCTCATACTACGTTTTGGGACCGTCTGTAACTTTTTTTTGTATTTCAGAATCCAAAAGTTTTGGAGAGGTGCGACATGTGTGACCAAGACATGTAGTAACTCTTTAAATACCTGGTTTGGGTAGCCAAGGTGTGGAAACCCTTAGGCGGCCCTAATGGGGTGCGATTAGCATTCCGTTAATACATTAAAATTATAATTTACAAATTTTAATTAAATGGATTGCTTAAATTATATTAATGTATTAATCTAAGACATGTGGACTTTTTTTTAGTAGTAAGAATGGGTATAGTTTACATGTAAACTTTTTATTAAAGTCCAATGGATTAAAAAAAAAACAATATTTGGCTCGGAGCAAGGGCTAAAGTTTGTTAGTCTATATATTACTTTATTTTATTTTTTATTTAAATGGAAATTAATTAATTGAACTAAATAGTTATTTAATTAAAAGTCAAAAATCTTTTTCTAGTAGAAGAAAGTGTCCTAGTGTCATACTATTGTTGGTAGTATGATAAATATCGATAACTATATTTGATGAGTAGATAAATAAAAGGATTTATTTATCTAGACAAATATAGAAGTATTTGATTTTATCAAAACTCTAATTGACAATTGGTCACACTAGAAAGTCTTTGATAAAGTCAATATTTAATTGGCATTCAATAACTAGTTATTGGGTAAATACACTATTGAGTTAGAATATGAGTCTTGGTGTGTAAAAGAAATCCTCCTTTTTAGAGGATTCAGCCACAAGATGTAAATCGTCCTAGTGAAAGGATTTGGCCATCACCTATACATATCTACGAAAAGGATTCAGTCAAGGCTAGTATGTTTAGAAAGAGAATTCGGTCAAGACAAAAGTTTTGTGAGAGAATTCGGCCAAACCCTAGAATTTTTAAAAGAAAAAAAATCAGTTTTTGTTCTAGAAAATTTCGTCTAACTCTAAGATAGGTGTGTGAGAATTCGGCTAAGCATAGAGAAAAGAAAGAAGCATCTTCATTTTTGATAGTGCACTAGTAGCCTTTCCATCAAAAGGTTTTGCATACAATATCGAATCGGGTTCACGTGAGTTTCAATCAAAATGATTGTGAATTCACAAGTGAGCAAACGTTCTTTGTTTTCTATAGGAGGGTTATTTTGACTAACAAAGGAAAAAGGATTTTGTTTTTCCATCCTCGGGTATACAATTCAAAGAAACGGAGCTCACATTCCTAGGTGATTCATGTCCGTGATTGGATTGGAAGATCTTATGGATTCAAGACAACACAATATCAATCGCCACGTATAAAAGATATGGTACTTTTATTATATATTAATTAATCAAGGTTTAAGGTTCTTTATTTTAAAGATTTTTTTTTAAAATATGACAATAATCTTTTTTGCTTCCGTCGCACGTTTCTTCCTACAAGAATTGCTACAGAGTCATCAGAAATCCAACCAAGACTTCAGGAACTCTCAAAATGCATTTTACCAGCATTTGCACAGCTACATTGAAACAAATTACCTAAGGAACCTAGGCATAGATGCCTCACTTAGAAGGCTAGAGACTCAGTAATCCCAGATTGTAGAGCCTCTACTTAAGCAGGACAAAGGAAAATCCTTTTATGAGAATAAATATACCAAGGTCTTAAAAGTAGTGCAAAATGAGAGCAAAGAGTTGGATAAGGAAGGAGTTGCACTAGAGTCATGGAAGTTGAGTGAAGATGCTAAGAATGAGGAGCTAGGTGAATTGGTGATGACTACAACGGTCGATGAGAAGTTGGTAATGGGGACCATTCCATCAATGTTATAAGATACTAAAGTTCTATCATCCTAGTTAGCATAGGAGATTCAAGTAAAATTGAGGCAGTGCTTGATATAGAAGCTAGCATCAACATGATGCCCTGTAAGTATGCAAGCAATTGAATATTAAGTCGATTAGGCCTACCTCCATCACCCTGAGAAAGGTTGACGATTCCCCATAGGCGCCAGTTGGCATAGTTTAAGATGTTAAGTTGAATGTACATGGGCCAAAGGTACCGGTAGATTTCGTGGTTCTAGAAGTAAAGGAAGATGGAGCTCAAGACTGAGATTGGAAGTTACTTTTGGGGAGGTCATTCATGGCCACTGTAGGAATGATGGTAAAAGTAGTTTTTATGCATTTTTCGTTCAGCTGTTGTGACAAAAGAGTACCATTCTAAGTGAATGGACTAAATGAAAAGTTTAAAGAAGGAAGGTGTTTTATGATTGAAGTACCAAAAGCTGTAAGAAGAAAGGTAAAGTTAGTGACTAAGTAAAGGCATTTGAGTTAGCTTCTAAGATGGAAGAAGGCCATCAAGATGGCTTTGAAGAGAATGAAGCCTTGAAGGTGGAAGAAGAGGTTTTTGATGATAAATTACCCGAGAAAATAGCTGTTAGGATTATGCTCTATAGCAAGAGTATAATAATGTATTTGACAATCTTTTCATATTAATAAAGTGATTTCTAGTTTAACAAATCTTGCAGCATTTATAGTTTAATTATTATAATTGTCAAAAGTAAATAATCATAAGGTCAAAAGACTATAAGAAAAGAAGAATTGTTCATACATCTAGATATGTATGAGGTAGAGACAATTCTTTAGTTAGTCTTGAATAATATTCACAACTTAAGATAAAAGGTTGGGCAGCTTTATCTTGTCAAAGTTACAGATTCTTTTCCTAGCATTTGAGTGGGATCAAATGTGTTATGATGAGTCTAAAATCATCAAAACATGGTGTCTTTTGGCAAAAGAATCTAGTGCACTAGGTGCATTGAATAGGATCAAAATGAAATACTTTATCTAGAACTGTCAATGGATAAAAGTTTTCATTTAAAGACAATCGGAGAGTCTATCTCAATCCTGAGATAAATGATGGACTTATGGTTGCAAGTGTTATCATTTGAGCTATCAATGAGTATGATTATATAGCATAGTCTATCCTCGATAGTTTGGTGGTATTCATTTGTTAATCGATAGAGGACTTCATTTATAGATATGGACATCGTGGCTCCATTTATTGAATGAGAGTAGAATACCATTATATAAATGTTTTGAGGTATTGGATATTAAATCTTAACGTTAAGTTTTCAATAGTGTCTATTGAAAAATGGCTTATGGACAAGTCAAAATATCCAAGTTCAAAATGTGGTCATATGAGTAAATATGGTAACTTGGAGAGCTATAGGTAGTCTATGAGTTCTTGGCGATTACTGGTATTTTTCACGAGGATACACTTTCACCAATAAGGCTGTCTAGGGTATGAATGTGTAACATCAACTTATTCTATCTTTATTTAAGAGTTCAATTTTAGTTCTTTAGTGGAATGAACTAAAATTAAATAGATCGGACCTAAGTGAATCATTTGTTGATTGTGATTGGGTTGTGTCTATTGGAGCTTAAATTTAGATAGCCCGCCAAGATCCCCTATCCACACGAACTTGCATGGATAACTTGATATATTCTACCGGACCAATTTAGGAGTCCATCTAGAATTGTATTAAGGCATGTGAACTTGTTTCTTTTTGAAAGAATAGGTATAGTTCACATGTGGACTTTTTATAAAGGTCAAATGGATTTAATAAAATAAGAAAATAATATATTGGCCCATATATATGGTTTGGGCGGCAAGGCTATTTAGAATAGCTTAATTATATTATATTATTTATTATTTAATTAAATAGAAATTAATTATTTGTTGATTAATTAATTATTTAATTAAAAATCAAAATCTTTTTCCTAGTAGGAGATGGTCTCCTAAAATTATAATATTGTTGGTAGTATAATTAATATTAAAGACTATATTTGATATGTAGATAAATAAAAAGAATTATTTATCTAATCAAATTAGGAAGTCTTTAATATGGTTACAAATACACTATTGAGTTGGATTAAGAGTCTTGGTGTAGGATAGAATTCCTTTTTTAAAAGGATTCTTAACCACCAAGTAAATCTACCTCTTAACTACCAAGTAAATCCTTCTTAGGAAAAGAATTAAGTCTACTAATTGAATTATATGAAGAATTCGATTGGCTATATGTATATATAAGAGGATAAGAATTCCTTTTAGAAAAAGATTCTTAATTACCAAATAAATGCACCTAAGGAAAGAACTCATGCCAACCAAGTAAATCCTTCTTAGAAAAGGATTTGTGCTCCTATATATACCCTCTTGTGAATTTCGGCCAGCCCAATGATTTTAGAGTGAAAATTTCGGCCAACATAAGTATTTTCTAAGAGAGAATTTTAAAAGAGAAAAATTTAGAATTTTACTCTAGAAAAAATTCAATCAACTCTAAGATATAAGGTGTAGAATTCGGCCAAGGGGAAAAGAGAAAAAGAGAACATTTTTGTTTTTGATAGTACACTAGTATCCTTTACATCGAAAGGGATTTCTGTACAAAATCAAATCTGGTTCACACGAGTTTCAATCAAGTAGATTGATAATTCACAAGTGACCGGACATTCTTGGATTTTTCTCTTGGAGGATATTTGTAACTAACAAAGAAAAGATTTTGTTTATCTCCATCCTCAGGTATACAATTTAAAGAAAGGGAGCCCACACTCCTAAGTGATTCACGTTCGAGATTGGATTGGAAGATCCTGCGGAATCAATTCGACGCTTGTTCAATCGTCACGAGAAAAAGGTACGACACTCTTTATAAACATCAATTAATCTAGGGTTAAGGTTAGTCAAAAGGGAAAATTTTTATTCATACGAAAACCTTTGTTTTCATTAAATTTTCTCACGCTTCAGCTGCGCGGGTTTTATTTTCCCTACAATAGCAAGAGATTATACCCTTCAAGAAGAAAACAAAAAGCTACATCAAAAGATCAAACTTCTTAAGACAGAGAATGGGACTTTGAAGAAGAAGGTACAAGAACTCTTCACCCTCAATAAAAAGAACGAAGAGTATTGAGGATGAAAAGAAGTCAATTTCATAAGATCAAGTAGGGCTTGCTAAACTCTCGAAAGAGTTTGAAGAAGAAACTGTAAGGAAAACTAAAAGGCTATTGATAGAGGTTGAATGAAAATTATTAGTTTTATATTTGTGTTGGCTTAATTCCATAACAAAACACTCTTTGTTTGTATTGCTTAGTTGCTTAGGTAGTTCGTGATGGGATCGGGCTTCAAAGAAGGAAGCAACTTCGCATGCAAAGTTCGTCTTCAAGAGGATATATGCTTACTTGGAAGCTAAGGTATCAAGATTCTTCTTCCTCTGGCAAGGCGTAAGTGTACACACATACATATTGTATTCAAAATATGTCTGTACATCATTGTGCTCAATTGGCATAATGCATATGCATTAGATTTAATTTGACAGCTTTTGCGAAATTGCATGTTCTAGAATTATATCTAGGAAATGGCATACTTGTAAGTTCTTGTGTTTATTTGTTTGTGTTTTTGTGACATCAAAATTCATTATTTTCTCATGTTGTTCTATATTGAGTTCCGATCATTTTGGTTACTCATTCATATGGTTTCGAGTTCCAAGTTAGAAGTTACGAAACTTTCCGTGTCTTTATCATGTATGGTTTTCATCATTGTTTATCGAGTTGACTTCCATATCTTTGTTAAATTTTTGTTGATGTCCATTTCCATGATGGATTTATGGTTCATAATCTGAAAATGAATTTGAATTCAAAGTTCAGAGGCCGGATAATGGTCAAAGAACCCAAGAAGAGCCCAGAAGGGATCAAGGGGGAAGTGGGATGGAAAATTGCCAACACTATCCATCCCCTGAGTTGGCCACACGCCATCTAAGGAAGGCCACCCTTCTTCCCAAGAGATGACCACGCACCATCTCAGGAAAGTGAGGTGGCGTCCCTCCTTTTAATTACTATTTTCCCTGTCTTTTTTTCATTAAGTTGAAGAATTGAAGAATAAGTGCAGAAAATTTTCTTCAAATGTTTTTTTTTTGGTATTGTGATATCTCTCTAAATTCAACTACGATTTCATTGATTCAAAAGTAGAAATTGTTGGTCTTAAAGAAAGGAACAAATCTCAAGCAATTTTAGAGCCAAATGATGTCTTAATTGTTTACAGTGATCAGTTTTCTAACTCAAGATTTCATCATTTGTTGGTGAATCATTTTCTTCTCATTTTTCTTCTATGATCATCTTCATGAATGTTTTATTTGATTAAGGAAAATGTCTAGAATGATTTTGATTCAATTTTGTGGTATGTTTAAGTCATTTTTGAGTTTAGATTGTGTGTTGTTCAATTGAATATAATTTAGCTAAACTTGATAAGCATGAACTTGATCCTAGAAGTATTTTTGTGTTCTTGTGATTGATTATTGATTTCTAGATTTAGTTACATGTTCCAAGAACTAGGTCATTTTTTATTGACATTTCCATTACTTTAATCTTGTTCTTATTTGATAAACATGCTTAGATTTCTAGATGTATTTGTGATTGATTTATGAAATCCATATCTAGCTATCTATACGCATGTTCATAGACTTTGGTTCATCTACATTCTCTATTTGCTAGTTTTTGCATTATGATTTCATGTGTGCACTATACTTAGATCATTGTCTTGTGAAAGGTTGAAGTCTCTTGTTAAAGTGAGTAAAGCTTTAACTTGAGCAAGAAGTCTTGGCTAGGACACATGGTCTGAAAAACTAAGCAAAGAGACTTGTCTAGAATCGGGAGGATCCAGTTAGGCAAGCAAGAAATCTTCCTAGAAGTAAGAGTGCCTTGGATAGGAAGCAACATCCTAGAGGTGTGTTTGTCATGTCTTGGATAGGAAGTAGGCAAAGTAATTCACTAAGCTCAAGGGTAGAGTAGGAGTTGATAGGTTGGAGAGTGAATCATGTGTTGATTGATTTTGAGTGTGTATCTCTTATTTGACACAGTGAATTGCGGTTTGTGGTTATGGTATCAACCCATGGATGTTTCCTCATTTTAAGGTTTTATCACATAAAAATCCTTTGTGTTGATTTTTAGTCTTTTTACTTATATTAACTTGTATTGTTTTAACATGTGCTTGATTGAATATACTCTAACTTGTTAAAGCAATTTACTTGTGAAAAGCTCAAAGTGTGCTTAACTTGGTTGTGTGAAAAAGAAGTACAAGAATCTAAGCATATTCCTATTCACCCCTAGGTATATTTTACACTATAATCGGTTTGGGAATTTAAGAAATCTAGTGCATAGGGAGAAGTAAACAAGTGCTCAAAAAGAAGGAGGAAGCCTTGAAGATTACAAAAGTGAGGGAATGGGACTACATAGTCCAAGTAGACAAAGTAGAAAAGGAGCTCAAGTAACTCAAAATGCAACACTCAAAAAGACCTCAAGGCTTTGGTCAAAGCCTGTTGTTTCAAATTTTTAAAATATAAAGAGAGTACGAATAGGTCTAAGAAGAACCCATCAAAAGTTAAGAAATTTTGGGTTAAGAAAGACCTAAAGGATAAAGTGAGGTCAAATGGGATAAAAAGGGTAGGAGAGTCAAGAACACCCATTTAGGTAGTTCGGAAGGGTTTGTTCCCAATTCTATCAAAACCACCTTTACTTGGCTCTAGTTCCACCCAAGTTGCATGTTCATGACCATTTCGATGGATGCTTTGAGTTACACGATTTATTTTCCTTTTTTATCTTTCTAATGCCCTCTCTCTAAATTAAAGTAAGCTTGATTGTTTATAGGTAAAATTAAGTTGGAAGAAAATCTGTTGTGTAACTTTTTTTTAAGATTGTGTCATTTATTTTCACGCTTGTTTTGTGATAACTATGAATAAGGCAAGTGATTTAAGACTATCCACTACCTATGCTATACCCGTGCATCAGGAAAAGACAAGTTCAAGAACAGTTAATGCACGGGTACTGCACAGTTACCTTACTCGTGCTATACCCGTGCATCATGAGCCTATATACAACAAGTGATCTCGTGGTAGGGCTTACAAACCCCCAAACAAAGAAAATTTCTTTCCCTTTCAATCTTGCCAGCCCTAAGGTATTCCGTGAGCCTCACGTTTTCAATTTTCAAAGAAAAAGTATGGATTCTTCCTTCAGTAACTTGTTTTTCGTTGATTAAGTATGAATTGTACATTCTTCTGTACTCCAAACTATAATTTTTGCAAGAACCCTAGGCCTTGAATAACCCAAGAATTTCTCAAAATTTAATGAAGATTCTTTGATGATTTGTGTAGTTATTGCATGAAAGGGTGAATTAGACTAAATTTGAATGATGATTGATCTATTTTGCTTAAAATTGGAAATTATAGGGTTTGTGTGAATAGGTTTAAATTGGAGATTATTTATCTATGAGTTTGTTGTTTTGCACATGCCTATTTGATGATAAACTATTCCATGTGCAATTGTTGATTGATTATAGATGTTTAGCCTCTCGCCATAAAAAAAAATCAAAATAAAAAATTGCAGTTCTAGGAAACTGCACGTGTGTCTTACCTGTGCACTGGGCATGCATGATCTTGTCTGCTAAAATTTTTCTGCTTCACTTCGTTATACAAATGCTAACTTCTAGCTATGGTATACCTCTAATTGAACATTTTCCTTTGTAGATGACAAGAAGAATGAAGACTTTGGCGAAGAAACTTAGAGTGTGTGAGAGTAAGAAGAAGAAGACACCTAAGAATCCTACATTGCCTCTCTACATGCTAAACAGTGATTTTGATAACCGCTTGGAGTATTTTAGGTGGTGTGACATAGTGGAAAAGTGGGTAATTACACTATCTAATCTATCACACACCTCAATCCCTAAGATGGCAAACTAGAAGGTGTGGCAAACATATATTAGCTCTCTTTCTCAATTCTATAAAAGGGTTGTGCAAGAATTCTATACTGGGATGGTTCATGATGACAACATCAAAAGTGTGTCGGTTATGGTATGAGGAGTAATGGTCCAGATGAACTTGGTTGATATTCAGAGATATTACAGGATCGAGCTCCATAATGATCAAAGATTGTTTGAGAGAATGAAATACCGAGTAACTTCGGATGAAAGCTTTGTTAAACAAAATATAGATCTCGCAAATGAATTGGTCATCACA
Source organism: Dipteronia dyeriana (assembly GCA_032871835.1). Taxonomy (NCBI): domain Eukaryota; kingdom Viridiplantae; phylum Streptophyta; class Magnoliopsida; order Sapindales; family Sapindaceae; genus Dipteronia; species Dipteronia dyeriana. The sequence goes on along the minus strand of CM065300.1, from coordinate 113,365,731 downwards.
CTGATGAACTTCTGGGTCACCTTAGCATACCCAGTCAAGCCGTCAAATCTGAAGGCTGAATTGGATTCTAGAATATTTTCATATCACATTCTCTCAGATCCAGCACATACAAAAAAAATGTAGCCTTCAAGAATGTCACCATCTTACATTGCCTTTAGCAAAACCAACTGATCAACATTGCTTGGAGTGGATTTTTGGGGTGATGCTTTTGAATGAACCCAAGGAGACACGGATTTGAAGCCTTTGAATACCTTGGAGATAGAATGGGACTTATCTAGCACCAGGAGGAAAATAGGAAAGTAGAATACCAGAGTAGGAGCAGGAAAAACACAAAACCACAACATGAAACAGAGGATATGGAGTTTGAGCAGGAACGACTAGTTCTTGAGTTTATTGGCAGCGACCAGATTCCATGGTAGAAACTTATTACAATAAATAAAAAGTTAGACAGCTTCACACAAATGCATGGAAAACATTGAATATCTTTGGATGAACATCATAGGGATGAGGCAGGATCTAAATTTGATGTCGTACTCAAGGAAGAAAAGGAGGACTGCTCCATAATCAAACCTTTGGGAGGGTCATACGGAGCTGAACATTAGGAGGCATTGGAGAGATCCAAATAAGAGTTTGAAGATAGAGCTAGAGCTAAGATTGAACCAAAGGGCAATGGGTTGAGGATAGAAGATGTAGCCGAGTCATCAGACAAGTATTGACTTTTATCTCTTATGATTATTATTTTTGTTGCCTAATATTTGAACTTTTAGTTACTTTAAGTAGTTATTCGCATGACTTGTTTAGTTTCAGTATTTTTTTTATTTTTCTTTTAGTTTCATATTATTTTTGCTTAGTTTATAATTTTATGGATAGTCTTGGATATTTGTGGATGATATTTGATTTGAGAGATATATGATTTTGAGATATATTTTTGTGGTTGATAACCTTTTTGGTTAGAGTTTGTGAGTTAAGGCTAGTTTCTTTATTTGTTGGAATAGACATACCAACAACTTGCAAGTCTTGGAGGAATGAGCAGGCCAAGAATGAACATAAAACGGGCGAGAACCTAATCATGTTTGAGGTTAGAAGAAAGCAACCACCTCGGTTTCATCTCTACATCTCAAACTCATGAAATATATTTCTCTCTAGTTTTTGTTTATGGACATTTACAGATAAATGGTGAATGTGGATATGCTTATTGAATATTGTTTTGGGTTGAATTTCTGAACAGTTGTGAATGAATGGAACACATGTGATTGTTGATAAAATTTTGGTTTCTAATTATTGTGTTTACTGATTTATTCATTCTTGATTTGATGAGCCAGAGGCTCTTGTGGATGATGCATGTGAATTTATAAGTTTTCTTTTCATATAGCTCAACTCGGTTTGAAGGTTCATGAATTCATGCATAAATCTCGTACAAAATTTTGAGCTTATAGTGAAAATCAGTTTTGGGGTTGTTATGTCCTCATTCCAACAATTTTGTGAATGAATGCTTGATGATGGTTAGACTTTGAACTTAATTGCCATATTTACATATATTGCCATATATTATGTTAAGCCTATTTTTGGATCTTTTATTTTGTTGGGCATTGATTGCTTGTGATTAGTGCCTAGGTTTTTGTATTTTGAGTCAAGTTAGGTGTGTGCCGCTAAGCTAGACTCTCTTATCTTCAACATTGAGGACAATGTTGGGTTTTGGTTGGCGGTGTAGATGCCTTTGCTATGTCATCGTTTTCTATGTTTTGAGTCATTATTAGTTGTTTTGGTCCAAATTTTTCAATTTGTCGCAGTGGCTAAATTTTGCGAGATTTAACTACCTTAGATGTGATGCATTGAGCGTGTACTTTTGGTGAGTGTATAAATGAATTTTGAGCTTGTGTAGCAACTCGTTGTCACTCTTGGGTCTTAATTACATTGTGATGGGCTTGTCCCATCCTTTGAGTGCTTAAATTGAGGGGACTCGGTGCTCTTGCGCTGTGTTCTAATAGTGGAGACTACTTGAGAGTTCACTAACACAAGCCTGTTAGAAAGCGCATCTGAGTGTATAATCTTTTCTAGTCATTAAACACTTTTCTCGCCATACGTGTCACTTGCCATAGGACATTCATCATGCTTATAGTGTGGATTACTTATTGGATGCATTCATTCCCTTAATAGGTTAATTGTGGGAGTGATTCTAGGCAATGTGTATGCATTAACTGCTTAAAAAGCCTAAACACATGCCTAAGCCCTAATTTTATGCTCTACAGCCAAAATTGAGGCCAAACATATATCCTTTTATTTAAAAACGCATAAGCCCATTTAGCCATAAGCCAAACACAAACCAACCCTCTAATTGCCAATCATATGGGAGGGGTGTGTTGTGTGTGTGGTGCATGAAAGGGCTGGCTCTTTTAAGAAATAGTGTTAACTGAAAATTCACTCAGGTGAGGAATTTCAGCTAGCACCCTCGTACCTCAGAGGTCGCGGTCGGGGTTGGTACCTTTGGTACCTATTTTATATGTATGGTGATGGATATAAAGGTAAGTGATAACACGATGTATTAAAGATAGGTAATAGAAGCATTACACTATTACTGTTAAATGAATCACACGTCAATTATAGAAATCACTCGAACACTGACAATCTCTCTAGGTTACAAGGGGTGTGGCAACATCATGCCTATCAAGAAGTAGATAATAATGGTGGACGTGTTATGTGAATAGAATTTAGGTCAAGGCAAAGCTCTCTCTCTTATATGTCCAATCCCTATTCCTTATGCATGCTTGGGCGTATTTATACACGGTCCAACAAGGTTAAACTCGTGATTCTCCCACCATTAATTTCTGAATTGAATCCTTCCTTATTAGGCAAGATATTCTGTTTAAATATCATTGACTTTGGCTCGATAACGGATTCGAGAATATCTCAAAGGGAGATAAGTTTGTTTCCTCTTTAGACTTACTCACTTGCTCTGCACGTACGTAGCGTTTTAATACAAGTTCGAAAGTGAAGACTATCATGTATACTGCCTTGGTGAGATGCATCATGGAGGTCATGAAATATGGCATTCACTATCTTGAATGGCGAGGTACATCTTTGTTCCTATCTTGGTACCAAAAGCTTGACCTGACCTTTCCATATCCCTTTTGGAGCTTGAAAGGGCCATGTTGGTACTCTTTAGTGGCAACAGAGCTTCTGTGAGCTTCCTCCTACCTGCTTGTATGGATTCGGTTCTTTCCTTAGAAAAATGGAACGATACCGTAGGATGAATCTGATAGCCTTATAGGTCTCTTTGTGGATCTAGAGAAAGTGACAGAATTCTAGGGAGGTCGTGATGTATTTCGACCTCGGGGAGCCTATGTCTTTCTATATCGATCTTACTTCGGGCTCTTATTTCGATGTAAGGAGCTCGATCTTTTTACATTGGGCTTCACATGAAGTTTCTAAGGTGGGGGTGACCTTGTCTTGCTTATATAGGTTGTATGGCAGCCCGACCCCAAGAACCCCGATACCCTGCTTAATTCAGACCCTTGCTTGGAGAGTGGAAAATTTAGCTTTGGTCCTTAGCCGAATTTGGCTATTAACAAACGTCATGTATTTAGGCAACTATGTAAAATGTGCAAGAAATGGCTCAACATGTAAAAGTGTCAAATTTGCACTTAAGAGCCAAATTGTCAAAATGTTAAATGCAGTTGTTCAAAAGAAAAGGCAAAGTAAAAAAAAAAAAAAGCCTTGTGAAATAATTGTAAAGTACTCATAATATAAAGTACAATTATGAAACACAAATGTGTATGTAAGTAAATGCCTAGTCTCTGAGTGTAATTGATGTTTAATAGAGCATTGTATGGGGTGTGTGAGTATGTTTAAGCATGATTCGTGATCTTTAAACTCATATTTCCGTATTTCTTTGTTCACCACATATAACCTCATGACCCTGTTACAACCTAAGGGAAAAGTCCTACTTGATCTATGATAAGTCTTGATTGGGAATGTTTGTAGATGCTTGATTTCCACGTTCATTGCTTATTGAATCCTTCTTAGGTTAGTTCACCGACAGTATCGGTCTTTTAAATATACATTGTATGTAATGCATGAAAACTCTATGCTTAAATTACATCTTTGCAATGTAGGGAAAATTCGGTTCAAAATGCGATGGAAACGTAAAATCAGGGTTTGGAATATTTTAAATTTTTTCCCCTTTAATAGAAAGAACCTTAACCCAAGATTAATTGACGTATATTAAATGTATCGTACCCTTTTTTTTCATGACGATTGAACTATAATTGAATTGAATCCACTAGATCTTCCAATCCAATCACGAACGTGAATCACCTAGGAGTGTGGACTTCTTTTCTTTTAATTGTATACTTGAGGATGGAAACAAACAAAATCTTCTTCTTTGTTAGTCACAATAATCCCTTAAGAGAAAACCTAAGAACGTCCAGTCACTTATGAATTATCAATCTATTTGGTTGAAACTTGCGTGAACCTTGATTCGATGTTGTACACAAAACCTTTTGATTTAAAGGCTACTAGTGCAGTATCGAAAACAAAACGTTCCTCTTTTCTATTCTCTTTGGTAGAATTCAATACACAATATCTATGAGTTGGACAAAGTTTTTTTTAATAACTATACTATAAAAAAACAATTAAAAAACAACTTCTCACACCAAAAATTAGGTCTTGGTCGAAATTCTATATAGGAGTATATATAGGTGGCCGAAAATCCTCCTAGAAAGAGGATTTCTACTTCACCAAGACTCCTATCAAATTTTGGATTCAATCCTCTTAATAAAAAAGGATTTCTTTTACACACCAAGACTCCTAATTCAACTCAAATAGTGTATTTATTCAATAACCATTTCTTAAATATAAATTAAATTGTGGCTAAATCTAAAACTTCATAATATGACCAATTGTCAATTAGAGTCTTAATAGAAATCAAAGAAGAATATTGAAGCTCCAATAGACATAACCTAATCATAATCAACAAATGATTCACTTAGGTCCGATCTATTAATTTTAGTTCATACCACTAAAGAACTAAAATCGAACTCTTAAATAAAAACAGAATAAGTTAATATTGATCATTCATATCCTATACAATCTTAATGGAGAAAGTGTATCCTCGTGAAGAATACCAGTAATTTCCAAGAGCTCATAGACCGCCTATAGCTCTCCTAGTTACCATATTTGCTCATGTGACCACATTTTAAACTTGGATATTTTGACCTGTCCATAAGCCATATTTCAATAGACGCTATTGAAAAATTAACGTTAAGATTTAATATCAAATACCTCAAAACATCCATATGATGATATTCTACTCTCATTTAATAAATGGAGCCCAGATATCTATACCTATAAATGAAGTTCTCTATCGATTATCAAATGAATACCACCAAACTATCGGGGCTAGACTATGCTATATAATCATACTCATTGATTGCTCAAATGATAACACTTGTAACCATAGGTCCATTATTTATCTCCGGATTGAGATAGACTCTCCGATTATCTTCAAGTGAAAACTCTTATCCAGTGACGGTTCTAGATAAAACATTTCACCGTGATCATGTTCAATGCACCCAGTGCACTAGATTCTTTTGCCCAAGGACACCACACTTTGATGATTTTAGACTCATCATAAAACACTTGATAGCACTCAAAAGCTAGCAAAAGAATCTACAGCTTTTACAAGATAAAGGCGCCCAACCTGTTATCCTAAGTTGTGAATATTATTCAAGAAGAACTAAAGAATTGTGTCTACCTCATACATATTCGGATGTACGAACAATTCTTCTTTTCTCATAGTCATTTGACCTTACGATTATTTAATTTTGACAATTATAATATTTAAACTATAAATGCTATAAGATTTGTTAAACTAGAAATCACTTTTATTATTATGAAAAGATTGTCAAATATATTATTACACTCTTGCTATCGAGCATAATCCTAACATGCATATCTTGCATGAGTGTGAACTTAGGACTTTGAGTAAAAGAAAGAGAGTGAAGCCGGATGAGGATTAGAGTTGAGACAAATTATGCTCAAGATGTGGGAGTTAGAAGTTCTCGATATGAGAGCACTCTTAGGTGTAAGATTCGTGATAGTGCGAGTTTCCCTCTAGTGTTGTCGAGTTATTTTAGAACATATTGCATATGTCTATTTCTCCCTATCAGACATCCTTGCATCTCATCACCGGTTAGACATGCAGCTTGTTGAATTATTTATTTTGAGCCTAGGAAAATTTTAGATCGAGTCATTTTTATTCGGGTCTTACTTGTTTTGTGCCAAAATTGTTATATATTTTGGCCCTCATTCTCGTTTTCGGGTGTTTTTGTGTGTGTCTTATGGCTCCTTCATTACAATTGCAGGCTTTATGTGAAAATCAGGAAATGAAACCAAATGGGACAAATTGGTACAGAAAGGGGAAGGACAAAAGGCCCTAGGTCATGGGTACCTTACCCTCTGCACTACCTGCATACAACTTGTGCACCGAAGAATGAAAATCTAAGGAAACCTCAGTGCATGGGTACTACCCGAGCATAACTCGTGCATTTTTCTAACTAGTGAGCAGAACAAACATGAAGACCTCAGTTCACGGGTACCTACCCATGCACATGCCCAGACCAAAAAGTAAGAAGAGATAGCATGGGTATAGCACGGGGTCACTCACCCGTGCACTATGTGCAACAGGTGCAACCATATCAGTAAAATCAGATCCATTTCGGGACACATATAAATAGATTTGATTCTCATTATTCGCACACGCCCACACACCATTTTGACATCATATTTTCTCTCTCTATATCTAAAAATCATTCTCCCCCAAATCATCCAAAACCCAAACATCATCACCATCAATTTCTAATCAAAAAGGACATTGGAGGTTGGATTCAAGTTTGAAGGGATAAGGTCTCTACATGGGTCTTTTTTATCTCTTTCCTCCTTTTTATTTTCTTGTATTTGTTATGAGTGGCTAAACCCAAACTGGGAATTGATGTAAATAATTCATGTATTGTGGGATTTCCACCATTTTGATTTGATTAATATAGTTTTATTCATTGTGCTTAATTGTGTTTAATTATCTCTTGAATTAAGTAGGCACTCCAACTCTTGATTCTTATTGATTAATTGAACTTATTTGAGCAATCAAACTTTAGTTGAAATCTTTGTAAAGTGGGTAGGCACTCTAACTCCCATATCACTTAGTAGTTGAATTTGGTATTTAATGTTGTTAGTAGCCAGATTTGGATAATGAGCAAAGGTAAATTTTCAACTTCCCAAGCAGGGGGTCCAGATTTAGCATAATACTGAGGTTCCTAGGGTCCAGCTACCATGCAACCCTACAGAAACAAGGCAAGGTCGCCCATACCCTTAGAACACCCTACAAGCATTCAGAGTATCAAGGTAAATCCCGATGTGATCGAATCGAGCTCCTTACACCTAAACATGAGCCCGAAGCAAGACCGACAGAGGAGGACCTAAGCTCTCTGAGGTTGAAATATCATGTGACCTCCCCAGAAGCATGCTACCTTCTCTAGTTGCACAAAGAGACCTTCAAAATGATAGGTTCGCCTAATAGTATAACTCAGTTTTACCAGGTGACGAACATAGACTGGCCAGGTAGGTAGGCGGAAGCTCGCGAAAGCTCTGTCATCACTAAAGAACACTAACATGGTCGATTCAAGCTCCAAGAAGGACCTGGAAAGGTCAGATCAAGCTCCTAGTAGCAAGACTAGAACATAGAGGTACCTCGCCATAACGAAAGCCATATTTGGTGACCTCTAGGATGCATCTCACTGGGGCAGTACACAGGATCACAATCACTCTCCAACTTTCATTGAAACATTGTGTACATGCAGGGCAAGTGATTGAGTCCAAAGAGGAAACTAATTTATCTCATCCAAGATATTCTCGAGTCCGTCCTTAAGCCAAAGTCAATGACATTTAAACAAAATATCCTGCCCGATAAGAAAGGATTTGATTCAGAGATTCATGGCAGGAGAATCATAAGTTTAACCTGGTTGGACTGCGTATAAATACGCCCAAGCACGAACAAATAAACAGGATAAGAGATAGAACAAGGGAGAGAGAGAAGAAAGTTTTACCTTGGCATAAATTCTGTTGACAGAACATAACTACCATTGTGATCTACTTCTTGACAGGCACCTATTCGCCACACCCATCGTGTCCAACAGAGATTGAGAGATTTCAAATGATTTTTTGTATATATCATAACTAGATCCACTTACATTAATAAAAAATAGTATAAATCCTCTTATATACCCTACACGTATCTTATTACCACCTTTTTTTAATAACCATCAGCTCACCTATAAACCAGGAACCAAAGGTACCAACCCCGACCACGACCTCCGAGGTAGTGGTCTCGAGGGTGCTAGCTGAAATTCCTCACCTTAAGTGAATTTTCAGTTAACACTTTTCGACGTCGTTTGTGGGAAAAAGTCACACAGAATTAATGTAAAGTTTAAATGTTTGTTGTTTTACAGGAACAATGAGGCTTCGCTCTTTTCATGGACAACCTGAGGTTTCAGGACAACCGTCTGCTGCTTTAACAAGAAAGGTCCTAAAGAAGGGTTAAAATTTCGAGCACCATAGCCAAGCTTCGGTCTAGCCGATAGTTGTACGAGCTTCGGGCTCCCCTAAGATAAGCTAGACCATACTCGACCGACAAGCAGCAGACTTCGTGGAGAACGTCCGCCTTCATCTGCTCACTGAGGGAATTATAACCCAGCCGGTAAATCCCAAGACTTAGGGAGAGATGAGCAGACTTGGACCAAGGAAACCCATCTTCGATTGGTTAGGACTTCCCTGCCAGAGTCAGCCCACGATAGGGCAGGGCTACTACGCTCGATCCGAGATAAGCAAGGGCCATTTCCATTAGTACCTGGCGGGCCATCGTGTCATCAACCTAGGCGGGTCAAATCTACAGTAGATGCCTTGTCGTGGGAGTAGTGAGAAGCCCCTCACCCGGCAATCTCTAGAAGCGAAACCCTGGCTAGAGAAGAAGATAGCCATCAAAGCTCCTGGGTAGATCCCACTTATGAAGAAGACCGGGTCAAAGTCTCCAATTCAACCGAGGGATCCGACAGTGAGAGATTCGTGGTTGATTCCAAGAAGCATGGGAATAAGCGCCTAACGAATCCATTAGTGAAGCTGCAGAAAGAGATCCAACAAAAAAATATGGGGAAAAATAAGGAGGCCAAGAAGGATCCTTTGAGCAAAATGAATGTTCCCTTCACCAGAAGGATCCGGAAAGCTGAGCGCCCACAAAAATTCAAAATGGCAGCAGATAAATTCTCCAGAATAGAGGACCCCCTAAGCTATTTGGCGAGATTCGTCCAGTAAGGACAAGTCTAGAATACCACCAGGGCTTCCATGTGCAGGATGTTCCCTACCACACTGACTGACTACGTAAAGACTTGGTTCAGGAAAATGCCCGCCGGTAGTGTGGATTCATTCACGAAGCTATCAACCGACTTCTGCTCAAAGTTCCAAGGGGTCAAACCATGCCCAAATGATCCCATCCATCTTCAATATGTTGTCCAGGAGCGATTTGAGACACGCCGATCATATGTGGAACGTTTTCACAAGAAAGTTATCCAGAAGGGGGTTTTCTCCGAAAGTGAAACCCTCACCAACTTCTGACGGAACCTGTGGGCAGGCAAGCTCTTTCGATCTTTCACCAAATGACCTCTAGAGACTTACCAAGAGGTCTATGATCGGACTCTCTAGCAGGTCAAGATTGATGAACAACTCAAGGTTAAGATGGAGCATGATGATATGAGAGCGGCGAAGCGCTAGAAGAATGAAGAAATCTAGACCGTGATCGTGCAGTAGGTTAGGGACGTACTTCCAATCCTCTAAAAGACGTACTTCCAATTTATGTAACGGCTCTAAAGATGGGGTCAATCTTCCTCTTAATCCTACCCTTCGACGAGCTCTCAACGCCCTATAGCTAGCTTCTCTCCAGCTGACGCCTGGATTCAAGAGGCATCTGATCAGCTTTTTCATGTTGTGGAGGGATTAGTGCATGCTGAGCAAGCTCACTAGAGAGCCCTAGGCAGAGGAGTTGGCGTTCCTTTTTCAAATTGGAAGCTTGTCCAGTACTCCACGTAATTAGTTCTATACGAAAGCTAAAAACAACTCTACTTCATCATTCTCGATGCTTCAAAGAAGGACATCGGCTGGAAGGAGGAATGAATCCTAGTAGAGGATGACTGAGGAAGCTCAATCTTTATTGGCTGGCACGATTTCGTGGTTCCCAAAGTTTTTAGTGAAAAACAAACATGGGATCTGAATTCCTTGCCAGCTGAATCTAAAACTTTCTTGAAGACCATCCTTGCCACGAACTATTTGAACCTAAAGTTTCCTATCGCTGATCCCTTTAACTCTCGTAGGGTGAATCAATACTTGTAATTTTTTATTGGTACTCCGCATAAGTGAAGTAGCCAGTTGTTGTTGTTGCTCTAGCTTTCCGTGAAGCTCAACAAGCTTGCACCCCTCCTCCTCATGCCAGGTTACCCCGGAAAGCCCTTTCTATTGCCTCAGAGAATGGGGGGGCCTACTATTCCAGTTGGTGTTTCGCCTGCTCTCACTCCATCCACTTCCCAGCATAGGTCCAAGATGGCTCTCCTAGCATCGTGGGCTACCAAGGCACACGGTAAGGGGACTTCTATTTCTCATGTTGCTGATGTATCTATTACAGTTCCTTTTTTTTTTTGTTACGCTGCTGTTGTTGGTCTTGTTGTTCTTGTTGCCATCCTCCCCGTTGTTTCTGCCTTTCTGTCTTTATCCCGGGTTCTTCAATTTTTAGGGAACCTTCAGGCAGACATTACAGCGGTTCCTTCTGCCCGCTCCCAACATCATCAGCTGGGCAGGATGAGGTTTTAGAGCAACTTGTCGTGTCTTCCCAGGAAAGTGGGCTCTCCAGGATGACCTCAATGCCCATCGATGTTTTTCTTACCAATGAGTTCGATCTCTTGGCTGAGGTAGTCATCTTCTTCTACATTTTACCCGCGACTGGTAGCTTGATCAATTTTTATTTGAACTCCTCAATCTACAGGCATTCAAATTCAATATGGCAGTGGGCCACGATGTCGCATTTCTGCTTGACCTTGTTGCGAAAGCTGAGGCTAAATCCTAGAGGGCCACGCGGCTACTTTGCCAGTCTCGATCTCCGCTGTAGGAAATAACCTCCAACCAGAAAGAGATGAAGAAAGAATTATTCGATCTTCAGTGCGATAATGAAAGGCTGAAGTGATCAATTGACTTAGAAACCCTCCGATTTGAGTGTTGGGCTAATCAAATGGACACTTGAAAAGCTGAGGTTAAGATGCTAGACGTCGAAAACCAGACCCTTCATGTTTAGATGACCAAGCTACAAGCGAAAGTTGGTGCCTCCTTCAGTGATGGGCATTTTTATGCCTCTTTCTAGGGTACAGAAGATATCCCTCTTCCCTTTGATCTATCCACCATCTCTGGTTGGGATAGATAGGTGATAATGACCTAAGTAGTAGAGATGTTATATCCTGATGGTGACGGAGATGAACATTCCAGCGTGGTTGTAGCCGGAAAGTAGCCAGTTATGTCTGACCTTCTTCCTCCTCCTACTTCTTCTTCTTTAATCCTTCTGGTCTCCATCCCTGGGAATCCTCGAGTGGAGTTTAACTCGAGTAGATTAAGGGTATTCATCTTGAAGTCAAGGAGGTGGTCTGAGACAGCTTCGAAGAGCCCTCTAGAACGGAGCCGAAGGTTGAGAAAGATGGAACGAAGGTAGCGGCTACCACTTGGGAGGCGACCATCCCCCCCCCCCCTCTCCGAGGTTATGGCCATAGTTAATGAAGTCCTTGAGGACCAGGCTGAGCAGTAACCAATTTAAAAACCTCCAGAGGAAGGGGAAGTAGAGGCGGCTAACCAAGATGAGCAGCCACTAGAATGAGGAGCAGAGGGTGAGGATCATCAAGAATGATGAGCAATATGAGGAAACCAGGAGGATGCTTAGGTTTGATACTATCTAATCATGACCTGCTTTGATTGCCCAGAAAAGGGGGTGGGCACCCTGCTTTACTCATGACCATTTAGTCAATTCATCGTTTGTTTTTTATTATTTTTTATGTAGCCCGGAACCAGGGGTTGGGCTCCCTGTTTGGTGACTGTATCTCTATAAGAGGATATGCTCCCTTGTTATTAATGAACTTGCTAGGATTTCTTCTTTGCTTACTTCGATTAACTCTGATCATGAACTTTGACTTGGCTGATGTCTCCTTGCTTCATTTCCAACCTCGGCCTAGGGCACAACCTCCTAAATAATCTTGACTTAATTGAACCCGGTAAAGAAAAATTCTGAATCTACAAACATACTAGTTGGGTAGACATCTAGCTCCAATTGTTAGAACTGGGTAGGAATTCATATCTTTGAGATGACTCCCCATACTCTGCGCCTCCCATGTTTGATAACTTCTGGGGCACACTTAAGTCCCCTGATTGGTAACCCGATCGAGGCATCATGAAGGCTATCTAGTTATTTCTTAGTCTAGAGATCTGAATGGCAGCTATGCTCTTACACTCAGACCCTTCTTGGGGGTGGTTGCCCGACCAAGGCATCAGGATGGTTATCTAGCTATTTCCTGGTGTCGAGGTCTGGATGGCAACTATGTCCTTACACTCAGACCCTTCTTAGGGTTGGTAGCCCGACTAAGGCATCATGAGGGCTGTCTAGCTATATCCTGGTCTCGAGATCTAGATGGAAACTATGCTCTTACACTCAAACCCTTATTGGGGGTGGTAGCCCGGCCATGGCATCACGGGTAGCGAGGGGGTTTCCTCGGCTGACCTTTGGTCTCAAGGCGGTTATGGCACATTTACTCATGGAGAACCTAGTCAACTATGGAGAAATTTATTGCTTATGGATAACAAAATTGTAGATGGGGAAAACAAACTTTATTGATGATCAGGTCGACCCCCTATTTCAAAGGGGTAAGGTGAACTAAGAGATGACAGTCGTTCCGGTGGGACGTGACTCAAGTTCAATGTCCTCTGACATGGTTCACAAAATTGTACAAAGTTCTTCGCATCTTGGTGAATAGTTGGCCAGTAATACTCCATACGGAGCACTTGATATGTTAGACCTTCACCACTTATGTGATTCCCACAGTCCCTAGAGTGAACCTTTCTCAACGCCTATTTGGCATCATCAGGGTGTAAACACCGAGGTAAAGAAAGGGACCGACCCCTTCTGGAGAGGAACCTGTCTACCAGGCAATATCAAATATAGAGCCTCTTAATTATTCGGGTCTGATCGGGCTCCCCGGAGAGCTTTCCTTCTTGTAGATAAGCCACCATTGGATCCATCCAGCAAGGCTGACGGTTTAGGGAGCAAATTTCCTTGCCCGTTGTTAGTCTTGGTTAGGAGATCACTTGGATAGGAATTTCCCATGGTAAGGCTTGGTTACGATTCGCAGCTATCTTAGCTAGGACATCTGCTTGATGATTCTGTTTTTGAGGCACCTGCTCAATCTTGAATCCCTTAAATTTATTCTTAAAAAGCTGAACTAGCTTCAGGTAGGCGGCCATGTTTTCCCTTTTTTGCCTAAAAAATTTCATAAATCTGATTGACTACGAGTAATGAGTCATTCTTGACCTACAGGTGGTCAGCCCCTAGCTCGATGGCTGCCTTTATCCCAAAGAGGAGGGCTTCATACTTTATCGTATTGTTGGTAGCTTTAAACTCTAATCTGAAGCAGTGATCGAATTCGATCCCTTCTGGGTCCACTAAAACTATACCAGCTCTTCCGCCAGCTTGTCCGGACGTTCCATCTATGTAGAGGATCCATGATTTGTAACTTTTCGGCTAGCTGTCGACCTCTAAAATCCTTTTAATTGCTCGATTTGATATTGTAAAGGTTGCTTGGCCTGGGAGCGTTGAGATTTCTGTAATGAAGTCCGCTAAAGCCAGGGCTTTGATTGTGGTCCTGGGTTTATAATTCAAGTTAAATTAGGTGAGCTCCAGGACCCATAAAACTAGCCTTCCGGATACATTCGACCGTTTTAAAAATTGGCGGAGAGGCTGGTCTGACACCACTGCAATTAAGTGAGCTTGGAAGTAGGGATGAAGCTTCCTCACTGAGGTCACCTGAGCAAGATGAGCTTCTCCAGAAGAGTGTAATTTTTCTCTAGGTTGGTTAGAGCTGACTTACGTAGTAAATTGGTCGTTGGACCCTATCTCCACATTCCTTGATCAAAGTTCCACTTACTGCTATCTCTGAAACAGCCAAGTAGATTTACGGCTCCTCTTCTGGAATTGGATTAACTAGCATTGAAGGGCTCATTAGATACTTTTTCAAGGCTTGAAAGGCTTGCTCACTCTCCTGGTTCCATTTCATATTTTTCCCCTACTTGATAGCTTTGAAGAATGGGTGGCATTTATCGGTAGAACGAGAAATGAACCTGTTGAGGGCTCTATCCTGGACCTCGGATAGACCCCTCTCTAACTCCCTAATTGCTAAAGCACCTTCTTCAGGGTGGACAGACTGAGCCACTAGCTGATGAAGGTAGGTGGATCCCTTTCAGCCTGTACGGGTTGAACCTTACCAGAAGACACTCCTGGTCATGAGCTTGGAAGGACTGAAGGATGGGGGGGAAGATCCGCTTCCATTACTTATTACCCAGCTCCAACCGCTCTTGAAAGACCCACTCCATTACCGACCGGATGAGACATCTCCACGACATTGATCATAATCTCTTATTTATCCCAGTTGGCAATAACTGAGAGGTCAAAAGGAAGAGGGAGGGCTTCTGTAACCTGGTAGGAAGAGTAAAAGTACTCATCATTGAAAGAGGTATCCACCTCGGTTTGCAGCTTAGCAACTTAAGTATGCAGGTTCTGGTTCTCGATATCCAACATCTTGGCCTCAGCTTTCCAGGAATCCCTCTACTAAGCCCGATAATCAAATTGGAGGGTCTCTTGGCCAAAAGACCACTTCAGCCTCTCGCGGTCACACTGAAGCTTGGCCAGCTCGGTCTTCATCTCCTGTACTAGAGTTTGGGCTTGTGCCAGTAATCACACAACCTCAGCCTCAGCCTTAGCCTCAGCCTTTACCACGCAGACACAAAGAGAAGCAATCAAGTTGCCCCTAGCCACGTTGAATTTGAAAGCCTGAAGGATGTGAAGCTCAAGTTAAAAACTGATCAATCTGGCAACAAGAAGTAAAGGTATAAGAAGATAATTACCTTAGCCAAGATAAGGGATTCCTTGGTAAGCAGAATGTCGACGGACATCAAAGCCATTCTAGATAGGCAACTCTTGGGCAAGACGCGTAAACTTTTCTAGGACTTTATCTTGCCCAGCCAAGCTCGCTCGATGTTGAGAGTTAACAGGAGGAACCTCCACAACATCTGCCTCAAGGTTCCCCGAAGCTCCAGGAATCGGGGATGATGATGGAGGAGTAAAAATATCGAAGAGGACAACCGTTGGAGCGGTAGAAGTAGCAACAACAACAGAGGGGACAACCAAAGAAAGAGTAGGGGCAATTGTAACAAGGGTAGGAGGAACAGAGGTCCCTTTACCTCGCCCCTCAGAAGCCCGCGATACGAGGAGTGCCATTTTGGACCTAAGCTGGGAAGGGGACGGAACAAGAGCTGGTAAAATTGTAGCTAGAATAGTTGGTCCCCTTTTCTCCAAGGCGGTCGAGGAGATTCCTCAAGATGGTCTTATAGAAAGGGAAGGGTACGAGCTTGCTGGACTTCAGGAGAAGCTGGAGCGACAACAAAAACTGTTAAAAAAAAGTGCCAAAACCAAGCTAGCTAGCAAAAAAAGAGCAATATGGTTCAGCTTTCTTCTACTTACGGGGAGAGGCAGTAGAGATTCGTAGGTATGGATCCACGCTATGGGGATCAAAGGAATCAGCAGTTGGAAACTTCAGGTTCAAATAATTACGGGAGATGATGGCCTTAAATATTTTCTCAGACTCATTAGACAGAGAGTCCCTATTTCATGAAGTTTTATCATTAAAAGCAATGGGGACCTCGAATTCATGCCCGCCAATATAGATCGAGCTCCTAAAATCACCCCCCACCAAGATCCATTCCTCTTTCCAGGTAGGGACTTTCTTGGAAGTGTTGGGAACGATGAAGTTAATCTTGTTCTTGGATTTAGCGTGGAACTAACCTTTTGGTCCACCGGCCGGGTTACCAATTTGAAAGACGTGGGCCGGTTCCTCAGCGCCGGGTTCCCTAGTAACCTTGCCCAACTCACACTATTCCCTCTACAGCACGAGGAAGCCGATTAAATGTCTTAAGAAGCCAGGTGTTAGCTAGAGATGAGCTAGTTATAGGGCGTTGAGAGCCCACCGGAGGGTGGGGTAAAGAGAAAACCTGACCCCGTTCTCGAGAGCTGCAACATGGATCAAAAGCACGCCTTTTGGAGGAGAGAAGACACAATAATTCTTGGGAGAAAGGGTGATGAAAATAATATATAGAATGTCGTACCTAGCCTTCAAATGATCAATCGACCTCGGGTCAATGGTAGAATCTGGGATAACCCTGAAGTCGTAGGGAAGAACCTCCTTCGGAAGGGTACCAACAACCATAACTTGACCCCTTCTGGCCGCAACATTCCCAGGTTCTTTATCCGAATCTTCATCGATAAAGTTAGAAGATCATCGAGTTTGATCAAGAACCCGGTCCCAATAGACATATTCTTATTCGATCGGTGATGTTATGGGTTAGGAGGAGAGTCGTCACTATCAAAGTCTTTTCGTGCTCGTTTCCCATAAGCGAGACTGGAGACCTCATCACCCTCTACCAGGAGGTTTACATTATCATGACTGGATTTTAACATGGTGGAGAAAGATTCGGAATTGGACAAAATAAAGATATGGGTGTTGCTCAAAAAGGCAGAGAACGAAAATATTTTTTAAGAATTTGAAATTTGAAGTAATGAGAAGCGTTAGGAGAAAGGCCAAGCTACCGGGATTAAATAGGGATAAATGGAGCAGTAATCTATTACGTTGGTGATGAAAGCAGAAGTGGAAGCAAGATCTTCGATTAAGATTGCCTCGAATCTCGGGTACTGGTATAATGTAGTCTGATTATTTTGAAAACCACATTATTCCTTGTTCGCCACGTCTCACTTGCATTTAACGAGAGGATTCCTACCAATATTCTGGTAACATAAAGATGAGGGAAAATTTCCCAATTAAAATGGGAAGTCTGACTCCAACTCCAACTCAATCATCGGTGTTCAAGTCAGAGAGGACTTCTGTTAGTAGCCAAATTTTCCAAAGGATCAAAGGTATATTTTCCACTTCCCAAGCAAGGGTCCAGATTCAGTAGAACTACGGTTGAGCTACCATGCGACCTCGTAGAAATAAGGCAAGGTTGCCCATACCCTTAGAACACCCTACAAGCATTCAAAGTAACTAGGTAAAACCCGATGTGATCGAATCGAGCCCCTTACACTGAAACACGAGCCCGAATCAAGGTTGACAGAAGAGGACCTAAGCTCACTGAGGTTGAAATATCATGCGACCTCACCAGAAGCATGCTACCTTCTCCAGTTGCATAAAGAGACCTTCAAGATGACACGTTCACCTAACAATATCACTCTGTTTCACTAAGGGACAAATCTAGACTGCCCAGGTAGGGAGAAGAAAACTCGTAAAAGCTCCGTTATCACTAAAGAGCACCAACATGGTCAATTCAAACTCCAAGGGGGACCTAGAAAGGTTAGATCAAGCTCATAGTACCAAGACTAGAACATAGAGGTACCTCGCCATAACGAAAGCCATATTTGGTGACCTCTACGATGCATCTCACTGGGGCAGTACATAGGAACACTTTCACTCTCCAACTTGTATTGAAACACTGTGTACATGCAGGGCAAGTGATTGTTTCCAAATAGGAAACAAATTTATTTCCATCCAAGATATTCTCGAGTCCTTCATTAAGCCAAAGTCAATGACATTTAACCAAAATATCCCGCCTGATAAGGAGGGATTTGATTCAGAGATTCATAGCGGAAGAATCATGAGTTTAACCTAATTGGACTGCGTATAAATACTCGTAAGCACGAACAAATAAAAGGGACATGAGATAGAACAAGGGAGAGAGAGAAGAAAGTTTTGCCTTGACCTAAATTCAGTTGGCAGAACACAGCTACCATTGTGATCTACTGCTCGACAGGCACTTATTTTCCATACCCATCATGTCCAAGAGAGATTGAGAGATTTCAAATGATTTTTTGTATATATCATAACTAGATCCACTTACATTAATAAAAAACAGTATAACTAATCTTATATATCCTACGTGTATCTTATTACCACCTATTTTCATATCTACCATCTCACCTATAAACCAGGAACCAAAGGTACCAACCTCGACCATGACTTCCAAGGTAGTGGTCTCGAGGGTGCTAGCTGAAATTTATCACTTTGAGTGAATTTTTAGTTAACAAATGTTAGGTTTATGCTCGATAGCAAGAGTGTAATATTGATATTAACAATCTTTTTATATGAATAAAATGATTTCTAGTTTAACAAATCTTATAGCATTTATAGTTTAATTATTATAATTGTCAAAAGTAAATAATCATAAGGTCAAAAGACTATGAGAAAAGAAGAATTGTTCATACATCTAGATATGTATGAGGTAGACACAATTCTTTAGTTAGTCTTGAATAATATTCACAACTTAATATAGAAGGTTGGGCGCCTATATCTTGTCAAAGTTGTAGATTCTTTTGCTAGCATTTGAGTGGGATCAAATGTGTTATGATGAGTCTAAAATCATCAAAGTTTGGTGTCTTTGGGGAAAAGAATCTAGTGCACTGGGTGCATTGAAAAGGATCAAAATGAAATACTTTATCTAGAACCGTTAATGGATAAAAGTTTTTATTCGAAGACAATCGGAGAGTTTATTTTAATCTTGAGATAAATGATGGACTTATGGTTACAAGTGTTATCATTTGAGCTATCAATGAATACGATTATATATCATAGTCTATCCTCGATAGTTTGGTGGTACTCATTTGTTAATCGATAGAGGACTTCATTTATAGATAGGGACATCGTGGCTCCATTTATTGAACGAGAGTAGAATACCATCATATGGATGTTTTGAGGTATTGGATATTAAATCTTAACCTTAAATTTTCAATAGTGTCTATTGAAACATGACTTTTGGACAAGTCAAAATATCCAAGTTCAAAATGTGGTCATATGAGTAAATATGGTAACTTGGAGAGCTATAGGTGGTCTATGAGCTCTTGGCGATTACTGGTATTCTTCACGAGGATACACTTTCTCCAATAAGGTTGTCTAGGGTACGAATGAGTAACATCAACTTATTCTATCTTTATATAAGAGTTCAATTTTAGTTCTTTAGTGGAATGAACTAAAATTAAATAGATTGGACCTAAGTGAATCATTTGTTGATTGTGATTGAGTTGTCTATTGGAGCTTAAATTTAGATAGCCCGCCAAGATCCCTAATCCACATGAAATTGCATGGATCACTTTATATATTCTACAGGACCAATAGGGGTCTATCTAGAATTGTAATAAGGCATGTGAACTTGTTTCTTTTTGTAAGAATAGGTCTAGTTCACATGTGGACTTTTTATTAAGGTCCAATGGATTTAATAAAATGAGAAAAATAATATATGGCCTTTATACTAGGTATGGGCGGCAAAGGCTATTGTGAATAGCTTTAATATATTATTTTTATTTTACTATTATTTAATTAAATGGAAATTTATTAATTTTTTGATTAATTAATTATTTAATTAAAAGTCAAAATCTTTTCCTATTAGGAGATGGTCTCCTAAAACTATACTGTTGTTGGTAGTATAGTTAATGTTAGAGACTATATTTGATAAGTAGATAAATAAAAGGAGATATTTATCTAATCAAATTATAAAGTCTTTAATATGGTTACAAACACACTATTGAGTAGGATTAGGAGTCATGGTGTAGGAAAGAATTCTTTTTGGAAAAAGATTCTTGGTCACCAATTAAAACTACTTAGTGGTAGAATTCTTATTTGAAAAGGATTCATAACCACCAAGTTAATTTACCTAAGGATAGGATTCTTGTCCATCAAGTAATCTTTCTTAGGAAAGATTAAACACTCCTAACCTACTTCAAACAAGGGAAATTCGGCCAACTCAATATATAGTTAAAGGAGTAGTTAGTTTTCTTCTAAGATAAGGAATCTAACTACCAAATAAATCCACCTAAGGAAAGGATTCTTGCCAACCAAGTGAATCCTTCTTAGGAAAGGATTTATGAACCTATATATATGTGGATGATGAATTCGGCCAGCCCTAAGGAACTTTAGAGAGGAATTTCAGCCAATCCATATTTTCCTTAGTGAAGAATTCGGCTATCATAGAATTTTAAGGGAGAAAAATCTGATTTTACTCTAGAAAAAATTCAATCTTCTCTAAGCAATAGTGTGTGAATTCGGCCAAGTAGAGAAAAAAGGGGAATGTTATTGTGTTCGATAGTATACTAATATCCTTTACATCAAAAGGGTTTTGTGTACAACATCGAATCAAGGTTCACACGAGTTAGAATCAAATTGATTGATAATTCACAAGTGACCAGAGGCTCTTGGATTTTTTCTCTTGGAGGATATTTGTAACTAACAAAGAAAAGATTTTTGCTTTGTCTCCATCCTCTAGATTACAATTTAAAGAAAGGGAGCCCACACTCCTAGGTGGTTCACGTTCGTGATTGGATTGGAAGATCTTGCAAAATTAATTCAGCGCTTGTTCAATCGTGACGTGAAAAATGTACGATACTTTTATATACATCAATTAATCTAGGGTTAAGGGTCTCGTTGCATAAAAGGGAAAATTGTTATTTATACGCAAACCCTAATCTCGTTTTTTCACACGCTTCCGCTGCGTTTCTAAACCGGTTTTCCCTACAACAAATGCATTTAATACTCACTCTGGGTTGGGTAGGCACTCTAACTCCAAACTCATTGTAGAGGTTGAATTATGGTTTTTTTATAAGGCAAGTAAGCACTCCAACTCATTGTTTACATTAGATATCAATTTATGTTTTTAACCATCCACACCTAAGGTGTTTAACCAAGCTCACTTGAATCGAAAGGAATATGTTATGAGCACTCAAATCCAACATATCCCGGCTAGATAAAAGGGGTGGATTATGAGCACTCCAATCCAAGTCATCTATGATGCCTTACATCTATCCAAAGTAAAAGCGAAAGGGGTGGATTGTGAGCACTCCAATCCAAGTCACCCCGAAAACTCTAGCATGAAAGATTAGCCCTATATCGAAATAGAATCAGACTTAAGAAGCGGACCTCCCACTATTTGTATCAATATTGCATCAACTCGCATATTTCTCATCATACCTTTTCACACACACTTAAGTTTTGTTTAGTTTCTTTTAGTTTAATAGTAGTTGCATTTTCATTTAGTTTCTTATCGTCAATCATTTTAATTTACTTTTATTGCACTTTGGTTTAATTGCATTTATTACTAGAGTCAAGATTTGATCATAACTATATCTCGATCTTTGTGGATGATACCTTAACTTGCCACAATACTTATGTTAGCGAAAAATTTACTCGAGGTACAAAATTCCAACTAACACCCTCGAGGCCACTGCCATGGAGTAGGTGGCCGAGGCTTTGTACGTTTGGTACTTAATTTGTTCAAACGGCGATGGATGTTAAAAGCATATACAAACACGATGTGAAAGAGAATGTAATGTCTTTGTTACAAGTCACGTATATCGTACAAAATTTTCTCTAATACTCTTAGTCTCTCTAGGTACAATGGGGTGGTGGCTTCATGCTTGACGAGAAGTAGATAACAATAAAGACCATGTTCTGAAGATGGAATTTAGGCCAGAGAAGATCCTCTCTCTGTATGTTTTATGTTCTTCTTTTTTTGTCCTCCTTTCTTCGTGCATGCTTTTTTCTATTTATGCACAGTCCAACAAGGTTTAATCTTGTGATCCCCCCACCATTTTTTTCTTAATCCAATCCCCTCTTATCGAGTGATATCCACTATTTTGAATATTGTTGACTTTGATTAATAACGGAATCGAGAATATCTTAAGTGGTGATAAGTTTGTTTCCTCTTCATAATCAATCATTTGCCCTGCAGGTACGCGGTAATTTAATATTCTTTGGAGTGTAGATATGATCTTGTGTGCCTTTATGGCGTGATGCCTTATTGAAGTCATCGAGTATGGAATTTGCTTCCTCAAGAGAGACCTGAGTTCTGGTCTTGGTACTAGGAGCTTGATCTGACATTTCCAGGTCCTCTAGAGCTTGAGATAGCCCTGTGGATGCTCTTCGATGGTAACGGAGCTTTGGCGAGCTTCCTTCCTCCTATCCAGATAGGTTTGAATATTCCTTTGGCGAAGTGGATCGATGATATAGCATGAACTTAACATTTTTTAGGTTCCTTTTTACGTCTGTAGAGGATGGCGGGCTTCTGGGCTAGTTACAAGGTAGTTTCGACCTCGGGGACCCGAGATCGTCAAGCGTCAGGCTTTCTCTAAATTCTTGTTTCGGTGTAAAAAGCTCAATTCGATCCTGTTGGGCTTCACCTTGGGCGGTTCCAAAGCCCGATAACCATTTCCCACCTTTACGAGGTGGCTCCACAGCTCGACCTTAAGACCCGAGGTTCCATGGTGGATAATCTCGGGCTTGGACTTGGGCTAGGAGAGTGGAAAATTTCCATTTGGTCCCTAGCTAAATTAGGTTATTAACAGAAGTCCCCTCTGACTTGAACACCGGTGATTTAGTTGGGGTTAGAGTCAAATTTCAAATTTTAATTAGGAAATTTTCCCTCCAACTTTGCTACCCAAATCTTGGCAGAAATCTTCTCATTAAATGCACGAGTGACGTTGTGAGCAGAGACCGGTGTGTTCCTCTAAATAATCTGGCTCTATTACGCCAGCTCCCGAGATTTGAGGCAATCTCGACTGAAGATTTCACCGACGTCACTGCTCCATTCACCTTTATTTAAAACCAGCTAATTCACCACCTTCCTAACACTTTATTTATTTCAAATTTCAAATTTCAAATTTTTCGAAGAGAAAAAACCTTCCTCTCGTTACCTTCTAACTCGTCTTTCTTTTTTCATCTTAATTTGAAATCTTTCCTCCATCATGTCGAAAACTACCTATGATTCTGTTGACTCCATTGTAAATGGGGGGGAAGTCTCCAGTCTTGGTCATGGGAAATGGGAACGAAGGGACTTCGACAATGACGACTCTTCTCCAAACCTGTAACATCACCTGTCGAACAGGAATGTAGCAATCGGGGTCGGGTTTTTTAACCAGATAACCCTTTAAGCTTGGTTGACGAATACTCAGATAGAGAAAATAGGGATGACGCTACTGGGAAAGGTGAAGTCATGGTTGTTGGTCCTCCTCTAGAGAGGCTTCGTCCCTATGACTTCAAGATCATTTTGGATTCTACCACCGATCCAAACTCGATCGCCCATCTGAGGTCCAAGTATGGTATCCCCGACAGTGATTCCAACTCTGTTCCTCCCAAGAACTATGAAGTCTTCAGTCCTCCTAAAGGCATGCTTCCCATTCATATGGTGGCTCTCGAGAGCAGTCTCAGGCTTCCCCTTCACCCCACCCTCCGACAAGCTCTTTGTGCCCTGCAGCTAGCTCATCTTAAGCTGACTCCAAACTTCTGAAGGCATCTGATCGGCTTTCTTGTACTGTGAGGGAATAGTGCGAGCTGAGTAAGGTCACTAAGGAGCCTGAGGTAGAGGAGTTGGCTTCTCTCTTTCAAATTTAAAGTTTGTCTGGTGCTCCCTTAGGTCAGTTATATGCGAAAGCTAAGAACAAGATCAACTTTATCATTCCAAGTGCTTCAAAGAACCCTCTAGAATGAGGAATGGATCCTGGCAGGGGATAACTGGGAAAGCTAAATCTTTATTGGCGGGCACAAGTTCGAGGTCCCCATAGCTTTTAGTGACAAACCAACGTGGCATCGGAATTCCTTACAAGTTGAATCTGAAACCATCTTGAAGACCATCCTTGCTATGAACTATTTGAACCTGAAGTTTCCTACAGCTGATCCCTTTGACTCTCGTAGGGTGAATCAATACCTATTGTTAGGTTTATGAGTTATTTTGGCATTATTCTATATCAAAATAACATTTCCTTTGTATTGTTTAGTTGTCTAGGCTTCATGATGATTTAAGTTTCAAATGAGAAATGACAACTATTCAACCAAGTTCATGTCTTCAAAGGGAAAATTGTTTCATGATTCTACAAATGTATATTAAGACCATTCTTTTCTCTTTCAAGGCTTAGGCACACACACACAATTCATATATTCGTGTCCTTGCATCGTTGTGCACAATTTATAACACATTCACACACTT
The DNA here is from genome assembly GCA_032871835.1 of Dipteronia dyeriana. Classification (NCBI taxonomy): domain Eukaryota; kingdom Viridiplantae; phylum Streptophyta; class Magnoliopsida; order Sapindales; family Sapindaceae; genus Dipteronia; species Dipteronia dyeriana. The sequence goes on along the minus strand of CM065300.1, from coordinate 113,341,323 downwards.
GAAGATGAATGCTCATGCATTGGTATGAAAATAACATGTTTTGGAAAATGAATTATTGGAGACTATCTCTATGTAGTTTGCATTCTAGTGTGGATTGTGTTTGTATATGTATATGCTTGTATAACATGGATATTGAACTTGATTTTAGTCTTTATACATTCTTGATTGAGTTCCAGTCATTTTGCTTACTCATACTATTGCTTTCAAGTTCCGAGTCAAAAGTTATGATACTTTCCAGTCATGTTACGTACATTGTCATCGTCTTTACATATCGAGTCGAATTCTTATTTTCTGGGTTGAGAATCTTATATTTTCTTGTCCGTGAAAGAGTTACGATTTGTAATCCATAAACAGATTCGAATTCTGAGTTTGTAGGCCAAAGAACGGTCAAAGAACGCGAGAGGAGTGCAAGGGAGGTGCACCATGGCCAAAGGCCAGCAAATGGTGCAAGCCCGAGATGACGCGTGGCCATCTCGGCCACAACTCCTTGCTGCCCCAAGATACCCAAGTGCCATCTCGGGGAAGCATTCTCAAATAGGGTTTTGGTCCTTTCATGCTCTTTCATTCCATCTCCTTTATATATCTCTTCTCTCTCTCATTTGAATAAAAGGAAGAAGAAAATGTAGTGCCGAAAATTTCCAGGTTTTTTCTCTAAACTTTGAATCACCATATCTCTGTCATTTCTTATCCAATTTGAGTGATTCAAGTTGGAGAAGTTTTGTATTGAATTCCTCTATCACCTCCAGGCAACCTTGAAGTCATTTGTTCAATTTTTCTGGTGGATCGTACCATTTTCCTGATTGTACTCGAAATTGACAAGGTATTGGTTTATCTTTTGATTTCCTTAATTCTGATGTTCAAATACCTTGGGTCCTCTTCCTATTTGTGTGTGTTTAACTTGAACATATGTTGATGAGTGATAGATCTTCAATTAAATGTAAGTTATGCTTAATTAGAAACTTGATTGTGAGTAAGGTTTTAATCAAACCTATGTTTACACATGATTGTGAGTTGTATTGTGCTAGCATCTTATCTAGTACTATTTGTGCTTTGATTGACTTTATTTTAATGATAAATAGTCTCATCATGTGCTAGAACTCATTTGTTGAATAGATCTAGGATTAGCACATTTGATTTTAAATTTAAAGTCTATTAGAGTTTAATTGACTATTTTGTGAATATATGCTCTAAATGATTGCTAGAGATTTGATTGATCATATCTTGTATTTCTAGCATTTTTGTGTTAGTACTAAAGTCTTAAAAATGTACTTCATGAACATGTTTATTTCAAGCTTTAGTAACATGAATAAAATCTAGGTTTAAAGTGTGTGTTTGGAAATTTGGCATGCTCTAGATTTTTATTCATGCATAAGATCTAGACAATCTTGTTTTATGAACTTTATAGTCTATGTCTAGATCTTCATGGAGTGTACCTAATCCATACATTTCATATGCTCATGCATCATCTTGTGTGGTGTCACTTTTAGATTATAAACTAGAAAATATACTTTATGTGTTCATTGATTAATTTTAGTTTCCATAGAATTTGTTAATCATCTTATTCTATGTTGTGTGCTTGTTTGCGTTTTGAATTCATGATCACCTAGATGCCTTGTGAGAAGGAAGTCATGACAATAGGTGTGAGACCTATGTTGTTGAGTAAGAAAGTATTGGCAAGAGGTGGGAGACCTCAGATTGTCAAGCAAGGAAGTCTTGACTTGAGTCAGGAGGACTCGGATAGTTAAGCAAGAAGTCTTGCCTAGGGTCGTGAGGATCCGAAAGGGTGAGTGATGAAGTCTTGACTAGAGTCGGGAGGATTGTGATAGTTGAGTAAGAAGTCTTGCCTAGGGTCCTAAGGATCCGGATGGGTGAGCGAGGAAGTCTTGACAAGAGGTGTGAGGCGTCAGATTGTTGAACAAGAGGGCGACATCATCATAAGTAGGATAGGAGGGTAGTTTCTAGGTGAAGGGGTCACTTGAGAGATTGTACTTTTTTTATCCACTAGTGGATTTTGTTTTCCAGTGGTTGCTTACCCGTGGATGTTTCCTCTTTGGAGGTTTACCACGTTATATCTTGTGTCAACTTTTCTCTATACCTGTCTCTCTTATATTGGTAGTTTTTATTTGAATAATGTGGATAAAACTTTATATGTAGGTTGACTTCCTCACACAATATTGTTTTTATATGTTAGATAACTTTGTATCTTGTGATATTCCATTCAAGTTGTAAAGTACCACATTGTAATTCTCTACGTACAACTTTTGGAATTCTATTCTACATTGAATATATTTGTTCATAAGATACATTGATTCTTGTTGTACGTTTTTGTAGACTAAGAGTGGAGATTTGAGCATACTTGAATATATTGTTTTCTCATAACAATCATGTTGAATGTTAATTTGTATGCTTATCAAGGTTTTGTCTCTAGTCTCGAAAGACTCGAAAGATTTGTCAAAACTGAGAGACAACCTATTCACCCCCCTTTTAGGTTGTGAAGTATAACCTTGTACATATTATTTCAATTGGTATCAAAGCGGGTCACTTAAAGTAGTTAGTGTGATTCGGGATCTACAAGGTTATTTACTAACCATGGATATCAACCTCTAGTCTAGAATTGTTTATTTTTGGTTGTCCTCCTTCGTTGGTTGTGAAAATGGTTCTTCTTGTTTTATATTTCATTTGTCTACTAACAATTTTGTTGATAAGCTCGAAAAGAAAGTTAGTTACAAAAGCAAAGGTGAAGAAGATTTTTTTGGAGGATGATCGATCTAGACATGATTACTTGTCTTTACAACTCAATGAAGAGAATTGCATGTTAAAGACCATCAACTTCTACTTGATGGCAAGAGTTAAAACTCTTTGCAAGGAAAAAGATGAAGCGTTAAAGGAAGTTAAAGTGAAGAATGAAGTGATCAAATGTCTATAAAAGAAGATGGTTGAAGAGGCTCGTATGTTAGATAGATTAACAAATGATTTTGCTAATAATTTGCTTTTATTTCTTGAAGGTAATGATCAAAGGCAAGGAATAGGAGTTGGCAATCATGAAGGCCAAAGAGTTTGGTAATCTTCATGGAGATTCAAGTGACTTAAGCATTGTAGATGAGCAAGTGGAGTCTCCTACATCTAAAGGCAAGTCAATAAGGAACAAGAGCATTTCAAAGGCCAAGTATTCCAAGGTCAAGTGCAAAATCAAGGAAATTAAGGAGTCTTCACCATCGATACACTCTCATCTAAACAGTAACATCTTGAAATTGATTCCGGTTTGCTAATTTTGCTATATTAACGTGAGTATATTAGATGATGGAAACTAAGGAATGTGATGCATGCTAATGAGATGTGAAAATCTTCTATGAATGTTTCTTGCATGATAATACTTTGAATTTTTGTGTGTGATAATGATAATCGTGTGAAGAAAATAGTAGAGAAGATCTGAGTGAAAATGAGTGTTTCACATGATCATATGTATAATCTTGATAATATCTTTGTTGATGGCAATAATGATGTGTTTGACATGAGTAATATCTTTATGGAGAAGATAGTTGATGATTTATCTTCTAGATATATTTTTGCTATGAGAAATGATCATGATTTTGTGTGAAAGTTCACCCAAGAACAAATGGTTAAGTGGTGAGTGCTCTTACCTCTAGTGTAAGTAGCACATGTGAGTTAGCTTTAAGGCATTGTTGAGAATTCTGCTAGCTAGCTAGCTTGGAATACTCCACATCTAGACACGAACTTAGCTATCTCAGTTAACTTTATTTTGATAGTCAAAAACCATTGATTAACTTTTGAGAAGTTGCTCTTATAAAATCTATTTGGTGATTATCTTGTTAAGACTTTTGGAGAAAGTCATTTCTATGCTTGCATTGCATCATATAGCATGTCATATTAGAGAACTAGTATAGAATTCATATGGTCCTTGTTGACATTTGCTCTCTAAAGATCTTTTAGTGATGTGTTCACAATGATCTTACTCGTGATGCTTGAAATGCTTGCTTGAATGATAAGTGGCATACTTTTTGAAAATATGAGCTTCATATTCTTTGAAAGCTACTCATTAGAGAAGCAATGATCTTGAATAAGTATATACTTATTACTCTTAGATCATGTGCTTATGAGCCATAAAAACTTGATTTTCAAAAATTGCACTTTGCTTCTCTTATATGTTTAAGTTTGAGTAGTTGAGTTTGAAAATGTGTAGATTATGGATGCATCTAAAATTTTTTTGCTTAGTACATGATAGATGACCTATGGTTAGTATCCATTTTGCTTCAGCAGCTACATAAAACTCAACGAGCAACTTCATGGAAAGGGCTACACACATTGGTTGTGAAGCAGCCCAATATAGGAAAGGGCTACATCATTGTGATTAGTGAAAGCCGTCATGAAGAATTTATGTTTATGTATGCAAAATCAAAGAAGTGTTGAAATAGAATCAATAAAAGAAAATCTTTGATTCAAAGCCTAAAAAGAAATTGAGGAAGGCTTAAAATGGAGTATAGTTGAAAATTGTGATTGCTCGGGTTGAAAAACAGAAATGGAATGACGAGCCACATGCAAACACACACTCATATGTTTAAATCTATTCTTTTTAAAGCAAGAAACCGAATGATAATCGGTTTGACCTTGATTGGAAAAGCTTTAGATGGATAGGTGTTGAAATGGTTTGCATGTTGATATCACAATCACTCCTTTTATATATTCTTGAAGCAAAATTCACACACACACTTTTGCTTATAGAGTATTTTGATATTCTAGCTATTTTTAGAAGAATTATGAGAGAGATTGAAAATTTTGGTGTATCTCTCATAGTTTGTGAAGCTTATTTTGTTGGATTTCTTTAAAATTGCTTGAATGTGTGATTGTGTGGATTTATTGTGAGCATTATTCTATATTGATCTTAGATAGAGCACTTATCAAGGGGGAGCATAGTATGATAGACTTTGTTCTCTTTTATGATTTGTTCACATGTTTCAAGTTGATATTTGTTGGCATATTCATTGGTTGATATAATGAATCTTGTAGATACTATTTCATATTTCTTGATTTGCATGATGATTCTTTGTATTGTCATATGCCTTTGTATTGTTGATCACAAATAATGGATGAAACATTTTTGAAATAATTGTATGATTGTATTTGCAATCAACTTCTCTTTATTTGGGGTTGCATAGTAGTTGATATTGCAATCAATTCCTTCATTCTTGATATTGAAATGAGAATAGTTGCAATGAATTCTTCTTTGTTTTGGAGTCGATAGTAATTGTAATTGTAATTAATTCTATTGATTGTAGTTACAGTGAATTCCTCTTTGTTTGGGGTCCATAGTAATTGTAGTTGTAATCAGTCCAATTGGTTATAGATGCAGAAAATTCCTCCTTGCATAGGGTGATAGTAATTGTAGTTTTAATCAATTTAATTGATTGTAATTGCAGAAAATTCCTCCTTACTTTGAATGATAGTAGTTGTGGTTGTTATCAAATCTTTTCCTGTTTGAGGTTGATATAACGGTCATTGATACCAATTCCTTCATATTTGAGGTTAATATGATTCTTAATGCAATTGTTGAACTTGGTAGAAACGACCTATATGCTTAAGAGTTAAATTTATGCATTTGTGATTCACTATACCTTGATGAGTTTGTTGTGGTATATAGATTTGAATAACCTTTGATAGGTTAACATGGAAAAGTAAACTAGAATCAAGGGAGAAGATATGGGAGCTAGATGATTGAAATAAATCAATTCTTCAAGTAAGGCATCCTTCTCCGAACATTATGTGAGATCACCAATTGTTTCACTATTTGATCTCAAGATATCATTTTTTTTCTTTGGCATAATTTTATGTCAAAAGGGGAAGAAATATGATATTGTTTCAGCATATCTTCTTTGAATATTTGTCAAGTATTGAACTTCTTATGGCATGTAATATTGTGATTTCATTTGGTTAAGAATATCTTTGAGATAACACGTATCAAGGGGGAGATTCATGATTCATTTTGGACATATGAATATCTTTGAGATAGCATGTATTAAGGGGGAGATACATGATTCATTTTGGATTTAAATGTTTAATTCTTGCCATAATTGTATATTGCCATGTAGTCTTTCTCTTGGATGTGCTTTTTGCTTTAAGTTGATTTTAGGTGGCTACAAGAGAAGATGAAGAATAATTTCAAGACTTGTTGAAGATTAGTCTTAAGTAACTAACTCATTGTAATGTGAGGGTGTGATTTTGTGACCAATCTTCATTTTGTGTGTTTCAGTGTTTTGTATAGGTGTTTTGACATAGAATTTTCGAAGGGAGAGATTGTTAGGTTTGTGAGTTATGTTGGCATTATTCCATATCAAAACAACATTTTCTTTGTATTGTTTAGTTGTCTAGGATTCATGATGATTCAAGCTTCAAAGAATAAATGACGACTATTCAACCAAGTTCAAGTCTTCAAAGGGAAAAGTGCTTCATGATTCTACAAAGGTATATTAAGACCTTTCTTTTCACTTTCAAGGCTTAGGCACACACATATCATACATTTGTGTCCCTGCATCGTTGTGCACAATTTATAACACATTCACACACTTGAAGTTGAATGCTCATGCATTGGTATGAAAATAACATGTTTTGGAAAATGCATGATTGGAGACTATCTCTATGTAGTTTGCATTCTAGTGTGGATTGTGTTTGTATGTGTATATGCTTGTATAACATGGATATTGAACTTGGTTTTAGTCTTAAAACATCCTTGATTGAGTTCCGGTCATTTCGCTAACTCATACTATTGCTTTCAAGTTCCGAGTCAAAAGTTATGATACTTTCCAGTCATATTGCATACATTGTCTTCGTCTTTGCATATCGAGTCTAATTCTTATTTTCTGGGTCGAGTATCTTATATTTCCATGTCCGTGAGAGAGTTACGGTTCGTAATCCACAAACGGATTTGAATTCCGAGTTTGGAGACCAAAGAACGGTTCGAAGAACGTGATAGGAGTGCCATCAAATGGTGCAAGCCGGCGCGTGGTCATCTCTGCCACAACTCCTTACTTCCCCGAGATGCCCACGTGCCATCTCGGGGAAGCATTCTCAAAGGGGGTATTTTGGTCCTTTCATGCTCTTTCATTTCCTCTCCTTTATATATCTCTTCTCCTCTCATTTAAATAAAAGGAAGAAGAAAATGTAGTGCAGAAAATTTCCAGGATTTTTCTCTCAACTTTGAATCACCATATCTCTCTCATTTCTTATTCAATTTGAGTGATTCAAGTTGGAGAAGTTTTGTATTGAAGTCCTCTATCATCTCTAAGCAACCTTGAAGTCATTGTTTCAAGTTTCCTGGTGGATCGCACCATTTTCGTGAGTGTACTTGAAATTGACAAGGTATTGGTTTATCTTTTGATTTCCTTGATTCTAATGTTCAAATACCTTGGTCCTCTTCCTACTTGTGTGTATTTGACTTGAACATATGTTGATGAGTGATAGATCTTCAATTAAATGCTAGTTGTGCTTAATTAGAAACTTGATTGTGAGTTAGGTTTCAATCAAACCTATGTTTTCACATGATTGTGAGTTGTATTGTGCTAGCATCTTATCTAGGACTATTTATGCTTTGATTGACTTTATTTCATGATTCATAGTCTCATGATGCTCTAGAACTCATTTGTTGAATAGATCTAGGATTAGCACATTTGATTTTATATTTAGAGTCTATTAGAGTTTAATTGACTATTTTGTGAACATATGCTCTAAATGATTGCTAGAGATTTGACTGATCATATCTTGTGTTTATAGCATTTTTGTGTTTATAGAATTTTTGTATTAGTACTAAAGTCTTGAATATGTACTTCATGAACATGTTTATTTCAAGCTTTAGTAACATGAATAAAATCTAGGTTTAAAGTGTGTGTTGGGAAATTTGGCATTCTCTAGATTTTTATTCATGCATAAGATCTAGAGAATCTTGTTTTATGAACTTTATTGTCTATATCTAGATCTTCATGGAGTGTACCTAATCCATACATTTCATATGCTTATGCATCATCTTGTGTGGTGTCACTTTTGGATTATAAACTAGAAAATATACTTTGTTTGCTCATTGATTAATTCTAGTTTCCATAGAATTTGTTGATCATCTTATTCTATGTTGCTTGTTTGTTTGCGTTTTGCATTCATGATCACCTAGATGCCTTGTGAGAAGGAATTCTTGACAATAGATATGAGACCTATTTTGTTGAGCAAGAAAGTCTTGGCAAGAGGTGGGAGATCTCGGATTGTCAAGCAAGGAAGTTTTGACTAGAGTCGGAAGAACTCGGATAGTTGAGCAAGAAGTCTTGCCTAGGGTCGTGAGGATCCAGAAGGGTGAGTGAGGAAGTCTTGACTAGAGTCGGGAGGACTCTGATAGTTGAGCAAGAAGTATTGCCTAGGGTCGTGAGGATCCGGAAGGGTGAACGAGAAAGTATTGACAAGAGGTGTGAGGCCTCAGATTATTGAGCAAGAGAGCGACATCTTCATAAGTAGGATAGGAGGGTCGTTTCTAGGTGAAGAGGTCACTTGAGAGATTGTACTTTTCTTATCTACTAGTGGATTTTGTTTACCAGTGGTTGCTAACCCGTGGATGTTTCCTCTTCGGAGGTTTACCACGTTATATCTTGTGTCAACTTTTCTCTATCCATATCTCTCTTATATTGGTAATTGTTATTTGAATAATGTGGATAGAACTTTATAAGTAAGTTGACTTCCTCACACAATATTGTTTTTATATGTTAGATAACTTTGTATCTTGTGATATTCCATTCAAGTTGTAAAGTTCCACATTGTAATTCTCTAAGTACAACTTATGGAATTCTGTTCTACATTGAATATATTTGTTCATAAGATACATTGATTCTTGTTGTATGTTTTTGTAGACTAAGAGTGGAGATTTGAGCATACATGAATATATTGTTTTCTCATAACAATCATGTTGAATGTTAATTTGTATGCTTATCAAGGTTTTGTCACTAGTCTCGAAAGACTCGAAAGATTTGTCAAAAGTGAGGGGCAACCTATTCACCCCACTCTAGGTTGTTTAGTATAACCTTGTACATATTATTTCACCTGTAAATTTTTGTTTCTACTCCTTGTTGAAAATACAAACACGGTTAAATGCTCAAGGCTAACCTAGAGGGGGTGAATAGGTTAGACACCTTTTTCGACTCCCTTATAAACAAACAAACGTTTGTCCCACTAGATTGCTTGTATCACAATATATATATATATATATATATATATATATATATATATATATATATATATCAATGAAAGACACTTAATCAATATATATAAAAAAAGTAAAGTGTGATACAAACAAGTAACCATCACATATACACAATTGATATTATAGTAAGGAAGTCAACTTACATATAAAGTTCTATCCATAGTATCCAAATAACAAATACAAATATAAGAGAGATAGGGATAGAGAAAGGTTGACACAAGATATAACGTGGTAAACCTCCGAAGAGGAAACATCCACGGGTTAGCAACCACCGGCAAACAAAATCCACTAGTAGATAAGACAAGTACAATCTCTCAAGTGACCCCTTCACCTCAAAACTACCTTCTTATCCTACTCTTGAAAATGTCGCCCTCTTGCTCAACATTCTGAGGTCTTACACCTCTTGCCAAGACTTCCTCGCTCACCCTTCCGGATCCTCACTACCCTAGGCAAAACTTCCTTGCTCACCCTTCCGGATCCTCACGACCCTAGACAAGACTTCTTGCTCAACTATCAGAGTCCTCCCGACTCTATCAAGACTTCCTCGCTCACCCTTCCGGATCCTCACGACCCTAGGCAAGACTTCCTTGATCACCCTTTTGGATCCTTACGACCCTAGGCAAGACTTTCTTGCTTGACATTCTGAGGTCTCCCACCTCTTGCCAAGACTTCCTTGCTCAACAACATAGGTCTCACACCTATTGTCAAGGCTTTCTTCTCACAAGGCATCAAGGTGATCATGAATGTAAAACGCAAACAAGCATGCAACATAGAATGTTACGATCAACACATCCTAAGGAAAATACTAGACATGAGCATGAATGCACAAAAAAAATTTAGTCTAGTCAATCATACATGTTTAATCCATCTAGATCATGTAAGATATGTTCAACATTAATTACAACCTAGATACATGCATAGATCTAAAACTTGAGTCACAAGATATGTCCAATTAACACATAATCAAGTTTAAATCTCATATACCAAAAATATGCTAAAATCATGTGACAAAGTCATTTAGATTAAAGCTAGAGTTCTAGAGCATATTTCCTATTCATAGATTCATCAAAGCACGTGAATAGCTCAAAAGAACACAATCACATGTATTATAGTAAGATTTTGGCCAAAGAGAGCCTAATACATGTGAGGAACTATTTTTCACAAAATCATTCAATTAAAGATCATCAAATAGTCCTATAATCAAAGCTAGCACAATACAATCCCAAACATGTGAAAACATAGGCAAAATCAAAACTAACTCAACATGTGAGATTTCAATTGAAACTCAATCTAGTTTTAAATGAGTTCAAAACTCAAATCAAAACAATCACAAGACACATATATATGTTGAAGAAGAAAACCCAAGACAATTGACCAAGTCTTAAAAGATAACTTTGAGAGAAAATCAATACCTTAGTTGATTTGGTGCAGTCCCGTTTTATGAGGTTAGACTCCAAAAAAGCAATAAAACTAACTCAAACCTTCAGAGAAAAGATGGAGGATGAATAGAAAAACTCTCTCAACTTTGAATCACTCAAATCAGAGCTTAAAAGAAGAAGTTATGGTGTTTGGAAGGTGAGAAAATTTGGTAGAAAATTCTGTACTCAAATTTTGAATCTCTTCTTAGAATGATATGTGAGAGAGAAGGGATATATAAGGAGAGGGAAAAGAATGAGTGTGAAATGACCAAATGGGACAAGAAGTAACCAAGCTTACTTGCTTCCCGAGATGGCATGTGGGCATCTCGGGACAGCAAGCCTTCTTGCCCGAGATACTCACGCGCCATCTCGGGAAGAAGAGCTTGGAGCTGCCTTCTTTTCCTTCGACCTCCCTTCACGTTCTTCAACCGTTCTCCAGCCTCCGAACTGGGAATTCGAATCTGTTTATGGATTACAAACCATAACTCTCACACAGACATGAACATATAAGATACTTAACCCAGAAAATAATAATTTAACTCGATATACGAAGACAAAAACAATGTATGCAACATAAGTTGAAAGTGTAGTATCTTTTGACTTAGCACTTGAAATCAATAGTATGAGTAACCGAAATGACCGGAACTCAATCAAGAATGATTTAAGACTAAAATCAAGTTCAATATCCATGTTATACATACATATACATATACAAACACAATTCACACTAGAATGCAAACTTCATAGAGATAGTTTCCAATCAAGCATTTTTTCCAAAGCATATTAATTTTCATACCAATGCATGAGCATCTTATTGAAAAACTATAGCACTAATTTCATCAACCTTCTCCTTCAATTGTATAGCCCAATCCGGAAGAATATTTGTGCTTATAACATGACTATCAACTTGAGAACTACTAAATAGTCCAAAAGTATCACAAGTCTTACCCTTATTCTTATAGGACATGTTTGACACATGTTTATCACAATAATTTTCCAAGGGTTGAACTAACACATCATCTTCTCTACTCTTAATCCCACGAACTAAACACAATGAAGTAATAAACCCCGGTAATGCAAGCTTTTTATCACCTCTAGTAGAGAAAGCCGCATTATCAATGTAATGCATGAGAAGATCTCCAAGGTTTATAGGTTGATTAGTTACCAAGGCATACACTATTTTGATCTTGTCCTTATTTGACTTGGTTGAATTTGAAGATCCAATAATGTTAGTGCAAATGAATAGATGCCAAAATGCACTAGCCTTAGTTAACTCATGTTGACTAATATATGCCCTATTTTTCAACTCAAAGGAAGCATTGTCACAAAGAGTTATACCCATGATGTTTAGATTCTCAATAATATCCACATCAAGAAAATTAGAATCTATATCATTAGATAGCCCAAGAAACTTGTTAATATTTTCCGGGTTAACTCTAAACACAATACCCCTAATTTCTATCAATGCATCTAACAAGGTGGCACTTTCCTTATATTCAAGATAAAACTCTCTAACAAGAGTATCACTAACAACTCCTAACATGCTCACCCAAGATTCCCAATTTCTATCCTGTAAGCACTTAAAAACATAAGAATCTTTACACTTACCAAAGTCAATGTCTCTCCCTTGAAATATCTTCTTTGTTCCAAAGATCCCTAAATCTATTGTCCTTGAAGCTTTGGACCCTTTGAGGTAGACTTGGCCTTCACAATGGGATTCAATTGATTTCCACTCCCGGTAATCTTAGTTCTTCCCATTTTTCTTGTGTTATAAGATGCAATATAGATACAACAAAAGAGAGTGAAAGATGTAAGTTCCTCGGTGTTTGATTGGCTTATTTTGTTGACAACCACATTTTAGGATCAATATGTAAGGGTAGTTTAGGGCTTCATTGTTCGTAACCAAGCTCAAGCATCAAAGGTAAAATCATTTGCTTAACTTTTATTGAAGAGGTATTAGTGCACACACACACTCATGCATTTTCTTTCAAGTATCTTGCTTACATGCTATTTTCCATTTTATGTGTCTTGTGTGTCTTATTTTTATTTGAGTGTTGAATGTATGTTTGTGCCTTAAAAAGAGGATTTTTTCCTCTATACCGCGGTCTAGACTGCTCCCAGTGCAGTGCCCCCACCGTGACCTGCACAGCGGTGTTTACCAAAGGATGCATGATGTGGCTACCGCGATCTGTGCGTGTTGCATTCGCCGCGGCCTCCCAAGCAGAGTTTAACAGACGTTGCATACTGTCCAGACTGCGGTCTATGCACACTGCATGCACAGCGGCCTACAGAGCGGTGTTGTCAAGGCGATACACCGCTCTCTGTGCCGCGGTCGGGACACTTACCTGGACCGCGGTACAGCCAGCGATCCTGACGGGTTTTGGTTACCTTTCGTCTAAAACGATGCAGTTTCACTTTAGGCTTCATATAAATATACCATATTCTTCCCAACTTGTTTTCAGAGCTTCCTAACCTAATTTTGAGAGAGTGATAAGGTTCTTTAGTGAGAGAAGCTCCAAGAATTCATTTTTACTTAACCATCCTTAAAATCCAAATCATCAAGCATCTTTCAAGCATGGGTTTCTTGTTTGTTCATTTACATGTTCTAAACTTTATGGTTTCATTACTAAGACATGTATACCTAGGGTTTTAGCCTTTATTGCATATTAATTGCTTGCTTGTATGTTTAATTACTTTTATGACATGCTTGTGTATTGATTGTTGGTTGAGATGCATTAATTTGTGATAGCAAGAATTTAGGACGGTTTTACCCTTCTAGCTAATTCTTCTTGCCTTTGTATTTAGAACATTGATGTCAAGGATTTGCTTTAATTGTCATTATTAATCCTAGATAAGCATGAATGTCATGACCTAGCATTTTTGCATATATAATATTCTTGCATATTCACTTAGGTTGCCATTATCTCTTCATTGTTGGTTAAGCTTGTAGCTATGTGATTAGTGCACAAGGTTTGTGATCCAAAATCACTATTAAGGCCGTTGGGTAGAGTGAAAGGGTTAGTAACTGGAGGGTTAGATGAGAGGTCAACCTAGCTTGTAAACTTTTACTCAATAGTGGATTTTGAGCATCAAGGGTGGTGCTCTGAACAACCTGTGGTTTTTCCTATTTGGAGGGTTTCCACATATATATTACGTGTTGTTATTGTTTTATGTTTGTTGTATTTTATTTGAACATTTAGAAGAATGGGGTAGAATTGTTAATATTGATTAATTCGCAAAATTGGTAATCTATCGAATTCAAACCTATTCACCCCCCCCCCCCCCCCCCCCCCCTCTAGGTTATATACATACACTTTCTAGGGGATTTCAATTGGTATTAAAGCCGGTGCCTAGATATACTTAGTTGATTCGTACATTGTGTGTGTCTTACCTTGTGCATTTTGATTGTTTGATTTTGCTTGGTTATTTTTGCATCTCTTTTATAACCCAAACACTATGAGTGAGCCTGGGATGAGTAAAGGGGGAGCTTCAAGCTTAAGACCACATTTGCTCAATGGGGTGAATTATGCTTCTTGGAAGGGCAAGATGGAAGCTTATCTTTGCCAAATAGATGACCGTGCTTGGATGGCTATTGTAGACAGGTATACTCCTCCAACAATGACCACTGACGATGGTGTAGAAGCTCTTAAGCCCAAGTCTAATTGGAGTACTCAAGAGTTTGAAGCATCCAAGTGGAACAACAAGGCTATGCATGCCATCCTTTGTGCCGTGGACGATAATCAGTACAAACTTGTCCAAAACACTAGGATTGCAAAGGTGGCTTGGGACATTCTTCAAACCGCACATGAGGGAACCGAGGTAGTCAAGGACTCAAAGCTCCAAGTCCTCCAAATGCAATTTGAGATGATTAGGATGGAGGAGCATGAATGCTTCAATGACTTCCAAGTGAAGTTAATGGATATTGTCAACCAAAGCCATCAACTTGGTTACCCTTATTCAGATAGAAGAGTCAAGCAAAAAATTATGAGGTCACTTCCGTCAAGGTTCGAATCAAAAGTGACGGCACTTGAAGAGAATAGTGAGTACATGAATAAGAAGCCAAGTGAAGTCATTGGAAGACTTCTAGCTTATGAGTCAAGATGGAACACCTCACCCACTCCTCCAAAGAAGCAAAAGAGCATTGCATTGAAGACCACTACGGTTGAAGAAGAAGAGGAAGACTCAGATGAAGAAATAGCCCTCATGGTTAAAAGATTCAAGAAATTCATGAAGTTTGAGAGGAAAGGTTTTGGGTCAAAGTGAAAAAATGTGTACAAGGTTATACTAAACAACCTAGAGGGGGGTGGGGTGTGGGGAGTGAATAAGTTGTCACTTATTTTTAACAAATCTTTCGAGACAAGTGACAAAACCTTGATAAGCATACAAATTAAAATTCAACGTGATTGTTATGAGAAAACAATATATTCATGTATGCTCAAATCTTCACTCTTAGTCTACAAAAACATACAACAAGAATCAATGTATCTTATGAACAAATATATTCAATGTAGATAAAATTCCATAAGTTGTACTTAGAGTATTACAATGTGATACTTTAAAACTTGAATGAAATATCACAAGACAAAGTTATCTAACATACACAAACAATATTGTATAAGGAAGTCAACTTACATAAAGAGTTCTATCCATAGTATTCGAATAACAAATACAAAAACTAGAGAGTTAGGGATAGAGAAAAGTTGACACAAGATATAACGTTGTAAACCTCTAAAGAGGAAACATCCACGGGCTAGTAGCCACCGGCAAACAAAATCCACTAGTAGATAAGACAAGTACAATCTCTCAAGTGACCTCTTCACCTATAAACTACCCTCATATCCTACTCATGAAGATGTCACCCTAATGCTCAACAATTTGACGCCTCACACCTCTTGTCAAGGCTTCCTTGCTCACCTTATCTGGATCCTCAAGACCCAAGGCAAGACTTCTTGCTCAACTAAGTCCTCACGACTCTAGTCAAGACTTCATTGCTCACCTATCCGAGTTCTCCCAACTCTAGGCAATACTTCTTGCTCGACTATCCGGATCCTCCCTGACCCTAGCCAAAACTTCCTTGCTCGATAATTCAGGGCTTCACACCTCTTACAAAGACTTCTTGCTCAACACCATAGGTCTCACACCTATTTTCAAGACTTCCTTCTCACAAGGCATCTAGGTGGTCATGAATGCAAAATGCAAACAAGCACGCAACATAGAATAAGATGATCAACAAATTCTATGGAAACTAGAATTATTCAATGAGCACACAAAGTATAATTTTCTAGTTTGTAATCCAAAAATGATACCACACAAGATGATGCATAAGCATATGAAATGTATGGATTAGGTACACTCATGAAGATCTAGACATAGACAATAAAGCTCATAAAACAAGATTGTCTAGATCTTATGCATGAATAAATATCTAGAGCATGCCAAATTTCCAAACACGTATTTTAAACCTAGATTTTATTCATGTTACTAAAGCTTGAAATAAACATGTTCATGAAGTACATATTCAAGACTTTAGTACTAACAAAAAAATTCTATAAACACAAGATATGATCAATCAAATCTCTAACAATCATTTAGAGCATATATTCACAAAATAGTCAATTAAACTATAATAAACTCTAAATATACAATCAAATGTGCTAATCCTAGATCTATTCAACAAATGAGTTCTAGCACATGATAAGACTATTAATCATGTAAATAAAGTCAATCAAAGCACAAATAGTCTAGATAAGATGCTAGCACAATACAACTCACAATCATGTGAAAACATAGGTTTGATTGAAACCTAACTCACAATCAAGTATCTAATTAAACACAACTAGCATTTAATTGAAGATCTATCACTCATCAACAAATTTTCAAGTCAAATACACAGAAGTAGGAAGAAGACCCAAGGTATTTGAACATTAAAATCAAGTAAATCAAAAGATAAACAACTACCTTGACAATTTCGAGTGTAGTAACGAAAAATGGTGCGATACACCTGAAAACTTGAACAAATGACTTCAAGGTTGCTTGGAGATGATAGAGGACTTCAATACAAAACTTCTCTAACTTGAATCACTCAAATCGGATAAGAAATGAGAGAGATATGGTGATTCAAAGTTGAGAGAAGAAACTTGGAAATTTTCTGCACTACATTTTCTTCTTCCTTGAAATGAAATGTGAGAGGGAAGGAGTTTATAAAGGAGAGGAAAAGAAAGGAGCTAAAAGACCAAAATAGCCCTATTGGTTATTGGTCCCCTGAGATGGCATGTGGGCACCTCGGGGCAGCAAGGTTGTGCGGCCGAGATGGCCAAGCGCCATCTCGGGCTTGCACACCTTCATGGCATTTGGCCATGGTGCACTTCCCTCGTGCTTCCCTCACGTTTTTTGACCGTTCTCTGGCCTCCTAACTTGGAATTCAAATCCATTTGTGGATTACGAACTGTAACTCTCTCATGAACATGTACATATAAGATACTCAACCCAGAAAATGATAATTCGACTCGATATACGAAGACGAAGGTAATGTATGAAACATGAGTTGAAAGTGTAGTATCTTTTGACATAGAACTTGAAATCAATAGTATGAGTAACCGAAATGACCAGAAATCAATCAAGAATCATTTAAGACAAAATTCAAGTTCAATATCCATGCTATACAAAACATATACACACACAAACACAATTCACACTAGAATGCAAACTACATAGAGATAGTCTCCAATCATGCATTTTCCAAAACATGTTATTTTCATACCAATGCATGAGCATTCATCTTTAAGTGTGTGAATGTGTTATACATGGTGCACAACGATGCATGGACACATATGAATGACTTGTATGTGTGTGCCTATAATGGTGCACAACGATGCATGGACACAAATGTATGATATGTGTGTGTGTGCCTAAGACTTGAAAGAGACAAGAAAGGTCTTTATATACCTTTATAGAATCATGAAGCACTTTTCCCTTTGAAGACTTAAACTTGCTTGAATAGATGTCATTTCTTCTTTGAAGCTTGAATCATCATGAATCCTAGACAATTAAATAATACAAAGGAAATATTGTTTTGATATAGAATAATGCCAACATAACTCATAAACCTAACACAAAGGGAAAGGAAGTGACAAAGAAAACCCTCTTCAAGAAGATTGAAAAGTTTCAAGAAAGTGACTCCAAGAAGGGAATTCAATGCTATGAATGCAGTGGTTTTGGTCACATTGCTCCAGAATGTGTAAATTTGAAGAAAAATAAAAAAGGGAAGGCGATGGCGGCCACTTGAAGTGATAGTGAAGACTTAGAATAGGAACAAAAATCTTCGGATGATGAAGATAGAGTAGCAAACTTCATTGCCTTCACAACATCTCATAATGGTAAGGAAGTTGTGAGTGACAAGGAAGAAGTAGATGACTCTAGTGATGAGAGTACCTCTTCTAACTCTAGGTTTGAGATTGATAAGGAAATGGACTATGTAGACTTCATGAAGTTTTTTGAAAAGTCTAGATTGAAAAAGAAGAAGGTGATTCAATAGTTGAAAAAAGAGAATCTAGAGTTGACTTTCAAGATTACCAACTTGAGTGAGAAGGTAAAGAGTGGAAAAGAGTTAGAAGAGAGTTTAAAGTTGGAGCTTGTGATCACTAAGAAGAGTGAAGAAAACTTGAATATTGAGCTTAGGGAAGCGAAAGAATTGGTTGTCAAGATGACATCCGGAATCGAGAGACTTGACAAGATGCAATCATGTGGGAAGAGTCCTAGTGATAAAACGGGCCTAGGATATGTGGAAGGTAAGGATGCCATTGTCTTGAAGAAGACCATCTTTGTCAAGAGTCAAGAGGACAAAGAGGTTAAAGGGTCACACCAACAAATGAGATCAAATGAGGTTGGTGAATAATCAAAGCAAGCTCAAACAAAGTCTCAAGCTGAAACATATTTACCAAAAGCTAGAGCTCATCAAACAAAACCTCAACCAACAAGGAGCTCTCAAAGTCAACAAAGGAGTTTTAACCCACAACCAAGAAGAGAAACTAATTTGGCTCAATCACGAAGGGTGTTTCAAAGAAGAGATTCGGCTCAACACCAAAGGACAACTCAAAGGAGAGGGAAGTCTTCCATGCTTGCACAAGGATATGGTATGAATTCTTACTTTACTCCCATTTGTCATTATTGTGGTGTTGAAGGTCACATAAGGCCGTATTGTTTTAAATTTATTAAGTTGTGTCGTTTTGAAAGCATGATTGAGAAGAATATGCTTAGAAGAGCCAAAATGCATGCACCTAGGAATTTTAGGGTCAATGAACCCAAGGCTCCTTGAAATGACAATATTGCTACTAGGTGGACTAGAACAAATGAGTATGCTTGTCAATTGGATCAATTGGCCTTGAAGGCGAAAGCCTCTAACATTTGGTATCTTGCTAGTGGGTGTTCTAGGCACATGACCGAAAATAAGAGTTTCTTTGAGACGCTTGTTATGGAGGATGGTGGATTTGTCACCTTCGGTGATGGTTCACGAAAGAAGGTTTTAAGAAAAGGGAACATATCCATCCCCGGTTTGCCCTCTTTACCTAATGATCTTTATGTAGATGGCTTGCAAGCAAATCTTATTAGCATATCACATTTAAGTGATGAATGGCTTTTGGTCATGTTTGGTAAAGTTGATTGTTCTATTCTGAGAGAAGATGGACAAGTCTTAGTGAATGGTAAGAGATCAAGTGACAATTGTTATTGTCTTGATTCCAATGAAATCTCATGTAATTTTTCTAGTTATGATCAAGTTGAATTGTGGCATCAAAGGTTAGGTCATATGAATTTCAAAGACTTGAAAGTTCTTGAGAGGTTGAAACTTGTGAGAGGCTTTCCTAAGTTTGGAAATATGATTGAGGGAGTTTGTGGACCTTGTCAACAAGGAAAGCAAACTAAGAGTATGCATTGATAGGCTTTGGTGGTTGACCTCATATGGGGAGCTCAAGCAAAAAGAGCGGACTTGCATTTTAATAAGCAAATAATTGTTCAATCTTACGCTCTTTAATTAATTGCTTGAGTATCTTGGATGCCTATATTATTATATGTCTTTTTATTCAATAAGTGTGTTTTTGACTTATTTGAAATGCATGTCCCATTTGTGTTCAAACATGTATTTTTAGACTAAGAAATTTGATTGGGAAGTACAATTGATTGACCCAAAGTTTATCTCCATGTTTATGAAAACTTGATCTTGACATGCTTAAAGTGTTCTGCATGATGAATTTATTGATTGCTTACAAAATGATTGCAAATATGTGTGCAAGTGACATTTTAAGACTTCATTCACTACGGATATTGTATCCATCTCAAGGATTTCACATTCCTATAGTCTCTCTCTTTTTACTTATTGAACAAGGCCACTATCATACAGGCATCTTGCCCGGAAAAATCTAATAGGGTGCAATAGTCGCTCATGTCTCGTTCAACTTGTAAAGTTTGATAGTTGTTTTTTTTAGTTAAACTATATCTTGTTTTCCATTGACAATTTGGTGCAAATTGGTTTGACTTCTCTTGGAACCTCATGTGTTATTTTCCTTTGCCAAATACCATGCTTTTGGAAGTTGATGTTACATGTACTTCATTCAAGGCAATCTTTCGCACATGTTCCAATCAATAAACCTTCAATGAATTTCTCTCTCTCTATTAACCTGCATAAAGTTGTTGTATATGATTATGCATTTACATTGCAAATATCTCTCTTAGCTAAAATGTCTCGGTTGGGGAATACTCTTTTGCCTATCTTGGGACAAAAATGGGGAGTAGCATTGGATTTAGGGGGAGTTGATATTGGCATGATTTAAAGAGAGATTGACCTTTAGAGAGGGAGTGGATTTATTTAGAGGGAACGTTTGCTATGTGCATTGTTGATTACATGTTACTTGTTTCTAATTCATGCAAATTGCGCTTGTTTTTATTTATCTTGATCCCTCTCATACACTTGTCTTGGAAAGTATAGTTCTTTATTTTGTAGGGATGATCATTCTACAAGAGATGAAAGATTTGAAGATTTAGCTTTAGGGTATCTCTCATAATATAGAATGTTTTTGTTGACCTCTTTTTGTTTCTTGTTGTTTGTTGTGAGGATACTTTGCGAGTGAGTGGTTTTGTCACGAAATAGCCAAAGGGGGAGATTGTAAGTTCCTCGGTGTTTGATTGACTTATTTCATTGAAAACCATATTTTGGGATCAATATGTAAGGGTAGTTTAGGGCTTCACTGTTCATAACCAAGCTCAATCATCAAAGGTAAAATCACTTGCTTAACTTTTATTGAAGAGGTATTAGTTCATACACACTCTTACATTTTATTTTAATTATCTTGCCTGCATCATATTTTCCACTTTGTGTGCCTTGTGTGTCTTATTTTTATTTGAGTGTTGAATGTATGTTTGTGCCTTAAAAAGAGGATTTTTTTTCCTCTATACCGCGGTCTAGACCGCTCTCTGTGCAGTGCCCCCGCCGCGGCATACACAGCTGTGTTTACCAGAGGATGCACGCTGTGGCTACCGCGGTCTGTGCGTGTTGCATATGCCGTGGCCTCCCAATCGGAGTTTCATAGATGTTACATTCTGTCCAGACCATGGTCTATGCACACTGCATGCACAGCAGCCTACAGAGCAGCGTTGT
Organism: Dipteronia dyeriana; assembly: GCA_032871835.1. Lineage (NCBI taxonomy): Eukaryota > Viridiplantae > Streptophyta > Magnoliopsida > Sapindales > Sapindaceae > Dipteronia > Dipteronia dyeriana. The sequence goes on along the minus strand of CM065300.1, from coordinate 113,320,010 downwards.
CCAGGCGATACACCGTTCTCTGTGCCGCGGTCTTGACACTTATCTGGACCGCGGTACAGCCAGCGGTCCTGATGGGTTTTGGTTACCTTTCACCCAAAACAATGCAGTTTCACTTTAGGCTTCATATGAATATACCATCTTCTTCCCAACTCATTTTCAGAGCTTCCTAACCTATTTTTGAGAGAGAGATAAGGTTCTTTAGTGAGAAATGCTCCAAGAAGTCATTTTTACTCAACCATCCTTAAAATCCAAATCATCAAGCATCTTTCTTCTTGTGTGTTCATAAATAGGTATTCTCTACATGTTCTAAACTTTATGGTTTCATTACTAAGACATGTATACCTAGGGTTTTAGCCTTTATTGCATATTAGTTGCTTGTTTGTATGTTTAATTGCTTTTATGACATGCTTGTGTATTGATTGTTGGTTAAGATGCATTAATTTGTGATAGCTAGAATTTAGGACGGTTTTACCCTTCTAGCTAATCCTTCTTGCCTTTGCATTTAAAACATTGATATACAGGATTTGCTTTAATTGTCATTATTAATCCTAGATAAGCATGAATGTCTTGACCTAGCATTTTTGTATATAGAATATTCTTGCATATTCACTTAGGTTTACATTATCTCTTCATTGTTGGTTAAGCTTGTGGCTATATGATTAGTGCACAAAGTTTGTGATCCAAAATCACTATTAAGGCTCGTTGGGTAGAGTGAAAGAGTTAGTAACTGGAGGGTTAGACGGGAGGTCAATCTAGGTTGTAAACTTTTACTCAATAGTGGATTTTGAGGATCAAGGGTGGCGCTCTGAACAGCCCGGGGTTTTTCCCGTTTGGTGGGTTTCCATGTATATATTACGTGTTATTATTGTTTTATGTTTGTTGTCTTTTATTTGAAGATTTAGTATAATGGGCTATAATTGTTAATATTGATTAATTCGCAAAATTGATAATCTATCGAATTAAAACCTATTCACCCCCCCCCCCCCCCCCCCCTCTCTATATAGACATACACTTTCTAGGGAATTTTAAAAGACAAAACCAGCATATTAGTCACAAAGATATAAAAACAAAGACATATGACTTAAGAATGAATCATCATGCAAGACAAAGATAATGAGCAATATCTTACTAGTATCATTAAGCCAAAATATGACAACATGTAACAAAAATGAAGCATGTGAACATATCATAAAAGATAACAATGTCTAACATACAATGCTCCCCCTTGATAAATGCTATAACTAAAATCAATGATAGCATAAAGTTCACAAAGATGTTCTCACAATCACACATTCAAGCAATTTAAAGAAATATCAACAAAATAAGCTTCATATACTAAGAGAGATAAACAAAGATTTTCAAGTTCTCTCATAATTCTTCAACAATTGCTAAAATATCAACATACTCATAAACAAAGTGTGTGTGAGAGATATGCTTCAAATATATATCAAGAAGTAGTTTGATAATCAACATGCAAACAATTTCCAACAACTATTCATCTTAAGCTTTTTCCATAAAAAGTCAAACCGATTATCATCCGAAATTTTTTGCTTTTAAGAGAATAGATTTCAACATATGAGCGTGTGTGTGCATGTGGCTCGTCATCCCATTTCTGTTTTTCAACCCGAGCTCATTTGATTTTTCAACTATACTCAGTTTTAAGCCTTCCTCCTTTTCTTTTTAGGCTTTGAATCAAAATAGTGTATAAGATACTCAACCCAAAAAATAATAATTTGACTCGATATACGAAGACGAAGACAATGTATGCAATATGAGTTGAAAGTGTAGTGTCTTTTGACTTAAAACTTGAAATCAATAGTATGAGTAACCGAAATGACTAGAACTCAATCTAGAATGATTTAAGAATAAAATCAAGTTCAATATCCATGTTATACAAACATAATTCACACTAGAATACAAATTACATAGAGATAGTCTCCAATCATGCATTTTTCCATAGCATGTTATTTTTCATACTAATGCATGAGCATTCATCTTCAAGTTTGTGAATAAAGTGTGTGAATGTGTTATAAATGGTGCACAATGATGCATGGACACAAATGTATGATATGTGTGTCTGTGTGCCTAATCCTTGTAAGAGAAAGATAAGGTCTTAATATACCTTTGTAGAACCATATATCATCCTTTCTCTTTGAAGACTTTGAACTTGCTTTGACTAGTTGTTCCTTCTACTTTGAAGCTTGAATCATCACGAATCTAAAAACTAAATCATTAGAAGGAAACATCATTTTGATATGGAATAATGCCAACACAATCTAAAACCTAACACTCGTAAGTAAAGTAGCATTGAGTTATCCTGCTCTGCTTCATCAGCCAGCTTTGTTCTGACACCTTTCTTTTTCTTCTTTTTTTAACAATTTTTGTTGTTGATCCAGCTTCCCGTGAAGCTTAGCAGGATCGTACCCCTCTTCATCATGCCAGATTACCCCAGGGATCTCCATTGGTTACCTCGAAGAAAAAAGGCCTACTGCTCCAGCTGGGGTTTCACCTGCTCTCACTCCGTCGCCTCCCTAGCATAGGTCGAAGATGGCGCTCCTAGCATAGCAGGCTACCAAGACACGGGGTATGGGGACTTCTGTTTCTCATGATATTGATGTATCTATTGCAGGTCTATCTTTGGTTGTTCCCTATGTAGTTGTTGTTGTTGTTCCTATTGTCAGCAACTCCGACGTTTCTGCCTTTTCATCCTCGTCCTCTGTTCTTCAAACTTTGGGGAATATTAAGGCAGACATTGTAGAGGTTCCTCCTGCCCGCTCCTAACATCAGTCAAAATCAATGGGGCAAGACAAGGTTTTGCAGCAGTTTATGGCGTCTTGCCCAAGAGGTGTGCTCTCCAGGATGTCTTCAATGCCCGTCGACATTTTGCTTACTAAGTGGTTCACTCTCTTGGCTAAGATAGTAGCCTTCTTCTATAATTTACCTGCGACTGCTAGCTTGATCAATTTTTGATTCGCACTCTTCAATCTACAGGCATTCAAATTCAACGTGGTAATGGGCCACCAAGTCGCCATTCTTCGTGACCGTGATGTGAAGGCCAATGTTGAATCCAAAAGATCCATGAGGTAACTTGGCTAGGCTCAATCTCTGGTGCGGGAAATGACCTCCAACTAGAAAAAGATGGGAAAGGAGCTTGCCGAACTTCAGTGCGATATTGAAAGGCTGAAGCGATCCTTTGACTTAAAAACACTCTGATCTGAGGGTCGAGCTAAGTAAAGGGACACCTGGAAAGCTGAGGCTAAGATACTAGAAATTGAGAACCAAACCCTGCATGCTCATGTAGTTAAGCTACAGGCCGAGGTTGATGCCTCTTTCAGGGACGGGTATTTTTATGCCTCCATTAAGGATACAGAAGCACTCCCTCCTCCTTTCAACCTTTCCACTATCGTTGGCTGGGATAGAGAGGAGATTATTACCAAGGTTATATGGATGTCTCATCCTGATGATAACAGAGCGGATTCTTCCATCGTGGTTGGAGCCAGGAAACAGCCAGCTATGTCCAACCTTCCTCCTCCGCCTCTAACCCTTCCGGTCTCCAGCCTTGGGGAATCCTTGTGCGAAGTTCAGCTTGAGCAGTCTGAGGGTATTCAACTTGAAATCCGGAAGAAGGTCCGAGACTGCTTCAAAGTGCCCTCTAGAACAGAGCCGGAGATTGAGAAGGATGGAACAAAGGCAGCGGGTACCATTTAGAAGGTGACCATCCTCTATGAGGTTATGGTCGTAGTTAATAAAGTCTTGAAGGAAGACCAGACTGTGCAATGAGCAATTGAGGAACCTCTGAAGGAAGGGGCAGTGGAGGCGGCCAACCAAGATGAGCAGCCACCAAAAAGAGTAGCAGAGGGCGAGGATCATCAAGGAGGAGGAGCAACAAGAGGAAACCAGGAGGATGTTAGGGCTTGGTGCTATCTATTCATGGCTTGCTTTGATTGCCCAGAAAAGGGAGTGGGCACCCCGCTTTACTCATGACCAGTAAGTCAATTCTTCGTTTGTTTTTTATTACTTTTTATGTAGCTCGGAATCAGAGGTTGGGCTCCATGTTTGGTGACTGTAGCCTTATAAGGGGATAGGCTCCCTTATTATTAATGAAACTTGCTAGAATTTCTTCCTTGCTTACTTTGATCAACTCTGATCATGAACTTTGACGTGGCTGATATCTCTTTGCTTCATTCCCAACCTCAGCCTAGAGTGCAGCATCCTAAGTAATCTTAACTTAATTGAACCTGTTAAAGAAAAACTCTGAATCTATAAACATACTAGGTGGGTAGACATCTAGTTCCAATTCTTAGTACTTAGTAGGAATTCATATCTTTGGGATAAGTCCCCTTGCTTTGCCCCTCTAAATTTTGATGACTTTCGGTGCACACTTAAGTACCCTAGTTGGTAACCCGACCAAGGCATCTGGGGGGCTATCTAGCTATTTCCTGGTCTTGAGATCTAGATGGCAGCTATGATCTTACACTCAGACCCTTCTTTGGGGTAGTAGCCCGACCAGAGCATTAGGAGGGCTATTTAGCTATTTATTGGTCCTGAGATCAGGATGGCAGCTATGCTCTTACACTCAGACCCATCTCGGGTGTAGTAGCCCAACCAAGGCGTCAATAGGGTTGTCTAGCTATTTCCTGGTCTTGAGATCTGGATGGCAGCTATGCTCTTGCACCCAGACCCTTCTTGGAGGCAGTAGCTCAACCAAGACATAAGGAGGGTTGTCTAGCTAAAGGGCTTCCCCCGCTAATCCCTGGTCTCGAGGTGGTTGTGTCGAACTTCAAAATCTAGTATATAGAAATTAACAGCTTATGTAAAACAGGATCGGAGATGGAGAAATTAATAGCAGACTTTATTGATGATCAAAAACAAGTACATGGTTGTTATGAATTTTATTGAAACCTAGATGGAGGTAGTCTGCTTAAGATTCCCTAGTCTAGGGATAGAACGTCCTCAAGTGATCAGCATTCCAGGTGTGTGGTCGATATGTCGACCTTCCATATCTTCGAGCTTGTATGCCCTATTGCGAACCACTATCTTCTCCAAATATGGCCATTCCTAGTTGGGTCCTAAGACTCCGTCTGACCTTCTCTGGGTTTTTAGGTCACATTCCTGAGAACCAAATCCCCTTCCTTGAAACTCCGAGCTCTAACCTTTCTATTGATATATCGGGCAATCATTCTCTTGTACATTGCCACTTTCTCAGCCACCCGGTCCTGTTTCTTTTCCAGGAGATCCAGATTAGATTTGAGTTTAACCTCGTTGCTTTCGGGTTTAAAGTGTTATACCCTAAAGAAGGTCAGTTTATGCTCGATGGGAAAGACTGTTTCAATCTGGAAGGCTAGAGAGTAAGGTGTCTCTCTGGTAGTTGTTTTCTTCGTAGTTCAGTATGCCCAAAGAACCTCGGGGAGTTCTTTGACCCATTTGCCCTTCTTCTGCTGTAACTTCTTCTTCAACAGCTTTTTGATGGTCTTGTTGGTGGATTCAACCAGCCTATTTATCTAAGAGTGGGCTACTAAAGTGAACCTGAGGTCGATTCTCATACCTTCAAAAATGTATTTGAATCGTGCATTATCAAACTACATGCCTAGGTTAGCTATAATGATGAGTGGATTCCTGAACCTGTAAACCATGTTGGTTTTGATGAACCTCGTCGTGTTTTCTTTTGAAATTTGGGAGAGAGGTCTGGCCTCGACCCACCTTGCGAAATAGTCGATTACCACTATAGTATGCTTAGCTTGCCCATAAGCAGTAGGAAGCGGCCCAATCAGGTCGATCCCCCACATAGTAAATGGGTGAACTGAGGGATGACAGCAGCTCCGGTGGGAGGTTACTCAAGTTTGAAGTCCTCTAGCATGGTTCACAAGATTGTACAAAGCACTTCGTATCTTGGTGAATAGTTGGCCAGTAATACCCCATACAGAGCACTTGATATGCTAAAGCTTCACCACCAATGTGATTCTCGTAGTCCCTGGAGTGAACCTCTTTCAACTCCCATTTGGCATCACTGGGATGTAAACACCAAAGCAAAGGAAGGTACTTGTCCCTCCTGTAGAGGTACCCATCTACTAAGCAATATTGGACAGAGAGCCTTTTAATTCTTCAGGCCTAATCGGGCTCCACGAGGATCTTTCCTTCTTAAAGATAAGCCACTATTGGATCCATCCAATAAGGCTGGCGATCTAGGCGGCTAATTTCCTTGCCCGCTGTTACGCTTGGTTAGAAGATCACATGGAGGGGAATTCCCCGTTGTAAGGCTAGGCCACCATTTGCAGCTATCTTAGCTAAGACATTTGATCGATGATTCTGTTGTCGAGGTAGCCGCTCGATCTTGAATCCCTTAAGTTTATTTTTAAGCAGCAGAACTAGCTTCAAGTTGGCGATCATGTTATCCCCTTTTGCTTGGTAAATCTCAAAAACCTAATTTACTATGAGTAATAAGTCACTCTTGACCTACATGTAATCAGCCTTGAGCTCGACGGCTGTCTTCATCATAACTAGAAGGACTTCATACTCTACCTCATTATCGGTAGCCTTAAAATCGAATCTGAAATAGTGATAGCATTCGATCCCTTCTGGGTCCACTAGAACTATGCCAGCTCCACCCCGATATTGTCCAGAGGCTCTATATGTGTAGAGGATCCAGGTCTTGCAACCTTCTGGCCTGTTTTCGATCTCTGAAATCCTCTCAAGAGATATATTCATCGCTGCGGAGGTTGCTTGGCTAAGGAGCGCTAAGAATTCTGCCACGAACTCTGCCAAAGCCTGGGATTTGATTGTGGCCCTTGGTTTATACTTCAGGTCATATCGAGTGAGCTCTAGAGCTCATAAAACTAGCCATTCAGATACATCCGGCCTTTGTGAAATTTGGCAGAGAGGCTGGTCCTTCACCACTGCTATTGAGTGAGCTTGAAAGTAAGGATGAAACTTCCTTCCTGAGGTCACCAGAGCATAGGCAATCTTTTTCAAGAGAGTATAATTTTTCTCTGGCTTGGTCAGAGCATGACTCACGTAGTAGATATGTCATTGGACCCTGTCTCCACATTCCTTGATCAAAGCTCCACTTACAGCAATCTCTAAAACAGCCAAGTAGATTTGTACCTCCTCTCCAGTAATTGGCATGACTAGCAATGAAGGGCTTGTTTGATACTTCTTCAAGGCTTGAAAGGCTTGTTCGCTCTCCTGGTTCCATTTCATGTTTCTCCCCTGCTTGATAGCTTTGAAGAAAGGGTGGCATTTATCGTTGGAGCGAGAAATGATCCTGTTGAGTGTTGCTACATGCCCGGTCAAGACTTGCACCTATTTTAGTAACGTGGAGGACTTCAGATCTAAGATAGCCTTGACCTTTTTTGGGTTGGTCTCTATGTCTCTCTCATGGACCATGAAGCCTAGAAACCTCCCCGTAGTTACCCCGAAAGCAAATTTGGAGGGGTTCAATCGTATATGGTTTTCCCTTACCATTATAAAAGTTATGCAAAGGTCATCTTGATGTCCTTCTGAGGATTGTGATTTTATAATCATGTCGTCGATGTACACCTCCATTGACCTTCCAATTTTAGAGTTGAACAATCGGTTAACTAGGCATTGGTATTCTTAAGACCAAACAGTATCACCTTGTAGTAGTACAGACCCTATCCAGTAATGAAACTGGTTTTATCCTTAACTGTTGGGTGCATCTTAATTTGATTGTACCTTGAGAATGCATCCATGAATTGATCAATCTTTGGCGGAGAAAAGTTGTCTTCTAGACGTGCCCGGGTGAGGTCATTGTAGTATATGCACATTCGCCACTTCCCATTCGCTTTTATGACCATGACCACATTGGCAATCCATTCGGGGTAGTGGGCCTCTCTAATGAAGTATGTGTTTGATCAGTTTGTCCACTTTCGGCATTAAAGTGATGTTGTTTCTAATTGACGGGCTTGAAGGTTGGATCCACTGCTGCTAATTGATGAGTAGCCAATGATATGGGGATCCCGGGCATCTCATCATGACTCCAAGCGAAGATGTCGCTAAATTCTCGGAGAAGTCCGATCAAACCTTCCTTTACTCCCAGCTCGAGGGTAGCTCCAACCTTGACAACATTGGAGGGATCGTCACTCCTGACGGGTATCTCTTCTATCTTGTCCATAGGGTGCTCACTGGCCCATTCCCTCCCCTGTTCTTTTTCTTCCAACGTTGTGGAGTCATCCTCTAGATTGTTGGAAGGTTATGTGTCTTCTATGATCCCGAGTGTTTCCACATCCTAGATCGTTGCAACTTGTACAAACTGTTTTGCTAAGGCTGTAGGATTGGCAAACACTGCATAACACTTCATGGCTGCTTGTTGGTAACCATGCACCTCTCCTACCTTGTCCCCTACTAGGAAATTTAGGACGTTGTGGTAGATGGACAAGACTCCTTTCAAGGAAGATAAGAATGGTCTCCCTAGTATCGCATTGTAGGCAGACAGGGTATCAACGATAACGAAGTCTGTAATAACATTCTGTTGGAGAGGTGCGGTTCCAGCGATCACTGGGAGGATCTTTGATCCAACTGGTATAATCAAGTCCCCAGTGAATCCATACAGCGTGGTTGAGCAACTATTGTAACATCATTGCTTCAATTTTAACTTTTCCAATGCATCTTTAAAGAAGATGTCGACGCTGCTGCCTGTGTCGATGAGCACGCGGTGGACCACGCAATTGGTAATCTATATCGTGATCAACATGGGATCGTCATGAGGCTGCACGATGATGTAGACATCTGCCTCGGTGAAAATAATCAGTGATAACTAGGAAGAGTCAGTCGGGCTCTAGTCGACCTTGAAGATACCTCGGCCTTCATTTATATGAGGAATCTTCCTCACATGGTTTTTTTCTGTAATTATTAGAGGTGCCAGCCAAAGTGGGCAATCCGATGATAGTAAGTATAACCTAATTTTGTTGAATTAGATCTGTCTGCTCCCCCTTTCTATTCTCAGCATGCTCAAGGATCTCGGCGTATACTTTCCTTCCAGTCTAAATATTGTCTCTGACCTGCTACAAGAGTTCTATCAAACATCCTCCCATTATCAAAGCCTCGATCTGGGTGTGCAAGTTATAGCACTCTGAAGTATTGTGGCAGACGTCCTCATGGAAGTAGTAGTACTTGTACCGGTTCCACCTTTCAAATGAGGCTTTCATAGGTACGGGCTTCAGGAGTAGCCCCTTATCCAGAATGGCTAGGTACATTGTTTCACGAGATGCATTTAAGGGGGTGTAGTAATCATACCCTCTTTGCCTTGCTGGATACCTTTCTTGCTTGGGTTGAGAAGCGAGGAAGGGGTATGTCGACCTATTGAGAGGTTTGTTCTGGTTTTTCTGAGCTGGCTAGGGTTTGGGAGCTTCTTTCTTTTAGCACATTGCCATTCTCATATCGTCATGCTCCATCTTGACCTTGAGTTGTTTGTCAATTGCGGCCTGCTCAAGAGCCCAGTCATAGGTTTTCTGATAGGTCTCTAGAGGTTACTTAGCAAAGGATCAGAAAAGCTTAACCGCCACAGGTTCTGTCAGAAGTTGGTGAGGGTCTCTTTCTCGATGAAAACTCTCATCTAGATGACTTTCTTATGAAAGCATTCCACGTAGCATCGGAGTGTCTTGCCTTGCTTCTAGACAACATACTGAAGGTGTATGGGATCCTATGGACGCGGTTTGACCCCTTGGAACTGTGAGAAGAAATTAATTGATAGCTTTGTTATAGAATCTAAACCAAGTCTTTGCGTAGTCAGTCAGGGTGGTAGAGAATATTCTGTACATGGTAGCCCTGGTAATATTAAGGACTTCTATTTGATGGACGAAGCTCTCAAGGTGGCTCAAGGGGTCTTCTGTTCAGGAGAATTTATCTGTCGACATTTTAAATTTCTACAGGAACTCTGCCTCTCAGATCCTTCTGGCGAAGGGAACATTCATCTCGCACAAAGAGTCCTTCTTGTCCTCCTTACGCTTTCCCCTCTTTATCTGCTCGATCTTTTTTTGTAGCTTCGTAGCTGATCTCTCATACGCTTATTCCAGAGTTTTCTTGAGTTGACCTCGGACTCCTCATTGTCGTATCCAGTATCCCTTACGAGTGGGATTTGCCTGAGGGCTTTACAGTCTACCTTCCTCTCTAGCCCGGGATTCCTTCCTTGAAGCCACCAGGTGAGGAGGCTCTCGATGTTCCCTAGGCAGGGCGTCCTCTACAGATTTAACTCTCCTGGGCTAGTAATGTGATGGTCTACCGAAAACGGGAGGCACGGGCCCTAGCCTATACCGGATCGAAGGTTGAGGCCCGATCCTATCGCAGGCTGGCTTTGGAGGAGTTGGTCCTAACCAATCGAAGGTTGGTTGCCTTGTTTCTGGTCTGTTTGGCTCTCCCTTTGTTGGGATTTGCTGGCTGAACCGTGATGCCTTCAGTGAGAAGGCGAAGGCGGACGTTTTCCATGAAGGCCACTGCTTGTTGGTCGAGTATGGTTTGGCTTATTATTGGAGGGCCAGAAGCCTGCACAGCGGTTGGCTGGACTAGAACTTTGTTGCTATTTCTGAATTTTCTTCCTTTCCTTGAGGCCTTTTGCGTTGATGCAGTTGAAGGTTGTTCTGAAGCATTAGGCTATCCTTAGGAGGAGCGGAGCCTCATAACTTCTGCAAAATAACAAACACGTAATTGTTGATTCGATTAACAGGGTATGTATTTCCCCACAGATGGTGCCAAAAAGTGTTGGTGAAAAATTTACTCGGGGTGAGAAATTCCAACTAATACCCTTGAGGCCATTACCACGGAAGAGGTGGCCAGGGGTTGGTACGTTTGGTACCTAATTTGTTCAAACGGCGATGGATTTTAAAAGCATATACAAACATGATGTGAAAGAGAATGTAATGGCTTTGTTACAAGTCACGTATATCGTACAAAACTTTCTCTAATACTCTCAGTCTTTCTAGGGTACAATGGGGTGGTGGCTTCTTGCCTTTCCAGAAGTAGATAACAATCAAGGTCGTGTTCTGAAGACAGAATTTAGGCTGAAGTAGATCCTCTCTCTGTATGTTTTCTGTTCTTTTTTTGTCCTCATTTCTTCGTGCATGCGTTTTTGTATTTATGCACAGTCCAACTAGGCTTAGTCTTGTGATCAGCCCACCATTATTTTCTGAATCCAATCCCCCCTTATAGGGCGAGATCCACTATTTTGAATGTTGTTGACTTTGATTAATAACGGATTCGAGAATATCTTAAGTGGCGCTAAGTTTGTTTCCTCTTCGAACTCAGCCACTTGCCCTACATGTACGCCGTAATTTAATGTTCATTGAAGTGTAGATATAATCATGTGTGCCTTCATGGTGTTATGCCTCAGAAAGGTCGTCGAGTATGGCGTTTCGCTCCTCAAAAGAGAGGTATACCTGTGTTCTGGTCTTGGTACTAGAAGCTTGATCAGACCTTTCTTGGTCCCCTTGAAGAGAACTTTAGTGAGCTTCCTTCCTTCTATCTAGATAGGTTCGAATCTTCCTTTGGCTAAGTAGAGCGATGTCGTAGCGTGAACTTGATGTCTTTATGGGTTCCTTTTGATGCTTGGAGAGAAGGGCAAGCTTCTAGGGAGGTTACGAGGTAGTTTGGACCTCAAGGAGCCAGGATCGTCAAGCGTCGAGCTTTCGTTGAATTCTTATTTCGGTGTAAAGAGCTCTATCTGATCGTGTCGAGCTCCACCTTGGGTGGTTCCAGATCCTGACGACCTTTCGACGCTTCTGCTGGGTGGCTCCGTAGCTCGATCTCAGGACCCCGGGGTTCCATGGTGGGTAATCTCAGGCTTGGACTCGGTCTAGGAGAGTGGAAAATTTCTCTTTGATCCCTAATCAAATTTGGCTATTAACAGCTTGTTTAATACATTTGAGTGCATAGTTGCGGTCTTATAAAAAAAATTGATATTACATGTACGACAAATGTGAGTTAACGCTTAGATAAGAAAGAGATATAAAACATGAGCAATTATCTAAGAGAAAAATGAGTATTGAGTGTGTAATTATTTTATTCATAGTGGATCTCTTCTCACTGTCACCGGCACCATGGATGTTTACATGCCGTGAATTTTACTGCGTAAATGTGTTATGTTTGATTTATTATGTATTTCCTACTTTTCTACATTACTTTTCTTGAATACGAACAAATCGTATCACATCCATGTGGAGAGAGAGAGAGACTTTGATTATACAAACCTTGACTGGTTAAAGCTTTTATCTGCCTATGTGTTAATGTTTGGTGGTTAACTTTTCAGCGATCCAAAAATCACCATCAACTATATTAATTACATTTATTTATTTCTTCAAACAATTAGATCTACTAAGACCTACTAAGATTAAATTTTATATCTACATAGTCTAAATATCTACATTCATATAAATGAGATGTCTCTACTTATAAATGTGGATGAATGCGTAAAATGAGACTAGAATTTACCACCAAATATAGAAGGAGAGGTGTATTTTTAAAAAAATATTACACTATTATATTCATTCGAGGTTTTTTGGACGAGGGGAGAGGACTCGAAACTTTAATCTCGTGGTGCAAGTGTGAAGGATTTATCACCTGACTAACCTCAATATAACATTTTGGATTGACGAAAAAGACTAATAAAATAATATAAAACCATAATGATAAATCATAATCATAAAAGATTCAGGAGAATAATTTTTGAATTTAGTGATTAGGCTCTCCAGAAGCCTCTAAACATCAATATCACCTTCTCAATCCATACCACGTAATTACTTATTTGAAAAAGATAATAATAACATCATTAATTTGTATATCGAAATTCAAATTCTATTCCTAGATTGCTCTAATTTGGAATTTTCAATTTAGAATATACTGATTTTAATAAAATTCGGATCTTGCCAAATTACAAGCTTATAAGTTAGGAGGAATTGCCAAGTTCGTAAGTTGGGAAAATCCTAAACCCCGTAGTAACATTATTAATGTGAACGTGTAGAATATATCATTCTCATTAGTATGAATGTGAAGAATATATCATTCAACTTGCGTTCTCATAAATACATTGAATATCCATAAATCAGATGGCATACATTATTGGGGTTCGAAAAATTAATGGTACCTTTTAGGGGGACTTTTGTGGAAATATTACCACATTAATAAATCATGTTTAAAAGTCACAATTTAAAGTGTGGAGACGAAAATACTCATGCCATCACTATCGTTGTGAAGAAAGGGACAAAAAGTAAAGAGACAAAAAGTGAATCGACGGCTTTGTTTTCACGTCGACGATACAGGAACCTGGAAACCAGTGTCATCTGGAGAGTTGAACAGAATATTACAATCGACCGAGGTTAGTTGAGCTAGAATTTGTATCGTTTTGGTTTTTGATTAATTGAATGAAATGTTAGATTAGGTTTTATTTGTGGAACTGAGAATGAAAATGGATCTGAGAATGAAAATGGGTTAGGTAAGGGTTTTGTATTTGTTGAAAGTTGTTGAGGATGATGAAATTGAGCTTTTATTTGCATTAGAGTTTTTGTTTTTTGAGATTTTGACAAGTAATCGAGCTTTTATAAAGAAGGTTCTAGCTTTTGTATAAAATCTCAGAGCTTTTACAAAAGCTCTGAGATTTGTAACAAATCTCGAAGCTTTTATATAAAATCTCGAAGCTTTTATACAAAAGGTCGAAGCTTTTATACAAAAGGTCGAAGCTTTTATACAAAAGCTCAATCCGAGTATACAAAAGCTCAATCCGAGATTTTATAAAAGCTTGGAGGTTTTATAAAAGTTTGAAGCTTTTATAAAACCTCGAAGCTTTTATATAAAAGCTTCGATCCAAGTATACAAAAGCTTGGAGCTTTTATAAAAGCTCGGATCAAGCTTATATATAAAAGCTTCAAGCTTTTATTCAAAAGCTCGGTGCTTTTATACAAAAACTCATAGCTTTAAGATAAAAGCTAGGAGCATTAAGCGAGCTTTTATAAAAGCTCGCTCCTAGCTTTTATCTTAAAGCTCTGAGCTTTTGTTTATAAGGTTAGAGCTTGTTATTTCTTAGGATTTCACAGGGTACATAATTATGTTGTTGCTAAATTTCAGATGACGAATCGATTGAGGGAGTCGCTTAAAACTCCAGAGGAAGAGTGGTACAAGGGCAAAGTCACTCGCCATGACCATTTTGATGCCATTGGCTAGATAGACGACGCCATTAACCGGGTCCCTATAGAATGGGCTGAGGAAGATCGACGTCAGTTCAAGGCGTCCTGTTATGGGCATTTGTTGACCACGCACCAGCCGGTGAAGTTTTTGAGTGGTATTATCCACTAACTACTTCTGCGGGAGGTGCATCATAATGGGCCGTTAGACGAGATGTGGTTTATGATAGGGACTCATGAAGTGAGGTTCTCAAAGGTAGAATTCTGGCTGATCACCAGATTACTGTTTGGCGTACTACCGGATACGAGCCGGTATGTTACCGTTGACAATGGACTACAGCACTGGTACTTTGGTGTTAAGGATGAGATTTCGTCCTTGGAGTTGAGAGATGTCCTGATGCGAGGCGAGTTTCAGCAGGCATATGATAGTGTTAAGCTATGCCTCATCTATAGGTGGAACTGGATACTTATGGGGTTGGACGAGAATGTGAAAATTCCAGTTTGGCAATTAAGACTAGTGGATGATCTGGACGGTTTTGATACGTTCCCATGGGGTGCAGACGTGAACCGTCATCCATAATTTCTTTCAAGCATGCACTTGATGGGCGATGGGAGCGGTTCTAGAGACACCAGCAAGTAAAGGGACCTAACAAATACATGCAAGAGGAGTACAACATTTATGGTTTATCTTACACCCTTTTGGCCATCTTACCGAAGCGTCAACGAGCATACTCCACTATGTACAACCAGAGGATAAACATTCTGGGAACTCCTTTGTAAGTGTTTGTTAGTTTGTGTGTACTTATTTGTCAATGAAGTGATCCTAACTCGCAATGAGGATTTGTTTGTCTACAACCATTGTTGGAGTACCAGTGGGAGAAAATTATGCCTCGTGGTGCTAATGGTGAAGTCTAGATGCTGGGGTGGAAGGTCTTGCAGTACAGGTGGTCTGCCGAAGACCTTACAACCGTATATGGATTTCTCCCAGTAGGAACCCGGGCCTAACACGAGGTTGACATGGTAAGTGTTATAAAATTATTTTCAAATTTTTTTCTCCCATAAGTGTGGTCAACATAAGTTGTTTTATCATATATATATTTCACCGGTACATGTTCTTATTCATTGCAGCATTGGTTTGTGACCAGCGTGGACTTGATTGACGGGATGATACATATCCTAGACCCTTTTAGACAGGAGGTCCCCGTCAGTATAAGGAAACGCCAAGTATGACCACTCAGGTGGTTTCTCCTCTCCATGTTGCATCAATCTGGGTTTCACGATGACAGTCCATCCGGTAGGGAGAAGTTCAAGAGAGAGAATAGGTCTTTAGAGGTGAGCCTACTATCGAAAACAGCTCTAGTATGTAAACACGATCCAATAAAAATTATTATCTTTGTAACGCGTGTATATGTCGTGCATTACAGTGGTAACTGTAGGGCGTATACATTGAGGCTGATAGAGTACATACTGGCAGACATGATCCAGTACGGTTGGACAAAAAAAGACGATATGCCCACTATACGGGAGAAAATGGCAGTAGAGGTGTTTTGTAACTTCCAACCACAAATCCGAGGAGTGAATGTTGTACAGTAGTGGAGTTTTATTAAATTATGTAATAATATTCATTCATTGATAAATGTTACATTTTTTACGTTGCACTTTTGACAAATTTTACATTTTGTTCTTCAATAGGAAACTAAAAATTAACATCCCTAGTAAATCTGAAAATAATTAACGCAACATTTTCACGTCGTACAATTACAAATAATAAATATGGGTTCTTTCCAAATGCGGCCAGTAGATCCTTTATCAGGGCACGTCTGTTTGTTATGTCCAACTGAATGACAGATGCTACACTTGTGCCGGTATTTCGGAGGAATAACTCTGCTCGGACCATCATTTATCAAAGGTGGATTATGACATCGTCTAGCATTATGACCTGATACTCCACATCTTCTACACGATTGAGTGGTTGTCCTCTCCGAAGACGAGGCAAGTCGGCCCCCCCTCGGACGTCCTGCTTGCCTTCTTGGCAATGGATTTAACACCACACGATCGGTGATGTCGATGGGGACTATCCAAGACGACGGATGGCCAACAGGTATAATAGGAACCGAGTACACATCGATTAGTGTCTGTCTCTTGTAGAAGTCCACACACAAAGATGTGTAATCCAAGTTTCGCTCTTTGCAACAACAATTAGATTGAGTGTCAAATTCATTTGCAAGTACCCAAAATATATGAAATAAAAGTACTATACCTTGCTGCTGCAATACTGTGCGAACATGGAAACATGTCCAACACAACAAGAATGAATTGAACTGTTCCTTTTATTTATTTCATAAATCCATTTACAAATTATATCTTTAGGGCATAAACCCCAACACTAACTTCCATCGGGTAATTGCTCCCATCGACCGTTGTAATAGATAACTATTCTCACCCGATTCATTTTCCTGTCAAAATCAACATCACAAACCATTATTAACAATATCTAAATTCAATTTCAAATAACAATGAAAAAATCAAATGAATGTTATAAAACAACTCATAAATAATAACAAATGTCGGAATTAAAAAAATATCTTCAGAACAAAAAAAAACTTGGAAAATCAAAGTATAAGCTCGAGCCAATACAATAAAATCTCAGAAAAATAAAATAAAATGTCGGTCCAATACAATAACATCTCGTATAAGCATAATAAAAGAGCTAGGACCGAGCTTTTATATAAAAGCTCCGAGCTTTTATATAAAGGCTCCAACCTTAAGAGCTTTTATAAAAGCTCCAACCTTTTATAAGAGCTTTTATAAAAGCTGGACCTTTTATAAGAGCTTTTATAAAAGCTCGAAGCTGTTATATAAAAGCTCGCAGTTCTTATAAAAGCTCAGACCGAGCTTTTATATAACAGCTGCGAGCGTTTATAAAAGCTCGCAGCTTATTTATAAATGCTCGGACCGAGCTTTTATAAAATCTCGACCACTTTTATTAAAGCTCGGACCGAGCTTGCTTTTTTTAAAAACCACGAGCTTTTACAAAAGCTTTTTCTTTTATAACAAACCTACAAGCTCGACCAATATTCTCGAAAAATAAGAAAATAAACCTCGTGCATATTCTGGCGACTAAATGTTCATACATTTGTTGCATGCATCTTAAATCACTCGCAAAAGCATGACAAAACATTAGGGTTATCACAAAAATTAGTTACCTGCAGAATTGAAAAATATTTCTAACAAGCTCTTTAGATCGATTTCCACACTACTTTTTTTGAGAGAGAATTAAACTTCTCTTTCTGAAACTGAAGATGAAAGCACAAATACAACTTTTAAGAGAAGTTTTGGTAGTTCACCATAATAGGTGCCTTTTAAACATAAGTTGTTAATATGGTGACATCATCACAACACAAGAAAAAAAAAGTGACAATCCTCACCATTTCCACTACATTATTGAGGCCAATTTCACAAATCACAATCAAGTGCTTCTCACCAGCCTGTATAAACAAATGATCAGTCTCATTGATGGAACCCTACACCAAATTGTTGATATTCTTCGCTATTTCCAGAAGATTCTAATGGTGGAGTTTTATATCCTCGACAATTCATGATACCTTCTAGCTAGCAATTTTTTTCTTTTTGAAGCAATCTAGCTAGCAATTTATATGCTTGTTACAAAAAGACAGCTTGTAAAACTTCTTTTGATCTAAGCTCTAACTTATCTCCGAAGGATTCAGTCGAAGCAGGACTCTTTAATAGAAGTAATACAATGAAGAAAATAATACTAACTTAGAAAAAATAGCAAAAAGTTGGGAAGATGGTTGAATTGGCAACTGAAACACTTCCGAAAACATATATTCTCTAATAAATTACTTAATTTGTGAAACTGTTACTAGTATTTTTCAATTTCCTTATATATATATATCAGAAGGTTCCATTTTATTTGTAGCCTATTTCTAATTATCATTGCTTTCCCAATTTTGCATATATACCATTTCAGTCATTAATTTTATTTTATTTTATTTTCTTGATGCAGAACGGAAGTATAATGGTTTACCAACGTACTCCCTAAGAACACAAAACTGGAATCCACCAGAAAAAAAAAAAAGAAATCGAAATCTGACTAAAATTTTATTATACTACTCAAAACAAAGAACAAGATGTTTAAATAGCCTCTGAAAACCCTAACTAAAAGCAAAAATACCAAATTGGACATTCACTAAACAAATAAAAGCTAAAAAGAAAAAACTAAAAAATTAAAATAAAACTCAAATTTTTGACATCCTGCCTTAATCAACTATTTTGAAGGTGCAAACGACCTCAACCGGGGAACACTTCCAACGCAGCTCGAAGATGCCCCATATGTTCTTTCTCACTCCGACTGTAAACCAGTATGTCATCGAAATAATCGACTACAAATTTTCCAATGAAAGGTCGCAATACCTGGTTCATGAGTAGCATAAATGTGCTAAGCGTGTTAGACAAGCCGAAAGGCATAACCATCCACTAGTAGAGCCCATCCTTTGTTTTGAAAGCTGTCTTCCATTCATCACCAGGCTTAACCCGAATCTGATGGTACCCACTTTGCAGATCTATTTTGGAGAACAATTTCGAACCCTCTAACATATCTAGCATGTCATATAATCACGGAATTGGAAAGCTTTATCTGACGATTATCTTGTTAATTGTGCGACTATCAACGCACATCCTCCAATTGCCATCTTTCTTTAGGACTAGTAACGTGGGAACAACGCAGAGACTCATACTCTCTCGAATAAACACCTTCTTCATTAATTCCTCCACTTTTTCCTATAAAATCTGATTCTCCTTAAGACTCATCCGATAGTGTGGTAAATTTGGTAAGCTTGCTCCCAGAACTAAATCAATATGGTGCTGAATATCTCTTAAAGGTGGAAGGTCATTTGGTAAATCTTCTGACACCAAATCACTGAATTTGATCAACAAGGACTGCTTCTCAGGTATCTCAACTATTTGCTCTTCCTTGCCTTCTATCACTAGAGCACGTACAACCACAACATGTACCTCTTGTGCCTCCTTAACTTTATATTCCAAATCAGTTACTGACGTGACTAAAGAGACTAAAGACTACTCTCCTACCGTGGCCTTAGTTGAGTCACCATCTGCAATCCGTTTTGGAACCACTGTAATCTTCTTGCCTTCCCAATTAAAAACACAAACATTGTTATGCCCCTTGTAGGTGACATCCATATCAAACTGCCATGGGCATCCCAATAACACGTGACTAGCATCCATATCGACTACATCGCAGACAACCTCATCTTGGTAAACTGCCCGATTGAAATAGGAACTTTACACACTTCTGTCACATTCGCCTTTGGCCCTTTTTGAATCCACCCAATCGCGTAAGGCTTTGGATGTTTGTCTACCCGTAACTTTAGATGTTCCACCAGTTTTCTATACATAAAATTCTCACAACTCTCACTTTCAACAATTAAATAACATTCCTTCCCTTGGACGCTGCAGCAAACCTTAAAAATATTACTTCTTTGAAAGAAATCCTTCAGTTTTGTTGAACACATGACTCACTGAATCACACATTTTACATACTCTCCCAGTTTCTCCGTAATTTATACACCATCCAACAATTCATCCACACCTACCTCTTTTTCATAATTTTGTTCGCACTCATCATCTTCTTCAGCAGCCATAAAATTCACTGGCTTTCTGGCGAGGCACTCATTTGATCGATAACATGGTTGGCCACACCTGTAGCATTTCAAACCTCCTATTTTAGCATACATATTTGGTGCCATCTGAGGGGTTTCCTTTGCTGTTGCTGTCAAACATGTCCCAATAGGGTTATTACTAGGAATTGAGCCCCTTTGAGTCTAATCTCCAGCAGTTTTAGACTGATTCTATCCATCGCTTGGTGAAAATTTACTCTTGTTCCCAGCTGCATTGGACATCTTAGCCATGTCCTTCTTGTAGTGGGAAATTCGATTGGATGTTTTTTCCATTAACTCTGCCTTTAAGACCATATTATGTGCTTCATCCACTATCCAAACAACTTGTAGTCCAATTTTGTCTCGAATTGTAGACTTTAATCCCGCCAAATATCTCAAAACCTACTGTCCCTCGGTCTCATTCAGGTTGTTAAGAACTGACAGCCTTGTCCATTCCTCAGTATAATGTGCGACAGTCTTGTTACCCTAGACACAATTCTGATAATTCTGAAAAATAAATTGCTCAGAATCTGGGTGTAAAAACCTGCTCATCATGAGTTGTTTCATTCGCCTCCAGGTTCGTACAGGAGTCTTGCCTTGACATCTCCTATCCATCTGCAACTTCTGCCACCAAACAGCGGCCCCGCTTCTTAACTTATACGCTACCAGTTTGACTTGTCGATCTGTCGTAACTTCAGTCATCTCAAAGAACTTCTCAACCTCAGAAATCCAGTTCAAAAACTCTTTGATCTGCAGTTTACCATGGAACAACAGTATGTCTACACGTATTCTATAATCAGGTTGATTTTGGTTCCGATTTGGTTGACGAAACCCTTGGAAACCCGTAAAATCCTCATCAGAGTCTTCATCACTCAGATCTTTGAACTGCTCGTGTCTCATCGCTCTAGGTGGACGTCCACCTCCAGGGTAGCCAAGGGCAACTCCCTCGACTCCATCTCTGTTGGAAGGGGCAGGGGCGTTGGTAGTAGAGGTGTTGAGATTAGGTCGCTGCTCCAACAGTTACTGAAACATGGCTTCCAACCTCGCCATCGATCGTCGTTACTCGTCAATCGTTGCCCATATATCGGCATCCCTATGACCAGCGTCGTCAGGGTTAACTCTTTCGGCTTCGTTGTTGGACATCAAACAAGGCAAATTCCTCAGCTTTGATACCACTTAACGTAGAACGGAAGTATAAAGGTTTACCAACGTAAGCCCTAAGAACTCAAAACTGGAATCCACAAGAAAAAGAAATCAAAATTTGACTAAAATTTTATTATTCTTCTCCAAACAAAGAATAAGAGGCTTAAATAGCCTCTGAAAAACCTAACTAAAAGCAAAAAGACCAAATTGGACATACACTAAACAAATTAAAGCTAAAACGAAAAAACTAAAAAATTAGAATAAAACTTCAAATGCCCGACATTCTACCTTAATCAACTATTTTGAGGGTGCAAATGACCTCAACCAGGTACCTAGGTTGCCATGATGTAGATCGCCAAAATTACTTTCCGAAAACAAATTATAATAGGCAATTGGATATCCGAGCTAAAAGTTATACCCCGTTTCTTCCAACCAGCTCTTTTAGTCGTGCCTATTTCTTTCTTTGCCTATTTTCTATCCAATTCTTCTTCAAACTCCAAGGATATTTTTCCTACATCATTCCTACATCATTGATAGAACGATTTAATCAAAGCACCACTCGTTAACAAAAGGAATATAAGGACGAAAATAACATAAAACTAACTCATATAAAATAGTACAAATTAAGTTAGGAAGATTGAATTGGCGAACCAGCTGAAACTCTTCCAAAAACATATAGTTTCTAGTAAATTCTATCATATACTGGTTCAGAAAAAAGTTACTCAGTTATCAAACTCTATCTGTTTAGAACCACCGCCCAATATGGATTAATAGTAAATGGCATCTATTCAACCTAACAATATTTCGGATTTGAATCACTATACTGCAGGTGATATGAAAACCCTAATTAACAGTCATGATTGGTCTTATCAAATCCGATGTGGTCGTGAATGATCTCTATCAGGAGAGCACCGAAGACCACTATGACTATTCACACCGCCATTTCTATAGAGTTTTGTTAAATTAATAATGCAGACGTCGGAACCTAAAAATATTTGCCCTAATCAATGTCCACTAATTTTGCATTTGTTAATTCATGTGCCCAAAAGATCCCTGCACATGAAGTTTCAAGACAGTCCCACACGCATCAAAAAGCGAACATGTGTCCTCTTGTAACATGATGTAGAACAAGTAGCTAACTCTTATATGGCTTTGAGGGATTATCCTAAATTCAAGGCTAAGTAACTTCACGTGATGCGAATCGACGAGGTCTTTTCAAGTCACAGCATTCGACAGTGTGACACATTGTTTTTCGGCCAAATTCCATTATTTAGAGCCCGAAATTACAGTTTTTTCCATTTTAGGAAAGTTTCATTTTTAGTCATAAGTTGACTTTGACAAGTCAGAATCGTCTACCGTCAATTCTTACTTGTTTAGGGTCGTCAGTGTCTTTTATTTCCGCATCTATTGTAATTTTGCTATTTTTGGTAACTTTTGTTATGTAATCATGTTTCTTGTCCAACAAGGATTCGGGTTAGGACTTAATCGTTTTAAATAGCCTTGTAAGCTGAAAGCCTCATTAGCTTTTGGTTTAATAAAATTTCAAAGTATTCTCTTTAGTTTCTAGTGGATTCCAGTAGAATATAGACGTCGGTCTATTCTTTTGGCGTTTCCACTGCGTCATAACAGGTAAATGTTCTTGGGTAAATGTTCTTGGAATATAATTCACATTCTGTTGACTCCAATTTGATTTGGGTTCTTGAACAACCAGTCTTGCCATAATTCTGAGCTACTAGAACTAATGCTGGTTAACGGAATGTTTGGTCGAGTTGAGAAGGACAAAACATTAAAAGTTGATATCAAAATTTTGAGCCAAAAGAGTAGTTTGGCATGCAAATCTTGACAAGTGTTAGTACATGTTATTATATGCTTTTTATACTAATTGGATTTGTGAGTAGCCAACACATTATCAGTTTAATCGCCAAAGTAAAAAAATGAGACAATATTTGGGAGTTTTGTCCAATTCTTGGGGATATTTTATGACTAGGGAGGGACTTGAATCAAGAGTTCATGTTTATGAAGTTTGGTCCACTTATATTTAAAAAAAAAAAAAAAAATCCAAAAAGGACACAAAAACTGTATAAGTATGGTTCAGGTAGCTAATCCCTGAATTTATGAGAGAATTCTCCGTATTTATTTTTCATCACTGTTACAGAGAAAGAACTGAGAATCAAACAGAAATATTCTAAACAAAATTGTATATCTTTTATGAGATGTTGACGTAGCTCGGTTTGATGAAAACAAAAATAATTACTCCGTCGAATCTGAGACACACTCAAAAGAATATTGACATAACAACCAGTAGATAGTTACTAAGCATTGACCGCCACATATATTTGGAACCTTTTCTCTAAAAAAAAAGACAAAAAACTGTATAAAGAGTTGATCGAAACTTGTTAAAATCAAACATTACTTATACGGTTGAGATAACTAATACCACCGTTTATGGAACAATTCTCCGTACTTATCTTTCATCATTGATACGGAGAAAGAATTGAAAATCAAATAGAAATATTCCAATAAATTTTGTACGACTTTTATGAGATGTTGACGTAGCTTGGTTAGACCCAAACAAGAAAAATTACTAGACTACAAGAAAAAAGTTATTCTTAGTTGAATCCACTTTATCTCTAAATAAGTTCTTTCGACACAGAAAGTCTTTCAATACAAAATTATGTTGGTCCGGCAGCTACTGCGACCAATTAAGAAATGCATCTCCCAATGTTGATAATGCGTGACCAACTATTTGGTAGCGATTTTTATAAAAATTTGTCTTCGATATCAAGTTAGTATCCATTTTATTTATAAACCTTCTAAAATTATTAACACGTTCAATTTATATAAAAAAAAATCGTATTATTTTTTTAATCAAATCTTTTTTTAATGATTGTCCAATTTATTTCTAAAAATATAGAACTATATTGTATATAGGTTCAAGTTATTTTCAATCTGAAATTCTATTCTATACGTAGCTATCTAAAAAATAAAAATAAAAACTCATTGACATTTACAACTATATTTAAAATAAAATAAAAATTTATTTATTGATAGAGTTCATAACTAGATATAAATAAAAGGAAAATAATGCCTTCGTCTGTATGATTAGAATCCTCTAAAAATTCTTTTTCAATTGCTTTGTTATATAATAATCACATGATTGTGATAAAGTTTGATACTTGAAATAAAATTATAGTTTAATTAGGTTTTAATGTAAGTTTTTTTAAAAAATAAAGAAATATAGTTATAGATATGAATGTAAAATTAGCAGTGTCAAAACAGGTTTGCCCGACACAGACGTGCCAGGCCGTTTAATAGGCTGGGCCCAAAAGACACGACCTTTTAACGTTTCGTTCCAAGCCTCTATCCTATTAAGGGTCGAAGGACACAACCTGGCCCGTCGACATGGCCCCACCAGGCCGTCCCAACCGGAAGGTCTTGACAAATTAGCCTTTTTTTCAATTGGTTTTTTCTATTTCTTTTTATTTTATTATTTAAAATTTTATTTATTATTTTATTTTTAAATTAAAATTTTATTTATTATTTTATTTTTAAGTTAAAAATTTAATTATTATTAATAGTTTGAACTTGTGTTTTTTAGATTTAAAATTTATTTCTTATTTTATTTTATGTTAAAAATCTATTTCTTACCTTATTTTAAGTTAAAAATTTATTTCTTATTTATTTTCGTCTAATGAGGAATTAAATAAAATGTAAGAAATAAATTAAACTATATTTTATTTAATTTCTCAAATAATTCAAATAATAAATAAAGTCATAAAGATGTAAGAATTGAGAAAATAAGAAATAGCTGAATATTATTTACTTATTCATGTTTCAGTTTACATGATTCGTGATTACCTCGTTAAAAACGTTACTAAGAAAAACTCAATGGAATAAAACTTTGGTAAGAGAAAAGAAGTGCAATCGAATTACAAAATTACAAATACATGTATAATTTAAAATTTATAATTAACTCTTCAGTCCTGCTTGTTACTATCGGAACCAGAACCCTTATTGAAGTATAGGTTGGAATAACTTTGAATTAGTTTTTCATTCACCGTTTGAAGTTGCATCCTCATCTCTACATGCTCCTAATCATTAAGGCATGTTAATACCTTTACCATCTCAGGGGTCAAACAAGCTCTTTTAGGTTTGATTATAGGGATGGTAATGGGCCAGTTCGGGGCAGGGTGGCTCTTTCGCACCCCGTACCAATTTTTTTATTTAGAAAACCCATCCCATCATCAAACCACGATAGATGGAGCAGGGCGGGGTACGCTTTCCCCATCCCCATCCCCATCCAATTTAACCCATTTAATAAAATTATTTACTAAAATCTGGTCAAAAATAAAATTTATTTAAATAATAATTATATAAATTAATGAATACGATATAATACATAAAGTAATTATAAAAAAAAAATTGAAACTCATCGTATAAACATAAATCTCAAAACTAAGAAAAAAATTAAATCATTTTAAAACATAACTTTGAACTATAATAAAAAAAAAATAAGTATCATATTTTAAGCGAGACGAGCGGGGATTATAAAACCTATCCAAACCCCCATACCCATTGCGGGTTTACCATCCATCTCCATCCCCGCCTCATTCCCACCAAATTAAAACCCATCCCCACCCCTTAAGTGTAGGTCCCCGCAGGACCACGTCCCCACAGGTTATTTTACCATCTCTATTCGATCATACATCCACTAGTGTTGAATGTATGATCTAAACAAACAGTGGACACAAAGATGACAAGTACGTCCCGTGCTAGTTAGGACAATAATAGATAACCCGCAATATGGTTCTTCCACTATAATAGCAGATCAAATTCTAAGAAGTCCTATTGATGGGCTCTTTCGAATTGAGTTTGAAAAAAAGGGTTTAGTTCGGCATGTTGATTTTGAGCAGGCCCTGAAGTTTGACATGATGAAGATGAAGACTCTTGGTTGCCGGTTAGGTAGATTTTCCAACTTCTCTTCATCGGGGAGTGTCCAGTTGTTCCGACTATTGTGTGTTTATGTTGCCAAACCTGCACTCATAAAGATGATAAACTTCGAACAACTTGACTTGCTAGTTAGCAAAATGTTGAATAATAAGATCTAAATCTAAGTGACGACAAATAATATTAAGAATTTTTTTAAAAAATAAATTTAAGCGTATGTCTAACAACCTAGAGGGGGTGAATAGTTTTTAAACAACTTAATTATAAATTTTTCTTGATTAGTCAATATTAAAAATTCACCCCATAAACAAACATACAAATTAAGTGTAAAGTGTAGAAAATAAATAACACTTGATTTTTATGTGAAAACCCTTCAGCAAGGGAAAAACCACGGGCTAATCTCTTAGCCACCTAGATACTCAAATTCACTATTGTAATGATGTTTACAACCTATGTTGACCTCTATTCACACCATTCTCAGTCACTAACCCAACACTACTACCCAACGGGACTTTATAGTGATTCTTGATCAATACTTGCCAACCACACCTTGGTTGCAAGTCACTTCCTTGTGCACTACACCTTGTAGTCATAAGACTTAACTCTAAAAGAAGATATCAACAACCTATGGGACTATATGAAAATATTATAAAAGAAATTAATACTAGGTAATACTAATTGCTTATCTAGAGATTTAAAGATGTCAATTAAGTACAAATCCTAGATATCAAAGTCTATATGAATGCTCATAAAGACCTAACTAGATATAGATATGCAAGTTTAAAATCTAGTTATCAAACAAAGCCATTTCATCACAAGGTGTCATTAATCATGGCAAGGACAGTAAATGCAATTAACAAATACAATCAACAGGTCCTAATCAACAAGGAAGCTATCAATAAACAAACTCAATCATATTATTAAGACTCATAAATATATGCAATAAAGTATAGTCTAGATATTTAATCAAGCAATAAATAGTTAATCTAGAGTAAGAAGAACAATAAATGATATTCAATGAAGTTCTTATTTACCTAGTCATAAAACTAAGAAGTCCCTTGCTCAAATGATATTGAATGATGCAAGATGGAGATGAGGTTTTGGGTGTGGAGAGATAATGAAGCTCAAGGAAGTTTTCTCTCACAAGACTCTCTTTTTCTCTCTAGGGTTTCTAAAGATACAGAAGAGTTAGGGAAGAAGAAGAGAAAGAGGGGTTTTTATAAATGGGAAAATGAGTCGTAAGAAAAGACAAAATTACCTCTAGAACGACCAGCACACAGGTGGAAGATCTGCGAACTCACCCGTGCACCTTAAGGCACCGCTGTGATAGCACACAGTACACTTGCAACGGTGCAACAATGGTGACCCACTGGACACACACAACTATGATAACTCGCAGCGCACCAACAACGGTGCCACATCAGTAAGGATGCAAAATTAGCGCAATGTGCAGGTGGCAGCCCCTCACACTCACCAGCGCACTCACCCTCGCACTTAACAGTAGTGAGCACGTAAAGATAGCACAGTGCATGGATACTGGGCGGGTAAGAGACCCACGTACCACACCTGCACAACAATGACTATGAAGGTCTTTCATCGCCTTAAGATAAGCACACCATCGTGCACGCGTGGACGTTTCCAACCAGACATCGGGAAACAAATTACACCACACATAAGAATAAGAATAAGGTGCAAGTGATTACAAATGTGTAACGACTGAAATATATATATAAGTGAGTGAGTGAGTGTGTGTGTGCAACAACAAATGTATGTCAATACAAATGCATGAGATGTGAGTGTGTGCATCTAAAACCTCTTAAAAGAGAATTAAGCACAAGTGAACTACCTCTTGAAGTTCATGAAATGACCGAAAGCGTGTCTTCGAGAAAACCACACTTGGAGAACCTATGCTACCTGTTACACAAACATCCTCAATAAGGTTTGTCATGAAATAAGCCAGTCATAAATTGAGGTCCTTACAATCTACCTCTTTAGCTATTTCATGACAAAATCTCCACTCAAACATTCCTCACAAATAAAAACAAAATTATTGGTCGACAGAGTGTATTCTACGTTACAATAAAAGAAACCTAAGATCTAAGTCTTCAAGGTATTCAATTTCTTCGTGGATCATAGTACCTACACACAATAGCTAATAAAGCACTTTCCAAGAACAAATGCAAGTGAGGTGTTCAAAATAAAATAGTCATTTGCATTAAAAAGACAATATAATCAATATAATGTAGTGCAATGCAATCCTCTCCCTAAGTAGGTTACTCTCTCTCTCATTGTTTCTCCCCCAAAGCATAAACAATGCTTCCCCTATATTTTTCAAGACTTCTCCCTCTTTTTGTCATGAGATAGGTAAATGAGCTCCTCCTATTGGGTTGCTTTAGCGAAGAGAGCTATTAGTAAAAATATGATGCATAATCATAAAAACAAACTTTATGTAGCATAAGAAATTGAGAGAGATTCAAGAAGTTTTACTTTAAAAAAATGTGTGAAATTATTGCTTTGCATGCAAGACATATAACATTTAAGTTCAAACAATGGTATTTGTCAAAGCAAACATCAAAATGGTTTCCAAAGGAATTCAAACTAATGTGTACCTTTTTGTCATAAGCAAACATGATATAGTTTTCAAAAGGATTTGAATACAAAAACAACTATATCTATCCTTAAAGGCAAATCAAGACATTGGATCTAGAGATCCTATTAGATTTTTCCGGATAATTATCCGTATGATAGGAGTCTTGTTTAACCATTAGGAAGAGAGATAAAACTAATTTGAATATAAAATCCTTATCGATTAGTGTTCTCATTTGCACTCAAACACATTTGCATTAATGCAATCAAAATCATTTCATGGATATCATTTTAAAGCATGACATAATAAGCAAGTTCACATGTCGTGGAGATAAATTATAGGTCATTCAAATGTATTACCTAATTAATTCTCTTAGTCCAAAATGCATGTTTGAACATAAATATGACATGGATTACAAACAAAGCAATGGTGCACTCTTAATAAAAAAAAGCATATAAGCATATTTATACAACCAAGAATCTCAAACAATTATCAAAAGAGCATAAAATAAATCAACTTTTTGCATATAGCAAATCATGCAAGTTTACTCTCTTTGCTTAAGCTCCTCAAATGGGGTCAATTCCAACCAAATCAATGGTAGGCATGAGACCTTATAGACCTATCAAGTCCAAATGACCTAATTGCATCTATGGGTGACATATGGATAATATGGCAAGCGGGTTCATTCTTTCTAACCTACCTAAGTTCCACTTTTTATTTCTAGTGGTCATATAAATGTTTATAGGATCCCGAGGTTCATGCAAACTTGCCCTAATTTTCATTTGTTTTTCCTTCATGCTTTCTAACCTACACCTCTTAAGTGACCAATCATACCATAAAAATGATAGGTAGGTACAAAGTAAGAGTTTATACTATTGCATTATGATCTCATCGAGGCATTGCCATGTTGATGAGGTTGTCTTTGATGATGCACAGGTTGGATTCTTCTTGGAACTTTAGCTAATTGGTGGCATCTTTGTGGTCTAGCTTGTAGACGTGGTTGAGCCAGTTGATCATGCCCTCATGGTTGACCATGTTTCTTATGGTCACCTCATTTCCTCGTTGATGGCTTGTTGTAGGAGGTGATTGACTTCTCAAGGGATTATTCTTTCTTCTTGGATTACCTAGGCTTTGGTTGAGTTATCAAGGCTTGTGTGGATTTTCCTTGAGTTGAAGATTGCTTGGATAAAGCTTTTCCCTTGCCTTGAGCTTAAGGTTGCATAACCTTGGCCTTTTTCAATTCTTCAAGGCTCCTCATCTCTCTATCCTTGATAATCTTTAAAGAATTATCTTTGTTTGTAAGTTCATCTTTCATTGCTTTCATCCTTTGGTGCCAATCTTCAATCTCTTTCTTATACTCGGACACAACAATCACGTCTGTCTATAAGGAGTCATTTAACTTGGTCCTTAGTTGAAGGTTTTCCTTCTTCAACTTCTTGATTTCTTCATTTTTCTTCTTCAAGGACCTTTGAAGACTTTTAATGAAGTCTTTATAATTCAACCATTCATCACTCAAGTTTTGGAACATGAACTTTCTTCATTGAAGCTTCTACCACTTGTGCTCTTATGACAATCATCATTCAAACTAGCTTCTTCACTGTATACATTAAGTAATAGGTGTCTTGTGGTCACTTTTAAGTTGTCACCAACCACTTGTGCTCTTATGACAATCATCATTCAAACTAGCTTCTTCACTTTATATATTTCCTTTATAATCTCTTGTAACATGAAGAGCTTTCTTTAATTTCACTACAAGAGTAGGCCTTTGATTCGTATCTTCGACTCTTGCTCTTCAAGTTTCTACAATCCTTGGAGATGTGCCTATAGTCGCCACAATCATAACATTTAAGCTCTATCTTCAAGGTACCCAAATTCTTATATTCTTTTTTCACGGTACCTTCATGGGTGATTCTTAGAATCTCCCAAGCTTCTCGAACATCTAAGTGGTTTGGATGAGCTTGGCTGACTCTCATCCACTACGCAAGATAAGTCACGGATGCCCTTTGAGTTCCATTCTACAACTCGAGTTCGTCATTAGTCCTCTTGGACTTGGGCTTAGGCATATAAACTCTATTCTTTGGTGTCTCTGTGGGAGGTGTGTATTCCTTTTTCACACACATCCACACATGCTTATCCATGTCCATCAGATAGACTTCCATCCTTCATTTCCAAGAGGAGTAGTTATCCTCGATGAGCAATGGTGGTTCAGAGATCAACACAACCTCTAGCCTATCAAAATCACTTATAGTGTTTTGGGTTATATGAATGCATATGAGTGCAACAATCAAAATACAAACAAATGCCAGACACACAAACAAGAGCTTGGATCACATAGTTATGCCTAAGAACCCGCTCTAACACCAGTTGAAAATAAATTTAAGCCTGTGTCTAACAACTAACAACCTAGAGAGGGGTGAATAGGTTTTAATGAAGTTAATTGCTATTTTTTCTTGATTTGTAAACATTAAAAATTCACCCAATAAACAAACATACAAAATCAACTGTAAAGTGCGGTAATTAAATAACACTTCCTTGCAGATGGTGGCCGAATTCACTAAGCTGGTTCAGAGGCAGCAACATCAAGCTGATCAAATAAGGCGTCTGGAAGCTCAACTGAAAGAGAGTGAAGATAGCCATGCTCGGATCGAATCGAATCGGCTTATCAGAAAGAAGTCGGTAGTGCCCAAGTGTTTACCGACCACTGTTTGGTGAAACAGGTTGAGGCCGAGGAGAAAGCTTCTTTGGCAGAGGAAAAGGCAACTTCACTTCAAAATTTGTTATTCTCTGCCCAAGAATCAATGCTTAAAGCCGAACAGGAAGTGGATCAGTCTAAGTCGGCGTATGAGCAGAAGATCAAAGACTTGGAATGCCAGGCTCTGACGGTCGAGTCCCTATCCAAGAAGGCCAGGCTGGAACTCGAAGTGTAAGGGGTAGATCGTTTCAAAAGATCCCCTCCCTATGATGCCCTTCTCCTTTGGGAGTTTCAGCTAGGGCTAGTTTCAGCTGGCGAGTTCTTCAAAGTTAAGAATCAGGCAATTGAGAAAGCCCGAACAAACTGGGAGTTGTCGATCAAAAATCACGTGGATCGGTCCTTGGAATCTCTTCGGACTTAGATGAAGTAGTGGAGAGCTTACTACCGTAGCCGAGGTAAAGAGCCCCATCCCATGCATTTGGAGGTTCCATCCGACCACTCCCTCTCAACTTTTTACGCCAGTCAGGAGTCGGTCGTGGAGGGTGTGGTACCCGATGTAGGACCTATCTAAAGAGAAGATTACAGCAAGTAGATAGATGATTCGGCCAACAAGATTGCTTGGCCTTCAAATTAAAGTCTGCTTCGTGAATATGAAACGGTGCCCGACCCGAGCATTGGCAAGAGTTCAAAATCCTCCACAACCTTGATTTTTGTAGAATTTTCATAAATTTTTTGTGGAGATTCTTTGTAACAATTCTTTTGTAAAGAATTCTTTGTAATAATTGTTTTGTAACAATTCTTTGTAAAGAATTTAATAAAATCCCAATTTAGATTTTTTCTGAAAACTAAGTGGTTTTGATTTGGTTCATTGCTCCAGGAATTTCACCGAGTATCTTCTTTAACTTTATTCTATTGTTGCCAAGTATCTTATTAACTGGCTATCGCAGTTTATGCCAAGAATCTTATTAAATTGGTTATCTCTGATGTTCGGGTAATCCTCACCGAGTATCTTATTAAACCGGTTGTCACCCAAATAATTTTTAACGTCAAGTATCTTATTAAACTGGCTATTTGAAATTTATGCCAAGTATCTTATTAAACTGGTTATTTCTGATGATCAGGTAACTTCACCGAGTATCTTATTAAACTGGTTTCGTTCCCCGAATAATATTTTAACGCCAAGTATCTTATTTAACTGGCTAGTATTATTAACCGAGTCATCTTAAAACAGGCAAGTAGGTTTATACTTGTGTTTCATTCACGGTTGCTACTGAAATATTACATCAAGGCTCACCATGATCATATGTTCGAGTCCTTACGCATTACAGAGGATGTCTCCCCAGTTTTTATGCGTAAAGGTTTGCCGAATCGTTAAGCTTTTTGAATCGCTTAACATAGGTACGCATTTCAACCGAATTTTTTCCGGTAGCATCCCGAGCCTTTCTCTAGAATCTGGTGCATCGGGTTTGCCTTTGCTAAGGTCAATTGACCTTGCTCAGCTGGCATGCTCCTTCGAGCTTCTCCGCCCATTCGGGAATCAACGGTTCGAGTATTCTATTTGCATGTTCTTATTATCATGCTTGTCTTCCATATGTTCTTATTATCATATGCTTTATCTTTCAGAAATCCCAAGTTTGATTTTTATTTATAACTGCAAAATCAACAAAGATTTAAATCCACAGCTAATATCTGACTTAACTAAAATTGTCCTGACTAAAAAAAAGAACAACAAATAATTTAAGGATAGAAAATCTTCAGATATTGGGCATTGCATGGTCGGGGTAAAACCCCTCCATTAGGTCCTGCAATCCAATATGCTCCATGTCCAGCTATTCCTTCGACTTTGTACGGGTATTCCCACTTATCAGCCAGGGAACCTGCAGCTTTATTTTTTGTGTTCAATGACACCTTCCTGAGTACCAGGTCTCCTAGTTGGAATTTCCTGACCCGAACATGAAAGTTGTAGTGGCAGGCTACTATTTGCTGATATGCCATATTTTGTATTCGAGACTTCTCTCTTTTCTCTTCTAGCTCATCTAGACTTTGTAATAGCATATCAACATTTTGTCCTTCATCATATAGCCTGACCTGGGGTGATGCATATGACGTTTCTATGGGGATAACAGCTTCTGTTTCAAACGCTAAAGTGAATGGAGTCTCTCCTGTTGACGTTCTTGCTGTTGTCCGATATGCCCATAATATTTTAGGAATCTTTTCAACCCAGATTCCTTTCTTGGCATCTAGCTTTGCTTTGATTGTGTGCTTGATGATTTTGTTCACTGTTTCAACCTACCCATTTGTTTGAGGGTGGGCAGGTGTGGCATAGTAATTAGCAATCCAGTACTCTTTGCACAGCTGTCTGAATTTCAGGTTATCGAACTGGGTGCCATTGTCAGTGATTATAGTGTTTGGGACTCCAAACATATAAAGTATATTCTTTTTCATGAAATTTGTGGTGTTTGCTTATGTGATATACACCAATGCTTCAGCTTCTGCCCACTTCGTGAAATAGTCAACGGCTACTATGGCATATTTCGCTCCACCCCCTGTCCCAGCTAGCATTGGGCTGATTAAATCCAGACCCCACATGGTGAATGGCCATAGGGATGTGAGGTTTCTGAGCTATTCGAGGGGTTGTCGGATATCATTAGCAATCCTTTGGCAAGTACTGCAACTCTCTGAATATCGTTGTGCATATGAGAATATAGTAGGCCAATAATAACCTTGCCTGAGTACCTTGTGTGCTAAATTTTTACCCCCAGTGTTGTTTCCGCAAACTCCTCGATAGATTTCCTGTAATATCCGATATGCATCTTCCTCTGATACACATCTTTTGAGTGTTCGGGAATACCCCCTTCTGTATAATTCTTCTCCAACCAATGTGTAACTTGCTGATCGATACCTGATACGTTTTGCTTATGCCTTCTTCTAGGAACATTTTCAGCTGAGTCATCCAACCGTCTGCGGTGTTCTGATTTTTGAAATTTCTAAGTTTTTCGGTTCAGTTGTGCTCGATTTGAGGAGATGTGCAACCGGAATAGTTTTTGGCCTAATTATGGTTGTCGCTAGGGGTAGGCATAAAAACCGAAACCGAATTGAACCGAACGAAACCGAACGGAACCGAAAAAGGGTGTTTGGTTTGGTTCATAGTTTCAATTCGGTTCAAACAGATTTGAAATTTGAAAACCGAATTGAATTCGGTTCGGTTTCGATTTTGGACATACAAAACCGAACCAAACCGAATAAACCGAATTGTCTTAATTAATTATTTTGTAAGGTTCAATTTTATTATGAATTGTTTGTTAATGATATTTTATTTTTGGACTACATATATATACTACATTTTTTTTACTTATATTTATAGAAGTTATGATGATTTTATATTTTGATTGAGTATGTAGACCGAATATGATTGAAATTTTAGATTCGAAATCAAAATTGGATTGTATTTTGCTTAAATTAATTTTTACATATTATGCTTTCTTAAAAAAGTTTAAGGCTAAATGCCAAAAATGCAACTTAAAAACTTAAAAAAATTAAAACATATTAAAAAACCTTTAAAGCCCATTAGGCTCAAAACCGAATTGAACCGAACTGAACCGAACCGAGATAAAGGTGTTCGGTTCAGTTCGGTATTTAAGTTCAAACGGTTCAAACCGATTCACATTTTTAAAAAACGAATATATATCGGTTCAATATGGTTTTGGTCAAAACTGAACCGAACCGAACCATGCCCACCTCTAGTTGTCGTTGATGCTAGTTTGGACAAAGTGTCTGCCTTTTCATTCTCCTCCCTGGGGATCTGGGCAATCCTATATTCTTTGAATCTCTAAAGGAGCTGTTTTGCAATGTCACGGTAGGCTATCATGCCTTCATCCTTAGCTTGGTATTCATCCAGGACTTGGTTGACAACTACCTGTGAATCACTGAATATCTCGACTTCATCTGCCCCGAGAGCTATGCAGACTCTGAGTCCAGATAGTAGCGCATCATACTCGGCTTGATTATTGGTTGCTTTGAAGTCAAACCTCATGGCACATTCGACATCATCTCTTTCTGGAATGCATACTACGATCCCTGCCTCGCTGCCATGAGTGTTTGAAGAGCCATTAACGTATAACTTGTTAGGATTATGCTCGATAGCAAGAGTGTAATATTGTAATTAACAACCTTTTCATATGAATAAAGTGATTTATATTTTAACAAATCTTATAGCATTTATAGTTTAATTATTATAATTATCAAAAGTAAATAATCATAAGGTCAAAAGACTATGAGAAAAGAAGAATTGTTCATACATCTAGATATGTATGAGGTATATCTTGAATAATATTCACAACTTAAGATAGAAGGTTGGACGTCTTTATCTTGTCAAAGTTGTAGATTCTTTTGCTAGCATTTGAGTGGGATCAAATGTGTTTTGATGAGTCTAAAATCATCAAAGTGTGGTGTCTTTGGGCAAAAGAATCTAGTGCACTGGGTGCATTGAATAGGATCAAAATGAAATACTTTATCTAGAACCGTCAATGGATAAAAGTTTTCATTTGAAGACAATCGGAGAGTCTATATCAATCCTGAGATAAATGATGGACTTATGGTTGCAAGTGTTATCATATGAGCTATCAATGAGTACGATTATATAGCATAGTCTACCCTTGATAGTTTGGCAGTATTCATTTGTTAATCGATAGAGGACTTCATTTATAGATATGGACATCGTGGCTCCATTTATTGAATGAGAGTATAATACCATCATATGGATGTTTTGAGGTATTGGATATTAAATCATAACGTTAAGTTTTCAATAAAGTCTATTGAAACATGGCTTCAGGACAAGTCAAAATATCCAAGTTCAAAATGTGGTCATATGAGTAAATATGGTAACTTAGAGAGCTATAGGCGGTCTATGAGCTTTTGGCGATTACTGGTATTCTTCACGAGGATACACTTTCTCCAATAAGGTTGTCTAGGGTATGACTGAGTAACATCAACTTATTCTATCTTTATTTAAGAGTTCAATTTTAGTTCTTTAGTGGAATGAACTAAAATTAAATAGATCGGACCTAAATGAATCATTTGTTAATTGTGTTTAGGTTGTGTCTATTGGAGCTTAAATTTAGATAGCCTGCCAAGATCCTCAATTCACACGAACTTGCATGGATCACTTGATATATTCTACCTGACCAATTTTGTGGTCCATTTAGAATTGTAATAAGGCATGAGAACTTGTTTCTTTTTGTAAGAATAGGTCTAGTTCACATGTGGACTTTTTATTAAGGTCCAATGGATTTAATAAAATAAGAAAAATAATATATGGCCCTTATATATGGTATGGGCGACATGGCTATTGAGAATAACTTAAATATATTATTTTTTATTTAATTATTTAATTAAAAGGAAATTAATTAATTTTTTGATTAATTAATTGTTTAATTAAAAGTCAAAATCTTTTTCCTAATAGGAGATAGTCTCCTAAAACTATACTATTGTTGGTAATATAGTTAATGTTAAATACTATATTTGATAAGTAGATAAATAAAAGGAATTATTTATCTAATCAAATTAGGAAGTCTTTAATATGGTTACAAATACACTTTTGAGTTGGATTAGGAGTCTTGGTATTAGGATAGAATTCCTTTTTGAAAAGGATTCTTAACCACCAAGTAAATTTACCTAAAGAAAAGGATTCTTAATTACCAAGTAATCCTTCTTAGGAAAAGAATAAACTCTCCTAATCTATATCAATGAGAAATTTGGCCAGCCCATATGGATATATGAAGAAGTTAGATTTCCTTTTAGATAAGGATTCTTAACTACCAAATAAATCCATCTAAGGAAAAGATTCTTGCCAAACAAGTAAATCCTTCTTAGGAAAGGATTTATGATCCTATATATATGTGTGTGACTTTGGGCCAGCCCTAAGAATTCTATGATGAAAATTTCGGCCATGCCTAGATAATTTTTAAAAGAGAATTTGGTATAGCAAAAAAGAATTTTGAGGGAGAAAAATTAGTTTTTGCTCTAGACAAAATTCAATCAACTCATAGAAAAAGTGTATGGAATTCGGCCAAGGAGAAAAGAGAAAAAGAGAACATTTTTGTTTTCAATAGTACACTAGTATCCTTTACATCAAAAGGGTTTTGTGTACAACATTGAATCAAGGTTCACGCGATTTTTAATCAAACTGATTGATGATTCACAAGTGACCGGATGTTCTTGGATTTTTCTCTTGGAGGATATTTGTAACTAACAAAGAAAAAGTTTTGCTTTGTCTCCATCCTCAGGTATACAATTTAAAGAAAGGGAGCCCACACTCCAAGGTGATTCACGTTCATGAATGGATTAGAAGATCTTGCGGAATCAATTCGGCACTTGTTCAATTGTCACGAGAAAAATGTACGATACTTTTATATACGTCAATTAATCAAGAGTTAAGGTTCTCGTTGCATAAAGGAAATTTTTTTTATTTATACGCAAACCCTAATTTCATTTTTAACACGCTTCCGTTGCGTTTCTAAACCATTTTTTCCCTACACAATTTCCATGGGAAATTTTTCCCAGCATCTTTTTTGATTACAGGTTTGGCTCTATGAACTCTGCTATAAAATCTGCCACTGCTTGTCCTTTGAGGGATGTCTTGGGGACGTAGTGGATATCGAATTCACTTAGCCCGATTGCCCATTTGGTTAATCTTCCTGAAATCTCTGGCTTCTGTAAAAATTGTCTCAATGGGCAGTCGTTGAGAACCTAGATTGTATGAGCCTGAAAGTATGGCCTTAGTTTGCTGCTGAAACCAATGCGAGGACCATCTTTTATGTCTGTGAATACCTGGTCTCGGTGGTTAAAAGCTCCTTGCTGGTATAATACACTGGATTCTATACTCCATCTTCTGTTCTGACTAGGACC
Source organism: Dipteronia dyeriana (assembly GCA_032871835.1). Lineage (NCBI taxonomy): Eukaryota > Viridiplantae > Streptophyta > Magnoliopsida > Sapindales > Sapindaceae > Dipteronia > Dipteronia dyeriana. Next base: position 113,281,916 of record CM065300.1, on the reverse strand, counting down.
GAGCTTGCTGCTTGTTCTGTAATTGATAAGTACAAATGGAGTATCTCTCCTATCTGTGGTTTTGAAAGGATGGGAGTCTACCCTAGGTATTCTTTGATTTTTAAGAATGCCTGCTCGTACTCTTCGTTCTATTCGAGCCCTTTTTTTTTTATTACTTTGAAAAAGGGTGTGCATCTGTCAATGGCTTTTGAGATGAATCTTCCCAAGGAAGCTAAACATCCTGTTAAGGGATGTACTTCTTTTAATGTCCTTAGTGAGGTCATTCTCTGCAGAGCTTAGATCTTATCAGGATTGACTTTGATTCCCCTTTGGTGAACTTAAAAACCCAGGAAACTTCCTGAAGGAACTCTGAATAAACACTTGTTCGGATTTAGCTTCATTTGGTATCTTCTCAAAACATCAAATGTCTCTCGTAGGTCCGAGGTATGCTTGTCTGCCGAGATGCTCTTGGTCAGCATGTCATCAATGTACACTTCCATGTTCCTTCCTATTTGTCGTGCAAAGATTCTGTTGACTAGCCTTTGATAGGTTGCCCCTACATTTTTTAATCCGAAGGGTATCACTGTGTAATAGTATAAGCCTGATCAGTTGTGAATGCTATTTTTTCTTCGTCAACCTTGCTCATCCGGATTTGGTTATATCCCGAGTAAACATCCATGAAACTGAGCAATTCGTGCCCTGGTGTAGCGTTCACCAACTAATCTTTCCTCAGAAGTGGAAAACTGTCTTCTGGGCATGCCTTGTTCAAATCTGTGAAATCTACGCACATTCTCCATTGTCCTTTTTTCTTTTGGACAAGGACTACATTAGCTACCCATTGAGGGTAGTTGATCTCTCAAATCGACCCTACGGCGACTAGTTTTTCTACTTCCTGTTTGATTGCCTGACTTCTCTCGAGATTGAATGACCTTTTCTTTTGTATCACTGGCGTTGCATTTGGGTCTACCACGAGATGGTGAGATATTATTCTGGTATCTATCCCGACCATGTCTTCATGACTCCAAGCGAACACATCCTTATATTCTTTGAGTAGATCAGTAAGGCTTTGTTTGACTTTTCCTTTCAGGTTGGCCCCGATTTTGATCCTCTTATCTGGTTCATCTTCTTTCAAGATAATTTCTTCGACCGGTTCAGTTTTGGATTCATTCGACTCTTCCCTTGGATCAAATTTGAACGACAGTAACTCTTTGTTCAGTCTAGGTTGGGTTATAGTGCATAATGTTCATCATTCTTGTCTTTGTATACTGACAGATTAGCTCTTCGGGCCATCTTTTGGGATCCCTTAACTACACTAACCCCCTGTTCGGTTAGAAACTTGATCATCAATGCGTAAATGGTTGTTACGGCCTTAGTTTTATTTAAGAATGGCCGACCCAACAGCGCATTATACGGCCAATTGTCTAAGTCTACCACCACGAAGTCTAGCAATACAGTTCTCTAGCAAGGTGCCATTCCAATCTTCATGAGCAGCTTTACCGTCCAGAGTGACCTGACCTCAACTACTCTGAATCCTCTGAGTGGAGTGTGGAAAGGTTGTAGATCATTTCGGTCCAACTTGAGTTGATCGTAGACGGCTACATTAAGAATGTCTGCCGAAATTCCATTATCTATCAAGATTCTCCTGACTTTTCGGTGACCAATCTAGGCACTTATGATCAGGGCATCATTTGGCCGAACATCGACCCCGTGTGAGTCTGCCTCTGTGAATATTATTGGGTCCTATACTTCTTTTACCCTTTTTGGGTCTGGCTCGACCGAGTTCACATCGAAGTTATGTCTTGCTTCTATTGCTTCTCTAATTTCCTGCGTTCACTCTCGGTTACTTCTCCAGTGGATGGTCCTCAAAAGATTGTATGTATTACTTCATTGGCCTCTGGACCGACCCTTTGATTTCGACCAGAGCTGTGATCGGCCACGATCTCTTTCTTTGATTCCAACTTCTCATCCTTTTTCAAGATTACATCGTGAAGATATCCCTCCCGAATGAGGGTTTCTATGTAATCTCTGAGCTGGTAACACTTGGAAGTCTCATTGCCGGTTTCCTTGTGGAACCTGCAGTATTTGGTTGTATCTCACCGATCAAACTGAGATTGACGGCGTGACTTTTTTACCAGATTTTTCTCTTCCGGTATGGCTAGGATTTCCTCCTGCATTTTCCGAAAAGGAGTGTAGTTGGCGTATCTACCTCAGAATTTCTCTATTGTCTGTTCGGTATTACACCCGTTTCCCCCGTCCTGGCTTTTTTCTTTGTTGTTTCCTTTTTATTTTCCCTTTTGGTTCTGCATTTTAGACTCAGCGTCCTTTTCAGGTTTTCCTCCATGCATATAGCATCCTTCCGTGACTAACTCTTCTTTTTCGGCTATTGCATATCCTCCCGCCATGTCTATCATATCTGCATATCTGGTCAGACGGGCTCTTCTTAAGTCAAAAGATAGTCGTCCATTCTACAGATTGTTGATGAACGCAGCAATTATCGATTCATCGTTTGCACTGTCATTTTATGACACTGCTTGCCCGAATCTCCCCAGGTATTTCTTCAGCGACTCATCTTTCCCTCGTTTTATTTGAGAAAGGTAAGCACTGATTTTTTTCTTGTAAACATTGCTCAAAAATTGCCTTGAGAAACTCCTGCTTAGCTCACTGAAATTTCCAATGCTAGCTGAGGGCAATCTCTCGAACCATCTTGAGCCTGTGTCCCCTATAGTCTGTGGAAAGTTGAGACATAATAGAGGATCGCTATGGGCATACTGGGCCATAGCACTTTTATTGTGTCTGACATGTTCTTTTGGGTCTATATCCTTCTTGAACTGTTCCATGTGAGGCATCCTGAATCTTTCTGGGAATGAAGTCCGCAGGATGTCTCTAGTGAATGGACTGTCAGAATCTTCGTCAGATAAATCGTTGTACACATAACGCCTAACCAGTGCATCCATTTGACTCCTATTGTTTTCGAATTCTCGAGTTAGGCTCAGAATTATAACATCTCTATCTCCTACTGGATCCCCTGAAGGTTAAACTGCCGAGTGACAGTCATTCCTCTCTCTGGCTCTTCACTTTGATGTCGAGTTTCACAGGGTTGATTCTTGTAGGCCTATGGTTCCGTGATGACGCTTACGATAGTGCCAATCGCTATCTTCCAATGACGAAGACCGATCCCTGTACCGATCATGTTTGTGGTGTCTTGCTCAGACTATCCGATCATGGTTCAGCCTCTGGTGTGGTTGTTCCTCTTCTGGTGTCTTGCGTCCAGCCTGATTGATTGGAACAGAGTTTCTTTTGGCTTCCGGTGCATTTAGTTCTAGCCCTACTATAACCAAACGAAGCCTCGTTGGTGGGAGGTTTGAAGGTTGTGCTTCTTCTACAGTTAGTAGATCAACTCCTTCTTTTACTGCGTCTGCCACCAATTTTTATAGCATTTCTCGAAAGCGTTGCGTCAGGTCCTCGCTGGTCTGAGGAACTTGCTGGATCCCCACCAGGGATGTTGGTTGGTTCTCCGTGGTTACAGCGAGGTCTCGCGAGCTACTGCCAACATGGAAGTTATCTGGAGATTTTTGAACATCCCCAGAACTGCTTCTGCTTCCTGCCATTACCTTTAACTAAATCGAAGGTTCATCCTCCTCCTTCTAGAGCCAATTGTTGACATCGATTTCTGGTTGTATGAGAAAAGCCAACAAGATTTGGATTTTAGCTGTGATTTCAAAGAGAAAGAGAATGAGAAAGTAATTGGATGCCAGTTTTTATGTGGTAAAACTCTGATGACCAGAGAAACGTCCATGGGTGGTTGAATGATCAACCAAGCCAAAATCCACTATGAATAAAATAATTACAATCCTCGATCTCTCTTTCTTCTCTCTGTATTTTTCTATATGATTTCTGTATTGTCTTGTGTGACGAGATTATGGGTCTATATATATATGTCCATAGAACCCTAATCTTCTTTGTACAAGTAATAAAAGATCTTTGTATTTAATTATGATTGTTTACTTGTTCGAAGTAGTTTGTCTTCTTTCCTGTTTCGGAGACTTGTATTGAGATCGAATGAGACTCTAGTAATGTAGTCCAATTAGGACTTATTTCCTTATAAGAGTGTAGTCTTTTTGAAGAAATAAAATTGTTGCCTGATTAGGAACCCTTTCTGCTTGATAATTATGTTCTTCTTGGAATTCCTCTTTGATATGGATATCTTCGTGTATTTTAATGACTCGATTCGTGTGAGCTACGCGCTGGGCTTTTTATTAAGTTTTCTTCATGTTTGTCCCGAGTTAGAAAACTATATCAGCTGGTCCTGAGTGACGTCATCTGATCCTGAGTAGACAATGTCATCAACTAGCCCCGAGTACCTTTATCTGACCCCGAGTAGTATATGATGTCAGTTGATCCCGAGTAGGTTTTGTCCAATACTTGTTTACTCGGACTTCTCTTCTTTGATGATGTCTTGTAGGGTATTTTCTGAATGCCTATTCGGATGTCCACCTGACAATTTTATCCTCTTTGTCAATGACGTGTATATCTGAAAAAATTTACATACGACATATACTAAACATAAAATCATAAAATCAAAATATAAATCTAATATTAAAAATAATAATAATAAATATTAAAATTAAAAACTAAGCATAAATATTAAATTAAAAAGCAAACCATAAATATTGAATATACTTAACATAAAATCATAAATATTAAATATAAATCTAAGAATAAAAATACTAAGCATGATATTAAATTAAAAACTAAGTCATAAATATTAAATATACTAAATATAAAATCATAAATATTAAATATAAACCTAAGAATAAAAATATTAAGCATAAATGTTAAAATTAAAAACTAAACATAAATTAATATACTAAAAACAAAGCATAAATATTATAAATAAACCAAGGTAAAAGTTAATATACTAAGCATAAATTATAAATATAAAATTAAAAATAAATAAGAAATTACCTTTGTTTGTAGTTTGTACTTTTTAGAGATATGGTAAATTGATGGAGAGTAGAGAATGAGAGATCAGAGATTATATAGAACTAGAGGTTAATATTATAGAGTGTGTAGAGAGTAGAGAGAGAGAGAGCATGAAATTAGATAGTTGAGAGAGTAGAGGTGAAAAAAATGAATTGGAAGGGGGTATTCATAGAAAAAATGAAATGAGGATAAAATCGTAATTTTAGAGATTTTTTTTTTTAAAATTGCCTCCCAAACAATAAAATATATTTATATATAAAAAAAAGAATTTCAATGGTCGGTGTGCCAACTCTTGGCTAACGGTCTACCATGAGGTGTGTCATGTCGTGACGGCCCGTGGGCCTCAATCCCGGCATATCATGATCCATGCCCCCTAGCGGGCTTAGGCCTAGAATGGAGTTGGGCCAGGGCATACCACGCCTGGCCTGTAAGTGGACCTTGTCAGCCATACTTGGCTTACAAGATACGACCAAAATTGACACCACTATGTTTAATTAATAGATGTATATAATTTTTGGTTTAAGTTTAATTAAATTAATTTGTCCTTACTGGTAAATTTCTATTGAAATATTTTTATTATTAAATATGGGTATACTAATTATTTTTACGGATGGCAATATCAACACCCTTTATATATATATATATATATAACAAATTAAAGTTCAATTTCTAAACAATTTTTTTTTTATAAAAAAAATACAACTATTGTAAGGATCATGTGTGATTAATCGGAGTCTACAAAAACGGTCCGGAATACTACTCCCACTAACGGGGAAAGGTTATTTATGGACTATAACTCTCACAACCAAAGAGAGTGCTGCTCATACAAACCGAGATAAAACGCTTTATACATGCTTATAAAATAAACATAATGAGATTCAAATCCCTGACCACTAAGTGTGAAGACACATAACTATCTCTACTAAGAGATGATATGCAATTTACGAACAAATTTTCGATCATGGGTAGCTAATAACCACCATATTTGTACAATTTATTACATTGAAAAACAATTAATCAATAGATATTAAACTTAATTTATAGTTATTTAAAACAATATTATAAATATCACCACATAATACGGCTTTGTGGTGGAAGACCCACATTCAATCTAGCAATATTTTAAATTTGAATCCAAATTCAAGTAATCACCACCACGCATAGCCTAATGATAACAATACCTCTTAACAAATGTTGAAATCCCAAGTTTGAAACCCCACTTCGCCAATTCAGAAAGAAAAAAATTAAAATCCAGAACTATATCAATATACCACATTTTCATGCAGCTATACAAAATGCTTCTCAGTAGATCAGATTACGACTAAAACCATTTTTTTTACATTTGAAAGGAAATGCACTGCCTTTGTTTTCAAGAAAATTTGAAGTACTGACTTGCTTTAGTTTCAAGGTGTCGATTCTAGACTATATAAACGTCACAAAATCCCACTTAAACTACTGAAAATTCAACGGGCACCCACTCCCAAATATTATATGTAGCTGCCCAGTAATCTACTCACTAAATCACCCCCAAAAGTTTTTCAAGGTGGAATATGAAACGTTTTCGAATCCATCGTCCACAGAATCTCAGTACTGTATATAATAATAACAAACTATAATGATGATCAGGGGTAGGCCTTTTCAGATTGGGTTGTTCAATCCAACCGAACCTAACCCAATATTTATCGGATTTGGTTGATCCGGTTGGACTTTTTAAATCCAATAGAAAAAATATATTTGAATTTAAATTTTGTTATATCAAAATTGAAGTTTAAAATAATTTTTCACCTAAATATCATACCACATTGAGTTTAGATTTCTTTAAATCATCAAAATAAAATCACAACATATAATACAAATTGTTTAAATATTTGTTGTATAATTAAAAAAATAAAAACATAACAATTTATCCAACTTGAAAAATCTCCATCTAAACCTCCTATCGATTTTACAATTATAATCACTTCGTCAAATATCTCGTAGTTAGATAATCTATTATTTATTTCAACCAATTTAATAGTCTGAGTTTATATACAATTATTACAAGTTTTTCTATCAAATTTTTAATCAAATCCTAAGAAAAAAAATACATTTTAAAGTATATTTAAGAATGTGTCAATTAATACAAAAGATGAAGATAATATAATTAAAAAAAATTAATGCAAAATATTTAAAATTATGTATTTATATTTATCATTTATAATATTATAAATGTTGCATGATTAAATTTTTTAAACATTTTAAAAAATGAGATTTCATAATAGATATAATAATAAATTAAATTATTTAATTTATTTTTTATTACTAATACCGGGTTATCGAGTTGGGTTGGGTTATATTTTATCAATCCAACCCAACTCAATCTTAAAAGCAACTCAATCCAATCTAGTCAGGCTGGGTTGGGTTGGGTTGGGTTGGGTTGGCGGGTTGGTGCCCACCCCTAATGATGATTCTCAGCGTGACATGGTTTTTAATCATCAAATCTGCATCATCCTTCACTATGAAACACAATTAACCATCTTATGTTGTGATTAAAGCTATGTTTGGGATTATTTTACTTTGAAATAATCTGCTTTTAGCTTAACTTAAGAAATAATCAACTTATCACATAAGTGGATAAGTGTTTGGTAAATTGATTCTACGAATAATCAACTTATTAAAAAAACAATGAAAAAGTGTTTGATAAACTTTAATTGATTATGGAAAATGACTTAAATAGACATAATTATTAAAATGTAATATATTATTCAAATAGGTTTTCACTATTTTTTTTGTTTAAATTAAAAATGTAAATATAAAGCATACAAAAATAATATATTATTTAAATGGTTTTTACTAATTATTTTTTTAAAATTGAAAATACAAATACAAAGCATATATATATATATATATATATATATATATAATATTCCATTGAGTCAACTCACCGAGTCAACTCACACATCTTAATTATAAGTTGTTAAGTCAACTCACCCGAGTCAACTCCGTAACTCAATCTTCATTGAATCTCTGCAACTCAAGCTTCAAATCCACCACCGTCTCCCTCTCGCCGCTGACATCGAGAGACCATCTCCTTGATCCCTCGTTGCCGAAAGCATTGCTATCATTCATCCATCGACGAACCGAAAGCGACAATATCTTTCAAGAGGAATCGAGATCTTTCACACCAGAGTTGGCTTCCTCCTCCTCCACCGTCGAATCGCATAGAAGATGTGACAGAATCGAGACAGAAACGAAGCGAAAACGCCACGATCGTTGACAAGATTCACGATTTCAACGAACATCGCGTCGGAACTGACGAACATCACGTCGAAACTGCCTCATCCACTGCCTGAGAAGGACCGACGTCCTTAGAAGACTTCGACGTCACCGGCAGGCTATCCTCCAGCCTTCGTTGTTGGTGGTGGCCACCAGCAACGAACAATGCCACTGATTCTTAACATATATTTTTCTTTAATTTATTAATTTTGCAATTTTTTAAAATGTTATTAATTAAAAAAATATATCATTATTAAATGAAATGGTATTATTGTCTTTATATTAAAATAGTAGGGATACTATAGACATTTTAATGATAAGAAACCAACTTATACAATAATCAACTTTGAAAAACAACCCCTAACCAACTTCTTAAAAACTACTTATCGGAGAAGTAAATTGTAAAATAAGTTGATTTTAAGAAGTTTACCAAACATCTATTTGTTCAAAACTTGAGAAATAAGTGATTATTTCGTAAATAAAATCAATCCCGAACATAGTCTAAGTTTATGGCACTAACACAGTCGAATGAACCGATGATGATGCCTGAAAAGAAACAAATTAGTCGGATATATACACCAAGACCTTTTTGATGTCTTTGAGTGCCATCATCTCGTGATATCACTTTAGCATTGAAGTACTCCTTGTTGGGATCAAGCAGCCTAGCCATTTCTAATGCATATGGCCTGTCACCCATTGTATATATGTACATGTCGAACATTTCACTTGCTTCTTTAAAAAACGTGTGAACGAAGGGCCTCAATTTGGTCATCATATGAATAAAGTCCAACTTGAAGAGGCCGACTCTGGAAGCATCACTTCACATCATGAATTTTAAACCCATAGAGAAATAATCATCAAAGGCACAGATTGTGCAAGGAAATTATCAATTTCAAATTTTATTAATAAATAATACATGATGGCAATCAGATCATACAATATCCAGCGCAAGCAATGAACCGAGTTGATTGTGAAGGCAAATTTAATATTTAAACATAACGAGAGCCTCCATCAAAATTTTTGCTGCCAGCTACAACTTCATTTAAATATCCTTATATTGATTAAGATTTAAGGGCAATCCCGTTATCCACACACAAATTGAAGCAACTGACCTATTCTTTTGGCCAATGCATTCTATATTTCCTCTGGATTTGATGGACTGGTTAACCTTTTAATTGTCGCCTTTTTGCTTTGTTGTACCAAACAAAAACCATAGTTTATAAATAAGTTCATGACAAACTAGTTTTTTTTAAACAACATAGCAACAGTAACATTCAGCCAGATGCCCAATTAAACTTAATAAACCAAACATCAGATCACAACACGATACAGGCTACTAGCACCAACCTCCTCCTCTGGAGTCAAATGTGCTAGTAGAGTTGAATTGAGTAGTGTGTGATCGAGATCAAGAACCAAGTAAAGTTTTTTATGACGCAGCAAGTTCTTCATGTCTGTGTTGCGTAAGCGAACAATTTCATCATTTGCAAGCCTTAGGCCCTACAAGTACAAATGTTTCTCACACCTTATCAACACAGTCCAAAGTGAAAATGCTTTGCCCATGGCTAGCATATTGATAAACTAGTATTGTTTGAATGTGATCAGGCCCGGCATGATAGAAATTCAAGGCCTATTGTTCCACGAATACTCGAGAACTGAAACCGCTTCTTGTTGATTTCTCCAAGAAAAGAGCGCATATGGAAATAACTGATAAACAAGTCAAATATATTTATATAAACTGATTAACTTCCCTTCCAAAAGGGCTATAATGTCCCTTATTTATAGTAGAAGAAAAGCTGAATCTAATAAGATAACGAAAAGCTGTCTTCTGTTTCTCCCCTTTTTCTCTGTAAGAGCAAAAGAGTGAGAGTAGCAAAGTCTTCTCTGATCAGAAGCAGTGTAAGAGCTAGGTCAGGGTGGTGGATCCCCACTGGGTTTTCTCGTCTGGGCCTTTTCTTATCTTTTAGGAAAAGTTCAAAGAGAAAGTATAAAGTTGTCGGAAGATGAACGACGCAGAAATAGCAAAGCTTTATGAGAATCTATTTCTCGCAGATGAGGACGGAGTTGTTCATGAAATGTCAGAAGAAAAGTTCTGGCAGGAAAGAAAGTGAACAGAGAGGCGTTTAAAGGATTGATAGAACAGATCTGGAATCCTTTTGGCCAAGTAGAGATTGAATTAGTGGGTGACAACATATTCATGTTCTATTTCATTAACAGCGAGGATAGAAATCGGGAATAGTTTGATTGTGCTGGAGGAGCGGGTAATATTTCCCGGTTGAGATTCGACAAGGCAAACTTCTTGGTCCAAATTCACGACATTCCCATTCTGTGTATGAATCGACCTGGGCACTACCTACAGATGCGTCGGCGTTTAAATTCCTTGCACTGCCCATACTTTAAGAAGTATGGGCAGTGCCCAGGTCGATTCAAGAGTCATAGGCAAACGGCTGGCGGAACAAATTGGACAAGTGGTGGAAATCCCTTCGGAATCCCGTGAATGCTGGGGGAAGTTTATGAGGGTAAAGGTCCCTTGAAACGATGGCTGAGACTGAAGTTGGGGAAAACAGAGAAAGTTACCATAAGTTTGAAATACGAGACTCCCGGAGTTTTGCTTTGCTTGTGGTAAAGATTGGGCATGGAATAAAGGTCTGTATGTGAGGAAGCAAGAAAAACAGCCCTAGAGGGGTCCCCACACAAGTATGGATCGTGCAGGTGAATGGGAGTTCTTCGGAAAGATCGAGATCCATTGAGGCCTCCCGTGAAACCGAAGGAGATGGCTCTGTTAGCTTGACACCAGGTCCCAAGACGCCCCACAAAGAAACCCAGGCAGCTTCACCAGCGGTGTCACAGAATGTTATGGAGAGAAGATACAGCAATCCCTAAACCCAGAAGGTGGCAGTGGGCCATCACAGGCAAGTGAGATGTGCATAGATGGGCCAGGTATTGGTATAGAGGGGTCTTCAACAGAGCTCGGCCTTCAGGTGATTTAGCCCACTTTAAATCTTTCCACAGATCTAGTTGCTGCAAACAAACCAGCCCAAAACTTATCACAAATAGGAGGCCAGCCCAGGGTCTTACAACTAAGTGTAGAAGATGTTGATCCAACCCAACCGGTGAAAATGGAAATTCTTAAATCCCAGTTCATATCAATACATGGAGTATTCGAAGCTAGCAAGTAAGAATTCTCAACACAATTGATATATAACCTCAAAACTATGTCACATGTGCTTCTTATTTTAGTGATAAGAGCACTCACCCTTGAACCACTTGTTCTTGGGTGTACCTACACAAACATTCCCAATATCATCCTTGATAACAATATTAAATCTAGAGTAAAGTCCTTCAATGAATTGATTAACAAGAATATCATTAACACACTCTTTCTTAACATTTTCGACACAAGCTTTGTCAAGTTGAACAAGATTAATATTCTTTATACTCCAAAACTTCTTTTCATGCTTAGTAAACTTATCATGTTTTTCAACTTTCAAATCCTTAGCATGTTCAAGTTGAAGTTTAATCTCCTTATCCCTAGATTCATTTCCTAATTTGCATTTTTCAATATATTTATAACACCTAGGCTTAATGTGATCTATTGTGTTGCAATAATGGCAAATTGGAATAAAAGATGAGATTGTACCTTTTGGAGTTGAACTAGCTTCACTAGGAGTTTGCAAAGATACCTTGTTCGCCAACTTCTTCTTGGCTTTTGATCTTCTCTTCTTCTTGTGTGGTTTCTTATCAATCACGACTTCATCAAAGTTTGTAGGAAGTGGTGCTTCCAAGAGCTCCTCTTCAACTACCAAGTTGTCTTCACCACTATAAAAGTTAACAAGATTCCTAACACTAGACACACTTACCGAATCATTCACTAAGTCTATCTCTTCCATCAATTCTTATTCTCTCTCCTTCAAAGAAGATATCACATTATCCTTCTCAAGGTTTATCTTTTCAAGTTCTCTAAACTTTTTCATAATATCACCTTTCCCACCAAGAAGTCTACGAGTGACAACCACAAACTCATCTAGTTGTTTCTTGATCAAATCATCCTTCTCAACTACCTCTCTTTGAGCATTATCTCTAGCTTCTTCATGCTTTTCTATCTTTTCGAATAACTCAAGATTAGTAAGAATGAAACTAGAGCTTCCATGATGATTTGCATCAAAGTTCTTGTTCAAAGATATTGTTCCATCAATATCTAGTGGAGAATGAGAAGCCGTTAGAGCTACAAAGTTGCTCACCAACTCTTCATCACTTGAAGACTCACTACTAGAACTCTCATTGTCACTAGAGTTATCATGACTCCAAGTAGCAGCCAACACTTTGCCTTTCTTGTCTTTCTTAGATGGCTTCTTGGTGCACTCACTAGCAAAGTGACTGAAACCGTGACAATTATAACATTGAACCTCTTTCTTGTTCATGGTTTGACTATTCTTCTTAATCCTTGGAGATGATGTTTTCTTAACTCCCTTTTCCTTAGAAGACTTGCCTCTAGGCTTGACATTCTTCTTTAGAAACTTCTTGAATCTTCTAACCAAAAGAGCCATCTCTTCATTTTCATCATCACTCTCCTCCTCAATAGCATTGAGAGTGATTCCCTTACTCTTAATCCTTGGCTTCAAGCACATCTCATAAGTTTGGAGAGACCCAAGCAACTCATCGATGTTCATACTATCCACATCCTTGCTTTCCTCAATGGCCGTCACCTTTGATTTGAATCTCTTCGGAAGAGACCTAAGGATTTTCCAATTTAAACACTCTTTTGAGATAGGTACTCCAAGTGCTTGACATTGGTTAGCTATGTTAAGAAGCCGGAATTATAAGTCTTCGAACTTTTCTTCTTCACCCATACTTAAACCTTCAAATTGTGATGCCAACATTTGAAGCCTCGATTTCTTCACCGCTAAGGTTCCTTCATTAGTAACTTGGAGAGTATTCTAAGCTTCCTTTACGGATCCAAGATTTTGAATGTAGGAGAATTGATGCCCATCAACTCCTCCAAAGATGACATTCATAACACGATGGTGCCATTTAGCAACCTCAAACTCATTTGTTGTCCATTCACTCATTGGTTTGAGTATCATGGTTCCATCCTCTTGAACCTTGGTAGGAGGACTATAACCTTCTTCCACTACCATCCAAGCCCTTTCATTAATAGAGTGGATGTAGGCTTTCATCCTCAACTTCCAATACCCATAGTTAGTGCCTCGAAGTAATGATGGCCTAGTATTTGAGGCTCATTCCGCCATTACATAATCTTGTAAACCCATAACTTCAAACGCCTTGCAAAAACCGTGAATGTATTACCCCGGACTCTCGCTATGTGCAATCTAGTGTTCTGATTTGATAACAATTGAAAATACAAACACGGCTAAATGCTCAAGGCTAGCCTAGAGGGGGGAGGGGGAATAGGTTAGACACCTTTTTCGACTCCCTTAGAAACAAACAAAAGTTTGTCCCTCTAGATTGCTTGTATAACAATATATATATTAATTAAAGTTACTTAATCAATATATAAAACAAATAAAGTGTGATACAAACAAGTAATGATAACACATATACAATCTATATTATAGAAAGGAATTCAACTTACATAAAGAGTTCTATCCATAGTATTCAAATAACAAATACAAATACTAGAGAGATTGGGATAGAAAGAAGTTGACACAAGATATAACGTGGTAAGCTTTCGAAGAGGAAACATCAACGGGCTAGTAGCCACCGGCAATCAAAATCCACTAGTAGATAAGACAAGTACAATCTCTCAAGTGACCCGTTCATCTAAAAACTACCCTCCTATCCTAGTCATGAAGATGTCGCCCTAATGCTCAACAATCTGAGGCCTCACACCTCTTGTCAAGACTTCCTCGCTCACCTTACCGGATCCTCACGACCCAAGGCAAGACTTCTTGCTCAACTATCTGAGTCCTCCTGACTCTAGTCAAGACTTCCTCGCTGACCTATCTGGATCCTCACGACTCTAGACAAGACTTCTTGCTCGACTATCCGAGTCCTCCCGACTCTAGCCAAGACTTCCCTGCTTGACAATCCAAGGTCTCACACCTCTTGCCAAGACTTACTTTCTCAACAACATAGGTCTCATACCTATTGTCAAGACTTCCTTCTCACAATGTAATTAAATGATCATGAATGCAAAACACAAACAAGCACGCAACATAGAATGCTATGATCAACACATCCTATGGAAAATATTAGACATGAGCATGAATGCACAAATCACATGTAGTCTAGTCAATCATGCATGTATAATCAATCTAGATCATGTAAGATATGTTCAACATTAATCACAACCTAGATACATGCATAGATCTAAACTTGAATCACAAGATATGTTCAATAAATCACAAGATCAAGTTTAAATGACACAATCAAAAACATGCTAAAATCATATGACAAAGTCAATTAGATTTAAGCTAAATTTCTAGAGCATATTCCTATTCATAGATTCAACAAAACACATGAATAGCTCAAAAGAACATAAGCACATGTATTAATGTGAGAATTCGGCCAAGAGAGCCTAATACATGTGAGGAACTATTTTTCACAAAATAAATCAATCAAAGATCATCAAATAGTCCTAGAATCAAAGCTAGCACAATACAATCCCAAACATGTAAAAACATAGGCAAAATCAAAACCTAACTCAACATGTAAGATTTCAATCGAAACTCAACCTAGCATTAAAAGAGTTCAAAACTAAAATCAAAACACTCACAATACATATATATAAGGTGAAGAAGAAAACCCAAGGCAATTGACCAAGTTTTAAAAGAAAACTTTGAGAGAAAATCAATACCTTAGTTGATTTTGGTGCAGTCCCGTTTTTGTTTGTTTAGACTCCAAAAACAGCAATAAAACTCAATCAAACCTTCAGAGAAAAGATGGAGGATGAATAGAAAAACACTCTCAACTTCGAATCACTCAAATCGGAGTTCAAATGAAGAAGTTATGGTGTTTGGAAGGCGAGAAAATGTAGAGAGAAAATTTCTGCACACAAGTTTGAATTTCTTCTTAGAATGAAATGTGAGAGGGAAAGAGAATATAAATGAGAGGGAATGAAAGAAGCTTAAAGATAAAAATGCCCCTCTTTGTTATTGCTTCCCCGAGATAGCGCGTGGGCATCTCGGGGCAGCAAGGTGTTGCAGCCGAGATGGCCACGCGCCATCTCGGGCATGCACCACTTTATGGCATTCGGCCATGGTGCAATCCCCTTGCTCTTCCCTCGCGTTCTTCGACCGTTCTCCGGCCTAAGAACTCAGAATTTGAATCCGTTTACAGATTATGAACCGTAACTCTCACACGGACATGGACATATTAGATACTCAACCCAGAAAATAATAATTCGACTCGATATATGAATATGAAGACAATGTATGTAACATGAGTTGAAAGTGTAGTATCTTTTGATTTAGAACTTGAAATCAATAATATGAATAACCGAAATGACTAGAACTTAATCAAGAATGATTTAAGACTAAATTCAAGTTCAATATCAATGTTATACAAACGTATACACACACAAACCTAATTCACACTAGAATGCAAACTACATAGAGATAGTTTCCAATCATGCATTTTCAAAAAACATGTTATTTCCATAACAATGCATGAGCATTCATCTTCAAATTTGTGAATGTGTTATACATGGTGCACAATGATGCAGGGACACATATGATTGAATTGTATGTGTGTGCCTATAATGGTGCACAACGATGCAGGGACACAAATGTATGAATTGTGTGTGTGCCTAAGCTTTGTAAGAGAAAGATAAGGTCTTAGTATACCTTTGTAGAACCAAATTGCATCCTTTCTCTTTGAAGACTTAGAACTTGCTTTGACTTGTTTTTCATCATTCTTTGAAGCTTGAATCATCATGAATCTAAACAACTAAATCATTACAAGTAAACATCATTTTGATATGGAATTAATGCCAACACAAACTAAAACCTAACAGATGTAACCTCCCGCAATATCTGGCCACCAACTAATCTTGGGTTTCTTGAATATCATTACGCACTAGCAGTTGATAAAATTCTACAGTATAATCATCAACCGTTCGCACTCCTTGCCTCAAATTCTTTAACCTCTGATACATCAATTTTTGAAAATTATGGGGTAAATATTCTGCTCGCATCTTCCTCTTCATCTTTTCCCAAACAGTGAGCTTAGTCTTTCCAGAGCGATGTTAGGTGAGTTTGAGCTGCTGCCACCATGCGTCTGCCCGACCCCGAAGTCGAGTTGCCACCAAGGCCATTTTTGCATTCTCCGGAACTCGTTTGAACTCTAAAATTTCTTCGATGAATCCGAGCCATTCGAGGAATTCTTCCGGTTGTAGGAGTCTTTTAAACTTCGAGACTTCTGCTCTCATCCCCGACTCCTACCATCGATTCTCTTCGAGGTCTCGCGCTGATCGCCTAGGCTGCGGAACCTCTACTTCCTCGAAACTCTCATCATCGCTTTCCTTATCGTCACCACTCTCGCGAGGGATTCGAGCTGGGAAGGGATTTGGGTTGGTGATTAACACGGTGAGTTGCTCGGCTAATTATGCAACCTGCTGCTCCAACTGTGTCATACAGTCACGTTCGATGGCCTCTTCTACAGGGATTCAATTTGGTTATCGTCTCTTCGGCGGTATATTGATGTCTTCCCGAACGAACGCGGCTCTGATAACAGCTGGTGTAGCGAAAGCTCTGTCGAGAAAAACCTGTAAGAAACAATTAGAAACAATATACTAATATTCTGTTGATCCACGCATGGATGCCAGAATACTAGGCTTCAAATATGACAATCTTCGCGCACGAAGGATGTGTAATTGGATAGTTGAGAAATAATTCTCTGAAATTTTATTAATAATCAAAAACTGCCTAACAAAAGTGGCTTACAGGTCTATTTAAAGTAAACAAACCCTAACCTTTATTCTGAAACCATGATGAGCCCTAAAAACCCGAAATAACAAAAATTACCAAAAATGGCAAATTTGAGTTACATACGGAAACAAATAAAACTAAAGATCTTAAGCAAAGCGGAACTGACGGAAGTCGATTCAGATTTGGAAAATTAAAGTTATTGCAAAATTAAAACTTTCTTAAAATGGCAAAAACAACAATTTCGAGCCCTAAACGAAAGAATTCGGCTAAAAAGGGCATGCCTTACGATTGCAGGTGTGACTTATGAAGATTTCACCGATTCGCATTAACTGTGAAAGTTTCACGTCATTCCGACTTCGTCGCCCAGACTAGTATGATTGATTTCCCCCTTTTTCTTAGACTTTTTCCGATCCAACCCCTCCATATAATCCAATGACAAGGCTGCTGCATCATAGAAGGAAGAAAATCTCCAACTAAGAACTCAAATGACTCTCTTAGATATGAAAGTGTCACTTGTTTAATTGAATGAAGTAATGTTGGAGAAAGAACATTAAGAGATAAGAAATACACTTGATAATGTGACTTTAAGTTCGAAAAAACTTGACCACATGCTGAGCATTGGAAAGAGGCCAAATAACATGAGAGGGCTTGGTTTCGTATATGATGAGTCCACACCATCCTCAAACAAGACAACATTTGTGAAGGAATGTATCCCTAAGTTGCTTTCTCCATCTCAGCATCTAATGAAGACTACCATTGATAACTTCTTGAAGACAGACATGGTTGATGTGCCCAGGTATGAGAAAGAGATTAAATATTGCCACCAACGGATGAAGGCAATGAAAGATGAGCTTGCCAATAAAGAAAACTCCTTGAAGATTGTCAAGGACAAAGAGATGAGGTGCTTTAAAGAATTAAGGAGGCCAATGTCAAACAACATCATGCTTAAAGCAAGATCAAAGTATCATCCATGCAATCCTTAACTCAAGGAAAGTCCACACAAGCCTTGGCAACTCAAAAAAAGCCTAGGCAATCCAAGAAGGAAGGACAATCCCTTGAGATGTCAATGACTTCTTTCAACAAGCTAACTATGAGGAAATGAGGTGATCACAAGAAGCATGACCAACCACGGAGACAAGATCAACCGGCTCAACCACCTCAAGAAGCTAGACTACAAAGATGCCACTAATCAGCTCAAGTTCTAAAGAGAAGCCAACCGGTGAATCATCAAAGACAACCTCATCAACATGTCAATGCCTCGATAAGACCTCAATTCAATGGCATAATTTCTTCCTTTGTACCTACTTGTCATTTTTGTGGTATGATTAGTCACTTAAGACCAAATTGCTTTAAATACATCAATAGGTGTAGGTTAGAGAGCATGAAAGAAAAACGGTTGAAAAATATGGCAAGTTTACATGAACCTAGTTTTAGAAACATGTCTATGACCACTAGAAATCAAAAAGTAGAACTTAGGTGGGTTAGAAAGAATGAACCGATTGCCATATTTCTCATATGACACCCGTAAATGAAACTAGGTCCAATGAACTTGGTAAGTCTATAGGAGTTCATGCCTCCCATTTACTTGTTTTGATTTGACCCTATTTGGGAAGCTCTAGCAAAGAGAGTAAACTTACATGATTTGCAATGTGTAAGAAGTTAATTGCTTAAGATTCTGGGTTGCACATAGATGCTTGTATGTTATTTTTCTTTAATAATTGTGCACCTTTTCTTTGCTTGTAATCCATGTCATATTTATGTTTAAACATGCATTTTTAGACTTGGAGATTTATTTGGGATAGTACATTTTAATGACCTACAATTTATCTGCATGACATGTGAACTTGATTATGACATGTTTAAAATGATATGCATGAATTTTCTTTTTGATTGCTTTAATGGAAGTGTGTGAACGCAAATGAGAAATCTAATCAATAAGGATCGTGTATCCATGTAATCAATAAGGATTTTATATCCAAGTTAGTCTTCTCTCTCTTCTTAGTGGTTTGAACAAGACAACAAATAATAAGGATTTCATATCCATTCAATCAACAAGGATTCTATATCCTTGTCTTGTTTGGTCCTTAAGGATTGATATCGTTGCTTGTGTGTTGAATTATTTTGGAGAAACTATATCATGTTTGCTTATGACAAAAGAGTACAAATTGGTTTGATTTCTTATGGAAACCCTTTTGATGTTTGCTTTGCCAAATACCATTGCTTGAACTTGAATGCTATATGTCTTGCATGCAAAGCAACAATTTCATACATTTTTCTTTAACTAAAACTCCTTGAATCTCACTCAATTACTTATGTTGCATAAAGTTTGTTTATATGATTAAGCATCGTATTATTGCTAATAGCTCTCTTTGCTAAAGCAACCCGATAGAGGAGCTCTTTTGCCTATCCCATAATCAAATAGGGAAAAAGTATTGAGAAATATTGAGGGAGCATTGTTTATGCTTTGGGAGAGATATCATGAGAGAGAGTAACCCATTTAGGGGGAGCATTGCACATGCATTACTTTATATTGCTTTTTTGAGTGCAATGCTTGTTATTATTTATTCGCCTCATTTGCACTTGTTCTTTAAAAGTGTTTTTCTTGCTATTGTGTATAGGTATGATTATCTACAAAAAGACTGAATACCTTGAAGATTTAGTATCTTTGGCTTCTCCTTATGTAACATAGAATTACTTTGTTGACCAATAGCTTTTATTGTTTTCTGAGGATTATTTTGTGAGTGGTTATTTTGTCATGAAATAGCCAAATGAGGAGATTGTAAAGACCTCTATTTTTTATTGGCTTATTTCATGACAATCCACATTGGGATTGTTTGTAATAGGTAGCTTAGGTCTCCAATTGTTACTTATCTTCATCAAGCTTCCAAGGTCACAAAGTGCTTCAAGTGAGGTAATTAACTTGACCTAACTCCTTAAAGAGATTTAGTTACGCGCACGCACACACACACACGCTTCATGCATGTTTTTTTTACCTTGTATTTGTGTTCCTTATTGCTTATATGTGTGCATCATTTACTTATTGCACACACACTTACATGAATTTGTATTGACATGCAATTATTCCTTATTGCTCATGTGTGCATTCCTTCACAATCACACTTGCACTTCATTTATAGATTTAGATATGGTTTTGTGTGGAGTGCTTCTGTTATGCATGTGCTTGCATGATGGTGGGCTTGTCTTAGCACATTGAGTGACCTTTTGAGAAGGTCTCATTCTTCTCTTGGTTTGGTTATTTGGAGTAATGTGTCTAGTTTCAAAAGAGTGGATTTCAATGATTTAAATGTTTTTTAAAATTGACCTTTGTATAATCTTATGACCATAACAGTTTATACAAGGCTCCAAAATGAATTTTGACACTCTTTGTACAAACTAGACACTCGTACCTTTCCAACAGTATATTATTCAAAATATTTCATGACCGTTTGGATTAGTTTTGAAATCTCCAAAGTGACCACCAAAAGAGGGTAACTCTGTTGTTGTCTGTCTCTGACCTTTGTTCACTCAAATTACCAAAAATATCTAAATCATGTTTTTTAAAATAGAGTAGAAATTGGACTTCCATACCTTTCCAACGGTATATTATACAAAAGGTTTCAAAGTTGTTTTGTCATGTTTTTGGGTAGCTCGAACCTAGAGCCATTGTGCTGTTGCATTTTCCTGAGAGCATAGCGACCTCAGGGTGACCTGATTTCCAAGTTGCTTTTTCAAGCATATTTTGACACCCATACCCAAGAACAAAGTGACCTTGAAGCGACCTTTCATCCAGGTCCCTAAAAGGTCACTTTCGATGCCCATAATTTGTTTTTTTTTTTTACTTCCCAAAACGACGTAGTTTCATTTCCCCACTATAAATACATCCTTAACTCATCTTCTTCTTGTTTTGACTCTCAAGAATGTGTTGGAACCCCGTTCACCGGTTACGTAGCGGAACTAGGTTTTAAAATTTTTATACAGATCATATCTGTATCTGGGACCAGCGAACTTTGGATCGTAATTATATTTCAAAACTAATACATACAATATGTAAAAGCAGGAAATTGTAATCGATAAAATCAGAAGAACATACCAACGTTAGGAGGCTTCTTCACTTTACGTTATGCTTCTGTCTGAACCAATCTTACCAATGTTTGGAAGCTCCTTCACTTTACGATGTGCTCATGTCTGAACCACTTGATCTTCCTTGCTATCTCCCGGGATTGGTAACTGCGTGTGGACGCGTCACAGTCTCAAGAACTTGAATGGAGGATACAGAGAAATACTTGAAGAAACTCTTTCTTCTCAATTTGGTGTATTGATTTCATGCACACATGAATTGCATCTCATGCAAAAAATATATTGATAGATGTGATTCTGTATTTTCAAAAACAATATATATCAAATATATATCTATATGACGCCTGCACATCTATATATACATATCGCGCCTCTGCTCACTTTTATCACAAATAAAAATCTTTCACGCCTCTGCTCACAAATATCACAAATATCACTCTTTCACGCCTCTACATGCGCTTTTAATATTTATATATTTTTTATGCTGCCGCTTTTTAATTATATATATATCTCTTTTCTCTGTTGCCGCTTTATATATATATGTATATATATATATATATTTCACTTTGTTTGTATCCTTTACAAACACTTAATAAAATAATCCCATTATTTTATCTTCACCTAAATTCACATATCAACTAACACCCTCCAATTAATAGTTAGTTAATAATTCATAATTATCAATATAATTAAATAATCTAATTATTTAATTAATTTATCTATTAACATTCATTAAATAAATAATCTCATTATTTAATTAATTCCTGAATATATACGTGTCACTTTTGTAACACAATTAATTGGACAATCCAATTAATTAACCGTAATCACATATTACCTAAATCGACCGGGTTAGCAAGGAGACCTAATGGACCCACAGTATTTTGAGCTCCAATAATCTTGAGAATCATTAATTAAACTCTTTAATTAATATTCCTTGATTATTAACTCCGGTGTTATTTCACTAAAAACCCGAAGATGCACTCTCTCAACTGTAGACGCTTTTACACAGACCGATACAACTCGGTGTCCATCGATATAGCTATTACACATGGTTCTATAATGAACAATAAATCCTATTTCCTTACGGAATTAGGAGAGCGCTCATATTGTTCAAGCCCCGAATCAACCCTTAAGGGAACTACCATCTACTTCTCACAAGAAGGAGTGGATTCCACTATTATGTACAAACCTTCCCAGCCACAAGTCAAACTCAATCCCAACATACGGAGTATATTGATCAGGAAATGCATCTGACCTCACCCATGGTATATCAAAGACCACGATCTAACCTGAAGGAGTTGATAAGACACTCAGGATTAAGATCACCCACATATAGCCATCATTAGTTGATATATATGAATCTCATCGGTAAACGGATCTTGGTGAGAGATTCATATAGATCATGGCCCAGTCTATATGATCACATCATATAAGGTGCCTCCATTCCCATATCTCATATGAATGATTCAGGATAAAATCATCGTACATTACGGAATGGACCGCAACTATAGATTAACTACAAATAAAGTACCCAGCTTTATTTGCTATCTATGGACTCTTTAGATTGCACGTCTCTTGCTATATCCATCCGTATATGACACTCATATACACAGTTCGAAATTACATCCGGCAATCTTGGATGTTAAATATATGCACAAGTTATAAAATAAATAACACAACATGAATGAATTGAATTTTTCCTTTTATTTATTTCATAAATCCATTTAGAAATTACATATTTAGGGCATAAACCCCAACAATCTCCCACTTGCAATAAAGCACGTGAGGCATGTCTCGTAACCCTAGACTATCTAGGTGACCCAAAAACACTTTAGCCGGTAAGGTCTTCGTAAATGGATCAGCATGATTGTCTTGTGAGGCTATCTTGGTGACAGTCACATCTCATCTCTGCACTATCTCTCTAATGAGATGATACTTTCACTCTCCATGCTTCCGTTTTTTATGGCTTCTTGGTTCTTTGGAATTAGCCACAGCACCACTGTTATCACAATAAAGTGTGATGGGCCTATCCAGATCTGGAACAACTTCCAGATCACTCAAGAACTTACGGAGCCAAACAGCCTCTTTAGCAGCTTCACAAGCGGCTACATATTCGGCTTCCATGGTAGAGTCAGCATTGCAAGATTGCTTGATACTTCTCCATATAATGGCTCCACCACCTAGGGTGAATACTGATCAAGACGTGAATTTCCTAGAATCCCTGTCTGACTGAAAATCAGAATCCATGTATCCTAACGGGATCAAATCCTACCCGGAATACACTCGCATATAGTCTCTCGTTCTCCGAATATACTTGAGAATTGTCTTGACAGCAACCCAATGATTTTATCCTTGGTTGGATTGGTATCTGCTGACTACTCTCATTGCATAGCAGATGTCGGTCTCGTGCATAACATAGCATACATGATACTACCTACTGCCGATGCATAAGGTACAGGTCTCATATCCTCAACTTCTTGAGGTGTCTTAGGACACTGTTCCTTAGACAAGTCAACTCCATGCCTAGAAGGTAAATTACCTTTCTAGGAGTTTTGCATCGAAAATCGCATAAGTATCTTGTCAATAGATGATGTATGAGACAGTGCTATGAGTTTGTTCTTACGATCCCTTATAAATTGGATCCTTAGAACATAAGTCGCCTCTCCCAAATCTTTCATTTGGAATTGGCTAGCCAGCCAGCCCTTTACATCAGACAACACTCCCACATCATTCCCAATGAGTAGGATATCATCTATGTATAGGACCAAGAAAACTACTTTCTTATCAATGATGTGCTTGTAGACACAAGGCCCATCAACGTTTTGCTCGAAGCCATAGGTTTTGATCACATCATCAAACCTAATGTTCCAAGATCTAGATGCTTGCTTAAGTCCATAGATGGACCTTTGCAGCCTGTAAACCTTTTGCTCTTGATTTGGAGACACGAATCCCTCTGGTTGCATCATATAGATGCTCTCATCAAGATTGACATTCAAGAATGCAGTCTTGAAATCCATTTACCAAATTTCGTAATCAAAATAGACAGCAATGGATAAGAGAATCCTAATAGACTTAAACATGGCTATTGGCGAGAAGGTCTCTTCATAATCGACCCTCTCTTTCTAGTTATAAACCTTGGCCACTAGCCTTACCTTGAAGGTCTTTACCTTCCCATCTACTCATCTCTTTCTCTTGTAGATCCACTTACACCCTATGGGTTTTACCCCATCCGGTAAGTCTACAAGATCCCAGACTAAGTTAGAGTACATGGACTCCATCTCGAGATTCATGGCTTTAAGCCATTCCTCTTTATCAGGATCTTTCATTGCATTCTTAAATGTCAATGGATCATCAACACTATCAGTAGAGACAACACATTGTCCCTCACCTATACCTAAATAGCGTTCAGGTTGTCTCACAACCCTCTCACTATGTCTAGGTGGTAATGTATCCTTATCAGGAACTATCTGACTCTCAGATGGTTGTGGATCAACAACTTTTGTTGATGAATCACTAGTCTCACCAGGCTCCAACTCATGCAAAACAATCTTAGAACGAGGTATATGGTCACTAATATAACTGTCCTCAAGAAACGTTGCATTTGTCGATACAAATACTTTGTTATCTTCGGGACTATAGAAGTGTCCACATCTGGTCTCCTTGGAGTATCCTACAAACAGGCAGACCACAGACTTAGAATCTAGCTTTCCAGTTCTGTTCTTCAGCACGTGTGCTGGATACCTCAATATACGACAATGTCGCAAACTAGCTTTACGACCATTCCACAACTCTAGGGGATTCTTAGGAACAGATTTGGATGGCACCACATTCAAAATGTATACCGCTGTTTGTAACACATATCCCCAGAAGGAATTTGGTAATGATGAGAAACTAATCATCGATCTCACCATTTCCATTGCAGCTACACCATTTTACTGAGGTGTACCGGAAGCTGTGAGTTGGGAAAGTATCCCATGCTTGACCATAAAGTCTTTAAACTCCTGATCAAGGTATTTACCTCCACGATCCGATGACAGTGACTTGATAGTCCTACCAAATTGATTCTCAACTTCAGCTCAAAATTCTTAACATTTCAAATGTTTCCGACTTCCGTTGCATTAGGTAGACATATCTGTATCTTGAGTAGTCATCTATAACGGTGACATAATACTCATAACCACCCCTAGCTTTAACATTCATCGGTCCACATACGTCTGTATGTATAAGCTCTAACGGATCTTTAACTCTAAGCCCTTTTCCAGCAAAAGGTCTTTTAGTCATCTTATCTTCCAGACAAGATTCGCAGACAGGTAAGGTGCCAACCTTTAACTCATTTGAAGGTCCACTTTTTACTAGTCTGTCTATCCAGTCAAGGTTGATATGACCAAACCTTAGATGCCAGAGATAGGTGTCATTATTTGGAGAAATCTTATGTCGTTTAGTTTTTGGTTTTTCAACCTTAAACATTTCGGTGTTGAGCAATGTAGTATGTATTAATGGTCTTAACACATACAAATTGTTTTCATTAATTCCTGAACAAATATTCAGACCATTCTTTCCAATAATAACATACTTATTATTAAAAGAAAGAGAATATTTTTGTTCTAAAAACTTAGAAACAGAAATCAAATTCCGTGTAAATCCAGGAATATAAAATACATTGTCCAATAATATATAATTATTACAAAAACGTAATCTAATTACGCCCACTGCTCGTGCTGACACGACGTTCCCTGACCCCACACGCATTGAGAAGGCTTGCTCCTCTAGTTGTGTCCAAGAATCAGTCCATTGTAAAGAAGAACAAACATGGTTAGTGGCCCCCGAATCAACTATCAAGGGTGAAGAATTATCTTCTACTAAACAAGACTCAAGAACAAGTAAATCATATTTATTTTTCTTGGACTTCATCTTGCTTTAGGCTTTCATGGGTTTTGGTTTACCCTTCGCTTTCCCAGTAGACCTCTTTCTCTTCTTATTATTAGAGTAGGAAGATGGTTCGGCAACATTTGCCTCACCAGTCTTGCCCTTGCAGTTCTTTGTCAAGGACTCAAAGGTAGTGAGCTCATTGAGCAACTGTGTGAGATTGAATCTTAACTTGTTCATCCCATACTTGCTCTTAAACCGATCGAAACTCTTCGAAAGCGTCGTCAGTATGATGCTCACTTGACTGGGTTTGTCAATGGCCCCTGCCATTGACTTCTGCCGTGTTGAAGTAGGACATCATGCTCAGAACATATTCCTGAACTGACGTACCTTCCTTCATCCGAGCGAGCATAGCAGAACAAATGGCTTTGTGTTGCTTTTTCTCGGAGGGTTGCCCGAACATAGCTTGCAATGACTCCATGATTTCGAATGCTGAAGTCATTGCTTCATGCTTTGTGACAAGCACATCTGCCATAGAAAGCAACATATATGTTCGGGCCTTCTCATCAGATGAGACCCATCGCTTGTATGTCTCACTAACAGTTCGTGTGGCATTGGCAGCAGGCGCTGGAGGACATTCCTCCGTAAGCACAAACTTGAGGTCTTTGGTGACCAATATTGCATTAATGTTAAGTTTCCACTTAGTATAGTTATCACCAGTTAATTTATCGTTTGCGAGAATTTGAAGTAATGCAGAAGACATAATTGCTGATATAAATAAAACATTCATTCAGTCATTTATTTAAAACAAGTGCAAGTGCTTTGGCATAAATTTAAACATGATGCATGCACATGTTTAACGAACTAGAACTACCCTAAAACTAGTTAATATACCACGACAATCCAACATACCACAAAGAAGTGCCGCCTTAGGGTCGTTCAAGTCTTTGCATGTTGGACCGAGACATTCTCAATAAAATGATATTCTAGAATAACTCTTATTCCATATCATTCAGCCATCGTTCATTCAGTCAGGTTTTTAATTAACAAACTTAATCAAAACCTTTGTGAGTGTAACCCACCATTTCAGATCTCACGAGCTTAACTCGAGAATTGCCGCCTTAGGGTTGGTCAATCCCGAAATACCCTCAGAAATCCTATCAGTTTGGAAGTTAACCTTGGTATTGACCTTTGTGGAAACCCTCCTTAGGGAGGACGAAAGCAAAGCCGTCACGAGGCCCCACTCGGATCTCAAGGTGTTGAACTAACGATAGAGACCACAGGATATATATGTCATATATCCCTCTCCCACTCACTATTTTAAAATTAGGGTTTTCTATTAACCGTTAATGCACCTAGATTCCACAGGATTAAATGACTAACTTTAATCTAGTTATCTAGTGCATTAACTAATTAGAAACAAATTCTAATTAACTAATAAATTAGTAATGATTTTTAACAATTAAAAATCTAATCTATTAGTGAATAATCTAAGCTTTTGTAAACTATTTACTAAGGTCAGATTATTATTTAGTGTTTACCAAATTTTAACTATTAAAACTCTAACACTTTATTCGGTTAATTTATTATTAGGTAATTAATCATATTAATCCTAATTACAATAAATGATTATATTAATTTAACTTATTAAACTCTTTAATAACTAGATTAATATTAATGAGAATTACCAAGTTTTCTAACCATTAAAAACTAATCTCGTTATTCATAGTCAATTATGTATATTGCCCATTTTAATCAAATTAAAAAAAATACATAAAATATCATGCTATGATGCATGTTTGACGTATCAAATATATTTGTGTAGGTACATCTAATCTAAATGACATACGTATGCATGACAATGCTTTTATCATCACATAATATAAAGCATACATGAATTGACCGAGTACAGTGGATTATTTAACCTAAAAATTGGAATCTAAAATTACAAAAATTTCCCAAGGCATTCATTGGTCTTCTAGTAACTTCAGATATCTTCCAGTCTCTTCAGTTCACTCCGATTCATCTTATGAATCCATCTTCGCGATTTTTCTAAGTCTTCAATATAGGTTACAATTTTTTTTACAATACAATAACAACAATAAAATATATAAACAAAATAATAATAATAAAAATACAACTCATAAACCCTAAATCCCCAGTACCATATAATTAACGACCAATCATGTTTTTGTAAATTAAAAAAATAATATATATACAAAAACATCATACAATCAATTTAAATTGTGCCTACACAATTCATACATATAGGAGCAACGAAAACAATTTCTTGTTTCGAAAAAAAAACCAGAAGAGACTGGAAGATATCTGAAGTTACTAGAAGACCAAGGAATGCCTTGGGAAATTTTGTTATTTTAGATTCCAATTTTTAGGTTAAATAATCCATAGTACTCGGTCAATTCATGTATGCTTTATATTATGTGATGATAAAAGCATTGCCATGCATACGTATATCATTTAGATTAGATGTGCCTACAGAAATATATTGATAGATGTGATTCTGTATTTTCAAAAACAATATATATCAAATATATATCTATATGACACCTGCACATCTATATATACATATCGCGCCTCTTCTCACCTTTATAACAAATAAAAATCTTTCACGCCTCTGCTCACAAATATCACAAATATCACTCTTTCACGCCTCTGCATGCACTTTTAATATTTGTATATTTTTTATGCTACCACTTTTTAATTATATATACATCTCTTTTCTCTGCTGCCGCTTTATATATATATATATATATATATATATATATATATATATATTTCACTTTGTTTGTATCCTATACAAACACTTATATATGTGTACATACCAATTTGCATCAAATGCAATCTCTTGTGTTATAATTGATATATATATTTTAATTATCCTTTTCAAATGTATCTAATATTTTAAAAATGATAATAAGTATTTTAATTTTAAACTTAAATTCAAATACTTAGATAAATAATTTAGTAAAATAAAATAATTCCATTATTTTATCTTCACCTAAATTCATATATAACTTAACACCCTCTAATTAATAGTTAATTAATAATTCATAATTATCAATATAATTAAATAATCTAATTATTTAATTAATTTAACTATTAACATTCATTAATTAAATAATCTCATTATTTAATTAATTCCCGAATATATACGTGTAACTTTTGTAATACAATTGATTGGACAATCCAATTAATTAACCGTAACCCTTATTACCTAAATCGATCGGGTTAGCAAGGGGACCTAATGGACCCACAGTATTTTGAGCTCCAATAATCCTCGGAATCATTAATTAAACTCTTTAATTAATATTCCTTGATTATTAACTCCGGTGTTATTTCACTAAAAACCCGAATATGCACTCTCTCAACTGTAAACACTTTTACACAGACCGATACAACTCGGTGTCTATCAATATAGCTATTACACATGGTGTGATCCTCCACAGTAGTTCGTAATTAGAGTTGGGTCATAATGTCCATTATACCCCCCTAATTACATATATCCTTTAAGTACCGTTGATTCTATAACAAACAATAAATCCTATTTCCTCACGGAATTAGGAGAGCGCTGATATTGTCCAAGCCCCGAATCAACCCTTAAGGGAACTACCATCTACTTCTCATAAGAAGGAGTGGATTCCACTATTGTGTACAAACCTTCCCAGCCACAAGCCAAACCGTAATCCCAACATACGGAGTATATTGATCGGGAAATGCATCCGACCTCACCCATGGTATATCAAAGAAAACGATCTAACCTGAAGGAGTTGATAAGACACTCTATCCGACCTCACCCATGGTATATCAAAGACAACGATCTAACCTGAAGGAGTTGATAAGACACTCAGGATTAAGATCACCCACATATAGCCATCATTAGTTGATATATATGAATCTCATCGGTAAACGGATATTGGTGAAAAATTCATATAGATCATGACCCAGTTCTATATGATCACATCATACAAGACGCCTCCATTCCCATATCTCATATGAATGATTCAGGATAGAATCATCGTACATTACAGAATGGACCGCATCTATAAATTAACCACAAATAAAGAACCCAGCTTTATTTGCTATCTATGGACTCTTTAGATTGCACGTCTCTTACTGTATCCATCCGTATATGACACTCATATACACATTTCGATATTACATCCGGCAATCTTGGATGTTAAATATATGCACAAGTTATAAATAAACAACACAACATGAATGAATTGAACTTTTTCTTTTATTTATTTCATAAATCCATTTACAAATTAAATCATTAGGGCATAAACCTTAACAGAATGAAAAATAGAGAAAGAGATCCTAGAGAGAGAAAGCTTCAAGCTTTGTTCGTTAACTCTCCAAACCCCACAACCCATCTTTATCTTGCATCTCTAACATCAATAAAAGCATGAGTCTTCATCATTTTATAAGTAGAATTATCATTCTTGCTCATTTATTGTTCTAATTTATCAAGACATGTCAATTATGGCTTAGGTTAGCAAATCTTCATATTATGACATGTTTGAGTTTGTTTGTGATAGCTAGCATTTATGTCATATTTTCCATCTAGCTAAGTCTCTATGCATTACATTTAGACATTGTTGATTTTGACCAATTGATTGCATTTAGAATATTTCACATATTCATATAGGCTGTTTGTTGATCTCTTCTATAGAGTTAAGTCTTGTGACTACACGGTGTATTGTATAAGCAAGTGAAATCGTGAAACCAAGGTGTGATGGCAAGCATTGATCAAGAAACAATATTAAGGCTCGTTGGGTAGTAGTGGTGGGTTAGTAACCTTGAAGTGTGATAAGGTTGTCAACTTAGGTTGGGAACATCATTACAACAGTGGATTTGAGGATCGTAGTGGCTAAGTAGTTAGCCCATGGTTTTTCTCTTGTAGAAGGATTTCCATGTAAAAATCAAGTATAATTTATATTTTTCACACTTAACACTTGATTTTGTATGTTTGTTAATGGGATAATTGTGTAATATTGATTAATAAAGTAAAACTGGTAATTAACTTGATTACAACCTTTTCACCCACCCCCCCTTTAGGTTAGGATAGACACACTTTTGGGCTATTTTCAGTAGAAGTCCAATGTCGAAGTCTATTTGGAAGAAATTTGTAGAGGAATTTTGCTCTTGTAGCTGCACTTCGACTTGATCATTATTTTACGTATGTGGTTGCATAAACTGACTAGGTCAATACGGCACTGCCGTTTCACTTGAGAATGTTTCGTGGTGCAATCTGTGCACTATCACAATTCTCACGAGTTGTAAATAGAATGTGGAAGTTTGAGAGAAGAAGATGAATATATAAGGTGAGAAAAAATGAAGTAGAGGAAAACCCAAAACTGCCCTAAGACAGTGTAGTGCGCGGGTAGAACCCGCAGTTGTGCCCGTGCACAGGGACTATGAAAAACCTTCCAAGCCCATTGTGCGAGTACTGTACGGGTAACTACCCGTGCACTTATCCGCACATTACCAGTGAAGTGCCAGCACATGCTCCCGTACAAAGCACTAGACAAAGAGAGATATCAGATCTAGATACGCAGGTGTTGCTCGGGTAGCCTGGCGGTGCAATTACCCACGCATTGCTCTATATGAGGATACTAAAAAGAAAAACTAACATACTAAGCACACAATGGAATGAACGCAAAAAAGACACTAAGGCACAATGCAAAATAAGCATGCTAGAATGGGAATGGAGTGTGTGTGTGTGTGTGTGTGTGTGTGTGTGCAACTAAATCTCTTCAAAGAGTTAAGCAACATGTGATATGCTTTTTGAGCTTGAGCTTGGTCACGAACAGGAATGGCCTAAACTCCCCTTACATATATAATCCGCAATGGTGGTTGACAACAAAATAAGTCAATTAAAAATGAGGAACTACAATCTACCTCTTTGACTATTTCGTGACAAAACCATCACTCACAATTCATTTTCACAAATTAAAAAAAAAAACAAGAGGTCAATAAAAATTATTCTACATTACAAAGAGATACCTAAAAACTAGATCTTCAAATCTTCCATCTCTTGTAGAATAACCATCCCTACAAAACAAGATAATTACACTTTCCAAGACAAGTGTATGTGAGGTGATCAAGAGAAATAAAAATAGGTGCAATTTGCATACGATAAAAAACGAAACATGCAACAACAATGCAAATGCAAAAGCTCCCCCTAAATAGGTTAACTCCCTCACAACAAGTCAATTTCCCCCATATGCAACTCAACTCCCCCTAAATCCTCACTACTTCCCTTTTTTGTCACAATATAGGCAAAGTAGTATTCCCCAACTGGATCACTTAGTAAAGAGAGATATTTGCAAGCTGAATGCATAATCATATACAAAAGGTTTATGCAATTTAATAAGTGAGAGAGAAGAGCAAGGAGATTTGATTTAAAAGAAAAAGTTTGAGATTATTACCTTAGATGGAAGATGTGCAACATGAACTTTCAAAGCATGGTATTTGGCATGGCAAACATCAAAAGAGTTTCCAAAAGAAGTCAAACCAATTTGTACCCTTTTGTCAAAAATGAAAAAGATATAGCATTGAAAGATTTCAACACACACACAAGCAACTTTTTGAATTCTTAATGACCAACCAAGACATGGATATAAAATCCTTGTTGATTGAATGAATATGAAATCCTTATTGATTGTTGCCTTGTTCAACCATTAAGAAAATAGACAATACTATATTTGGATGAGACATCCTTATATTTAAAATGGACACAAGGTCTTTATTAAGTTTTAGCCTTATCGGAAGCATTCACACATAGTTTCACAAACATAGCTCATGCATAGTATTTAAGCATGTCAACATCTAGTTCTCATAACATGGAGATAAATTGTAGGTCAATCAAATATACTTCCCAATCAATTTTTCTAGTCCAAAACTACATATTTGAACATAAATGAAACATGGATTGCAAACAAGGCAAAGACACACTTATTGAATAAAAAGCCATATAATTATATATGTATAACCATGTAACTCAAGCAATTAATTATAGAGCATAGAATTGAACAAATATTTCCTTATTTCAATGCAAGGTCGCTCTCTTTGCTTGAGCTCCCTATATGTGTTGGGATTATGCTCAATAGCAGGAGTATAATAATGTATTTGACAATCTTTTCATACTAAAAAAGTGATTTCTAGTTTAACAAATCTTATAGCATTTATAGTTTAATTATTATAATTGTCAAAAGTAAATAATCATAAGGTCAAAAGACTATGAGAAAAGAAGAATTGTTCATACATCTGGATATGTATGAGGTAGACACAATTCTTTAGTTAGTCTTGAATAATATTCACAACTTAAGATAAAAGGTTGGGCGCCTATATCTTGTTAAAGTTGTAGATTCTTTTGCTAGCATTTGAGTGGGATCAAATGTGCTATGATGAGTCTAAAATCATCAAAGTATGGTGTCTTTGGGCAAAAGAATCTAGTGCACTGGGTGCATTAAATAGGATCATAATGAAATATTTTATTTAGAACCGTCAATGGATAAAATTTTCATTTGAACACAATCAGAGAGTCTATCTTAATCCTGAGATAAATGATGAACTTATGGTTGCAATTGTTATCATTTGAGCTATCAATGAGTACGATTATATAGCATAGTCTATCATCGATAGTTTGGTGGTACTCATTTATTAATCGATAGAGGACTTCATTTATAGATATGGACATCGTGGCTCCATTTATTAAATGAGAGTAGAATACTATCATATGGATGTTTTGAGGTATTGGATATTAAATCTTAAATTTAAGTTTTCAATAGTGTGTATTGAAACATGGCTTTTGGACAAGTCAAAATATCCAAGTTCAAAATGTGGTCATATGAGTAAATATGGTAACCTGGAGAGCTATTGGCGGTCTATGAGCTCTTGGCGATTACTGGTATTCTTTACGAGGATACAATTTCTCCAATAAGGTTGTCTAGAGTATGAATGAGTAACATCAACTAAATTCTATCTTTATTTAAGAGTTCAATTTTAGTTCTTTAGTAGAATGAACTAAAATTAAATAGATTTGACTTAAGTGAATCATTTGTTGATTGTGATTGGGTTGTCTATTGGTGCATAAATTTAGATAGCCCGCCAAGATCCCCAATCCACACGAACTTGCATGGATCACTTGATATATTCTACCGGACCAATTTAGGGGTCCAACTAGAAATGTATTAAGGCATGTGAACTTGTTTTTTTTTTTTTGTAAGAATGGGTCTAGTTCACATGTGGACTTTTTTATTAAGGTCTAATGGATTTACTAAAATAAAATAAAATAAAATAATATATGGCCTATATACATGTGTTGGGCGGCAAGGCTATTAAGAATAGTTTAAATTATATTATTTTTATATTATTATTTAGTTAAATGGAAATTAATTAATTTATTGATTAATTAATTATTTAATTAAAAATCAAAATCATTTTCCTAATAGGAGTTGGTCTCCTAAAATTATACTATTGTTGGAAGTATAATTAATATTAAAGACCATATTTGATAAGTAGATAAATAAAAAGAATTATATATCTAATCAAATTAGGAAGTCTTTAATTTGGTTACAAATACACTATTGAGTTGGATTAGGGGTTTTGGTGTAGGATTAACAACCAAGTAAATCTACCTAAGGAAATGATTCTTAACTACCAACTAAATCCTTCTTAGGAAAGGATTTGTGAGCCTAATATATATCCAATGAAATTTCAGCCAGCCCATATATATATATATATATATATATATATATATATATAATAGGATAGAATTCGTTTTAAGTAAGGATTCTTAACTATCAAATAAATCCACCTAAGGAAATGATTCTTGCCAACCAAGTAAATCCTTCATAGGAGAGGATTTATGATCATATATATATATATATATATATATATATATATATATATATATATATATATCCATATATATATGTATGTTAATTTTGGCCAGCCTAAGTTTTTCTATGAGATGAATTTCGGCCATGCTAAGCAATTTTCAAGAAGGGAATTTGGCCGAGCAAGAGAGATTTTTGACGGAGAAAAATTAGTTTTTTACTCTGGACAAAATTCGACCAACTCATAGAAATATTGTGAATTCGGCCAAGAAGAGAAAAAGGGGAACGTTTTTGTTTTCGATAGTACACTAGTATCCTTTGCATCAAAAGGGTTTTTTGTATGATATCGAATCAAGGTTCGCGCGAGTTTCAATTAAATTGATTGATAATTCAAAAGTGACCGGACGTTCTTGGTTTTTCTCTTGGAGGATTATTGTGACTAACAAAGAAGAAGATTTTGTTTGTTTCCATCCTCAGGTATACAATTTAAAGAAAGGGAGCCCACACTCCTAGATGATTCATGTTCGTGATTGGATTGGAAGATCTTGCGGATTCAATTCGATGCTAGTTCAATCGTCACGAAAAAAAAGGTACGACACTTTTATATACATCAATTAATCTAGGGTTAAGGTTCTTGTTATTAAAAGATAAAAATTTTATTTATACGCGAACCATAATTTTCATTTTCTCACGCTTCTGTTGCGTTTTGAACCGTTTTTTTTCCTGCAATTGGTATCAGAGGGTGGTTGTACCCTTGATTAATTGATGTATGTGTACGTGAATCTTTTTCTTTTTATTGTATATATGCATGTTTTAGAAAGAGATGACACTGTAGGTATTCACATATATATTTACATTGGAATGTATGGATATGTATATGTCTTATATGTGGTTTGTTATTGCTCAATTTTGACCCTAGAATTTCAATGTATTTTGTTTTAGGATTGTAACAAGAAGAGTGGTCTATCATCGCCATAATTTCCTTCTCGGTAGTTGCTAAGTTTTTTTTTATTTTTGTTGTTGTAATAAAAAAAAACTGCAGTATTTTAATATTGAAATTCTTTTGTAATACATTCAAGTATCGAAGACTCGAAGGTTTGAAGAATTAGGAGTAACCGAAACAAGTTTGGGACCGTGCGAGCCGTAACAACGAACGTGCGTGCGAAGAGCACGCAACCACGTTTTGTTATGGCATGGGCGGCACATGGCAGCCTTTTAAGGGTTTGTGGCATGCACACACCCATGGGTAGGGGCCAAGGGTGTGCACGCCTATGGGAGGTAGCCGAGACAGTCCGGACGACGAAGGTCGCGTGAAGACTTGTTGCCAAAAAAGGTTTTTGTATTCCAAGACATATGTAATTTACTTGTTTTTCTAGAATGGACCAAAATTGTAGCTATTTATATTTTCGTAAATATTGCAATGTTTCTCATTGTTTGATAACATGTCATATAGAATAGGAGTGCCACTCATATATATTTTTTGTATGAACATGCATTGAATGGTTTAAGTATCTAAATTGGCATCTAGATAACTTGGTAAATCATTCTTTAGAATTTGATCACACGCCTTAAACAATTGAGTGGGAAAAGGTGTTTTGGAACACCTATGGCCTCCAAGTTTAGTTGAGCTTTATGTTTCGTGAATAACCTCCCAAGGGGTATTCATGAATGGAATTTAGCAAGATACTTGCTTACAATGATAGACTAGACAATTAGCCCAAACGATATATACTCCCAAATGAGGGATATTCGTGAGGGATTATATTGAAGGTCGATAACTAGGTATTACACTCAGTGTAATTTTATTAATATCCTCCCAAGAGTTCTTGTTAATAAAAATTACAAGGCTAAAATTGAAAACGTTGGTTGTTATGTTAACAATTAGGTGGGACCTAGTATAACTAGTAAATGTTGCGAACTCCCAAATGAAGCGTGACATTTGTGGGTGTTGTATCACCATTGAATTTTTATGATTGAATTATTTTATTTAATTCAAGATAAATATTCAAAAGTGCTATATCATGATTGTTTACTTATATAATTTTTGTTATTAAAAAAAAATCGTGACCCGATCCCTAATCAATATCCTAAAAGATAATACTTTAGCTGATGATAATTATGTCACATGGAAAAATAATATTTGGTTGTTGTTGCAAGCTGAAAAGTATAAGTTCATTATGTATATTCCTTAACCACCAAACTAATGAATCTACTCAGGAGCAAAGAGATGAGTATCAGTAGTGGAAGTCTTTAGATGAGATGGCTAAATGTACGTTACGTTATGGCCATCATCTCCAACGTGTTGCAACAGTAACATGAAGGAATGGAGACTATTGCTGATGTTATGATGTCTCTAGATAGGGATTCATATGGTTGGTAAAGTTGTTATTGTTAAGACCCGTTAGAAGGTCAAGAAATAACAGAGAAAAAAGCAACTTGGGTCTTCATAGAAGGAGACCAAGAAAGTAACCAAGATCAAAGGGAAGTGTTTCCTTTGTGGTGAAATGGGTCAAAGAAAATAGACTGAATAAGAATGAATTCAACTTGCATTTAGGCAATGGAGCGTTGTCTCTACAAGTGTAGTGGGAGATATTAGAATCAATTTAGATTCTTATAGGCATTTAGTTTTTAATAAACATTTATTATGTACCCAAATTCAAGAGGAATTTAATTTCAGTTTCTTGTTTAAATAAATTTGGTTATTCAGTTACTTTTAATAAAGCTTTTTTTATTAGTAAGAATGACAAAATTATTTGCAAAGGTACATTGGAAAACAGTTTATTCTATTTGCATGGAAATATCTCTCACTTGTTAGACATGGAATCAACGGAACCTAATCATAAAAGAGTAAAATTATCAAAAGATGAAACCTACCTATGGCATTTGCGCCTAGATCATATTAACATTAATAGGATTAAAAGATTGGTATGTGACGGACCTCTAAGTGACTTAAAGGTTGATGATCTACCAACATGTGAATCTTGTTTGGAAGGTAAAATGACCAAAAGGTCGTTTACAACCAAAGGCATAAGAGCCATTGAATGTTTAGGTTTGATGCACACTGATGTGTGTGGACCTATTAGCATTCAAGCTAGTGGTGGATATGAATACTTCATCACTTTCACAGATGATCACTCAAGATTTGGTTATGTGTATCTCATGAGACATAAGTCGGATGTTTTTGAAATGTTCAAAACATTTAAAGCTGAAGTTGAAAATCAGCTTGAGAAACGCATAAAAATCTTGAGGTCTGATCGTGGTGGAGAATATCTATCTGGTGAGTTTCAGCAATATCTTATTGATAATGGGATAATCTCTCAGTTTTCTGTACCAGGCACACCTAAAAAAAATGGGTGGCAGAAAGGAGAAATAGAACTCTTTTGGACATGGTTAGGTCTATGTTGAGTTATTCAACGCTCCCTAATTCTTTTTGGGGATATGCTTTACAAACCGCAATGTACATTCTAAACGATGTACCATCTAAGTCGGTTGCTAAAACACCACATGAGTTGTGGACCGTGCAAAAGCCTAGTTTACAACACTTAAGGATATTTGGATGTCCTGCGCACGTGTTAAAAGGAAAGATAGAAAAGATGGAGTCTCGTTTAGAAACTTACATATTTGTAGAGTATACAAAAGGAACAAAAGGATACTATTTTTTTAGTCCTTCAGATCTTAAAGTACTTGTTTCGACAAATGCTAAATTTCTGGAAAATGACTATATGAATAATTTTATGCCTAAAAGTAGAATTATCCTGAATGAGCATTTAGGAGATACAATTCCATAAAAGGTTTCGCAACCAAGCCCAATTGTAAGTTCCGTACCAACACATATCTACCATACCTCGTCGTAGTGGGAGGATTGTTAGACAACCCGAGAGATACATCGGTCTAGGAGAATCTGTAGAGAATCTTCCGGACGATGATGACCCCTATACGTACAAGGAAGCAATGAAAGATGTTGATTGTCGCCATTGGCAAAAGGCAATGCAAATCCGAAAATGAATCTATGTTTAAAAACAAAGTTTGGTCTCTTGTAGACTTGCCTAAAGAGATAAAACCTATTGGGTGCAAGTGGGTATATAAGAGGAAAAGAGGAATGGATGGAAAGGTGGAAACCTTTAAAGCTAGATTGATAGCTAAAGGTTATACATAGAAGGAAGGTATCGATTATGAAGAAACCTTCTCTCCTGTGGCCATGCTTAAATCCATTAGGATACTCTTATCCATTACGGCATCTCTAGACCTAGAGATTTGGAAAATGGACGTCAAGACAACTTTCCTTAATTGAAGTCTTGACGAAAGCATCTATATGATGCAACCAGATGGATTCATTGAAAAGGGCCAAGAGGAAAGGGTATGCAAGTTGCATAGATCTATATATGGATTGAAGCAAGCATCCAGATCCTAGAACAAATGGTTCGATCAAGCCGTAAATTTTTTTGGATTTATTCAAAACCTTTATGAACCTTGTGTATACAAAAGTATTAAAGGTGAAAAGTTGGTTTTCCTAGTTCTTTACGTTGATGATATACTACTCATTGGAAACGATGTAGGTGTATTGACATCCATAAAAGAATGGTTAGCAAAACAATTTGATTTAAAGGACATAGGAGATGCAAGTTATATTCTTGGTATCTAAATCATAAGGGATAGAAAGAATAGAACGATTGCATTATCCCAGGCTTCATACATAGATAAAATCTTGTCTAGGTTTTCCATGCAAGATTCCAAGAAAGGTATGTTACCTTTCAGACATGGAATCAAACTTTATAAGGAGCAAGTTCCTTAGAATGAGCATGAAGAGCAATTCATGAGTAGGGTTCCATTTGCACCGAC
Organism: Dipteronia dyeriana; assembly: GCA_032871835.1. Lineage (NCBI taxonomy): Eukaryota > Viridiplantae > Streptophyta > Magnoliopsida > Sapindales > Sapindaceae > Dipteronia > Dipteronia dyeriana. The sequence goes on along the minus strand of CM065300.1, from coordinate 113,242,165 downwards.
AGTTGGAAGTCTCATATATGCAATGCTCTGTACTAGACCAGATATTTGTTTTGCTCTGAGCATAGTTAGCAGGTTTCAATCGAAGCCTGGTCCTGATCACTGGACGACAATCAAGCATATTTTCAAGTATCTAAGGAGAACGAGAGATTATATGCTTGTATACTCTGGAGGGGATTTAATTCCCGTTAGGTATAATGATTCTGATTTTCAGTCAGGTTCTAACACCAGGAGATCAACATCAGAATTTATGTTTTCTATTGGAGGAGGGGCAGTCATATGGATGAGTATCAAGCAATCTTGTATTACCGAATCCACCATGGAAGCCGAGTATGTTGCCGCATGCGAGGCTGCAAAAGAGGCTGTCTGGCTCCGCCAATTCTTGATTGACATGGAAGTGGTTCCTGATAAGAATAAACAGATCACAATATATTATGGCAATAGTGGTGCAGTCGCTAATTTGAGAGAACCAAGAAGTCATAAGAGAGGGAAACACATTGAAAGAAAGTATCACCTTCTAAGGGAAATTGTGCATAAGGGTGACGTGACAATTACCAAGATCGCGTCAACAGAAAATCTAGCAGATCCCTTTACAAAGGCTCTTCCACAAAAGAGTTTTGATGGGTATCTAGAGAACATGGGGATGAGAGATATGACACATTTGCTGTAGAGCAAGTAGGAGATTGTTAGGATTATGCTCGATAGCAAGAGTATAATAATGTATTTGACAATCTTTTCATAATAATAAAGTGTTTTCTATTTTAACAAATCTTATAGTATTTATAGTTCAATTATTATAATTGTAAAAAGTAAATAATCATAAGGTCAAAAGACTATAAGAAAAGAAGAATTGATCATACATCTAGATATGTATGAGGTAGACACAATTCTTTAGTTAGTCTTGAATAACATTCACAACATAAGATAAAAGGTTAGGCGCCTTTATCTTGTCAAAGTTGTAGATTCTTTTGCTAGCATTTGAATGGGATCAAATGTGTTATGCTGAGTCTAAAATCATCAAAGTGTGGTGTCTTTGGGTAAAAGAATCTAGTGCACTGGGTGCATTGAATATGATCAAAATGAAATACTTTATCTAGAACCGTCAATGGATAAAAGTTTTCATTTGAAGACAATCGGGGAGTCTATCTCAATCCTGAGATAAATGATGGACTTATGGTTGCAAGTGTTATCATTTGAGCTATCAATGATTACGATTATATAGCATAGTCTATCCTCGATAGTTTGGTGGTATTCATTTGTTAATCGATAGAGGACTTCATTTATAGATATGGACATCGTGGCTCTATTTATTGAATGAGAGTAGAATACCATCATATGGATGTTTTGAGGTATTGGATATTAAATCTCAACGTTAAGTTTTCAATAGTGTCTATTGAAACTTGGCTTCTGGACAAGTCAAAATATCCAAGTTTAAAATTTGGTCATATGAGTAAATATAGTAACTTGGAGAGCTATTGGCGGTCTATGAGCTCTTGGCGATTGCTGCTATTCTTCACGAGGATACACTTTCTCCAATAAGGTTGTCTAGAGTATGAATGAGTAACATCAACTAAATTCTATCTTTATTTAAGAGTTCAATTTTAGTTCTTTAGTGGAATGAACTAAAATTAAATTTATTGGACCTAAGTGAATCATTTGTTGATTGTGATTGGGTTGTGTCTATTGGAGCTTAAATTTAGATAGCCCTCTAAGATCCCCAATCCACACGAACTTGCATGGATCACTTGATATATTCTACCGGACCAATTTAGGGGTCCAACTAGAAATGTATTAAGGCATGTGAACTTGTTTTTTTTTTTGTGTAAGAATGGGTCTAGTTCACATGTGGACTTTTTTATTAAGGTCTAATGGATTTACTAAAATAAAATAAAATAAAATAATATATGGCCTATATACATGTGTTGGGCGGCAAGGCTATTAAGAATAGTTTAAATTATATTATTTTTATATTATTATTTAGTTAAATGGAAATTAATTAATTTATTGATTAATTAATTATTTAATTAAAAATCAAAATCATTTTCCTAATAGGAGTTGGTCTCCTAAAATTATACTATTGTTGGAAGTATAATTAATATTAAAGACCATATTTGATAAGTAGATAAATAAAAAGAATTATATATCTAATCAAATTAGGAAGTCTTTAATTTGGTTACAAATACACTATTGAGTTGGATTAGGGGTTTTGGTGTAGGATTAACAACCAAGTAAATCTACCTAAGGAAAGGATTCTTAACTACCAACTAAATCCTTCTTAGGAAAGGATTTGTGAGCCTAATATATATTCAATGAAATTTCAGCCAGCCCATATATATATATATATATATATATATATATTTATATATATATATATATATAATAGGATAGAATTCCTTTTAAGTAAGGATTCTTAACTATCAAATAAATCCATCTAAGGAAAGGATTCTTGCCAACCAAGTAAATCCTTCTTAGGAGAGGATTTGTGATCCTATATATATATATGTATGTTAATTTCGGTCAGCCTAAGTTTTTCTATGAGGTGAATTTCGGCCATGCTAAGCAATTTTCAAGAAGAGAATTTGGCCGAGCAAGAGAGAATTTTGAGGGAGAAAAATTTGTTTTTTACTTTGGACAAAATTCGACCAACTCATTGAGATAGTGTGAATTCGGCCAAGACGAGAAAAAAGGGAACGTTTTTGTTTTCGATAGTACAGTAGTATACTTTGCATCAAAAGGGTTTTGTGTACAACATCGAATCAAGGTTCACGCGAGTTTCAATTAAATTGATTGATAATTCAAAACTGACCGGACGTTCTTGCTTTTTCTCTTGGAGGATTATTGTGACTAACAAAGAAGAAGATTTTGTTTGTTTCCATCATCAGATATACAATTTAAAGAAAGGGAGCCCACACTCCTAGGTGATTCAAGTTCGTGATTGGATTGGAAGATCTTGCGGATTCAATTCGATGCTAGTTCAATCGTCACGAAGAAAAAAGGTACGACACTTTTACATACATCAATTAATATAGGGTTATAGTTCTTGTTATTAAAAGGGAATTTTTTTATTTATACTCAAATCCTAATTTTCGTTTTCTCACACTTCTATTGTGTTTTGAACCGTTTTTTTTCTACATCGGTAACCCGACCACAGGAACCCCGATACCCGGCTGAACTCAGACCCGTTCTTGGAGAGTGGAACATTTTCCTTTGGTCCATAGCCAAATTTGGTTGTTAATAGAAGTCCCCTCTGACTTGAACTCCGATGATAGAGTTGGGGTTGGAGTAAGATTTTCCGTTTTAATTGGGAAATTTTCCCTATTCTTTTTGTTACCAGAATACGGGAAGGAATCAAACATTAAATGCAAGTGAAACTTGGAGAGCAAAGAATAGTATATTTTAAAAATAATCTGGCTGCTTTACGTCAGTCCCCGAGAATCGAGGCAATCGTCGAAGATCTCACGTTCTTATTTGCTTCCGTCATCGCCATTACTGGTAACTATGCAATTAGCCACTATTTAAGCTCGGTCACGCCGTCTTCCTTCTCACGCTTCATTCTTTCAAACTTCAAACTTTTAAAAAATCTTTTCTTTCTTCGCCTTCTCGAGCAACACCTCTGTCTCTTTTTCGTCAAACTTGAAATTTTTTACCACCATATCGAAATCCAGTCATGATACAGTAGACCTCATGGTAGAAGGTGAGGAGGTCTCCAATCTTGCTCAGGGGAAACGAGCATGAAAGGACGTTGATAGTAAGGATTCCCCTCCTAACCTTGGCAGTGTTTCCGTTACCGTGCCTCCCAAAAACTATGACTTCTTCTCTCCCCCGAATGGTGTGATCCTAATCCATGTAGCAGCTCTTGAGAATGGGGTCAGGCTTCCTCTTCACCCCACCCTCTGGCGGGCTCTCAACACCCTGTAACTTGCTCCTCTTCAATTAACAACTGGCTTCTAGATACATTTAATCGGCTTTCTCATGCTGTGGATGGAGCAGTGCGAGCTGAGCAAAGTCACTAGGGATCCCGGTATAGAGGAACTGGCCTACATCTTTCATATTGGCAGCCTATCTGGCAGCCAAAGAGGTCAGTTCTACATGAAAGCAAAGAACAAGCTCATCTTCATCATTCCCGATGCTTCTATGAAAGACCCCACTTGGAAGGAAGAGTGAATCCTGGTGGAGGGGGGATGGGGTAATTAGGAAAGCTCTATCTATTTTGGCGGGCATAAATTTAAGGTCCCTACTGTTTTCAACGATAAACCCTCGTGGGAAAGGAATTATTTACCCACTGAGTCTAAGATAATCTTGAAGACCAATATCTCCCATAATTATTTTGAACCTGAAGTTTCCCACCGCTGATTCCATTAAACCTATAGGGTGAATTTATACATGCGCATCTCTAATGCTTCAACTAGTAAGTAGAAAAAATGAACTAGCTTGATTTCTTTATGCTAGCTACCTTGATTCTGACTCCATTCTTTTCCCTTGTTTTTCTTACAGTTTTTGTTGTTTCTCCAGCTTCTTATGAAGTCCAGCAAGCTCACACCTCTCCCCCTCCGACTAGACCAAAAAGGGGAATCTCCTCGGCTACCTCTGAGAAAAGGAGGCCAACTATTCTAGTTCTGAATTTACCTGATCATGTTCTATCCTCTTCCCAGCCTAGGCCTAAGATGGTGATCATCGTATCGCAGGCTTCTAAGGCACGAGATAAAGGGACCTCTACCCCTCATGTCGCTGATGTAACCATCTCCACTTCTTCCTTGGTTTCCCCTCATGTTGTTGTCTCTACTTCTGCCACCCCTGTGGTCAGCTTCCCTGATGCTTCTGCTCCTCCACTAGAGTCCCTAATTTCTTGAGCTTCGAAGGGCCTTGAGGTTGGTGTTGAGTAGGTTCTTCCTGCTCGCCCTCAACATTAAACGAGCTCTGTTGGGCAAGACGAAGTCTTTGAGCAGTTTGTTGTGTCCTTCCCAGGTAATGGCTTCTCTAGGATGGCTTCAATGCATATCGATATTCCACTTACCAAGGGATCCGCTCTCTTAGCTGAGGTAGTTATCTTTTTTTTTCTTCACTTGTTGTTGCTAGCTTGGTCAATGTTTAAGTTAAGCTTTCATCATGCCGGCCTTCAAATTCAATATGGCTATAGGCCATCAAGTGGCCTCCTTTTATGACCGCGTAGCAAAGGCTGAGGCTGAAGCTTAGGGGGGTCACGGGATTACTTGTGCTGGTTCAAACTCTTGTGCTGGAAATGACCACCAGCCAGAAGGAGATAGAAAAAGATCTAGTCGAGCTTCAGAGTGACTATGAGAGACTGAAGTGGTCATTCGACCAAGAGACTCTCCAATCTGAAAGTCCGGCTAAGCATAGGGAATCTTAGAAAGTAGAGGCCAAAATGCTAGATATCGAGAACTAGAATCTACATGCTCAGGTGGCCAAATTGTAGGCCAATGTGGATGCCTCTTTTAGTGATAGATACTTTTACGCCTCTTACCAAGCCGTAGAAGCTCTCACTTTTCCCTTTGATCTGTCTGTCATTGCCAACTGGGAAAGAGAGGAGATTATGACCAAGGTCGCAGAGATGTCCCATCCTGTCGGTGATGGAGTGGGCTTTTCAAGCATGGTTGGAGCCGAAAAACAGCTGATCAAAATAGATGTTCCTCTTCCTTCTCCAATCTTTCCAATTTCTTGTCCCAAGGAGTCTTTAAGTGGGGTCCAGCCTGTGCAGCCTAAGGGGGAGAATCCCAAAGCCTAGGAGAAAGTCGGGGGTCGCTTTGAAGAGCTCGCTAGAGTAGATTTAGGGCTTGATTTAATGGTAACGGAGGCAGCTGCTACCACTTAGGATGCGATCTTTCCCCCTTAGGTTATGGTTATGGTAAATGAGGTCCTAGAAGACGACTAGGCTTGACAGCAAGTGGGCTAGCAGCCTCAAGTGGATTGAGCAGCTGGAAGGAACAACTAGGTTAACAAACCACTAGACAGAGTAGAGGTAGGCAGAGGTAAGTTGGTGGAAGAAGTGGAGGAAAGGAACCAGAAGAAGGTTGAAGTTTGATATGAATCCTTAACCGTCTATTTCGACTGCCCGAAAAAGGGGATGGGCACCCTTCTTTATTCATGACCAGCTTTGTTAATTTTCTTTTTTATTTTTCTTTTTTTTCTGCAGACTCTATCTGGAACTAGAGGTTGGCATCTCTTCTTGATATATACTGCCTTGTGAGGGGATAGGCTCCCTTATTTGTTTCGATATTAGTATACTTTAGAGGGGATAGGCTCCCTTATTACGATTAATGAAAAGTTGTTATTACTTTCTTCATGTTTGCTTTGATTGATCCCTGGTCATGCACTTTTACCTTGGTTCGAATGCTCCTTTTTTTACTTCTGACCTAGACCTAGACGTGGACTTCAATGTAACCCCGACTTAATTAAATCTGGCTAAACTCTAATCAAGTCAAATTCCAGTTAATTGTTGTTGACCTTGTCTACACAATATACTTGGTGTATTTCAGCCAAGCTTTTATCGCAAGTTCTCGTAACTGTGTCCCTTGTATCAAGGATAGAAGGGGCCCTTCTATAAAGACCTTGGTTTGGCGGGTTTGTGCATACCTAGGCTTTGATTCTCGGATAATGGGTGGTAGCCCGACCAAGTCATTAGGAAGGTTACACAACAATCTTGGTCTCGAGATCTAGATGGTAACAATGGTCTTACTCTCAGATCCTTCTTGGGGTGGTAGCCCGACCAAGGCATTAGGAAGGATATCCAGCTATCTCGGTCTCAAGATCTGGATGGCAACTATGCTCTTACACTCAGACCCTTCTTAGAGGTGGTAGCCTAACCCAGGCATCAGGAAGGTTATCAAGCTATCCTGGTCTCGAAATCTTGATGGTAACTATACTCTTACACTCAAACCCTTCTTGGGGCCGGAAGCCCGACCAAGGCATCAGCAAGGTTACCTAGCTATCTTGGTCTCGAGATCTGGATGGCAACTACCTCTTACACTCAAACTCTTTTTTGGGTGTGGTAGCACGACCTAGGCATCAAGAAGGCTATCTAGCTATCCTGGTCTCGAGATCTGGATGGCAACTATGCTTTTAAGCTCAGACCTTTCTTGGGGGTGGTAGCCTGACCAAGGCATCATGAAGGTTATCTAGCTATCCTATTCTTAAAATCTGGAGGGCAACTATGCTCTTTCACTCAGACCCTTCTTAGGGGTGGTAGCCCGACCAAGGTATCAACAAGGTTATCTAGCTATCTTGGTCTCGAGATCTAGATGCCAACTATGCTCTTACACTTAGACTCTTCTTGGGAGTTGTAGCCTAGCCAAGGCATCAAGAAGGATATCTGGCTATCCTGGTCTCGAGATCTGGATGGAAACTATGCTTTTACACTCAGACCCTTCTTGCGTAGAGTGGTGCTCGGCCAAGGCTTCAAGACAACTATTTAGCTTTCCTTGGTTCATGGCGATCATGGCAAATTATTCATGGAAAGTGCAATCGGAGATGAAGAAGTAGACTTTATTGTTGTTCAAGATGGAGTACATTGCTATTTGAGAAACTTATTAAAACTTAAGTGATGGTAGTCTGCTAAAATGTCATCTGCCTAGGGATAAAACTTTCTTAAATTCTCTGCGTTCTAGGTGTGGTCGATCGGTCGACCATCCATGTCTTCAAGTTTGCAAGCTCTATTGTGGACCACTACTTTCACCAAGTATGGCCCCTCCCAATAGAACCTAGGACCCCATCCAACCTTATTCAGGTATTCGGGGTCACCTTCCTGAGGACTAAGTCTCCCCCCTTAAAGCTCTTGGCTTGACTTTTCTGTTGAAATATCTACCAATCTTGCTCTGGTAAACTGCCACTTTCTCAACTACTCGGTTTTGTTTTTTTTCTAAGAGATCTAGGCTAGCTTGGAGCTTGAACTCGTTACTTTCTAGTTCAAAGTGTTGTACCCTGAACGAGGTCAGTTTATGCTCAATGGGAAGAACTGCCTCGACCGGGAAAGCCAGAGAGTAGGATGTTTCTCCAGTAGCTGTCCTTTTTATGATCCGATATGCCTACAGAACCTTAGGAAGCTCTTCGACCCACTTACCTTTCTTCTGCTGTAATTTCTTTTTAGCAACTTCTTGATGATTTTGTTAGTAGACTTGACCAACCCATTAGTCTGAGGGTAAGCTATTAAAACGAGCCTGAGGTTGATTCCCAAGCCTTCGCAGAAGTCTTTGAATCGGGCATTGTCGAATTGTTTGCCTTGGTCGGCTATTATGATGAATGGAGTTCCAAACCTATAAACTACATTGGTTTTGATGAACTTGGTTGTATTCTTCTTTGAAATTTGGGAGAGAGGTTCTGCTTCAGCAATCTCAAGAAATAATCAATTACAACGATAGCGTGCTTAGACTGTCCAGGTACGGTAGGAAGCAGACCTCTTAGGTCGACCCCCCATATAGCAAATGGGTAGGGTGTTTTGATTGAGGAAAGCCGCTTTAGTGGTAGGTGGCTCAAGTTCAAGGTTCTCTGGCACGGTTCATAGGATTGCACAAACATCTTTACGTCTTGGTGAATAGTTAGCCAGCAATACCCCATACGATGTACTTCATATGCTAAAGCCACCGCGCCAATGTGATTTCCGCAGTCTCCTAAGTCGACCTCTCTTAATGCCCAACTGGCATCATCCGGATGCAGACATTGAAGCAAGGGAAGAGATTTTCCCCTCCTGTAGAGGTATCTATCTATCAAGCAATACCGGACGGATAACCTCTTGATTTTTCAAGCATGGTTAGGATCTTTGAAAAGCTTTCCTATGTTGAGGGAGATTGCTATTGGGTCAATCCAAAAAGGTAGCCGATCAACGGGGAAAATTTATCTGCCCACTATTTTGTATGACTGGGAAATCACCTGGAAGTGGCACTCCCCTAGGTAGAGCTTGATCCTTATTCACGACCACTATTGCTAAGACGTCCACCTTATGGTTTTGCTGGTGGGGAATCTTCTCAATCCAAAACTCCCTAAACTTTTCCCTGAGTTGCTGGACTAGCTTTAGGTAGGCAGTCATGTTATCGCCTTTGTCTTGGTAAAGTCTTATAACCTGGTTGACGATAAGCAACGAATCACTCTTGATGTATAAATAATCAGTCCTGAGCTCGATGACGACCTTTTTTCTAGTTATGAGAGCTTTATACTCTACTTTGTTAATGGTTGCTTTGAATTTGAACATAAAACAGTGGCAACATTCCATCTTTTCAGAGTCAATTAGGACTATACCGGCTCTTCCCCCTGCTTGTCCAGATGCTCTATCAGTGTAAGGAATCTAGGCTTCATAACATTTAGACCAATTGTTGACGACCATGAGCTTCCTAAAAGCCGAACTCAATGCTACCAGGGCCTGAGCTTTGATTGTTGTTAGAGATTTGTACCTCAGGTCACGTTGGGTGAGCTTCATAGCCCATAAGACTAGCCTTCATAATACATTCGGCCTCAATAAGAATGGGTGAAAGGGTTGATCAGTCACCATCGCCACTGTATGGGCTTGAAAATAAAGATGAAGCTTCCTGGTCGAGGTAACCAAGGCAAGGGCGAGAATCTCAAGGAGGAGGTAGTTCTTCTTGGTCTTGGTTAGTGCGTGAGTAACATAGTAGATAGGTCACTGGATCTCATCCCCGCACTCATTGACCAAGGCACCACTTATTTCCATTTATGACACGGCATGGTAGATCTGTAACTCCTATTCGGGCATGGGCTTTACTAGTGGCTGGCTGGCGAGGTACTCCTTTAAGTCTTAAAAATCTCGCCCACTATCTTGGCCCCATTTCATGTTCCTTCCCTACTTGACGGCTTTGAAGAAAGGAAAGCATTTATCCGTGGAACGCGAGATGAACCTACTAAATGCTGCTATACGTTGTGTCAACACTTGGACTTGTTTGAGAGTGGTCGTAGAATCTAGGTTCAAGATAGCTTGGATCTTTTATGGGTTTGCCTCGATTCCCCTCTCGTTCACCATGAAACCCAAGAACTTACCCGATGTCACCCCAAAGGCACATTCAGCGGGATTCAACCGTATTTGTTTCTCCTTTATTATTTGGATAGTCCTACGCAGACGGTCTTGATATTTCTCTGCCTCTCAGGATTTAGTGATCATATGATCTATATACACCTCTATTGTCTTCCCTATCTCCGACTTGAATATTTGGTTGAACAATCGTTGGTAGGTAGCACCCACATTCTTGAGGCCGAAAGGCATCACCTTGTAGCAGTATATACCTAGCCCCGTGATGAAGCTAGTCTTGTCTTGATCGACGAGTGCATCATAATCTGGTTGTACCCCTAAAATACATCCATGAAGCTGAGGAGCTTGTTTCCGGCCGTGGAATCCACCTGCTGGGCATTTTTTGGCAGAGGAAAACTATCTTTTGGGCACCCCCGGTTAAGGTCAGTGTAATCGACACACATACGCCACTTCCCATTTACCTTTGTGACCATGACCACGACCACGACCACGACCACGTTGGCAATCCATTCAAGGTAGCATGCTTCTCTGATGAAGCTTGCTTTGATCAATTTGTCCACTTCTTCTTAAATTGCAACGTTCCTTTCATTATTAAAGTGACACCTCTTCTGCTTGAAGGACTTGAAGATTGGAACCACTGCTAATCGGTAAGCTGCCAATCATATCAGGATCCCAGGCATCTCGTCATGGCTCTAAGCGAAGATGTAGTTGAACTCTAGGAGGAGCTTGATCAAACCTTCATTCACTCTTGGCTCAAGGGTAGTTCCGACCTTGACAACCTTTGAGAGGTCATCACTTTTGATGGGCATCTCTTCTAGCTTATTTATAGGGTGCCCACTAGCCTATTCTCAGTTTTTCTCTTCCTCATCCAGTACCAAGGGCCATCTTTTGGATGATCAGTGGGATCTGTATCCTCTAGGATCATCCCAGGTGTTTCCATATCTTGAATCTTCGTGACTTGTACGAACTATTTCGCTAAAGTTGTCGGATTGACATACACTACATAGCATTTTCTGGCCGCTTATTGGTCCCTGCGTACCTCTCCCACCTTATTCCTCACCGAAATATTTAAGATGTTATAATAGATGGACAATACCCCCTACAAAGATGATAAGAATGGTCTTCCTAGTACCGCGTTGTCGGTCGACAGGGTGTCCACCACAACGAAGTCTGTCATGACATTTTATTGGAGAGGTGTAGTTCCAACGATCACTGGTAGGATCTTTGGCCCCACTGGTATGATTGAATCCCAGTGAAACCATACAGTGGGGTTGTGCAGCTATTATAGCACCAATGCTTCAAGCTGAGTTTCTCCAAGGTGTTTTTAAAGAGAATGTCTGCATTGTTGCCGATGTCGACGAGCACGCGATGGACCACACAGTTGGCAATATGCACCATGATTACCATGAGATCGTCGTATGGCTGTACAGTATTATAGATGTCTGTCTCAATGAAAATAATATGGATTGTTTGTGATGGGCCAGCTAGGCTCTGGTCTACCTTGAAGATTCCCCGGCTTTCATCAAAGTGGGGAATCTTCCTTACTTTGTTTTTTCTGGAATTATTGGAGGTGCTAGCCAGGGTAGGTCCTCCCTTGATGGTATGTATAACCTGGATTTGTTGCATTAAATCCTTATATTCCCCCTTTCTCTTCTTAGTATGATCATCGATCTCCACTTGTACCTCTCTTCCAGTTTGGATGTTGTCCCTGATCTGATGAAAGAATTCTACCAAACATCATCCCCTCATCAGCGCTTCAATCTGGTTATTCAGGCTATAACACTATGAAGTGTTGTGCTCTACGTCACCATGGAAGTCGCTGTACTTGTACCAGTTCCTCCTGTCTCTTAGAGCTTTCATGGGTGCAGGCTTTTGTAGTAGCCCCTTATCCTTAATGGCGAGGTTGATTATTTCACTGGACGCATTTAAGGGGGTATAGTGATCGTACCATTTTTTATCTCATGTTACAAGAGCTACAGTCCTTGGAGCAGGCAAAGTTCGCGGAGGGGTTTGCCTTGCTAGGTATTGCTATTGTCAAGGTTGGGAATGGAGAAAATGATACGTTGACTTGTTAGGGGGTTTATTCTGATTTTTCTGAGATGGCGCAGGTCTGGACGCCTCCTTCTTCTAGTGTTTCTCCGTTCTCATATCGTCATGCTCCATTTTAACCTTGAGTTGTTCGTCAATCTCAACCTGCTCGAGAGCTCGATCATAGGTTTCTTGATAGGTCTCTAGAGGTCGCTTGGCGAAAGATCGAAAAAGCTTTCTCGCCCACAGGTTTCGCTAGAAGTTGGTGAGGGTCTCCTTCTCGGTAAAGACCTCCATCTGGATGAATTCCTTATGAAAATGCTCCATATAAGATCGGAGAGTTTCACCTTACTCATAGACCACATATTGAAAGTGTATGGGGTCATTTAGGCATAGCGCAACCCCTTGGAACTGTAAGAAAAATTCAGTTGATAGCTTTGTGAAAGAATCCATGCTACCAGCTGGCAACATCCTGAACCAAGTCTTTGCATAGTCAGTTAGGGTGGTAAGAAACATCCTACACATAGCAGCCCTGGTGGAATTTTGGACTTCCATTTACTGGACAAAGCTCTCTAGGTGGCTCAGGGGATTCTCTATTCCGGATAACTTGTTTGCAGGCATTTTAAATTTCTGTAGGATCTCAGCTTCCTGGATCCTTTTGGTAAAAGGGACATTCATTTACTCAAAGGATCCTTCTTGGCCTTCTTGTGTTTCCCATTCTTTATCTGTTGGATCTCACTCTATAGGATCTCAGCTTCCTGGATCCTTTTGGTAAAAGGGGCATTCATTTACTCAAAGGATCCTTATTGGCCTTCTTGTGTTTCCCCTTCTTTATCTGTTGGATCTCACTCTATAGTTTCTCCAACTGATCCCTTAAGCGCTTATTCCCATGCTTCTTTGAATCGACCTCGGATCCCTTACTATCAGATCCCTCCAATGAACTACAGACCTCAACCTTATCCTCTTCACGAAGGGGATCTGTCCAGGGGTTTTACTGGTTACCTTCTTCTCTAGCCCGGGTTTCCCTCTTGGATGCTGTTGGGCGAGGGGCTTCACACTTCTCCTGCGAAAATATATCTTGTAAAAATTTAACCCGCCTAGGGTTGGTATCACGATGGCCTACAATGGATAGGGGGCACAGGCCCTAGCCTGTCGCGGATCGAGGGTTGAAGTCTTGCCCTATTGTAGGCTGCCTCTGGAGGAGGAGGTCTCAGCCAATCAAATAGGGGTTGCCTGGCTCCGGGTCTTCTCATTTCCCCCTGGGTATTGGGATTCACCAACTGGGTTATGATACCCTCTGTAAGAAGGCAAATACGGACATTCTCTGTGAAGGCCGCTGCTTATTGGTCGAGCACAGCCGGTCTTATTATAGGGGGGCCAGAAGCCTGTGCAGTGGTTGGCTGGATCAGGGCTTGGTGATGGTGCTCGGATTTTCTACCCTTTTATAGGGCCTTTCGTGTTGAAGCAACAAACGATTATCCCAAAACCTCGAGCTGTCCCTGAGAAGTGTGAAGCCTCATAGTCCTTGTAAAATAGCAAACACGTAGACTTTGTGTAATTTGGATATGGTTGTTCTCACAGACTGTGCTAGAAAGTATTAGCCGAAAATTCACTCGGGGTGAGGAACTTCAGCTAACACCCTCGAAACCACTACCTCGAAGGTCACGGTCGGGGCGATACCTGATTTATACATGCAAGATAGTGAATTTGAAGGTAAACAATAACACAATGTATTAAAGATACGTGAAGGAAAATGGTATTGCTTTATTATTATTAAACGAATCACACATCGTGTACAAAAATCATTGAAATACTCTCAGTCTCTCATTGGTATAATGGGTGTGGTAATTTCGTGCCTGTCGAGAAGTAGACAACAATGGTGGCCATGTTCTGTTAATATAATTTAGACCGAGGTAAAACTCTTTTCGATATGTGTCTTGTTCTATGTCTTGTTCTATGTCTTGTCGAACCCCCTTACTTATGCATGATTTTTGCGTATTTATACACAGTCTAACTAGGTTAGACTTGTGACTCTCCCACCATTAATTTCTGAATCGAATCCCTCATTTTTGGGTGGGATCTCCTGTTTAAATGTCATTGACATTGGTTTAAGAACAGATTCGAGAATATCGTGGATGGAGTTAAGTTTGTCTCCTCTTTGGACTCAGTCACTTGCCCTGCACATATGTAGCGTTTCAAAGCAAGTTGGAGAGAAAAGGCGATGCTATGTACTGTGCTGGTTGGATGCATCATGGAGGTCACCAAATATGGAGTTTGCTAACTCGAGTGGCGAGGTACATCGGTGTTCCGGTCTTGGTACTAAGAGCTTGATCTAATCATTTCAAGTCCCATTTGAAGCTCGAAACGACTATGTAAGCGCTCTTTAGTTATAACAGGGCTTCTACGGGCTTCTCCTACCTGCTTAGATAGATTCGACTCTTCCTTTGGCGAAACAGAGAAATACCAAAGTACAAACTCGATACCCATATAGGTCTATTTATGCTGCTAGAAAAGGTGGTGGGCTTTTGGAGAGGTCGCGAAGTATCTCGATCTCGAGAAGCTTAGGTCTTCCCGTATCAATCTTGCTTTGGGCTCTTATTTCAACGTAAGGAGCTCGATCTGATAACATCGGGCTTCACCTGAAGTGTGCCTAGGGTACAGGCGGCCTTGTTTTGCTTCTATAGGTTATTCGGTAACCCGATCCCAGAAACCCTGATACCCGGCTAAACTCAGACCCTTGCTTGGAGACTGGAAAATTTACCTTCGGTCCATAGCCAAATTTTGTTGTTAACACCTGTAAGGACCTCGATTTTATGATTGGAATATTTCATGACAAACCACACTACATTGGGGATGATTGTGTACAGGGTTGCTTAGGTCCTCATTGACAAGCTTCCAAGCATCTCCATGACTTCAAGAGCAAATGCTATATTCACTAGACTTTACCTCTTGAAGAGTTTAGGTGCACACACACACCTCATGCATGCTTTGTTGACCTTGCATTTGTGTTGATATTGTTTATATGTGTGCATCTCTTCACAACCACACTAGCACTTCATTTATAGATTTAAGTGTGTTATTGTGTTGTGTTCGTGCTTGCACGATGGTGTGCTTGATTTAGCGCGTTGAGTGACCATATGAGAATGTCTCATTCTTCTCTTGGTTTAGTTATATGAAGTAAGGTGTCTAGTTTCAAAAGAGTTGTATATCAATGATTTAAATGTTTTTCAAAACATACCTTTTTATGGTCTTATGATCATATCTTTTTATAAAACGATTCAAAATAAGTTTTGAAAATTTCTGTACAAATTAGTCACCCATACCTTTCCAACGGTATATTATTCGTAATATTTCATTACCGTTTGGATTGGTTTTGAAATCTCTAAAGTTACCACAAATATAGGGCATCTTTGTTGTTGTCTGTTTCTGACCTTTGATCGCTAAAATGGCCATAACGTTTTCAACAGACATCAAAATTATGATTTGTAAATTGCAGTAGAAAGTAGACTTCTATACCTTTCCAAAGGTATATTAAACGAAAGGTTTGGATGTCATTTGGTCCTATTTTGGATTGCTCGAAGCTCGAGATGTAGTGTTGTCAGGTGTATACCAAGGTCTAGACCGCTTTTGGTACACATGCCTAGGCAGCGACCTAGGCAGCGGTGATGTCCAGTTGTACCATGCTTCCTGGACAGCGGCCTAGACATTTACCTGGCCAGCGGCACGCACAGCGGTCGTGACGGGACTTTGTTTCTCAAGTCCAAAACGATGTCGTTTTGTGTTGGGCTTTTATTTATATATGTTCTCTTCTTCTTCCTTACTTCTTGAGAGCTCAAAGAACACAATTTTAGAGTGAGGGAACCTCCATTAGAGAGAGAAAGCTTTAATCTTTGTGTTTGACTCTCCAAACCCCAAACTCATCGTCATCTTGCATTCAAGCATCATTCCAAGCATGGGTTTTCATTGATTGGTAAGTAGAACCACCATTGCTGTTCATTTATTGTTCTAGCTTACCAAGACAAGTAATTTATTGCTTAAATTAACATTTCTCCATATTAATTACATATTTATTGAAGTTATGACATGTTTGGGGTTTGAATTGTGATAGCTAGCATATAGGTCATATTTGCCTCTAGCAAAATAGGTCATATTAATTGTATTTTGATGGTTACATTAATGACCATGCCATGCTTAATGACAAAATACGTTGAAGTGGCTTTGTTTGATAACTAGATTGTAATATTGCATATTCATATCTAGTTAAGTTTTTTTGTTTTGTATTTAGACATTATTGCTAATGCCTCAATAATTGCATTTATTGATTGTAAAATTCCCTTTGATTGTTTGTTGTTGACAACTTGTGTTGGCTGGACTTTTATTGACAATTAGATTGTTAGATTTTATCTACACATATAATTAAGTCCTTTGTATGGGCATGTAGGCATTATTTGATAACTAGGATGTTTAATTTCATTATCTACATCTAGTCAAGCATTTTTTGTTTGGTCCTACACATAATTGCATTTGAGCATAGTGTCATATATACACTTAGACCATATACTCTTCATTGAGTCAAAGTCTTGTGGCTTCGGTGTGAAGTTGCACAAGTAAGAGAAGCCTTGCAACCAAGGGTGGGTTGGCAAGCAATTGGTCGGGTATCCACTGTAAAAAGGCCCGAGGGGTAGAGTAAGAGGTGCTCACGCCAAGAGTAGTGGATCAGGGAATATCACTAGGGATTGAAGCAAGAGTGGTGAGTGGTAGTGGCCATAGCCTGAGGTTATCGAGAGTGAGAGTCCGAGTATCATTTGAGGGTGTAACATTTTACTCATATAATGGATTTCTGCAAATGAGTGTTGCGCACTTAACAGCTTGTGATTTTTTCCATTTGAAGGGTTTCCACGTATACATATTGTGTTATTTATATTTCTGCACTTTACACTTGATGTTGCATGTTTGTTTTATTGGGTGAATTTTGAATATTGACTAATTAAGAAAAATTGGCAATTGACATGATTAAAACCTATTAACCCCCCTCTAGGTTATTAGACACACGCTTTAGGGAATTTTCTATTGGTATTAGAGGAGGTGCCTAGACATACTTAGGTGATCCAAGCTCTTGTTTGTGTGTCTTGCATTTGTGTGCATTTGGTCTTTGCATTTCATTTGCATTCATTCATCTACTAAACACCATGTGTGAGAGTGAAACACTTAGAGCGGGTATTGCTAGATTGACCTCTAATGTTGAGAGGAAGGATTATGACTCCGATGAGGAGATGACTCTCATGGTTGAAAGATTTAAGAGATTCACAAAATCTCGAAAGAAGGGTATGACCTCCAAAGTGAATGAGGAAAAGAAAATGTCAAGGAAAAGTGACCCTTGCCTTGAATGTGGCGGAATTGGCCACAATGCCTCTAAGTGTAGTAACTTGAAGTACAAGAATGGAGGAGTTAGTATGATCGCTACCTGATGTGCTAGTGAAGAAGAAGTTATTGAAAGTTGTTCCACAAGCTCGGATGAGTGTGTGAACAACTACCTTGCATTTTCGGTTTCCTACCATGAAGAAACACAAGCCACCATCAAATGTGTGTCACTTGAAGAGTTCAAAATTAGTGACTTGGAGTTTGGAAACGGAAGTGGAGCATGCTTGAGTAAAGCAAGCCTTGATGATATTACTCTCACAAGCACAAGTGGGAGAAGCCTTGATAGCAATGTCACATGCTGCGGGAACTCTTGTGATAATGTGGTTGATTATCAAGAGTTAGTTGATTCTCTTCAAAAGTCCTTGATGGAGAAAGATAATGATATCCTTAGATTGGAAAAGGATAATCTTCAACTACAAGCCAAGTAGACTCACTTGGATGAATAAGTGAGATTTATAAAAGAAAGTGAAGGCAAGTTGAAGATGGAACTTGAAGATGCAAGAAGTACAATTGCTATGATGACTTCGGGTTCAGAAATGATTGGCATTGAATTAAAGACAAATGACAAGCAAGGGCTTGTTCTTGTACATGGTGAGACCATATCATCCTTGGACAAAACTATAATTGTGAAGGAGATTGTTCATATTTGTCATCCTAGGTCTCAACACCCCAAGAAGATTCTTATTGTGGGTGAATCTAATAAGAGCTTAACCTTGAAGATGCTTCCAAGGAAACAAGCTCAAGCTCAACCCTTGAGGATGCCTCAATCAATGATCAATCAACCTTTGAGGCAAGTCACTCATGCTCAACCACAAACACACCAACATCCGGTTAATGTTCCAAGTACAAGCCAACCGGTGCAACATCAAAGACAAACTCATCAACATGACCATGCCTTGATGAGAACTAAATGCAATGATATGAATTCTTCTTTTATACCTACTAGTCATTATTGTTGTATGATTGGTCACATTCGACCAAAATGCATTAACTACATAGAAAATATAGAATTGATAGCATGAGAGAAAAGGAAATGAATCGTAAGGCTAATTTGCATGATTCTAGAAAACCTAGAGACTTGAAGATTTTGACCACTAAAATTAAAAAGGTGGAATCTAGGTGGGTTAGAAAGATTGAACCCGAGTACAATCATTATCATATGTCACACTTGGATACTATTAAGTCCAATGAACTTGGTATGTCTAGTGGGACTTGCCCCTTACCTTGATACGGTTCGGTTTGTGACCCTATTTGGGGAGCTCAAGCAAAGAGAGCGAACTTGCATGATTTGATATATGCAAAAAGTTAATTTGTTTTATGCTCTTTTGTTAATTGCTTGAGATTCTTGGTTGCACATATGCTTATATGTTTTTCTTAATAAGTGGGCACCATTGCTTTGTTTGCAATCCATGTCATATTTATGTTCAAACATGCATTTTTAGACTAGAAGATTTAATTTGGAAAGTACATTTGAATGACCTATAATTTATCTCCATGACATGTGAACTTGCTTATTATGTCATGCTTAAAATGATATGCATGAATTAAGTTTGATTGCCTTAGTGCAAATGTGGATGAGTGCAAATGAGAAGACTAATCAATAAGGATCTTGTATCCATGCAATTAATAAGGATTTTATATCCAAATCGGTCTTCTTTCTTTTCTTAATGGTGAAACAAGACTACTATCATACGGATAATTATCCAGAAAAATATAACAGGATCTCTTCGTCCAATGTCTTGATTTGCCTTTAAGGATTGATATAGTTGCTTTATTTTCAAATATTTGAAACTATATCTTGTTTGCTTATGACAAAAGGGTACAACTTGGTTTGAATTCTTTTGGAAACCCTTTTGATGTTTGCTTTGCCAAATACCATTTGTTTTGGATTTGAATTCAACATGTCTTGCTTGCAAAGCATCCTTGTCACACATTTTTCTTTAAATAAAACTCTTTGAATCTCTCTCAATTACTTGTGTTGCATAAAAAAGGGGAGCTCTCCTAAGGGGAGCTCCTTTGCCTATCTCATGATAAAAATAGGGAGAAGTCTTGAGAAATATAGGGGAAGCATTGGTAATGCTTTAGGGAGAGATCATGAAAGAGAGTAACCCATTGAGGGGGAGCATTGCACATGCATTTGTTTATATTGCTTTATTGAGTGCAATTGCTTTTTATGTTTGTTCACCTCACATGCACTTGTTCTTGGAAAGAGTTTTATTGCTATTGTGTGTAGTTATGATGATCTACGAAGAGATTGAAGACCTTGAAGACTTAGATTATTAGGTATCTCTATTTGTAATGTAGAATGGACTTTCATAGACTTTCATGGACAATAGCCAGACTTTCTTATTGTGTGAGGAATTATTTGTGAGTGGTTGTTTGTCATGAAATAGCCAAATGGGGAATATTGTAAAGACCTCGATTTTATGATTGACATATTTCATGAAAAAACGCACCACATTGGGGATGAATGTGTAATGGATAGCTTAGGTCCTCATTGGCAAGCTTCCAAGCATCTCCATGACTTCAAGAGCAAAAGGTATATTCATTTGACTTTGCCTCTTGAAGAGTTTAGGTGCACACACACACCTCATGCATGCTTTGTTGATCTTGCATTTGTGTTGATATTGTTTATATGTGTGCATCTCTTCACAATCACACTTGCACTTCATTTATAGATTTAAGTGTGGTATTGTGCTGTGTTCGCGCTTGCACGATGGTGTGCTTGTTTTTAGCGCTTTGAGTGACCATATGAGAAGGTCTCATTCTTCTCTTAGTTTAGTTATAGGGAGTAAGGTGTCTAGTTTCAAAAGAGTTGTATTTCAATGATTTAAATATTTTTTAAAACTGACCTTCGTATGGTCTTATGACCATATCTTTTTATCAAAAGATTCAAAATGAGTTTTAAAAATTTATGTCCAAACTAGACACCCATACCTTTCCAACAATATATTATTCGTAATATTTCATGACCGTTTGGATTGGTTTTGAAATCTCCAAAGTGACCACAAAAACAGGGGATCTCTGTTGTTGTCAGTTTCTGAGCTTTCATCACTAAAAGGACCATACCTTTTTATACAGACATCCAAATTATGATTTGTAAATTTGAGTAGAAATTAGACTTCAATACCTTTCCAACGGTATATAATACGAAAGGTTTGGATGTCGTTTGGTCATGTTTTGGGTTACTCGAAGCTTGAGATGTTGTGCTGTCAGGCGTGTACCGCGGTCTAGACAGCTTTTGGTGCACATGCCTAGCCAGCAACCTAGGCAGCGGTGATGTCCAGCCATACCATGCTGACTAGACAGCGGCCTAGACATTTACCTACCCAGCGGCATGCACAGCGGTCGTGACGGGACTTTGTTTCCCAAGTCCAAAACGATGTCGTTTTGTGTAGGGCTTTTATATATATGTTCTTTTCTTCTTCCTTGCTTCTTGAGAGCTCAAAGAACATAATTTTAGAGTGAGAGAACCTCCATTAGAGAGAGAAAGCTTCAAGCTTTGTGTTTGACTCTCCAAACCCCAAACTCTTCTTCATCTTGCATTCAAGCATCATTCCAAGCATGGGTTTTCATATATTGGTAAGTAGAACAACCATTGTTGTTCACTTATTGTTCTAGCTTACCAAGACATGTCATTTATTACTTAAAATAGCATTTCTTCATATTAATTTCATATTTATTAAAGTTATGACATATTTGGGGTTTGAATTGTGATAGCTAGCATATAGGTCATATTTGCCTCTAGCTAATTAGGTCATATTAATTGTATTTTGATGATTACATTTATGACCATGTCATGCTTAATGACAACATATGTTAAAGTGGCTTTGTTTGATAACTAGATTGTAATATCGCATATTCATATCTAGTTAGGTCTTTATGTATTGCATTTAGACATTATTGCTTATGCCTCATTAATTGCATTTATTGATTGCAAAATTGCCCTTGATTGTTTGTTGTTGACAACTTGTGTTGGTTGGACTTTTATTGATTATTAGGTTGTTAGATTTTACCTACACATCTAATTAAGTCCTTTGTATGGGCATGTGGCCATTGTTTGATAACTAGGATGTTTAATTTCATTATCTACATCTAGTTAAGCATTTTGTGTTTGGTCCTACACATAATTGCATTTGAGCATAGTGTCATATATACTCTTAGACCATATACTCTTAATTGAGTCAAAGTCTTGTGACATCGGTGTGAAGTTGCACAAGCAAAAGAAGCCTTGCAACCAAGGGTGGGTTGGCAAGCAATTGGTCGGGTATCCACTATAAAAGGCCCGAGGGGTAGAGTAGGAGGTGCTCACGCCAAGAGTAGTGGATCAGGGGATATCACTTGGGACTGAACCAAGAGTGGTGAGTTGTAGTGGCCATAGCCCGAGGTTGTCGAGGGTGAGAGTCCTAGTATCACTTGAGGTGTAACTTTTTACTCATATAGTGGATTTTTAAGATTGAGTGTGGCGCACTTAACAGCCCGTGGTTTTTCCCATTTGGAGGGCTTCCATGTATACATCTTGTGTTGTTTATATTTTTGCACTTTACATTTGATGTTGTATGTTTGTTTTATTGGGTGAATTTTGAAAATTGACTAATCAAGAAAATTTGGCAATTGACTTGATTAAAACCTATTCACCCCCCCCCCCCCCCCCCCCCCTCTAGGTTATTAGACACACGCTTTAGGGAATTTTCAATACCTTTCTTCGTCTTTTTCAAATTTACACACTACAGGGAGATGTGACCAAAGTCACTTCATTTGTAGCATTGAATGCCCTTCTTAGAGTCATTCTCTTGTGATCTTTCACCCTTCACGAAAGGGGTATTCTTCTTCACTTCCTTTCCCTTAGAACCAAATCCCTTCTTCCCAAACTTCATGAATTTCTTGAATCTTTTAACCATGATAGCCATCTCCCCATCTGAGTATTCCTCTTTCTTTTCAACCTTGGAAGTCTTTAATGTAATACTTTTTTCCTCTTTTGGAGGTGTAGGTATAGAAGTCCACGTAGACTCATAAGCTAGAAGTCTTCCAATGACCTTACTTGGCTTTATATTCTTGTAGTGACTATTCTATTCAAGATCCGTTACCTTGGATTCTAACCTTCATAGAAGTGGCCTCATAATCTTTTGCTTGATTCTTCTATCTGAATAAGAGTCACCTAATTGATGGCTTTGAATGAAAATGTCCATCAACATCACTTGAAAGTCACTGAAAAACTCATGCTCCTCCTTTCTAATCACCTTAAATTGCATCTGTAGGACTTAGAGCTTGGAATCCTTGACCACTTTAGTTCCTTCATAAGCAGTCTATAAAATCTCACATGCCTTCTATGCATTCCTATTGGTTCGTATCAACTCATATTAATTATCATCCATGGCACAAAGAATGACATGCATTTTCTTGTTGTTCCACTTGGATGCTTCAAACTCTTATGTGCTCCATTGAGACTTAGGCTTGAGAACTTCATCTACATCATCATTGGTCATATTCGAAAGATTTTATCCATCTTCAAATTCCATCCAAATACAGTCTTCTATTTGCCAAAGACAGGACTCCATCTTGCCCTTCCATGAAGAAGAATTCACCCATTCAGCAAAGGAGGTCTTGTGCTTGAAGCTCCCCTAGTTCCTCCACCGTTCCCACTCATAGTGTTTGGGGTTTATGAATGAAATGAGTGCAAACGAAATGCAAAAAACAAAATGCAAAATGCAAGACACACACAAATCATGGATCACCTAAGTATGTCTAGACAGCGGCTCGGATACCAATTGAAATTCCCTTACAGTGTATGTCAAAACTAACCTAGAGGGGGAGTGAATATGTTTTAATTAGATTGATTACCAATTTTTCAAATAATAAATGTTAATGAAACTATCCCATATTCTTAAGCATTCAATTAAACAAAATTAAGCATAAAACATAAAAAACACAAGTGTTTTATTTATGTGAGAAACCCTTTAACTGGGAAAAACTCACGGGCTAACCACTTAGTCACACATGATCCATAAAATCCACTACTTGAATGAAAGTTTACAACCTAGGTTGATCTCCTGTCACACCATTTACGTTTACTAACCCTTTCACTCTACCCAACGGCCATGTAATAGTGAACTTTTACCAACAAGCTTGTGCACTAAACACTTAGTCCCAAAGCTTAACCACTAATGAAGAGAAAATGCAATCTATATGAATATATGGAAATATTATAGATGCAAAAATGATAGGTCAACACATTTAAGCTTATCTAAGGATTTAAATATGGCAATAAATGCAAAATCCTAGATATCAATTATCTAAATACAAATACAAATAGATTTAGCTAAAAGGGCAAAATGGTCACCAATCCTAGCTATCATTAATCAATGTCTTCAACCAATAAACAACAACCCAATCATGTTATAAATGCAATTAAAAATAAAGACATGAATAAAATTCACTTAAAAGAACTAAACCTAAGCAAAACAAGAACCATGGAGATGCAAAGAGATGTAATAAAGGATTAGGGCAAGTTCAAGTTACCTGGTCAATGAACGCATGAAGAATCCATGATGAGATGATGCTTGTGAGATGCTAGATGCTGACGGATGGAAGTTTGGTTAAGTAAAGATCACTTCTTGGGCGTCTCTCTCATAATGGAATTACTTTCTCTCATGAAAACAATGAATTCTAGACTCCTAGGCTGAAGTTTGAGAGAAGAAGATGAATATATAGTGTGAGAAAAAACGAAGCAGAAGAAAACCGGAAACTACCCTAAGACAGCGCAACGCGTGGGTAGGACCCACACACTACCTATGGTTATGCTCATGCATTGGGACTCTAAAAAACCTTCCAAGCCCATTACGTTGGTACTGTGTGAGTACCTGCCCGTGTATTACCAGTGTAGTGCCAGTGATGTGCCCACACAAAACACTGGACAAAGAGACATCAGACCTAGAAGTGCGGGTGCTAAGTAGGTAGCCTACCCGTGTAATTATCCTCTTACTACCTTGTATGGGGTTGCTAAAAAGAAAAACTAACACACTAAGCACACAATGGAATGCACACAAAAAAGTTACTAAGGCACAATGCAAAATGAACATGCTAGAATAAGAATGAAGTGTGTGTGTATGTGTGTGTGTGTGTTTGTGTGTGTGTAACTAAATCTCTTCAAAGAGTTAAGCAACCTTTGATATACCTTTTGAGCTTGAACTTGGTCATGAACAAGAATGACCTAAACTGCCCTTACATATATAATACCCAATTGTGGTTGTCAACAAAATAAACCAATTAAAAATTAGGAACTATATTGAAGTATGTACTGTGTAGTTGTGCCAAAAAAAAAACAAATGAAAGTAAAAAAGAAAACAGAAGTTAGAAATTTAACTAGGTGTTTACCTTTCTAAATGACACTACTCCTAATTAAGTTAATCTACTCCTAAAGGCAAACACTCTAAGTTATGAAAATAAGAGTGGCTTGGAGAGATGAATGAGAATGACCACACAAGGGTTAATAAGTTTACTATACATTAATGCTCATCTATTAGATTGTTAGGTATTAGGCATATCCGCTCAAATCAAGGGTTTGTTCTAGCCTAAATCCAACTTAGGGTAGCCATTCATTTTAGCTTAGGGTTGAAGAGTGTGTTGAAAAGCCTTACGAGCACGAAACCGCAATCGAAATTTGTGAACTATTCTACAAGACTTTGGCAAATTGAGCTCTAATATTAGCTCGGTAAAGTAGATAGCAATGTTAGGTTTAATGACTTGGATAAAAATTCCAAAGGGGGATATAGCAAATTCGTCTCCAACCATAACTCACCAAGAACCCCTAGAGTGAGAAATTGTTGAAGAACCCTTCTTGATCAAGAACATATAACCAAAAACTATTTTAGCAAATCATGTATCAAACAAGTTTTTTCCACTCTTGAGAGCTATTAGCCAAGATCATACCCGGAAAGGCCCTTCTAAAGACACATCCCTAACTAATTCTCATACATCCAAATTGATCCTAATAAGGCATTTCAAATAATCCACCAACACACATACAATCATGTGATGCTTAATTAATCTAATCCTAAAATATATCCCAATCATGAATTAATATAAATTTCCAATTATCCATACACATGAAATTCACAACATGAGTATAATTCATATTTATAGCAGGAATCAAACAAGACTCAAATGATTATAAGAATAATCATATATAAATTGCAAAGTGTAGGTTTACAAGTACTCCTAAGTTAGGATTACACTTTTAAGAAAATAAGAAATATAAAGAGATGAGATAAATGAGATACAACCCTTGTAGAAATACCTCCAAGACCTCATTTCCATGCTTGGCTTAAAAAAATTTCAAAGACCACTCCTTTCTCCTTGCAATCTACTCTCAAATGGATGGTTGATAGGAAGGAGGTGTGATAGAGAGACGTCTATGGAGGGAAACCTCCATGGATGCTCTTGGAAGCTCCTATCCCTCTTTTGGAATGAAAAAAATGATGAAGGAAATGAAGAGCGGCTATAAAATTATGAAGAGAGAAGAAAAGGTGTATTTAGAGTGTGGGGAGGCTAGATCACGTTATTGAGGTGAAAGAGCAAGTTTGTCCTCTACATGCTTTGAGACGAGTGTTGAGGCGAGTAGAATTGTCACCTCTGAGGCCACCTTACCTTTTGCGAAGTTTAGGCAGAGGTTGAGGCTAGTAGTGAGGAAAGTGAGGGTTAGTCACCTTATTGTTCGCCTTGCACACTGGTATGGAATTGCAATCCAGTTACTCAAACATATATAACTTCCTCTAGAAAATCGGAATTGCAATCAGTAAAATATTTTGAAAACTAGACATGTTGGGCTTTCTGAATATATTAGGATCTCAACGTAGTTAGATATGAGGTGTAATTTATGGCCTCTGTAATTTAGATATTCTACTCAAGCCTATACAATTTCATCCCTTAAGTTGTTGGAAAATAAAGGGAATTCTGCCACGGTCTAGATATTTTGTTTAGGAAAATAAAGAGCTCATGCATGATGGTTGTCATAAATTATATCATCGCATAAGGCAACGAGCAAAACTTTAACAAATATGTGCTACCTAGTTGGCCAGACTTAGAAAAAGAGTCCATTTTTGAAGAAAGTTTCAACACCTTCAGTAAAGGCATAAATCACCAAAGCTACAAGGAAGTCTCATACCAATCTAGGGAAGAATAACCCTCTAACAAAATCTTGGTAAAGGTGAGCACAAAATTGATAAGTGTCGGTAAGGAATTAATGTTGCCGATGGAACTATTAAAGAAGGAGAATGATGCACTTCAAGAGAAGTTAGTGGAAATTTCCCGACAAAAAGAAGAATGAGTGAAGATTATAGGAAGGAGTTGCAGCACATGAAGAAGGAGTTATAGGGCAAGAAAGCTTTAAAAAGGGTGAAAGTTTATGAACTTGAACAAGGAAACAAGAAGCTCACACTTGAAATTAAATCGCTCAAATAGGAGAATGGCTTACTATAGGAGAATGGCTTACTTTGAAAAAAGATGGAGGAAGTTGTTGACAAGAACAAGTAGTTATAAGTGCAAATGAAGAGCCTTAAAGATGAAAATAGTACACCCTTAAAGGATTTTGAGATATCAAAGAGGATTTTGTAAAAAAAAACCGATAATGCAAGCCAAGATTGAAATAAGGGACAAGGCTTTGGAGATAATGAAGTAAAAGGATATTGACCACCTTGCGGAGATTGTAAAGGCTAAGCAAGAAATTGATGCAATAATCAAATAAGTTTCTTCACTTCCAAGAAAAGAGAGACTTTAGATGGGTCAAAGAAATTCATGTCCCAATGTTAAGAAGCAAAATCCTAATAAAGCAAAGAAGAAGAAAGTCAACAAGAGTCGTAAGCATGCCCCACTTCCACCTCCAACAAAGACCCACCAATAAGGTATCATCTCTAACCTTATCCTCGCGTGTAGGAACCCAGAATTATATTGTGCAGCGAAAAAGGGGTCTAAATTTTTGTATGCAACTTGTAAGCCGTATACAATATATAAGAATATATAAAGAGAATTAGGTTATACCCTTGAAGACCTAATCCTTCGTTTCTTTAAGCTTTTATTCCGATTTCATACCACCAATTCTTCCTCGCTATGCCCCACGATTGGGCAACTACGTGTGGGTGCTTCACAATCTTCAAGGAACATAAAGGAGGATACAGAGGCTTGAAGAAAAACTTATTTTTCTTCTTGATGAGTTCGACCGCACAAGTGGAAGAAAAATACTTTTTTTTCTTTGCTCGAACGAATTTTAAGCCTAGACTCTCTAGGTTTTCTTGCTCTATCTATTTGGTTCACTAATTCACAATTAGTCTATTTTCTGGTTATGCAAATATATCTATATATATTTAAAACCAGATACATAGATTTTTCCAGATATACCTTTATATATTTAAAAGAATAATTAGTATTTAAATGTCCTAGGTAAAGTAGGATTTTAACTCCCACTTAACCCTAGTTGACTTAGACTTAAATACTAGACTTAGTAAAGGATAAAATAATCTAATTATTTTATCTTTGTCTCATTCATGATTTGAACCTGCAACCTCCAATAAATAATTTTCAAAATTTTCTTTTTGATTTGATCTTCAATGTGTGTTCATTTTTTATAAGTTACTCATCTTCTTTACATTTTTCTTGTGATCAACTTGTTGCATCTCTTGATTTGATTATGAAATTTGATGAGAATGATTTGGATTCTATTTAGAGTGATTTTTGAAATTAGCTCTTGTGTTTTTTATTGAATATCATTTTAGCTAATTTTGATGAACATGAACTTGAATCTAGAAAACTTTGTATCCTTGTTCTTGATTGTTGATTTCTATTATTTAAATTTAGTTCTTATTTGATTGAATATGTTGATAATTTCAAGTGTTGATTTGAACAATTGATTTCAAAGCTAGTTATGTGCCTTTTGTTTCAAACTTGTTATTCTCGCTTTGATTGACATGTTTAGGTCTCTAGATATCATTGTGAACGATTTTTGAATGCCTAATCTAGATTCCCTATCACTTGTTCATAAGAATTAGTTACATTTGCTTGTTAGCATGATTTGTGGCATACTAATTTTTCATAGAGTATATTTGATCTACATGCTCTATTTGCTTGTGTTTTGCTTCATATTTGCACGTTTGCATTGCACTTAGCGTAAGGAAAAAATTGGTTTTGATAAAAATTGAGTAGTAGAAAATATATAGGTTTCGAAACTTTTCCTTTAGAAAACATATTTTCTTAACCGATCAAGCCTTCTAAGCTATGACCCGCGATCTGATAACTTATGTATGGGCACGTGAGGGATATAGACAGGACTAGATGGAGGTTATAGAAGAACAAGTAGACAACACTTTGTCCCCTTTTTTTGAGTTTGGCTGGGTTCTACAAGAAAAACAAAAAAAAAACCTTTTTTTTCTCATTACTTCACCCTCTCTCTCTGTATTAGGTTTTAGGTTGCTTACTTTTGTTTCCTGATATGTATCTATTTATATATCAGGATCCTAGGGTTTAGTAATCCAAGTCAAAATAGGATTCTAAATCCGATTTTAATTTGGTCACCACTAGGACTTGAACCTGTGACCTCTCGGATTAAAATAATCTTATTATTTTTAATCCTTTTGTATTAGTCATGGTTTGAACCTGTAACCTCCAATTAATAATTATATAATTTAATAATTCGTAATTATTAATATAATTCAATTATTAATATACTAATCAAATAATATTATTATTTAATTAGTTCCCTGAATTTATTCGTGTAACTTTTGTAACATAATTAATTGGACTAACCAATTAATTTAACTGTGACCCTTATTGTCAATAATCATAAAGGCCTAGCTAGGGGACCTAATGGACCCACAGTTTTGAGCTCCAATAATACTTAGAAATATTAATAAATCTCTTCATTTAATATTTTAAGATTATTAACCTCTAAGTTACTCCACTAAAAACCCAAGGCTACACTCTCGAAACTGCAGATGTATTACAAAGACTAAAATCTTAGTGTCATCGATATAGCTAATACATATGATATGATCCTCCACGACTAGTCCATAATTAGAGTAAGGTCATAAAGTCTGTTAAACCTCTTTAATTATATCTTTTCCTTTAAGTACCATTGATTCTTTAATAAACGGTTATATCATGTCTTCCATTACAGTAGAAGGAGAGCATTCTTAATTGTTCAAGCCTCGAGTCAACCCTTAAAGGAACTACTCCTCTACTTCTCACAAGAAGAAGTGGACTCCTCTACTGTGTGCGAACCTTCCCAGCCACAAACTAAACTATGACTCTGAGATACAGAGTTATTGATTGGGGAATATTACTCTGATCTCACCCATGGTGTATCAAAAGTCACTATCCAACCTGAAGGAGTCAGTAAGACACTCAGAATTAAGATCACCCATATACAACCATCATTTATCAATATATATGAATCTCTTCATTTAACGGACCTTGGTGAGAGATTCATATATATCGTGGCCATGGCCTTGTCCTATATGATTTCAGCATATAAAGTTTATGTGTTCCCACGACACTACATGAGTAGTCTGGGATAAGACCACTCTACATTACGGAATAGACCTTAACTATAGATTAACCAAAAATGAAGTACCCTACTTTATTTGCTCTTTACAGACTCGTTAGATTGCATACCTCAAACTCAATCCTTCTATATATGACACTCATATACTTAACATGAGATTATATCCTGCAATCATAAATGTTTTACACACATGATATAAGCGTACAAATTTTAATAAATCAATATTTATATAATGAGAAACTAACTTCTTTTATTCATGTTTTTATAATGTTTACATATTACAAGCTTTAAGGCATAAACACTAACACTTAGATCATTGCCTTACAAAAGATGGAAGTCTCTTGTTTGAGTGTGAAGCTCTTACTAGACCAAGAAATCTTACCTAGGATTGTGAGAATCCTGATAGTTAAGCAAGGAAGTCTTAGCTAGGTTTGGGGTGATCCGGATAGCTAAGCAATGGAGTCTTGGCTAGGATCGGGGTGATCCAGATAGTTGAGAAAGAAAGCAAGTCTCTCACTAGTAAAAGGCTTGATGGTAGGTTAGAATAGGACGATCCAATAGGGTGGATCATTTGTATTGATCGCTTGAGGATGTACATTCTACCAAGTACTGAAAGAAAGTGTTGTCAGTAGTTGTTAAATCAACCAGTGGTTGTTAAATCAACCAGTGGTTGTTAAATCAACCAGTAGGTTGTTTCCTCTAATTTTGAGGTTTTACCACGTTAAAAAAAAACATTGTGTTGGTTTTATTTTATTGAATTCATTTACTTTAAATTATAGTAGTTTCTCTAAATTGCTATATCTTTTATATCTGTTACTACTAACCATCTTGTGAGCTTTTCAGCGTTTGCTCTGAAGAGTGCTTTGATAGTTTGTTTGTGCAACAATCAAAGGCCGAAAAAGGTTGTTGAAATTAGATCCAACCTATTTACACCCCCTCTAGGTTGCTAAATATCCATCTTAGGAAATTTCAATTAAGAAGAGATATTTTTCATTAAGATGTTGATATAGGGAGTTTGTGTGTTTATGAATATATCTCACCAATCTTCTATGTAGAAGATGTGTTCTTGTTTTCTCTCAAGTGCTTAGTTGACCAAATAAGGGATTTTTGAAGACTCATGAATTGTTAAAGAAATTTTAGTCTTGGGATCTCTTTTAAATGTGAGGATGTGTGAATGTAATCATTTTTTAGAATGTTTGAGTGAGCATTATATAGTGAGGTTGAGGTTTTATCATGGAACGACCAAAGGGGGAGATTGTTTAGTTTTAGATTTGTGTTGACTTGATTCCATAACAAAATGCTCTTTATTTATATTGCATATTCTATCCTCAATAGTTTGGTGATATTCATTTGTTAATCGAAAGAGGACATTATTTATAGATATGGACATCGTTGCTCCAATTATTAAATGTGAGTAGAATATCATCATATAGATGTTTTGATGTAATGGATATTAAATCTTAACGTTAAGTTTTCAATAGTGTCCATTGAAATATGGCTTCTGGACAAGTCAAAATATCCAAGTTCAAAATGTGGTCATATTTTAGATATGGTAACTAGAAGAGCTATAGGCGGTCTATGAGCTCTTGGCGATTACTGGTATTCTTCACGATGATGCACTATCTCTATTAAGATTGTCTAGGGTATGAATGAGAACAATTAACTTATTCTATCTTTATTTAAGAGTTCAATTTTAGTTATTTAGTGGAATGAACTAAAATTTATAGATCGGACCTAAGTGAATCGTATGTTGATTGTGATTAGGTTATGTCTATTGAAGCTTAAATTTAGATAGTCCGTCAAGATCCTCAATCCATACGAACTTACATGAATCGCTTAATATATTCTACCGGACCAATTTATGGGTCAATTTAGAATTGTGTCAAGGCATGATGACCTATTTCTTTTAGCAAGAATGGGTCTAGTTACAATTTAGACATTTTATTAAGGACCAATGGATTTAATAAAATAGGAAAAACAATATATAGGCTCATTCATGGACTTGGGTGGCAAGGCTATATATAATAGCCTTATAAATTATTTTTTATTTTACTATTTACAGTACAAGAAAATGGGCTTTTTAACACGGGACATCTACCGCAGGCCATCTACCACGAGCATCTTAGGCCAGTTTTAGAAAAGCAATAACAACAACAGACCTTTAAAAGCCCATGGTCAATATTATTTATGCCACCAGCCTTCAGATGCCCGTGGTGGATAACTTTTAATAATCGCGGGCAATTTAAGGTCCATATTGGATATGTTTATAATTACCACGGGTCTTTATATGCCCGTAATAGATAATGTTGGTAATTACCACGGGCAAATGAGGGACGTGGTAATTGATATTATATATATTTACCTCTTGAAAATCCCCAAATTAAATCCCTAATCTCACTACTCTCTCTTCTGTGAACAAACAACCTAAAACCTAAATCAAAGTTTGAGTCTCTTCCTCGTCACTAGAGGTTGCTTCCCCAGTGCAGAAGAAATGAAAGACCTGAAACCGTCGTCGAAGTTTCCACTTGGTCCTTCAACTTCGGTCAGTTTCGCTATTAATTAGTAATTTTTCAAATTAAGTGTAAGAACTAAAACACCATAAAGTAAATATTGCTAAACTATAAAACCTAAGGCCCTGTCCTGCAGCTGTTTTTCTGTCCGTTTTTATTTTATTTTTCAAAAACGATTTCGAAAACGCGTTCGTTAATAGTTTTTCATTTTATTTTCGAAAAAAAAAAAATGAAAAACAAAATTAGTGTTAAAAGTGAAAGATTTGAAAAATACAAATGTTTGTTTTTTGTTTTTTGTTTTTGTTTTTAATTTTATTTTTCACTTTTTTTTATATTAAAAAAATTCTTAAACTATTAATTGTACTTTGATATGACTAAGTCAGGACGGAACAAGATATTCCAGAATATATATATATATATATAATATTATAATATATATTACTATAAAATATTATATATTATAATATATAATATTTTATAATTATGTAACTATTACAAAATAATATTCTATAATATATATACAATAATAAAATATTATATATATAATATATATGTAATAATATATATAATATTATTATGTATATATATATTAAAACTACATATATTATGCTATATATATAATAATAATGTATTATATAATATTATATATATATATATGTATATATATAATATCAAATATGATATATTTGTGATATATTATGTATTATTATATACAAAAATATAATATAAAAAATATAATAATATTTCATATATATAAAATATAATATTTTTTAATATATAAAATAATATATATATATATATATAAATTATAATATATGTAATAATCTTTAATATATTATTATAATATGTATATATATTAATATAATATATACAATTATATTTTTATTACATAATATATATATATATTATTTATTTATAATTTAAGAGTTTATTTTTGATTAATTCATTTTTTTGATATATTTTTTTGAATTAATTTTTGATGTGTTACTTCTGTTTAATTTAAAAATTACAATATAAAAATTATATTAGTTAATTATTTAATCAGTTTGTTTATAGTTGTAATAATATTAAACAAAATACTAAAATTGATATTTCAATTTTGGATAGTTTTTGGTTAACCTACCAGACGCGTTTTTTCCGTTTTTATTTTTAAAATACAGCTTTCAATATTTGCTACCGGACACGTTTTCAGAATTCGAAAATGAAACCTAAAATACTGTTTTCATTTTCGTTTTTATTTTCGAAAAACAGGAACCGAAAAAGGCTTACAGGACGGGCCCTAAATAAAATGGAGTTTTTTCGATTTTTGGCTAGTTTTGTAGTTAGTTATTAAACTAAAAAAACACTGATTTCAAGAGAGTAGGCACCAAATGATGGGGATGAGATTTTATTCGGCTCATTCTTGTTTGCATTTGTTTTTCTTTATGAGAAAAATATATATTTTTTGTATGAAAAGTTTTGTGATATGGGGAGTGCAAGGTTGGTGTTTGATGGAAAGCGTATGAGTGATAAATGGTGAGATATCGAGGACTCTACTTTAATGTTTATTTAATGAAATTATAAAAGCAGGGTGGTGGCTTCACACTTCACAGAATCACTCATAGGTGGAGGCGGCCTTCCTTCTTCCGGTTGGTAAGATCTCTTGTACTAAAGCTTGCTGGTATCAAGATCAGTTTTTTTTTTATGAATTGTCATCTGGGTCTGATCAAATTCATGTAAAAATTTTGTGATCTGTGATCTTCATACTGTAGATTGAAATACATATTCATATAAAATTTGTCAAACTCATTTTATGGTTTCATATTCTTTGCCTATTGGTGAAAGTGATTGAATATTGTTCACTTGTACAAGTTTTTAATCAACAATATGGAGTATTTATTTTTCATGCAATTCAATTATAATTTTAGTAGCGGGTCAGTCAGTCAGTGAAAGCTTACTCTGAAATTTAATGTTAAGCACACAAAAATTTTAATATTTGAAATAGAACCCTTAATCACATATTTTCGTGTTCTCTGTTGTATCTTTTGTGATATATTAAGTGGGGGCTTACCTCCTTTGAATTCAAAAGCTTGTAAAGTTGAACACCGATTTATGACTACTAGGCATCAGGTGTAGAGGACTAGTGGACTCTTAGACGGCGTTTGGTTACGATGGTGGAATGAGAAATAGAATATAAAGAAATAAAAAACTGATTTCTTTGTTTGGTTAGGACTTTAGAATCAATATCTGAATCAGTAATATTTTGTTTGATTAACAACTGAATGGAATGGAATCAACTGTATTTTGACCAAAATACCCCTAATTACAAAACATTTATAATAACATTATATATTATGGATAATAAAAAAAAATGAAGGTATATATAATATTATATTTATATATAAATATAATATATATATATTATAATATAAAATATATATTATTACAATATATGTTATATATTTCTATATTATATATTATATATTATATGTTAGTAATATTAATACTATTATATATTATATAATATATATTTATATATATATATATATATATATATATTATATATTAAATAAAATATATCATATACATATTACATAATAATATATATTATAAATATTATTATATATATATATTTTTTAATATACATTATTATATATTATATATTAGAAATATTATATATTATATATTATATTTTAGAAATTTTGATATTATTAATATTAATATTATTAAATATATAAATATTATATATAATTATATAACGTGTATATATATATATAATAATATATATAATTAGAAAATATAATGTTCATTTTGGATAATAATAATAAAATATAAAAGTATAAATTATATAATAATATATATTATAAATATTATATATATATATTTTTTTTAATTTATATTATTATATATTATATGTTATATATTATATATTATAAATATTATATATTATATATTAGAAATATTGATATTATTAATATTAATATTATTAAATATATAAATATTATATATAATTATATAATGTGTATATATATATATATAATAATATATATAATTAGAAAATATAATGTTCATTTTGGATAATAATAATAAAATATAAAAGTATAAATTATATAATAATATATATTATAAATATTATATATATATATATATATTTTTAATTTATATTATTATATATTATATGTTATATATTATATATTATAAATATTATATATTATATATTAGAAATATTGATATTATTAATATTAATATTATTAAATATATAAATATTATATATAATTATATAATGTGTATATATATATATATATAATAATATATATAATTAGAAAATATAATGTTCATTTTAGATAATAAAAATAAAATATAAAAGTATAAATTATATAATAATATATATTTATATATAATATAATATAATATATATTATATATTATATATTAGAAAATATTATATATTATTATATACATAATGTATATATATATATATAATATTAGAAAATATAATATATATATTTTGGATAATAATAATAAAATATAAAAGTTTAAATTATATATATATATAATATATATAAATATAATAATAATATAATATATATTTTGGATAATAATAATATAATATATTATTAATATGCAATAATAATATATATTTATAATAATAATAAATATAATATATATATATATATATATATATTATTTATTTTTTTGGAAATGAGGGTATGTTTGGAATTGAGTTGTGGGATAGAGGGTTATTTTTGGAAAGAAAATGTGTTAATGGAAGGGAATGGGCATTCCATTGGTTTTTGGATGGAATGCTCATTCCACCAAAATGGTGGAATCCCCATTCCAATGAAATGCTCATTCCATTGGAATTTAACAAACTAAACAAATGGAATGAATTTCTTTCCATTCCATTCCATTCCACCCAACCAAACACCATCTTTAAGGAAAACCTGAATGCATTATCTTGAATTCTGTTAGTTCTTCCATTTATAGCAACTCAACCTCTAATGAATTTTATTCTAGCTTGATATTGTAAGTTCTTTTATGTTCTATATATTTGCCTCGTCTTCAATTTTGAAGTAAAAGTTTTTTTTCCAAAAAAATAGGTTCCCACCGTGGATTCTTATCAATGTAAGAAAAAGTTGACATGACCACTACTATCTTGGGCTTCAAGATTTCAATGCCCATAATGATTACTCCAACAGCAATACAAAAAATGGCACAACTGGAACTCTATAAGGTATATAATATCCCTACTTTGTGAACTTCTTCTCTATACATGGTATTCTTTGAATTGGCAATATTTGGAGTGAGTGGATACAGTTAGTTAATTCATATTTATGTCCATGTGCACAGGTTGGCTGCAATTATGCATTTATAGAACTGTACAGTTGTACATTACCACATTCATAAAAAAGATGTAGATCATGTTATACTTGTACTGATATTGACCTCGTAGATTTATTGATCTTAAAGTTCCCATAAAAACAAATTTACTGAAAATATGAATCTAAAACAAGTTCAATATGACAATATCTTATAAGGGATTGCAATAGTTGATGCAAAAATATGTAATATCTATTTTCAAGAAGAATTATATATATTGCTTCTTCCATATGCTTTCTAGATGTGTATGTGTGATATATAATGTGAATTTTTATTGTTCTTTAGTTGTTAAGTCTTTAATACTAGTGCTTGATCATTGGTTTAATACCATGTTGTAATATATATATGGATTGTTTAATTATTAGTTTAATATTATGTTATAATATTATTTATAGGATAGTGATAATATTGACAAGTTTTTTTTCTAGTTCATCACATGATTCTTGGACTGAGTTACTGGAGAGTTGTGTGAAGATACTGGTTAGCAAAATTCCTTTGATGCACCCTACAAGTGACTTACAAATTCTTGAAGATGCTAGAGGCAATATAGCTTGGATTTCGATGAATATTTATGAGTGGACTTAATGTTAGGTCATGTAGATTTTGTAATTAGGTGAATGTTTATGGGTGAATTGAACAATTTTAGTACTTGAGGATTTTTAATTGAATGTTTATGGATTTTAATTTTTATTATATATATATATATGCTTTAGAACATGTTTAATATTCAAACTATTTCCAATAATAAGATATGTATAAATTCAATATATATATTTTTTTAAATAAAAAATTTAATATCTACCACCGGCATTGCCCGTTGTACCAAACGCATCCACCACGGGCGTTGCTCATTGTATGTAACACATCGACCATGGGCATTGCACGTGGTCGATGTGTTACCTACGACGAACAATGCCCGTGGTTGAAAATTGCACTTTTCCACCACTGCTCCAGCTAAAACGGGCATGGTACCTGTTGTAAATACACATCTACAACGGGAATAGCCCGTGGTTGATGTGTTTTTCTTATAGTATTGATTAAATGGAAATTAATTAATTTATTAATAAATTAATTGTTTAATTAAAAGTTTTTTTTTTCCTAGTTGGAGAAGATCTCCAAGTGTCATATTATTGTTGGTAATATGATAAGTATCAAATACTATATTTAATAAATAGATAAATAAAATGAATTTATTTATCTAGTCAAATTAGGAAGTATTTGATTTATACCAAAACTCTAATTGACAATTGGTCAAATTATGAAGTTTTGATATAATCACAATTTAATTTATATTCAATAATTGGTTATTGAATAAATACACTATTGAGTTGGATTAAGAGTCTTTGTGTGGAAAAGAAATCTTCTTTGAAAGAGGATTCTTGGTCACCAAGTAAATCCTTCTAGAAAGAAGATTATTACACACCAAGTAAATCCTCTTTAGGAGAGGATTTGGTCTCCTAAATTAAAAACAAGAGGAACTCGACCAACCCTAAGTAATTTAGGGCAAGGATTTTGGCCACTATATAGATAAAATAGTGTGAAATTTGGCCAACCTAATTTCAAGAGAGATTTCGGCCAAGCTATTTTTCTAAAAGAGAAAATTCGGCCAAGAGAGAATTTTGAGAAAAGAAAATCTGGTTCTTTTTCTAGATAAATTCGTCCAACTCTAAAGATTGATGTGTGAAAATTCGGCTAAGATAAATAGGAACAAAGAATGTCTTGTTTTTGGTAGTTCACTAGTAGCCTTTACATCAAAAGGTTTTGTGTACAACATCGAATCAAGGTTCACACGAGTTTCAATCAAATAGATTGATAATTCACAAGTGACCTAATGTTTATGGGTTTTCTCTAGGAGGATTATCGTGACTAACGAAAGAAAAAGATTTTGTTTGTTTCCATCCATGAGTATACAATTCAAAGATAAGGGAGCTCACACTCCTAGGTGATTCACGTTCGTGATTAGATTGGAAGATCTTACGGATTCAATTTGACGCTAGTTCAATCGTCATGAGAAAAAGGTACAATACTTTTAAATATACGTCAGTTAATCTAGGGTTATGGTTCTTTCTTTTAATGGAAACTTTTTTAAAATATACTCAAACCCCTTTTTACACTTCCATCGCGTTTTGAATCGATTGTTCCCTACATGATAGTCGTGAGAGAATATATTGAAGGTCGATAACTTGATAACACACTCAATATGGTTTTACTGATATCCTCTCAAGAGTTCTTGTCAATAAAATCGCAAGGCTAAATTGAGAAATCTGGTTGTTTTGTTAACAATTAGGTGAGACCTAGTCCAACTAGTAAATTATGGGTGTTGGGTCACCGTTGAACTTTGCGACTAAATTATTTTATTTAATTCAAGACAAATATTCAAAAGTGCTCTATCATGAGTGTTTACTTATATATAATTTTTATTTTATTCAGAAATCATGACCCTATCCCTAATCAACATCCTAAAAGATAATACTTTTAATAGTGATAATTATGTCACATGGAAAAGTAAAATTGGGTTGTTGTTGCAAGCTGGAAAACACAAGTTTGTTCTGTGTACTCCTATTGATGAATCTACTTAGGTGCAAAGAGACGAGTATCAGTAGTGGAATGCCTTAGATGAGATGGCTAAATGTTACATTATGGCCACCATCTCCGACGTGTTGCAACAACAACATGAAGGAACGAAGACTACTGTTGATATAATGATGTCTTTGGAGGAGATGTTTGTTATGGAGTCCAGGAAAACTAATAGAGGGGCAGTGACTGCTTTCGTGAATCTTAGGTTGAAACTTGGACAAGCTATAAAAGATCACATTATGAAAGTCATACCACATCTCAACATTGCTGAACTCAATGGTGCTGAGATAGGTGGTGAGAAAAAAATTGACATGATTGTTAACTCACTATTGGATTACTTTGATCAGTTCAAGTTGGACTACACCTTGAACAATAAGGAATACACCTTGCAGGGCTTGATGCAAGATGTTCAAAACACTGAGAAGATTCTTATGACAGGCAAGGGTTAAAAGATTTATATGGTTGGTAAAGTTGCTATTGTTAAGGCCCGTAGGAAGGTTAAGAAACAACAAAAGAAAAAATAAACTGGTCCTACCATGAAGGAGACCAAGAACATAACCAAGATCAAAGGAAGGTGTTTTTTTTATGGTGAAAAGGGACATTGGAAAATAAATTACCCAAAGTTTCAGAACAATGAGGGATAAGGTAATATTAATTGTCTTGAAATATGTTTTTTGGCAGATTCTATAGATTCTTAGGTCATGGGCTCTAAATCCACTAATCATTTGTTATTCTTTACAGAGGTTCCAGTTAATGAAAAGACTGAATGAGAATGAATTCAACTTGCATTTAGGCAACAAAGTATTGGTGTTTGCCAGTGTAGGGAGACATATTCGAGTTGATCTAGATTCTAGAAGGCATTTAGATTTTATAGACGTTTATTATGTACCTCAATTCAAGAGGAATTTATTTTCAGTTTCTTGTTTAAACAAATTTGTATATTCTGTCACTTTTAATAAAAAAATTATTATTAGTAGGAATACCAAATTTGTTTGCAAAGGTACATTGGAAAATGGTTTATTTTATTTGCATAGAAATATCTCTCACTTGTTAGACACGGAATCAACGGAACCTAATCATAAAAAAGTAAAATTATCGAAAGATGAAACCTACCTATGGCATTTACGCCTAGGTCATATTAACCTTGATAGGATCAAAAGATTGGTTAGTGGTGGACCTTTAAGTGACTTAATAGTTGATAATCTACTAACTTGTGAATCTTGTTTGAAATGAAAGATGACCAACAGATCATTCACGACCAAAGGCACAAGAGCCATTGAATGTTTAGGATTAATACACACTGATGTATGTGGTCCTATGAGCATTCAAGCTAGAGGTGGATATGAGTACTTCATCACTTTCACGGATAATTACTTGACATTTGGCTATGTGTATCTCATGAGATATAAGTCGGATGCTTTTGACATGTTCAAATCATTTAAAGCTGAAGTAGAAAATTAGCTTGAGAAACATATAAGAATCTTGAGGTCTAATTGTGGTGGAGAATACCTATCGTGTGAGTTTCAACAATGTAAGTTTCTCAGTTTTTGATTGGCTCATTTCGTTGACAACCACATTTGGGGATTAATGTGTAAGGGTAGTTTAGACCATCATTGATCAAGACCCAGCTCAAGCTTCAAAAGGTAAATCACTTGCTTAGCCTTTTCTGAAGAGTTTTTAGTGCACACACACACTCTCATGCATGTCTTTGATCATCTTGCATGAATGCTTAATTTCCTTAATTGTGTGCCTCTTTGCCATAAATCTTGTTTGGGTGTTTGTTACATTTATTTTGCCCTTAGAAAAAGAAATTTCCCCTTGACCGTGGCCAGGCCTGTGTATTGCCTCCACCGCGGTATGCACAACTGTGTTCTCCAGATGTTACACGCTGCTGCTACCGTGGCCTGTGCAAGTTGCATGCACAGCGGTCTCCCAAACGGAGTTTTCCAGTGATGCACTGCTTGCTCTACCGCGGTCTGGACATTGCTTGTACCGCTGTCCAGACAGAGGAGATTCCCAGGTGATGCACCGCTCGCACTACCGCGGTCTGGACACTTGCCTAGGCCGCGACACGCACAACGGTCATGACGGGAATCAGTTGCCCTTTGTTCAAAACGATGTCGTTTCGTGTAGGGCATATTATTTATATGTTCTGCCTCTCTTCTCTTTGATTTTGGGAGTCCAAGAAACCATTTTTGAGAGACCAAGTTTTTCTTGACAGAGAAATTGACTCCGAGAGAGAGAGAGCTCCCAAGAACTCATTTTGACTCAACCAAATTTCAATCCATGAGCATCTAGCATCTTCCAAGCATGGTTTTTCTTGTTTGTCATTGACTAGGTAATCTCTACATGCCTTAGAATTTCTTGTTCCATTGTTATGACATGTATGCCTAGGTTTAGCAATTATTGTTCATTAAATGTATGTTATTGAGTTTAATTGCATTTATAACATGCTTGGGTTGTTGATTGTTGGTTGAGATTTATATTTTGTGATAGCTAGGGTTTGTGACCTTTTTGCCCTTCTAGCTAAATCTCTATGCTTTGCATTTAGATATTGTTTAGGACTCATTGATTGCATTCTGTGATTGCATTATAGTCCTTGCCATGCTTTATGACAACTTGTGTTGATTAGCCCTTTGTTTGATAACTAGGATATATTGTTGCATAACTATATCTAGTTAAGTCTTTATGAACATTCATTTAGACATTGATATCTAGGAATTGTACTTAGTGACATTCTAAAATTCTTAGATAAGCATTTAGTGTTGCCTAGCATTACTTGCATGTTTGAATATTTTATCATATTCACTTAGGTTTTGTTTAACTCTCCATTGAGGTTAAGTCTTGTGACCAAGTGGTTAGTGCACAAGCAAATAGATCAAGAATCACTATTAAGGCCGTCGGGTAGAGTGAAAGGGTTAGTAACTGGAAGGTGTGACAGGAGGTCAATCTAGGTTGTAAACTTTCATTCAATAGTGGATTTGAGGATCTAGTGTGGCGCACATATCAGCTCGTGGTTTTTCCCATTAGGAGGGTTTCCACGTAAATACTGTGTGTTGTTATTGTTTTAAGCATAATTGATTTTATTGAATGCTTGTTTATTCTGGGTAATTTGTGTTAATATTGATTAATCGAAAAATCGGTAATTGATTCGATTAAAACCTATTCACCCCCCCCCCCCCCCCCCCCTCTAGGTTATAGACACACACGTTTTAGGGAACTTTCAAACAATATGATATTGATAATGATATAATTTCTTAGTTCTCTACGCCAGGTACACCTCAACAAAATAGGGTCGCAGAAAGGAGAAATAAAACTATTTTGGATATGGTTAGGTCTATGTTGAGTTACTCAACGCTTCCTAATTCTTTTTTAGGTATGCTTTACAAACTGTTATGTACATTCTAAATGATGTACCATCTAAGTTGGTTCCATAAACACCACATGAGTCATGGACTAGGCAAAAGCCTAGTTTACAACACTTACAGATATTTGAATGTTCTACAAACGTGTTGAAAGGAAAGATAGAAAGATGGAGTCCCGTTCAGAAACAAGCATATTTTGTGGTGTATCCAAAAGGAACTAAAGGATACTTGACAAGTGTCATTTTGTATATGTAAAATAGCTTGTCAAACAAATTTATAAAACCCTATTTGCACTCAGATTTGATAACAATATAGTAGCAAGTATGGGTATCGTCCACAGAGATCGTGTTATGCCTTTAATGATCAAATTATACTCTAAGCTAATATGCAAGAAGAACAATAGAAATGACGTTTCAAATCAATTTTGATTAAAACACAAAAAACAAGTCTAACTAACTAGAAATGCAACAAATAGTAGACCAAGATGTATGATAAGGGGACTAAGAGAATGATGTATTCAACATACAGCCATAGGTATATATGAATTCCCATTGATGCTTATTAATCCAAAGTAACCAATCTAGATGGTATAACTTAGTTGTATTAGTATTGATTACCCACAAGTGATTGCTCATTAAAATGCATATCTATCAAATAAGGGTTAATCTCTTAATAAATTCACCAACCGGTAAGGTATAGAGTTGATGCTTAATCTCTCTCAAGCAACCAATCTAGAGGGTATATAATTGGTCACTCAATTGAGATTAGATAAGGATAGAGATTAGTAAGTCTGGGTTTCACTAGAGGAGGGTACTCTTATTCAATCCTTCCATTCAAATGAGCTAAATAGAATTAAATAGAGGGTATACTCAATTCTCTACTCTAATTATTTCTTAGATAACATGCAAGGAAAAGAGGGTACAATCAAATGCAAATCATCCTTGAAATCACAAACTCATAGATTAAATGATAAGTATAGAATTCAATTACAAACTCATGATCACAAATGAATCACATCAATCCTCTAATGGGATGATTAGCTACTCATGTCTATTACAAGAATGAAACAAGGAGAAAGGAATAGAAGTAAACCCCATAGATGATTCCTCCTTCTTGAATCTCCAAATGATCTCTTTGATTTCTTTTGTTGAGTAGATGATATGGATGATGTGAGAATTGAAAGGATTTTGGAGAGGTAAGAATACCTAGATCTAGAAAGCTATCTTCAAAATGGCTGAAAACTGCTGATGTGGCAAGCAGTCTCAGGAAATGCACGGGTTATACGCTGGTTGAGATCCGCATATGACCCCGCTTAAATACATGGCGCTCTGATTTTCCTCTCTCGATTTTAGCGGAATGCACGAACACTTATGCAATGGTGCGTGGGTGCGTGGGTGCTGACTCACGTATTTCCATGATGCTTCAATTCCAGCTCTCAGGTTTAGAGGAATGTGTGAACACTTGCGCGATGATGTGAGGGTGCTGACCCACACATTTCTCGGAATGCACGGACACTTGTGCGATGGTACGCGAGTGCTGACTAGCGCATTACCCTGGTGCTTCAATTCCAGCTCTCGGTTTTAGAGAAATGCATGGAC
Source organism: Dipteronia dyeriana (assembly GCA_032871835.1). Taxonomy (NCBI): domain Eukaryota; kingdom Viridiplantae; phylum Streptophyta; class Magnoliopsida; order Sapindales; family Sapindaceae; genus Dipteronia; species Dipteronia dyeriana. The sequence goes on along the minus strand of CM065300.1, from coordinate 113,197,773 downwards.
ACTTACGCGATAGTGCGCTGGTGTTGACCCGTGCATTGCCCTGAAGCTTCAATTCCAGCTCCCGGGTTTAAACAAATACGTGGACACTTGCGCAATGGTATATGGGTGTTGACCCGCACAATAGCCTGGCTCTTACTTCCTTTCATAGTGTGTGGGTTATGCGCTGGTTGGAACCCGTGCAAGAGCAACGCACAGCCCTAATGTTGGTTCATCAACTTCTTGACCTTTTTCCATGCAAAAATCACATCTTTTATCCAGTTAACCGGAATGTACCTAATCACCTTAAAACATAAATAAAGAGCCATGAGAGATGTAAAAACACACAAAAACGAGACAATGGCTAAGGAAATGAGGGCCAAAGTATATAACAATTTTGGCACGATCAATACTATTTCTATAGTCCTTCAAATCTTAAAGTATTTATTTTGACAAATGCCAAATTTTTGGAAAAATAATATATGAAAGATTTTGAGCCTAAAAGTATAATTGTCCTTAATGAGCTTTCAGGAGATACAATTCCATAAGAGGATTCACAATCTAGCCCAATTGTAAGTTTCACACCATCACACCATCAACAACCTACCATTCGTCCTCGTAATGGGAGGGTTAATAGACAACCTGAGAGATACATCGGCCTTGGAGAATCAATGGAGAATCTCCCGGATGACGATGATCCTTACATGTAAAAAGAAGCTATGAAGGATATTAATTGTCATCATTGGCAAAAGGAAATGCAATCTGAAATTGAGTCTTTGTTCAAAAACAAAGTCTGATCTCTTGTGAACTTGCCTAAAGGGATAAAACCCATTGGCCGCAAGTGGGTATACAAGAGAAAGAGATGAATGAATGAAAAGGTGGAAACCTTTAAAGCTAGATTGGTAGGTAAAGGTTACACACAGAATGAAGGTATCGATTTTGAGGAAACCTTCTCTCTAGTGGCCATGCTTAAGTCCATTAGGATACTCTTATCCATTGCAGCATCTTTAGACCTAGAGATTTGGCAAATGGACGTTAAGACATCTTTCCTTAATGAAAGTCTTGACGAAAGCATATATATGATGTAACTAGAAGGATTCATTGAAAAAGGCTAAGAGGAAAGGGTATACAAGTTGTAAAGATCTATATATTAACTAAAGCAAGCATCCAGATCCTGGAACATAAGGTTCGATCAAGCAATGAAATTTTTTGGATTTATTCAAAACCATGACGAACCTTGTGTATACAAAAGGATTAAAGGTGACAAGTTAGTTTTCTTGATTCTTTACGTTGATGATATACTACTCATCTGAAATAATGTAGGTGTATTGACATCAGTAGAAGAATGGTTAGCAAAACAATTTGATATGAAGGACTTAGGAGAAGCAAGTTATATTCTTGGCATCCAAGTTATAAGGGATAGAAAGAATAAAATGATTGCATTATCCCAAGCTTCAAACATAGATAAAATATTGTCTAGCTTTTCCATGCAAGATTCTAAGAAAGGTATGTTACCTTTCAGACATGGAATCAAACTTTCTAAGGAATAAGGTTCTAAGAATGAGCATGAATAGAAATTCATGAGTAGGGTTCAATATGCCTCAGTAGTTGGAAGTCTCATGTATGCAATGCTTTGCATTATACCAGATATTTGTTTTACTGTTTGCATAGTTAGCAGGTTTCAATCGAAACCTGGTCCTGATCACTGGATGGCATCTAAGCATATTTTCAAGTATCTTAGGAGAACGAGAGATTATATGTTTGTATACTCTGGAAGGGATTTAATTCCCGTTTTGTATACAGATTCTAATTTTCAGTCAGATTTCAACTCTAGGAGATCAACGTCAGGATCTGTGTTTACTCATGGAGGAGGCACAGTCATATGGAGGAGTATCAGGTAATCCTGTATTGTTGATTCCACCGTGGAAGTTGAGTATGTTGCTGTAAGCGAGCTGCTAAAGAGGCTATCTAGCTCCGCCAATTCTTAAATAACTTGGAAGTGGTTCCTAATGTGAATAAGCAGATCAGTGGCTAATTCGACGAGAACCAAGAAGCCATAAAAGAGGGAAACGCATTGAAATGAAGTATCGCTCTACCATAAAAAATGTTTTAACCTAGAGAATATGGGAATAAGAATTATGACACAATTGTCATAGAGCAAGTGGGAGATTGTTAGGATTATGCCCAATAACAAGAGTGTAATAATGTAATTGACAATCTTTTCGTATTAATAAAATGATTTCTGGTTTAACAAATCCTATAGTATTTACATTTTAAATATTATAATTGTCAAAAGTAAATAATCATTAGGTCAAAAGACTAGCGAAATGAAGAATTGTTCGTACACTAGGATATGTATGAGATAGACACATTTGTTTAGTTAGTCGTGAACAATATTCATAACTTATGATAAAGGTTGGACACCTTTACATTGTTAAAGTTGTAGATTCTTTTGCTAGCATTTAAATGGGATAAAATGTGTTATGACTAGTCTAAAATCATAAAAGTGTAGTCTCATTGGTCAAAAGAATCTAGTGCACTAGGTGCATGAATAGGATCACAGTGAAATACTTTATCCAAAACCATCAATGGATAATTTTTCCCTTAAGGACAACCAGAGAGTCTATCTCAATCCTGAGATAAATGATGGACATATGGTTACAAGTGTTATCATTTGAGCCATAAATGAGTACGATTATATATCATCGATGGTTTGGTGGTACTCATTTGTTAATCGATAGAGGACATCATTTTTAGATATGGACATCGTGGCTCCATTTATTAAATGTGAGTAGAATATCATCATATGGATATTTTTTGGTACTGGATGTTAAATCTTAATGTTAAGTTTTCAATAGTGTCTATTGAAAATATGGCTTTTGGATAGGTCAAAATATCCACGTTCAATATGTGGTCATATGAGTAAATACGGTAACTAGAAGAGCTATAGGCGGTTTATGAGCTCTTGGTGATTACTGGTTTTTTTCACGAGGATACACTATTTCCAATAAGGTTGTCTAGAGTATGAATGAGGAATATTGACTTATTCTATCTATATTTATGAGTTCAATTTTAGTTCTTTAGTTCAATGAACTAAAATTAGAACTAAAATTAATAGAACCTAAGTAAATCATTTGTTGATTGTGATTAGGTTATGTCTATTGAAGCTTAACATTATGTAACCCGCTAAGATCCCCAATTAACACAAACTTGTATGGATCACTTGATATATTCAACCAGACTAATTTATGGGTTCATCTAGAATTGTTTTTGGATTTCAGCATCTAAAAGTTTTGGAGAGTTGCGGTCATGTGTGGTCAAGACACACGGTAACTCTTCAAATACTCGGTATGGGCGGCAATGGGTGTGGGAATCCTTGGGCGGTCCTAATGGGCTGCGATTAGCATTCTACTAATACGTTAAGAATATAATTTACACATTTTAATTAAATGGGCTGTTTAAATTATATTAATATATTAGTTTAAGGTATGTGGATTTTGTTTTTAGTAAAAATGGGTCTAGTTCACATGTGAACTTTTTATTAAAGTCTAATGGATTTAATAAAATGAAAAAACCATATATTGCCAAGTTATATGCTTGGGCGGCAAGACTAAAATTAATAGAACAATATAATATTTTTATTTTATTATTTAATTAAATGGAAGTTAATTAATTAATTATTTAATTAAAAGTTTAAATATTTTTCAAAGTAGAAGAAGGTCTCCTAGTGTCATACTATTGTTGGTAGTATGATAAGTATCAAACAATTTATCTAATAAGTAGATAAATAAAAGGAATTTATTTGTTTTGATCGCTTAAGGGTGTGCGTTCTATTATCCTAGTGAAAGATTGTTTGTTGGTGGTAGTACAGTCAACCTGTGGATGTTTCCTCAATTTGAGGTTTTACCGCGTTAAAAAAATCCTTATTTTTTTTATTGAATTCATTTACCTCACATTGTAGTAGTTACTATAAATTGCTATATTTTTTATACTTGTTTCTACTAACCATCTTGTGAAGCTTTTTGGTGTTTGTTTTTAAGATTTCTTTGATAGTTTGTTTGTGCAACAACCAGAGTTCGAAAAAGGTGTTGAAATTGGATTCAACCTATCCACCCCCCCCCCCTAAAGTTGCTAAATATCCATCTTAGGAAATTTCAATATATAGATACGTGTGTTAGGTCGGCCACATGCCCACACACCCATTTACATCACATTTTCTCTCTTCAGATCTCATAATCGTTTTCTCTCTTTAAAACCAAAAATCTACACATCATTACTTTGATTTTCTACTCAACAAAAGCTCTAGGAGATTGGATTTGAAGCTTCAAGGAAGGACAATCTCGTTATGGGTTCATTCTTTCTCTCTTCTCTTAGTTTGTTTTTTGTAATTACTAAGAGTAGCTAAATCCCCACTAAGGGATTGATGTGATTCATTTGTTAACTTTGGGCATTGTAATGAACTATGTCTTTTCTATTAGTCTATCAAGTATGTTTTATTCACTATTTTAATTGATTTCAAAAATGAATTGGTAATTGATTGAACACTACTCTCTTTTCTAATTTGTTGAGGAATTATTTGAGTAGAGAATTGGGTATACAATCTATTTGGTTTTCTTTAACTCAATTGAATGGAAGGATTGAATAAAAGCACACTCCTTAAGTGAAATCCGGATATATTAATCTCAATTTCTATCCAAACTCAAATGGGTAATCCATTCTATACACTCTAGGTTGATAACTTCTGCGTGATTAAGCACCAATACTATACACTCTAGATTGGTGACATTGTAAAGAGATTATTCCCTTATTTGATAGATGTGCATTCATGTAAAATCACTTGTGGATGGTCAATATTATACACTATAGATTGGATACCCATAAGAGATAAAGAACCAATTCTATACACTCTAGAATGGTTACAAAAGATTGATGTACATTTATAAGAGTTCTTAATTTACCCATTGTTTGCATATTGGATCCATCAACTACTTAGTCTCTTTATTATCCATTTACACATTCAAATTTTAGCTTAGTTGCATTTAATTAGTTTAATTATAGTTTTCATTTTATTCAAATTCACCCGAAGCCATTACATTTCCTTTTATTGCTTTTTAGAACTAGAGTTTAATTTGGTCATTGCTAATCACCGATCTCTGTGCACAATTCCCGATTTGCCACTTTACTTGTTTTTATACATTTGAGCGCATGTGATTTAATAATTATGTTTGACAAGCTATTCTACATATACAAAACAACATTTGTCATCAACCATAACTACTGTCAACCTCAAGCATGAAGAAATTGATTACAACAACAACTACTATCAACCCCAAGCAAAGAGGAGTTGAATCGACCCCAAACAAGGAGGAATTGATTGCAGCTACAATCATATCAACCTCAAGTATGAAGGAATTGGTTGTAATCTAAACTACTATCAACCCCAAACAAGGAGAAGTTGATTGCATACAATTATTACAAAGCGTTTCATGCATTATTTGTGACAAAAAATACAAAGCCATATAATATTATAAAGAATCATCATGCATATCAAGGAATATGAAATTGCATCTTCAAGATTCATCATTACAAACAAATGTCAACAAATATCAACTTGAAACATGTGAACGTATCATAAAAGAGAACAAAATTAATCATACTATGATCCCCATTGATAAATGCTCTATCTAAGATCAAGATAGATTATTGTTCACAATGATATGCACACAATCACACATTCAGACAATTTTAAAGAAGTTCAACAAACTATAAGAGATACACCTAGATTTTCAATCTCTCTCATAATTCTTCTAAAATTGCTAGAATATCAAAGTACTTTATAAGCAAAAGTGTGTGTGTGTGTGTGTGTGTGTGTGTGTGTGTGTGTGTGTGTGTGAATTTTGCTTCAAGCATATGGAATGGAGTAATTTGGTAATCAACATGCAAACCATATCAACATATATTCATCTTAAGCTTTTCAATAAAAGGTCAAACCGATTATCATCCAAAATTTTGACTTTTAAGAGAATAGATTTAAACATATGAGCATGTGTTTGCATGTGGCTCGTCATTCCATTTCTATTTTTCAGTCCTAGCAATCATGATTTTCAACTACACACCATAAAGCCTTTTTCTTTATTTTAGGCATGAGTCAATGATTTTTTTTTTAATTATTCTGATTCCGTTACTTATTTTATTCTTCTAACATAAGCATATACACTTCATGACAGCTTTCACTTATCATAATAATATAGCCAATTCCTACATTGGGCGGCTCCATAATTAAAATATGTATCCCATTTCATGAAAGTGCTCATTGAGTTCTATGTGTTTACCGAAACAAAATGAATGCTAACCATAGGTCATCAATAATGTACTAGTTATAGGACATCAAGGTGTATCCACAACTTACATATTTTCAAACTTAACTTACTCAACTAGACATATAAGAGAAGCAAAGTGCATTTTTTGTTTAAAAAAAACAAAGTTTTTTATGGTTTACAAGCACATGATCTAAAAACAAAACAAAGAGACTTATTTAACATCATTACTTCTCAAGAGAGTAACATTCAAAGAATATGAAGCTCATATTTTTCAAAAATATGCCACTCATCATTCAAACAAGCATTTCATGCATCATGTACAAGATCATTATGAACACATGACTAAAAGATCTTTAGAGAGCAAATGTCAATGAGAACCATGTGAAGGCTATGCTAGTTCTCTAATATGACATGCTATACTATAAGGACCTCTGTTTTTGATTGGCTTATTTCATGACAAACCACATTGGGGTTTTAATTTGTAAACACACATCAATTTCTATGCTTAATTAATCTATACCTAAATTACATTAATCTACTCCTAATCCCAATCATAACACACATCAATTTCTACTCTACATGCCATGAATGTAAAGATAAGAGCTATCGCTAAACATGCATCGAGTGTTGGGGTGTCAATCTTACTCAATACATGTCAAGAATCACTTAAGTGCAAATTGAATGGGACAATAAAAGAAGAATCAAATACCATTCAATCAAATAAATGGAACTAGTATTAGGGTTTACATATTTCCCAAATGGGGATACACATCAAAGAAGAAAATAACAAGAGAAGAGTAAATAAAAGAAACCCAAGGTGCTACTCTCGGATCTCCAAGCTCCATTGAAGCTCCTCCTCCTCATTGACAAGGTAGGGTGGTCTTTCTTCTTGAAATTACTCCAAAGATGGGTGGTTGAAGGTAGAAGGAGACGGTGATGAGGCATCTATAGAGGAAAACCTCCATGGATGCCTTTGGAAGTTCCTCTCTCTCTTAATTCGGTGAAGAGATGAAGTGTGGAATGAATGGATGATTTGGATTGCTCAATGATCCAAGGTCTTATGGAAAAGTGATGTATTTATAGGTTTGAGAGGCTAGGGTACGTAATAGGCGTGATTGGATGACTTTACCCTTATGAAAATGCTTGAAAACACGTCTGGTGCTGAGCTGGAATGCGAAGTGCACGGGTATATACCCGCACAGTCCACTGATGTCAGATTCTTTATCCTGGTGCGCTAGCACATGCGCTGGTAGTGCAATTATGATGCGCTGGTGGTGCGCGGGTAAAGACCCGTGCACTAGGCCCATTTCCTTGACAAATTATGCACATTTAGCTTGAAAATCCTGGTTTTTACCTCCAACACCTGAAATCCATTGAATGCCTGTAATCACTAATAAACGAGCCGTTAGGCATCAAAATATGCTCAAAACAAGCTAAAGGATATGGTATTGGGGGAAAAATGTATGGCATTTTTGGCACGATCAAATACCCCAATCAAAACCTTTGCTCGTCCTCGAGCAAACAAAAAGACAAACAAAAGACACAAGACAAAGCATACATCACTCTTGTAGGGTAAAAACACACGCAGCGAAAGCGTGAGAAAATTTAATAAAAAATTAGGGTTTGCATAAAAGTAAAAATTTTCCCTTTGACTAACAAGAACCTTAACCGTATATTAATTGATGTATATAAAAAGTGTCATACCTTTTTTTTTCTCTTGACGATTGAACAAGCGCCGAATTGAATCTGCAAGATCTTCCAATCCAATCACGAACGTGAATCACCTAGGAGTGTGGGCTCCCTTTCTTTAATTGTATACTTGAGGAGGGAAACAAACAAAATATTTTTCTTTGTTAGTTACAATTATCCTCCAAGAGAAAAATCCAAAAACGTCCGGTCACATGTGAATTATCAATCTAATTGATTGAAACTCGCGTGAACCCGATTTGATTTTGTACACAAAACCCTTTTGATGTAAAGGATACTAGTGTACTATCAAAAACAAAAACGTTCTCTTTTTCTCTTTTCACCTTGGCCGAATTCTACACCCTTTATCTATGAGTTGATCGAATTTTGTCTAGAGCAAAAACTAAATTTTTCTCCCTCAAAATTCTCTCTTGCTAGGCCAAATTCTCTCTTGAAAATTACCTAGCATGGCCGAAATTTTCATCATAGAATGCTTAGGGCTGGCCGAAATTTACAAGGGGATATATATAGGATCACAAATCCTTTCCTAAAAAAGATTTACTCGGTTGGTAAGAATCCTTTCCTTAGGTGGATTTACTTGGTTGTTAAGAGTCCTTTTCAAAGAAGAATTCTACCCTTAGGTAGATTTACTTTGTGACCAAGAATCCTTTTCCAAAAAGAATTCTTTCTTACACCAAGACTCTTAATACAACTCATTAGTGTATTTGTAAACATATTTTGACTTCCTAATTTGATTAGATAAATAATTCCTTTTATTTATCTACTTATCAAATATAGTCTTTAATATTAATTATACTACTAACAATAGTATAATTTTAGGAGACTAACTCCTAATAGGAAAAAGTCTTTGACCTTTAATTAAATAATTAATTAATTACCAAAATTTATTAATTTCCATTTAATTAAATAATAAAATAAAAATAGTATAATTAAGCTATTTTAAATAGCCTTGCTGTCCAACACATATATATGGGCCATATATTATTTTTCTTACTTTATTAAATCCATTGGACCTTAATAAAAAAAATTCACATGTAAACTAGACCTTTTCTTACAAAATGAAACAAGTTCGCATGCCTTAATACAATCCTAGATAGACCTCTAAAGTGGTCCAGTAGAATATATCAAGTGATCCATGCAAGTTCGTGTGGATTAGGGATCTTGGCGGGCTATCTAAATTTAAGCTCCAATAGACACAACCCAATCACAATCAACAAATAATTCACTTAGGTCCGATCTACTTAATTTTAGTTCATTCCGCTAAAGAACTAAAATTGAACTCTTCAATAAAGATAGAATAAGTTGATGTTACTCATTCATAAGTTGATGTTACTCATTCATACTTATTGGAGAAAATGTATCCTCGTGAAGAATACTAGTAATCGCCAAGAGCTCATCGACCTCCTATAGCTTTCCAAGTTACCATATTTACTCATATGACCACATTTTGAACTTGGATATTTTGACATGTCCAGAAGCCATGTTTCAATAGACACTATTGAAAACTTAACGTTAAGATTTAATATCCAATACCAAAAAACATCCATATGATGATATTCTACTCTCATTTCATAAATGGAGCCACGATGTCCATATCTATAAATGAAGTCCTCTATCGATTAACAAATGAATACCATCAAACTATCAAGGATAGTCTATGCTATATAATCGTACTCATTGATAGCTCAAATGATAACACTTCTAACCATAAGTCCATCATTTATCTCAGGATTGAGATAGATCCTCTGATTGTCTTCTAATGAAAACTTTTATTCATTGACGGTTCTAGATAAAGTATTTCTTTGTGATCCAATTCAATGCACCCAGTGCACTAGATTCTTTTGCCCAAAGACGCCACACTTTGATGATTTTAGACTATTCATAACACATTTGATCCCACTCAAATGCTAGCAAAAGAATCTACAACTTTAACAAGATAAAGGCGCCCAACCTTTATCTTAAGTTGTGAATATTATTCAAGACTAACTAAAGAATTGTGTCTACCTCATACATATCTAGATGTATGAACAATTCTTCTTTTCTCATAGTCTTTTGACCTTATGATTATTTACTTTTGACAAATATAATAATTAAACTATAAATGCTATAAGATTTGTTAAACTAGAAATCACTTTATTAATATGAAAAGATTGTCAAATACATTATTACACTCTTGCTATTGAGCATAATCCCAACAACTCTATCTAGAAATTTCCAAACACGAAGAAAATAAATCAAATTTTATATTTCCAACTAGTAGTAGGGTGTAAGGATGTGTGATAGAGTAGAGTAGACACATGTAAAATGTTCTAAGGCAACTCAAATTCACTCATGGGAAACTCGCACAATCACAAATCCCACACCTAAAAGTGCTCTTCTATTACTCACTCTCACACCTTGAGCACAATTTGCTTCGACTCTAAGCCTCACGTGAAGTCTCTCTTTTCTTTCCGCTCGGAGTACTAAGTTCACACTCATACAAGGTGTGCAAGATGGAGTTTATGCATAGGAATCTAAAGCATTGCATACAATATATCAATGAAATACAATTATTATCTTGGTGAAATAGCCAAGGAAAAGAATCAAATGCCATGGACATGGAAGATCATGCTTCAGCAAACATTCTTAATCTAGATTTCATTGTAGATCAATTAAGACTTCCCTTTTGGTTATGGTGGGGCCATGGAGTGAAATGAGGTGATAGAAAGAAATGGGAAAAATTGAGTTCAAAAATCACCAATCATGCTAAGACACTTTACAACACTTTCACCCAACCTTTGCTCTATTCGCATCCCTTTTAGTGAACACTAGCGTCTAGGCTTAACTTACACATACACTTGTGCTTCATATAAGTACTCTACTACTTGTGAGTGCTTTACATGTAAAAGTCACGGCTCTTTTGTGCCTATCTTTACTTTTCTCTTCTTTTTTTTTTCTTTTTTTTTCCTTTTCTTATTATAATTTTTTTTTTGCACTTTTGCACACTTTTCACATTTGACTATTTAGGCTTTGAGTGCACATTTTTTGCACTTTTACCTTTGTGAGCCATCTGCCTTGCACAATTACAAATATTTCCTAAGTACACACTGTCTTTACATTTTAGAACTTTTCACCTTTCAACCACTACACTACACGTCCTAACAAGATTGGCAACAATGGTAGGCATGTGTTCAGTCTTTGGCTATATGGTTATAATGTGATACCAAATGAAAGGGATATGTGTTTGGCTTCAAGTTTGGCTTTGGCACACATAATAGGGACTTTGTAATGTGTTTAGGCTATATAGGTAGTTAATGCACACACATTGCCTTAAATCATTTCAACAATTCCATCTAACAAGGGAATATAAACATCCATCAAGCAATCCATACAAATATAATGAAATGTAATGTTCTATGGCAAATGATGCGCATGACGAGAAAAGTGTTTAAGATGGAACTATGAGAACACTAAAAGGCGCTCCTTAAGGCTTGTGTTTGTGAACCTTCTAGGTAGTCTCCACTATTAGAACAAGGCGTTTGAGCACCGAGTCCCCTCAACTTGAACACAGAAAGGATGGGACTAGCCCATGAAGTGCAAGTGAGACCCTAGAGTGACTAAGAATTACTAATTAAGCACACCAAGGATAAATAAATTCACTACAAGCAGACGCTCAAGGCATCACACCCAATCTGATTATAGCTCAAAAATTTTGTCCATGCGACAATTTGAAAAAACTATTGACACTAAAAAACTCCAGACTCAAAAAGACAACTCACAAAGGCGTTTACACCCCCAAACCTAAACTCAACATCGTCCTCGATGTTGGACATGAGAACTCGGCCTAGTGGTGCACGCCTCACAAAACACAAACAAGGCTCAACATATAAAGCAAGGCAATCAATGTAATTTACCATAAAAGCACATAAACTCATGCTCAAAACCTACATCATGCATTTACCAAAATTGACGGAATGTGGGCATAACAACCCCTAAACTGAATCTAACTATATGCATCAAGACCCATGCAAAAATAAAGCATGAACTCAAAACCCCCAAACCGAATAGGGCTATATATGGCAATTAAATATGTACACTTGCATGCAATCATCTATAGGAACCTTTAGCTCATTCATCAATAAAATAATAAATTAAATCCAAAAATCAAATTTCATCATTTACAAGTGATCTATCAAAAATGTAATTCCATCCATAAAAGCCTTCGGCTCATTAATCATGAAAAATAATCAATAAAATCAAGAATATATCGCTCCAAAAATATTCAATCATGCACAAGTATACCATCCACACAAAATTCACAAAGATCTCCACCACTTACTGAATCAAGCAAAAATAAAAAAAAAATAAGAGAAAGGAAATTAGAAATGCAAACTTAGGTGGGTTGCCTTATACAAGAGCTCAATTTATCGTCGGGGCAAGACGTTGTTGTGGTACATCAGCTCCTGAACTTCAAAATGCTGTTTTTCTTCATGATATTAGGTTCTTGCCCTTTTTATGAGCACTCTTGGCTTGCTTGTCCCTCCAAGACACGCAAGTGGCCACTGTTACTTCCTAAGAGATAAAGAATCCTCTATTTAAGCACAAGCTATAAAAATTTGCTTCTTAAAGAAGCTATAGATAATATGCACACTTATAAACCCTATTAGAAAATTCAGGCAATTAAGAGTCGATCAATACATGTAATTTGACAAACCGAAGCTCGAAATACCACTTATTAGAGGAAAAACAACTTAAGACTAAATAATTTCACAACCGATTTTTCCCCGAAACCTAGTTCGTCCTATACATTGATGCACAAAATAACAAACTGAGGGATAAAACTTAGTTTCAAAGAGAAAAATAAAATGTGTAATCATAAAAACTATAAAAATTAAAACAAGCATAACAATTTTTTTTATCATGAAGCACATATCAACAACCTTACACATAAAGCACAATTGAAAACATCAAACCCTTCCCAAATCATTTAAGCACATACATCGGTGTACCCTCATCAACTCACTCACACATGCTTCGACAACATGCACATTACCCATAGACGTTTAAGCTATGCCCTCGTAAGTAGGGTAATATAAAAAGATAGAAATAGTGAAAGGAATAGATACCGAAATTTCAAGTTTTAGAAAGACGCTTGCAAAGATACCACCTCTAGCTACGTTCTGACCTCTTTTCAGTTGATGCACTTCACGGACCTACTCATATCCTTGGTTGCGTTAACCATTTAGGTCATCATGGCATTGCCATTTAGCTTGGTCAAGTAGTTTGAGTGCAGTACACACTTATCGTCCTCTCTGACTTATTGGTATTGGCCTCATTGATTGTTGGTCCCTACTCCAACTTTGATTTGATAGCTCACCAATCTGAAAATTTGTCTTCCTTGTACAAACATAACTCAAACAAGATTACATACATATACTTTAAACAAAAACAGAAATAATAAACAAACGCACAAAAACAATGAAAACAAACAAATGGAAAACTAATAGAATATTTACATCACTACATTATTCGCTAAAACAAGAAACAATTAGCGAATAGGCCATTTCTCTGGCAGCGGTGCTGTTTTGATACTCATTTTTCTATCATCAAGAAATTGTGAATTTAGAAGATATTTATGAATTTGTTCCTACACAATATGCTCTAATAGTTTTGAAAACAAGTAAAGCGGTAAGTGAGGGTATCGTCCACAGGGAGGTGTCATCCGTCTATTTTTCCTCATTTTAGTGATTATTGAAAGCAATGTAATTAGGAACATGGCAAGGATAAGAATGGCATGTGTGAAGTGTAAGCAGGAAATAAAGAAAAAAATGATAAGAGGACATGGAGGGATGATAATCGTGATAAAAAGAGATAAATATAAAATACAGTGAATATGAGAGATGCAAGAGAATGGATACATATGGTACTTTTGACCACCCAAAATATTCGTGCCTCCTAAAATAATCAACCGCAAAGACACTCATATAATGTGTTCAACCTAGCATTAAGTGCAACCTCTAGATATGGCAATGAAAGAGTCGAATGGTCCTCTAACGCTACTCACCAAGATGTATCGCATGAGCAACTACTAAGGACCTCGTTTAAGCACATAAGTTAAAGAGATAATCCTAAGATCGACCACCGATCGCTACTCACCTGTAACTTGTAAGCAACAACCAATGGAAGCATTAATCATAAATGAACCCTAGACCACTACTCACCGAGATGTATCATAGGTACAATGGCTAAAGAGTTACGACTCGAATGCTACCCGTCGATGTAATGTATAAGCAACGCTCAAGGGTTGCATAAGTGTGTAATTTTATACAACCGAAACCTATAAATGCAAGTGCATACTCTTCATGAGTTCCACCATAATAAACAAAAGCACTCAAGCCAATACAAAACAAGCATTTCGAATAATCCACCGACATATGAGCAATCATAGGATGATTAATAAATATAATCCTAAATTTCATTAATCTACCCCTAATCCCAATCACAAACAAACATCACACATCAATTTCTACTCTACATGCTATGAATGTAAAGACAAGAGTTATCCCTAAACATGCATCAAGTGTTGGGTTTTCAATCCTACTCAATACAAGTCAAGAATCAATAAAATGCAAATTGAATGGGACATTAAAAGAAGAAATCAAATACAAGTAAATCAAATAAATGGAACTAGTATCAGAGTTTACATATTTCCCAAATGGTGATACATATCAATGAAGAAAATAACAAGAGAAGAGTAAACAGAAAAAACCCAAGGTTCTCTTCTCGGATCTCTATGCTGGGAGAGGGGCCTGATCGTCATCTCTGATCTCCAAGCTCCATTGAGGATCCTCCTCCTTATAGACAAGGTAGGGTGCTTTTTCCTCTTGAAACTCCTCCAAAGATGGGTGGTTAAAGGGTGAAGAGGCATCCATGAAGGAAAACCTCAATGGATGCCTTCAGAAGCTCCTATTTCATAATTTGGTGAAGAGATGAAGTTTGGATTGAATGGATGATTTGGATTGATCATTGATCCTGGGTCTTATGGAAAAGTGATGTATCTATAGGTTTGAGAGTATAGGGTATGAAATATGCGTGATTGGATGACTTTACCCTTCTGAAAACACTTGAAAACACGTATTGTACTGAGCTGGAATGTGTAGTGCACGGGTATGTACCCGTACAGTTACTTGTGTAGTTTACAAATATCAGATTCTTCATCCTAGTGCGCTAGCACATGCGCTGGTGGTGTGCAGGGAAAGACTTGTGCATTGACCCACACACTAGGCCCATTTCCTTGACCAATTATGATCGTTTACACCTGAAAATCTCAGTTTTTACCTCCAAAAACTGAAATCCATTGAATGCCTGCAATTACTAATAAATGAGCTATTAGACACCAAAATATAGAATTAAGAGCCAAAATGTATAGCATTTTTGGCATGATCATGTGTGCGGATCTCCCGCTCGCGCATTGTGCTGATTTTGGGGCAGAAAGGTCTTTTCCCTTGTAGCTTGTTTTCCCACCTATAAATACTTCACCTTATTTCCCATTTAGACCTAAAGCTCTGAAATTCATATCTTTAGTAAAATAAATTGACTCCAAGAAGGAGAAAACACTAAGAACTCACTTTTACTCAACAAAACACTTTCCCATAAGCATTTAGAATCATCCTAGCATCTTCCAAACATTGGTCTTCTTGTTTTCTTTGACTAGATAATTTTTACATGTCCTAAACTCTCCTATTTCATTCTTATAACATATTTACCTAGGATTAGTATTTATTTGTTGATTAAATGCATGTCTCCTTGCTTAATGTCGTTTCTAACATGTTTGAGACATTGAATGTTGGATGAATTTAGTTAGCTGGCATTTAGGAACACCTTCTGCCCCTAAGATGCCCACGCGCCATCTCAAAGATGGAAGGTGGATTGTGGCCATTAGTCTCTCTAATATCTCTCTTTCCCTCTCATTTATATATTCCCTGCCCTTTATCATTTCATTCTAAGAAGACAGTTTGAAAAACTTGTGCATAAATTCCTTTCAACCTTCTCATCTCCCAAACATCATAACTTTCTCATTTGAACTCCGATTCAATTGATTCAAGTTAGAGATTGTTCCTCTATCAATCCTCTATCATTTCTAAAAAGATTTGAGATCATTTCTCCATGTTTTTCTATGGGTTTTTCCATGTTTTTCTATGGGTTATCCATTAAAAATGGGACTGCACATTTTCTTCTAAGGTATTGAAAATTTCTTATGTTTTGATCTTCAAAGTTTTCAGTTACCTTGGTTTTCTACTTCTATATATGTATATTTAATGTGTATACTTTGATTACAATTTTAAGCTCTATTAAAGCCATAAGGAACATGATTAGATTCTCACATGTTGAGTTAGATTTTTCTAGAATCTAGGTTTTCACATGTTTTGGAATTTCCTTATGCTAGCCTTTGATTTAGGACTATTTGTGATTCATTTGAATGATTTTTGTTGATAAATAGTCTCTAAATGTGTTAGGTTCTCTTAATTGAACATATATTGGATTAACATATTTGATTGAGTACTTAGAGCTATTTTGACTTTGATTGAATATTGTGAGAAAAATAGGCTCTAGGTTTTTGCTAGAACTTTGATATCATATCATGATTCTAGAATGTTTTGTGTTTGTTACTAAAACCTTGAATATGTGCTTAGTGCATATGTTGTGAGTCATATTTTAGTCACATGAATGAGTCTAGGAATTAAATATGTTTGTGGTGTTTCACATGATTGTAGAATATTATTCATGATTAGTAACTAGACAACATTTGTTTTATGATCATTCATGCATATGCCTAGTTCCCATAGGATGTATTGATCATCATATTCTATGTTGAGTGCTTGTTTGAATTTTTGCATTCATTGATCACATTTAGGATGTCCTTGGAAAAGGCTTGAAGTCTTGGCTAGAAAACGTGATCCGGATAGCTAAGCAAGGAGTCTTGGTTAGGACATGAGGTCCGGATAATCAAGCAAGGGAGACTTTCTAGAGGCAAGGGTGCCTTGGATTAAAAGTAGACTTTTTATTAGTAGACCCGGGATATTAAGATGGGATGGAGTCCAATAGAGGGTGTGTCATTTCTTAATGGTTTTGGTTAGAGTGGACTTCAATAGAGAGTGAGTCATTTATTGATCACTTTTAAGGAATTTCCAATCTATTAATAGGTATTTGGTAGACGTCGAGTCCAATATACAGTGGGTCATTTGTTGGTCACTTTGAGGAATGTCTTTTCTACTTTCCAATAATAAAAGTATCCAATGGTTGTATTCAACCCCTGGATGTTTCCTCTCTGGAAGTTTTACCACGTAAAAATAATGTATAAAATGTCTCTATCTCAATCTCTTTATATTTCTATGTATGATCAATATATCTTGTTTAAAGATCTTCATTTCTTCACATCTGTGTAAACAATATTTTTATGGAGAAAGAGATGCACACATTATTTGTTGAATCAACATTTATATATTGTATCTTTGTAAGTGTTTGAACTTTGTATCTTGTGATATTTCATTACAAGTTGTAAAGTTTCACTTAGTGAATTTACATTATAATATTTAAAGTACTACTTATGGAATGTTCTTGGAATTGATTACATTTGTTTTTAAGATACATTGTTACTTGTTATATTTTTTGTAGACTAAGGGTGGTGAATTGAGCATACATGTGTTAATTGTTTTCTCATAACAATCATGCTAAACATTAATCTGTATGCTCACCAAGGTTGACAAAAGTCTCGAAAGAGTTTTTAAAAAATAGTGTCAACCTATTCACTCCCCCCTCTAGGTTGTTTAGTATAACCTTGTAGGTATTTTCAATTGGTATCAGAGCAGGTAACTTTATGTAATTAGTGTGATTTGGGATCTACAAGGTTATTTACTAACTATGGATAACAACCTTAAGTCTTATATTGTTTGTGTTGATTTTACACCTCTTGTTGATGAAACAAAAATGGCAAGAGATATTCTTCAAGCTATTCGTGAATATGGTTTTTTTTTCTTCTTGGTATTTGTCTACTAACAATTTTGTTGATATGCTTAAAGAGAATATTAGTGACAAAAGTGAAGATAATGAGGAACTGGATTCCTTAGAAGATAATGTTTATGTAGGTAACTACCTATGTGGCTCGACTACATATCAAGAAAAAATTAAAGAGGAAGATAAGAATTTCTCGATGGACAATCAAGATGGACATGATCACTTGTCTTGTCTTTCCAACTCAATGATGAGAATTGCTAATCAAAGACCACCAACTTCAACTTGATGGCAAGAATTCAAACTCTTGAGAAGGAAAGAGATGTCGCTGAAAATACAAACACGGTTAAATGCTCAAGGCTAACCTAGAAAGGGGGGGGGGGGGGGGTGAATAGGTTAGACACCTTTTTTCAACTCCCTTAGAAACAAACAAAAGTTTGTCCCTCTAGATTGCTTGTATCACAATACATATATCAATTAAAGATACTTAATCAATATATAAAACAAGTAAAGTGTGATATAAACAAGTAATTGTAACACATACACAATGTATATTACAGAAAGAAAGTCAACTTACATAAAGAGTTCTATCCATAGTATTCAAATAACAAATACAAATATAAGAGAGACAGGGATAGAGAAAAGTTGATACAAGATATAACGTGATAAACCTCCGAAGAGAAAACATCCACGGGTTAGCAACCACCGGTAAACAAAATCCACTAGTAGATAAGACAAGTACAATCTCTCAAGTGACCCCTTTACCTAGAAACTACCCTCATATCCTACTCATAAAGATATTGCCCTCTTGCTCAACAATCTGAGGCCTCACACCTCTTGTCATGACTTCCTCGCTCACCCTTCCGAATCCTCAATACCATAGGCAAGACTTCCTTGCTTGGCAATCCGAGGTCTCCCACCTCTTGCCAAGACTTCCTTGCTCAACAACATAAGTCTCACACCTATTGTCAAGACTTCCTTCTCACAAGGCATCTAGGTGATCATGAATGCAAAACGCAAACAAGCACACAATAAAGAATGTTATGATCAACACATCCTATGAAAAATACTAGACATAAGCATGAATGCACAAATCAAATGTAGTCTAGTCAATCATGCATGTTTAATCCATCTAGATCATGTAAGATATGTTCAACATTAATTACAACCTAGATACATGCATAGATCTAAAACTTGAATCACAAGATATGTTCAATTAACACATAATCAAGTTTAAATCACATAAACCAAAAACATGCTAAAATCATATGACAAAGTCATATAGATTAAAGCTAAAGTTCTAGAGCATATTCATATTCATAGATTCAACAAAACACATGAATAGCTCAAAAGAACATAAGCACATGTATCATTATGAGAAATCAGCCAATGAGGGCCTAATACATGTGAGGAATTATTTTTCACAAAATCAATCAATCAAAGATCATCAAATAGTCCTAGAATCAAAGCTAGCATAATACAATCTCAAACATGTGAAAATATAGGCAAAATCAAAACCTAACTCAACATGTAAGATTTCAATTGAAACTCAACCTAGCTTTAAAAGAGTTCAAAACTTAAATCAAAACAATCACAAGACACATATATATGTTGAAGAAGAAAACCCAAGGCAATTGACCAAGTTTTAAAAGAAAACTTTGAGAGAAAATCAATACCTTAGATATTTTTGGTGCAGTCCCATTTTTGTGAGTTTAGACTCCAAAAACAGCAATAAAATTCACTCAAACTTCAAAGAAAAGATGGAGGATGAATATAAAAACACTCTCAACTTTGAATCACTCAAATCGAAGTTCAAATGAAGAAGTTATGGTGTTTGGAATGTGAGAAAATGTAAAGAGAAAATTTCTGCACTCAAGTTTTAAATTTCTTCTTAGAATGAAATGTGAGAGGGAAGGGATATATAAAGGAGAGGGAAATATGGGCATATGAAATGACTAAAAGAGACAAGAAGCAGCCAATCATACTTGATGCCCAAGATTGCACGTGGGCATCTCGGGGCAGCAAGCCTTCTGCCCCGAGATGGCCACACGCCATCTCGGGAAAGAAGAGCTTTGCTGTTTTCTTCTTCCCTCGACCTTCCTTCGCGTTCTTCGACCGTTCTTCGACCGTTCTCCGGCCTCCAAACTCAGAATTTGAATCCGTTTGCGGATTACAAACCATAACTCTTTCACGGACATGGACATATATGATACTCAACCCAAAAAATAATAATTTGACTCGATATACGAAGACGAAGACAATGTATGCAACATGTGTTGAAAGTGTAGTATCTTTTGACTTAGAACTTGAAATCAATAGTATGAGTAACCGGAATGATCGGAACTCAATCAAAAATGATTTAAGACTAAATTCAATTTCAATATCAATGTTATACAAACATATATATATACAAACACAATTCACACTAGAATGCAAACTACATAGAGATAGTCTCCAATCATGCATTTTCCAAAACATGTTATTTCCATACCAATACATGAGCATTCATCTTCAAGTGTGTGAATGTGTTATACATGGTGCACAATGATGCAGGGACACATGTATGATTTGTGTGTGTGTGCCTATAATGGTGCACAATGATGCAGGGACACAAATGTATGAATTGTGTGTGTGTGTGCCTAAGCCTTGTAAGAGAAAGATAAGGTCTTAGTATACCGTTGTAAAACCATATTGCATCCTTTCTCTATGAAGACTTAGAACTTGCTTTGACTTGTTGTTCATTCTTCTTTGAAGCTTGAATCATCATGAATCTAAACAACTAAATCATTACAAGTAAACATCATTTTGATATGGAATTAATGCCAACACAAACTAAAACCTAACAATTGCTTTGAAGGAAGTTGAAGTGGTCATATATCAAGAAAAGAAGATGGTTGAAGACATTCATGTTTTAGAAAATTTAATAAATGATTTTGAAAATTATTTGTTTCTCTTGACGGAAGCAATCAAAGGCAAGGAAGAGGATTGGAAGTCATGAAGGCCAAAGAGCTTGGTATACTTCATATAGATTCAAGTAACTTAGGCTTTGTCGATGAGCAAGAGGAGTCTCCTACAACAAAAAGCAAGTAACTAAGGAAGAAGAAGATTTCAAAAGCCAATCCTTCCAAGGTCTAGAGTGAAATAAAAAAAGGGGCCTTCAACGTTGGTACACTCTTACTTAAATAATATCTCCAAACTTATCCCGGTTTTCCATTTTTGCAATGTTGTATGGCATATTAAAACTAGATGCCATGATTATATTAGACAATGCAACCTAGGGAATGAGATGCATGCTAGTGAGATGAGAAAATCTTCTTTGAATGTTTCTAAACATAATAATTGCTTTGATGCTTTGTATAATGTGCATATTGTCAATTATCATGTAAAGAAACATACAAGGAAAGTTTGGGTTAAAATGTATGATGTAGAAAAGGTTCCTAGTCATTCTTGTAAACATGTTTCTAATGATAACACTTTGAGCGTTGTACATGATAGTGATAATCTTGTAAAGAAGAATGTCAAGAAGATTTGGGTGGAAAAGAGTGTTTCACATGATCATATTCATAGTCTTGATTATATCTTTGTTCATGGCAATAATGGTATATTTTTACTTTAGTAATATCATTATAAAGAAGATAGCTGATGATTTCTCTTGTTGATATACTATGGCCGTGAGAAATGATCATGATATTTGTGTAAGTGCACCCAATACCAAATGGGTCAAGGGTGAGTGCTCTTACTATTAGTGTAGAGTGCTCATGTGAGTTAACTTTAAGATTAGTGTCAAGTTGTTAACAAATTGAGCTATCAAGCTTTGTTTCTCTATAACTTGACATGAACTTAGTTATCTCACAATTCACTATGATAGTCAAAATTCGGTGATTAACTTTAGAGAAGTTGAATTCTTGAAATCTATATGGTGATGAATTTTGTTAAGACTTTTAGAGAAAGTCATTTTATATATGTTTGAGTTGAAGTGTTTAGTCTTCATTCTCTTGGGATGACACACCAACAATATGTTGTCAAGAGGACAAACAAGCCAGTAGAGCCAATAAAAAAGAGCGAAGTCTTTGCATTTGATGAAAAAGCTTGCTAAGGTATTTCTATATCCTAATGGTTGCTTTCTAGCTTTTCATCTTTCGACTCTATGTTTGCATTACATCATGTAGCATGTCATATTGAATAACTAGTATAGCATTCATATTGTTCTTGATGACATTTACTCTCTAAAGATCTTTTAGTGATGTGTTCAAAATGATCTTATTCATGATGCTTGAAATGCTTGTATGAATGATGAGTGGTATACTTTTGAAAAACTATGATCTTCATTTTCTTTGAAAGCTACTCTCAAGAGAAGTAATGATCTTAAGTGAGTCTCTTTGTATTGCTTTTAGATCATGCGATTTAAGCCTTAAAACTTAGTTTTCAAAAGTGCACACTTTGCTTCTCCTATATCTATAGTTGATTAAGTCGAGTTTGAATATATATAAGTTGTGGATACACCTTAAAGTCGTATGACTAGCACATTAAAGATGACCTATGGTTACTATCCATTTTACTTCAGTAACTACATAAAACTCAACGAGCACATTCATGGAAAGGGCTAGACATTTTGGTTGTGAAGCCGCCCAATGTAAGAAAGGGCTACACAATTTTGATGCGTGAAAGTCATCATGAAGTATATGTTTATGTCAGAAAAATCAAAGAAGTGGTGAAAAGAATCAATAAAAAAAATCTTTGATTCAAAGCCCAAATATATAAGAAAAAGGCTTAATAGAGTATAATTGAAAATAAAATAAGATGAATAGATTTTGATATGGTTTGCATGTTGATTAACAAATTACTTCTTTACAAATGCTTGAAGTAAAATTCACACACACACTTTTGCTTATAATGTATTTGATATTCTAGTAATTTTAGAAGAATTATGAGAGAGATTGAAAATCTTGGTGTATCTCTCATAGTTTATGGAGTTTATTTTGTTGGATTTCTTTAAAATTGTTTGAATGTGTGTTTGTGTTGATTTCATTGTTATCATTAGCCTATCTTGATCGTAGATAGAGCACTTATCAAGGGGGAGAATAGTATGCTAGACTTTGTTCTCTTTTATGATATGTTCACCTGTTTCAAGTTGATATTTGTTGCATATTCTTTGGTTGATATAATGAATCTCGTAGATGATATTTCATATTTCTTGATTGCATGATGATTCATTGTATTACCATATGCCTTTGTGTTTTTTGATCACTAATAATGCATGAAACTTTTTGTAACAATTGTATGATTGTGTTTGCAATCAACTTCTCCTTGTATGGGGTTGTATAGTAGTTGAGATTGCAATCAATTCCTTCATTCTTGAGGTTGATATGAGTATAGTTGTGTTGGTTGCAAAATAGCAAACAAAATTATTATCAAACCTTGCAAGTGTACAAATCGTAAACAATAGTACAATAGGAAAGCAAGGTTGGTTCCCACGAGGAATGATTTACCTACGGAAGTTAAGAATTTAAAAACACTAAATTAAGACACTCTACGTTTATAAGACAACTTAAATAAAACACAACTCACACATGCAATAAGGGGTTTTTGAATTGATTATTAAAAAATAAGAATTTAAATTAAACTAAAATTAAGAAACACAACAAAATATTTATTTGTAAATATCAATAAAGAAAAACTAACTAAAGTTTCCTATCCACCACTAAACATTCATCCAATCCATAACAATAATGAAGTTAGTAAACAATCAAACGTGATGAAGATATTCACAACAAGGCAGTGGATATTCCACACAAGTTGTATTGATTCTCACTTAGTTAATATGTAGATTGCATGGTATTTGCATAAATACGTGTATCCCAATTTACAACCTAGCATGGGTATTTACTAGATTTAATAATTGAAATCCACTAAGAATGAAAAGAAAACATGGTATTTATTCTAGGTTATTCATGAATCAATTTCCCTTAATTAGGTCTTATTCCAATTAATTGTTGCATGCATGAATATACTCGTATGGTATTCGAACTATATCCTACAACATAGATCTTAAAACCATGCTCCTTATGTGATCAATCAATGAAACACAATAATAGAAAAACAATTATTTTGAAGAAATTGAAATCATCATGTAAGGAAAGTAATACTTCATTAAAACACACTTGTCTATGGAATTAGAGTCCTATCTAGCTATGAAAAGTTTAGTTACAATTCATAACATAAAAGCAAATAAAAACATTAAAATTAAAGAAAGGTAGAAGAAGAAAGAAAATAAAACTACGAAAGATCTTCGGTCTTCAATCTTGAAAATGAATCTCCAACCTCTTCTCTTGAAGAAACTCTTGGTATTTATAGGTGACTACTTCTTGTAGATTCCCAATTTGCTTTGTTGTAGGAAACACACCAAGTAGGAAAATAAAATTAATTAAGGAATAAAATTCTTTCCTAACCTAGAGTTCTTCTTTAGTGATTAATTCCTAATTTGAATTTAGGAAATTTCTCAAGCATGTCTTGATTTTCTAGAGTCTTTTAGGATTTGATTTGGGAAGTTCAGGGACAATTTTGGACCAATTCGGAGTGGAAATCCATCAAAAATTAGCAATGACCATTGTGGGACCGCTGTGGGGAGGTCACAGCGCTATGACAACGGAAAAGAACTAGAGAAGCATCGTTGCGGAAAAGTGCAGCGGTCCCACAGTGTATGTACAGCGATGCTTCTCTGATATTGGAACTTTGTGTCACTGCTATCATAATGTAGAATGGTAAGACAGTGGTCACACAATTTAGCAAAGGGTACTGTGAGAGCGCTGTCAAAAATCTAAATCGGCACACTAATATTCAAAGGCCGCTGTGAATTACACTGATAAAGGTCGCATCGATTGCAATTTGCTTGGCCAATTACACTTTGGCACTTCTTATGATAATTACACTTTACTCCCTTCAATTTTTTACAATCACCTTTTTGTCTTCAAATTTACTTCGAGTGCTATCTTCTACACAACCTCAACAAACACATTAAAATATTCAATTTCACCCAAAAATATAACAAAAAACATAAGAATTATGGGTCTCAAATATCAACATTGATCGACCTAACAAATACCCCCAAACTTAGTTTTTGATAGTCCTTGAGTAAATTTGAAATAAAAATAAAAACTAAAAGTAAACTAATTTAAACTAGGCCATTTTCATAGGGAAACAAGATAGCATTGAGCGTATGCTATAAGCCTTTAAACATCTAGGAGTCCCTAGTAGGAGGAGTTATAGTCTTCTGAGGGTTTACAGCTACGCTACCCATAAACAGATATTTCTACAAAAAATACTAAATAATTAAGATGCAACCCAAATGTACCATTCAAAGCTAATGCATGCTAAAGCCACTAAATAAAGACTAAAATTATACCACAAATTTGAATGCATTGCTTCGTTTTAATGAAATGTCCATACTCAAGACATTCTAGCTTCAAAAACACATTGTCAAACGCCATAGATATAATTTGGCCCAACTCTAATTCTCGCAAGAATTCGATCATTAGTTTCGCACAAAATCTAGGCTAATACACTCATCAAGCATATGTGAATGAAGTTATGTGCACAAAATTTCAAGTTATAATCGAATATGAATATATCATTAAAAGAACGTTTGATTTAATACAAAGGATCTCATGAACGGAATCAGACATTAAGAACAAGATAGAGTACATGTTTACCTTTACTCTTGAGCTACCATTCCCAAAAAATCAATTAGGTATTTTCTTTGGTTGTAATAGGGCCACTGGGTGAAAGGTTAATAGAAAGAATGGAAAAAGGAAATTCAAATAGCTTAAGATCATGTCGAGAGATGTATCGTGATATGTCGATGTGTGGAAATCTATCCTTTGAATCTTCTTTGTAATTGCATCCAATCTTCTTCATCAATTTCTTCAACTTCTTTTTCAAGTAAATATTCAACTTGAATTCATCTTTTTTTTTCCATCATTTTTTTTATTGCTTCGCTATTCTTCAAATTTTGCTCTTTTTTTAATTTTTTTTCTATTAATTTTTTTACTTTTTTTAGACTGCATTTTTGACTCTTTTCTGTACATGCAATCCATAGAACTTACCCATGAATCTCTTTTTGTTTTCTTCATCTTCATCTTGAACTTGAACCTCATCTTCTTCTTGAACTTCTTCCGCTCAACATGATCCCAAGCTATACGGTACGACCAATATATATTGG
This sequence comes from Dipteronia dyeriana, assembly GCA_032871835.1. Classification (NCBI taxonomy): domain Eukaryota; kingdom Viridiplantae; phylum Streptophyta; class Magnoliopsida; order Sapindales; family Sapindaceae; genus Dipteronia; species Dipteronia dyeriana. The sequence continues at coordinate 113,171,562 of CM065300.1, read as the reverse complement.
GTATAAGGGATAGGACTTATATAGGTGATGAAAGAAAAAGGCTTATAAGTGTTTGGATTCAAAAGGGATAACGGCGCACACACATAGGTAGGGAAATTTAAGGCTTTTTTGTAGGTTAAACACATATTGCCTATATCATTTCTATTGGTTCAACCAAAACAAGAGCAAAGACCACATGTGGTATATTTTTATGATGAATGTTCTTTAATATCCAATGCATAACCTATTGAGATCAATTCTAATACTTAGAACCTAATAAGTATTTAGGAGTAGAAACAAGAAAACCCTCATATAATGTCATTTAGTATACGACTTTTGGCTTAGTGAACTCACAAGGGTAGCCTCCACTATTAACCATGGTAATTCAACAAAGCATCATATTCACTAACATATCAAGAGCATGTCATAAATTTTAAAAATGCAATGCACTACTCTAAATGGCAAGACATTAGTCTAAACTCAGTGAATAAAGCATACATTATGGCCCCAAAAGCACACAAAAGAAGCATCTAAAAATAAATGGAGAACTAGAATTTTAAAAACTGATGACTTTTGAAATCAACCTTTATCCGTTAATTGACCTATATCTCTCAAAATACTCAAACTAACTTGCTCAAATTTTAACACAAGAATATAGACATGAAAAAAAAAAACACCTTTCATTAGGAAAAAAATTCAAAAATCGATTTGGAAAAGTTTTAAAAAAGCAATGAAAACAGCTCACTTGTGGATTCACGAAATAGAGCATCGCTTCTGACCTTTGGTCAAAGAATTGATCATAACTTTTAAACTACCTCCTAGAATTTTTTGTTCTTTTTACTGTTGGATTTGCAACGAAAAAAATAAAGAACCCAAAATGGAAAAAAAAAATATTTCCTTGCCAAAGGGTATTGTTTTAACGAAAAAATTAGCCTAAAAATATCTCCAGCAGAACATGAAAACTCAAAGACACAAAAACACACAAAAAATAAAAACAAAATATTAAACCACACTCCCAAACAAAATCTAAACATTGTCCTCAATGTATGAACAAGAAATAGAATGAAAGAATTAGGGAAGGAGGAGTGACGCAAACAAAAATAAAAAAAGAGACAAAAAGGAAAGAAAAACCTAGGTGGGTTGCCTCCCACCTAGCGCTTGGTTTAACGTCTCGGCTTGACGCATTCTGCTCATCACCTCATCCATCAACCATACGGTTGGGTGTGTGGAAATTGACACTATCTTTCTTGAGATCATATGGTGCATGGTAAATCTTCAACTTATGGCCATTAACTTGAAAGTATCCCCTGTCTTTTCATCGTGAATTTTTATAGCACCATGAGGAAAGACATTAGTAACAACATATGGGCCATACCAATGAGAGCAGAGTTTCCCCAGGAAGCGTTGAAAGCGAGAATTATAGAGCAACACTAGCTATATGACAAAGGCTTTCCATTGAATGGTTTTTTCATTAAAAACCTTAGTATTTTCCTTGAAAATCTAAGCACTCTCAATTGCATCATTCCATATTTCCTCAAGCTCATTTAGCTCAACCTTCTATTGTCTCCAGCCTCTTTCATGTCGAAATTAACATTTTGATCATACAATATGCCTTGTGCTCAAGATTAACCGAAAGATGGCATGCCTTGTCATACGCCAACCGAAAAAGAGACATCCCAATGGGTGTCTTATAGACTGTCCTATGTGCCCAAAGTGCATCGTTGAGATGCACACTCCAACCTTTTCGCGTTGGGTTGACAGACTTCTCCAAGATGTTCTTGATTTCTTGGTTGCTTATCTCCATTTGACCATATATTTGAGGGTGATATGGTATGGATACTCGATGTGTGACTCCATACTTCTTAAAGAGACCATTGAATGATTTGTTGTAAAAGTGGCTCCCTCCATCGCTTATGATTGCTGTCGGTGTCACAAACCTAGAAAAGATGTTATCCTTCATAAAACTTAAAACAACTTTAGCATCATTAGTACGAGTTGGAATTTCTTCCACCTATTTAGAAACATAATCCACAGTGACAAGTACGTGAAGAAAACTAGAAGATGTGGGAAAAGGACCAATGAAATCAATGCCTTAAACATCAAAATTTTCAACAATAAGAATAGATGTTAATGGCTTTTGATTTCTTGAATTGATATTGCCCATCCTTTGGCATATATCACATGTAACACAAAAAGTGTGAGCATCCTTGAATAAGGTAGGCCAATAAAAACCACTTTGAAGAATTTTTAGGGCCATCTTTTTGGCACCACAGTGGCCACCACAAGGAGAAGAATAACAAAAGAAAAGAATAGCATGAATTTAGTTTCAAGTACGCACCTTCGAATGATTTGGTCGAGGTAAAATTTCCAAAAGTATGAATCATCTGAAACAAAATACTTACTTGTCTTCTTCAACCTGTCCCTTTGAGCTTGAGAAAAGTTGTAAGGGAATTGCTTTGAGACAAGGTAGTTGATAGTGTCGACAAGCAAGGCTCCTTTATCTTGATCACGAAGAGTTGTTCGTCCGAAAAGCTTTCCCTTAGCGGAAGTGAGTCTTTTTCATTATGGGGTCTATATACCTATCGACTAAAATGATCGGTAACAACATTCTCACTTCTCTTATTGTCTCGAATATCTAGATCAAACTCTTGGAGCAAGAGAATACATCTAATCAACCTTGGATTTACCTTCTTTTTCTGTAATAAGTACCTAAGATCTGTATGGTCAGAGAGAACAATCACTTTAGTTCCAACAAGATAGGATCGAAATTTTTCTAAACCAAAAACTACAGCTAACAACTCCTTTTCCATGGCTGAGTAGTTTAGTTGGGCATCATTTAAAATTCTTGATGCATACTAGATGGCATGAGGTACTTTGTTCACTCTTTTTCCAAGCACAACTCCCACAGCATAAGCGAAAGCGTCACACATAAGCTTGAATGGTAGATTCCAATCAGGTGTCATCGTGACAGGTGCTGAAGTTAGAGCCTCCTTCAATGTTTTGAAAGCCTTCAAACACTCTTTATTAAAATCAAATTTTGCATTCTTTTGGAGTAAATGGCACAATGGCCTCGAGATCTTAAAGAAAACCATGACGAATCTTTGGTAAAAATCCCCATGACCTAGGAATGAACGGATGTCCTTCACCGTCTTGGGTTGTTGTAAGCTCTTCATGGCTTCAATCTTGGCTTTGTTCACTACTATACCTCTACAAGAAATAACATGACCAAGCATGATTCCTTATTGTACCATGAGTTGGCACTTCCTCCAATTGAGAACAAGGATGCATTCTTGGCATCTTTACAACATTAAAAAGAGGTTGTGAAGACAATTATCAAAAGAATCACCAAAAATGGAAAATCATCCATAAATACGTCGATAATGTCTTCAACAATGTCAAAAAATATGGACATCATACATCTTTCGAAGGTGGTAGGTGCATTGCATAACCCAAAAGGTATGCACATATATACAAAGGTATCAAATGGGCAAGTGAAAGTGGTCTTTTCTTGATCCTCTGGTGCAATGGCAATTTGGTTGTACCCCGAGTATCTGTGGAGAAAGCAATAAAAACTATGGCCAGCGAGGTGCTCAAGCATTTGATCATTGAATAGTAAGGGAAAATGATCATTACCTGTTGCGGTGTTGAGCTTCCTATAGTCAATGCAAACTCGCCATCCGGTTTGTAATCTTTAAGGTATCAACTCATTGTTCTCATTCTTTAACACAGTGATTTCAGACGTTTTTTACACAACTTGGATGGGGCTAACCCAATTGCTATCTGAGATTAGGTAGATGATTCCCACGTCTAAAAGCTTGAGAACTTTTTTCTTCACCACTTCTTTCATTACTGGATTAAGCCTTCCTTGTGCTTCTTTTTATAGCTTGGCTTCCCCCTCCATGAAAATTTGATGCATGCACTTGGTGGGGCTTATTCATTTGATATCGGCAATTGTCCATCCAATGGTCGTAATATTTTCTCTCAAGACTCGAATGAGGTTGTCTTCTTCCTTTTTGCTTAAATCTGATGCAATAATCACCGATAATGTCTCTTCCTTTCCTAAGTACGCATAGCGTAAAGTTTTGGGAAGAGGTTTCTATTCAAACTTTGGTGCTTGGACACTAGATGGAACAAACTCATTAGTAGATAAGAGAAGAGGATCAAAAAAGTTGAAGTACTTACCTTGGTGCTTCTGGGATGCATCCAATATGTTCATGGCTTCAAAATTCTTGGGATTAAATTAATAGAAGAACCTAAATCAAGTAAGGCCCATTCAAACCTTCAGGTTTTGATAATACACGGAATCATGAAGCTCCCTAGATCCTTGAGTTTTGGAGGTAGCTTGCACAAGAGCACAATAAAGACCTCATCATTTAGAGCTACCATCTCGTTCTCCTTGAATGTTCTCTTGTTTGTGCACAATTCCTTGAGAAACTCTGCATATATTGGAATTTGTTGAATAGAACCCAATTGATGAATATTGATTTGTACTTTCTAAAAGGTATCAAGGGCGTCTTTCATGCTTTGCTCTCTCTTCCCCTTTACAAGTCTCCCCGGATATGGTACTTATGGTAAGGTTTCAACACTTCCTTCCTCTACCACTGTACCCTTCTCCTTTTGTTGTTGTTGATTCTTTTAAGGGACTTCTTCTTCTTTTTCATTGGCCTCCATGTCTACTTCCATCTCTTCATTTCCTTGTCCCACTTCCTAGCCACTTCGAAGAGTTATTGCCTTTGCAGATTCTTGATTTTCTTTCGGGTTTTTGATCACTTGGCTTGGAAGTCTACTTTGGTCTCTTTGACTTAACAAGGATGTTATATGCCCAATTTGGTTCTCTATGTTCTTGATAGATTGCCTTGTCTCCTACACAAATGATTTTTATACTTAGCGCTAAAGATTCCATAAGTTCATCGAGGGGCTTACCTTGCCTTAGGATTTGGTAAGGTGTGAATTGATTTTGTGTCGGTGGTGGCATTAATGTATTTTGTATATTCTTTCACCCAAAGTTTGGATGTTGTCACCAACCCGGATTATGTGTGTTGGAGAATGGGTCATTCCTTTACCTTTGTTGTGCACGTAATTTACCATCTCCTCCCCATTGCTGCCTAGACTCGGACATGTCTCTAAAGAATTTCCCAGATTTGTGCATACCGCTCACACTTGAGAATTCGGGGCCAAATTTTGAACTAACTTTGTCAATTGAGTGATTTAGGGTCCATAATCATTAGTGCTCACCTTATAAATTTTAGCTTTCTTTAGAGGGGTTCTTCTATAGTTAAATTGTTGAGAATTCTCCGAAAGCCTCTCAATTATTTCCTTAGCCTCCAATGCATTCTTGTTCATCAATCTCTCTTCACTTGTAGCATCAACCATGATCCTCTCAGAGTCAAGAAACTCTTCATAGAATTATTGAATGAGGTAATGTTCTTCTATCCCATGATATGGGCATGAGCTGAGTATCCGTTGATAACGCTCCCAATATTCATGGAATTGTTCACCATCGAGCTGATGTAACCCTATAATTTCTTTTCAAATTTTGTTTGTGTGTTGAGCTGGAAAGAATTTTGAAAGGAACTTGGCTACCAGATCAATCCATGTTCCGATGCTCCCACTTGGTAGTGAGTAAAGCCACTCATTGGGCTTTTCCTTGAGTGAGAAGGGAAAAAGTCTCAAAAAAATTCCTTCATCATTTTCGCCTCCATTAGTGATAATGGTACAAACAGAAAAGAACTATTTGGTGTGGATGTGAGGATCCTCTCCCAATTTTTTGTTAAATATTGGAAGAAGATTGATTGTACCACTTTTCATCTTTAAATTGATGTTGGGCAAAACAATGATTCAGGATGGTTGGTCTAGTGTCTTAGGGATTGTGAACTCCTTGAGAGGTCTAGTGAGATGGTTGAACGCCACTTGGACAACCGCTTGATTTGGTGGAATTTCTTCATTTTCCATGTTTCTTTCTTGATTTCTCCACAGGTTGATGCAGACTTCTTTCGATCTAAGGATCTAGTTCTATATGATAAGTATCCACAGAACGACGATCGTTCATAAACCTTCAAAAGAAAAGAAAAAGAAAAATATAAACAAAAAAAACTTAAAACTAAAGTAAGCAATTTACTCCTTAGTAGTAGCGCCAAAAACATGTTGGTTGCAAAGTAGCAAACAAAAATATTATCAAACCTAGCAAGTGCACAAATCGCAAACGATAGTACAATAGGCAGGAAATGGTCATTCCCACGAGGAATGATTTACCTACGGAATTTAAGAATTTAAGAACACTAAATTAAGACACTCTACGACTATAAGACAACTTAAATAATACACAACTCACACACGCAATTTGGGATTTTTGAATTTATTATTAAAAAATAAGAATTTAAATTAAACTAAAATAAAAAAAGCAGCAAAAAAATTATTTGGAAAAATCAATAAAGAAAAACTAACTAGAGGTTCATATCCACCACTAAACATTCATCCAATCCCTAGACAATAATGAAGTTAGTAAACAATCAAAGATGACGAATATATTCACAACAAAGCAGTGGGTATTCCACACAAGTTGTATTGATTCTCTCTTAATTAATATGTAGATTGCATGGTATTTGCATAAATATTTGTATCTCAAATTACAACCTAGCATGGGTATTTACTAAACTTAACAATTGAAATCCATTAAGAACGAAGAGAGTATGAATATCTTATAAACCCTAAACAATATATTTATTTTAGGTTATTCATGAATCAACTTCCCTTTATTAGATCTGATTCCAATTAATTGTTGCATGCAAGAATATGCTCGTATGGTATTCCAACTGTATCCTACAACATAGATCCCAAAACCGTGCTTCTAAAGAGATCAATCAAAGACACACAATAATAGAAAAACAATTATTTTGGAGAAATTGAAATCATCGTGCAAGGAAAATAATACATCGTTAAAACACACTTGTCTATGGTACTAGAATGATGTCTACGGCTTCAAATTAGCCCTAGCTATGAAAAGTTAGTTACACGTGATAACTATGAAAGCTAATAAAAACATTAAAATTAAAGTAAGGCAGAAGAAGAAAGAAAATAAAACTATAAATGATCTTCGGTCTCCAATCTTGAATAATGAATCTCCAACCTTTTCTCTTGAAGAAACTCTTGGTATTTATAGGTGACTGCTCCTTGTAGATTCCCAATTTACTTTGTTGTAGGAAACACACCAAGTAGGAAAATAGAATTAATTAAGGAATAAAATTCTTTCCAAATTTGGAGTTCTTCTTTGATGATTAATTCGTAATTTGAGTTTAGAAAATTTCTCAACCATGTCTTGATTTTCTAGAGTCTTTTAGGATTTGATTTAGGAAGTTCTGGGACAATTATTGACCAATTTGGAGTGGAAATCCGCCAAAAAAAAGTATCGACCGCTATGGGACCGTTGTGGGGGGTTACAGCGCTATAACATCAGAAAAGCACTAGAGAAGCATTGTTGTGGAAAAGTGTTGTGATCCAATAGCGTAGGAAAAACGGTGCTTCTCAGATATTGGAGCACTGTTTCACCGCTATCATAATGTAGAGCAGTAAGATAGCAGTCACACAATTTAGCAAAGGATGTTGTGAGAGCGCTGTCAAAAAGCTACAGCGGTGCACTAATATTCAACGGCCATTATGAATTATGCTGCTAAAGGTTTCAACGATTGTAATTTTCTTTGGCGTTTTCTTATGACAGTTACACTTTAATCCCTTTAATCTTTTATAATCACCTTTTTGTCTTCAAATTTACTCCGAGAGCTATCTTTTACACAATCTCAACAAACACATTAAAATATTTAATCTCACCTAAGAACATAACATAAAACTTAGGAATTATAGGTCTCAAATATCAACATTTATCGACCTAACAAGTTGCAATGAGTTCTTCTTTGTTTGGGGTCGATAGTAATTATGGTTGTAATCATTCCATTTGATTGTAGTTGTAAGAAATTCTTCTTTACTTAGGGTGATAGTAATTGTGCTTTTAATCAATTCAATTGATTGTAGTTGTAAAAAAATTCCCCTTTCTAAGAATGATTGTAGTTGTAGTTGTAATCAAATCTCTTCTTGTATGAGGTGGATATGACTATTTTTCATACCAATTCCTTCATATTCGGGGTTGATATGATTGTTTATATAATTGTTGAACTTGGTAGAAAGGACTTATGTGCTTAAGAGTAAATTTTATGTATTTGTGATTCATTATACCTTGATGAGTTTGTTGTGGTGTATAGATTAAAATAACCTTTGTTAGGTTAACATGGAAGAGCAAACTAGAATCAAGGGAGAAGATAGTGGAGCTAGATGCAAGAGTCAAGGGCTTGAAAGAAACCAATTCTTCAAGTACAACATCGATGTCCAAACATTATGTGAGATCAACAAATCGTTTAATGTTCTTTGGTAGCACAAGTGGCTAGCAAAGCTTATATGATCTCAAGGTATCTTTTTCTTTTTTCCTTTTGGCTTCTTTTTATATCAAAAGGGGGAGAAATATGATATTGTTTTAGCATATCTTCTTTGTGTATTTGTCAAGAATTGAACTTCATATGGTATGTAATATCTCAGATGAGATATCATTGATGGATATGCTTGTATTTAGGTGGAGCATACATGTATACATTAAATTTTGAACTTAATTGTCATATTCCATATTGAACTTAAATGCCATATTCTTGTCAAGTATATTGCCATATATTCTCATGTATATTCTTATGCTTCAAGTTTATGTTAGTTAATATCAAGAGAAGCTCACATGAAGAAGTTCAAGACTTATTGAAGATTAGTCTAGGTGTATTAACTCTTTGTAATGTGAGGGTAAGTTTTGTGACCAATCTTCATGTTGTATGTTTTAGTATCTTGTACAGGTGTTTTGAAATAGAATTTGCTAAAAGGGAGAGATTGTTACGATTTTGAGTTGTGTTGGCATTATTCTATATCAAAACAACATTTCACTTGTATTGATTAGTTGTCTTAGATTGATGATGATTCAAGACTCAAAGAACATTTGCCAACTTGTCAAGCAAGTTTGAGTCTTCAAAGAGAAATGTGCTTCATTGCTCAACAAAAGTATATTTAGACCTCATTTCTCTAACAAGGCTTAGGTATACACACACATTGAATCCATATGTGTCCCTACATCATTGTGCTCATTTTGTATAACACATTCACACACTTGATATTGAATGCCCATGCATTAGTTTTAAATTGACTAGTTTTGTAAATTGTATGTACTAGGGCTATGTCTAGGAAATAACAGTCTTATGTGTTATATATTTGTATGTTAATGTTTCATGGACATTGGACTTGAATTTGGTATCATATTGTTCATTATTGAGTTCTGTTCATTTCGGTTACTCATTCATTTAATTTCATGTTCTGAGCAAAAAGTTATGAAACTTTTCGGTCACTTACCATGCCTCATCTTCATCTTCGTGTGTCAAGCCGAATTCATATTTTTTGGTCTAACTTTCATAGTCGTCCATGTCCATGAGAGATTTTTGGTTCATAATCCACAAACGGATTCAAATTCGGATTTCGGAGGTCAGAGAACGGTCAAAGAACGCAAAGGTGCAAGAGGCAGGAAGCGAGAGGCAAAAGGCCATCAAGCCATCCTTCCCCGAGATGGCACGTCGCCATCTCGGGAGAGAACACCTTCTGCCCCCAAGATGCCCACGCATAATCTCGAGGATGGAAGGTGGCTTACGGACATTGGTCTACCCAATCTCTCTCTTTCCCTCTCATTTAAAAATTCCCTTCTCTCTCTCATTTCATTCTAAGAAGACAATTTCAAAAACTTGTGAAGAATTTTTTCTATCAACTTTCTCATCTCCCAAACACCATAACTCTCTCATTTGAACTCCGATTAAATTTATTCAAGTTGAAGATTGTTCCTCTATCAATCCTCTATCATTTCCAAGAAGGTTTGAGATCATTTATTCATGTTTTACTGGTGGTTCTCCATAAAAAATGGGACTGCACATTTTCTTATGTTTGAAAATTTCTTATGTTTCGATCTTCAAAGTTTTTCAATTACCTTGGGTTTCTTCTTCTATATATGTATTTTTAAAGTGTGTACTTTGATTAGAGTTTTAAGCTCTATTAAAGCTAGAATGAACATGATTAGATTCTCACATATTGAGTTAGATTTTTCTAGCATCTATCTTTTCACATGTTTGGGAATTGTCTTGTGCTAGCTTTTGATTTAGGACTATTTGTGATTCATTTGAATGATTTTTTTTTTATAAATAGTCTCTACATGTGTTAGGTTTTTTTAATTGAACATATATTGGGTTAACACATTTGATTGAGTACTTAGGGCTATTTTGGACTTTGATTGAATATTGTGAGAAAAATATGCTCTAGGCTTTTGCTAGAACTTTGATTGATACCATTTCATGATTCTAGCATGTTTTGTGTTTGTTGCTAAAACATTGATTATGTGTTTAGTGTATATGTTTTCATTCATGTTTTAGTTACATGAATGAGTTTAGGAATTAAATGTGTTTGTGGTGTTTCACATGATTCTAGAATATTATTTATGATTAGTAACTAGACAACATTTGTTTTATGATATTTCATAAATATGTCTAGGTCCCATAGGATGTGTTGATCATCATACTTTATGTTAAGTGCTAGTTTACATTCTTGCATTCATTGATCACATTTAGGATGTCTTTGTAAATGGCATGAAGTCTTGGCTAGGATAAGTGGTCCGGATAACTAAGCAAGGAGTCTTGGTTAGGACATGAGGACCGGATAATCAATCAATGAAGACTTTCTAGAGGCAAGGGTGTCTTGGATAGAAAGTAGACTTTATTGTGTATGTTTTTTTTTTGTAATTTCAACTCACCAACAATCTTCTTTATAAAATATTTCTTGTTTGTTTAGCATACTTGTCTCACAGATGCTTTGATGTTTAGAGAAGAGCTTCTTGAAGATTCATGAAGATATGAAGACATCCTAGTCTAGGGATCTCTTTGTAATATGAGGTTGTGAGAATGCACTCAACTGTGATTATGTTTTTGAGTGATCATTGTGTGGTGAGGTTGATGTTTATTCCAAAGAATAGCCAAAAAGGGAGATTGTTAGGTTTTAGATTTATCTTGGGTTGATTCCATATCAAAACTCTCTTTCTTTGTAATGTCTAGTTGCTTAGGTGGTTCATGATCTATATGAGCTTCAAAGAAGAAAAGCAGTTTCTCATGCAAAGTTCATCTTCAAAAGGATTAACACTTACTTAGAAGCTAAGGTATCAAGATTCTTCTTCCTCTTGCAAGACATAGGTGCACACACATAGAATGCATTCATTTGTGTCCCTGCATTGTTATGCTTAATTGGTATAACACATCCACACACTTGTTGAAGTATGCACATGCATTAGATTTAATTTGACAATTTTTGTAAAATTGCATGTTCTAAGACTATCTCTAGGAAATGGCATACTTGTGTGTTCATATGTATGTTTGTTTATGTTTTATGGAATTCGGACTTGAATTTGGTCTTATATTGTTCCTTATTGAGTTCCGGACATTTTTGGTTACTCATTCATTTGATTTCGAGTTCCGAGCAAAAGGTTACGAAACTTTCTGACCACTTACTATACATTGTCTTTGTTTTCATGTATAGAGTTGAATTCATTATTTCTGATCTAAGTTTCATATTCGTCCATGTTTGTGAGGGAATCTCGGTTCATAACCCGTAAACGGATTCAAATTCAGAGTTCGGAGGCCGAAGAACGGTTGAAGAATGTGAAGAGCCTTACCTTCCTGAGATGGCGCGTGGCCATCTCGAGAAGGAACCCTTGCAGCCCTCAAGATGCCCACTCGCCATCTTGGGGTGGTGAGATTGAGAGATGGAAATCCTTCCCAAATGTCCTTCTGTCCACATCATCTTCCCTTCCTTTAAATTTCTTTTCCCTCTCATTGTTTCATATGTTGAAGAATTGAAGAACAAGTGCAGAAAATTTTCTTTAAAGTTTTTGATTTTCATTTTGGTGATATATCTCTCAATTCAACTCCAATTTAATTGATTCAAAAACCAAAATCGTTGGTCTTGAGGAGAGGAACAAACCCTAAGAAAATTTAGAGCCAATTGATGTCTTGAGTTTCCACAGTGATCAGTTTTCTAACTCGGAATTTTATCATTTGTAGGTGAATCTTTCTCTTCTTATTTTTCTTTTATGATCATCTTCATGAATGTTCTTATTTGATTATGAAACATGCCTAGAATGCGTTTGATTGGCGGATTTTCGAGTTTAGCTTGTATGATTTTCAATTGAATATATTTTTGCTAAACTTGATAAGCATGAATGTGATTCTATATTACTTTTGTTTTCTTGTGATTGATTGTGAATTTCTAGATTTACTTACATGCTTTAAGAACTAGGTCATTTTAGATTGAGATTTCTATTACTTCAATCTAGTTCTTATTTGATAAACATGCTTAGATTTCTAGATGTATTTGTGATTGATCTTTGAAAGTCATATCTAGCTATCTAGTTGCATGTTTATAGAGTTTGATTGATATACATTCTCTATATGTTTGTGATTGTATCATGATTCAAATTTTTCACTTCACTTAGATCTTTGCCTTGTAAAAGGTTAAAGTCTCTTGTTATTGTGAGTGAAGCGTTGGCTTGAGCAAAAAGACTTGACTAGGACAACCAGCCAAGATGTCTTAACTAGAGTCGGGAGGACTTGGATAGTTAAGCAAGAAGTCATGTCTAGGGTTGGGAGGATCCGGATAGACAAGCAAGGAATCTTTCTTGAGGCCAGTGTGTCATGGATAGAATGTTGCTTCATTGAGTTATGTTTGTCACATCTTCGATAGGAAATAGGCAAAGTGATTCACTATGCCTGAGGGTAGAGTATGAATTGATAGCTTAGAAAGTGTATCATGTGTTGATTGCTTTTCAATTGTGTATCTCTTATTCGACATAGTGGATTGTGGTTTACCAGTGGTTGTGGTATCAACCAGTGGATGTTTCCTCTTTGAGGTTTACCATGTAAAAATCACTTGTATCGTTTTTAGCAATTTATTTCCTTTACTTACTTGTCTTTTATTGCTTTAACTCTTGCTATATTGATTTCGTATTGAATTGATAAAGAAATCTTCTTGTAAGATTTCATAAGTGTGATTAAATTGATTGTGTTTTTAAAGAAGTTTTAAAATTTGAGCTTATACCTATTCACCCCCTCCCCTATCTAGGAATATTTACACTACCATCAAAACTCTTTTGTGGAAGAGCCTTTGTAAAAGGATCCACCAGATTATCTGCTGACGCGATTGTTGTAATCGTCACGCCACCCCTATGCACAATTTCCATCAGAAGGTGAAACTTTTTTTCAATGTGTTTCCCTCTCTTATGACTTCTTGTCCATTATTGTCATAATAGTTAGTGATCTACTTATTTGCATCAGGAACCACTTCTAAGTCAATCAAGAATTGGCGGAGCCAGACAACCTTTTAATCAGCTTTGCATGCGGCAACATACTTGGCCTCCATGGTGGAATCAACAATACAAGATTGCTTGATACTCCTCCATATGATTGCCCCTCCTACAATAGTAAACACAAATCCTGATGTTGATCTCTTAGAATCAGAATCTGATTGAAAATCATAATCTATATACCCAACGGGAATTAATTAAATCCTCTCAAGAGTATACAAGCATATAATCTCTCGTTCTCTTGAGATACTTGAAAATATGCTTGACTATTGTCCAGTGATCAGGACCAGGTTTCGATTGAAACCTGTTAACTATGCCCACAGCAAAACAAATATCTGGTCTAGTACAGAGTATTGCATACATGAGGCTTTCAACTGTCGACGCATATAAAACCCTACTCATGAATTGTTCTTCATGCTCATTCTTAGGAACTTGTTCCTTAAAAAGTTTGATTCCATGTCTGAAAGGTAACATACCTTTCTTGGAATCTTGCATGGAAAACCTCGACAAGATTTTATCTATGTATGAAGCTTGGGATAATGCAATCGTTCTATTATTTCTATCCCTTATGACTTGGATACCAAGAATATAACTTGCTTCTCCTAAGTCCTTCATATCAAGTTATTTTGCTAACCATTCTTTTACTGATGTCAATACACCTACATCTTTTCCTATGAGTAGTATATCATCAACGAAAAGAACTGGGAAAACCAAAAACCAACTTGTCACCTTTAATCCTTTTGTATACACAGGGTTCGTCAAGGTTTTAAATAAATCTAAAACTTTTCACGGCTTGATAGAACCTTATGTTCCAAGATCTTGATGCTTGCTTCAATCCATATGCATACCCTTTCCTTTTGGCCATTTTCAATGAATCCTTCCGGTTGCATCATGTAGATGCTTTCGTCAAGACTTCCATTAAGGAAAGCTATCTTGACATCCATTTACCAAATCTTTAGGTTTAAAGATGCCGCAATGGATAAGAGTATCCTAATGGATTTAAGCATGGCCACAGGAGAGAAGGTTTCTTCATAATCAATACCTTCTTTCTGTGTATAACCTTTAGCTACCAATCTAGCTTTAAAGGTTTTCACATTTCTATCCATTCCTCTTTTCCTCTTGTATACCCACTTACACCCGATGGGTTTTATCCCTTTAAGCAAGTCTACAAGAGACCAGACTTTGTTTTTGAACATAGATTCAATTTCGGATTATATTGCCTTTTTCCAAAGGCAACAATCAACATCTTCCATTGCTTCCTTGTACGTATAGGGATCATCGTCCACCGGAAGATTCTCTATAAATTCTCCTAGACTGGTGTATCTCTCGGGTTGCTTACTAACCCTCCCACTATGACGAGGTATGGTAGATTGTTGATCTTGTGTTGGTACGGAACTTACAATTGGGCTTGGTTGTGAAACCTCTTGTGGAATTGTATCTCCTCAAAACTTATTTAGGACAATTCTACTTTTAGGCACAAAATTATTCATATATTCCTCTTACAGAAATTTAGCATTTGTCGAAACATATACTTTAAGATCTGACAGACTATAGAAATAATATCCTTTTGTTCCTTTTAGATAGCCTACAAATATGCATGTTTCTGAACGGGACTCCATCTTTTCTGTCTTTCCTTTTAACACATGTGCAGGACATCTAAATATCCTTAAGTGTTGTAAACTAGGCTTTCGCCCGGTCCATAACTCATGCGGTGCTTTAGGAACCGACTTAGATGGTACATCGTTCAGAATGTACATAGCAGTTTGTAAAGCATATGCCTAAAAAGAATTAGGAAGCGTTGAATAACTCAATAAAGACCTAACCATGTCCAAAAGAGTTCTATTTCTCCTTTCTGCCACCCCATTTTGTTGAGGTGTACCTGGTGAAGAAATTTGAGAAATTATCCCATTATCAATAAGATATTGTTCAAACTCACGAGATAGATATTCTCCACCACCATCAGACCTCAGGATTTTTATGCATTTCTCAAGTTGATTTTCTACTTAAGCGTTAAATGCTTTGAACATGCCAAAAGCATCCGACTTATGTCTCATGAGATACACATAGCCAAATCTTGAGTGATCATTCATGAAAGTGATGAAGTAGTCATATCTACCTCTAGCTTGAATGCTCATTGGTCCACACACATCAGTGTGTATCAATAGTAAACATTCGATGGCTCTTGTGCCTTTGGTCGTAAACGACCTTTTGGTCATTTTACTATCCAAACAAGATTCACAAGGTTGTAGATCATCAACCTTTAAGTCACTTAGAGGTCCGTCACTTACCAATCTTTTAATCCGATTAAGGTTAATATGACCTAGGCGCAAATACCAACGAGAACGTCGAAGTTGTTCCTAACGAGAAGTTGTTCCCGGGAACAACTTTCATGTTATAGATAACATATGAGTGGTTTCCAAAAAAAAAAGTGGTTCCCTTTGTTAACGTTAACTGTTCCTGGGAACAACTCTATCGTTGGTTAGAACGAGAAAGTTGTTTCCAACAACGTTAAAGTTGTTCCCAACAAGAGGTTGTTCCCGGGAACAACTTTCACGTTATAGATAACAATAGAGTGGTTTCAAAAAAAAAAGTTATTCTCTTTCTTAACGTTGACTGGTTTCCGGGAACAACTCTAACGTTGGTTACAACATGAAAGTGGTTTCCAAGAACGTCAAAATTGTTCTCAACGAGAAGTTGTTCCCGGGAACAACTTTCACGTTATAGATAACGTTACAGTGGTTTTCAAAAAAAAAATTGTTCCCTTTGTTAGTGTTGACTGGTTCCCAGGAACAACTCTAACGTTGGGTACAACGTGAAAGTGGTTTCCAAGAACGACGAAGTTGTTCCCAATAAGAAGTTGTTCCCAGAAATAACTTTCACGTTATAGATAACGTTAGAGTGGTTCCTAAAAAAAAATTGTTCTCTTATTTAACGTTGACTGGTTCCTGGTTAGAACGTGAAAGTGGTTTACAAGAACGTCGAAGTTGTTCCCAATGACAAGTTGTTCCCGGGAACAACTTTCACGTTATAGATAACTTTAGAGTGGTTTCCAAAAAAAAATTGTTCCCTTTGTTAACGTTGACTGGTTCCCGGGAACAACTCTATTATTGGTTATAACGTGAAAGTGGTTTTCAACAACGCTGAAGTTGTTCCCAACGAGAGGTTGTTCTCGGGAATAACTTTCACTTTATTGATAACGTTAGAGTGGTTTCCAAAAAAAAAAAGTTGTTCCCTTTGTTAATGTTGACTGGTTCTAGGGAACAACTCTAACATTTGTTACAACGTGAAAGCGGTTTCCAAGAACGTCGAAATTGTTCCCAACGAGAAGTTATTCCTGGGAACAACTTTCACGTTATAGATAATGTTAGAGTGGTTTCCAAAAAAAAATGTTGTTCCCTTTGTTAATGTTGACTGGTTCCCGGGAACAACTCTAACGTTGGTTAGAACGTGAAAGTGGTTTCCAACATCTTTGAAGTTGTTTCCAATGAGAGGTTGTTCCCGGGAACAACTTTCACTTTATAGATAACGTTAGAGTGGTTTCCAAAAAAAAATTGTTTCCTTTGTTAACGTTGATTAGTTCCTGGGAACGACTCTAACGTTGGTTACAACGTAAAAGTGGTTTACAAGAACGTCGAAGTTGTTCTCAGGAATAACTTTCATGTTATAGATAACGTTAGAGTGGTTTCCAAAAAAAAATGTTGTTCCCTTTGTTAACGTTGACTGTTTCCCGGGAACAACTCTAACATTGTTAGAACGTTAAAGTGGTTTCCAACAACGTTGAAGTTGTTCCCAACGAGAGGTTGTTCATGTGAACAACTTTCACGTTATAGATAACGTTAGAGTGGTTTCTAAAAAAAAGTTGTTCCCTTTGTTAACATTGACTAGTTTCTGGGAACAACTCTAACGTTGGTTAGAATGTGAAATTGGTTTCCAACAACGTTGAAGTTGTTCCCAACGAGAAGTTGTTCCCTGGAATAACTTTCACGTTATAGATAACTTTAGAGTGGTTTCCACAAAAAAAAAAGTTGTTCCCTTTGTTAACGTTGACTGGTTCCCGGGAACAACTCTAACGTTGGTTACAACGTGAAAGTGGTTTCCAACAACGTTGAAGTTGTTCCCAACGAGAAGTTTTTCTTGGGGACAACTTTCACGTTAGAGTGGTTTTCAAAAAATAAAAGTTGTTCCCTTTGTTAACGTTGAATGGTTCTCAGGAGCAACTCTAACGTTGAATGGTTTTCGGGAGCAACTCTAACGTTGGTTAGAACGTGAAAGTGGTTTTCATCAACGTTGAAGTTGTTCCCAACGAGAAATTGTTCCCGGGAACAACTTTTACGTTATAAATAACGTTGAAGTGGTTTACAAAATATTTTTCTACAACTTCTCATTCCATTTACTTTAAAATTTTAATTTCGTTAATTATATAATTTCATGAATTGTATTTATCTATTATATTTTTATATTGTATTATGTTTTTGTGAAAATTATTATGGTGTTAACAATTCTTTTAAATTTTTATTATTAGCAAAATTAATTTTATTAATTAATTATATACTTTCAACTTGTTTTATAATTTTTCATATTTGCTATCATAAATTTAATTGTAAGTTAATAATTTAATTTTAAATATTGATTTTAATATATAGAAACAGTAACCGGTTGAAAACCAGCTGATGGCATCAATTGCCTGCCAGTTGGCAGAAAAATAAAATTGCCATCTCCCCAATCAAGTGTCCCATTTTTTTTTTAGATGGTGATCGATATTGGCTGGAGGAATACTCTCTTTGTATTTGACGTTTCGTTCTAGCTTATTGCCAGAGTTCTTTGTAATGTTTTGCTTGGTTAGAATGAATTGTGTTTTCAAAAAATTAAATTAAATTAAATATGTGTAAATCATATATATGAGTGATCCAATAACATATATTGATTGTCAAAAAAATATATAAATGCTGATTATTGAATCAACCATTAACCCGTATAAAAAACGTATCAATCTTTTAACATTAAATATGAGTATTTAGTATTCACTTTTGCCATATAAGGCTTGTTAATTTTACTTAAAAAATTAATGTCTCCAAACTACTATTTACAGTAAGGAAATTAATCAATCTATAAATGAAAGGATTGAGAAAAAGGGTAAGATAAAACCTTAAATTTGTGACTTGAAATTTTGATTTCAACATTTCAATCACTAATGTGCTCTTAATCCGAAAGTTATAAATACATTCAAATCTTAACCATTAGATTAAAAACACATGAGTGGTTCAGAAGTTGAAGTCAAAATTTTAATTCACAAATTTAAGTTGATTTTATAAACCTAAAAAAAAAAAAAAAAATACAAAACAGCAGCCAAAAAAAAGAGAAAAAAAAAATCTTGCACATCTTTTTTTTTTTTTAATAATATCACACCACAAGTCACAAGATGCAAATGAACGGCTTGATTTGATTTTTAGTTAATTTGTTGTCTTAGAATCCTTTCTTTGCTTTATTTACTTGCCTTGCTGTAGGTCTTTGCCCTTCTCTACGTCCAATCCTTTCTTCACTTTCTAATTTAGGATGATCCTCCACCCAATCATCATTCATCACCATCTTCTGTTGATAATATCGGAGGGCAACGAATAGCATGAAGGCTGCAATCATGATTAATGCATGTTAGTTGCATTGAGAGCTTCAAGCCTTCAGGCCTTCAATTAGTGGAAATGACAAAAGATTCCTCACCTGCCCATATCCGAGCTACCATGGAAGACAGGTTCCACACGAGGGTAAATATGGCAACTGCCATGGCCTTCTTGTGAGAGCACGAATCCCAAGCATCGCGGAAACGTCGGATCCAAAATTTACCTAAATCATTTGGCAAACTATAAATACTTTATTTCTTTGAAAAAGACATCACAATTAAGTTTAAAGTCAAATTGAACGGAGAAATTTATCCTATCCATTCACATATATAAAAAATGACTATAATTTATTTATTTTCTTTTTATTATTTTTAAATATAGAATCTTATTATCAAACGATTTACATCAGTAAAATGATCCGCAGATCCTGATCTCAGTTGAACCCTGTCAAAATCAACTACTACTGACATGACTTAAAAACTCAAATGACTACTTTAACAATTTAAGAGATCTACTTGCACATTTTCTCTATTCTGAATAGGTTAAATCTTCAACCGATAACCCATCAATAATAGAAGGGAAGAGTATACAACCGATTTCTTAACACTATGATATATTTATTTATATTCATTTGGTAGTGCTCAAGAGAAATTTTGAAATGGGTTGGAAGTTTGTGCTCCATTTCAGCCAGGCTCGATCCATCAGTAAATCAGATAAGGGGTTGGTCATGTCATTCCTATACATGTTGGACCCATACAAAAAAAATTAATTTTGTAACTCTTTATATATATATATATATATATATATATGGTCTTTCTATTGTCAGTTCGAACTAATATAAAATATATCAGCAATTTCTTACATGTGGACCATTAAATTTAAAATATGTTTTTGCTTTAACAAGTGCAAGCATCTTTTAAATCTCATGGTCCGCATCCAAGAAACTGATGATATATTTTTTATCAGTTCGAACTGACAATAAAAAGACCATTTATATATTGTTTAAGAGTCAGTCTAAATCAACTTAAAATTAAAATTAAAATTTTAAATTTTAACATCTCAACCACTCATGTATTATTAATCCAATAATTGAGATTTGAATGCATTTACAACTCTTGAATTAAGAGCACATAAGTAGTTAAGATGTTGAAGTTAAAATTTTAAATCATAAATTTAAATTGATTTAGCATAATCCATTGTTTAATAAGCGTTTTTAATTGTGTGATGCAGGTGACTAATGAAACTTGAAATATTGACAAATTTAATCCTAAAAATATTGTCAGATTGAATAAACTCTTCGTGAATGTTCTTAGAAACCAATGTCATGTAATTCTATAATAATACAATAAAAGTAAGGGTGTGGATCCATATAGCATTCATGTGACTCATTTAAAAATTTTATTTAGGAAACATTTTGACTAATTTTTTCGCTTAAATAAATAAAATAACTTTTTATACAATGATATTTTTTCATAATATTGTTTATGCTCATAAAATATTTCAAAATATCAAAAAGTCATTTATAGATTACATTGCAACATTTTCTTGAATTAACTAAATAACACATACGGTGCCGACAACCGAAACTTGAGACATTGCTAACTTAATGATTGTTTTACTATCGAACCATATTGGACAATGACCCTGTTACAATATCATATATGATATGATATATTTCCTTTATGGTATAACTCCTATATGATATATATTCTATATGTTCCTTTTAGTTCCTATTTTGAATCTCTTGTATAAACTATATGTAGGTTTCATATTGTTCAGAATAATTATTCAGAGAAATATAATTTATTTTTTTCTCAAATTCTATCATGGTATCATGGCCCTAATAATTTAGTTCTATTTTTTTTTTCATCTGTCTCTATATCCGGTCTTTTGCACATGTTTTACATGTTCTTCATTAGACACATCATCGCGTTTACATGCCACGCCCATCATCGCCAAGCTGTCAAGTTTTACCGTTCCGTTCACAACCAATTTTGGTGTTTCTATTTCTATTTTGGTTGTGATTAAGTTATCTAAGGACCCCACCTACATCTACTATTGTGATTTGTTACTTGCTCGTTCGCTATTTGATTTTTATCATCATTATTATTTTTTATTTGGTGCTTTTGATCTTTACCTTTATTTATGGCCATGTAGAATTTTTGAAAACCTGATGTATCCCAACCTATTCAAATTATTTTGGAAGGACCCAAATATGCGTTATGAGCTCAAGCGATGCAAAGTTTCTTTAAAGGACATAAATTATGGTATGTTACTGGAGATATTACAAAGCCTACTCTCGCCAAGTATGAGACAGATGGTACCGAAGATATTACAACACCTACTCTAAGACAGATGATAAGTATAAAGAATGACTTGATAATTGGGATAGTAAACATCATCAGATCATCTCATGGTTTCGCAACACAACGATTCAATCTATTAACCTTCAGTTTTGTAGATTTGACTCAGCCAAACATTTTAGGACTTTTTAGCTCAATGGTACACTTCCTTTGATCTTTCACATCAATATCATTTATTGCATACCCTTCACCATTTACGATAGGAACCTGGCCAATCTATTGCTGATTTCCACTCCAAGATGCAATTTCTATGGGATCAACTAGCACTATCTGAACCTACTTGAAAGAATAATTCTAACACTGTCCAATTCACGGTTTACAACAATCATCAACGTCTGATACCGTTTCTTATGGCTTTGACTGATGCATTTGAGCCCACTCGTGCATCTCTTTTTCATCGTCATTTGTTGCCCACTCTCATCCACAATGTTTATAAATTAATATTAGAAGAGACTCGACTTGCCCCTTCAGACTTATGGCACAGATAATGTTTTTTGCTATTCAATCTCATCAGTCATCCCACCAGAGATTGTTTTGTATATATTGTCGCCAGTCAGGCCACCTTATTCTTCAGTGTCCCATCAAACGTCGTAAACATTGTCAAAAGGTTGGATAAGAAAACTTCAATGATACTTGTCCTACCAATCCTGATAATAGAGGATCTTCTACAAAATCGAAGGGTGCCTTCTTCAAGAATTCAAATGGCAATCAACAACTTTTCACTGCCACAACTGATGACACTTAGTTACTGTTGCTTCTGATTCACCTTCTTCTTCATTCTCACTTCATGATCTCTAGTCCATTCTTCAACAAATTCTATCCAAATCTGGTAATCCTTCTATTTTTGCATTATCAATATCATTAGGTACTTTTTTTTTGGTTTTTTGATTCTACATGTTGCAATCAATGACATCTGATAATACTTTATTCTCGGGAAAATCGCCATCATCTAAATTACATGTCATTTACACTGCTGGTGGTTCTTTTATGCATGTTTAGCATGTAGGCGATATTTCTATAGAAAATCTCTTTATTTCTAATGCTTATTTTATTCATAAGCTTACATTGAATTTACTTTCTGTGGGTCAATTATGTGAACCGGATTTGATGTCACTTTTACTTATTCTAGTTGTTGTGTGCATGATCTGCAAATGGGGCAGACTCTTGGGATAGGCCGTAAAGTTGGACACTTGTTTGAGCTCATTAGTCTTCATCTACATGCTTGAGTCTTCTCACCTTATCAGTATGTTGCTTCTGTTTCTTTATTGAGTCTTTGGCACTTACAGTTAGGTCATGTTTCATTTAGTCGTTTGCATTCTTTAATAAGTAGTGGACATTTAGGCTCTTTAATTGATGAACTTGTTGATTGCCTATCATGTCAACTTGCAAAACAAATTGATTTACCTTTTAATAATAGTGATTCTGCTTCTCATGCGTCATTTGATTTGGTTCATTCTGATATTTGGGGACCCTCACCCACCACTACTAAAAAGGGATCCAAATACTTTGTTATTTTTGTTGATGATTATTCCCGATATACTTGGCTTTATCTTATATATATAATGTTCAAGTTACCAAAAATTTACTGTGATTTTGTTACAATGATTAAAACTCAGTTTCTCAATCTATCAAAAATGTTCGTACTCATAATGTCATGGAGCATAGGGATGCAACATTTTTAAATTTCATTAGTCAAAATGAAACCATTTATCATTGATCATGTTCTGGAGCATCCCAACAAAATGGACGTGTTACACGCAAACATGATAACTCCCATTTCTACACTCGGTGTAGCCTCCATATCCTGTCATTTGCACTCGTTCCTGAGTAAAAATTGAGTACTTAATAGTGTATTAAGCTTGTGCAGGTGCCTCCAGGGTAATAGTGTGAAATTGAGAAAAATTGGGGCCAAAACTGAAGAACCGTAGTCATAGGCCATGGTTGGCGCTGGTGAGGCGCCACTCGACTAGCGCCACCCTCTCCAGCCGCAGAAAGATCAGTGGTGTTGCGCTGGTGAGGCGCCACTCGGCCAGCGCAACCCACATCAGCGTAGAAATATCAGTGGTGTTACGGTGGTGAGGAGCCACTCGACCAGCGCAGAAATATCAGTGTGTTGCGCTGGTGAGGCGCACTAGACCAGCGCAACACCAGCGCAGCAATACAACTCCGCATGACTTCTAGGGTTTCGTGCCTCATTCATAAACCTATAAATACCCCTTCTTAAGCTATTTAGGTTGGCTCTTGGACGACCCAAAACCCCAAAAACACTACCTTTCACCCAAACCCCTTACCTTCCACTCAAATCCTTTACCAAATCACTTCATCAAACCTCTAATCCATCATCCAAGCTTCAAATCCACTCTACCAAACACTAAATACCTAACCTTCTCATGATTTTCCACTATAAAAACACAATCTTAGAGCAAGAGGGGAGTATCAAGAGAAGGAGCAAGTCAAGCATATTCCACCAACCAAGAGAGAGGACATCTACACTTAGTTTATCCTTGATCTTCCTCTCTTTCATTTCGCACTTATATTTTCCTATGGCTTGTATAAAAATCATATCTTTTGTAGCCAATCCTGACATTATGAACTAAATTCATCTTGGCTAAGGCCAAGATGAAGCCTTTACTATGATTTACTAATGACGACCACCACTTTATTCATATTGCTTGTGTTTATGTATATGCATTTCATGATTTAATTTACATTGAGTGTCTTGCTAGCATTTAATGTGTGTTTGGTTGGTGTGTGATGTACCGAGAGGGGAATCACACAACCTGCTCTATGAAATGCATGATAAAGGTCTAGTAAGGTAGAAATACTCGAGGCTAGTCTCTATGACTCACTTAGTGAACCACTAAGCTTAATGAATTTGTGTGCATTTCGGATGACCATAGAGAGATATCATATTGGTGCACATAAGTGTTGTCTCTATTACTCGAGAGAGAGTAGAGACTAAGAGAGGGTATCACGAGTCTACATTCACATTTGATTAATTTATTCATAATGGTGTCTATAAATTGGTGATGATTGGTTAGGTGGATTCAAGGTCTTAGCCTAAGTTCCTAATAGCAATACAAACTTTTGTTTGTGTGTGATTTTGTCTTGTTTGCTTGTTGGTTAAGTTTCACTAGCAGCATTCTAGGAGTAGTTTATAGTTAATTAGTGTTAGTAGTATAATTGAATCATCAAATATTTGCTTGTCTAAATAATAGTCTAATCAATCAATTGTGGTAATCAATTCATCAATCCTCGTGGACGAATCTTATTTATCATTGTACTACTCCTACGGCTCTGTACTATTACGGGTGCTCATTTAGAAGAGGTCAATTTTTGGCACCGCTGCCGGGGATTGAGCGGTTTATTGATATCACTACTGGTTGATTCATTACTAATTTAGACTTTTTACTTTGTGTTCATTTTCTTGTGATTGTAGGCGGTTGCTCTTGCATGCATCACAGTACAAGGAGTAACAATTTACAGGATTTGAGGTTTGATCCGGATATTGAGGGAACGGCCCGGAGAAATAGAAGAATTCGAAGGCTAGCAATGGAAGACAGAGTGGGGGATCAAGATCCCATACTAGATGCAGCCCAAGGGGGGCAAAATGAGCCAAATAGAGAAGATAAGAAGGCCATGAGAGATTATGTGATGCCAATGGTGGATTCAAATGTATCACCAATTCAACTCCCAACGATAGCCACGAACAACTTTGAGATCAAATCCCATGTCTTTCAAATGTTGACAATGATGGGACAATTTGGTGGTTTACCAAGTGAAGACCCTAACGGACATTTGAGGAATTTTGATCAAATTTGCTCAACATTCAAGATCAATGGGGCTACGAATAATGCAATTTGGTTGAGGATCTTCCCTTTTTCATTGAAGGACCGAGCTAAGGCTTGGTATGATTCATTGGCACCAGGATCGATTACTACTTGGGATGAGTTGGCCCAATCATTCTTAAACAAGTAATTCCTTTCCGGAAAGGCGGCACAATTGTTGAATGAAATTCATGAATTCTTCTAATTCGAATCGGAATCTTTGTATGAAGCATGGGAGAGATACAAGGAGTTGTTAAGAAAATGTCCATGTCATTGGAGACCGAAATGGTCAATTGTAGAGAAATTCTACCGGGGTATGAACTTGTCCACTCGTCAATTTATGGGTGCTTCGGCTGGTGGTTCTTTGATGAACAAGTCAATGGATGCAGCTTATGACTTAATTGAAGAAATGTCAATTGCAAATAGCTATTGGTGGGATGACCGAAAGGTACCAAGGAATGCACCCGGAGTAGTGGCAGTTGATCAAATGACCGCAATGCAAACTCAAATAGAGGCTTTGTCCAACAAATTGAGCAAATTGGCAAGCTCTAGTACAGCCCAAGTGAATATGGTGAGTTGTGATTGGTGTTCGGGACCTCATGCAAGTGTAGATTGTCAAGCCGGAAACCCATTCGCAAACGGATCCACAGAACAAGTCTCCTTTGTGATTTACAACAAAAAATTTCCCTACCACAACTCCAACAACCAAAACCCTAACCCAAACAATAACCCTTATTCCAACACCTACAATCCTGGGTGGAGAAATCACCCTAGCTTCTCATAGAAAGACAATCTACAACCCCAACAACACTAATCAACTTTCAAACCACCCGGATTCACCATACCAAACAAGCCCCTCCTAATCAACAATCCCACTTCCAAACTCAACCCCACCAACATCAAGCCGAGAGAAAGCCGACAATTGAAGACTTGATATCCAAGTACATGGTTAAGCTTGATAATCGGATGGAGACCCAAGACTTGGCATTGAAGAAACTCGATACCAAAGTTGATCACATTGCACAACATTCACAAGCCGCAATTCAAAATCTCGAAGCACAAATTGTGCAATTGGCTAGAGAGTCTCAAGTTCGTCAACAAGGAACCTTGCCAAGCAACACTGTGATTAATCCCAAGGAGCAATGCAAGGCAATCAATTTGAGAAGTGGTAAGAAAGTTGAGCCTCCTAAAGACTTTAGGAAAGGACAAGAAGTTGTGGTTGAAGACGAGGAGACGTTTGAAGACCCATTGGTGGAGGAGAACCAAGTTAATATGCTCCCAAATACTTCTCATGATTTACCTCCACCACCACAAGTGAAGGCATATGTTCCTCCCATTCCCTACCCACAACGATTAAGGAAGCATAAAGATGCTCAACATTTTGCCAAATTCTTGGAAATTTTCAAGAAGCTACACATCAATATCCCATTCACCGAAGCCTTGGCACAAATGCCCAAGTATACCAAGTATTTGAAGTAGCTCTTGGCGAACAAGAAGAAATTGGAGGATTGTGAAATGGTGCCTCTAAATGAAGAGTGTAGTGCAATACTACAAAACAAGTTACCTCCAAAATTGCAAGATCCCGGGAAATTCACCATTCCGTGCACCATTGGCACATCGGATTTCGGAAAGACATTGATCGACTCTAGAGCAAGTATCAATTTGATGCCCTTTTCGGTGTTTGAAAAGTTAAATGCTGGAGAGGTGAAACCGACACACATGACACTTCAATTGGCGGATCGGTCACTCAAATACCCAAGAGGGGTCTTGGAAGATGTACTAGTAAAAATGGAGAGTTTGTACTTCCCCGTAGACTTTGTTATCCTTGAGATGGAGGAAGATGTTGAAATTCCGTTGCTTTTGGGAAGACCATTCTTAAAAATAGCAGGTGCTTTGATTGATTTGAAGGATGACAAAATGACTTTGCGGGTTGGGGAAGACAAGGTTGAATTTGACATGAGGAAAGCCATGAAAATGCCTAGAAAGGATGAGAGTTGTTCAAGAATTGAAGTGGTGGGTCCTATAATTCGAGAGTATTTGCAAAAGAAGAATCCTAAGGAGCCCCTAGAGGCTTGCATTATGCACGGTGCAAGTGAAGATGATGCGGATGCGGACATAGCGGAGTGTGCCTTGCACTTGAGCTCTCTACCCTTGAAGAGTTTGAGAAATAGGAACAATTTTGAAGAACTCGGAGTTGGGAAGCCAAAGCTACCCCCATCCATTGAGAAACTGCCTCAACTTGAGTTAAAGCAACTACCATCTCACTTGAGGTATGCCTTTTTAGGGGAATCCCGATCACATCCGGTTATCATCTCAGATTCTTTAACAAGACTCAAAGAAGAGAAGTTGCTAAGAGTCTTAAGAGATCACAAGAGGGCAATTGGATGGTCCATCTCGGATATAAGAGGTATTAGTCCGACTTTGTGCATGCATAAAATACTAATGGAATAAGATCACAAGCCATCGGTGGAGCATCAAAGGAGGCTAAATCCAAACATGCAAGAAGTAGTTAGAGCGGAGGTCTTGAAGCTACTAGATGCGGGTATCATTTTTCCAATTTCGGATAGTAAATGGGTTAGTTCGGTGCAAGTAGTCCCAAAGAAGGGAGGAATGACGATGGTCCCAAATGACAACAATGAATTGATTCCTCAAAGAACCGTCACCAGGTGGAGAGTATGCATAGACTATCGAAAGTTGAACAACGCCACTAGGAAGGACCATTTCCCACTCCCGTTCATAGATCAAATGTTGGAGAGGTTAGCCGGTCATGACTACTATTGTTTCCTTGATGGGTATTCCGGCTACAACCAAATCCCTATTGCCCCCTAAGACCATGAGAATATCACATTTACTTGTCCCTATGGCATATTTGCATATAGAAGAATGCCATTTGGATTGTGCAATGCACCGGCCACTTTCCAATGGTGCATGATGGCAATATTCTCGGACATGGTGGAGAGGTTTATAGAAGTGTTCATTGATGACTTCTCGGTTTTTGGATCTTCCTTTGATAATTGTTTGAAGAACTTGGGATTAGTTTTGCAACGGTGTGAAGAATGCTATTTGGTACTAAATTGGGAGAAGTGTCATTTCATGAATAAAGATAGCATTGTGCTAGGCCATCAGATCTTTTCTAAGGGATTGAAGTAGATAGAGCCAAAATAGAAGTCATAGAGAAGCTACCTCCTCCCACCCCAATCAAAGGCATTAGGAGTTTTCTTAGACATGCCGGGTTCTGTAGACGCTTCATCAATGATTTCTCAAAAATCACAAAGCCCCATTGCAACTTGTTAATGAAAGACACCCCTTTTAATTTTGATGAAGATTGCCTCCTCGCATTTGAGAAGTTGAAGAAGGAAATCACATCCACCCCTATCATGTCGGCACCCGATTGGGAACTTCCATTAGAACTCATGTGTGATGTGAGTGATCATGCGGTGGGAGCCGTTTTGGGGCAAAGAAAATATAAGAAGCACCATGTAATTTACTATGCAAGCCACACTCTTAATGATGCTCAAGTGAACTATGCCACCACGGAAAAAGAGCTTTTGGCCATTGTGCTTGCCTTTGACAAATTATGTTCCTATCAAGTGGGCTCTAAGGTGATCGTGTACACCGATCATACTGCAATCAAGTACTTAATGGGAAAGAAAGACTCTAAGCCACAGCTTCTAAGGTGGGTGCTTTTACTTCAAGAGTTTGATTTAGAGATTCGCGATAAAAAGGGATCGGAGAATTTGGTGGCGGATCACCTTTCAAGACTAGAGAATGGAGAAGAAATAGAAACTCCAAACCCCATCAACGAGCACTTTCCGATGAGCATCTACTAGTGGTCCAAGAATTAACGACTCATTGGTTTGCAGATTTTGTGAATTATCTAGCAAGTGAGGTCATGCCGGTGGAGATGACTTTCCACCAAAGGAGAAAGTTCCTTTCTGATGCAAAGTCATACTTTTGGGACGAGCCACTCCTTTTCAAGGTTTGTGGTGATGGACTCATTCGAAGATGTGTACCCAAAGAATAGATGAGGGATATTCTCATGCATTGCCACTCTAAGGAGTGTGGGGGTCACTTTGGAGCAATTAGAACCGTAAGGAAGGTCCTCCAATCGGGATTCTATTGGCCTACATTATTTCGAGATGCACGGATGTGACCGGTGCCAAAGGATTGGCAATATTAGCAAGAGGAATGAGATGCCACTCAATGTCATGCTTGAAGTGGAATTGTTTGATGTATGTGGTGTTGATTTCATAGGACCTTTTCCAAGCTCTTATGGTAACCAATATATCTTAGTGGCGGTTGACTACGTGTCGAAATGGGTGGAAGCCATAGCCACACCCAAGAATGATGCTAATGTGGTCACTAAATTCCTAAAGAAGAACATCTTCACGAGATTTGGTACTCAAAGAGCGATCATTAGTGATGGAGGCTCTCATTTTGGCAACAAGTTGTTTGACACTCTATTGAAGAAGTATGGTGTCAAGCATCAGATCACTACCCCTTACCATCCGTAAGCAAATGGTCAAGCAGAGGTGTCAAATCGGGAGATCAAGAGCATTCTAGAGAAGACGGTGGGAAACCGGAGGAAGGATTGGTCAAAAAAACTTGATGATGCTCTTTGGGCGTATAGGACAACATCATCAAGTTTGTCTATGGTAAGGCATGCCATCTTCCGATTGAGCTAGAACACAAGGCATATTAGGCAATCAAAAAGTTAAATTTTGATATGAAAGCGGCAGGAGAGAAGAGATTGCTCCAACTCAATGAACTTGATGAGATTCGGCTTGAAGCATATGAGAATGCTCGGATATACAAAGAGAAGACCAATAAGTGGCATGATAGAAGAATTGTGGAGAAAAGCTTTCAAGTGGGGAATCAAGTTCTCTTTTTCAACTCAAGACTCAGTTTATTTCCCGGGAAGCTCAAAAGTCGGTGGACGGGTCCCTATACCGTCACTCAAGTGTTTCCATACGGAACTGTGAAAATTGAAAATGGAGCAAAGGAGAAGTTCAAAGTAAATGGGCAAAGACTTAAACTCTATTGGGAGAGTGCTTTGGAGGAGCTGAAGGAAACGGTTCTTCTTAAAGAACCTACTTGAGGAATCCTAAAAAGGAGGTACCATATTGTAAATAGTAGTTATGTCATTTTTTTTTCTTTCGTAAATTTAGTTTTTAGAGTTTGTTATTACTGCAACATTGAGTTTTTCCCTTTCCAAGCATGGATCATGCATTGTGATTTTGTTTTGAAAATATTGGATGTTACATGGACAATGCATAATTTTGGTTTGGGGGGTAAAAAAAAATTAGAATTGTATTAAACCCATGCAATGATGTGCTTTGTTGAGTTTCATGAGTGTGCATGAAATTTTTTTGTTGAAAGAGAACTCTAAATTGGCAAAATGGTCACTCGAAGACCAATTGGAAAGGAAAACAGGATTGGTGCCACTCGAGCGGTGCAGGACAAGCGCACCACCAGCGCCAATCGCCTGGGAGAGTTACGCTGGTGAGGCGTTGGTCCACCAACGCACAAGCAAAAAGAGCTAGACCTCTGTTTAGTGGAATGACATCGTTTTGGCACATAACGCATGTGCACTAGTGCACATGCGCACATTGGCGTTGCTCGACCAGCGCACATGTCAGGTGCTCGAGGATTAAATCCTCTCGACGAGCAGTAGTTTGTCAATCATTCAAAGACATCTCAACACACTCTCTTCTTCCTCTCCCCTCTCTCATGCATGAAATTGGTAAGTTCTCACATAAACCCTCTTATTTTTCATCACTTTCCTCCAAATCTTACATGCAATTTCCTTTCTACACAATCTAGGGCATAGATTTGGGATTTTTTTTTATGTGTTAGGGTTTATAATTTGGGGATTTCTAGTTGAGACATTGGCATTGCCAGAAATTGGATGATTTGTTGCTTGGGTTTTGTGCTTTTGTATTTTTGCACATTATTGGAGCCTTTGTTGGTGTGAACTTGGTCTCGAATTATTTTTTGTGGTGACTTTGGCATAGTTCTTGGGTATTGGTTAATTGGTTGTGGAATTTGAGGTGTGGTAATTGATTTTGTGGATATTGAAGTGTTTGTGGAGGTGCCCGGTTGCACCTAGTGTTTTTTGGTGTGCCGTTTAAGGGGGCGGATTATCAAGTTTTCAGCAGAAATTCTGTCCATGTGGGTTTAGACATGGGTAAATCAAGGACTCCTGCAAGGGTAAATCAAGTTCCCACAGGTACCTCTAGAGGCAGAAAACAGCAAGCCACAGAGTCGGAGCCACTTTGTGAGAATAAAGACTACCACAGGAGAATTCAGAAACTCCGACAAACAGCAGTAATTATGGAACGGGGTATCCAATTGGCCGACCTTATGGACACCTCTTTACCTAGGTTAATTCAAGACAGGAGGTGGGAGACATTTGTGCAACACCCGGTTCAGCAAATACGACCTTGGTGAGAGATTTTTATGCCAGCATGGTCCAAAAAGTCTTCTTTGCCAGCAGTATGGTCCTGGTGCGAGGGTTGCAGTGCTAATCAGTGAAAACACCATTAACACCCACTTTGGCACATTTTCGGTCCCCCAAGACACCCTACCCCTGGGATACCGTAGCTTTGACGGGTCTCTAGCAGAGCTGGCGGGGCTTTTAAGAGAGAATGACAATACTCGATGGGACAGAAAGCATCTCTTGAAGCATACAGAGTTGTCAAAGGATCTGGCCATCTTGAACATGTTTATCTCGGCATCTCTCAAGCCCGTGCTCCATATCAGCTCGATCCCAGTGAAGAAGGCTGAGTTACTAGCTTGTCTTATCACCCCAGCCCCAGTTGACAATGGGAGGATTATTAAAGCAGAGATTTATGATGCGGGGGATATTGATATAAAAGGGAAAAAGAAAAAAATTACAAGTCGGCCTATTCCTTTCTCGTGCTTAATTACCAAAATATGCAAGGATTCAAGGGTTCCGGAGTATGGTGATGATGAGATCACCACTGGAGGTAGGGGACCTATAAACCTCCGTTCTTGGACAGACTCGGTAAGCAAGGCCATGGCTAGTAGGCGGACGAAACCAGGAGGAATTTCCCTTTCTGAAGGCGGCTCTGGACCTGAGGGGTCAGAGGATAATGACTATGACTATGACCTTTCTGGTGATGATGAGGATGCGGAGGGTCATGCGTAAAACAACCAAATTATGGATAAGCTGGAGTGGTTGGAAAAGACGGTCGGGGAGAGCCAGACTGTCCAGACTCGTATTGAAGGCAAGATTGATACCCTCTCCCAGCAGTTTTATGATTTCCGAGTAGACCAGGAGGCCGAGATAGAGGACATCAGAACAGACAATGCTGACATAAGGCAGCAGTTGGGCCTCCGGACTTATCAGAGGAGAGAGCGGCGTCGGCAACCACCTCCACCTCCACCTCCACCTTCCTATGACCAGGGGTTTTCAGTTGATGATTATATGCCAGACTACAGGTCAGTTGAAGACACCGAGAGGGGACGGAAGGGTATGGACCCCATATTCAAGGATTGACCGAAAGACTGTTTCATTCCACCAATTGCTCCAATCGTGTTGTTTATTTGATGGATTTTTATTTTAGGATGTTTATTTGATGGATTTTTTCTTTATTATTGTGTTTCAGTTCTCATTCATATTTATTTTATTTCTCACATTTATCTTCTGTTCGATTATATTTGTGGAGTTGTGTTGCATCTATTTGATGATTGTTGTTTTATGTGATGTTTCGTTTGACCTCTTTCCCGTTTTTAAGCTTACATTGTTCACTCATTTCGTTTGTGCAAACATTGCGGACAATGTTTCGTTTAGGTTTGGGGGTGCGGCCATTCGATTTTGGCTCTTGTATGTCTTGTTTGATTGTTTCGTGTGCTTTATCTTTATTTTTTGGGAAATTATCATTTTGGTCCCTATATTTTGACCGACAATGACTTTTTTAACCGTCTTTCCGCTTTTCATTGGGTGGTCCCTACATTTTTAAAAACACATCAATTTAGTCCCTCTCACCAGTTTTTTAACGGTCAACCCTAACAGAAAATGGTGAATGACTATTTTAACCTTAGTCATTTATTTATTTTTTAAATAAAATAGGGAAATTATCATTTTGATCCCTATATTTTGGCCGACAGTGACATTTTTAACTGTCTTTCTATTTTTCACTGGGTTGTCCCTATGTTTTCAAAAAAACATCAATTTAGACCATCTGACCAATTTTTTAACGGTCAACCCAAATAGAAAAGGGTGAATGACTATTTTAACTTTAGTAATTTATTTTCTTTTAAAAAGAAAAGAAAAGAAAAGAAAAATGAAAAATGAAAAAGGAGAAAAACAAAAAATAGAAAAATAATATTAGATGGAAATAATAATAATAAAAAATCTTAACTGGATCTTCACCATTATATTATCTCCATTAATGGATATCATGAACACAAACCTATATCATCAAAGCCAAACTCAAACAAAAAAAAATTGTTGATGTTAAGAATAAATATCTGAGAGATAAATCTCCATTATTGATGAAACAACAAAACAGTCATCATCATCAATTAAAGAAAATTTTATATCTCAATTTTCTTCTTTAATCATCATCAACAAATAAAGGTTCAAATTACATATTATTCATAAATAATAATAAAAAAAGGAATATCTCTTTTTAATTGTGGGAGTAATTGTTCAATAAACATTTATAATTCTTGATTCCAGATCTCTTGAACCCTCCATTAAAACCCTAATTCCAAACCAGTCAGACAACCACCACCACAAACCTAGGTTTGCAGAGATGGTGACAATGATTTTTTTTTTCTGGGTTACTAGTTAGTGTAATAGGTTTGTGAATTTTGTGTAACTGGTGTAATAGTGGGGATTCTGATTCATTTTAATTTTTAGGTTTTGATCCATATTGATTGTTGATTTTAAAATTATATTGTTTTTAAAATATAAAAATAAAATTATTTTTAATTAAATAATAAAATTAATTTAACACATTATTTTGTGTTATATATATATATATATATATATATATATATGACACATGACATTTTATATGGTTAAAGATAAAAATATCTTTAAAATTGTTAAGTTTGACTAACGATTGACCAATTAAGGGATTAAATTGATGTTTTTTTAAAAAACATAGGGATCACCCAGTAAAAATGGAAAGACAGTTAAAAATGTCATTGTCGGCCAAAACATAGGGACCAAAATGATAATTTCCCTATTTTGTTTGACACGTGGCATGTTATATGGTTAAAGACTAAAATACCCTTAGAATTGTTAAGTTTGACTAACGATTGACCGACTAAGGGACTAAATTGATGTGTTTTTTAAAACATAGGGTTCACCCAGTGAAAAAATAGAAAGACAGTTAAACGTCATTATCGACCAAAACATAGAGACCAAAATGATAATTTCCCCTTTTTTTTATTAAATTTTTGCATGCTTGTATGTTTTTGGGTCGACTTTCAACCAATTTTGAGGTAGAATTTTGAGCAACAAGGGTTGCTTGTTGAGATGCTTTTAGTCTGGGTCGTTGTAGTAAATTTTTGGTATGTCATGTATCACTCTAGGACCGTGTTTGCCAAAGCTGCACCACATTGCTTACTCACATCTTACTGGACTCATTATGCATTAGTGAATGAGGTAGCACGTCTGAGGTGTCTAGATCATTAGTGGAGACTACCCAAGTGAGCTTCATTGTCTAAATATTGCGTCCACAAGAGTGAATTTCAGTTATACTCTCTAAACACTCATCATGTAGATATTAGGAATGAAAAATAGGACCTCTTCTCATTGCATTGAACATTAAAGAACAAATTTTAAAAAGTTGGCCTTATATGATTTACCTTGTTTTCTTGCTTTACTTGTACCTATAGAGATGACTTAGGCAATGTGTGATAGCCATTTAAAAATTACCCAAATACTTTCCTAAACCTAGTGTGTGCCTAACTGTCCAAAGAATGTGAACCCACACACTAAACCCAATCACCATATCCACCCCATGTTATATATACACCATACTAGACTTAGACTTTTGACCTTTTCATAACAATGATCATGTCGTGAGGAAAGAAAGATGGAAGCCCCAAAGAGTAATGTACCAAAACACATTCAATTAGCGGTACTTAGGCTCATTGTGTAAATTGCACCACTTTATTCAAAAAAAAAATTAGAGCCTTGAAAATCCATTGTAAAAAGGTTGCTTAAATGGAAAGTAACCACTAAAATGTATGAGCTCTGAAAGTCAATAAATTGTCCCTCACCAATAAAACTATATCCACCCGACCTCTCAATAACCATCCATCATCAACCTCATTTGCACCTAAAAAGAAGTCCTAATTGATCTTTAGGAAAAGTCTAGCTTGAAAACAAGGGAGTTCTTAATGTTTGATTCCATTCATGAGGTTCATTTGCATGAAACTATAAGCGTTCCTACAAATTTTCCATATGCATGTAATTTGGAATTTTTTTGTGCATAAACTCCAACTCACATATGTCTGATGAGTGAGCCTAGGTTCAGTGAAAAAAAAATTGAGAGGAATCTAGAAAGACTTAGAGTCAAGGCGAAATGTTATCTAATGACTCTTGTGTTCGATGCTTTTGAAGCTAACTCTACAAAGAAGTCCAGAATTGTAATCTCTAGTGTCGTAGCACCTTGGTTTACATGTCTTGGCATCCCTCTTTACTACAATACGGGTCGGCCAATGTCGCATCTCATCTTTAGTTTGCTCGGTGGAAATTGAATTTGAAAATGGTATTCTATTAGTTTAGCTCGGATTAGGTTAATTTAACATTTTCTTTTTGTTAACTTGGGTTTTGCTCAAGGACGAGCAAAAGATAGGTTTGGGGGTATTTGATAACTCTCATTTCTACACTCGGTGTAGCCTCCATATCCTGTCATTTGCACTCGTTCCTACGTAAAAATTGAGTATTTAATGGTGTATTAAGCTTGTACAGGTGCCTCCAGGGTAATAGTGCGAAATTGAGAAAAGTTGGGGCCAAAACAGAAGAACCGGAGTCATAGGCCAAAGTTGGCACTGGTGAGGTGCCACTAGACTGGCGCAACCCACACCAGTGAAGAAATATCAGTGGTGTTGCGTGGTGAGGCGCCACTCGACCAGCGCAACACCAGCGCAGCAGTACAACTCAGCATGACTTATAGGGTTTCGTGCCTCATTCCAACCTATAAATACCTCTTTTCAAGCTATTTGGGGGGGGGGGGGGCTCTTGGACGACCCTAAGCTCAAAATCCTCCATTTACAATCCAAAACCCCAAAAACACTACCTTTCACCCAAACCCCTTACCTTCCACTCAAATCCTTCACCAAATCACTTCATCAAACCTCTAATCCATCATCCAAGCTTTAAATCCACTCTACCAAACACTAAATACCTAACCTTCTTATCATTTTCCACTACAAAAACACAATCTTAGAGCAAGAGGGGAGTATCAAGAGAAGGAGCAAGTCAAGCATATTCCACCAACAAAGAGAGAGGACATCTACACTTAGTTTATCCTTAATCTTTCTCTTTTTCATTTAGCACTTATATTTGCTTATGGCTTGTATAAAAATCATATCTTTTGTAGCCAATCCTTACATTATGAACTAAATTCATCTTGGCCACTAATGAAGACCGCCACTTTATTCATATTGCTTGTGTTTATGTATATGCATTTCATGATTTAATTTACATTGAGTGTCTAGCTAGCATTTAATGTGTGTTTGGTTGGTGTGTGATGTACCGAGAGGGGAAGCACACAATGTGCTCGATGAAATGCATGATAGAGGTCTAGTAAGGTAGAAATACTCGAGGCTAGTCTCTAGGACTCACTTAGTGAACCACTAAGCTTAATGAATTTGTGTGCATTTAGGATGACCATCGAGAGATAGGTTATTTGTACACATAAGTATTGTCTCTATTACTCGAGAAAGAGTAGGGACTAAGAGAGGGTATCACGAGTCTACATTCACATTTGTATAATTTATTCATAATAGTGTGTCTATAAATTGGTAATGATTGGTTAGGTGGATTCAAGGTCTTAGCCTAAGTTCCTAATAGCAATACAAACTGTTGTTCGTGTGATTTTGTCTTGTTTGCTTGTTGGTTAAGTTTCACTAGTAGCATTCTAGGAGTAGTTTATAGTTAATTAGTTTTAGTAGTATAATTGAATCATCAAATATTTGCTTGTCTAAATAGTAGTCTAATCAATCAATTGTGGTAATCAATTCATCAATCCTCGTGGATGAGTCTTATTTATCATTGTACTACTCCCACGGCTCTGTACTATTGCGGGTGCTCATTTAGGAGAGGTCAAAACACAGACATATCCTTGAAATTGTTTGTACAATTCTTATCTCTTCATCATGTTCTAGACATTTTTTAGGGGAAACTGCATCGACTGCATTATACATGATTAATCGTATTCCTTCCCTAGTTATATAAAATCAAACACCTTATGAACGACTTTACGGCACATCTCCAACTTATCAAAATCTTAAAGTTTTTGGATGTGCATGTTCCGTTCTTCTTCAACCTCATAAACGTACCAAGTTAGAACCACGAGCTCATTTATGTTGTTTTCTTGTATACGACACTGAACATAAAGGTTATAGATGTTGATCTCGAATCGTCTTTGTATCTCTTGTCATGTTATCTTTTGGGAACATAAAATGTTTTCGTCCATATCAAAATTTCACATTTCACACACTTCACCTAATAGATTTTTCATAAATACCACTATTCCTTTGTTTCCTTATGACATTGATCCAAGTACGTCTTTTGAGGCTCAAACAGGTGCTTCTGAGAATATCTTGCCAACTTCAGAGTTGTCTGACTCGTCTACTAGAGCCATCTCATTCTTCTCCACCTCTTATTCGTCGGTCTAATCGGGTAAGCGAACCATATGTCAAACTTCGAGATTTTTATTGTTTCTCCATTATTCTTTCCTTATATGAGCCTCAATCTTATAAAAAGGTTAGTTATAACCCTATTTAACAGCAAGATATGGTAGAAGAATCACAGGCTCTTGAAAAGACTCGTACTTGGGATTTGGTTGATCTTCCTCCGAACAAAACGACAATTGAGTGCAAATGGGTATATAAGATCAAAACTAAATCAGATAGTTCTGTTGAGCAACATAAAGCCCGTCTTGTAGCAAAGGGATTTAGACAAGAGTATGTGATTGATTACAAGGAAACATTCACTCCAGTTGCTAGACTTATCTCTGTTCGGAGCTTATTAGCAGTTGTTGTAGTACGACAATGGAAATTATTTCAGATGGATATGAAGAATGTTTTTTGTAATAGCGATCTTATTGAGGAGGTATGCATGAAACTTCCCATAGGGTATGTACATCCTCCATACAAGGTATGAATATGTCGTCGAGCATTGTATAGTCTCAAACAAGCTCCTAAAACCTGATTTGAAAAATTCTCTACCACTGTTACGCAATTTGGTTTCACATCTAGCTCTTATGATTCTGCATTATTTCTTCCTAAGACTAACCATAGTTTTATCTTCTTGATATTTTATGTGGATGACATAATTATTACAGGCGATGACCATGTCGACATTTCTAATCTTAAAGACTTCCTTCAACAATATTTTGAAATGAAAGATCTTGGGAATCTTAGTTATTTCCTTAGTCATAAGGTTTATTTTGACTCTAGCGATTACTATTTTTCACAGGCAAAGTATGTTCCTAATCTTTTTGCTTGAGCAGGTTATTTGACAATAAGATGACTGCTAGTCCTCTAGAGGCTAACGTTAAATTAACATCTATAGAGGGCACACCACTTAGTGATCCCACTCTTTATCGATAATTTGTTGGTAGTCTTGTTTATTTGACGGTTACTCGACTAGATATTGCATATGTTGTGCATATTGTCAATCAATTTATGTTTGCTCCACACTCCACTCATTTTGCAGCTCTTATTCGTATTCTATGCTATATGAAGAGTACTATGCTGTATTGTCTTCATTTTTTTTGCTCATTCACCTATGGAATTACATGTTTATTCAAAAGTTGACTGGGCCGGTGACCTTACTAATCGATGATCTACCACTAGATTTTGCTTCTTTCTTGGGGGTTCCTTAATTTCCTAGCATAGCAAGAAACAGAATGTTACGGCAAGATCCAGTATTGAAGCTGACTATCGTGCAATCGCTGATGCTACTTAAAAACTTCTTTTGTTATGTTGGTTACTTAAAGATATGAGGGTCATTCATACCACTGCTACTTCTTTTCAATGTAACAAACAGAGTGCTATACATATTGCTCATAATGATGTATTTCATTAGCGCACTAAACATATTGAGATTGATTGTCATTTTGTTGACCAACATGTCAATCAAGGTGTTGTTAAACATCTCTCAATTGCCTCTGTTGATCAGCCTGCAGATATCTTCACCAAAGCTCATTATCCGGGCTAATTCCGCGACTTAGTTTCCAAACTCAAGCTTGCTTCCATCTCACCATCTTGAGTTTGTGGAGGATGTTACCATATCAGATATGATATGATTTGATATGGTATATTTTTTATATGATGCATTTTTTACATGGTAAAAACAGAATTTTTAACAGTACTGTCTATCTCTATTTTGTCTTTTACATGGTAAACTTTTGGTGTAAAAATAGTAACAAGTAATAAGTAATAACTATGTTTTGTGCAATCCATTTTTTTTATATGGTGTATTTCCTTTATAGTATATTTCTTATATGATTTATTTCCTATATGGTGTATTTCCTTTATGGTTTATTTCTTATTAGTTCTTGTTTTGATTAGTTCATGTTTTGAATCCCTTGTATATATTATATATAGGATTCATTTTGTACAGAATAATAATTAAGAGAAATACAATTCTTTATCAAATTCTACCAGCTCCCATCACTAATTGATGAAAAGATTAAGGCTCTATCATGTAGCTGTTTTTAGCCCGTTTTTGTTTTTGTTTTCCAAAAAGGATTTTGAAATCGCGTTTGTAAACCGTTTTTCATTTTATTTTCAAAAAGCGAAAAACAAAATGAAAAATAAAATCAGTGTTAACAATGAAAATTTTGAAAAATACAAAATACATGTTTTCTTTGTTTTTCACTCTTTTTAATTTTTTTTTCTTCTTTCTTTTTCGATTCTCTTCTTCTCTGAACCTTCTTCTTCTTCTCCAATCCTCTTTTTCTTCTTCTCCAAACCTTTTTCTTCTCCGATTCTCTTTTTCTCCTTCTCCGATGCTCTTTTTCTCCTTCTTCGATGCTTATTCTTCTCCGATCCTTCTCCTTATTCGATCCTCTTCCTTCTCTTCTTCTTCTTCAATATTCTTCATTTCTTTTTCTTCTTTTCTTCTTCTTGACCAATCTGGTTTCCTTTCTTTTTCTTTTTTTTTTTTAATTTTTTTTATATATATTATTACTGTTATTTATATTTATTTAAATAATACTTATTTATAATTTAATAGTTTAGTTTTGATTAATTGATTTTTTTTTAATAATTTGTGATGTGTTACTTTTGTTTAATTTAAAAATTACAATACAAAAATTATATTGGTTAATTGTTTAATCAATTTGTTTATAATTGTAATAATATTAAACAAAATGCAAACCTATTATATGTGTGTTTTCCGTTTTCATTTTTAAAATGTAACTTTCAATATATGCTATCAAACGTGTTTTGAGAATTCGAAACTGAAACCAAAAATACTATTTTCATTTTTTATTTTTATTTTCGAAAAACAACAATTAAAAAACATTTACAGGACGGAGACCTAAAGGTTGATGAACAAATTAGAATCCTATTTAAGAGATAATCAAGTAATTGATGGGGACATATACATAATTGGTACAGATATGTTTGGGCAAATTGCATAAACTTCCTATGAGTTTAATCAATATTACATTCATGTGTAACTTTTACTAAAATTACACAAACTTCCCCTACTGTTCATTGACTAATTGTTTAACTAGTTTTAAAATTTAAAATGACTAAATTACCTATAAAATAATTATTTTATCATAATAATAATTATATTTAAGAATTTTATTATTATAATATTAATTAACTAGTATTTTTTTTATTTAAACGGTTAGAGATTTTATTATAAATAGAACATAAATAATTAACTAACTGTTTTTTATTTTAAAAAACATTTTTATCGATTTGTTTTTATTTTTATTTTAAAAAATAAAATAAAAAATGGTTAATTAATTAATTATATTCTATTTATAATAAACTCTATAATTATTTAAATAAAAAAAATGATTAGTTAATTAATTTTATTAATTAAATAATTAATTTATAGATAATTTAATTATTTTAAATTTTAAAACTATTTAATAGTTGAAGATATATATATTTTGTACAATATTTTTTTGGCTTTTAAGGTAAGACCCATCATATCAAAGAGCCGTTAGATGATCAGACAATTTATTATGATGTGGAGGGCCCACAAAGGTGTGATGGATTGATTGGTTTTGGAAGGGGTCAATAATATATAAATAAATGGAGGAGTAAAAGTAGGTACTGTAAAAAGAACTAACCGTAGGCAGTTAACTGTATAGAATACGAAGAGCAGACTTTGGGTATGATGAAAACTCCAAAAAAACCTGAGAGATGAGCAGAGAGCACAAACAACCAAGCAATTTAATTTCAGACGGTGAACAAAGTGAAAACAAAAAAACAAAAAACAGAACAGAACGTTCAGAGAATTTTTAACAGTACTGTCTATCTCTGGTTTGTCTTTAACGTGTAAAATGATATGATATACGGGGTGATGATATACTGTCTCATCATTTAAAATAAAATTTAAAATATTTATCACTATTCTTTTATTAATTTAAAATTAAATTATGTTTAATGGTTTAATGAGATCAAGGAACCGTTAGATACTTTTACTTTTACATTGAATAAGGTAAGACTTGAAATTCTATCACCCTTACGGATAACTACTTAACTAAGAGTTTAATTCTATAATATATGGGAGAGATTGCCTGCACTACTGGAATATTGTTTTTGCAAGTTGAAATTCGAACTTTCACAGTTACATAGTTAAATTTAGGGGTAAAACCCACCGATAATTGGTAAAATGTGGGTGGAATGATTATGGATTTAAAACCGAAAAATCGGGTCAAAATCAACCGGCCACAAAACTAAAAATACAATATTTGAATAAGTTGGACTCAAACTTCTATCGCACCAGAGTACGAAACATGAAGTTTAGTTGCAACACTTTATAGATATTTTTAAATGCAAAAGAATTAAAGTTGGTTCTATTATACTAAACAAAAATCACAATTCAGAAAATTATTTATGACGAATAAAAATAAAAGAAACTCACCCAATTTGGTCATTTTCCAGATTGTTATAGAGCTACCACTTCTTGCCAAAACAAACAGCGACACTGCCAACTGCCAACGCCATTATCACATTATTATTAT
This sequence comes from Dipteronia dyeriana, assembly GCA_032871835.1. NCBI lineage: Eukaryota > Viridiplantae > Streptophyta > Magnoliopsida > Sapindales > Sapindaceae > Dipteronia > Dipteronia dyeriana. The sequence goes on along the minus strand of CM065300.1, from coordinate 113,128,884 downwards.
TATTATTATTTTACCAACTTCTGGTTTTTTCTTCAAAAACACACAAAATTCCACCCAAAAAATAAAAAATTGAAAGCACAGTAAAAAATGAAAAATTGATTTACTAACCTTCATTGTTGTAGCAGGGTCACCAGAGAAAAGTGCTTTTAGTTTAAGCAGAAACTCGTTCAAGTAAGGCAAAACCATTTTTAGTAACCAAACTGCTTCTTCTTCTCCAACCACATATCTTTTGTCATCTATATCTACAACTCCCCTGAATTTATTTTGTTCATAAAAGTTTTATTTAAAAAAAAAAAAAAATCAATTTAGTAGTAACGTTTTTTATAAACTGGTGTTACCTGCAGATAATTGCTCTGTAGAGAAAAATGGCAGCTAGATAGACCAAACCCAAATAGGAAATCACAGAAACGAAGCTGTATATATAAACAATAAAATTTGAATTTGATTCCGTTTAATTGAACAATGATCAGACTTGGAAATTATTTTTGGTAATACCTGAAGCTGAGTTCCTGTGTGTAGGATGAAGAGACTATTACAAAAGTTCCAATCCCAAAGGCAAATGCTGATTTTGACACATCTCTCCACATGACCAAGTCCACTAAAATAATAATGATAACCAATGATGAAAATCAATAAAAAAAAAGAAGAAGAAATGAAATGTAAAGAAATGAAATCTGACCCAAATTCTGCAATTTGTTGTTGTTGTTGTGTGTTTCTGGGAAACTCTGGTAGTGGTCCTCTGGAACTGAACCGACAAATAAAATAAAATAAAAAAATAATAACGATGTAAAAGAAGAAAAAGAAATGAAAAAACAGTTTACTTGTTGTGGGTTTTGTGAAGTTTGAGTAAATTGTTGCTCTCTTTATGACAGGAGGAGGCTGTATGTTGAAACAAGTTGTTGTTTTGTGAGCTTCAACCACTACACCTTTAGGCTTCTCTTCTTCAACATTGATTTCTTTTATATCAACACTGTTTTTCTTCTCAATCTCAACTTCATCTTCTAATTCTTCAAATTCTTCTTCTTCTTCTGCTTCCACTTTTTCATCATCTAAATCATCGATCTGAGGATGATCAATATCAATGACTGGTACTGAAACTGAAACTTGCTCCGCCTCTGGCTCTGCCTCTGGTTTGACCACAGCCACATTGGTGGTGGTGGTTGTTGTTTCACTTGACATGACTTTTTCTTGACAGACACCAAGCTCTTCGCAAGTCTCTTCAGATCTAATTTTCTCTTCAACATCAAGAGTAGTACTGATGTTGTTTGAACCATCAAAATCTTTGTTGGAGTCAGATTTTGCCTTCCTCAATTGGCCCAAATTATTACTAGTACTGATCTTGTCAGATTTGTCAATGGACTCAGATTTTGACTTCCTCAAATGAACATCACCAACAACATCTTTATCTTTATCAGATCTTGTAGCAGTGGTCTTGATTCTTGTCTGAACAGGGCTTCTCTCACTAATAATCTCTTCAGATCTTCCTAATTTCTTGCACACTTGAACATGGCTCTTCTTGGCTCCTCCACCATTGGCAATCTCTTTAGCAATCTGAATTGGGTTGTCAATAAAGGTCTCACCTTTCCAAGTCTTCCTCTTCCCACTAACACCAACCAAATTCCCACTTTGCCCCTTCCTCACCACCATCTTCTTTCCACCATTTTCTTCACAATTGTTGTTGTTGTTGTCTCCTCCTCCTCCATTGAAGACCTTGATCCCACCTTTGACTTCATCGCTCTTCATTCTGCTCTCCCAAACAGACCCTGCAACAACACCACCAACAATTGATGATCTTCTCCTACCACTACCCTCATCCATCTCTTTATATATATATATATATAGATATATATATATATATATATATCCAATCACACACAATTCACTCACTTTGTTTCTTTTTCTTTTTGCCCTCTTTATCAATAATGTGTGTAGAGTTTGATGGGGTCATAGATGTTATGATTTAGGATAAGAATTGAAGCTTAAAGCTCAAGCAATGGCGGTTGGTGAAAACATTGGGATTCCTCTCACTTTGATAAAGCAAAGTTCAGCCAAGTGTAACACCAGAGAGTCTTCTAAGAAACTACTAATGGGGAATGTGTCTTTTTTCCTTTTTCTTTTTTAAATGAAAAAGCGAGAAATTTGTGCTGGGGTTCAATGATTTGGGTGTGTTAAGGATTGTTTTTTTTTTTGTTGTTAGAATTTTATTTGTTTATTCTCTTATTTTAGTTTTTTTTTTTTAAAAAAAAATCTCTTATTTTAGTTAGAATGAAAAATTTAACATAAAACACATCGAAATTATATAAGAATATTAAATATGAGTTACATATATTTAATATCTTTACTTAATTCCATTAGTGCTAACCGATAGGAATAATACTATTTAAAATCCCATTTTTCATTACAACATATACGTATGTGAGGTGTCAAATTATGATTGGATACATATTAATGTTAAATGAGCACCACATGCGATGCATAAGCGATATAGACAAGCATGGAGAAAAGACATCGTATATAGTAAATGATATTCTATGAATAATGAATCTGTTACCTCGATAGTATAATGATACTCATGTAGAGACATAGAGGCTTTCAAAAGGGGTGAGGAAACTTCCCATAGACGGCACCAGAAAGTGTTAACGAGAAATTTGCTTAGGATGAGAAATCCCTATTAACACCCTCGAAACCACTACCACGGAGATGGTGGCCGGGGTTGGTATCGTTTATACCTGACCTGATCTTATATGAATATGAAGGATGATGAAACAGGAGGTAGGAGACAAGCCATCCCGGCCGTCGGGCTTCGTGCTTATGAAGTAGATCTGGGGAGCTCGAGGTTCTCTTGCTGGTGTGAAGAGGGTGATCCTGGACCTTGTTCCTCGGTCGGGGTCGAAGCCCGTCCTGGAACCCAGAACCTAGTTCTGGAGCCCGATTGCTTCCTGTAATACCCCGACCTCGATAGCAAGTAAGAAGGGGGGCTTATCTAGCTCCAGTGTCGGAGAGCTCGATTTCTTCCATAGAGAGGATACGGGAGAGCTCATCGACTCCCTTCGAACTGGTCTGGGCGGTTTCTCTTCATCTTGATTTGCGACTTTGGCGTGTAGATGAGTGGATAAGAGCGTTAGGTCCAGCGGGGTAGGAATCTAGATTCGGTTCCTTAGGGGTCTTCGTTGTTGTTTCCCGATCTCAAGTAAGAGAGATTAGAGAGCTAGGACCAATGGGATCGGTACCTAGCCCGCATACACACATGCGTAATACAGTAGATAATAGGAAAAAACACAAATCTTATGTAGATAGAGGCGGACTGACCAAGGGGGAAAAAAGCATCACGAGTGATCACATGCTGAAACCCCTAGGCAGTATCCATAGGAAGGAGGAATACCCTCTCTTGTATATATATATTTCATGCAATGCTTCAAGGAGGTTACAAAGATGTCGAAGTAGTACAACGTATATGCTCTGGGGAGCTTACAACAATGAGTGTTTACCGATACCAGTATTTTCCTGGTCGGGGTACACATACAATGATGATGTAGAGCAAACTTTTAACGAAGCATGCGTCTTCTGTCATTGATCGGAGCCCGGTCACTATGCCTATTACATGCATATTTATACATGGTGACTACCTTGGCGTGCAAGTCCAGGACTCTTCAATTAGTCTTTGTTTCCTTATCGAATACGATCCTTCATTTAATGTAGTTGATTGGCTTATAGCTATTATCTTGGAGAAGACATGATCGTTTCCTCTTTGGACTCTTCCTTCCTTGATAGGCGGGATTTTCTGTTATAGTTGACCCCAAAGAATAGGTTGTGGAGGATATCTTGGAGGAAAAGGTATTTGTTTCCTATTTGGACTCTTTCACTAATGATGGTCATTAAAGAGTTGAATATTCTCTTTATTAATGGTGTTGATCATGTCATTAATTGGGTTGACTGCCTCCATTAATACGGTTGACCTTATTAATAATACTTTAACTGTCATGAAAGTCAATCCTCTCTTCCTACGTTGCCGAGAGGAGAGCTCTAGTTCTACATGTCACTTTAGAAAGGTACTTCATGGAGGTTACCTGAGGTGACATTTGATATTCCTTGAGAGCGGGGTACCCTAGGATCCAGTACACCAGCGGGGTCCCTTGGGGACCTCTAGATTTTCATGGAGCTAGATGCTGGTCTTCCCATGGAGCTTGTGCTAACCATTTTAAAGGTGAAATATCCCATTGGGTTCTAACCTTGTAGTTGGGAGCTTGGTTTGGCTATGCCGAGCTTTGTCATGGAGCTTGACCTAATTATGCAGGCTTCCTAGCGGGGTAGCGGGCTTGGCTAACAGGCCCTGGTAAGGTGTTTGCCATAAACAAGTGACATTGGCTCGCTTCTGGAAGGGTGGAGAGGTACGCTCGAGTAATGCTTTTGCTACTTGATTTCACCATACCAGGATCTACAGTGGATCTTGGCACTTTTGGTGATGATGAGGCTTTACGGGCTTCTTCCTTTAATGCTCGGACAGGTCGAGATTATACCTCGACGAGGCAGAAGTGCCTTTGCAAGACAAGTTTGGCACCTTGAAGGTCTCCTAGTGAAAGTAGAGATAGTAGCAAGCTCTTGGAGAGTGTCACGAGATACCTTGATGTCGGGGGACCCAGGTCCTTTCACGTCGACCTAGCTTCGGGCTTTATCCTGGTATAAGGAGCTTGACGCGGTTTCGTTAGGCTTTATTTGGTAAGCCTGGACACGTGAGAGATGCTCAGATGGTATGGGCGGCCTCGCCTTGCTCCTGTAGGATCGCATGGTAGCTCGACCTCGGGGACCTTGATACCCCGTCATATAAGCCCGAATTTGGACCCTTGAGGGAAGGCTTGGAAATGGAAAATTCTTCTTTAGACCCTAGCCAAATTTTGCTATTAACAAAAGTCCCCTCTGACTTGAACACCGGTAAGTATTTGGGGTTGGAGTCTAGATCTTGTACTACATGAAGAATTTTGCTTGACCCTTTTTATTCGTAACCAGTATCGTTCCCAGTGATTGGCTTAGAGAACCGGGGTACTATTCATTCCTGTAAAATAAATAATCGTATTGTTCGATCATGTCGGATGAAGCTTCTATGGTTAATATGGGTACCTAGAGTTCTTTTTCCAGGAATCACGGTACTTAGATGAGCTGGCGAAATGATTTTTGTAGGCATTTATGCTATCTAGATCCTTCCTATCAGGGTTGGCCCGGCCAAGGCAGTAGGATGACCTTTTGGTTGTTCTGATCTCGTGATCTAGCAAGTAACTATGCTCCTACGCTCAGATGCTTCTTGGGGGTCATAGCCCGACCAAGGCATCAGGAGCGCTATCTAGCTATATCCGGGTATCGAGATCTGGATGGCAACAATGCTCTTATACTCAGACCTTTCTTGGGGGTTGTAGCCCGACCAAGGCATCAGGAGCGCTATCTAGCTATTTCCTGGTCTTTTGATCCGGATGGCAACTATGCTCTTACACTCAGACCCTTCTTGGGGATCGTAGCCCGACCAAGGCATCAGGAGTGCTATCTAGCTATTTCCTGGTCTTTTGATTCGGATGGCAACTATGCTCTTACACTCAGACCCTTCTTGGGGGTCGTAGCCCGACCAAGGCATTAGGAGCGCTTTCTAGCTATATCCTAGTATCGAGATCTTGATGGCAACAATGCTTTTACACTCAGACCCTTCTTGGGGGTCGTAGCCCGACCAAGGCATTAGGAGCGCTATCTAGCTATATCATGGTATTTTGATCCGGATGGTAACTATGATCTTACACTCGGATCCTTCTTGGGGGTCGTAGCCCGACTAAGGCATTAAGAGCGCTATCTAGCTATATCCTAGTCTTTTAATCCGGATGACAACTATGCTCTTACACTTAGACCCTTGTCGTAGCCCGACCAAGGCATCAGGAGCGCTATCTAGCTATATCTTGGTATCGAGATCTAGATGTCAACAATGCTCTTACACTCGGATCCTTCTTGTGGGAGGTCACCCGACCAAGGCATCGGGGGTTATAAGGGGGATTCCCCGATCAATCCCTGGTCTCGAGATCTGGATGGCAACTATGCTCTTACACTCAGACCTTTCTTGGCGGGGGGTGGTGCTCTATCGAGGCATCATATGTAGTGAGGGGGCTTCCCCGACCAGTCTCTGGTCATAAGAAGATCACTATCGAAACACTATGGCGATCCTCTTAGAGGGATTAATCCAGTCCAAGGCATTAAGTGTGCTATTAAGCTCTCATAGTCAAGGTGATCCTCCTGGAGGGATTCGATCCGGTCCAGGGCATCAGAAGTGCGGTGTAGCTCTCCTGGTAATGGTGATCCTCCTGAAAGGATTTGATTTGGTCTAGGGCATTGGGAGTGCGGTGTAGCTCTCCTGGTGATGGTGATCACATGAGATGTACTACGGATACCGAAATCGAAAGAGATGCAAACTTATGGCGAGCTAATATAAAGTTGTATCAATGCATGGTGGTATCGGTTGATAACCAATCTCGCTCTAGGAGTTTTTTAACGAGTAGAATATCTTGAGATGATCTACATTATAAGTGTAGATAGTAGAATGGCTCTCCGCAAAAGACGTTTTCTATTGCGAACTAGAGGAAATTGTCTCACGCTAAGGAAGAAAATATTGAGCTTCTTGTCTCTAAGTGATGTAACCAGTTTGGAAGTCTGCTTAGGGTAGATGAGAGTCTTTATTAATCGTAATCGAGCTCAAGACCTCACTGTGAACGAATCAGGACCTTTGGGTGCTCCCCGAACGGATCGAGACCTCGATGGCTCACTAGGACATTGGAAGGCCTAGTACAAATGAAGAGGAACCATCGGTATGATAATCTCAGAGAGCAAGCTGGTGTTTGCTAAGGTCAAGTTCGTGTCAGCTAAAGAGGACGGTTACTTCTTCAACCCAGGACCACATGGTGGGAGTGGTTTAAACTCTGCAGGCAGCGTGGCTACATTGGGAGCCAATGTGGGTGCTTCATTTGCTGAATGACGCTTCTGTGTTGCTTGCTAGGCAGCTCGAGCGCCTCTTCCCTCTAACCTGATCATCATTAGAGGATGGATACCTTGAATAAATCATAGAGAAAGTTGAGAGTTACCTGGGTTCGCTCTGACTAATGCCGGAAATTATTGAGATGATGTATGAGCATATAATGAGGAGGACTTGGTTCCCATTTCTTCTTTCATGTCTAGTCGTGTTGAGGTAGAAACTACTTTGAAGTCCTCTGCTGTTGTAGATGCATTGAGGGCTTCAAGTCTACCTACCTTTGAATCTGTCAAAGTAGAGGTCCAGATTGGCGTTACCAAGGTAGAAGAGGTAAGAGAGGTATGAGAGATCTCGATTGATCCAACTGAGGAGATGAAGGTCAAGGCTGACTGGAGTTGATCCAACCAAGGTAGATCGAGACCAAGGTAGCTCACTAGGGTGATGAATGGCCCTATACAAGTGGAGAGAAGACACCGGCCTAGTAACTATCTGGAGACATGTTCGGGATTCTAGAAGTTTCCCGTGACTGAGAGAAAACTTTGGACCTCTCCGGGTTAAGTGGTGACTCACTTGAGCATTGGATGACCCTATATGAATGGAGATGGGCTACCTGTCTGGTACCGGTTCAGAGGCATACTTGGGATTTCAAACCCCCAACAACTAAGTGAAGGCTCTAGACCACGTAAAATGTGGAAATCGTCTAGGCTGTCCATGATCAGATCGGGCTTATGTGGCTTGCTATGACGGTTAATGGCACAGTACGCATGGAGCAAAGCCACCGGTCTGGTACTGTTCCAGAAACATGCTTGGGATCCTAGAAGTCCCCATCAACTAAGAGAAAGCTCTGAACCCTCCTGGAATGAACCAGGAGCTTAGTGGCTCACTTGGGCGTTGATCGACCCTGTATAAAAAGTGAGGAGCCACTTGGCCTTATATTAAGACTGCTACTCCAGAGGTTTGCTTAGGCATGTAAGAGGCCTTACCTAGAGTGGGAAACCTCTGGGCTTTCCTCGATCAGATCGAGCTTCGGTGGCTTGCTAGAACGATGAATGACCCAGTACATATAGAGCAAAGCCACCGGTCTTATAGTGGTGCTAATGCTCTAGAAACTTGCTTAGGCAAATAGGTGGTCTTACCAAATGTGGGAAGCTTCTGAAACCTCCTCGATCTGATCGGGCTTCGATGGCTTGCTAGGGCGGTGGATGGCCCGGTAAACATAGAGCGAAGCCACCGGTCTGGTACTGGTCCAGAAGCATGCTTGGGATCTTTAGAGTCCCCTGTAATTGAAATGATTATCTAGACCATACTGGAACGAAACAGGAGCTCAGTGGCTCAATTGGGCGTTGATCGACCCTGTAAAAGAAGTGAGGAGCCACTTGGCCTTACAGTGAGGCTGCTGCTCCAGAGGTTAGCTTAGGCATGTAGGAGGCCTTACCAAGAGTGGGAAACCTCCGGGCTCTCCTCGATCAGATCGGGCTTTAGTTGATTGCTAGGGCGATGAATGACCCGATGCATATAGAGCGAAGCCACCGGTCTTGTAGTGTTGCTACTGCTCTAGAAGCTTGCTTAGGCAAGTAGGTGGCCTTAACAAATGTGGGAAGTTTCTGAGACCTCTCGATCAGATCGGGCTTCGGTGGCTTGCTAGGGCGGTGAATGGCCTGGTGAAAATGAAGCCACCGGTCTGGTACAGGTCCAGAAGCATGCTTGGGATCTTTGGAGTCCCCTACAATTGAAATGAGGCTCTGACCATGCTGGAATGAAACATAAGCTCAATGGCTCAATTTTGGCGTTGACCGACCTTGTATAAGAAGTGAGAAGCCATTTGGCCTTACAGTGAGACTGCTGCCCCGGAGGTTAGCTTAGGCATGTAAGAGGTCTTACCAAGAGTAGGAAACCTATGGCTCTCCTCGATCAGATTGGGCTTCGATGGCTTGCTATGGCGATGAATGACCCGGTACATATTGAGCAAAGCCACCGGTCTTTTAGTGGTGCTACTACTCTAGAAGCTTGCTTAGTCACGTAAGTGCCCTTACCAAATATGGGAAGCTTCTGAGACCTCCTCGATCGGATCGGGCTTCGGTGTCTTGCTAGGGAGGTGAATGGTCCAGTAAAAATGAAACCACCGGTCTGGTACTGGTCTAGAAGCATTATTGGGATCTTTGGAGTCCCCTGCAATTGAAATAAGGCTCTGGACCATGTTGAAATGAAACAAAAGCTCAGTGGCTCAATTGGACATTGACCGGCCCTGTATAAGAAATGAGAAGCCACTTGGCCTTACAGTGAGGCTGCTGCTCCAGAGGTTAGCTTAGGCATGTAGGAGGCCTTACCAAGAGTGGGAAACCTCTGGGATCTCCTCGATCAGATCGGACTTCTGTGGCTTGCTAGGGCGATGAATGATCAGGTACATATAGAGCGAAGCCACCGGTCTTGTAGCGGTGCTACTGCTCTAGAAGCTTGCTTAGGCACGTAGGTGGCCTTACCAAATGTGGGAAGCTTATGAGACCTCCTCGATCGGATCGGGCTTCGGTGGCTTACTAGGGTGGTGAATGGCCCGGTAAAAATGAAGCCACCGGTTTGGCACTGGTTCAGAAGCATGATTGGGATCTTTGGAGTCCCCTGCAATTGAAATGAGTCTCTGGACCATGCTGGAAAGAAACAGGAGCTCAGTGGCTCAATTGGGCATTGACCGGCCCCGTATAAGAAGTGAGAAGCCACTTGGCCTTACAGTGAGGCTGCTGCTCCAGATATGCCTGCTACACTTCTCAATTGAGCCCAAGAATATTAATGAAGCAATTACTGATGAATATTGGGTTAATGCCATGCAAGAAGAACTAAATCAATTTGAGAGGAATGAAGTGTGGTCATTAGTTCTTAGACCTAAAGATATCAATGTGATTGGTACAAAATGGGTGTTTAGGAATAAGACCGATGAATGTGGCAAGATTGTGAGAAATAAAGCAAGACTAGTGGCTCAAGGATACACTCAAGTTGAGGGTGTAGACTTTGATGAGACTTTTGCACCCGTTGCACGTCTTGAGTCCATTAGGCTTTTGTTGTTCATTGCATGTCTTAAGAAATTCAAATTGTTTCAAATGGATGTCAAAAGTGCTTTTCTCAATGGATACCTTAAAAAAGAAGTGTATGTTGAACAACCTAAGGGTTTTGTGGACCCACACTCTCTTAATCATGTGTTTAAGTTGAAAAAGGCTCTTTATGGCCTAAAGCAAGCTCCTAGAGCTTGGTATGATAGGTTGACTGAATATCTTATTGACAACCAATATAGAAGAGGTGGTATTGATAGAACATTATTTGTCAAGCATTATAACAATGACATTTTTGTTGCACAAATATATGTTGATGATATAGTGTTTGGGTCTACATGTAAAACCAAGGTTGATGATTTTATGAATGTGATGTCAAGAGAATTTGAAATGAGTATGGTAGGTGAACTCGATTACTTTCTAGGCATGCAAGTGAAACAATCTAGCAATGGTATCATGTTGTCACAATCTAAGTATGCTAGAAATCTTGTTAAGAAATTTGACCTTGAAAGTGGAAAAGAATTTGAAACACCTATGAGTACAACAATAAAACTTGACAAAGATGAAAATGGAAAAAATGTTGATAAAAGTCTCTATAGAAGCATGATAGGTAGCCTTCTCTACCTAACGGCAAGTAGGCCGGATATTTGTTTTAGTGTAGGTTTGTATGCTAGGTTTCAAGCTAATCCAAAAGAATCTCACTTAAAAGCCGTTAAAAGAATCATTAGGTATATAAAAGGAACACATAATCTTGGTTTATTCTATTCCTTTGATACTAATGATATTCTTGTTGGCTATTGTGATGCGGATTGGGCAGGAAACATTGATGATCGTAAAAGCACATCGGGCGGTTGCTTTTACTTGGGGAATAATTTGATTGCTTGGCTAAGCAAGAAACAAAATTTCGTGTCTCTTTCATCATCCGAAGCCGAGTACATCGCGACCGGAAGTGCTTGCACACAACTTCTATGGATGAAACAAATTCTTAAGGATTATGAGATAAATCAAAGTAAAATGACTCTCTATTGTGATAATATGAGTGCCGTTAACATTTCTAAAAATCCAGTTCAACACTCACGCATAAAGCATATAGACATTAGGCATCATTTCATTAGAGAACTTGTTGAACATTCAATAGTAACTCTTGAACATATGCCTACTAAGAATCAACTTGCAGACTTGTTCACAAAGCCCTTGAACAAAGAGAGATTTGTATCTCTTAGAAGATCCATTGGCATGATTTGTGTTGATTAATGCTTGTGTGTGGTTATGAGTGGCTTGATAAGCAAAACTATATTGTATATCTATTTCTTTGAGAGCTACTCATGTGAGAAGTAATGATCTTGATAAAATAGCTTTTATTGTTTCTAGACCATGCACTTATGTATTTGTAAATCTTGTTTTTAAAAGTGCACAATGCTTCTCTTATATGTTTAAGTTTGAGTAATTGAGTTTGAAAGCATGTAGATTGTGGATGCATCTTGAAGTTCATTGTCTAGTACATGATAAATGGCCTATGATTAGTAACCATTTTGCTTCGGCATCTACATAGAACTCAACGAGCACTTTCATGAAAAGGGCTACACACATTGGTTGTGAAGCCGCCCAATGTAGGAAAGGACTACACCATTATGGTGAGTGAAAGCCGTCATGAAGAGTATATGTTTATGTTAGAAAAATCAAAGAAGTGTTGAAAAAGAATCAATTAAAAAAATATTCTCTGATTCAAAGCCTAAAAAGAAATGGAGGAAGGCTTAAAATGGAGTATAGTTGAAAATTGTGATTGCTCGGATTGAAAAACAGAAATGGAATGACGAGCCACATGCACACACACCCTCATATGTTGAAATCTAATCTTTTTAAAGCAAAAAATCCGGATGATAATCGGTTTGACCTTGATTGGAAAAGCTTTAGAAGGATAGGTGTTAAAATAGTTTGCATGTTGATATCACAATAACTCCTTTTATATATGCTTGAATCATTTTTCACAGACACACATTTTTGCTTAATGTGCTTGATTAATTAGCAATGAGGGATTATTTTTGAGAGAATAATGAAAATCTATGATTCACTTGTTCAATGTTGAAAAATAATGATTTACTATCTTTTATTGCTTGAAATGTGTGATTGTGTGAATCCCTTGTGAACAAGTTACCTTGCTTATTAATATGTGGAGCATATGTTAAGGGGGAGCTTAGTTTGTTAAGCATAGTTCTCTATACAACTTGTTTGCTCACTATCTCATCATTTCATTGTGCATCCCTTATACCCATGTAGACATTTTCAATTGGCATTTATCTCTCTAGGTTGTGTACTATGTTTTTGTCTATTCCTTATCAAAAAGGGGGAGAAAGTGTTTCCTCACCATGTTACTTGCTTTTGATATAAAGGGGAGACAATCTATTAAGGGAGAGAAAATTTGGTTTAAGGGGGAGAAAGTAAGGGGGAGAAAATTTTTGTGTTGGCATGAGATAAGAAGTGTTAAGGGATCTTTTGTTTGGTATTTGTATATTGTTTGTTTATCTCACCTATCTTCTTTGTAGAATATTTCTTTTGGTTGTTCTTGTCCCATAGGTGTGTTGAATGTGTGAAGATATTCTTGAAGACTCATGAAGACATTTTAGTCTAGGAATATCTCTTTGTAATGTGAGGATGTGAGAATGCAATCAACATTGATTATGAGAGATCATTGTATGGTGAGGTAGAGGTTTTGTCATGGAATAGCCAAATGGGGATATTGTTAGGTCCTAAGGGAGATTGTTAGGTCCTAGATTTGTGTTGGCTTGATTCCATAACAAAACTTCATTTCTTTATATTACTTAGTTGCTTAAGTGGTTCGTGATGATAAGAGCTTCAAGGAAGAAAAACAACTTCTCATGATGCAAAGTTTGTCTTCAAGGGATTGGTACTATTCTTGGATGCTAAGGTATTGAGATCCTTCTTCCTCTTGCAAGAAGCAGGCACACACACACATATCATACATTTGTGTCCCTGCATCGTTGTGCACCTTTATGTGCACACACACACAATTCATTCATATGTGTCCCTACTTAGTTATGCATCTTTAAATGTGCACACAAACAGAATTCATACATTTGTGTCCCTACATCGTAGCGCATCATTTGGTATAACACGTTCACACACTTGAAGTTGAATGCTCATGCATTGGTATGAAAGTAGCATGTTTTGGAAAATGTATGATTGGAGACTATCTCTATGTAGTTTGCATTCTTGTGTGAAATGTGTTTGTTTGTTTGTTTATTTATATGTTTGTATAACATGGATCTTGAACTTGATTTTAGTCTTATATCATTCTTGATTGAGTTCCGGTCATTTCGGTTACCCATACCATTGATTTCGAGTTCTAAGTCAAAAGATACTACACTTTCAACTCATGTTGCATATATTGTCTTCGTCTTTATATATCGAGTCAAATTCTTATTTTTTGGGTTGAGTATCTTATATGTCCATGTCCATGTGGGAGTCCTGGTTCTTAATCTTCAAACGGATTTGAATTTGGAGTTTGGAGGCCAAAGAACGGTCAAAGAACGCGAGGAGAGCGCAAGGGGTGAGGTGCGATGGCTTAAGCTATCAACATGCACCAACCCGAGATGGCGCGTGGCCATCTCGTCCCCAAGAGTGTTCTGCCCCGAGATGCCCACATGCCATCTTGGGGAGACACTAAGGAAAAAAGGTTTTTTGGTCATTTGGTCTTTTCACTCTTTAAAACCTCTCATTCCCTCTCATTTCAAAAGATAAGAACAAGTAGAGAAAATTGAAATTGAAGAACAATTGCAGAATTTTTCTCTCAACATTTTGATTTTTGTTTTTGTGATAACTTCTTCATTTCTACTCCGAATCACTTGATTCAAAAACCGATTTCGAGTGTCTTGAAGATTTATACAAACCCCAAACATTTCCAGAACCAAATTATGTCTAAATTTTTCGTTGTGATCTGATCTTCAATTCGTGATTGCATCCTTGTTGGTAAAATCATCTTCTTCTTAGTTTTCTTCTTAGATCTTATTGATTGATGTTATTTGATTAAGAAGCATGGCTAGGATGATTTTGATATCATTTTGTGGTTTGTTGATTTGATTTTCAAGTTTAGCTAGATTTGTGATATATTGAATGATTTGTGCTAAATTTGACAAACATGAAATTGTTTCTAGAAATCTTTTGTTCTTATGCTTGATTGACTATTTCTAGATTTAATTTAATTTTCTAAGAACTAGATCTACATCAATTGGTATATTCATTTCATTGATTTGGTTCTTAGTTGATAACATGCTTAAGTTGTCTAGATGCATTTGTGATTAATCTTTGAAAGCATAATCTAGTCATCTAGTTGCATGTCCATAGAATTTGTTGATCATCATTTTCTATGTTGAGTGCTTGTTTGCGATTTGCATTCATGATCACTTAGATGCCTTGTGAAGAGGTAGAAAGTCTCATATCTTAGAGTGATTCTTTGATTTGAGCATTTGTAAGTCTTAGCTAGAGTCGGGAGGACTTGGATAGCTAAGGAAGTGGAAGTCTCGACAAGAGGTGTGAAACCTCAGATTGTTGAGCAAGGAAGTCTTGGCAAGAGGTGTGAAGCCTCAGATTGTCAAGCAAGAAAGTCTTGGCTAGAGGTGTGAAGCCTTGGATAGTCAAGTAAAAAGTCTTGCCTAGGGTCTGGAGGATCCGGATAGGTGAGCAAGAAATCTTCCTAGAGATAGGGGGTATTGGATAGGAAGTCGGCTTAGTAAATCACTAGGTTCAAGATAAAGTGAGAGTGAAAGCTAGTAGAGCATATGTGATTGCTTGAGTGTGTAACTCTATTTGAAATAGTGGATTTGCTTTTGTCGGTGGTTGTGGAATCAACCAGTGGATGTTTCCTCTTTGGAGGTTTTACCACGTAAATATTGTGTGTCTTTGTTTGCAATTTTCATTAAGCATTTAGAATTGCATTGTTTTAAAAAAGAAGATAAAAATTGGAGCATATACCTATTCACCCCCCTCTCTAGGTATATTTCACTACAAAGATAAAAGGAATTTCATGGATCACCATCTTTATTAGGTATGGTCCTTCCTAGTTTGGCACTAGGACCCCGTCTGACCTCTTCCTGGTGTTCAACACACTTTCATGAGGACTAGATCCCCTTCTTTGAAGCTTCGGGCTTTAACCCTTCTGTTGAAGTACCTGGCAATCCTTCTTTGGTATATCGCTACCTTCTCAGCTATTTGATCTTGCTTCTCCTCCAGGAGGTCCAAGCTTGCTCGGAGCTTGCTTTCATTGCTCTCCGGTTCGAATCGTTGGACTCTAAAAGAGGTCAACATATGCTCTATGGGTAGGACTGCTTCAACCCCGAAGGCCAGCGAGTATGGCGTTTCCCCGGTAGCTGTTCTCCTTATAGTGCGGTAAGCCTAGAGGACCTCGGGAAGCTCCTCTACCCATCTGCCTTTCTTCTGTTGTAGCTTTTTATTTAACAACTTCTTGATGGTTTTGTTCGTGGATTCCACCAAACCATTGGTCTGAGGGTGGGCTACCGAAGCAAACCGAAGGTCGATTCCCAAACCTTCGCAGAAATCTCTGAATCGGCCATTATCGAACTATTTTCTGAGGTCCGTTATGATGGCAAGAGGGGTTCCGAACCTGTAAACTACATTGGTCTTGATGAACCTTGTTGTGTTCTCTTCTGATATCTAGGAGAGTGGTCCGGCTTCAACCCACCTTGTGAAGTTGTCAATTGCTACGATAGCGTGCTTAGACTATCCCGAAGCTGTAGGAAGCAGTCCAATCAAATCGACTCCCCATATAGTAAAGTGGTATGGCGAGCTAAGGGATGACAAGCACTCCGGTGGGAGGTGACTCAAGTTTTTGGCCTTCTGGCATGCCTCTCAGGTTTGCACCAAGTTCTTAGCATCTTAATGGATGGTCGGCCAATAATACCCCATGCGGAGAACCTGATATGCCAAGGCCTCTCCACCAATATGGTTCCCACGTTCCCCAGAGTGAACCTCTCTTAAAGCCCACTTGGCATCTTCAGGGTGTAGACATCGGAGCAGGGGAAAGGATTTTCCCCTTCGATATAAATGCCCATCCATCATACAATACCGGACCGAGAGCCTTTTCCTCCTATCTTGGTTGGGGCTCCCTGTGGAGTTTCTCATCCCGCAGATACTCCACTATTGGATCCATCCAGCATGGTTATCGGTCCAAGGTATAAGCTTCCTTACCAGTCATAATGCTAGGTAGGGGGATTATTTAAAGAGGGATTCCGTGAGGTAAGGTTTGGCCACCATATGCAGCTATCTTGGCAAGTATGTCAGCCCGATGATTTAGCTGTCGAGGTATCTGTTCGATTTTGAATCCCTTAAATCTGCTTTTGAGTTGCTGAACCAATTTAAGGTATGCGACCATATTATCCTCATTTTCCAGATATTCCCTGGAAACTTGGTTGACAACGAGTGAAGAGTCGCTCTTGATATTTAGGTAATCAACCCCGAGTTCTATGGCTGCCTTTATTCCAGCTAGTAGGGCTTCTTACTCTGCCTCATTGTTTGTGGCTTTAAATTCAAACCAGAAACAGTGGCAGCACTCAGTTCCTTCAGAGTCGATAAGAACTATGCTCGCTTCTCCCCCGGATTGCCCGGAGGCTTCGTCAGTGTAGAGAGTCCATGACTCGCAGCCCTCTGGCCAGTTGTCAGACTCTGGAGTCCTCTAAAGGGTTACATCCGTTACAGTGGGGGTTACCTGATCTGAAGGTACTGAGAGCTCGGCTACAAATTCTGCCAGTGCCTGAGCTTTAATCGCGGTTCTAGGCTTATATTTTAAATCAAATTGGGTAAGCTCTAGGGCCCACATAACCAGCCTTCCAGAAACATCCAGCCTTTGTAAGAATTGACGGAGGGGTTGGTCCGTCACCACTGGTAGTGAATGAGCATGGAAGTAAGGATGAAGTTTCCTTACTGAGGTCACCAAGGCGTAAGCGAGCTTCTCCACTAGAGTGTAATTCTTCACAAGCTTGGTTAGAGTGTGGCTCACATAGTGATAGGTCGTTGGATCCTATTCCTGTATTCCTTGACCAAGACCTCGCTCACGGCGGTTTCTGAAATGACCAAGTATATTTGGAGCTCTTCTCCGGGATTTGGCTTGACCAGCAGTGGAGGGCTTGTTAGGTATCTTTTCAAAGCTTGGAAAGCTTGTTCATTTTCCTGATCCCACTTCATGTTTCTTCCCTGCTTGATAGCTTTGAAGAATGGTAGGCACTTATCGGTGGACCGAGAGATGAACCTATTGAGCACTGCTACCTGTCCTATCAAGGCTTGAACCCGTTTAAGAGATGTGGGGGATTCTAGATCCAGGACAGCCATGATTGTTTCCGGGTTAGCCTCTATGCCTCTCTCATGGACCATGAAGCCCAGAAACTTCCCCGCAGTTACCCCAAAGGAACATTTGGAAGGGCTCAACCTCCTCCGGTTTTACCTTAGGATTATGAAAGTCCTACGAAGGTCGTCTAGGTGGCCTTTCGAGGTTGAAGATTTAGTGATCATGTCATCGATGTACACCTCCATCGACCTTCCGATTTCGGGCTTGAACAACCGGTTGACTAACCACTGGTAAGTAGCTTCAGCTTTTTTATGCCCAAAGAGCATCACATTGTAGCAGTACAAGCCTTACGCAGTGATAAAGCTGGTCTTTTCTTGGTCGGCGGGATGCATCATAATCTGATTGTAGCTAGAGAACGCGTCCATAAAGCTCATGAGCTTGTTTCCGGAGGTGGAATCTACCAGCTGGTCAATTTTTGGCAGAGGGAAACTGTCCTTCGGGCATGGCCGGTTGAGATCAGTGTAGTCTACACACATGCGCCACTTCCCATTTGCCTTCGTGACCATGATCATGTTGGCGATCCATTCGGGGTAACGGGTTTCTTGAATGAAGCCTGCCTGGGTTAGTTTATCCACCTCTTCCCGAACCGCCATATTTCTTTCTGTGTTGAAGTGGCACCTTTTCTGTTTGATGGGCTTGAAGGTCGGATCCACCGCCAGTTGATATACAGCTAGTGTCATCGGGATCCCCGGAATCTCAACATGACTCCAAGCAAAAATGTCGTTGAACTCTATGAGGAGCCTAATCAATCCCTCTTTCATTCCTGGCTCAAGGGTAGCTCCGATCTTGACGACTTTCGAGGGATCGCTTATTCGGAAAGGAATTTCTTCTAACTTATCCACTGGATGGCCGCTGGCCCATTCCCTTCTCTGTTCTTCCATGTCGGGCACTACAAGGCCTTCTTCGGGGTAATTGGTGGGACCCGTATCTTCCAAGTTTAGTGCAGAAGTTATCCTACCTTGGATCGTCGTCACCTGGGCGATTTATTTAGCTAGAGCTGTTGGGTCGGCTTACACTGCGTAGCATTTCCTAGCTGCTTGCTGATCACCCCAAACTTCCCCCACCTTGTCTCCGATCGAAAACTTCAGGATATTATGGTAAATAGAAAAGACCACTTTCAGGGATGATAGAAATGGCCTCCCTAATATTGCATTGTAGGCCGATGGGGTATCCACGACCACGAAGTCGGTCATAATGTTTTACTGAAGAGGTGCGACTCCAATGATCACTGGTAGGATTTTTGATCTTACGGGTTTGATGGAGTCCCATGTGAACCCATATAATGGAGTAGTGCAACTATTGTAGCACCACTGTTTCAAGTTTAGCTTCTCTAATATATCTTTGAACTGGACGTCGACGCTACTATCTGTGTCGACGAGCTCGCGGTGCACCGTGAAGTTGGCAATTTGTACCGTGACGACCATGGGGTCATCATGAGGCTGTACGGTGTTATAGACATCTGATTCGGTGAAGATGATCAGTGACGGTCGGGAGGGATTGATGGTCTTTGGTAGACCTTGAAGACATCCTGCCCCTTGCATGGTTTTTCCTGAAACTGTTAGAGGTTCTGGCCAGAGTGAGTCCCCCATTGATAGTATGTATTACCTGAATCTGATGCATTAGGTCCGCCAGCTCTCCCTTCCTTTTCTCAGCATGTTCTCGGATCTCGGCTTGCACATCCCTTCCAGTGTGAATGTTCTCTTTGACTTGTTGTAAAAATTCTATCAAGCATCCTCCCCTTATCAAAGCCTCAATCTGGTTCCGCAGGTTGTAGCATTCTGAAGTGTTGTGCTCTACGTCCTCATGAAAGTCGCAATATTTATAACGATTTCTCTTATTGACTGGGGCTTTCATAGGAGCGGGCTTTTGTAACAAAGCCTTGTCCCGAATGGAGAGGTAGAATGTTTCTCGGGATGCATTTAAGAGAGTGTAATGGTCGTACCCCCTCTCATCACGAGCTAGAGGCCACCGTCCTAGGAGGTGGTAAAGATTGAGAAGGAGCTCGTCTATCTGGATACCTTTACGATCTGGGCTGAGGAAGGGGGAAGCCGTATGTTGATTTATTATGGGGTTTGTTTTGGCTTTTCTGAGCTTGCTCGGGTCTGGAAGCTTCCTTCTTTTGTCGCTTTACGACTCTCATGTCGTCATGTTCCATCTTGACCTTGAGCTGCTCGTCGACCTCAATCAGCTCCAGAGCCCGATCTTAGGATTCTGGTAAGTTTCTAGAGGTCTCTTACGAAAGACAGGAAAAGCTTTCCCGCCCACAGGTTCCTTCTGAAGTTGGCGAGTGTTTCCTTCTCGGTGAAGACCCTAATCTGTATGAATTCATAAGCCCGGAGGGTTTCCCCTCTCTCATGGATCACGTGTTGTAGATGGATCAGGTCCTTCAGTCGGAGCTTAACTCCCTGGAATTGTGAGCAAAAATCGGTTGATAACTTGGTGAAGGAATCTACGCTTCTAGCGGGCAGTTTTTTAAACCAGGTTTTAGCATAATCCGTGAGGGTAGTGGGGAACATTTGAAACATCACGGCCCTGGTTGTGTTCTGGACCTCCATCTGTTGAATAAAGCTCTCTATGTGGCTCAGAGGATCTTCAGTCCCGGAGAACCTGTCAGTTGGCATTTTGAACTTAGGTGGGAGCTCAGCTTCTCGGACCATTCTGGTAAAGGGGGCATTCATTTCACTTAGAGGATCTTTCTTGTCCTCCTTGTACTTTCCTTTATTCATCAATTGGACCTCTTTCTGAAGCTCTGCCAACAAGTACCTTAGACACGTGCTTTCAGATTTCCAATAGTTGATCTCGGATTCCTCACCATCAGATCCCTCTAACGAACTGGTGACCTCTACCCGAATCTTTCTTTGGGGGGGGGGGGGGGCTTTACTGACTCTCTTCTTCTCTACCCCGGGCTTCTCTTATTGAAGTCGTAGGGTGTAGAAGCTCTCCCCGTTCCCAATGAAGGACATCTATCACGAATTTAACTTGTCTTGGTTGGTAGCGTGGCAGTGCTTCAGAAACATGGGGCATGGGCCCTAGCCTATCCCAGATCGAGGTTGAGAGCCCCGCTCTATTACGAGTTGATTCCTGAGGGGTAGGTCCCAGGAGATCGAAGGCGGGTTGCCTAGCCCCAAGCTTACTTGACTCCACCTGATTGCAGAGACCTGCTTGTTAGATAGTGATACCCTCACCGAGCAGTCGAAGGCAGACATTTTCTATGAAGGCCGCTGCTTGTTGATCGAGCTCAACCTGACTTCCCAGGGGGGGATCCAGAGCTTGCACAGTGGCTGGCTGGGTGGGAACCTGGCTATAGAGCCAAGATTTTCTCCCTTTCCTTTGGGCCTTTGGGTGTCGATGTAACAGAAGGTTGTCCCGATGTGCCCTGTTGCCTTTGTGAGGAGCGGAGCGGAGCGGAGCCTCATGATTACTATGAAATAACGAACTTTTTGAATGTAAAAAGATGATGGAGTGAGAGGTTTCTCGCAGAAGGTGCCAGAAAGTGTTGACGAGAAATTTGCTTGGGATGAGAAATTATTGTTAACACCCTCGAGACCACTACCATGAAAGTGGTGGCCGGGGTCGGTACCGTTGATTCCAGACCTGGTAAGAGATAGACGAGAGACTGGATCGTAATAACAGTAAATGAGAGCTTTTATTATTGGTAGATTGCTCTAAAATACAAATCACTCTCTCGTGTGCTTACAGTCTCTCTAAGATGTAGGGTGGTGGCAACTCTGTGCCGGGCGAATAGTGGAAACGAAGGTGGCCATGTTCTGAATACAAAATTTAAGCCTTCCCTTCTTTTTCTCTTTCTCTCTTCTCTCTTCTCTCTGTTGCTATCTAACTTTTTCTGTGTATGTATCAGTCTGTGTAGGTTGTTCTTTGTTTTTTCATCCTTTTTCTACCATGCTTGGCTTCACATATTTATATCGTCCAAGTAGGTTTTTAATTCGCAAATACTTTACCGTGATCCCATGAATCCGTTCCCTCCTAATCGGGCGTGATTCGTCATTTGAATTTGAATTTGAATTTGAATTGTTTTGGGATTCAATGATTTCATTGACGGAGATAAGTTTGTTTTCTTTTTTCAATCAAACTCTTGACGTGCATGAAAATATTACGTGGAGATGATCCTGTGTGCAATCGTTTCATGTATTTTCATGAAGGTCACCCTGCAAGCTGCCTGTTACCCCGTAGAGCGAGGTAGATCCCTAATCCGACTCTGTTCTTAGAAGCTTAAGATGGATTTTCCCTGACCCTTTAGGGCTTGAGGTGCTCTTGTAGACATTCCTGGGAGGTAGCTGGGGTAGTGTAGCTTTAGGCGTGATTCTTCCTTTATGTCCAGCAAGGACAACGGGCTTCTGAAGAGATTGGCGGGCTTCTCTCGAATGTCTCTTGAGCTTGGAGACTTCCCCTGGCATTCTCGTGGTTGTTGTGGAGATCGACCTCAGAGCCAAGGGTCCCTGATATATGGCCTTGAGAAACCCCGGTTCCAGTACTCTTGTAGGGGGCTCGTCATGGCTACGCCTGGCTTATTTTCTGGTAGTCTTGAAGCCGAGCCGGTCTTCCCTGCTCTGGTGGGGTGGCATTACGACTTTTTCTGGCTTCATGATTATCGATTATGGGTGGAAAATTTCTCTTTGATCCCTGGCCAAATTTCACTATTAACATAAGTGTTAACAAAAAAATCGCTCGGGGTGAGAAATTCCCGTTAACACCCTCGAGACTATTACCGCAGAGTTGGTGGTCGAGGTAGGTACCTTGGGTACCTAGGATTGTTTTGAACAAGAGTGATTGTGGGTGTAAGAATAATGTGCATGCGAATGTTGTAGACAATGATAACCCTGTTTTATTATTGAGATTGGGATTTACCAACACTCTAATGGGTAACACTAAATCCCTGGTAAACCAATGGAGATGGCGATTTCGTTCGTATCGAGAAGTAGAAAATAACGATGGTCGTGTTCTGATTATAGAATTTAGGCCGGAGTCTCCTCTCTGTTCGTCCCTCTACCTTAGTACATACTTAGGCATATTTATGCACAGTCAAAATAGGTTATGTTTGCAAATCTCCTGCCATGATTCTCTGAATTCGTTCCCTCCTTATAGTCATGATATTTTATTTGAAAGTCGTTGACTTTCAATTAATAACGGATTCGAGAATATCTTTGGTGGAGATAAGTTTGTTTCCTCTTTGGACTTAATCTCTTTCTTTATACGTTCGTAGTGTTTTAATGTTCGTTGGGTGTAGATATGCTCTCGTGTGTATTCATGGCGTGATTCTTTATGGAGGTCATCGAGAACGGTGTTCGCTATTTCATATGATGTGGTAGATCCATGCCCCGGTCTCGATACTAGAAGCTTGGTCGAACCTTTCCAGGTCTCTTAAAGTTGGGGATAGCTTTGTGGGCACCCTTTGGTGGTAGCGGGGCTTAAGCGGGCTCCCTCTTTCTTGTCCGGATAGGTTCTAAACTTCCTTTAAAGAAGTGGAGCAGCGCCACAGCTTGAACCTGATGTCTTTTTACTTCTGAAGAGGATGATGGGCTTTCAAGGAGGTTACTAGGTAGTATTGATCTTGGGAAGCCCGAATAGTCATGCTTCGAGCTTTCCCCACATTCTAGTGTTGGTGTAAGGAGCTCGATCTGATCGTGTCGGTCTCTACCTCTGATGGTCCTGAAGCTCGATGACCTTTCCTCATTTCTGAGGAGTGGCTTCGTGGCTTGCCTCTAGGGCCCGGGGTTCAATGATGGGAAAACTCGGGCCTAGATCCGGGCTAGAAGGGTGGAAAATTTCTCTTTGGTCCCTAGACAAATTTGGCTATCAAAGGAAGTCCTCTCTTACTTGAGCACCGGTGATTGAGTTAGGGTTGGAGTCAGATTTCCTATTTTGATTGGGAGATTTTTCCTCTTTTATCATTACCAAAGATCACGGAGGAAATCTTGTCATTAAACACACAAATGACTTGGCGAGCATTGGCCGGTGTACTCCCCTAAACAATCTGGTTACGTTACGGCTATTCTCACTATTCGAGGCAATCCCAACCAAATATTTCATTGACGTCACGGCTCCCTTCGCTTCTATTTATAGCCAATCATTTCACCGCATTCCTCACGCTTTCTTTTGCTACCTTCCTCAGCCACACCTCTGTCTCTCCTTTATCTACCTCTAAAACTTGTTCCATTATGTCGAAAGTCAGTCATGACTCTGTGGATTCTCTAGTCGATGGTGAAGAAGTTTCCAGCCTTGCCTTTGGGAAATGAGCTCGAAAAGACTTCG
Organism: Dipteronia dyeriana; assembly: GCA_032871835.1. NCBI lineage: Eukaryota > Viridiplantae > Streptophyta > Magnoliopsida > Sapindales > Sapindaceae > Dipteronia > Dipteronia dyeriana. The sequence goes on along the minus strand of CM065300.1, from coordinate 113,105,204 downwards.
ACGGTGATGATTCTTCCCATAATCAGTAACGTCGCCGGTCAAATGAAACGTGGCCATTGGAACCGGGTTTACTAACTCACCAGATTGCCCCCTAAACTTGGTCGATGAAGACTATGAAAAAGAAGACAAGGACGACGCTGCTAGGAGGGGTCAAGTCACAGTCGCTAGTCTCCTCGGGTGAGGCCTTTTCCCTATGACTTCAAGATCATTTCAGACTCCACTTTTTACCCAAACTCGATCGATCATCTGAGGTCTAAATATGGTATTCCATATGAAGTCTTTTGTTTGCCCAAAGAAGTGCTCCTCATCCATGTAGCTGCCCTCGAGAATGGGGTCAGGCTTCCTTTCCATCCTACCCTTCAACTGGCTCTCAGTGCACTACAACTAGATCCCCTTCAGCTGACGCCCGGCTTCTGGAGGCATCTCATTGTCTTTCTCATGCTATGGAAGGAAGATTACGAGTTGAGTAAGATCGCAAAAGAGACCGGAGCAGAGGAGCTGTCCTACCTCTTTCAAATCGGGAACCTGGCCGGAGTTTCTCGAGGTCAATTTTATGCGAAGGCCAAGAACAAGCTCAATTTTCATTGGCGAACACGAGTTCGCGGTTCCTATGGCTTTCAATGACAAACCATCATGGGATCGTGATTCCTTACCCACTAAATCTGAAGCCGTGTTGAAGGCCATCCTTGCTAGGAGCTACCTGAACCTGAAGTTCCCGACCGCCGATCCCTTCGACTCTCGCAGGGCGCAACAGTACCTGCGAATCTTTGATGCTATTTCTCGTAAGTAACCCTAAACCACTACGCTTTGTTTCATTGGTTAGCTTGGTTTTGACGTCTCTCTTCTTTTCTATTCTCCTTTAAACAGTTTTTGTTGTTGCTCCAGCTTCTCATGAATACTGAAATCCTGGTAGCCCAGGCAATCCCTCATTCATCCTCTTTTTGCTAGACCAGAGCGTGGGGTTTTTTCCACTCATCCGGCTAGGACTGCTCTCATTCATGCTTCTTCCCCATCCTAACCAAGGTCTAGGATAGCCATCATCGCGTTGCGAGGTTCGAGGGCGCTTAACCAGTTGAAGTCCTCTTCTCATGCTATTGATTCAACCACCCCGACCCCTCTAATCCTTTTATTACTACTTCTACTGTTGCTATTCTGACAGTTTCCTTACCTGATGTCTCTGCCACTCCATCTATACTCCAAGCTCCTTAAGCCTTGGTGGACCCCGAGGCTGGTATTTTAGAGGATCTCTCTGGCTGGTCCCACCATCAGTAGAGCTCAATGGGGCAGAACGAGGGTTTTGGAGCGGTTCATCGCGTCTTGCCCAGGTGATGGGCTCTCTAGAGTGGCTTCAATGCCCATGGACATCTTGCTTACCAAGGGGTCTGCTTTTCTAGCTGAGGTGACTCTCTTCTTACTCATTTATTTATGGTTCGTTAGCTCGGTCATTGTCTAACCTTGGCTTTATATTACTTAGGCCATTATATTCAACGTTGCTATGGGCCATCAGGTAGCCTCCCTCCGTGATCGTGTCGTAAAGGTTGAGGCCGAAGCTGAGAAGGCTATGGGGTTGCTTGAACAAGCTCAAGCTCAAGCTCTGGTATAGGTGATGACATCCAACTAGAAAGAGATGAACAAGGAGCTTTCCAACCTTCAGTGCGACAATGAAAGGCTGAAGCGGTCCCTTGACCTAGAAACCATTTGGTTTGAACATCGGGTTGAGCGAAGGAATTCCTAGAAGCTAGAAACCAAAATGTTGGATATTGAAAACCAGAGTCTGCATGCTCAGGTGGCCAAACAGCAGGTCAAGATGGACGCTTCCTTTAGCGATGGGTATATTTATGCCTCCTTCCAGGTTGTAGAAGCCATCCCTCTTCCCTTTGACCTCTCCAGTATCACCGTTAAGACAGGAAGGAAATTATGACTAGGGCTGTAGAGTTGTCTCACCCCGAAGGTGATGGAGTGGGTCTTTCTAATGGAGCCAAAGCTATGAAGCAACCAGCCATGCCAATAGATACCCCTCCTGATGCAGCCATCCCACCAGAGGTTACAGCGGTAGTTAATAAGGTCTTGGAGGAGGACCCAGCTGAGCAGCAGGCAATCGGGGAACCTCCGAAAGAAGGTGTAGTAGAAATGGCCAACCAAATTGAGCAACCACAGGATGGAGGAGCAAGGGGCGATGACCACCAGAGAGGAGGAGCAGCCGGAGAGAACCAGGAGGGACCTGGAGCCTGATACGATCTATTTACAACTCATTGTTGTCGCTCGGAAAAGGAGCGTCAGCACCCCGCTTTACACATGCCCAGTTTATTTAGCTTTCTCATTATTTTCATTTTTTTATAGCCTAGAACAAGGGGTTGGGCTCTTTTCTTGATGATTGTAGCCTTACAGGGGGATAGGCTCCTATATTATCAAAGTAAGCTTACTTAAGATTTCTTTCATGCTTGCTTCAATGAACTTTGACTTGGTTGGTGTCTCCTTGTTTCATTCTTGATCCCAAACTTGACACGACTTCCAAAATAACTTGACTTAATCGAATTTGGTAAAAATAAAGAGATCTCCAACTTGTTTATAGTGTATAAGTAGATAACTTGCTCGAGTACTCAACTCTCAGCTCGATGACTCCATTTAGTAGTCCGCTTATATGATTTTTTGCTAGCTTGCACCTTTCAAAGCCGAGCTTCTTTTCGAGAATGATAGCTGTACAGAGGCATCATAAAGGCTTGATAGCTATCATGGTCTTAAGGCGATTATTGTCAACATATTAGGACGATCCTCCTGGTAGGACTAGTCCAAACCAGGGTATCATAAGATCTGGATGACAACTACGCTTTTATACTCAGACCCTTCTTGGGGGAGGTCATCCGACCAAGGCAAAAGGAAAGCTTAGCTAGCTGTCCTGGTCTTGAGATCTGGATGACAACTATGCTCTTATACTCAGAATCTTCTTAGCGAGGGGTGGTGCCCGACCGAGACAGTAGGGATGGTGAGGGGGATTCCACGACCAGTCCTGGTCTTGTGGTGATCATTGTCGACATATTATGGCGATCCTTCTGGTAGGACTGATCCAGACCAAGGTACTAAGGAAGCTATCTAGCTTTCTCTAGCTCATGGCGATCAATGTGAGTTTCATTCGTGGAGAAAGCATAACGCAATTGATGTTGGAAAGAAAAATAGCAAACTTTATTGATTGTTGAAATGAAGTACACTTTTTTATTTTCTAACTTATTGATATCTAGAAAAAGGTAGCCTGCTGCAATAGTCCCATGTCTAAGGATAGAATCTCCATAAATGGTCTACATTCCAGGTGTGATCAATGAGTCGACCATCCATGTCTTCTAGTTTGTAGGCCACATTTAGAACCCCTTTTGACCTCACCCTACTATTATGTGTAACTTTTCTAAGTACCAGATCCTCTTCCTTGAAGCTCTTGGCCTTCACTCTTTTGTCAAAATACCTCGCAATCTTGCTCTTGTAGATTTCCACCTTCTTTGCCACATGTTCCTATTTTTCTTCTAAGAGGTCCAGGATAGCTTGGAGCCTGACCTCGTTGCTTTCTAGTTCAAAGTGTTGTATCCTGAATGACGTCAACTAATGTTTTATATGGAGGACAACTTTAACCCCGAAGGCCAGAGAATGAGGTGTTTCCCCAATTGTTGTTCTCCTCGTGGTCCGAAAGGCCTAGACGACCTTGGGAAGCTCTTCAACCTATTTTCCCTTTTTAAAAGCTTCTTGATGGTTTTGTTAGTTGCTTCGACCAAGACATTGGTTTGTGGATAAGCTATCAATGTAAATCGAAGGTTGATACCTAACTGTCAATAGTAAAATTTGGCCTGGGGACAAAGAGAAATTTTCCACTTACCCACCACAAGTCAAAGCCCATAATCGACGTTCATGAAGCCCGGATAGACCATAAAGCTACCCCGCATGAGCAGGGAAGGGCCCCTACACGAACACTGGAACCTAGGCTTATCTAGGCCACCTATCGGGGAACCTTGGTTCTTGAGGACGAGCTCCTCAACCACCCCATAAAAGCCAGCGGGGGTATCCAAGCTCAAGAGGCATTCAAGAGAAGCCCGACAAGCAAAGTGGGCTTCCTCCTGGTTAAGACTTTCGGAGGACAAACTTAACAGTAGTCTTAGACAGAAGCCCGCCAACCTCTTTAAAAGGTCGTTGTCCCTGCTGGGCATGAAGAGGGATCACGCTTAAATCTACACTACCTCGGCTACCTCTTAGGAATGTCTACAAGGACACCTCAAGCTCCCAAGGATCAGGGAAAATCCATCCCGAGCTTCTAAGAACAGAGTCGAAGCATGGACCTACCTCGATCCATGAGATGACAGGCAGCTAGCTCGGTGACCTTTATGAAAAGCCATGCCGCGATAACATGCAAGATCATATCTTTAATTCCGTTTACGTGTGAGTCAAGAGTTTGATTCCTAAAAGGAAACAAACTCATTTTCGTTAACAATATCATCGTTTCCGCTATTTACTTGAGGTCAATAACTTTTAAATAAAGGATCCCGTCTAGTAAGGAGGTAACAGATTCATAGGATTGTGGCAGGATATTAGCGAATTCAAACCTATTTGGATAAGATCTAAATAGGGCCAATCATGACATACAAAATATATACAAAAAAGAAAGAGAAGTAGAGGTAGATGAAAAACAGAGAAAGAACAACAGATAAAAGAAAAGAAAAGAAGAGGGAAATGCCTAAATTCTATGTTCAGAACACGGCCACCTTCGTTTCCACTATTCGACAAGAACGAAGTTACCACATTCTTAGATCCTAGAGAGACTGTAAGCATATTAGAGAGCAATCTGTATATCAAAGCAAGTAATCAATAATAAAAGCTCCCATTTGTATCCTTGCAATCCAGCTTCTCGTTTACCTCTAAAACAGGCCAGGTATCAACGGTACCGACCCCGGCCACCACTTATGTGGTAGTGGTCTCGAGGGTGTTAATAGGAATTTATCATCCCGAGCAAATTTCCCATCAACACTTTCTAGCGCCGTCTGTGGGAAACTGCGACCATATTTATATTCAAAAGTTTGTTATTTTACAGGAATCATGAGGCTCCGCTCATCACAAGGACAACCAGGTGTATCGGGATAACCTTCTGTTGCGTCAACATGAAATGTCCCGAAGAAAGGGAGGAAAATCGGGCTCTATAGCCAGGTTCCAGCCCAGTCGGCCACTGTGGGGGCTCTAGATCCCCCTCTGGGAAATCAGATCAAGCTTGACCAGCAAGCGGCGACCTTCGTAGAAAACGTCCGCCTTCGACTGCTTGCTGAGGGCATTACCATCCAGCAAGCAGACCTTTGTCATAGGGGGGAGTCAAGCAGGCCTGGGGCTAGGCAGCTCACTTTTTATCACCTGGGACCTACTCTTCGGGAACCAGCTCGTAATAGAACAGGACTTCCAAATTCGATCGGAGATAGGTTAGGGCCCATGCCCCCCGTTCCCAAAGCGCTGCCACGCTACCAAATAAGGCACGTCAAATCCACTGCGGATATCCTCCCCCGTGAGCGGGGAGAGTTTCTCCATCCAACGACTTCAAGGAAGGAAGCCCGAGGCAGGGAGGAAGAAAGTCAGCAAAGCCCTTGGAGCAGATCCGCTCAGAAGAAGGAACCGGGTAGTAGTCGCCAGTTTGTTAGAAGGATCCGATGGTGAGGAAATCGAGATCAACTCAAGGAAATCCGAAAGCAAACGTCTGAACGACTAGTTGGTAGAGCTTCAGAAGGAGGTCCAATTAATGAAAAAAGGAAAGTACAAGGAGGACAAGAAAGATCCTCTAAGTGAAATGAATACTCCTTTCACCAGAAGGATCCGGGAGGCGGAGCTCCCTCCTAAATTCAAAATGCCAACTGACAAATTCTCTGGGACTGAGGATCTTCTGAGCCACTTAGAGTGCTTTGTTCAATAAATGGAGGTCCAAAACATGGATAGACAGACTAGTAAAAAGTGGACTTTTAATTGAGTTAAAGGTTGTCACCTTACTTGTCTACGAATCTTGTATGGAAAGTAAGATGACTAAGAGACCTTTTACTGGAAAAGAGTATAGAGCTAAAGAACCGCTAAAGCTTATACATACAGATGTTTGTGGATCGATGAATGTTAAAGCTAGAGGTGGTTATGAGTATTATGTCTCATTTTAGATGACTACTCAAGATACAGGTACGTCTACCTAATACAACGGAAATCGGAAACATTTGAAAAGTTCAAAGAATTTTGAGCTGAAGTTGAGAATCAATTAGGTAGGACTATCAAGTCAGTACAGTCCAATCGTGGAGGTGAGTACATTGACCAAGATTTTGAAGACTTCATGGTCGAGCATGGGATAGTTTCCCAACTCATAGCTCTCAGTACACCTCAGCAAAATGGTCTAACGGAGAGGAGAAATAGAACCCTGCTGGAAATGGTGAGATATATGATTAGTTTCTCATCATTACCAAATTCCTTTTGTTGATATACGTTACAAATAGTGGCATACATTTTGAATGTAGTGCCATCCAAATCTATTCCTAAGACTCCCCTAGAGTTGTGGAATGTTCGTAAGGCTAGTTTGCAACATTTCTGCATATGGCGGTGTCCAGTACATGTTCTAGAGAATAGAAGTGGAAAGCTAGACTCCAAGTCTGTTGTATGCCTATTTTTAGGATACTCCAAGGAGACTAAAGGTGGACACTTCTATAGTCCCGAAGATAACAAAGTATTTGTATCGACAAATGCCACGTTTCTTTAGAATTATTATATTAGTGACCATAAACCTTGTTCTAAGATTGTGTTGAATGAGTTGGAACCTGGTGAGACTAGTGCTTCATCAACAATAGTTATTGATCCACAAACATCTGAAAGTTAGATGGTTCCTGATTAGGATACACTACCACCTAGATGTAGTGAGAGAGTTGTGAGAGAACATGAACACTATTTAGGTATAGCTGAGGGACAATGTCTTATCTCTACTGATAGTGTGGATGATCCATCAACATTTAAGAATGCAATGGAAGATCTTAATAAAGAGGAATGACATAAATGCATGAATCTCGAGATGGAGTCCATGTACTCTAACTCAGTCTGGGATCTTGTAGATTACCGGATGGGGTAAAACTTATAGGGTGTAAGAGAGGAGTAGACGGGAAGGTAAAGACCTTAAAGGCAAGGCTAGTGGCCAAGGGTTATACCTAGAAAGATGTGGTCAATTATGAAAAGACCTTCTCGCCAGTAGCCATGTTTAAGTCTATTAGGATTCTCTTATCCATTATGCCTATTTCGATTATGAAATTTGACAGATGGACATCAAGACTGCATTCTTGAATGGCAATCTTGAAGAGAGCATTTATATGACGCAACCAGAGGGATTCATGTCTCCAGATCAAGAGCAAAAGGTTTGCAACCTGTAAAGGTCCATCTATGGACTTAAGCAAGCATCTAGATATTGGAACATTAGGTTTGATGAAGTGATCAAAACCTATGGCTTCGAGCAGAACGTCAATAAGCCTTGTGTCTACAAGCTTATCATTGATAAGAAAGTAGTTTTCTTGGTCTTTTAAGTAGATGATATCCTACTTAATGAGAATGATGTGTGAGTGTTGTCTGATGTAAAGGGTTGGCTAGCTTGCCAATTCTAAATGAAAGATTTAGGAAATGGGAGTTATGTTCTAAGGATCCAACTTATAAGGGATCATAAGAACAAACTATTAATAACAAAATTTTGGCTAGGGATCTGTAAAGTTCTCATTTATTGATTGGTTTATTTTGTGAACAAACCACATTTTTAGGGTTTTATGTATGGGTAGCTTAGGCTCCCAAGACCTCAAGAGAAGAAGCACCAAATGTATATTTCTTGTTCTTACTTGCTTTGAAGAGATGTAGTTGCACACACTCACAACTCATGCATATTTCGTATTTGTATATGTTATGTGTTTATATGAGTGTGCATTCATGTTTTGATAACTCTTCTTGCATGTTTATATTGATCACATCTTTGCATTTGTATTGACATGTGTTATGTGTTGCTCACACACACACTTACTTGCATTTGATTTGTTATGCATGTGTGCTTCATTGTTGTCTATATGTATTCATAGTGTGGTTTTGTGTGTTGTTCGCCCTTGCACTATGGTGTGCTTGTCTTAGCGCATTGAGTGACCATTTGAGAATATCGTATTCTTCTCTTGGTTTGGTTATGTGGAGTATGGTGTCTAGTTTCAAAAAGTGGATTTCAATGATTTAAATGTTTTTCAAAACTGACCTTTGTATGGTCTTGTAACTGTATCTTTTTATAAAATGATTCAAAATGAGTTTTGAAAATTTCTGTATAAACTAGACACCCATACCTTTCCAACGGTATATTATTCGTAATATTTCATGATAGTTTGGATTGGTTTTGAAATCACCAAAGTGACTGCAAAAATAGGGCATCTCTGTTGTTGTCCATTTCTGACATTTGGTCACTTAAATGACCATAACATTTCTACAGACATCCAAATCAAGTTTTATAAATTGAAGTAGAAATTAAACTTCCATACCTTTCCAATGGTATATTATACGAAAGGTTTGGATGTCGTTTGGTCATGTTTTGGGTCGCTCGAATCTCGAGTTTTTATGTTGTCTCGGCTGCACCGGTCCACAAGCGCACCTCACCAGCGCCCCTGTACAGTAGGTATGTGTTGGTGTGGCACTTGTCGACCAGCATAGCTCACCAGCTTACTGAGTAAAATTCTGGGCATTTTCAAAATGATGTAGTTTTGTTCTAGGGCTCATATTTATGTGCCATCTTTTTCCTCACTCGTTTTTTAGAGCTTAAAAACCATTTCATAGTGAGAGAAAATATTTTCCTTGAGAGAGAAGCTCCAAGAGTGGTTCCTTAACTCTCCAAAACCCATCACCCTTCATGCATTATTAATCATCTTTAGACATGGATCTTCATCATTCATGACTTGGTAAGTAAGAACAAAATTTTATCTTTGATTATTGTTCTTAAACTCCAAGAGTTCGTTTTTATTGCATAGAATTTATAGAAATCATTTTTGAATGTATATTTTTGTTGAATGATGACATGATTGGGTTTGTATTTTGATAGCTTAATTGATTAGGTCATTTTTGACTAAAAGCTAGGTCATAAACATTCTTGTGTGATTCATTGTTGACTAGGTTGATAGATTGTTCATTAATCAACTTGTTAAGCTTTTGAATGTCTATGTGATGTTTTTGTGACAGTTAGTTTATTAGAAAATCTCTATACAACTAATTGGGTTTGTTATTGATAGACATTGGTCTAAGACTAGCATTTATTGTGTGGCTAAATGCTTTGTCTCAATCACATGAATATACACTAAGTATATGTTGAATACATTGTAAGCATATTTGTTGATTCATTGTGATTGTTTGTGATAGCTAGGATTGTTGTTATTGATAACTTCTACCTAAATCTCAATGCTTTGCATTTAGATATTGTTTAGGACTCATTGATTGCATTTTGTGAGTGCATTATAGTCCTTGCCATGCTTGATGACAACATGTGTTGATATGGCTTTTATGATAGCTTCATAGGTTTGCTTGTTCTATGTTTAGTTAAGCTTTATGACATGTCATTTAGCTCTTGATATCTAGGATTGCATTTATTGCTATCTCATAATCCTAGATAAGCATATAAGGTACCCTAGCCTTGTTTGTTGTTTGAATATCATCATATATTCACATAGGGTGTTTATCTCTTCATTGAAAAGAAGTAAGTCTTGTGTTGCATCAGGGAGTAGGTTGCTTCAAGCGTAAGCAAATTGGACTAGGTCCACTTAATACCGGGATTAGGTAGTGGCAGTGGGTTATATACCGGGAGTAGGTTGTAACGCCTCTATCATCAGTGGATTCGTTATTCGAGTGTGGCGCACTTAACAGCCCATGGTTTTTCCCATTTGGAGGGTTTCCACTTATATCTCAAGTGTCTTTATTATTTCTGCACTTATTACACTTGTGATATTATTGTGACTAGTTAGGAATATTTCGTCTAATTGACCATTAACGAAAATTGTGTAAAATTTGATTAAAATCTATTCACCCCCCTTCTAGATTAATATTAAACACACCATAATATTTGTTTCTGGATCAAAGGGAATTTTTTTACTATCCTGGCTATAGTCCAAACCCGAGATTACCCACCATGGAACCGCGGGTCCTAGGGTCGAGCTTTGGAGCCACCCCACAGAAGCGAAAAAGGTAGTCGAGCTTTGCAAGCACCCAAGGTGGAGCCTGACACGATCGGATCAAGCTCCTTACACCGAAGCAAGAATTCAGGAAAAGCCCGACGCATGATGATCCAGACTTCCCGAAGTCGAGATCACCTCTCAAGCTCCCCAGAAGCCCACCATTCTCTCCAAGCATAAAGAGAGACCCGTTAAGCACCAAGCTCACACTACAATATTGCTCCATCTTACCAATTAAAGATTTGGACCTATCTACAGAGGTGGGGGGAAGCTCACCAAAGCTCCGTTACCACCAAAGGGCGCCCACAAGGCCATTTCAAGCTCTAAAGGAGACCTGAAAGGGTCAAGTCGAGCTTCTAACATCAATACCAGGCCTAGATCTACCTCATTCTATGAAATAGTGAACACCATACTCGACGACCTTCATGAGGTATCACGCCATGAAGGCACAGTTGGGATTATGCTCGATAGCAAGAGAATAATAAAGTATTTGAAAATCTTTTCATATTAGTAAAAGTGATTTCTAGTTTAACAAATCTTATAGTATTTATAGTTTAATTATTATAATTGTCAAATAAAATAATCGTAAGGTCAAAAGACTATGAGATAAGAAGAATTGTTCGTACATCTAGATATGTATGAGGTATACACAATTCTTTAGTTAGTGTTGAATAATATTCACAACTTAAGATAAAGGTTGGGCACATTTATCTTGTTAAAGTTGTAGATTCTTTTGCTAGTATTTGAGTGGGACCAAGTGTGTTATGATGAGTCTAAAATCATCAAAGTGTAGTGTCATTGGGCAAATGAATCTAGTGCACTAGGTGCATTGAATAGGATCATAGTGACATACTTTATCCAAAACCGTCAATGGATAAAAGTTTTCACTTGAAGACAATCGGAGAGTCTATCTCAATCCTGAGATAAATGATGGACTTATGGTTTCAAGTGTTATCATTTGAGCTATCAAGGAGTATGATTATAAGCATAGTCTATACTCGATAGTTTGGTGGTAATTATTTGTTAAACTATAGAGGACTTCATTTATAGATAAGGACATCGTGGCTCCATTTATTAATTGAGAGTAGAATATCATCATATGGATGTTTTTAGTTATTGGATATTAAATCTTAACCTTAAGTATTTCAATAGTGTCTACTGAAATATAGATTTTGGACAAGTCAAAATATTCAAGTTCAAAATATGGTCATATAAGTAAATATGGTAACTTAGAGAGCTATAGACGGTCTATGAGCTCTTGACGATTACTGATATTCTTCATGAGGATACACTTTCTCTATTAAGATTGTCTAGGGTATGAGTAAGCAATATTAACTTATTCTATCTCTATTTAAGAGTTCAATTTTAGTTATTTAGCGGAATGAATGAAAATTAATAGATCGAACCTAAGTAAATCATTTGTTGATTGTGATTGGGTTGTGTTTATTGGAGCTTAAATTTAGATAGTCCGCAAAGATCCCCAATCCACACGAATTCGCATGGATCACTTGATATATTCTACCAGACCAATTTATGGGTCCATTTATAATTGCATTGAGGCATGTGGACTTGTTTCTTTTTGTAAGAATGGGTTTAGTTCACATGTAGACTTTTTATTAAGGTCCAATGGATTTAATAAAATAAGAAAAATAATATATATGTCCATATGTGGTCTTGGGCGACAAAGCCAAATATTTTAGCTTAATTATATGGTTTTTTACTTTATTATTTAATTAAATATAAATTAATTAATTTGTTAATTAATTAATTATTTAATTCAAAGATAAATCTTTTTCTTAATAGGAGATGGTCTCCTAATATTATATTATTGTTGGTAGTATAATTAATATTAAAGACTATATTTGATAAATTGATAAATAGATAAATAAAAGGAATTATTTATCTAGTCAAACTAAGAAGTCTTTAATATGGTCACAAATACACTATTTGAGTTGGATTAGGAGTCTTGGTATATGAAAGAATTCTTTTTGGAAAAGGATTATTGGTTACTAAGTAAATCCACCTAAAGATAGGATTCTTGCCCGACAAGTAAATCCTTCTTTGGAAAGGATTTGTGATCCTATATATATAACCTCTATATTTCGGCCAAGGATAATTTTGGAGCTCTAAAATTCGTCCAAGCATAAGAGATTTAGAGAGAGAAATTTCGACCAAGCATAATTTACAAAGAGTAAAATTCGGACAAAGAGGAATTTTGAGTAAAAAGAATTCGATTCTTGCTCTAGATAAATTTGTCCAACTCTAAAGATTGGTGTGTGAAAAATTTGGTAAAGAGGAAAAGAAAGAAAGAATGTTTTGTATTCGATAGTGCACTAGTAGTCTTTACATTAAAAGGTTTTGTGTAAAACATCGAATCAATGTTCACTCGAGTTTCAATCAAATTGATTGATAATTCACTAGTGACCTAATGCACGACAGCCCTATGGAAGACATGGGCTATGCATGGTAGCCCTTCATGGGGTTGTGAGGTGCACACGCCCATGGGAGGGTGCCAAGGGTGCGCACGCCCATGGGAGGCAGTCGAGGGAGTCCAAACGATGAAGGTCGCGTGAAGACTTGTGCTCCAAGAAAGGAGTTTTTTTTGTATTCCAAGACATGTAATTTACTTGCTTTTCTAGGATAGACCAAAATTGTAGCTATTTATATTTTGTAAATATTGCAATGTTTGTCATTGTTTGATAACATGTCATATAGAATAGGAGTGCCACTCATATATCTCTTTTGGTATGAAAATGCATTGAATGGTTTAGGTATCTAATTGGCATCTAGATAACTTAGTAAATCATTCTTTGGAATTCAATCACACGCTTTAAACAATTGAGCGGGAGAAGGTGTTTTGGAACACCTACGGCCTCCATGTTTAGCTGAGCTTTATGTTTCGCGTAAACCCCCCCCCCCCCCCCCCCCCCGAGGGGTATTCATGAATGTAATTTAGCAAGATACTTCCGTACAAGGATAGACTAGATAATTAACCCAAACGATATCTACTCCCAAATGAGGGATATTCGTGCCGGATTATATTGAAGGTCGATAGCTTGGTAACACACTAAATGTGATTTTATTAATATCCTCCCAAGAGTTCTTGTTAATAAAATTACAAGGCTAAAATTGAAAATGTTGGTTGTTATGTTAACAATTAGGTGGGACCCAGTCCAACTAGCAGATGGCGAGAACTCCCGAAGGAGGCGTGACATTTATGGGTGTTGGATCACCGTTGAATTTTATGATTGAATTATTTTATATAATTCATGATAAATATCCGAAAGTGCCTTATCATGATTATTTACTTATATAATTTTTGTTATTGTTCATAAATCATGACCCCATCCCTAATCAACATCCTAAAAGATAATACTTTAACTGATGATAATTATGTCATTTGGAAAAGGAAAATTGGGTTTTCGTTGCAATCCGAAAAGCATAAGTTTGTTCTGTGCACTCCTAAACCACCTACTCCTTCTAATGAATCTACTCAGGAGGAAAGAGATGAGTATCAACAGTGGGAGTCTTTAGATGTGATGGCTAAATGTTACATTATGGCCACCATCTCCGACGTGTTGTAACAACAATATGAAGGAATGGAGACTGCTGCATATATAATGATGTCTCTAGAGAAAATGTTTGATATGAGGTCTAGGATGACTAAGAGAGAGACAGTGACTGCTTTCATGAATCTTAGGATGAAACCGGACAGTCTGTGAAAGATCACATGATGAAAGTCATATCACATCTTAACGTTGCTGAACTGAATGGTGCTGAGATAGATAGTGAGACGAAAATTGACATGATTGTCAACTCACTATCAGATTCCTTTGATCAATTAAAGTTGGACTACATCTTGAATAATAAGGAATATACCTTGCAAGGCCTGATGCAAGATGTTCAAAGCACCGAGAAAATCTTTGTGAAAGGCAAGATACAAGAGGTTCATGCTGTAGGTAAAGTTGCTACTGCTAAGACCCGTAAGAAGGTCAAGAAACAAAAGAAGAAAAAACAACTAGGATCTACTAAGAAGGAGACAAAGAAAGTAACCAAGATCAAAGGGAAGTGTTTCCTTTTTGGTGAAAAGGGACATTGGAAAAGAAATTGCCCAAAATCTTAAGACATGAAGGAAGAAGGTAATATTAATTATCTTGAAACATGTTTTTTGGCGGATTCTATGGATTCTTGGATCATAGACTCTGGAGCCACTAATCATGATTTTTTTTCCTTACAAGGGTTCAAGGACAGGAGAAGGCTTAATAAAAACGAATTCAACTTGCGTTTAGGCAATGAAACGTTGGTGTATGCTAGTTCAGTGGGTGATATTAGAATTAGTTTAGATTCTTATAGACATTTAGATTTAATAGACGTTTATTATGTACCTCAATTCAAGAGGAATTTAATTTATGTTTCTTGTTTAAATAAATTTGGTTATTCGGTTACTTTTAATAAAGCTTTTATTATTAGAAAGAATGACAAAAATTATTTGCAAAGGTACACAGGAAAACGGTTTATTCTATTTACATAAAAATATCTCTCACTTATTAGACACGGAATCAACGGAACCTAATCATGAAAGAGTAAAATTATCAAAAGATGAAACTTACCAATGGCATTTGTGCCTAGGTCATATTAACCTTAATAGGATTAAAATATTATTTAGTGACGGACCTCTAAGTGACTTAAAGGTTGATGATCTACCAACTTGTGAATCTTGTTTGGAAGGTAGAATGACCAATAGGTCGTTCACGACCAAAGGCCCAAGATCCATCGAATGTTTAGGACTGATACATACTGATGTGTGTGGTCCTATCAGCATTCAAGGTAGAGGTGGATATGAGTACTTCATCATTTTCATGGATGATTACTTAAGATTCAGCTATGTGTATCTCACGAGACATAAGTTGAATGCTTTTGATATGTTTAAAGCTTTTAAAGCTGAAGTAGAAAATCAGCTTGAGAAACGCATAAAAATCATGAGGTCTGATCGTGGTAGAGAAATGCATAAAAGAGAAATTTTTAAATATATCAAACCCTAATTTCACGCTTTTGCTACGTTTTGAATCGATTTTTCCCTACAGGCACACGAGATCATATCTACACTTCAACGAACATTGAAACATTGTGTACGTGTGGGGCAAGATATTGAGTCCAAAGAGGAAACTAACTTATCTCCACCTAAGATATTCTTGAATCCGTTATTAATACTAAGTCAATGACTTTTAAACAAAAGATCCCGCCCGATAAGGAGAGATTAGATTCAAAAAATAATGACGGGATGATCACAAGTTAAACCTAGTTGGACTATGCATAAATAGGCCCAACTATGCACA
The DNA here is from genome assembly GCA_032871835.1 of Dipteronia dyeriana. Taxonomy (NCBI): domain Eukaryota; kingdom Viridiplantae; phylum Streptophyta; class Magnoliopsida; order Sapindales; family Sapindaceae; genus Dipteronia; species Dipteronia dyeriana. The sequence goes on along the minus strand of CM065300.1, from coordinate 113,089,663 downwards.
AATTGGGGGGACTACTGAGAATAAGAAGGTAGATACAAAGAGAGAATGAACTCCGACCTAAATTTTGTCTGCAGAACACGACCTTCATCGATACCTACTTCTCAACAGGCATGAAGCCACCACCCCACTGTATCCCAGAGAGATTAAGAGTATTAGAGAAAACTTTGTATGATATACACGATTTATAACAAAGCCATTATATTCACTTTCATATTGTGTTAGCATATGCTTTCAATATCCACCATTATTCGAACCAAATAGGTACCAAACACACCAACCCCCGACCACCACTTTTGTGGTAGTGGTCATGAAGGTGTTAACTGGAATTTCACACCCCGAGCAAATTTTCCGTTAACACTATCTTGCCCCAGTTTGTGGGGAAATCCACACCTAGTTAATCAAATCAACAGTTACGTTTTTGTTATTTTGCTGGAGTTATGAGGCTTATCTCCTCTTAGGGATAGCCTGAGGTTTCGAAACAACCTTCGGCTGCATCAACGTGAAAGATCCTAAGGAAGGAAAGAAAATTCAGGCACAGCAGCAAAGTCCTGATCTAACATACCGCAGCGCGGGCTTCGACTCCTACTATGATAAGCTAGGCTGCGCTCGACCAACAAACAGCGGCATTCATGGAAAATGTCTTCCTTTGCCTGCTCACTGAAGGCGTCATAGTTCAGCCAACAAATCCCAATACAGGAAGAGACAAATATGCCAGGAACCAGGTAACCCGCCTTCGATCGGTTGGGACCTTTTCTACTAGAATCAGCATGCGATAGGATAGGGTCTCAATCTTCAATCGAGATAGGCTAGGGCCCGTGCCCCTATTTCCTAGCAGACCATCACATTACCATCCCAAGCGAGTTAAATCTACAACGGACGCTCTTCACCGGGAGCAGCAAAGGGCTCCTCACCTGGCGGCTTCAAGGAGGGAAGCCTTCGCTAGAGAGAAAAGAGCCAGTAAAGCCCCTGGGCAGATCCTGCTTGAAAGAAAGACCGGATGAAGATCACGAGTTCATTGGAGGGGTCCGACAATGAATAGTCTGAGGTTAACCCAAAGAAACCCAAAAATCATAGCCTTAGAGATCAGCTGGCAAAGCTACAGAAAGAGATCCAGTAGATAAAGAGGGGAAAACACAAGGGGGATAAGAAAGATCCTTTAAGCGAGATGAATTCTCCCTTCACCAGAAAGATTTGGGAGGCAGAGCTCCCACCAAAATTTAAAATGCCGACAGATAAATTCTCTGAAATATAAAACCCCTTGATCCATCTAGAGTTCTTCATCCAACAAACAGAAGCCTAGAATACTACCAGGGCATCCATTTGTAGGAAGTTCCCTACCACCCTGATTGATTACGCCAAGACTTGGTTCAGGAAGCTGCCTGCTGATAGCGTGGATTCTTTCACAAAGCTGTCAACGAATTTATGCTTACAATTCCAAGGGGTCAAATTGGGCCCAAAGGATCCCATACACCTTCAGTATGTGGTTCAAGAGCGAGGTGAGACACTCCGATCTTACGTGGAACGCTTTCACAAGGAAGTTATCCAGATGGGAGTCTTCACCGAGAAAAAGACCCTCCCAAACTTTATATGTAACCTATGGGGGGTAAGCTTTTCTGATCTTTTGCCAAGCGACCGCTAGAGACCTATCAGGAGGCCTATGACTGGGCTCTAGAGCAAGTTGAAATTAATGAACAACTCAAGGTCAAGATGGAGCTTGATGATATGAGAACGGTGAAGAGCTAGAAGGAAGAAGCTCCCAGACCCGAGCCAGCTCAGAAAGGCCAAAACAAACCTCTAAATAGGCAGACATACCGCTCCCCCGCTTTTCATCCCAGGCAAGAAAGGTATCCAACAAGGCAAACCCCTCCACGAGTTTCACCTCCTCCTAGGACTATAGCCTTGTAACACGAGATGAAATAGAGTATGATTACTTCACCCCCTTAAATGCATCCCCGTGAAACAATCTACCTCACAATTTGGGATAAGGGGCTACTACAAAACCACACACCCATGAAAGCCCCAATCGATAAGAGGAACCGATACATGTACTACGACTTCCATGAAGACGTGGGTCACAACACTTCTAAGTGCTATGACCTGTGCAACCAGATCGAGGTTCTGATAAGGGGAGGATGTTTGATAGAGTTCTTACAATAGGTCAGAGACAATATTCAGACTTGAAGGGAAGTACAAGCTAAGATCCACGAGCATGTTGAGAAGAGAAAGGAGGTGCAAGTGGATCTCATGCAACAAATCCAGATGATGCATACCAACAGCAGAGGGCCCACTCTAACTGGCACCTCTAACAATTCTAGAAAAAAAGTGCGAGAAAGATTCCTCGTGTAGATGAAGGTCGGGGTATCTTCAAGGTTGACCAAAACCTGACTACCTCTCCCAGTCAACACATTATTTTAACTAAGGCAGATGTCTACAACATCGTGTAGCCTTATGGCGATCCCATGATAATCACGATACAGATTGACAATTGCATGGTCCACCCCGTGCCCGTCGACATAGGCAGCAGCCTCGACATCCTCTTTAAAGATACCTTAGAGAAGTTAAATTGAAGCAATGGTGTTACAATACCTGTACAACCCCACTATATGAATTCACTGGGGACTCGATCATACCAGTGGGATCGAAGAACCTCCCAGTGATCGTTGGAACCTTACCTCTCCAACAAAATATTATGACAGACTTCGTTGTGGTTGATACCCCGTCAGCCTATAACGCGACACTAGGAAGACCATTCATATCTTCCTTGAAAGGAGTCTTGTCCATCTACCACAACATCCTAAAGTTTCTAGCAAGGGACAAAGTAGAGGAGGTGCATGGTGACTAACAAGCAGCCAGGAAGTGCTATGCAGTGTCTGCCAATTCGACAACGTTAGTAAAATAATTAGTATAAGTTGCAACGACCCAGGATGTGGGAACACCCGGGATGACTTGGAAGACATGTAGCCTGCCGATCATCCAAAACATGACTCCTTAACGCTAGAGGAGGAAGAACAGAGTAGAGAATGGGCTAGCGGGCACCTTGTGGACAAGCTAGAAGAGATACCCATCAAGAGTGTCGATCCCTTCAAGGTTGTCAAGGTCGGAGCTACCCTTGACCCGGGACTGAAAGAAGGTTTGATCGGGCTTCTCAGAGAATTAAGCTACATCTTCGTTTGGATTCATGACTAGATGCCCGAGATCCCCATATCATTCGCTGATCATCGATTAGCAGTGGATCCAATCTTTATGCCCGTCAAGCTAAAGCGACGCCACTTTAATACCGAAAGAAATGCCGCAATTCAGGAGGAAGTGGACAAGCTGATTAGAGCAAGCTTTATTAGAGAGACATGTTACCCCGAATGGATTGCCACCGTGGTCATGGTCAAAAGGTGAATGGGAAGTGGCATATGTGCGTCGACTACACTGACCTTAATCGAGCATGTCCAAAGACAATTTTCCACTGCCAAAGATCGATTAGTTGGTCGACTCCACATCCGAAAATAAGCCTCTGACCTTTATGGATACGTTCTCATGGTATAATCAGATTAAGATGCACCCAACAAACCAGAATAAGACCGGTTTCATTACCGAACAGGGTTTGTACTGCTACATGGTGATATCGTTTGGACTTAAGAATGATGGGGCTACATACCAGGGCTAGTTAACCAACTTTTTAGGCCCGAAATTGGAAGGTTGATAGAGGTGTACATCGACGACATAATCATAAAATCATAATCCATAGAAGGACATCAGGACAACCTTCATAGAACTTTTATGATCCTGAGGGAAAACTAGATGCGATTGAACCCCTCTAAATGCGCTTTAGGGGAAATTGCAGGGAAGTTTCTAGGCTTCATGGTTCATGAGGGAGGCATAGAGGCCATCCCATAAAAGATCAAAGCTATCTTGGACCTGGAATCCCCCACATCACTTAAACATGTACAAGTCTTGACCGGGAATGTAGCAGTGCTCATCAATTTCATTTCTCGTTCCACCTATAAATGCCACCTGTTCTTCAAATGTATCAAGTAGAGGAACTACATGAAATGGAACTTGGAGAGCGAGCCAGCCTTTCAAGCCTTGAAGAAGTATCTAACGAGCCTTCTATTTCTAGTCAAGCCAATTTCTAAAGAGGAGCTGCAAATCTACTTGGCTATTTTAGAGATAACAGTAATTGGTGCTTTGATCATGGAATGTTAAGGCAGGGTCCAACGACTAATCTACTACTTGAGTCATGCTCTAACCAAGCAAGAGAAAAAATGTACTCTCCTGGAAAAGCTCATATATACTTGGTGACCTCAACGAGGAAGCTGCGTCCCTATTTCCAAGCTCACTCAATAGTAGTGGTGATGGACCATCCTCTCCGCCAATTTTTACAAAGGCCGGATTTATCCGGAAGGCTAGTTTTGTGGGCCTTGAGGCTCACCCAATTTGACTTAAAATATAAACCCAGGGCCACAATCATAACCCAGGCTTTGGTAGACTTTGTGGCAGAATTCTCAGCGATCCCAGGCCAAGTGACATCTGCAGCATCAAATCTAGCCCCTGAGAGGATTTCAAAGGTCGACAGCTAGCCAGAAGGTTGTAAGTATTGGATCCTCTACACAGATGGAGTGACCGGACAGGCTGAGTAGGAGCTGGTATAGTTCTAGTGGACCCATAAGGGACTGAATTCTATCACTGCTCCAGATTCGAGTTTAAAACTACCAATAATGAGGCAGAGTATGAAGCCCTCCTAGCCGGGATGAAGGTAGCCATCAAGCTGGGGGTTGACCACCTACAGGTCAAGAGTGACTCATTACTCATAGTCAATAAGATTTTTAAGATTTTACAGGCAAAATGAGATAACATGGCCACCTACCTGAAGCTAATTCAGCTACATAAGAATCAATTTAAGGGATTTAAGATCAAACAGGTGCCTCGACAATAAAATCATCGAGCAAATGTCCTAGCTAAGATAGATGCAAATGGTGGCCAAGCCTTACCATGGGGAGTTCCCCTCCAAGTGATCTCCTAACTATGCATAACACCGGGTAAGGAAATTTGCTCCCTAGACCGTCAACCTTGCCGGATGGATCCAATAGTGGCTTATCTCAAAGAATGAAGCTTCTTAGGGAGCCCGACCAAGCTCGAAGAATTAAGAGGCTCTCTGTCGGATATTATCTGGCAGACGGGTACCTTTATGGGAGAGGCAGGTCCCTTCCTTTGCTTCGGTGTTTACACCCTGATGATGCCTAATAGCGTTGAGAGAGGTTCACTCTGAGGACTATGGGAATCACATCAGTGGTGAAGCTTTAGCATATAAAGTGCTCCGTATATGGTATTACTAGATAACTATTCATAAAGACGAGAAGAACTTTGTACAATCTTGTGAACCATGCCAGAGGACCTTCAACTTGAGTCATCTCCCACCGAAACGGCTGTCATCTCTCAGTTCACCTTACCCCTTTGCCATGTGGGGGGTTGACCTGATCGGACCGTTTCCCACCGCTCATGGGCAAGCTAAGCATGTTATCATGGCAATTGACTATTTTATAAGATTGGTTGAAGCGGAACCTCTCTCCCAAATATCAAAAGTGAATATGACATGGTTCATCAAAAAAAATGTGGTTTGAAGATTCGGGACCCCTCTCATCATCTTAGCCGATCTAGGCAAGCAGTTTGACAATGCCCGATTCAAAGACTTTTGTGATGTTTTGGGAATCGACCTCAGGTTCGCTTCAGTAGCCCACCCTCAGACTAATTGGTTGGTTGAATCCACCAACAAGACCATCAAAAAGTTATTGAAAAAAAAATTATGTAAAAGAAAGGCAAATGGGTCAAGGTGCTTCCCGAGGTTCTCTAGGTATACCAGACAACAAATACAATAGCTACTAGAGAGACACCCTACTCTCTAGCCTTCGGGGTTGAAGCAGTCCTTTCTATCGAGCATAAACTTACCTCCTTCAGCGTATAACACTTTGAACCTGAAAGCAACGAGGTCAAGCTTTGAGCTAATCTAGATCTCCTGGAAGAGAAACAAGACTGGGTAGTTTAGAAAGTGGTGATTTACCAGAGTAAGATCGCTAGGTATTTCAACAAAATGGTCAGAACCTAAAATTTCAAAGAAGGGGATCTAGTTCTCAGGAAAGTGACCTTGAATACCCAGAGAAGGTCGGACGAAGTCCTAGGACTCAACTAGGAAGGGCCATACTTGGTGAAGTTAGTGGTTCGCAATGGGGCATACAAGGTCGAAGACTTGGATGGTCGACCCATCGATAATACTTGGAATGCAGATCAATTGAAGAAGTTTTATCCCTAGGAAGGGGTCTCTCGAGCAGATTACCTCCATTTAGGTTTCAATAAAATCCTCAACAATGTACTCCATTTTGATCATCAATGAATTCTGCTTTCTCCATCTCTGATTTTGTTCTTCATAAGCTATAAATTTCTCCATATTCGACTAGGTTCTCCATGAGCAAACTCGCAATAACTGTCTTGAAACCAGAGGTTAGCTGGGGAAGCCCCCTCGTTACCGCTGATGCCTTGGCCAGGCACCATCCCCCCGCTATGAAGGGTCTAAGTGTAAGAGAATAGTTGTCATCTAGATCTCGAGACTAGGGACTAGTCGGGAAGCCCCCTCGCTACCCTGATGCCTTGGTCGGGCTACCACCCCTAAGAAGGGTCTAAGTGTAAGATCATAGCTGCCATCTAGATCTCGAGACCAGGGACTAACTGGGGAAGCCCTCTCGCTACCTTTAATGCCTTGGTCGGGCTACTACCCTCAAGAAGGGTCTGAGTGTAAAAGCATAGTTGCCATACATAGCTCAAGACCAGGATATAGCTAGTTAGCACTTCTGATGCCTTGGTCGGGCTACCATCTCTAAAAAGGGTTTGAGTGTAAGAGCACAGTTACCATCCAGATCTCAAGACTAGGGACTATCCGGGGAAGCCCCCCTCGGCAGCCCTAATGCCTTTATCGGGCTACCACCCCTAAGAAGGGTTTGACTGTAAAAGCATAGCTACCATCCAGATCTTAAGACCATAAAATAGCTAGAGCAAGGGAGACGCAGAGCAAGGGAACTCATCTTAAAGTTCTGAATTCCTACTAAGTACTGAGAATTGGAGCTAGATGTCTACCCATCTAGTATGTTTATAGATTTAGAGTTTTTCTTTACCAGGTTCAATTAAGTCAAGATTATTTAGAAGGTTATGCCCTAAGTCAAGGTTGGGAATGAAGCAAGAAGATATCAGCCAAATCAAATTTCATGATCATAGTTAATCAAAGTAAGGAAGGAAGAAATCCTAGCAAGTTTCATTGATAATAATGGAGTATATTCTCTTATAAAGCTACAGTCACCAAACAGGGAGCCCGACCCCTGGTTTGGAGCTGCACATAAAATAATAAAAAAACTAACGAAGAATTGACTAACTAGTCATGAGTAAATAGCGGTACCCAACCCAATTTTCTGGCAATCAAAGCAGGCCATGAATAGATAACATCAAGCCCCAGCATCTTCCTGGTTTCCTCCTATTGCTCTTTTTCCTTGATGATCCTAGCCCTCTGTTCCTTCTTTTGGTGGCTGCACATCTTGGTTAGCCGCCTCCACTACCCCTTCCTCTGGAGGTTCCTCAATTGCTTGCTGCTTAGTCTGGTCATTCTCCAAGACTTTATTTACTATGGCCATAACCTCATGGGGGATGGTCGCCTCCCAAGTGGTAGCTGTTTCCTTCATTCCATCATTCTCAACCTCTGACTCCGTTCTATAGGGATCTTTGAAGTGGTCTCGGACCACCTCCCAGACTTTAAGTTGAATAACCTTAGATTGCTCGAGCTGAACTACTCTTGAGGATTCCCCAGGGTCGGAGACCGGAAGGGTTGGAGGAGTAGAAGGAAGGTCGGACATAGCTGGCTGCTTCCCAGCTTCAACCACGCTGGAAGGATTCGCTCTGTCACCATCAAGATGAGACATCTCCGTAACCTTGGTCATATTCTCTTTTCTATCCCAACCGGTGATAGTGGAATGATCGAAAGGCGGTGGGAGAGCTTCTGCAACCTATAAGAAGGCATAAAAATACCCGTCGCTGAAAGATGCATCAACCTCGGCTAGTAGCTTGGAAAACTGAGTATGCAGGGTCTGGTTCTCGATTTCTAGCATTTTAGCCTCAGCTTTTCAGGTGCCTTTTTTCTTAGCCCAGTGCTCAGATCGAAGGGTTACTAAGTCAAGGGATCATTTTAGCCTTTCATTATCGAACTGAAGATCGGTAAACTCTTTCTCCATCTCTTTTTTGTTGAAAGTCATTTCCTGCACTAGAGATCGAGCCTGGCCAAATAGCCTCATGGCCCACTCGGATTCAGCCTCGACCTTTACAGCATGGTCATGGAGAAAAGCGACTTGGTGGCTCATTGCCACATTGAATTTGAATGCCTGTAGATTGAAGAGTGCAAATCAGAAATTGATCAAGCTAGCATTTGTAGGTAAAATTTAAAAGAAGGTGACTACCTCAGCCAAGAGAGAAACCCCCTTGGTAAACAAAATATCGACGGGCATTGAAGCCATCTTGGAAAGCCCACCTCCCGGGCAAGATGGGATAAATTGCTCCAAAACCTCGTCTTGCCCCACCGAGCTCGACTGATGTTAGAAGCATGTAGAATGAGCCTCTGTAATGTTTGCCTCAAGGTTCCCCAAAGTTTGAAGAACCGGGGATGAGGATGAAAATGCAAAAATGCCAGAGAGGCTGGCAACAGGAACAACAGCAACAGCAGGAATAGTCAAATAAGGAACTGGAATAGATACATCAGCAGCATAAGAAAAGGAAGTCCCCATACCCCATGCATTAGTAGCCCACGATGCTAGGAGTGCCATCTTGGATCTATGTTGAGAAGGGGACAGAGTGAGAGCAGGCGAAACCCCAGCTCGAGCAGTAGGTCCCTCTTTCTTTGAGGCACCAAAAGAGGCTCCCTGGGGCAATCTGGCATACGGAGGGGGGGGGAGTGTGAGCCTACTAAGCTTTACAGGAAGCTGGAGCAATAACAAAAACTGTTAAAAAAAAGAAAGGCATCAGAACAAAGTTGGCTAATGAAGCAAAGCAAGATAGCTCAGCGCTACTTTACTTACGAGAAGTAGCAATAGAAATTTACAGGTATCGATTCACCTTGCGAGAGTCAAAGGGATTAGCGGTTGGAAACTTCAGGTTCAAATAGTTCCTAGCAAGGATGGTCTTCAAGACGGTTTTCAGATTCAGCTGGTAAGGTATCTCGATCCCATGTTGGTTTGTCACAAAAAGTTGTAGGGACCTTAAACTCGTGCCCGCCAATAAAGATCGAGCTTCCCCAGTCATCTCCTGCTAGGATCCATTCCTTTTTCCAAGTGGGGTTCTTCTTTAAAGCACCGAGAATGATAAAGTTGAGTTTGTTCTTATCTTTCGCATAGAACATACCTCGGGGAGCATCAGACAAGCTTCTAATTTAAAAAGGGTAAGCCATCTCCTATTCCCTGGGCTCCCTGGTGACCTTGCTCAGCTCGCACTATTCCCTCCACAATACGAGAATGCCGATCAAATGCCTCCAGAAGTTAGGCGTCAACTGAAGATGACCTAGCTGTAAGGCATAGAGAGCTCGTCGGAGGGTAGGGTGAAATGGAAGCCTGACCCCATTCTTAAGAGCTGTCACATGAATCCGAAGCATTCCTTAAGGAGGACTGAAGACGTCATAATTCCAAGGAGAAACATAGATGGAAATGTTGTCGGGGATACCATACTTGGACCTCAGAAGAGAAATCGAGTTTGGATCGATGGTAGAATACAGAATGACCTTGAAGTTGTAGCGATGAAGCCTCTCTAGAAGAGGACAACCAACCATGACTTCACCTCTCCCAATAGCGTCATCCCTATTTTCTCTTTCAGAGTCTTCGTTGACCAAGCTCAAAAGGTTATTTGGTTTGTTAGAAAACCCATCCCTGATAGCTACATTCATGTTCGATCAATGACGTTGCGGGTTCGGAGGAGAGCCATCACTATCGAAGTCCCTTCGTGCCCGTTTTCCATGAGCAAGGCTGGAGACTTCCCTGCCATTTACAATAGAGTCAACATAATTACAGCTAGTTTTCAACATGATGGAGGAAGGACTTTGATTTAAGACGAAAAAAGAAAGAAGAGCAAGAACGTAACGAGAGGAAGGTTTCTTCCATTCAAAAAATTTTGAATTTAAAAGAAAGAAGAAGTGAGGAAGGCATTAAAGCAGTCAGGTTTAAATAGAGGTGAATAGAGCAGTGATGTCGGCAAAGTATTTGATCGAGATTGCCTCGAATCTCGTAAGCTGGCGTGATGAAGCCAGATTATTTTAAGAAACGCACCGGTCTCTTCTCGTCACATCACTTGTGCATTTAATAAGAAGATTTCCACCAAGATTCTGGGAGCAAAGTTGGAGAGAAAATTTCCTAATTAAAATAGGAAATCTGACTCTAACCCTAAATCAATCATTTATGTTCAAGTCAGAGGAAAATTCTGTTAATAGCCAAATTTGGCTAGGGACCAAAGGGAAATTTTATACTCTCCTAGCCTGAGTTCAAGCCCGAGATTACCCATTATGGAACCGCGGGTCCTGGGGTTGATTTATGAAGCCACCACGCAGAAGTGAAAAAAGGTTGTCAAGCTTTGGAATCACCTAAGGTAGAGCCTGACACGATCAAATCAAGCTCCTTACACCGAAGCAAGAATTCAGGAAAAACCGATTCATGACGATCCAGGCTCCCTAAAGTCGAGATCACCTCACAACCTTCCCAAAAGCCCGTTATTCTCTCCAAGTATAGAGAGAGACCCATTAAGCACCATGCTCGTACTACAATATTGTTCCATCTCACCAAGGGAAGATTCAGACCTATTTGAACAAGTAGGAGGAAGCTCACCAAGGCTCTGTTACCACCAAAGGGTGCCCATAAGGTCATTTCTAGCTTCGAAAGGGATCTTAAAGGGTCAGGTCGAGCTCGTAACATCAAGACCAGCATCTGGATCTACTTCATTAAATGAAATAGTAAACACCATACTCGACGTCATTCATGAGGCATCACGCCATGAACGAACACGGGAACATATCTACACTTCAACAAACATTGAAACACTACGTACTTGTGGGGCAAGAGATTGAGTTCAAAGAGGAAACAAACTTATCTCTACCTAAGATATTCTTGAATCAGATATTAATCCAAAGTCAATTACTTTTAAACGAAAGATCCTGCCTGATAAGGAGGGATTAGATTCAGAAAATAATGGTGGGAGGATCACAAGTTAAATCTAGTTGTACTATGCATAAATAGGCCTAAGCATGCACAAAGTTGGGGGACGACTGAGAAAAACAAAGTAGATACAAAGAGAGAATGAACTCCGACTTAAATTATGTCTTCAGAATACGACCTTCAACATTACCTACTTCTCGACAGGCACAATCCACCACCACATTGTATCCCAGAGAGATAGAGAGTATTAGAGAGAACTTTGTACGATATACGCGTGTTGATGGTGATTTTTGGATAGATCACACATCGAACAGAATGTATTTGAGACTGCACAATTGTAAATTATGAACGACAAAGAAATTAAAGAGAACACAAAGAGTTTACAAGGTAAAACGCCAAGAACGGGGAAAAATCCATGGTTGCTAGAAACTGGTGAGGAAAGAACTTTACTACGAATAATCGATTACACACTCAATCTCCCGTGCTATATATATTTTTTATTTCTTTCTCTTTAACCCTTTCATGGGCATTATAAGGGTCTATTTATACAAGCATAGAACCCTAATTCATGTTGTACAAGTAAATGGAATCGACTTGTTTGAGTCAATTTATTCTTCTTTCCTGTTTTACGTTCTTCACGTATTGAACCTCTTGCCTAATTTGAACTATAACATCTATAAGGAAATTTTCTTTCTTGTCAAAGTGTGCTTCGAGACACCTTATTGGATTAAGACTCATTATGTATGTATTTGATAATACCCACGTGTCGATCTATTGATCATTTGCCAAGACCTGACCAAGCCTTATTTTTCCCTACCAGTGACCCAATCCTGACCTGAGGTTTTGACCCGACCATCATAATAATCCCGAATGGGTATTATGAATCCATCTTTTGTCAGTGTAGGTGGGTTCGGGCTTAGATAGGTTCAGAAAGGTTGACTCTTGGTGATACGGTATCTTTAACTCCCTTGTTTTTTTTTTGGATAGTTATGTTGACTCACTATTCATCAGATTTTACCAATAACAATACCCCCTTAAACACACGAGGTAGGATAAATGATTGTCACAAGTAGGACACATTCGACTACGTGTGTTTAGTTAAATCTATCATTTTTTTCTTGTAGTCCATAAATGCCCTTTTAATGCGCTACAGTTACCAACCACACAAATTTCGGTTGATTGAAACATTACGCATCTTTCTCGAAATTCAAACGGTGCGTTGTTTTTGGTTCTGATGCATCTATCCTCACTTTTGGTTGATGACGCATGTCTTACCTCGTGATGTCACTTGCTTGTAAATATATCCTTGAGGCGTTTTACTTCTCTTCTTGTGATTCAATTTTTCTCTTTTAGTAGAAAACAATCCCTATCTCTCTTTTTCTTCGAAACCCCTGCTCTTATCAGATTTTTTATCTTTTCAGACGTTTTTTCAAGGTATGGATCCTGTTCTTTGTCGTCAATATTTTGAGCTCCTTTTTAGTGTTGTCGAGGCTGGCGATCATGAGAATATTGTTAGGCTTGAGTCCATTCTTTGGGGTCATCTTCCTTCTTCTTATCAACCCACCATATTAAATATAGATTACTCTATTGCTTGCCCAAGATTTGTCCCCTTCTCTTCTGATCTCTCTAACTCTGATTCATTTGATGTTTATGCAGATATGTAGAAACAAGGTAGCTCCAGGCAAACCACTAGAGCTTTTTCCAAAGAGTCTGCATGTGCAGCGATTGACTTTAAGATACCCTCACAAGTTCTCAAAATGAGGGACGTACGGTGGGAGCGACAAGCTTTGATGTTGAGGTTCAGTGCCGACCATCCCTATTCATTTGACTCAAAGATAAATGTTGTGACTGAGGTCGAGCTAGCGAAGTTCAAGGACCGATTTGATTTGACCGGTGTGCAGAATCTGTACTGTAGTGGCGATCGAGCAATGTGGAACCCTCTCCTTGGTGTAGTTGCTATATACGGGGTCACTTTCCCTCTTCAACCTTTTATTGCTTGATTCCTAGCGGATGCTGGCGTTGCTCCCGCCCAACTGACTCCCAATTCTTACCGGGTGTTGGTCAGTTTAGGGCATATGTGGAAAAAGCTTGGGGTAAAACAACCTCCGACCCCACAAGAGATTCGCTTCTTTTATACACTGAAACAATCTGATAGCTGAGGAACTTTCTACCTTCAATCCATATCTTAAAGCTTGTGGATTCCTCATGGATATAAGGGGAATCCTGTACCCCCTTCAGATAAAGATCATAAGGGATTTATTTAGGGATTCCCTTTCTTAAACAAGTAATGGAAAAACAGTTGGTTCTTCGTTAAAGGTGACTGGGGTGAAGTAGTCATCGCTAACCCCTTACAAGATGTGATAAAAAACAGCGTTCCAAGGCACTTCTGCAATCCTGAGCATTGGAACAAAACTTCCCCCTCTCTGACCAAGAGCTAGACTGATAAGGTTGTCAAAAAGGCTGAAACTTCTTGGGAAGAGAGGGATCACCATTTTCTTTATGTTAAAGTAGACTTGATCAAGGCAGGGCTTTTTCCCGTGATTTCTGTCCATCATAGACGATGTGAGCCATCCTTGCTTTACTTTTAGTGTAAGCTATCTTGCCTAATTCCCCCTACGCTGATTGTTGATAATTGTGCAGCATTGTTTCTTTTTAGTGTATGGTGTGGACATCATCGTAGGTGATCAAGCTGAGAAGGCCAAGCATGTTGAACGGGTCAGTAGGAACAGTGCTGTCGATCAAGTTGCTCAGAGAATTGCTCCATCTGAACATAATCTGGTGGAACACACATATTAATTTGACCGCCATTCATCCGATGTACCCACTGAACAACTTGGGACCAGTGATTAACATTCTCCCTGAGCTCGAAATGATCACCGGGGCCACTCCAAGGAAAGGGCCTGTCAGGTTCGATCTAGTTCTGAAGCATCTAATCAAGGTAGGCGCGATCGAGATAGGTCTGAAAGGGAGCACCAAAGAAGGGATGATTTACAAGGGAAGAAATCACATGTAGTGGATGCGATAGATAAGGTTTCATGCCATAAGGTTGTTAAGACTGCCGAGGGCCTTTCGCTCTCGATGGCCTTTGTATGAGAGTGGGTCTTGCATCCGAGGTTGATCCAGCGTTGCCTACCCCAGTGCTTGATCTAATCATTTTAGAGGAGAATGAGGAAGACCAGGAGATGGTTTCCATCCTTATTTTATGAGAACTACTATCCAAGAGAGAGAGTGATCGGGGTACATCAAATTTGTCTTCCGCTCTACCCGAACAAGTTAAGATTATGGACAAGGTGTTCCCCCCGAATGAGTCTCCTAAGGTTCTTACTTCCCTGAGGAGGCTCCTATGTAGTTTACTATCACGCACCAGATTATTTTCTCTGATTCTGAAGATGATGATGGTGGTCACGACGAGGATGAGGAAGAGAAGATAGCTGATGAAAGCTTCCTTGATCTGTTTGATGACCAGGCTCTCCATTCTATTTTGGAACTAAGGGAAGAAGAAGCTATGCAGTTTGAGGAGGATATCAGGATGAGAGAGCCTATTAGTGTCCCTTCCATTATGCCTATTGGGTCTCTTCATCCCGAGAGTGTTGTCGAAGGTCAAATTTCTAAGGGCGAAGTCCCTTGGGTTGCTATCTGATAATCTTAATAGGAAGACGTTGGGATCTCGAAAACTCCAACCCCTATTGATCGTACTATTCCCTCCTCTTCTTAGGATCAATCTGCTCTTGTTGTTTCTGTTGTTGAGCTTTCTCACTTCCCGTCATCAAGTAGTTCTCAGACCGACCACCTTTCCATGCCTCACTCAATTGTCATCAGGTGTCCGATTTATCTTTTGTTGATCCTTCGCAGGTGGTAGAGGCGTTGACTCGGGCTTTTTCTGAGTAGAATAAATATGTCGCTCATATTTCTCAATTGAAGCTTGCTCTCATCGAGAAGGATGAGGCTTTGAAATCTTTTGCTGCTAGTGCCTTCAAGGCTAGTGAGTATGTGAAAAAGCTGAAGGCGTATATAGCAACTGAGATAGCTCAGAGAAAACGTTTGTGAATGTTCAGAATAGAGCCAATGTATTTGATGAAGCCCTCAGGG
Organism: Dipteronia dyeriana; assembly: GCA_032871835.1. Classification (NCBI taxonomy): domain Eukaryota; kingdom Viridiplantae; phylum Streptophyta; class Magnoliopsida; order Sapindales; family Sapindaceae; genus Dipteronia; species Dipteronia dyeriana. Next base: position 113,074,364 of record CM065300.1, on the reverse strand, counting down.
AGTTCATTAGAAGGAACGTTGGCTGGAGAAGAGAGTTGCTAAGGCTGAACTACAGAGTACTGAACTTGAATGAGGGCCATCTTGGCTGAGACAACAGTGAGCAAGGCTCGGGAAGAAGCTCAGGTTACCCAAGATTCCTTTGCAACAGCTCAGTAGAAGATGTTGAAGGTACATCAGACGTCTGAAGAGGCTAGGCTTTACTATAAGCATCTCGCCAAAGACTTAGAGCTGCAACAAGTTAGTATGGAAGTTCTTTTCCACAAAGCCTGGTTAGACCTTGAAGTTCAAAATGTTGACTAGTATAAGAGGTCATCTGCTTTCGATGCCATGCTACTGAGGGAGTTTGAGAGGGGCCTAGCAACTGCCAGGACGTTCTTTAGTGCAACAGAGAGGTCTTCAGAAGAGGCCAGCATGAAATAGGATCGGACAATATCTAAGCATCAGAGAGAGTCTCTGGAAGCGATAAAGAACCTACAGATTAGATAAAGAGCCTATTGCAGATCTATCGGAAAGGATCCCCTCCCCATGCATCTTGAGCTCCCTTCGAAGGTATCCCTCGTGTCTTTTCATACTGGTTAGGATAGTGGAGCTCTGACCAAAGGGGTTGACGTCGGTCATTCACCCGATCTAGATTACTCTCCCTTTGTATCTATTGATCCTGATGACAACATCTCCTAGTCAGATTTTTGAAACTTCAATGAAGATGATGATGTCCCTCCTTCAGGCCCTGGGGGCTCCTCCGTTGCTTGGAACAACTGAAGCATCTCTGCTTTTTAAGCTTTTTGTTAATGTCTTTACATTTGTAACACTTGACATGCTATGAGAGTTAAAGTATATTTTTCCCTTATTTGCACGTCTTTGAGATGTTTACCATTTTTAGTGCGTGGTTCTTATGCTTGCATTCTTTCATATTTTATCTCAACCCGAACTAGGCATGTTGACCCATGCCAGATTGATAATCATGAGTTTGGCTAAGCAGAACCACTTGTATACTGATCATTTGGGATTGATAACCTACTCTTCTGAGCCTACGTCGTCATGTAATGATTGACTTATTTGCCTCATTTTTGTTGGTTGACCACCCTTGGAGAACTAAATTGTGCTCTGTAACGATTTCAGGTTTTCCTCGAGTAGATCTATTGACGGGTTCTAATTGCTCCCGATCGTTTGTTGTATATCTTTTCGTTGAGCAATGTTCATTTGTAAACCAATTTTACAGTTTATATTTATAGACTTTCATCTTTTATCTGTCAACTAGGTTGTCGGGATGTCTCCCGATAGTTTGTTGATCAAGATTCATTGCAATAAGACATAACTTATCCCACCAGCTTTATAAGTTTTTATGGATGTGTCTTGACTTATATTATAAGTAGGATTATCACCTTATCCAACTCTTGGTGCATCCCATCGAGGTTCATATACCCGAAGGCACCCTAACAGTTCTTTATGTGCACCCAGTTAGTTTCGGTGAGTGTGCATTGTCTTGACGACTTATGCTTTCGGCCCCCTCACCGAGCCTCTCGGGATCCCTATGCTTGATAAGAGCGAATATTTGGTTTCGAACACTGTGCTTGATATTTATAACTGCTCCCTCTAGGGATTTTTATTGATTTCTCAAAAGATAAAAGACAATTAGCTCATAATAATTTAAAGTTTAAACTATCTAAGCAAATAATAAAAATAAACGCATGAATCTTCTTCATGAGTAGAAGATCTTTAAATATTGTACGTTGCACTGCCTGGGTAGCTCGATTCCCTTGGGTCGGGAAAGTCGATATGCTTCATGTCCTGCTATCCCGACCACTTGTTATGGTTCTTTCCATTTGTCAGCTAACAAACTTGCGGACTTGTCCTTTGTATTAAGTGTTACTCTTCTCAGAACTAGGTCTCCGAGCTAGAATCTTATAATCTTGACATGCGAATTGTAATACCTTGCCACCCTCTGTTGGTAGGTGGCATTTCTTACCCTAGACATGTCTCTTCTCTCTTCTAACTCTTCCAAGTCTTGTTTTATCATCTCCACATTTCCTTCGGGGTTAAAGAGTAGTACTTTAAGGAACTTGTGGATTATTTCAAATGAAATTACTACTTCCATCCCAAACGCCAGGGAGTAAGGTATTCCCCAGTTGAAGTCCTTTATGTAGTCTGATAAGCCCAGAAGACTTCGTGTAATTTGTCTGCCCAGTTTCCTCTCATTCCCTCCAGCTTTGCCTTCAGAGTACGCTTGATTATTTTGTTCACCGCCTCTGTTTGGCCATTAGTCTATGGGTGGGCTTGTGTGGCATAATAGTTCTTTATCCCGAAGTCTTGACACATATTTCTGAAGTTGTCACTAACGAATTGAGTTCCGTTGTCTGTGATTATAGTTTCCGGGATTCCAAAACGATAGATGATATTTTTCTTTACAAAACCGTTCGTGGTAGCCTCAGTGATATGTATTAGTGCTTCCACTTCAACCCAATTTGTGAAGTAGTCGATGGTCACTATGGCATGCTTTTCCCCTCGTTTAGTTGTAGAATCAGATTTATTCCCCACATGGCGAATGGCCATGGAAATGTAAAAATTTTCAACTGTTCGGGTGGTCTCCGGATGTCATTAGCTACATTTTGATAGCCACCGCACTGATTTGTAACACCTTGTGCATCCCCAAATAGAGTCGGCCAATAAAATCCTTGCCTGAGCGTTTTATGTGCCACACTTTTACCACCCGAGTGATTCCCACAGACTCTCTTGTGGATACTTTCTAATATTTGCTTACCTCTGATCGGGTCCACGCATTTCTGAAAGGCTTTGGAGAACCCTTTTTTTGTATAGCTCTTCTTCTACTATTGAATGTCTTGTGGCTCTATATCTGAGATGATTCCCTTCAACTGTCTCTGTTGGGAGTACCCCATTCTCTAAATATTCTCTTGTCAGGGTCATCCAAGTAGTTTGTTCCTCTTCGATTACTTCTACCTTTGACGATTCGGCTTGATTATTGTTCTTGATACTCAGCTTCCGCAGGTAGACAATCAGGATCATTTTTGACCATACATTGGTGGAAAATGCGAATTTTGACAGCGTGTCCACTTTCTCATTTTTCTCTCTCGGGATATGGGTGGTTTTGTATACTTTGAACCATTCGAGGAGTGTCTTGGTTATGGTTTAATACGCGGCCATGTTGTTGTCCTTGGCTTGGTATTCATTTAGAACTCAATTTACTACCACCTATGAGTCACTGAATATTTCCAGCTCATCTGCTTTCGGTGTCGTGCGCACCCTAAGGCCTACCAGAAACGCCTCATACTCTGCCATATTGTTAGTGGCCTTGAAGTCAAATCGCAAGGCACATTCCATATGATCACCTTCTAGTATGGATATAACTATAACTGCCCCGCTGCCATACGTGTTTGACGATCCATCCACTTGTAGTTTCAAAGCAAATAGGCTCTTTTTCTCTTGACATTCTGATCACCTCGTTGTTCAGCTCTGCAAACTCCGCGACCAGATCCGATACAATTTGTCCTTTGATCACCGCTCTTGGCGAGTAGACTATGTCAAACTCACTTTGTTCCACTGCCCACTTAGTCAACCTTTCCGACACCTAAGGTTTTGATAAAATTTGTTTCAATGGATAGTCAGTGTATACTTTAATTTTGTGAGCTTAAAGGTACGGTCTTAATTTTCTCATTGTTGTTACTAAGGCCAAAGCAATTTGCTCAGCCGGAGAGTTCTTGTTTCCACAGGTAACTAAGCATTGCTGGTGTAGTATACAGGTTTCTGCATTCCTTCTTCCAATCTGAGCAGTACCGACCATGTTGTAACGTTTGTAATAGACAGGTAAAGATAGAGTACTTCCCCTTCAAGTGGTTTAGATAATATCGAAGCTTTTCCCAAATATTCTTTGATTTTTCTGAATGCTTGTTCACACTCATCGTTCCACTCTATCCTTTTGCCTCACTTAATTGCTTTGAAGAAGGGTAGGCATTTGTCCGTGGATTTACTTATGAACCGGCTTTGGGACGCTAGGCATCCCGTCAACCTTTAGATTTCCTTCAATGTCTTGAGAGACCTCATTTCTTCCAGAGCTCTTATTTTCTCCAGGTTTACTTCGATCCCTCTTTGATGAACTTGAAATCCTAGGAACCTGCCTGATGGTACTCTGAATACGTATTTCTTTGGATTTATCTTCATCCCATACTTTCACAATACCTCAAATGTTTCCCTTAAGTCGGTTGGATGGTCTCCGAATGTTACACTTTTGGTTAGCTTATTGTCAACATAACTTACATATTCATGCCAATCTGTCGAACGAAAATTTTATTTACAAGCCTTGGTAAGTTGCCCCAACATTCATCAATCCAAACAACATGACCTTATAGCAATACAATGCCTGGTCAGTTGTAAATGAAGTTTTTTCCTCATCTGGTTCGAACATTCTGATATGGTTGTAACCTGAATAGGCATCCATGAAACTTAATAGTTTATGTCCGGCCATTGCATCTACCAACTGGTCGATCCGAGGCAAAGGGAAGCTATCTTTTAGACATGCTTTGTTCAGGTCGGTAAATCCACACACATCCTCTACTGGCCATTTTTCTTTTTCACCAGGACTACGATGGAGACCCAATCGGGATATTTCACTTCCCGAATAGATTCTATGGCTAATAGCTTTTCCACCTCTTCCTTGATTGCCTTGCTTCTTTTCGAGTTGAAGCATCTCCTCTTATGGATAACTGGTTTCTAATCAGGGTTTACTGCTAAGTAATGTAAAATCGTCCTCGAATCGATCCTTGGCATGTCCGCGTGCTCCCAAGCGAACACATCATTGTATTCTTTTAGTAGTTCGGCCATCTTGTCTTCATCGAGCAGCGTTAGTTGGGACTTCAACCTAGTAGTCTACTTCGGATCATCGTTGCTAATGGAAACTTTCATGGTTGGTTCATCCAGGCCTTTTTCACTCTCTGGTGCCGCTTCTCTCGGGTTTAGGTTGAACCCGGTAGAGGTTTCTGCCTTCACCTCCGTTGGGTCTACTTTTAGGTGTTCACCTTTTTCAACAGCCTCCATATGTATTACCCTCGACTCTGCCTTTTCCCTTTATATGGCGAGATTCGCTTCTCTTGCCCATTTCTGTGTGCCTTTCTTGATCCTTATCCCTGCTTCGGTCAGAAATTTTACCATTAACGCGTAGGTTACAGTCACTGATTTTACTTTGTTTAGGAAGGGTTGGCCTAACAGAGTATTATATAGCCAATTCTTAACATTTATGACCACGAAGTCCAGCAATACTGTTTTCGTACAAGGGAAACTTTCAGCTTCTAATAGGAATTCCTCAATGGGACCTTTAGTGGTTGGAGATCATTCTTCTGTAGCTCGAGTTGGTCAAATGCCTCTACGCTTAAAATGTTTGTCGAGCTACCATTGTCAATCAATTGAGCTGACAAAACAATCGCATCATTTGGTCTGACCTCCGACTCATGTGCCTCTGCTTCAGTGAAAGTTATTGGCCTCATCCTTGCTTTACTTTCTTTCGATCGAGACCTAGATGATTCACCTCCATACTTTTTTGGATGTTCATGGATTTCATAACTTCAGACATCCTTTCTCAGCTACTGCTTCCAGTATTGGGGCAATCGAAAATGGTGCTGATTGCCCTGCTATCTGAGTCTTTCTTTGGGCTCATATAACTCATATCCCGATCCCTTGTGTAGGCATCCTTTTGTCGATCCTCCTCTCCTATGAGGATGACATCAGTGAGATGACCTACCCGGATTAGATTCTCAATGTAATCCCTGAGTTGGTAGCATTTGGAGGTTTCGTGGCCATTTTCTTGGTGGAATGGCAGTACTTTGTTGTATCTCTTTAGGCGAAATTTGACTGTCTCGGAAGTTTTCTGCACAAGTTTTTGTCTTCTATTATATTTAGTATTTCCTCATGCTTTTTGGCTAATGGGGCATAGTTGGTATACGGGTGCCTTGGATTCCTCCATGTTCTATAATCATATTTTCACCCGTTTTTCCCTTTTTCTCCGTTGCCCTTCGGGTCACTTTTACCATTGTTTTTCGAATCGCTTTCTTGGCTCTTTTAACTGCTGGTAGGACGACCCCCATGCATAAATTCTCCCCCGTGGGCGATTTGTTCTTCTTCGGCCATGGCGTATCCCCCAACATAATCTATCATGCTTGCATATGTAGTCGGACTCTGCTGCCTCAGATTCAAGGTGAGGTGATTGTGTTGCAAGATGTTTAAGAATGCGGATACCACCGTATCATCGTTTGAGTCCTGAAATTTCGATACCTCTTGCAAAAACATGGTTAAATAGTCTTTTAATTTCTCATCTTTTCTTTGCCTCAAGGAAGAATAAGCCGACACCAATTTCCACCGCTGAATATTTTCAAAATTTGTCTGGTGAATGCTCATGTCAATCCTTCAAAACTCCTAATGGATCCCGATGGTAATCCTCCGAACCACCTAGACCCTTTAATTTCCTAATGTCTGAGGGAACATACGACACATGAGGGCGTCATTATAGTCATATTGAGCCATGACGTTCTGGTATCTCCTGACATGTTATTGCGGATCGGTATTGGCTTTGAATTGCTCCACATGTGGCATCCTGAATTTCTCTAAAAAATGAGCCTGCCTAATGGCGACAACGAACAGACTCCCAAAATTCCCGACCAGGGGGTTTTCTTGACTTTGCTTTTTCTCCAAAGCTTCTACCCTCCTAAGAATAACTTTGTGCTCTCATTCGGGTTTCTCCTTGCCTATCTAACCTTTGGTGGATTGTGAACCCATACGGGACCCTTCGCCTTTTTGAAGCGCGCTCATCATCACTTAAATTCGATCAGGGCTTCCTACTATGTCCACCATACCTGTCTTCTTGCTCATAATCTTGTCATGCATCGTTGCACCCTTGGTACCCTCATGTGAGCTTGACTCCTCACGTTTCTCCGCTCTTCTATCTTGGTACGGGTTGTTTCTTCTTCGTGAACTTTCTCTTTTGACCAGTTTCTCTGCCCTATCTCTTCAAGATTTTTGGTGTGCACCTGGAGCAGTTGCCACGATCTCAGAGCGCACCTTAGGTCCTTTACCTACCATAGGTGTAGAGAGCTGGTATGGTGAACTTAGATTTGCAATTGCAGTTATGCTAATTCCTTGTCTAGCAATATCGTCAATGACTTTCTGCAGGGATTCTTGAACTTACCTAAATGCATCTGGAGATATTCCTGTAGTCAAGTCCGTGGTTGTAACGACATCCTGTCTGCTTGACGGTGGATTTCTTGAGGGTGGATTTGTTCCCGGTGCATTGGCATCCATGATATTCGCCTCCTGTGAAATGTCAATGTTTTGCGGGGATGAATCTTTGTCAGTGCTGGAGACCATAATTTTGCCTTGTATGACTAAACCTCTGGTTGATTATAACGTCAAAGGTTCACCCCATCTTTCTAGCACCAGTTGTTGACAATGATTTTTTGATAGATCACACGTCAAGCAGAATGTATATGAGACCACACAATTGTAAATTATGAATGACTAAGGAATTAAAGAGAACACAAAGAGTTTACGTGGTAAAACCCCAAGAACGGGGAAACATCCACGGTTGCCGAAAACTGGTGAGGAAACAACTTTACTATGAATAATCGATTACGCACTCAATCTCCCGTGCTCTCTATATTTTTTATTATTTTCTTTTCAACCCTTTTATGGGCCTTATTAGGGTCTACTTATGCATGCATAGAACCCTAATTCGTGTTGTACAAGTAAATGGAATCGACATGTTTGAGTCGTTTTATTCTTCTTTCCTGTTTTACATTCTTCACGTATTGAACCTCTTGCCTAATTTGAACTCTAACATCAATAAGGAAATTTGCTTCATTGTCAACGTGTGCTTCGAGACACCTTATTGGATTAAGACACAATCTTTATGTATTTGATAATACCCACATGTCGATCTGCTGATAATCTGCCAAGACCCGACCAAGCCTTATTTTCCCCAACCAGTGACCCAATCCCGACCTGAATTTTAACCCGACCATCCTGATAATCCCGACTGGGTATTATGAAACCATCTTTTGTCAGTGTAGGTGGGTTCTGGCTTAGATAGGTTCAGGAAGGTTGACTCTTTGGTGACACGGTATCTTTACTCTTTTTTTTTTATAGTTATGTTGACTTTACATTCTTCAGATTTTACCAATAACAACGTGATTTATAACAAAACCATTATATTCACTTTCATATTGTGTTAGCATATGCTTTCAGTATCCACCATTATTCGAACAAAATAGGTACCAAACGCACCAACCCCCGGCCACCACCTCCGTGGTAGTTGTCTTGAGGGTGTCAACTGAAATTTCTTACCCCGAGCAAATTTTTCGTTAAAATAATATCATAGCATTGTCTCAAGCATCATATATCGACAAGATTTTTGTTCGATTTTTCGATGCAAAACTCCAAGAAAGGTAATTTACCTTCCAGGCATGGAGTTCACTTGGCTAAGGAACAGTGTCCTAAGACACCTCAAGAAGTTGAGAATATGAGATGTGTACCCAATGCATCGGTAGTTGGTAGTCTCATGTATGCTACGTTATGCATGAGACCGAACATTTTCTATGCACTGGGTGTAGTCAGCAGATACCAGTCCAACCTAGGATTGGACCATTGGGTTGTCGTCAAGACAATTCTCAAGTATCTTCAGAGAACAAGAGACTATATGCTAGTGTATTCCGGGCAGGATTTAATCCTGTTAGGATACACGAATTTTGATTTTCAGTCAGAAAGGGATTCTAGGAAATCCACGTCTGGATCGGAATTCACCCTGGGTGGTGGGGAAATTTTATAGAGAAGTATCAAGCTATCTTGCATTGTTGACTCCAACATGGAAACCGAATATGTAGCCGCTTGTGAAGCTACTAAAGAGGTTGTTTGGCTCCGTAAGTTCTTAAGTGATCTAGAAGTTGTTTCAAACCTGGATAAGCCCATCACACATTATTATGATAACACTGGTGTTGTGGCTAATTCAAAAGAACCAAGAAGGCACAAGAGAGGGAAGCATATGCAGAGAAAATACGAGCAACGAAAGCGAGAAAATTTAATAAAATTAGGGTTTCGTATAAATAAAAAAATTTCCCTTTTAAATAACAAGAACTTTAACCCTAGATTAATTGATGTATATAAAAAGTGTCGTGACTTTTTCTCGTGACGATTGAACAAGCACTGAATTGAACCCACAAGATCTTCCAATCCAATCACGAACGTGAATCACCTAGAAGTGTGAGCTCCCTTTCTTTAAATTGTATACCTGAGGATGGAAACAAACAAAATATTTTTCTTTGTTAGTCACAATAATCCTCTAAGAAGAAAACAAAGAACGTTAGGTCACTTGTGAATTATCAATCAATTTGATTGAAACTCGCGTGAACCTACATTCGATGTTTACAAAAAACCTTTCAATGTAAATGTTACTAGTGTACTGTCGAAAACTAAATGTTCTTTCCACCTTTTCTTCTTTGTCGAATCTAACACTATTTCTTAGAGTTGATCAAATTTTATCTAGAGCAAAAAAATCTCTCCCTCAAAATTCTATGGTGGCCAAATTTTCTCCAAGAAAATCTCCCTATAGCTTGTAGAAATTTCTTTTGGTCCAACAACCAGGCTAGCCGAAATTCCAAACATATATACATATGGCTGACGGAAACTCTCATTTGGAATATATTAGGATTTCAAGTCCTTTCCTAATAAGGATTTACTTGGTTGTTAAGAATCCTTTCCTTAGGTGGATTTACTTGATGGTTAAGAATCATTTTCAAAGAAGAATTCTATCCTTAGATAGATTCACTTGGTGACCAAGAATCCTTTTCCAAAAAGAATTCTTTTCTACACTAAAACTCCTAATCCAACTCAATAGTGTAATTGTAACCATATTAAAGACTTCCTAATTTGATTAGATAAATAATTCCTTTTATTTATCTACTTATCAAATATAGTCTTTAAAATTAATTATACTACCAACAATAGTATAATATCAGGAGATCATCTCCTACTAGAAAAAAAGTTTTTTACTTTTAATTAAATAACTAATTAATCAATAAATTAATTAATTTCCATTTATTAAATAATAAAATAAAAATAATATAATTAAGATATTTTAAATAGCCTTGCCACCCAACACATATATGGGCCAATATACTATTTTTCTTATTTTATTAAATCCATTGGACCTTAGTAAAAAGTCCACATGTGAACTAGATCCATTTTTACAAAAAGAAATAAGTCAACATGCCTCAATACAACTCTAAATGGACCCCTAAATCGGTCCGGTAGAATATATCAAGGGATCCATACAAGTTCGTGTGGACCGTGGATCTTGGCGGGCTATCTAAATTTAAGCTCCAATAGACATAACCCAGTCGTAATCAACAAATGATTCACTTACGTCCGATCTATTTTATTTTAGTTCATTCCACTAAAGAACTAAAATTGAATTCTTAAATAAAGATAGAATAAGTTGATGTTACTTATTAATACCCTAGACAACCTTATTGGAGAAAGTGTATCCCCGTGAAGAATATCAGTAATCGCCAAGAGCTCATAGACTGTCTATAGCTCTCTAAGTTACCATATTTACTCATATGACCACATTTTGAACTTGTATATTTTGACTTGTCCAGAAGCCATGTTTCAATAAACACTATTGAAAACTTAACGTTAAGATTTAATATCCAATACCTCAAAACATCCATATGATGATATTCTACTCTCATTTAATAAATGGAGCCATGATGTCCATATCTATAAATGAAGTCCTCTATCGATTACCAGATAAATACCATCAAACTATTGAGGATAAACTATGCTATATAATCGTACTCATTGATAGCTCAAATGATAACACTTGCAACAATAAGTCCAACATTTATCTCAGGATTGAGATAGACACTTTGATTGTCTTCAAATGAAAACTATTATCAATTGACAGTTCTAGATAAAGTATTTTATTGTGATCCAATTCAATGTACCCAGTGCACTATATTCTTTTGCCCAAAGACACCACACTTTGAAGATTTTAGACACATCATAACACATTTGATCCCACTCAAATGCTAGCAAAAAAATCTAAAACTTTAACAAGATAAAGGCACCCAACCTTTATCTTAAGTTGTGAATGTTATTCTAGACTAACTAAAGAATTGTGTCTACTTCATACATATCTAGATGTATGAACAATTCATCTTTTCTCATAGTCTTTTGACCTTATGCTTATTTACTTTTGACAATTTTAGCAATTAAACTATAAATGCTATAAGATTTGTTAAACTAGAAATCACTTTATTAATGTGAAAAGATTGTCAAATACATTATTATACTCTTGCTATCGAGCATAATCCCAAAAATCTTCCACTTGCTCTATAGCAATGTGTCATATCTCTCATCCCTATGTTCTGTAGATGCCCATCAAAACTCTTTTGTGGAAGAGCCTTTGTAAAGGAATCTGCTAGATTATCTGTTGACGCAATTTTTGTAATTGTCACATTACCCCTGTGCACAATTTCCCTCATAAGGTGATACTTTCTTTCAATGTGTTTCCCTCTCTTATGACTTCCTGGTTCTCTCGAATTAGCCACGGCTCCATTTTTGTTACAATAGATAGTGATATGCTTATTCGTATCAGGAACCACTTCTAAGTCAATCAAGAATTGGCAAATCCAGACAGTCTCTTTAGCAGCCTTGCATGCAGCAACATACTCGACTTCCATGGTGGAATCAGCAATACAATATTGCTTGATACTCCTCCATATGACTGCCCCTCCTCCAATAGTAAACACGGATCCTGATGTTGATATTCTGGAGTAAAAATCTGAATGAAAAACAGAATATGTATATCCAACGGGAATTAAATCCCCTCCAAAGTATACAAGCATATACTCTCATTTTCCTAAGATACTTGAAAATATGCTTGACTATCGTCTAGTGATCAGGACCAGGCTTCGATTGAAACCTACTAACTATTCCTACAACAAAACAAATATCTAGTTTAGTATAGAGTATTGCATACATGAGACTTCCAACTGCCGATGCATATGGAACCCTACTCATGAATTGCTCTTCATGCTCATTAGGAACTTGTTCCTTAGAAAGTTTGATTCCATATCTGAAAGGTAATATACCTTTCTTGGAATCTTGCATGGAAAACCTAGACAAGATTTTGTCTATGTATGAAGCTTGGGATAATGCAATTGTTCTATTCTTTCTATCCCTTGTGAATTGGATACCAAGAATATAACTTGTTTCTCCTAAGTCCTTCATATCAAACTGTTTTGCTAACTATTATTTTATTGATGTCAATACACTTACATCATTTCCGATGAGTAGTATATCATCAACGTAAAGAACTTGGAAAACCAACTTGTCACCTTTAATCCTTTTGTATACACAAGGTTCGTCAAGGTCTTGAATAAATCCAAAACTTATAACGGCTTTATCGAACCTTATGTTCCAGGACCTGGATGCTTGATTCAATCCATATATGGATCATTGCAACTTGCATACCCTTTCCACTTAGCCTTTTTCAATGAATCCTTCTGGTTGCATCATATAGATGTTTTCATAAAGATTTCCATTAAGGAAATTTGTCTTGACGTCCATTCGTCAAATCTCTAGGTCTAGAGATACCGCAATGGATAAGAGTATCCTAATGGATTTAAGCATGGCCGCAGGAGAGAAGGTATCTTCATAATCGATACCTTCCTTTTGTGTATTATCGTTAGCTATCAATCTAGCTTTAAAGGTTTCCACCTTTCCATCCATTCCTCTATTTCCTTTGTATACCCACTTGCACCCAATGGGATTTATCCCTTTAGGCAAGTCTACAAGAGACCAGACTTTGTTTTGAACAAAGATTCTATCTCGGATTGCATTGCCTTTTGCCAATGGCGACAATCAACATCTTCAATTGCTTCCTTGTACGTATAGGGATCATCGTCATCCGGGAGATTCTCTACAGATTCTCTTAGACCGATGTATCTTTTGGGTTGTTTACTAACCCTCCCATTACAACGACGTATAGTAGATTGTTGATCTTGTGTTGGTACGGAACTTACAATTGGGCCTGGTTGTGAAACTTCTTGTGGAAATTATCTCCTGAAAGCTCATTCAGAACAATTCTACTCTTAGGCACAAAATTATTGATATAGTACGCCTCCAGAAATTTAGCATTTGTCGAAACAAATACTTTAAGATCTGAAGGACTATAAAAATAATATCCTTTTGTTCCTTTTGGATACCCGACAAATATGCATGTTTCTGACCGGGACTTCATCTATTATGTCTTTCCTTTTAACTCATGCACAAGACATCCAAATATCCTTAAGTGTTGTAAACTTGGCTTTCGCTCGGTCCACAACTCATGCGGTGTTTTTGGAACCGACTTAGATGGTACATCGTTTAGAATGTACATTGCGGTTTGTAAAGAATATCCTCAAAAAGAATTAGGAAGTGTTGAATAACTCAACATAGACCTAACCATGTCCAAAAGAGTTATATTTCTCCTTTCTGCCACCCTATTTTGTTGAGGTGTGCCTGGTGTAGAAAACTGAGAAATTATCCCATTATCAATAAGATATTGTTGAAACTCACTAGATAGATATTCTCCACCACAATCACACCTCAAGATTTTTATGCGTTTCTCAAGTTGATTTTCAACTTCAACTTTAAATGCTTTGAACATGTCAAAAGCATCTGACCGTCTCATGAGATACACATAGCCAAATCTAGAGTGATCATCCATGAAAGTGATGAAGTACTTATATCCACCTCCAGCTTGAATGCTCATAGGTCCACACACATCAGTGTGTATCAATCCTAAACATTCGATGGCTCTTGTGCCTTTGGTTGTAAACAACCTTTTGGTCAATTTACCTTCCAAACAAGATTCACAAGTTGGTAGATCATCAACCTTTAAGCCACTTAGAGGTCCGTCACTTACCAATGTTTCAATCCTATTTAGGTTAATATGACCTAGGCACAAATGCCGTAGGTAGGTTTCATCTTTTTTATAATTTTACTCTTTTAAGATTAGGTTCCGTTGATTTTGTGTCTAACAAGTGAGAGATATTTCCATGCAAATAGAATAAACCGTTTTCCAATGTACCTTTGCAAATAATTTTGTCATTCTTACTAATAATAAAATCTTTATTAAAGGTAACCGAATAACCAAATTTATTTAAACAAGAAATTGAAATTAAATTCCTCTTAAATTGAGGTTTATAATAAACGTCTATTTAATCCAAATGCCTATAAGAATCTAAACTAATTCTATTATCTCCCACTGAACTAGCAGACACCAATGCTCCATTGCCTAAACGCAAGTTGAATTCGTTCTCATTAAGCCTTCTCTTTTCCTTGAACCCCTATAAGGAAAAACAAACATGATTAGTTGCTCCGGATTCTATGATCCAAGAATCCATAGAATTGGCCAAAAAACATCTTTCAAGATAATTAATATTACCTTCCTATTTCTTATCTTAAGACTTTGGACAATTTCTTTTCCAATGTCCCTTTTCACCACAAAGGAAACACTTTTATTTGATCTTGGTTACTTTCTTCGTCTCCTTCTTAGTAGGTCCTAGTTGTTTTTACTTCTGTTGTTTCTTGACCTTTTTACAGGTCTTAACAGTAGCAACTTTACGTATGGTTTGAATCTCTTGACCCTTGCCTTTCACAAGGATTTTTTCCATGCTTTGAACATCTTGCATCAGGCCTTACAAGGTGTATTCCTTATTATTCAAGGTGTAGTCCAACTTGAATTGATCAAAGGAATCCGATAGTGAGTTGACAATCATGTCAATTTTAGTCTCACCATCTATCTCAGCACCATTCAGTTCATCAATGTTAAGATGTGCTATGACTTTCATCATGTGATCTTTCACACCTTGTCTAGGTTTCATCCTAAGATTCATAAAAGAAGTCACTGCCTCTCTCCTAGTCGTCCTAGACCTCATAGCAAACATATTCTCTAGAGACATCATTATATCAGAAACAATCTCCATTCCTTCATGTTGCTGTTGCAACACTTCGGAGATGGTGGCCATAATGTAACATTTAGCCATCTCATCAGAAGACTCCTACTGCTGATACTCATCTTTTTGCTCCTGAGTAGATTTATTAGTAGGAGTAGGTGGTTTAGGAGTGCACATAACGAACTTATGCTTTTCGGATTGCAACAAATTCCTAATTTTCATTTTCCATGTGACATAATTATCACCAGTTAAAGTATTGTTTTTTAGGATGTTGATTAGGAATGGGGTCATGATTTCTCACAAAAATTATATAAGTAAATAATCATGATAAAGCACTTTCGAATATTTATCTTGAAATCAATTAAATAATTCAATCGTAAAAATTCAACAGTGATCCAACACCCATAAATGTCACGCCTCCTTTGTCGTGCGCAGCCATGGCTTCCAAAGGGTTGCCGTGCACAGCCCATGCCACAACAATCGTGGGCGCCTGCTCTTCGCAGGCACGTTTGTTGCTATGGCTCGCACGGTCCCAAACTTGTTCTGGTTGCTTCCAATCCTTCAAACCTTCGAGTCTTTGATACTTGAATGTATTATAGAAGGATTTTAATTTAAAAAATTACTGCGGTTGTTTTTTATTACAATATAGTGCAGTATTTTTATTACAATAGCAAAATAAATAAAAATTTAGCAACTACCAAAAAGGAAATTATGGCTATAATAGGTCACCCTTGTTGTTACAATCCCAAAACAAAATACATTAAAATTCTAGGACCAAAATTGAGCAGTAACAATCCACATATAAAACATATATATATCCATACAT
This sequence comes from Dipteronia dyeriana, assembly GCA_032871835.1. NCBI lineage: Eukaryota > Viridiplantae > Streptophyta > Magnoliopsida > Sapindales > Sapindaceae > Dipteronia > Dipteronia dyeriana. Next base: position 113,058,542 of record CM065300.1, on the reverse strand, counting down.
TCCAATGTAAATATATATGTGAATACCTAGAGTGCCATCTCTTTCTAAAACATGCATATATACAATAAGTGAAAAAGATTCACGAACACATACATCAATTAATCAAGGGTACAACCAGACTTTGATACCAATTGTAAGGAAAATCCGCGCAACGGAAGCGTGAAAATTTAATAAATTATGGTTTCGGTATAAATTAAAAAATTTCCCTTTATAATAACTAGAACCTTAACCCTAGATTAATTGATGTATATATAAAAGTGTCGTACCTTTTTCTCATGACGATTGAACTAGCACCGAATTGAATCCGCATGATCTTCCAATCCAATCAGGAACATGAATCACCTAGGAGTGTGGGCTCCCTTTCTTGAAATTGTATACCTGAGGATGGAAACAAACAAATTCTTTTTCTTTGTTAGTTACAATTATCCTCCCAGAGAAAAATCCAAGAACTTCCAGTCATTTGTGAATTATCAATCTTCTTGATTGAAACTCACGTGAACCCGATTAGATTTTGTACACAAAACCCTTTTGATGTAAAGGATACTAGTGTACTATCAAAAACAAAAACATTCCTTTTTTTTCTCTTCGCCTTGGCCGAATTCTACAAGCTTTAAAATTCTCTCTTGCTTGGCCGAATTCTCCTTGTCTAGAGAAAAAAACTTAATTTTTCTCCCTCAAAATTCTCTCTTGCTTGGCCGAATTCTCTCTTGGAAAATCACCTTGCTTTGCCGAAATTTTGCTCATAAAATCGTAGGGCTGGCTGAAAATTATGAGGTGGTATATATAGGATCATAAATCCTCTCATATGAAGGATTTACTTGGTTAGCAAGAATCCTTTCATTAGGTGGATTTACTTGGTAGTTAAGAGTCCTTTACAAAGAAAAGTTCTACTCTATACAAAGACTCCAAATCCAACTCATTAGAGTATTTGTAACCATATTAAAGATTTCTTAATTTGACTAGATAAATAATTCATATTATTTATCTACTTATCAAATATAATCTTTAATATTAATTATACTACCAACAATAGTATAATACTAGGAGACCATCTCCTACTAGAAAAAAGATTTTGACTTTTAATTAAATAATTAATTAATCAACAAATTAATTTATTTTTATTTAATTAAATAATAAAAAAACAATATATTAAGATATTTTATATAGCCTTTCCGCCCAACACATATATATGGGCCAATATATTATTTTTCATATTTTATTAAATTCATTGGACCTTAACAAAAAGTCCACATGTGAACTAGACCCATTCTTACAAAAGAAACAAGTCCACATGTCTTAATACAATTCTAGATGGACCCCTACATTTGTCCTGGAGAATATATTAAGTGATCATGCAAGTTCATATGGATTGGGGATCTTGGCAGGCTATCTAAATTTAAGCTCCAATAGACACAACCCAATCACAATCAACAAATGATTCACTAAAGAACTAAAATTGAACTCTTAAATAAAGATAAAATAAGTTAATATTTCTTACTCATACCCTAGACAACCTTATTGGAGAAAGTGCATCCTCGTGAAGAATATCTGTAATCGCTAAGAGCTCATAGACCGCCTATAGCTCTCCAAGTTACCATATTTACTCATATGACCACATTTTGAACTTGGATATTTTAACTTGTTCAGAAGCCATGTTTCAATAGACAATATTGAAAACTTAACGTTAAGATTTAATATCCAATACCTCAAAACATCCATATGATGATAATCTACTCTCATTTAATAAATGGAGCCACGATGTCCATATCTATATATGAAGTCTTCTATCAATTAACAAATGAATACCACCAAACTATTGAGTATAGACTATGCTGTATAATCGTACTCATTGATAGCTCAAATGACAACACTTCAACCATAAGTCCATCATTTATCTCAGGATTGAGTTAGACTCTCTGATTGTCTTCACATGAAAACTTTTATCCATTGAAGGTTCTAGATAAACTATTTCATTGTGATCCAATTCAATGCTCCCAGTACACTAGATTCTTTTGCCCAAAGACACCACACTTTGATGATTTTAGACTCATCATAACACATTTGATCCCGCTCAAATGCTAGCAAAAGAATCTACAAGTTTAACAAGATAAAAGCGTCCAACTTTTATCTTAAGTTGTGAATATTATTCAAGACTAACTAAAGAATTGTGTTTACCTCGTACATATCTAGATGTATGAACAATTCTTCTTTTCTCATAGTCGTTTGACCTTATGATTAATTACTTTTGACAATTATAATAATTAAACTATAAATGCTATAATATTTGTTAAACTATAAATCACTTTATTAATATGAAAAGATTGTCAAATACATTATTATACATAATCCTTACATGAATAACTCAACATAGACCTAACAATGTCCAAAAGAGTTCTATTTCTCCTTTCTGCCACCCCATTTTGTTGAGGTGTTTCTGGTGCAGAAAATTGAGAATTTATCCCATTATCAATAAGATATTGCTGAAACTCACCAGATAGATATTCTCCATCATGATCAGACCTCAAGATTTTTATGCGTTTCTCAAGCTGATTTTCTACTTCAAGTTGAAATGCTTTGAACATGTCAAAAGCATCCGACTTATGTCTCATGAGATACACATAGCCAAATCTTGAGTGATCATACGTGAAAGTAATGAAGTACTCATATCCACCTCTAGCTTGAATGCTCATAGGTCCACACATATCAGTGTGTATCAATCCTAAACATTTAATGGCTCTTGTGCCTTTGGTCGTAAACGACCATTTGGTCATTTTACCTTCCAAACAAGATTCACAAAATGGTAGATTATCGACCTTTAAGTCACTTAGAGGTCCGTCACTTACCAATCTTTTAATCCTATTAAGGTTAATATGACCTAGGTGCAAATGCCATAGGTAGGTTTCATCTTTTGATAATTTTACTCTTTTATGATTAGGTTCCATTGATTCCGTGTCTAACAAGTGAGAGATATTTCCATGCAAATAGAATAAACCGTTTTCCAACGCAACTTTACAAACAAATTTGTTATTCTTACTAATAATAAAACCTTTATTAAAAGTAACCGAATATCCAAATTTATTTAAACAAGAAACCGAAATCAAATTCCTCTTGAGTTGTGGTATATAATAAAAGTTTATTAAAACTAAATGCCTATAAGAATATAAATTGATTCCAATATCTCTTTCACTACACTAGTAGACACTAACGTTATGTTGCCTAAACGCAAGTTGAAATCATTCTCATTCAATCTCTTCCTTTCCTTGAACCCCTTCTAGTTAGGCCCAAGTTGCTTTTTCTTCTGTTGTTACTTGACCTTCTGACAGGTCTTAACAGTAGCAACTTTACCAACCATATAAATCTCTTTACCCTTGCATTTCACAAGAATGTTTTTAGTGCATTGAACATCTTGCATCAGGCCTTGCAAGGTGTATTCCTTATTGTTCAAGGTGTAGTCCAACTTGAACAAACCAAAAAAATCCGACAGTGAGTTGACAATCATTTCAAGTTTTTGTCTTACCATCCACACAGCACCATCGAGTTCAGCAATATTGAGATATGCTATGACTTTCATCATGTGATCTTTCACACCCTATCCAGGTTTTATCCTAAGATTCATAAAAGTAGTCACGACCTCTCTCTTAGTCGTCCTAGACCTCATAACAAACATCTCCTATAGAGACATCAATATATCGGCAGTGGTCTCCATTCCTTCATGTTGTTGTTGCAACACGTCGAAGATGATGGCCATAATGTAACGTACATTTAGCCATCTCATCTGAAGACTTCCACTACTGATACTCATCTCTTTGCTCTTGAGTAGATTCATTGGTTTGGTTGTTTAGGAATAGATAGAATGAACTTATGGTTTTTCAACTTACAACAACAACCCAATTTTCATTTTTCCATGTGACAAAATTATCATTAGTTAAAGTATTATCTTTTAGGATTTTGAATAGAGATGGGGTCATGATTTCTTTATATTAACAAAAATTATATAAGCAAATAATCATGATATAGCACTTTTGAATATTTATCTTGAATTATAAATAAAATAATTCAATCGTAAAATTCAACGGTGATTTAATACCCATAAATGTCACGCATCCTTTGGGAGTTCACACCATTTACTAGTTGGCCTAGGTCCCACCTAATTGTTAATATAACAACCAACATTTTCAATTTTAGCCTTGCAATTTAATTAACAGGACTCTTGGGAGGATATTAATAAAATTACATTGAGCGTGTTACCAAGTTATCGGCCTTCAATATAATCCCTCACGAATATCCCTCATTTGGGAGTAGATATCGTTTGGGCTAATTGTCTAGTCTATCCTTGTAAGGAAGTATCTTGCTAAATTCCATTCATGAATACCTCTTGGGAGGTTATTACAAAAAACATAAAGCACAACCAAACTTGGAGGACATAGGTGTTCCAACACCTTCTGCCACTCAATTATTTAAGGCGTGTGATAGAATTTCAAAGAATGATTTACCAAGTTATCTAGATACCAATTTAGATACCTAAACATTCTATGCATGTTCATACCAAAAGATATATATATGAGTGGCACTCCTGTTCTATATGACATGTTATCAAACAATAACAAACATTGCAATATTTATAAAAAAATAAATAGTTACAATTTTGGTCCATCATAGAAAAGCAAGTAAATTACATGTCTTGGAATACAAAAAACTCCTTTCTTGGTGAACAAGTCTTCACGCGACCTTCATTGTTTGGATTCCCTCGGCTGCCTCACATGGGCATGCAAACCCTTGGCCCCTACCCATGGGCGTGCGTATGCCACAACCCCATAAAGGGCTGCCATACGCAGCCCATGGCTTCCATAGGGCTGCCGTGCGCAGCCCATGCCACAACAAACGTGGCCGTGTGCTCTTCGCATGCACGTTTGTTGCTATGGCTCGGACGGTCTCAAACTTTATCCGGCTACTTCCAATTCTTCAAACCTTCGAGTATTCGATACTTGAATGTATTACAGAAGAATTATAAATAAAAATGCTATAGTTTTTTTTTTATTACAACAACAAGATAAAAACAACTTAGCAACTACCATGAAGGAAATTCCGGCGATGATAGACCACCCTTCTTGTTACAATCCCAAAACAAAAATACATTGAAATTGTAGGACCAAAATTGATCAATAACAAACCGCATATAAATCATATATATATATATATATATATATATATATATATATATATCCATACATTCCAATATAAATATATATGCGAATACCTAGAGTGCAATCTCTTTCTAAAACATGCATATATACAATAAAAGAAAAAGATTCACGAAAACATACATCAATTAATCAAGGGTACAACCAGGCTCTGATACCAATTGTAGGGAAAATACGCGCAGCGAAAGCGAGAAAATTTAATAAAATTAGGGCTTCCTATAAATAAATATTTTCCCTTTTAAATAACAAGAACCTTAACCCTAGATTAATTGATGTATATAAAAAGTGTCGTACCTTTTTCTCGTGACGTTTGAACAAACGCCGAATTGAATCCGCAAGATCTTCCAATCCAATCATGTACGTGAATCACATAATAGTGTGGGCTCCCTTTCTTTAAATTGTATACGTGAGGATGGAAACAATTAAAATCTTTTTCTTTGTTAGTCAAAATAATCCTCCAAGAAGAAAACAAAGAACGTTAGGTAACTTGTGAATTACCAACCAATTTGATTGAAACTCGTGTAAACCTAGATTCGATGTTGTACACAAAACCTTTTAATGTAAAGGCTACTAGTGTACTATCGAAAACTAAACGTTCTTTCCTCCTTTTCTTCTTTGCCGAATCTCACGCTATTCTTAGAGTTGATCGAATTTTGTCTAGAGCAAAAAACAAAATTTTCTCCCTCAAAATTTTATGGTGGCCTAATTCTCTCCAAGAAAATCTCCCTATAGATGGCCAAAATTTCTCTTGGTCCAACAACCAGGCTGGCCGAAATTCCAAACATATATATAGGGCTGGCTGAAATTCTCCTTTGAAATTTATTAGGATTTCAAATCCTTTCCTAGAAATATTTACTTGGTTGTTAAGAATCCTTTCCTTGCGTGGATTTACTTGGTGGTTAAGAATCCTTTTCCAAGAAGAATTATATCGTCAGGTAGATTTACTTGGTGACCAATAACCCTTTTCCAAAAAGAATTCTTTTCTACACCAAGACTCCTAATCCAACTCAATAGTGTATTTGTAACCATATTAAAGACTTGCCACTATAAGAAAAATGAATTTTCTTAACGGTTAGTTCTTGACAGTTTTTAAAAACTGTCAAGTAATATTAATTTTTTGACGGTTTTTAAAACTATCAAGTCCTATTGATAGTTTTTTTAAAAGCTATCAAGACTAGTTGACTGTTTTTAAAACTGTCAATATTTATCAAAATTTCAATTCTTTTTATTATTTTCAAATATTTCAATTCCCACAAAAATTAAAAGAACAATTTGGTAATTTAAATATTTCAACCAGTACCATTATCCTATTTACTTAAAATTTGATTAAGGTTGGTTCCTGTACTCTATTTTATGTATTTTTCTTCTTTATTTATCTATATAGATCACTAATCCTAATACTTCTTAAAGTTTGCAAATCTGTACTCCAAAATCAACAACATATACATGATTTTTCATTGGGTTTTGGTAAATTCATTTTTTTTTCTTTTTTTTTTCAATTAAATACTTTTGTTGAAGATTCCATTTAAGGAGATTAAATATATATTTTGATATTTGTGTTTTTTTTTTTAACTGAGATTTGTTTTTCATTTTTTTTAAGTTAATCTGTAAGCTTATCTGTTGACTTATAAGGTGCTTCCTTTTTTTTTTCCTTATATGTGTTATATCTTACTATTGTATGTTACATGTTTGTAAAAATTCTTAAGCGAACTAACAATGACTGTGTTTTGTTCTTAGTTAAAACAAATTCTACTAAATGAACTAAATTCTTAAGTGAATTAACATTGTTTGTACTCTTGTTTTTTTCGTCCAAGAAAATGCTTATGTAGGGAGATTCTATTTAAGAAGATTAAATATGTATTTTGATATTTTTGTTTTTTTTAACTATATTTGTGTTTGATATTTCTTTCTTTTTTTTTGTAGGAAAATTTGTGAGCTTATTTGTTGGCTTATAAGGTGCTTCCTTTTTTTCATTTTCATTTTCTAGTTGTAATGTATGCTACATATTTGTAAAAATTTCTAAGTGAACTAATATTCTCTGTGTATTTGTTTTTTGCTAATTATTTGTTCCTATGTTAGCTAACATTGTAGTATGTTTGTTTTTTGTTAATTTTTGTTAAAAAAATCTAGTACAAAGCATGAAACTTGCATTTATATGAATACTCGATTTGGAGATTAATTTTTTTACTTTTTTTTTACGAAAATACATTTGTAGGAAGATTCCATTTAAGGAGATTAAATATTTTTTTTTGATATTTGTGTTTTTTTAACTGTAATTGTGGTTTTTAACTATAATTGTAGGAAACTTTGTGAGCTTATGTGTTGGCTTATAAAGTGTTTCATTTTTTTTTCTTTCCATTTTTCCTTTTCTATTTGTGTCGTATCTTACTATTATATGTTATAAGTTTGTAAAATTTCGAAGTTAACAAATATTGTATGTGTTTTTGTTCTTAGTTATTTTTTTAAAGTGAACTAACATAACTTGGATTTACATGAATACTCAACTTGGGCTATATTAAAATTATAACCTAAATTTTTCTTTTTTATCTTTTTGTCTTGTCTTGTCAAAAAAATGTTTTTGTTGGAAGTTTTCATTAAAAGAAATTAACTATACATTTGATTTAGTGTTTGTAATTTTTTTTTTACTAGGAAATGATTGTGAGCTTATCTTTTGGCTTATAAGGTGATTTTTTATTCTTATTTTTTCTATTTGTGTTATATTTTACTATTGTATGCTACATGTTTAGGTAATAAATTTATAAAGGGATTATTATGTTATATAATAGTTAGCTTAAAATAATTTTTCTTAATTTTGTGCAAGTCAACTAGAATGTAAAATTTATAGGAGTTGAATGGAGAGATTGAAACTGCTATGTTACGAACTTGTCAACTCTTTAGCTTGATGATCTTGTGAAAACAATTTAGATTTGTACAATGACCTTAAGGATGATGGTTTAAGTTAGATTTTTTTTAACTGTAGTTGGATGTTGGATTATTGCTTCATGTAATGAAATTTTGTAGCGTTTGATTTTGAATAACCTTTTGATGATGTGTGTAAGATTTATATTACAGATTTTATTGATTTGATTTTTTTTTTGTAAGATATTAATTTTATATAGAAAATTTTAATAAGATTCTTGACAAAATTTATTTTGTATCGTTGACAGTTTTCAACTGTCAAAACTAAATGATAGTTTTTAACTATGAAAAAATTGACTGTTTTTTCACTGTCAATATCTTTCTTGACACAGTCTTCCTTGACAGTTTGAAAACTGTCAACAAGTTTGATTATTGACAGTTTTTAACCGTCAAGAAAATTCATTTTTCTTGTAGTGTCCTAATTTGATTAGATAAATAATTCCTTTTATTTATCAACTTATCAAATATAGTCTTTAATATTAATTATACTACCAATAATAGTATAAATTTAGGAGACCATCCCCTACTAGATTTTCTTTTTTGAATTTTAATTAAATAATTAATTAATTTCCATTTATTTAAATAATATAATTAAGCTATTTTAAATAGTCTTGTTGCACAACACATATATATGGGACAATATGTTATTTTTCTTATTTTATTAAATCCATTGGACCTGAATAAAAAGTCCACATGTGAACTAGACCCATTTTTTACAAAAAGAAACAAGTCCACATGTCTCAATACAACTCTAAATGGACCCCTAAATTGGTATAATATATCAAGTGATCCATGCTAGTTCGTGTAGAATGGGGATTTAGGCGGGCTATCTAATTTTAAGCTCCAATAGACACAACCCAATCACAATCAACAAATGATTCACTTAGGTCCGATCTATTTAATTTTAGTTCATTCTACTAAAGAACTAAAATTGAACCCTTAATAAAGATAGAATAATTTGATGTTACTCATTCATACCCAAGACAACCTTATTGGAGAAAGTGTATCCTCGTGACAAATATCAGTAATCGCCAAGAGCTCATAGCCTGCCTATAGCTCTCCAACTTACCATATTTACTCATATGACCACATTTTGAACTTGGATATTTTGACTTGTCAAGAAGCCATGTTTCAATAGACACTATTGAAAACTTAACGTTAAGATTTAATATCCAATACCTCAAAACATCCATATGATGGTATTCTACTCTCATTCAATAAATGGAGCCACGATGTCCATATCTATAAATGAAGTCCTCTATCTATTAACAGATGAATACCACCAAACTATCGAGGATAGACTATGCTATATAATCTTACTCATTGATAGCTCAAATGATAACACTTGCAACCATAAGTCCACCTTTTATCTTAAGTTGTGAATATTATTCAAGACTAACTAAAGAATTGTGTCTACCTCATACATATCTAGATGTATGAACAATTCTTCTTTTCTCATAGTCTTTTGACCTTATGATTATTTACTTTTGACAATTATAATAATTAAACTATAAATGCTATAAGATTTTTTAAACTAGAAATCACTTTATTAATATGAAAAGATTGTCAAATACATTATTCCACTCTTGCTATCGAGCATAATCCCAACAGCATATAGAGAGAAATTATCATCTAATCAGAGAGATAGTGTAGAGAGAAGATGTGATCGTTACCAAGAAAGCCTCACAAGACAATCATGTTGATCCATTTACGAAGACCTTACCGGCTAAAGTGTTTTTGAGTCACCTAGATTGTATAGGGTTACGAAACATGCCTCACATGCTTTAGTGCAAGTGGTAGATTGTTGGGGTTTATTCCCTAAAGATGTAATTTGTAAATGGATTTGTGAAATAAATAAAAGAAAAGTTCAATTCATTCTTGATGTCTTGTTTATTTTATAGGTTGTGCATATTAACATCCTAGATTGCCGGATGTAACCTCGATATGTGTTTATGAGTGTCATATACAGATGGATACAGTAAGAGACGTGCAGTCTAAAGAGTCAACAGATAGCAAATAAAGTTGGGTATTTTATTTGCGGTTAATCTGTAGTTGTGGCCCATTCCGTAATGTACAATGATTATATCCTGAATCATTCATATGAGATATATGAATGAAGGCACCTTGTATGATGTGATCATATAGGACTGGGCCATGATCTATATGAATCTCTCACCTATATCCGTTTACCGATGAGATTCGTATATATCAACTAATGATGGCTATATGTGGTGTGATCTTAATCTTGAGTGTCTTATTGATTCCTTCAAGTTAGATCGTGGTCTTTAATATACCATGGGCGAGGTCAGATGTAATTCCTGATCAAAATACTTCATATATTGGGATTGCGGTTTGGCTTATGGCTGGGAAGGTTTGTACACAATAGTGGAATCCACTCCTTGTTGTGAGAAGTAGACAATAGTTCCCTTAAGGGTTGATTCGAGGCTTGAACAATTTGAGCGCTCTCCTAATTTCGTGAGAAAATAAGATTATTGTCCATTAAAGAATCAATGGTACTTAAGGATATATGTAATTAGAGGGGTAAAACGGATATTATGACCTAACTTTAATTATGAACTACTGTGGAGGATCACACCATATGTAATAGCTATATCGATAGACACTGAGTTGTATCGGTCTGTGTAAAAGCGTCTACAGTTGAGAGAGTGCAGCTTCAGGTTATTAGTAGAATAACACAGAAGTTAATAATCATGAAATGTTAATTAAAGAGTTTAATTAATTATTTCTGAGGATTACTGGAGCTCAAAATATTGTGGGTCCATTAGATCCTCTTACTATCCCCGATCGATTTAGGTAACATGGGTCATGGTTAATTAATTGGATTGTCCAATTAATTGTGTTACAAAAGTGACATGTTTTTTTTATGAATAAATTGAATAATGAGATTATTTAATTAATGAATAATGGTGACTAAATAAATTAAATAATAAGATTATTTAATAATGTTATTAATCACTAAACGGAGGATGTTAGTTAATATTTGATTTTAAATAGAATAAGATAATATGATTATTTTATTTTATTAAATTAAATATTTGAAATTGAATTTAAAATGTTTAAATTCAAAATAAATATTTAATTATCTTTTAAAGATATGAGATATTTTAAAAGATTTAAAAATCAAATAAAAAATACCATTTGTTTTTAAAAGGATAAAATATATATTACTCTTTTTGAAAAAAAAATGCATAACACTTGAATGCACATTAAAAAAAAAAAAAACGCATCAGTTGAATTGATGTGTGTGAATGCGTGTTAAAAAAGAATAAAACATAACACATTAAAGCCATATCCGTTTTGTTTTTTCTTTTACTCTTGGGAACATGCAAGTTTTTTAGACTTGCACAGTAAAGTTTTTTATTTTGGTGTTTGTGAACTTTAAATATAAATATATAAGATATTTTTTTAAGAACTAGAATTGTTCGAGTTGTTTTCTCTAAGAAGAAATAGTTTCTTTGTTTTTTCTATACATCCTTTTATGTTTCTGAGTACGTGACGCGCCCATACGCAGTTACCAGTTCTGGGAATAGCTAGGAAGATCAGTGGTACAGACTAGGAGCATTGCAAGAAGTGAAGGAGCCTCTAAACGTTGGTAAGGTTCTATCTAATATCTTTTTCAGATTATTATCGATTTCAATTTCCTTATATACATATATTTTATTAGTGTAATAATATTATATGTATTAGTTCTGAAAAATTAAGATCTATGTTCATTGGTTTCTGATAAATTATGATATGTATAAAAAAAATTTAAAAACCGATTTCCGCTGCGTTACCGGTGAACGGGGTTCTAAAAGAGGAAGCCTTATGTGATGAGTTTTGGGTTCTTGCTATGCAAGAAGAGCTAAACCAATTTGAAAGAAATGAGGTTTGGACTCTAGTTCCTAGACCCAAACACACTAATGTCATTGGCACCAAATGGGTATATAGGAACAAGTCAGATGAGGATGTCAATATTGTATGAAACAAGGCTAGACTTGTAGCACAAAGATACTCTCAAATTAAAGGTATCGATTTTGAGGAGACTTTTGCTCTAGTTGCCCATATTGAGTCCATTAAGCTTCTCTTGTCCATATCATGTGTGCACAAGTTTAAATTACATCAAATGGATGTTAAGAGTTCATTCCTCAATAGCTTCTTACAAGAGGAAGTGTTTGTAGAACAATCCAAGGGGTTTGTGGATCCATACCACTCCAACCATGTCTATCGCCACAAGAAAGCTTTATACGGGTCGAGGGTATGGTATGAGTGTCTCACTCTCTATCTTGTTGACAATGGCTATTCAAAAGGTAGTGTTGACAAGACGTGTTTATCATAGGAAACGAATATGAGCTTTCATAGCATTAAAACAAATATCAAGTGATCCATGTAAGTTCGTGTGGATTGGGGATCTTGACGGGCTATCTAAATTTAAGCTCCAATAGGCACAACCGAATCACAATCAACAATTGACTCACTTAGGTCTGATCTATTAATTAGTTCATTCCACTAAAGAACTAAAATTGAACTCTTAAATAAAGATAGACTAAGTAAATATTTCTCATTAATACCCTAGACAATCTTAATAGAGGTGGTGTATCCTCGTGAATAATACCAGTAATCGCCAAGAGCTCATAAACCGCCTATAACTCTCTAAGTTACCATATTTACTCATACGACCACATTTTGAACTAGGATATTTTGACTTCTCCGGAAGCCATGTTTTAATAGATACTACTGAAAAATTAAAGTTAAGATTTAGTATCCAATACCTCAAAACATCCATATGATGATATTCTACTCTCATTTAATAAATGGTGCCACGATGTCCATATCTATAAATGAAGTCCTCTATCGATTAACAAATGAATACCACGAAACTATCGAGGATAGACTATGCTACATAATCGTACTCATTGATTGCTCAAATGATATTACTTGCAACCATAAGTCCATCATTTATCTCAAGATTGAGATAAACTCTTCGATTGTCTTCAAATAAAAACTTTTATCCATTGACGATTCTAGATAAAGTATTTTATTGTGATCCAATTCAATGCACCTAGTGCACTAGATTATTTTGTCCAAATACACCACACTTTGACGATTTTAGACTCATCATAACACATTTGATCCCACTCAAATGCTAGCAAAAGAATCTACAACTTTGACAAGATAAAGGCACCCAACCTTTATCTTAAGTTGTGAATATTATTCAAGACTAACTAAAGAATTGTGTCTACCTCATACATATCTAGATGTATGAACAATTCTTCTTTTTTCATAGTCTTTTGACCTTATGATTGTTTACTTTTGACAATTATAATAATTAAACCATAAACGATGTAAGATTTGTTAAACTAGAAATCACTTTATTAATATGAAAAGATTGTCAAATACATTATTATACTCTTGCTATCGAGCATAATCCTAACAATCTCCCACTTGCTCTATAGCAAATGTGTCATATATCTCATCCCTATGTTCTCTAGATGCCCATCAAAACTCTTTTATGGAAGAGCCATTGTAAAGGGATCCGGTAGATCATCTGCTAATGCGATCTTGGTAATCGTCACGCCACCCCTATGCATAATTTCCCTCAGAGGTGATACTTTCTTTCAATGTGTTTCTCTCTCTTATGTCTTCTCTGTTCTCTCGAATTAGCCGTTGCTCTATTATTGTCACAATAGATAGTGATCTGTTTATTCACATTTGAAACCACTTTCAAGTCAATCAAGAATTGGCGGAGCCTGACAACCTCTTTAGCAGCCTCGCACGCTGCAACATACTCGGCTTCCATGGTGGAATTGGTAGTACAAGATTGCTTGATACTCCTCCATATGATTGCCCCTCCTCCAATAGTAAACATAGATCCTGATGTTGATCTCCTGGAGTCAAAATTTAACTGAAAATCAGAATCTGTAAACCCAAAGGAAATTAAATCCAATCCAGAGTATACAAGCATATAATCTCTCGTTCTCCTAAGATACTTGAAAATATGCTTGATAGTTGTCCAGTGATCTAGACCAGGTTTCGATTGAAACCTGCTAACTATGCACACATCAAAATAAATATCTGGTCTAGTACAGAGCATTACATACATGAGACTTCCAACTGCCGATGCATATGGAACCCAACTAATGAATTGCTCTTCATGCTCATTCTTCAGAACTTGTTCCTTAGAATGTTTGATTCCATGTCTGAAATGTAACATACCTTTCTTGGAATCTTGCATGGAAAACCTAGACAAGATTTTATATATGTATAAAGCTTGGGATAATGAAATCATTTTATTCTTTCTACCCCTTATGACTTGGATTACAAGAATATAACTTGCTTCTCCTAAGTCCTTCATATCAAATTGTTTTGCTAACCATACTTTTATTGATGTCAACACACCTACAACATTTCCGATGAGTAGTATATCATCAACGTAAAGAACTAGGAAAACCAACTTGTCGCCTTTAATCCTTTTGTATACACAAGGTTCTTCAAGGTTTTGAATAAATACAAAACTTTTCATGGCTTGATCGAACCTTATGTTCCAGGATCTGGACACTTGCTTCAATCCATATATGGATCTTTGCAACTTTCATACCCTTTCCTCTTGGCCAATAAATATGTGTTAGGCGGAAAAGCTATAAAAATAGCTTAATATATTATTTTTATTATTATTATTTAATTAAATGGAAATTAATTAATTTGTTGATTAATTAATTATTTAATTAAAAGTCAAAATCTTTTTCCTAATAGGAGATGGTCTCCAAAAATTATACTATTGTTGGTAGCATAATTAATATTTGATATTTAAATAAATAGAAGGAATCATTTATCTAATCAAATTAGGAAGTCTTTAATATGGTTACAAATACACTATTGAGTTGGATTAGGAGTCTTGGTGTAGGAAAGAATTATTTTGGGAAAAGGATTATTGGTCACCAAGTAAAACTACCTAATGGTAGAATTCTTCTTTGAAAAGGATTCTTAACCACCAAGTAAATCCACCTAAGTAAAGGATTCTTAACTTCCAAGTAAATCCTTCTTAGGAGAGGATTTGTGATCCTTTATATAGTACCTCTAAATTTTGGCCAATGCATGATTTTAAGCTCCAAATTTCATGCAAGCCAAAACAAATTTAGAGAGAGGAAAAATTCGGCCATTAGATAATTCTAAGAAGAAAAATTCTGTCAAGCCCTAATTTTTTTTCTAAAAGAGTTTTCGGCCACCATTGAGTTTTGAGTATAGAGAATTCGGTTCTTGCTCTAGATTAATTCATCCAACTCTTAAGACTGGTGTGTGATAATTCAGGAAAGAGAAAAAGGAAGAAATAACGTTTTGTATTTGATAGTTCACTAGTAGCCTTTACATTAAAAGGTTCTGTGTACAACATCAAATAAAGGTTCACGCAAGTTTCAATCAAATTGATTGATAATTCACAAGTAACCTAACATTCTTTGTTTTCTCCTTGGAGGATTATTGTGACTAACAAAGAGAAAGATTTTGTTTGTTTTCATCCTTAGGTATACAATTTAAAGAAACGGAGCCCCCACTCCTAGGTGATTCACGTTCGTTATTGGATTGAAAGATCTTGCGGATTCAATTTGGCGCTAGTTCAACCGTCACTAGAAAAAGGTACGACAATTTTTATATACATTAGTTAATCTAGGGTTAAGGTTCTTGTTATTAAAAAAGGGAAAAAATTTATTTATACCCAAACCCAAATTTTTGTTTTGCTCATGCTTCGTTGCGTGGGTTTTTCCCTACAATTAGTATCAGAGATAGGTTGTACCCTTGATTAATTGATGTATTTGTTCATGAATCTTTTTTTTTATTCTATATATGCATGTTTTAGAAAGATATGACACTCTAGGTATTCACATATATATTTACATTGGAATGTATGAATATATATATATATATATATATATATATATATATGTTTTATATGTGGTTTGTTGTTGTTCAATTTTGGTCCTAGAATTTCAATGTATTTTTGTTTTGGGATTGTAAGAAGAAGGGTGGTCTATCATCGCCATAATTTTCTTCTTGGTAGTTGCTAAGTTTTTTTTTATTTTATTTTGCTGTTGTAATAAAAAAAAAACTACAGTATTTTTATTTATAATTCTTCTGTAATACACTCAAGTATCGAAGACTTGAAGGTTTGAAGAATTGGAAGCAACCGAAACAAGTTTGGGACAGTACGAGGCATAGCAACAAACGTGCGTGCGAAGAGCACGCGGCCACGTTTGTTGTGGCATGGGCTACGCACGACAGCCCTATAAAAGCCTTGGCAGCCCTTTATGGGGTTGTGGCATGTGCATGCCCATGGGTAGGGAGCCAAGGGTGCGCACGCCTATAGGAGGCAGCCATTGGAGTACAACAAAGAAGGTTGCGTGAAGACTTGTTCGCCAAGAAAGGAGTTTTTTTGTATTCCAAGACATGTAATTTACTTGCTTTTCTAGGATGGACCAAAATTGTAGCTATTTTTTTTTTTTGTAAATATTGCAATGTTTGTCATTGTTTGATAACATGTCATATATAATAGGAGTGCCACTCATATATATCTTTTGGTATGAACATGTATAGAATGGTTTAGGTATCTAATTTGGCATCTAGATAACTTGGTAAATCATTCTTTAGAATTCGATCACACGCCTTAAATAATTGAGTGGGAGAAGGTGTTTTGAAACACCTACGGCCTCCAAGTTTAGTTAAGCTTTACGTTACGTGTAATAACCTCCCAAGAGGTATTCATGAATGGAATTTAGCAAGATACTTCCTTACAAGGATAGACAAGACAATTAGCCCAAACGATATCTACTTCCAAAGGAGGGATATTCATAAGGGATTATATTGAAGGTTGATAACTTGGTAACACACTCAATGTAATTTTATTAATATCCTCCCAAGATCTCTTGTTAATAAATTGCAAGGCTAAAATTGAAAATGTTGGTTGTTATGTTAACAATTAGGTGGGACCTAGTCCAACTAGTAAATGTTGTGACATTTATGGGTGTTGGATCACTGTTGGATTTTTACGATTGAATTATTTTATTTTATTCAAGAAAATTATTCAAAATTGCGTTATCATGATTACTTACTTATATAATTTTTGTTATTGTCAAGAAATCATGACCCTATCCCTAATCAAAATCTAAAAGATAATACTTTAACTAATGATAATTATGTCACATGGAAAAGGGAAAATTGGGTTATTGTTGTAAGTTGAAAAACCGTAAGTTCATTTAGTCTATTCCAAAACCACCAAACTAATAAATCTACTCAAAAGCAAAGAGATGAGTATCAGTAGTGGAAGTCTTCAGATGAGATGGCTAAATGTACATTACATTATGGTCATCATCTCTGACGTGTTGCAACAGCAACATGAAGGAATGGAGACTACTGCTAAAATAATGATGTCTCTATAGGAGATATTAGCTATGAGGCCTAGGACGACTAAGAGAGAGGTAGTGACTGCTTTCATGAGTCTTAGGATGAAACCTCGATAGGCTGTGAATCATAGCACATCTCAACATTGCTAAAATGAATGGTGCTGAGATAGATGGTGAGACGAAAATTGATATGATTGTCAACTCACTATCAGATTCCTTTGATCAGCTCAAGTTGGACTACACCTTGAACAATAAGGAAAACATCTTGCAAGGCCTGATGAAAGATGATCAAATCATCGAGAAAATCCTTGTGTAAGGTAAGGGTTAAGAGATTCATACGGTTAGTAAAGTTGCTTTTATTAAGATCTTCCAGAAGGTCAAGAAACAACAGAAGAAAAAACAACTTGGGCCTAACAAGAAGTCGTTACCGGGAAAGAAAAAGACTGAATATGAATGAATTCAACTTGCATTTAGGCAATGGAGCATTGGTGTCTACTAGTGTAGTGGGAGATATTAGAATCAATTTAGATTATTATAGGCATTTAGTTTTAATAAACGTTTATTATGTACCACAATTCAAGAGGAATTTAATTTCGGTCTCTTGTCTAAATAAATTTGTATATTCGGTTACTTTTAATAAAGGTTTTGTTATTAGTAAGAATAACAAATTTGTTTGTAAAGGTACATTGGAAAACGGTTTACTCTATTTTCATAAAAATATCTCTCACTAGATAGACACGGATCAACAGAACCTAATCATAAAAGAGTAAAATTATCAAAAGATGAAACCTACCTATGGCATTTGCGCTTAGGTCATATTAACCTTAATAGGATTAAAAGATTGGTAAGTGAAGAGCCTCTAAGTGATTTAAAGGTTGATGATCTACCAACTTGTGAATCTTGTTTGGAAGGTAAAATGACAAAAAGGTCATTTATGACCAAAGGCACAAGAGCCATCGAATGTTTAGGATTGATACACACTGATGTGTGTGGACCTATGAGCATTCAAGCTAGAGGTGGATATGAGTACTTCATCACTTTCACGGATGATCACTTAAGATTTGGCTATGTGTATCTCATGAGACATAAGTCGGATGCTTTTGACATGTTCAAAGCATTTAAAGCTGAAGTTGAAAATCAGCTTGAGAAACGTATAAAAATCTTGAGGTCTGATCATAGTGGAGAATATCTATCTGGTGAGTTCCCGTAATATCTTATTGATAATGAGATAATTTCTTAGTTTCTTGCACCAGGCACAGCTCAATAAAACGGGGTTGCAGAAAGGAGAAATAAAACTCTTTTGGAAATGGTTAGGTCTATGTTGAGTTGTTCAACACTCCTTAATTATTTTTGGGGATATGCTTTACTAATCGCAATGTACATTCTAAACGATGTGCCATTTAAGTCGGTTCCTAAAACACCGCATGAGTTGTGGACCGGGCGAAAGCCTAGTTTACAACACTTAAGGATATTTGGATGTCCTGCGCACTTGTTAAAAGGAAAGACAGAAAAGATGGAATCATGTTCAGAAACATGCATATTTGTAGGGTATCCAAAAGGAATAAAAGGACATTATTTTTATGGTCTTTCAAATCTTAAAGTATTTGTTTTGACAAATGTTAAATTTCTGGAATTTGACTATATGAATAATTTTGTGCCTAAAAGTAGAATTGTCCTGAATGAGCTTTTAGAAGACACAATTCCACAAGAGGTTTCGTAACCAAACGCAATTGTAAGTTCCGTACCAATACAAGATCAACAATCTACCATACCTCGTTATAGTGGGAGGGTTAGTAGAAGAGATACATCGGTCTAGGAGAATCTATAGGGAATCTTCCGGACGACATGATCCCTATACGTAAAAAGAAGCAATGAAAGATGTTTATTGTCGCCATTGGCAAAAGGCAATGCAATCCAAAATTGAATCTATGTTCAAAAACAAAGTCTGGTCTCTTGTAGACTTGCGTAAAGGGATAAAACCCATCGGGTGCAAATGGGTATACAAGAGGAAAAGAGGAATGGATGGAAAGGTGAAAACCTTTAAAGCTAGATTGGTAGCTAAAGGTTATACACAGAAGAAAGGTATCGATTATAAAGAAACCTTCTCTCCTGTAGCCATGCTTAAATCCATTAGGATACTCTTATCCATTGCGGCATATCTAGACCTAGTTGGCAAATGGACGTCAAGATAACTTTCCTTAATAGAAGTCTTGACGAAAGCATCTACATGAAGCAACCAAAAGGATTCATTGAAAAAGGTAAAAGGAAAAGGGTATGCAATTTGTAAAGATTCATATATGGATTGAAGCAAGCATCCAGATCCTGGAACATAAGGTTCGATCATGCCGTGAAAAGTTTTGGATTTATTCAAAACCTTGACGAACCTTTTGTATACAAAAGGATTAAAGGTGACAAGTTGGTTTTTCTAGTTCTTTACGTTGATGATATACTACTTATCAGAAACGATATAGGTGTATTGACATCAATAAAAGAATGGTTAGCAAAATAATTTGATATGAAGGACTTACGAAAAGCAAGTTATATTCTTGGTATCCAAGTCATAAGGGATAGAAAGAATAGAACGATTGCATTATCCCAAGCTTCATACATAGATAAAATCTTTCATAGGTTTTCCATGCAAGATTCCAAGAATGGTATGTTACCTTTCAGACATGGAATCAAACTTTCTAAGGAACAAGTTCCTAAGAATGAGCATGAAGAGCAATTCAAGAGTAGGGTTCCATATGCATCGGCAGTTGGAAGTCTCATGTATGCAATGCTCTAAACTAGACCAGATATTTGTTTTGCTGTGGGCATAGTTAGCAGGTTTCAATCGAAGCCTAGTCCTGATCACTAGACGGCAGTTAAGCATATTTTCAAGTATCTTAGGGGAACGAGAGATTTTATGCTTGTATACTCTGGAGGTGATTTAATTCCCATTGGGTATACAGATTCTGACTCTAGCAGATCAACATCAGGATTTGTGTTTACTATTAGAGGAGGGGCAATCTTATGGAGAGGTATCAAGCAATCTTGTATTGCCGATTCCACCATGGAAGCCGAGTATGTTGCCGTATGAGAGGCTGCTAAAGAGACTGTCTGGCTCCGCCAATTCTTGATTGACTTGGAAGTGGTTCCTGATGCGAATAAGCTTATTACTATCTATTGTGACAATAGTGGAGCAGTGGCTAATTCGAGAGAACGAAGAAGTCATAAGAGAGGGAAACACATTGAAATAAAGTATCACTTTTTGAGAGAAATTGTGCATAGGGGTGACATGACGATTACCAAGATTGTGTCAACAAAAAATCTAGCGGGTCCCTTTACAAAGGCTCTTACATAAAAGAGTTTCGATGAGCATCTAGAGAACTTGGGGATGAGAGATATGACACATTTGCTATAGAGCAAGTGGGAGATTGTTGGGATTATGCTCGATAGCAAGAATGTAATAATGTATTTGTCTATCTTTTCATATTAATAAAGTGATTTCTTATTTTACAAATCTTATAGCATTTATTGTTTAATTATTATAATTGTCAAAAGCAAATAATCATAAGGTCAAATGATTATGAGAAAATAAGAATTGTTCATATATCTAGATATGTATGAGGTAGACACAATTCTTTAGTTAGTCTTAAATAATATTCACAACTTAAGATAAAAGATTGGGCGTCTTTATCTTGTCAGGGTTGTAGATTCTTTTGCTAGCATTTGAGTGGGATCAAATGTGTTATGATGAGTCTAAAATCATCAAAGTGTGGTGTCTTTGGGCAAAAGAATCTAGTGCACCAGGTGCATTGAATTGGATCACAATAAAATACTTTATCTAGAACCGTCAATGGATAAAACTTTTTCATTTGAAGACAGTCGGAGAGTCTATCTCAATCCTGAGATAAATGATTGACTTACGGTTGCAAGTGTTATCGTTTGAGCTATCAATGAGTACGATTGTGTAGCATAGTCTATCCTCGATGGCTTGGTGGTTTTCATTTGTTAATCGATAGAGGACTTCATTTATAGATATGGACATCGTGGCTCCATTTATTAAATGAGAGTAGAATACCATCATATGGATGTTTTGAGGTATTGGATATTAAATCTTAACGTTAAGTTTTCAATAGTGTCTATTGAACATGGCTTCTGGACAAGTCAAAATATCCAAGTTCAAAATGTGGTCATATGAGTAAATATGGTAACTTGGAGAGCTATAAGCGATCTATGAGCTCTTGTCGATTATTGGTATTTTTCACGAGGATACACTTCCTCTAATAAGGTTGTTTAGGGTATGAATGAGTAACATCAACTTATTCTCTCATTATTTAAGAGTTCAATTTTAGTTATTTAGTGGAATGATTTAAAATTATTATATCAGACTTAAGTGAATCGTTTGTTGATTGTGAATGGGTTGTGTCTATTGGAGCTTAAATTTAGATAGCCCGCCAAGATCCCCAATCCACACGAACTTGCATGGGTCACTTGATATATTCTACCGGACCAATTTAGGGGTCCATCTAGAATTGTATGAAGGCATGTGAACTAAGGTCCAATGGATTTAATAAAATAAGAAAAATAATATATGGCCCATATAATGGTTTTGGGCGGAAAAACTATATAGTTTAGCTTAAATATATTATTTTTTATTTTATTATTTAATTAAATGGAAATTAATTAACTTGTTGATTAATTAATTATTTAATTAAAAGTCAAAATCTTTTTCCTAATAGAAGATGGTCTCCTAAAATTATACTATAGTTGGGAGTATAATAAATATTAAAGACTATATTTGATATTTAGATAAATAAAAGAAATTATTTATCTAATCAAATTCGGAAGTCTCTTTAATATGGTTACAAATAAACTATTGAGTTGGATTAGGAGTCTTGGTGTAGGAAAGAATTCCTTTTGGAAAAAGATTCTTGGTCACCAAGTAAAACTACCTAATGGCAAAATTCTTCTTTGAAAAGGATTCTTAACCACCAAGTAAATCCACCTAAGAAAAAGATTCTTAACTACAAAGCAAATCCTTCTTAGGAGAGGATTTATGATCCTATATATAATACCTCTAAATTTATGCCAAGGCATGATTTTAAGCTCCAAATTTCGTGCAAACCAAAGCAAATTTAGAGAGAGGAAAAATTCGGCCATTAGATAATTCTAAGAAGAAAAATTTGGACAAGCCCTAATTTTTTTAAAAAAAGAGTTTTCAGCCACCATTGAATTTTGAGTATATAGAATTTGGTTTTTGCTCTAGATAAATTCATCCAACTCTAAAAATTGGTGTGTCATAATTCAGGAAAGAGGAAATGGAAGCAAGAACGGTTTGTATTCGATAGTGCACTAGTAGCCTTTACATTAAAATGTTTTGTGTACAACATCGAATCAAGGTTCACACGAGTTTCAATCAAATTGATTGATAATTCACAAGTGCCCTAACATTGTTACTTTTCTTTTTGGAGGATTATTGTGACTAACAAAGACAAAGATTTTGTTTGTTTCCATCCTCAGGTATAGAATTTAAAGAAATGGAGCACACACTCCTAGGTGACTCACGTTCGTGTTGGATTGGAAGATCTTACAGATTTAGTTCGGTGCTAGTTCAATCTTCACAAGAAAAAAGTATGACACTTTTTATATACATCAATTAATCTAGGATTAAGGTTTATTAAAAAAGGGTAAATTTTTATTTATACCCAAACCCTACTTTTTTGTTTTTTTCACGCTTCCGTTGCGTGGGTTTTTCCATACATAGCTTCCAATCTAGCTTTAAAGGTTTCCACCTTTCCAACCTTTCCTCTTTTCCTCTTGTATACCCACTTGCACCCTATGGGTTTTATCCCTTTAGGTAAGTCTACAAGAGACCAGACTTTGTTTTTGAACATAGATTCAATTACGGATTGCATTGCCTTTTGCCAATGAAGACAATCAACATCTTCTATTGCTTCCTTGTACGTATAGGGATCATTCTCCTATACCGATGTATCCGTCGGGTTGTTTACTAACCCTCCCACTACGATGAGGTATGGTAGATTATTGATCTTGAGTTGATACGGAACTTACAATTGGGTTAGGTTGCGAAACCTCTTGTGGAATTATATCTCCTGAAAGCTCATTCAGGACAATTCTACTTTTTGGTAAAAAATTATTCATATAGTCCTCTTCCAGAAATGTAGCATTTGTCGAAAAAAATACTTTAAGATCTGAAGGACTATAGAAATAATACCATTTTACGCCTTTAAATACCCTACAAATATGCATGTTTCTGAACATGACTCCATCCTTTTGTCTTTCCTTTTAACACGTGCGCAGGACATCCAAATATCCTTAAGTGTTGTAAACAAGGCTTTCACCCTGTCCATAACTCATGCGGTGTTTTAGGAACCGACGTAGATGGTACATCGTTTAGAATGTAAAGCATATCCCCAAAAAGAATTAGGAAACGTTGAATAACCCAACATAGACCTAACCATATCCAAAAGAGTTTTATTTTTATTTTCTGCCACCCCATTTTGTTGAGGTGTACCTGGTGCAGAAAACTGAGAAATTATCCCATTATCAATAAGATATTGTTGAAACTCACCAGATAGATATTCTCCACCACGATCATACCTCAAGATTTTTATGCATTTCTCAAGCTGATTTTCAACTTCAGCTTTAAATGCTTTGAACATGTTAAAAGCATCTGACTTATGTCTCATGAGATACACATAGCCAAATCTTGAGGGATCATCTGTGAAAGTGATGAAGTACTCATATCCACCTCTAGCTTGAATGCTTATAGGTCCATACACATCAGTGTGTATCAATCCTAAACATTCGATGGCTCTTGTGCCTTTTGTTGTAAACAACCTTTTGGTCATTTTACCTTCCAAACAAGATTCACAAGTTGGTAGATCATCAACCTTTAAGCCACTTAGAGGTCCGTCACTTACCAATGTTTCAATCCTATTTAGGTTAATATGACCTAGGCACAAATGCTGTAGGTAGGTTTCATCTTTTTTATAATTTTACTCTTTTATGATTAGGTTTCGTTGGTTCCGTGTTTAACAAGTGAGAGATATTGCCGTACAAATAGAATAAACCATTTTCCAATGTATCTTTGTAAATAATTTTGTCATTCTTACTAATATTAAAAGCTTTATTAAAAGTAACTGAATTAAACAAGAAACTGAAATTGAATTTCTCTTAAATTGAGGTACATAATAAACGTCTATTAAATCTAAATGCCTATAAGAATCTAAACTAATTCTAATATCTCCCACTGAACTAGCAGACACCAACGCTCCATTGCCTAAACGCAAGTTGAATTTGTTCTCATTAAGCCTTCTCCTTTCCTTGAACCTCTGTAAGGAAAAATAAACATGATTAGTGGCTCCGGAGTCTATGATCCAAGAATCCATAGATTCCGCCAAAAAACATGTTTCAAGATAATTAATATTACCTTCTTCCTTCTTGTTTTGAAACTTTAGGCAATTTATTTTCCAATGTCCCTTTTAACCACAATAGAAACACTTCCCTTTGATCTTGGTTACTTTCTTTGTCTCTTTCATAGTAGGTCCTAGCTGTTTTTTCTTTTGTTGTTTCTTGACCTTCTTACGGTTCTTAACAAGAGTAACTTTAGCTACGATATGAATCTCTTAACCCTTGCCTTTCATAAGGATTTTTTTCATGCTTTGAACATCTTGCATCAGGCCTTCCAAGGTGTATTCCTTATTATTCAAGGCGTAGTCCAACTTGAATTGATCAAAGTAATCTGACAACGAGTTGACAATCATGTCAATTGTTGTCTCACCATCTATCTCAGTACCATTCAGTTCAGCAATGTTGAGATGTGCTATGACTTTCATTATGTGATCTTTCACACACTGTCCAGGTTTCATCCTAAGATTCATAAAAGCTGTCATCGCCTCTCTCTTAGTCGTCCTATACCTCATAACAAACATCTCCTTTAGAGACATCATTATATCGACAGCAGTCTCCACTCCTTTATGTTACTGTTGCAACATGTCAGGGATGATGGTCATAATGTAACATTTAGCCATCTCATCAGAAGACTCCCACTGCTGATACTCATCTCTTTGCTCCTGAGTAGATTCATTAGTAGCAGTAGGTCGTTCAGGAGTGCACGGAATGAACTTATGCTTTTCGGATTGCAATAAAAGCCCAATTTTCCATTTCCATGTGACATAATTATCACCAGAAAGTATTGTCTGTTAGGATGTTGATTAAGGATGGGGTCATGTTTTCTGAACAATAACAAAAATTATATAAGTAAATAATCATGACAAAGCACTTTAGAATATTTATCTTGAATTATATATAAAATAATTCAATCGTAAAATTCAACAGTGATCCAACACCCATAAATGTCACGCCTCCTTTGGGAGTTCGCACCATTTACTAGGTGGACTGGGTCCCATCTAATTGTTAACATAACAACCAACGTTTTAAATTTTAGCCTTGCAAATTTTTTAACAAGAACACTTTGAAGGATATTAATAAAATTACATTGAGTGTGTTACCAAGTTATCGACCTTCAATATATTCCCTCACGAATATTCCGTCTTTAGGAGTAGATATCGTTTGGGTTAATTGTCTAGTCTATCCTTGTAAGGAAGTATCTTACTAAATTCCATTCATGAATACCTCTTGGGAGGTTATTACACAAAACATAAAGCTCAACTAAAATTGGAGGCCGTAGGTGTTCCAAAACACCTTCTCCCACTCAATTATTTAAGGAGTGTGATCGAATTCCAAAGAATGATTTACCAAGTTATCTAAATGCCAATTTAGATACCTAAACCATTCAATGCATGTTCATACTAAAAGAGATGTATGAGTGGAACTCCTATTCTATATGACATGTTATCAAACAATGACAAACATTGCAATATTTACAAAAATATAAATAACTGCAATTTTGGTCCATTCTAGAAAAGAAAGTAAATTACATGTTTTGGAATACAAAAAACTCCTTTCTTGGCGAACAAGTCTTCATGCAACCTTCATCGTTTGGACTCCCTCGGCTGTCTCTCATGGGCGTGCACACCATTGGTTTCGATAAGGCTGCTGCGCGCAACCCATGCCCAAACAATCGTGGTTGAGTGCTTTTCGCACGCACGTTTGTTTCTATGGCTCGCACGGTCCCAAACTTGTTCCTGTTGCTTCCAGTCCTTCTAACCTTCGAGTCTTCGATACTTGAATGTATTATAGAAGGATTTTAAATAAAAAAAAATACTGCAGTTTTTTTTTATTATAATATAGTGCAACTTTTTTTATTGCAACAACAAAATAAAATTAAAAAACTTAGTAACTACCAAGAAGGAAATTATGGCGATGATAGACCACCTTTCTTGTTACAATCTCAAAATAAAAATACATTGAAATTCTAAGACCAAAATTGAGCAATAACAATCCACATATAATATATATATATATCCATACATTCCAATGTACATATATATGTGAATACCTAGAGTGTCATCTCTTTCTAAAACATGCATATATACAATAAGAAGAAAAAAATTCACATACACATGCATCAATTAATCAAGGGTACAACCAACCTCTGATACCAATTGTAGGGAAAAAACCCATGCAGTGGAAGCGTGAGAAACTTAGAATTAGGGTTTGGTATAAATAAAAAAAATCACTTTTAATAACAAGAACCTTAACCCTAGATTAGTTGATGTATATTAAATTATCGTACCTTTTTCTCGTGACGATTAAACTAGCGTCGAATTGAATCCGCAATATCTTCTAATCCAATCACGAACGTGAATCACTTAGGAGTGTGGGTTCCCCTCTTTTAATTGTATACCTGAGGTGTAGGGAAAAAACGGTTCAAAACGCAACGAAAGCGTGATAAAAGTGAAAACTAGGGTTTGCGTATAAATAATAGAAATTCCTTTTATGTAACGAGAACCTTAACCCTAGATTAATTGATGTATATAAAAAGTGCCGTACATTTTTCTCTTGACGATTAAACAAGCTGCGAATTGATTCCGCAAGATCTTCCAATCCAATCACGAACGTGAATCACCTAGGAGTGTGGGCTCCCTTTCTTTAAATTGTATACCTGAGGATGGAGACAAATAAAAATATTTTCTTTGTTAGTTACAAATATCCTTCAAGAGAAAAATCCAAGAACGTCTGGTCACTTGTGAATTATCAATCTATTTGATTGAAACACGCCTGAACCCCGATTTGATTTTGTACACAAAACCCTTTTGATGTAAAGGATACTAGTGTACAACCAAAAACAAAAGCGTTCTCTTTTTCTCTTTTCTCCTTTGCCGAATTCTACACTATTTATCTATGAGTTGATAGAATTTTGTCTAGAGCAAAAACTAAATTTTTCACCCTTAAAATTCTCTCTTGCTAGGCCAAATTCTCTCTTGAAAATTACCTAGCATGGCCGAAATTTTCATCATAGAATGCTTCGGGCTGTCCGAAAATCTCACACACACACACACATATATATAGGATCATAAATCCTTTCCTAAAAAGGATTTACTTGGTTGACAAGAATCATTTCCTTAGATGGATTTATTTGGTAGTTAAGAATCCTTATCTAAAAGGAATTCTATCCTTTTGTATATATACATGGGCTGACCGAATTTCATAGGATATAGATTAAGATCACAAATCCTTTCCTAAGAAGGATTTACTTAGTAGTTAAGAATCCTTTCCTTCGGTAATTTACTTGGTGGTTAAGAATCCTTTTCAAAAAAGAAATTCTATCCTCAACCAAGACGCCTAATCCAACTCAATAGTGTATTTGTAACCATAAATAATTCCTTTTATTCAAATATAGTCTTTAATATTAATTATACTACCAACAATAGTATAATTTTAGGAGACCATCTCCTAATAGAAAAAGATTTTGACTTTTAATTAAATATTTAATTAATCAAACAAATTAATTAATTTCCACTTAATAAAATAATAAAATAAAATAATATATTTAAGCTATTTTAAATAGCCTTGCTGCCCATACCATATATATGGGCCATATATTTTTTTTCTTACTTTATTAAATCTGTTGGACATTAATAAAAAGTCCACATGTGAACTAAAACCTATTCTTAAAAAACAAAAGAGTTCACATGCCTTTATACAATTCTAGATGGACCCCTAAATTGGTCTGGTAGATAATATCAAGTGATCCATGCAAGTTCGTGTGGATTGGGGATCTTGGTGGGCTATCTAAATTTAAGCTCCAATAGACACAACCCAATCACAATCAACAATGATTCACTTAGGTCCGATCTATTTAATTTTAGTTCATTCCACTAAAGAACTAAAATTGAACTCTTAAATAAAGATAGAATAAGTTGATGTTACTCATTCATACCCTAGACAACCTTATTGGAGAAAGTGTATCCTCGTGAAGAATACCAGTAATTGCCAAGAGCTCATAGACCGCATATAGCTCTCCAAGTTACCATATTTAATCATATGACCATATTTTGAACTTGGATATTTTGACTTGTCCAGAAGCCATGTTTCAATAGACATTATTTAAAACTTAACGTTAAGATTTAATATCCAACACCTCAAAACATCCATATGATGGTATTCTACTCTCATTATATAAATGGAGCCACGATGTCCATATCTATAAATGAAGTTCTCTATCGATTAACAAATGAATACCACCAAACTATTACGGATAGACTATGCTATATAATCGTACTTATTGATAGCTCAAATGATAACACTTGCAACCATAAGTCCATCATTTATCTCAGGATTGAGATAGACTCTCTGATTGTTTTCAAATAAAAACTTTTATCCATTGACGGTTCTAGATAAATTATTTCAATTTGATCCTATTCAGTGCACCCAGTTCACTAGATTCTTTTGCCTAAAGACACCACAATTTGATCATTTTAGACTCATCATAACACATTTGATCTCACTCAACTGCTAGCAAAAGAATCTACTACTTTGACAAGATAAAGTTGCCCAACCTTTTATCTTAAGTTGTGAATGTTATTCAAGACTAACTAAAGAATTGTGTCTACCTAATACATATCTAGATGTATGAACAATTGTTCTTTTCTCATAGTCTTTTGAACTTATGATTTTTATTTTTGACAATTATAATAACTAAACTATAAATGCTATAAGATTTGTTAAAATAGAAATCACTTTATTAATATGAAAAGGTTGTCAAATACCTTATTACACTCTTGCTATCAAGCATAATCCTAACAATCTCCCACTTGCTCTATAGCAAATGTGCCATATCTCTTATCCATGTGTTCTCTAGATGCCCATCAAAACTCTTTTGTGGAAAATCCTTTGTAAAGGGATCCGCTAGATTTTCTGCTGACGCGATCTTGGTAATTGTCACGTCACCCCTATACATAATTTACCTTAGAAGGTGATACTTTCTTTCAATGTGTTTCCCTCTCTTATGACTTCTTGGTTCTCTCGAATTAGCCACTGCTCCACTATTGTCACAATAGATAGTGATCTGCTTATTCGAATCAGGAACCATTTCTAAGTCTATCGAGAATTGGCAAAGCTAGACAGCCTCTTTAGCAGCCTCACATGCGGCAACATACTCGGCTTCCTTGGTGGAATCTGCAGTACAAGATTGCTTGATACTCCTCCATATGACTGCCACTCATCCAATAGTTAACACAGATCCGGATGTTGATCTCCTTGAGTAAGAATATGACTGAAAATTAGAATTTGTATACCCAACAGGAATTAAATCCCCTCTAGTGTATACAAGCATATAATCTCTCGTTTTTCTAAGATACTTAAAAATATGCTTGACCGTCGTCCAGTGATCAGGACTAGGTTTTAATTGAAACCTGCTAACTATGCCCACAACAAAACAAATATATGGTCTAGTGAAGAGCATTACATACATGAGACTTCCAACTGCTGATGCGTATGGAACCCTACTCATGAATTGCTCTTCATGCTCATTCTTAGGAACTTGTTCCTTAGAAAGTTTGATTCCATGTCTGAAAGGTAACATACCTTTCTTGGAATCTTGCATGGAAAACCTAGACAAGATTTTATCTATGTATGAGGCTTGGGATAATGTAATCGTTCTATTCTTTCTATCCCTTATGACTTGGATACCAAGAATATAACTTGTTTCTCCTAAGTCCTTCATATCAAATTATTTTGCTAACCATTCTTTTATTGATGTCAATACACCTACATCGTTTCCGATGAGTAGTATATCATCAACATAAAGAACTAGGAAAACCAACTTGTCACCTTTAATCCTTTTGTATACACAAGGTTCATCAAGGTTTTGAATAAATCCAAAACTTTTCACGGCATGATCGAACCATATGTTCCAAGATCTAGATGTTTGCTTCAATCCATATATGGATCTTTGCAACTTGCATACCCATTCCTCTTAGCCCTTTTCAATGAATCCTTCTGGTTGCATCATGTAGATGCTTTCGTCAAGACTTCCATTAAGGAAAGTTGTCTTGACGTCCATTTTTCAAATCTCTAGGTCTAGAGATGCTGTAATGGATAAGAGTATCCTTATGGATTTAAGCATGGCAACAGGAGAGAAGGTTTCTTTATAATCGATACTTTCCTTCTGTGTATAACCTTTAGCTACCAATCTAGCTTTAAAGTTTTCCACCTTTCCATCCATTCCTCTTTTCCTCTTGTATACCCACTTGAACCCGATGGGTTTTACCCCTTTAGGCAAGTCTACAAGTGACCGGACTTTGTTTTTGAACATAGATTCAATTTCGGATTGCATTGACTTTTGCCAATGGCAACAATCAACATCTTCCATTGCTTCCTTATACGTATAGGGATCATCGTCGTCCAGAAGATTCTCTACAGATTCTCCTAGACCGATGTGTCTCTCGAGTTGTCTAACAACTCTCCCACTACGATGAGGTATGGTAGATTGTATATCTTGTGTTGGTACAAAACTTACAATTGGGCTAGGTTATGAAACCTCTTGTGGAATTGTATCTCCTAAAAGCTCATTCAGGACAATTGTACTTTTTGGCGTAAAATTATTCATCTAGTCCTTTTCCATAAATTTAGCATTTGTCATAACAAATAGTTTAAGATCTGAAGGACTATAAAAATAATATCTTTTTGTTCCTTTTGGATACCCTACAAATATGCATATTTCTGAACGGGACTCTATCTTTTTTGTCTTTCCTTTAAACACGTACGCAGGACATCAAAATATCCGTAAGTGTTGTAAACTAGGTTTTCGCCTAGTCCACAACTCTTGCGGTGTTTTAGGAACCGACTTAGATGGTATATCGTTTAGAATATACATTGCGGTTTGTAACGCATATCCCCAAAAAGAATTAGGGAGCGTTGAATAACTCAATATAGACCTAACCATATCCAAAAGAGTTTTATTTCTCCTTTCTGCCACCCTATTTTATTGAGGTGTGCCTGGTGTAGAAAACTGATAAATTATCCCATTATCAATAAGATATTGATGAAACTCACCAGATAGATATTCTCCACCACGTTCAGACCTCAAGATTTTTATGCGTTTCTCAAGCTCATTTTCCAATTCGGCTTTAAATGCTTTGAACATGTCAAAAGCATCCGACTTATGTCTCATGAGATACATATAGCCAAATCTTGAGTGATCATCCTTGAAAGTGATGAAGTTCTCATATCCACCTCTAGCTTGAATGCTCATAGGTCCACACACATCAGTGTATATCAATCTTAAACATTCGATGGCTCTTGCGCCTTTGGTCGTGAACAACCTTTTAGTCATTTTACCTTCCAAACAAGATTCACAAGTTGGTAGATCATCAACCTTTAAGTCACTTAGAGGTCCGTCACTTACCAATCTATTATTCTTATTAAGGTTAATATGACCTAGGCGCAAATGCCATAGGTTGGTTTCATCTTTTGATAATTTTACTCTTTTATGATTATGTTCCGTTGAGACCGTGTCTAACAAGTGAGAGATATTTCTATGCAAATAGAATAAACCATTTTCCAATGTACCTTTACAAATAATTTTGTCATTCTTACTAATAATAAAAGCTTTATTAAAAGTAATCGAATAACCAAATTTATTTAAACAAGAAACTGAAATTAAATTCCTCTTGAATTGAGATACATAATAAACGTCTATTAAATCTAAATGCCTATAAGAATCTAATTTGATTCTAATATCTCTCACTACACTAGTAGACACCATTGCTCCATTGCCTAAATGCAAGTTGAATTCATTCTTATTCAGTCTATTCCTTTGGCCCTTTTCACCATAAAAGAAACACTTCCCTTTGATCTTGGTTACTTTCTTGGTCTCCTTCTAAGAAGACCAAAGTTGTTTTTTCCTCTATTGTTTCTTGACCTTCTAATGGGTCTTAACAGTAGCAACTTTACCAACCATATGAATCCCTGTCTAGAGACATCATAATATCGGCAACAGTCTCAATTCCTTCATGTTGCTGTTGCAACACGTTGGAAATGATGGCCATAATGTAACGTACATTTAGCCATCTCTTTTAAAGACTTCCACTACTGATACTCATCTCTTTGCTCTTGAGTAGATTCATTAGTTTGGTGGTTAAGGAATATACATAATGAACTTATACTTTTCAGCTTGCAACAACAACCCAATATTCCTTTTCCATGTGATATAATTATCATTAGTTAAAGTATTATCTTTTAGGATATTGATTAGGGATGGGGTCATGATTTCTTTTTAATAACAAAAATTATATAAGTAAACAATCATGATATAGCACTTTTGAATATTCATTTTGAATTAATTAAAATAATTCAATCGTAAAAAATTCAACGGTGATCCAACACCCATAAATGTCACACCTTCTTTGGGAGTACGCACCATTTACTAGTTGGACTAGGTCCCACCTAATTGTTAACATAACAACCAACGTTTTCAGTTTTAGCCTTGTGATTTTATTGACAAGAACTCTTGGGAGGACATTAATAAAACAACATCAAGTGTGTTACCAAGTTATCGACCTTCAATATAATCCATCACAAATATCCCTCCAATGGGAGTAGATATCGTTTGGGCTAGTTGTCTTGTCTATCATTGTAAGGAAGTATCTTGCTAAATTCCATTCATGAATACCTCTTGGGAGGTTATTTAAGAAACATAAAGCTCAACTAAACTTGCAGGCCGTAGGTGTTCCAAAACACCTTCTCCCACTCAATTGTTTAAGGCGTGTGATCGAATTCCAAAGAATGATTTACCAAGTTATCTAGGTGCAAATTTAGATACCCAAATAATTCTATGCATGTTCATACAAAAAGAGATATATGAGTGGCACTCCTATTTTATATGACATGTTATCAAACAATGACAAACATTGCAATATTTACAAAAATATAAATAGCTACAGTTTTGGTCCATCCTAGAAAAACAAGTAAATTACATATATCTTGGAATACAAGAACTCCTTTCTTGGCGAACAAGTCTTCACGCGATCTTTATCGTTCGGACTCCCTCGGCTACCTCCCATAAGCGTGCGCACCCTTCGCCCTTACCCATGGGTGTGCGCATGCCACAAACCCATAAAGGGCTGCCATGCGCAGCCCATGGCTACCAAATGGCTGGCGTATGCAGCCCATGCCACAACAAACGTGGATGCGCGCTCTTCGCACGCACGTTCATTGTTATGGCTTGCACGATCCCAAACTTGTTCCGGTTGCTCCTAATTCTTCAAACCTTTGAGTCTTCAAAATTTGGATGTATTATAGAAGAATTTTAGTAATAAAATACTGCAGTTTTTTTATTACAACAAAAAAAAAAAAAAAACATAGCAACTACTTAGAAGGAAGTTATAGCGATGACAGACCACCCTTCTTGTTACAATCCCAAAACAAAATTACATTAAAATTCTATGACCAAAAATTGAGTAATAAAAAACCATATATAAACATATATATATATATATATATATATATATATATATCCATACATTCCAATGTAAATATATATGCGAATACCTAGAGTGTCATCTCTTTCTAAAACATGCATATATACAATAAAAAGAAAAAGATTCACGAACACATACATCAATTAATCAAGGGTACAACCAGGCTCTGATACCAATTGTAGGAAAAAAAACGATTCAAAACGCAACGGAAGCGTGATAAAAACAAAAATTATGGTTTGCATATAAAAAAAATAAATAATCCTTTTATGCAACGAGAACCTTAACCCTAGATTAATTTTTGTATATAAAAAGTGCTGTATCTTTTTCTCGTGACTATTGAACAAGAGTTGAATTGATTCCGCAAGATCTTCCAATCCAATCACGAACGTGAATCACCTAGGAGTGTAGGCTCCCTTTCTTTAAATTTTATACTTGAGGATAGAGACAAACAAAATCTTTTCTTTGTTAGTTACAAATATCCTCCAAGAGAAAAATCCAAGAACGTCTGATCACTTGTGAATTATCAATCTACTTGATTGAAACTCGTGTGAACCCGATTTGATTTTGTACACAAAACCCTTTTGATGTAAAGGATACTAGTGTACTATCAAAAACAAAAACGTTCTCTTTTTCTCTTTTCTACTTGGCCGAATTCTACACCCTTTATCTATGAGTTGATCGAATTTTGTCTAGAGCAAAAACTAAATTTTTCTCCCTCAAAATTCTCTCTTGTTATGCCAAGTTCTCTCTAGAAAATTACCTAACATGGCCAAAATTTTCATCATAGAATGCTTTGGGCTGGCCGAAAATCACACACATATATATAAGATCATAAATTCTTTCCTAAGAAGGATTTACTTGGTTGGCAAGAATCCTTACCTTAGGTGGATTTATTTGGTAGTTAAGAATTCTTATCTAAAAGGAATTCTATCCTTTTGTATATATACATTGGCTGGCCGAATTTCATAGGATATAGATTAGGATCATAAATCCTTTCCTAAGAAGGATTTACTTAGTAGTTAAGAATCTTTTCCTTCGGTAGATTTACTTGGTGGTTAAGAATCCATTTCAAAAAGGAATTTTATCCTCAACCAAGACTCCTAATCCAACTCAATAGTGTATTTGTAACCATATTAAAGACTTCCTAATTTGATTAGATAAATAATTCCTTTTATTTATCTACTTATCAAATATAGTCTTTAATAATAACTATACTACCAACAAAAGTATAAGTTTAGGAGACTATCTTCTAATAGAAAAAGATTTTGACTTTTAATTAAATAATTAATTAATTTCCATTTAATTAAATAATAAAATAAAAAAATATATTTAAACTATTCTAAATAGCCTTGCCGCCCATACAATATATATGGGCCATATCTTATTTTTCTTATTTTAATAAATCCATTGGACCTTAATAAAAAGTCCACATGTGAACTAAACCTATTCTTACAAAAAGAAACAAGTTCACATACCTTAATAAAATTCTAGATGGACCCTTAAATTGGTTCGATAGAATATATCAAGTGATCCATGCAAGTTCGTGTGGATTGGGGATCTTGGTGGGCTATCTAAATTGAAGCTCCAATAGACACAACCCAATCACAATCATCAAATGATTCACTTAGGTCCGATCTATTTAATTTTAGTTCATTCCACTAAAAACTAAAATTGAACTCTTAAATAAAGATAGAATAAGTTGACGTTACTCATTCTTACCCTAGACAACCTTACTGGAGAAAGTGTATCCTCGTAAAGAATATCAGTAATCGCCAAGAGCTCATGACCGCCCATAGCTCTCCAAGTTTCCATATTTACTAATATGACCACATTTTGAACTTGGATATTTTGACTTGTCCAGAAGTCATGTTTCAATAGACATTATTTAAAACTAAATGTTAAGATTTAATAACCAATACCTCAAAACATCCATATGATGGTATTCTACTCTCATTATATAAATGGAGCCACGATATCCAAATCTATAAATGAAGTCCTCTATCGATTAACAAATGAATACCACCAAACTATCGAGTATAGACTATGTTATATAATCGTACTCATTGATTGCTCAAATGATAACAATTGCAACCATAAGTCCATTATTTATTTCAAGATTGAGATAGACTCTCCGATTGTCTTCAAATGAAAACTTTTATCAATTGACGGTTCTAGATAAAGTATTTCATTTTGATCATATTCAATGCACCCAGTGCACTAGATTCTTTTGCCCAAAGACACCACACTTTGATGATTTTAGACTCATCATAACGCATTTGATCCCACTCAAATGCTAGCAAAAGAATCTACAACTTTGACAAGATAAAAGCGCCCAACCTTTTATCTTAAGTTGTGAATGTTATTCAAGACTAACTAAAGAATTGTGTCTATCTCATACATATCTAGATGTATGAACAATTCGTCTTTTCTCATAGTCTTTTGACCTTATGATTATTTACTATTGACAATTATAATTATTAAACCATAAATGCTATAAGATTTGTTAAAATAGAAATCACTTTATTAATATGAAAAGATTGTCAAATACATTATTATACTCTTGCTATCGTGCATAATCCTAACATGAGGATGGATACAAAAAAAATCTTTCTCTTTGTTAGTCAAAATAATCCTCCAAGAAGAAAACAAAGAACGTTAGGTCACTGATGAATTATCAAACAATTTGATTGAATCTCGCGTGAACCTTGATTCAATGTTGTACACAAAATCTTTTATTGTAAAGGCTACTAGTGTACTATCGAAAACTAAATGTTCTTTCTTCCTTTTCTTCTTTGCCTAATCTCACACTATTTCTTAGAGTTGATCGAATTTTGTCTAGAGCAAAAACATATTTTTCTCCCCCAAAATTCTATGGTAGCCAAATTCTCCTAGTTCAATTCTTATGGTTGGCCGAAATTTTACTTATATATATATATGGCGGGCTGAATTTTCTCTTGGAAATATAATAGGATTTCAAATCCTTTCCTAAGAAGGATTTACTTGATTGTTAATAATCCTTTCCTTAGGTGGATTTAATTGGTGGTTAAGAATCCACTTCAACGAAGAATTCTACTCTACACCATGACTCCTGATCCAAATCAATAGTGTATTTGTAACCATATTAAAGATTTCCTAATTTGACTAGATAAATAATTCCTTTATTTATCCACTTATCAAATATAGTCTTTACTATTAATTTTACTACCAACAATTGTATAATATTAGGATACCAACTCCTACTAGGAAAAAATTATGACTTTTAATTAAAAAATTATTCAATCAACAAATTAATTAATTTCTATTTAATTAAATAATAAAATAAAAAACAATATATTAAGCTATTTTATATAGCCATGCCGCCCAACACATATATATATAGGCCAATATATTATTTTTCTTATTTTATTGAATTCGTTAGACCTTAACAAAAAGTCCACATGTGAACTAGACTCATTCATACAAAAGAAACAAGTCAACATGCCTTAATACAACTTTAGATGGACCCCTGAATTGGTCTGGTAGAGTATATCAAGTGATTCATGTAAGTTTGTGTGGAATGGGGATCTTGGCAGGTTATCTAAATTTAAGCTCCAATAGACAAAACCCAATCACAATCAACAAATGATTCACTTAGGTCTGATCTATTAATTTTAGTTCATTCCACCAAAGAACTAAAATTGAACTCTTAAATAAAGATAGAATATGTTAATATTTCTCATTCATACCCTAGACAATCTTAATGGAGATGGTGTATCCTCGTGAAGAATACCAGTAATCACAAAGAGCTCATAAACAACCTATAGCTCTCCAAGTTACCATATTTACTCTTATGACGACATTTTGAACTTGGATATTCTGACTTGTCCAGAAGCCATATTTCAATAGACACTATTGAAAACTTAACTTTAAGATTTAATATCCAATACCTCAAAATATCCATATGATGGTATTCTACTCTCATTTAATAAATGAAGCCACGATGTTCATATTTATAAATGAAGTCCACTATCGATAAACAAATGAATACCACCAAACTATCGAGGATAGACTATGCTATATAATCGTACTCATAGATAGCTCAAATGATGACACTTGCAACCATAACTCCATCATTTATCTCAGCATTGAGATAGACTCTCCGAATGTTTTCAAATGAAAACTTTTATCCATTGACGGTTCTAGACAAAGTATTTCATTGTGATCCAATTCAATACACCCAGTGCACTAGATTTTTTTGCCCAAAGACACCATACTTATATGATTTTAGACTCATCATAACACATTTGATCCCACTCAAATGCTAGTAAAAGAATCTACAACTTTGGCAAGATAAAGGCCCCCAACCTTTATCTTAAGTTGTGAATGTTATTCAAGACTAACTAAAGAATTTTGTCTACCTTAAACATATCTAGATGTATGAACAATTCTTCTTTTCTCATAGTATTTTGACCTTATGATTATTTACTTTTGACGATTATAATAATTAAACTATAAATGCTATAAGATTTGCTAAACTAGAAATCACTTTATTAATATGAAAAGATTGTCAAATACATTATTATACTCTTACTATCGAGCATAATCCCAATAGAGTCTTATTGGGGAGCTCAACTACTGTAGGGAAAATATGGTTCAAATCGTAATGGAAGTGTGAGAAATTAGAAAATTAGGGTTTGAATATAAATAAAAAAAATTCCCTTTTACAGTAACAAGAACCTTAACCCCAGACTAATTGATGTATATAAAAGTATCGTACATTTACCTCGTGACGATTGAACAAGTTCCGAATTGATTCTGTAAGGTCTTCCAATCCAATCACGAACGAGAATCACCTAGGACTGTGGGCTCCCTCTTCTTTGAATTGTATACCTGAGGATGGAAACAAACAAAATCTTTTTCTTTGTTAGTTACAATAATCCTCCAAGAAGAAAACAAAGAACGTTAGGTCACTTGTAAATTATCAATGTATTTGATTGAAACTCGCATGAATCTTGATTCGATGTTGTACACAAAACCTTTTGATGTAAAGGCTACTAGTGTACTATCAAAAACTAAACGTTCTTTCTTCCTTTTCTTATTTCCTGAATCACACACTATTTCTTTGAGTTGGTTGAATTTTGTCCAGAGCAAAAACTAAATTTTTCTCCCTCAAAATTTTTTGGTGGCCGAATTCTTCTCTTGGATAATAGGGCTAGCTGAAATTCACTCTCGGTATTGCTTAGGGCTAGTTGAAATTTCCAAACATATATATATATATATATTGGATCATAAATCCTCTCCTAAGAAGGATTTACTTGGTTGGCAAGAATCTTTTCCTTAGGTGGATTTATTTGGTAGTTAACAATCCTTATCTAAAAGGAATTCTATCCTCTTATATGTATATATATATATATATATATATATATATATATATATAGCTGGCCGAATTCTTCATATAATTCAATTAGGAGACTTTAATCTTCTCCTAAGAAGGATTTACTTGGTAGTTAAGAATCTTTTCCTTATGTGGATTTACTTGGTGGTTTAGAATCGTTTTCAAAAAAGAATTCTATCCTACACCAAGACTCCTAATCCAACTCAATAGTGTATTTGAAACCATATTAAAGACTTCCTAATTTGATTAGATAAATAATTCTTTTATTTATCTACTTATCAAATATAGTATTTAATATTAATTATACTACCAACAATAGTACAATTTTAGAAGACCATCTCCTACTAGGAAAAAGATTTTGACTTTAAATTAAATAATTAATTAATCAACAAATTAATTAATTTCTATTTAATTAAATAATATAATAAAATTAAGCTATTCTAAATAGCCTTGCCGCCCAACACATATATATGGGCCAATATATTATTTTCTTATTTTATTAAATCATTTTGACCTTTATAAAAAGTCCACATGTGAACTAGACCCATTCTTACAAAAATAAACAAGTCCACATGCCTCAATACAATTCTAGATGGACCCCTAAATTGGTCCGATAGAATATATCAAGTGATCTATGCAAGTTCGTGTGGATAGGGGATTTTGGCAAGCTATCTAAATTTAAGCTCCAATAGACACAACCCAATCACAATTAACAAATGATTCACTTAGGTCCGATCTATTTAATTTTAGTTCATTCCACTAAAGAACTAAAATTGAACTCTTAAATAAAGATAGAATAATTTAATGTCACTTATTCATACCCTAGCAACCTTATTGGATAAAGTGTATCCTCGTGGAAAATATCAGTAATCGCCAAGAGCTCATAGACTGCCTATAGCTCTCCAAGTTACCATATTTACTCATATGACCACATTTTGAACTTGGATATTTTGACTTGTCAAGAAGCCATGTTTCAATAGACGCTATTGAAAACTTAACGTTAAGATTTAATATCTAATACCTCAAAACATCCATATGATGATATTCTACTCCCATTTATTAAATGGAGCCACGATGTCCATATCTATACATGAAGTCCCCTATCGATTAACAAATGAATACCACCAAACTATCGTGGATAGACTATGCTATATAATTGTACTCATAGATAGCTCAAATGATAACACTTGCAACCATAACTCCATCATTTATCTCAGGATTGAGATAGACTCTATGATTGTCTTCAAATGAAAACTTCTGTCCATTGACGGTTCTAAATAAAGTATTTCATTGTGATCCAATTCAATGCACCCAGTGCACTAGATTCTTTTGCCCAAAGACACCACACTTTGATGATTTTAGACTCATCATAACACATTTGATCCCACTCAAATGCTAGCAAAAGAATCTTTAACTTTTACAAGATAAAGGCACCCAACCTTTATCTTAAGTTGTGAATATTATTCAAGACTAACTAAAGAATTGTGTCTACCTCATACATATCTAGATGTATGGTCAATTCTTTTTTTATTATAGTCTTTTGACCTTATGATTATTTACTTTTTACAATTATAATAATTAAACTATAAATGCTATAAGATTTGTTAAAATAGAAATCACTTTATTAATATAAAAAGATTGTCAAGTACATTATTACACTCTTGCTATCGAGCATAATCCCAGCAACCACTTCCTAGGTTTGCAAATTAAGCAATTGCATGATGGGATCTGTATATCCCAAGCTAAATATGCCAAGAACTTAGTGAAGAAATTTTGTCTTGAGAATGCCAAACATTGTGAATCACTTGTGAGTTCTACATTGAAACTTAACAAGGACTCTAGTGGGAAAAGTGTGGATCAAAGTCTATATCGTAGTATGATCGGTAGCTTGCTATACTTGACTGCAAGTAGGCATGATATATCCTTTAGTGTTTGTGTTTGTGCTAGCTACCAATCTAATCACAAGGAATCCTATCTCTCTTCCATGAAAAGAATCATTGGCTATGTCAATGGGACATTCAACTATGGTATATGGCACAATTTTGACATTAATACTAGCTTAGATGGCTTTAGTGAAGCAGATTGGACAGGTAATTATGATGATAGGAAGAGTACATCGGGCGGTTGCTTTTTCCTAGGAACAACTTGGTGTCATGGTTTTGCAAGAAGCAAAACTTCATTTCCATGTCCACAGCTGAGGCAGAGTACATAACAGCCGAAGTGCTTGTACACAACTCCTATGGTTGAAGCAAATGCTAGTGGACTATGGCTTTAATCAAGTCACTCTAACCCTCTATTGTGATAACATGAGTGCTATTAACATTTCAAAAAAACTTGTTCAACACTCTAGAACCAAGCATATAGACATTAGAAATCATTTCATTAGAGAGCTAGTTGAAAGCAAATGCATTGCACTTGAACATGTTGGCTTAAATGATCAACTAATGAATTTGTTCACTAAACCCTTAGACTCAACTAGGTTTAAATCACTTAGTGGGTCTATTGGGATTTTTCATATGTCTTGATGAGATTTTGGTGATTGACCCCATATGGGGAGCTCAAGCTAAAAGAGTGACCATGCATTGAAATAAGCAAAGATTTCTTCAGTTTTATGTTTTTTAATTAATTGCTTGAGTATCTTGGTTTCACGTATATGCTTATATCTTTTTTAATAAGTGTGAAAGTGTGATTTACATACAATCCATGTCTTATTTTTGACCAAACATGCATTTTTGGGTTAAGAAAATTTAATTTAGAAGTGCATTTTGAATGACGTATAATTGATCTCCATGACATGATGATTCTATCTATGACATGCTTTATATTGATATGCATGAAGAAATTATTAAACGCTCTAAAATGAATGCAAAATTTATGGGTGAAAACAATTTTGAGACTTCAATCAATTTGGATATTGTGTCCATTTTAAGGATTTTACAATCTAAAAGTCTCCTTCTCTTTATTTGTTGAACAAGGCTACTATCATACGGGCGTCTCATCCAAAAAAATCTAAAAGAGCACCATAGTCACTCATGTATTGCTTTGCTTATAAAGTTTGATATAGTTGTTCTTAAAATTGAATTTATCTCTATCTATATCTTGCTTATTCCATGACAAAGGGTGAAATTAGTTTGAATTCTCTTGGAAACCCTTGTTGTTTTTGCTTTGCCATATACCATGTTTTTTTATCTTGAATACAACTTGCTTTGTATGCAAAGCATTTGTTCACTCACTTTTCATAAAATAAAACTCCTTGATTCTCTCTCACTTAATTAAATTGCATAAAGTTATTGTATATGCTTATACATTTATCTTACAAATATCTCTCTTTGCTAAGTGACCCGATTGGGAAATACTCATTTGCCTATCTTGTGACAAAAAGGGAGAGTAGTGTTGATATATTGAGAGTTGAGTTGCATATTAACATAATTGCATATGAGGAAGTTTGACTTGTTAAGGGGGAGTATCCTACTTAGGGGGAGCATTTGTACTTGCATTGCTGTTAAAAAACAGGTTGTTTTTATTCTATGCAAGTTGCTCTTATTTTTATTTCTATTGATCACCATACATACACTTGTCTTGGAAAGTGTAGTTATTTTGTTTTTGTAGGATGGTTATTCTACAAGTGATGGAAGACTTGAAGATCTAGTGATTAGGCATCTCATTGTAATGTAGAAAAACTATTTGTTGACCTCTTGTTTTTATTTTTTTGTGAGGAAGATATGTGAGTGGCAGTTTTATCACGAAATAGCCAAAGAAGGAGATTTAACTTATTTCGATTGACAAACCACAATTGGGGATTAACATGTAAGGGTAAATTAGTCCTTATTGCTCGTGATCAAGCGTCAACGACATCATCAGACTAAAGAGCAGTTCAAAGGTATAGTACTTAGCACTTTTCTTAACTCTTTGGAGAGATTTAGTTACACACACACACTCCATTCTCATTCTTACATGTTCATTTTGCATTGTGCCTTAGTGTCTTTTTTATGTGCATTCAATTGTGTGCTTAGCGTTAGGATTATGCCCAATAGCGTAGGGAAAATCATGCAACGGAAGCATGAAAAAAAAACTAGGGTTTGGTATAAATAAAATTTTTCCCTTTTTCAATAACAAGAACCTTAACCCTAGATTAATTGATGTATATAAAAAGTGATAAAAGTAAAATTTGGCTAGAGGACCAAAGGGAAAAAAGCGGGGAAGGATCATCGAGCTTCAGAACTATCAGGAATAAAGCTAGGCACAACCAGGTCGAGCCCTCACTCGAATACTGGAATCCAGGCTTCTCGAGATCGCCAATCCCGGAATCTAGAGTTCCTGGGTAGGGCATCAAAACCATCTCGTGAAAGTGAGGAAAGATCGCCGAGCTCAAGAAGCAATCGAAGTGAAGCAAGACATAAACAAGAATGAGCTCCTTCCAGGTCAAGGCTTTCGGAGGTCAGATTTAACTCGTAGCCTAAGCCAGAAGCCCGTTGTCCCCATCAAATACGAAGAAAGAGCCTCTAAGTGGATCAAGTTCATGCTATAGTTAATTCGCTAAGGGACGCATGTAGCCAACCTAGACATGAAAGAAGAATCTCGCCTAATCTACACTACCCCCAGTAAGTGCCCAGAAGGTTGTCCCAAGCTTTTGAGACCAGAACTAAAGCATGGATCTTCCTCGTTCTACGAAACAACGAGCAGCTAACTCGATGACC
Source organism: Dipteronia dyeriana (assembly GCA_032871835.1). Classification (NCBI taxonomy): domain Eukaryota; kingdom Viridiplantae; phylum Streptophyta; class Magnoliopsida; order Sapindales; family Sapindaceae; genus Dipteronia; species Dipteronia dyeriana. The sequence continues at coordinate 113,014,064 of CM065300.1, read as the reverse complement.
TCCATGAAGAATCATTCCATGAATACACACAGGATCATATCTACGTTATAACGAACATTAAATTCTGCATACGTGTAAGATAAGAATTTGTTTCCAAAGAGGAAACAAACTTATCTCCACCAACGATAATCTTGAGTCCGTTATTCACTCGAAGTCAACGAATTTTAAATAGAGGATCCCGCTTGATAAAGAGGGAACAGGTTCAGAGAATTAAGGCAGGAGATACACCCGTTCAAACTATTTCGGCCATGTATAAATATGCCCAAGCATTCTCACAGAAAGAGGGGAGAGAAAAAATAAAGAGAAAAAAAGAAGGAAGATGGCCTAAATTCTGTAATCAGAACACGGCCGCCATTGTTTCTACTATTCGACTGGCATGGGGTTGCCACCCTTCTATGTCCTAGAAAGATTATGAATGTATTTGAGAGATTTCTGCATACCACGAGTAATCAATAATAAAGATCTCATTTGCCATCTCCCATTGAATATTCATTTCTATCTTAAGAGGTCAGATAAGGCACTGACTTCGGCCACCACCTCCATGGTACTGGTCTTGAGGGTGCTGATTGGAATTTCTCATCTTGAGCAAATTTCCCGTTAACACTTTCTAGCCATTTGTGAGAAATTCTCACACCACCATCTTTATATTCACAAGTTTGTTATTTTACAGGAATCATGAGGCTTTGCTCCTCCCAAGGACGGCCAGGCGCATTGGGACGGCCTTCAGCTGTATCGACACGAAAGGTCTTGAAGAAAGGAAGAAAATTTAGGCTCTGTGGACAAGCCATCTCTACAGCCTTTGACATAATCTCCTCTCTATCCCAGTTAGCAATAACTGATAGGTCGAAAGGGGAAGGGAGAGCGTCAGCAACTTGGTAGGAGGCGTAGAAGTATCCTTCACTGAATGAGGCATCCACCTCAGCCTGAAGCTTGGCAACTTCGGCTTGTAGATCTTGGTTCTCAACATCCATTTCCTTCGTTTCTTCCTTCCAATTATCCCGCTGACTGGCTCGACGTTGAGACAGAAGGGTTTATTAATCGAAAGACCGCTTCAACCTCTCATAGTCACATTGAAGCTTGGCTAGTTGTGCTTCCATCCCCCTCTAGCTAAAGGTCATTTCCTGAACCAAGGCTTGAGCCGGTGCCAATAATTCCATGGCTCGCTCAGCTTCAACTTTAGCCTTGACTGCCCCGTCGCTGAGAGAAGCTACCTGGTGGCCCATGGCTACTTTAAATTTGAAGGCCTGCAAAAGGAGTTCAGGTTAGGAAACAACAAATCAAACTATTACATGAGAAAATAAAAGGTGATGACTACCTCGGCTAAGAGGGCAGAACCCTTGGTAACCAGAATGTCTATGGGCATTGAAGCCATCATAGAAAGACTGTCCCCGGGGCAGGAAGCAACGAATTTCCCTAGAACCTAATCTTGAAAGGCAGAGCCAGATTGATCAGACGGGCAAACAGGGGAAACCCCTTCAACACCAGCTTCAGGGTCCTTTGGTGCTGAGAGGCTGAGGATGAAGATGGAAGGGCAGAGGTGTCTGACAGATGCGAAATAGGAGCGATGGGAACATAAGCAGGAATAAGGGTACCTAGAGCAGAAGCTGACATTACTACATCAGCAGCTTTAGAAATGGAGGCCCCTTTACCCCGTCCCTTGGCAGCCCGAGATGTGAAGAGAGATAACTTGGACCTGTGCTGGGAACAGGATGGAGCAAGAGCAAACGAAACCCCAGCTGGAGTGGATAGCCCCTCATTCTCTGAGGAAACCATAGGGTTTTTTCGATTCGATTTGATAGAAGAGGGAGGAGTGCGAGCTTGCCGGGCTTCACGGGAAGCTGGAGCAACAACAAAAACTGCTAAAAAAAAGGGTAAAGCCATCAGAATTGAACCATTCAATGACACAAAGCTTGATGGTTCAAAGTACTTATGAGGAGTAGCATTGGATATTCGTAGATAACGGTTTACCTGACGAGGATCAAAAGAGTCAACAATCGAGAACTTCAGGTTCAAGTAGTTCCTAGCATTGATGGCCTTCAGCACAACCTCAGACTCGGCAGACAAGGTATCTCGGCTCCACGAGGGATTATCATTGAAAGTGGTTGGAACCGCGAACTCATGTCCGCCTATGAAGGTCGAGTTCCCCCAATCCTTGCCCACTAGGATCCACTCCTCCTTCCAAGCAGGATCTTTTCTCAAGGCACCAGGAATGATAAAATTGAGTTTGTTCTTTGTCTTGACATAGAACTGACCCCAGACAAGCTCCCAATCTAAAAGAGGTAAGCTAGCTCCTCGGCTTTTGGCTCCCGGGTGACCTTGCTTAACTTGTTTTGTTCCCTCCACAACACAAGGAAGTCAATGAGATGTCTCCAGAAGCCAGGTGTCAACTAGATGGGAGCTAGCTGAAGGGCGTTGAGAGCCCACCGAAGGGTAGGATTAAGGGGGAGCCTAACCCTATTCTCGAAGGCCGCAACGTGGATGGAGCACGCTTTTGGGTTGATTAAAGACATCGTAGTATTGGTACGAGATTGTGAGGGACACACTGTCAGGAATGCCATACTTGGACCTCAAGCGACTGATCGACTTCGGGTCAACGGCGGAGTCTGGAATGACCCTGAAGTCATAGGGAAGTCGCCTCTAGAGTAGAACCGACAACCATGATTTGGTCTTTTCCAGCAACGTCATCCAAATTTTCCTCACCAGAATCCTCATCAACCAAGCTCAGGGGGTTATCCGGTTGATTAGAAAATCCTGTCCCGATTGCCACGTTCATGTTCGATTGACGACGTTGCGGGGTCAGAGGTGAATCATCCCCATCGAGGTCTCGTAGAGCCCACTTTCCTTGGGTAAGACTAGAAACCTCTGTACCATCAACGAGGGAGTCGATAACATCATGGCTAACTTTCAACATAATGAATAGGGCTTGAAGGTGGAGGAAATGAGCTTCATGATGGATGAAAAACAATGACATAGTTGGAGAAGATATAGAGGAGAGAGGAAGTCTGAAAATATGAAATTGAAAGAATGCGTGAGGAAACAGCAATAAGTTTGAATTTAAATAGAGGTTAGGATGGTAGTGACATCGATGAAATCCTTAGGATGATTACCTCGAACCACTAAAAGGGCCGTAACACCTTGAATTTCTTCAAGAAGTACACCAGTCCGTGCTCGCCACGTCACCTGAGCAATTAATGAGAAGATTTCATTCAAGATCCTAGTAATGATTAGGAAACATAAAATTTCCTAATTAAAAAATAAGGAATCTGACTTCAACCACAACTCTACCACCGGTGTTCAAGTCAGAGGGGACTTCTGTTAATAGTAAAATTTGGCTAAGGGACCAAAGAGAAATTTTCCACTGTTCTAGCTCGAATCAAAGCCTAAATTCACCATTCATGGGACCCCGGGCAAACCATAAAGGTACCCCGCAGAAGCGGGGAAAGATCATCGGGCTTCAGAACTATCAGGAATGAAGCTAGGCATGACCAGGCCTGAGGCCTCACGTGAATACTGTAATCCTGGCTTCTCGAGATCGCCTATCCCGGAACCTCAGTTCCTGGGTCAGGCACCAAAACCATCTCGTGAAAGCAAGGAAAGATCGTCGAGCTCAGGAAGCACTCAAAGTGAAGCCTGACTCAAACAAGAATAAGCTCCTTCCAGGTCAAAGATTCCCGAGGTCAGATTTAACTCGTAGCCTAAGCCAGAAGCCTACCAACCTCTCCAGAAGCCCGTTATCCCCATCAGATACGAAGAGAGAGGCTCTAAGTGGATCAGGTTCATGCCACAGCTGATTCGTTAAGGGACGTCTGTAGCCTACCTAGACATGAAAGAAGAATCTCGCCTAATCTACACTACCCCCAGTAAGTGCCCAGAAGGTCGTCCCAAGCTTTTGAGACCAGAACTAAAGCATGGATCTTCCTCGCTCTATGAAACAACGAGCAGCTAACTCGATGACCTCTGGGTCAGGGACCAAAACCATCTCGTGAAAGCAAGGAAAGATCGTCGAGCTCAGGAAGCACTCAAAGTGAAGCCTGACGCAAACAAGAATAAGCTCCTTCCAGGTCAAAGATTCCCGAGGTCAGATTTAACTCGTAGCCTAAGCCAGAAGCCCACCAACCTCTCCAGAAGCCCGCTATCCCCATCAGATACGAAGAGAGAGGCTATAAGTGGATCAGGTTCATGCCACAGCTGATTCGTTAAGGGACGTCTGTAGCCTACCTAGACATGAAAGAAGAATCTCGCCTAATCTACACTACCCCTAGTAAGTGCCCAGAAGGTCGTCCCAAGCTTTTGAGACCAGAACTAAAGCATGGATCTTTCTCGCTCTACGAAACAACGAGCAGCTAACTCGATGACCTCCATGAAGAATCATTCCATGAATACACACAGGATCATATCTATGTTATAACGAACATTAAATTCTGCATACGTGTAAGATAAGAATTTGTTTCCAAAGAGGAAACAAACTTATCTCCACCAACGATAATCTTGAGTCTGTTATTCACTCGAAGTCAACGACTTTTAAATAGAGGATTCCGCTTGATAAAGAGGGAACAGGTTCAGAGAATCAAGGCGGGAGATACACCCGTTCAAACTATTTCGGCCATGTATAAATATGCCCAAGCATTCTCACAGAAAGAGGGGAGAGAAAAAATGAAGAGAAAAGAAGAAGGAAGAGGGCCTAAATTCTGTAATCAGAACACGGCCGCCATTGTTTCTACTATTCGACTGGCATGGGGTTGCCACCCTTCTATGTCCTAGAAAGATTATGAATGTATTTGAGAGATTTCTGCATACCACGAGTAATCAATAATAAAGATCTCATTTGCCATCTCCCATTGAATATTCATTTCTATCTTAAGAGGTCAGATAAGGCACTGACCTCGGCCACCACCTCCATGGTACTGGTCTTGAGGGTGCTGATTGGAATTTCTCATCTTGAGCAAATTTCCTGTTAACACTTTCTAGCGCCATTTGTGAGAAATTCTCACACCACCATCTTTATATTCACAAGTTTGTTATTTTACAGGAATCATGAGGCTTCGCTCCTCCCAAGGACAGCCAGGCGCATTGGGACGGCCTTCAGCTGTATCGACATGAAAGGTCTTGAAGAAAGGAAGAAAATTTAGGCTCTGTGGACAAGCCATCTCTACAGCCTTTGACATAATCTCCTCTCTATCCCAGTTAGCAATAACTGATAGGTCGAAAGGGGAAGGGAGAGCGTCAGCAACTTGGTAGGAGGCGTAGAACTATCCGTCACTGATGGAGGCATCCACCTCAGCCTGAAGAATTTGTTTCCAAAGAGGAAACAAACTTATCTCCATCAACGATAATCTTGAGTCCATTATTCACTCAAAGTCAACGACTTTTAAATAGAAGATCCCACCCGATAAAGAGGGAACATGTTTAGAGAATCAAGGCGGGAGATACACCCATTCAAATTATTTTGGCCATGTATAAATATGCCCAAGCATTCATATGGAAAGAGAGGAGAGAAAAAACGACGAGAAAAGGAGACGGAAGAGGACCTAAATTCTGTAACCCAAACATGGCAGCCATTGTTTCTACTATTAGACTGGCACGGGGTTTCCACCTACCTATGTCCTAGAGGGATTGTGAATGTATTTGAGAGATTTCTGCATACCATGAGTAATCAATAATAAAGATCTCATTAGCCATCGAATATTCGTTTCTATCTTAAGAGGTCAGATATCTAAGGCACTGACCCTGGCAACCACCTCCGTGGTAGTGGTCTTAAGGGTGTTGATTGGAATTTCTCATCTTGAGCAAATATCCCGTTAACAAAAAGTATCGTACCCTTTTTTCGTGTCGATTGAACTAGCATCGAATTGAATCCGTAAGATCTTCCAATCCAATCATGAACGTGAATCACCTAGAAGTGTGGGCTTCCTTTCTTTAAATTGTATTCCTGAGGATGGAAATAAACAAAATCTTCTTCTTTGTTAGTCACAATAATCCTCCAAAAAAAAACCAAGAACCTCTGGTCACTTGTGAATTATCAATCAATTTGATTGAAACTCGTGTGAACCTTGATTCAATGTTTTACACAAAACCCTTTTAGTGCAAAGGATACTAGTGTACTATCAAAAAATAAAAACGTTCCCACTTTTCTCTATGCTTGGCTGAATTCTTCACACAATGAGTTGGACGAAGGTTTTTTTTATAACAAAAGAAAAACAACTTTTCACACCAAAAACTAAGGCTTGATCGAAATTTACAACCTATATTTATATGTTAACAAATCCTCTCCTAAAGAGGATTTACTTGGTAGGAAGAATCCTATTCTTACGTGTATTTATTTAGTGACCAAGAATTCTTTTCTAAAAAGAATTCTTCCCTACACCAAGACTCCTAATCCAACTCATTACTGTATTTGTAACCATATTAAAGACTTACTAATTTGACTAAATAAATAATTTCTTTTATTTATCTACTTATCAAATATAGTCTTTAATATTAATTATGCTACCAACAATAGTATAATATTAGGAGACCTTCTCCTATTAGGAAAATATTTTGACTTTTCATTAAATAATTAATTAATCAACAAATTAATTAATTTCCATTTAATAAAACAATAAAATAAAAATAATATATTTAGGCTTTTATACATTAGCCTTGCCGTCTATGACAATATATAGGCATATATATTATTTTTCTTATTTTATTAAATCCATTGGACATTTATAAATAGTCCACATGTGAACTATACCCATTCTTAAAAAAAGAAACAAATTCACATGCCTTAATACAATTCTAGATGGGTCCCTAAATTGGTCCGGTAGAATATATCAAGTGATCCATGCAAGTTCGTGTGGATTGGGGATCTTGGTGGGCTATCTAAATTTAAGCTCCAATAGACACAACCCAATCACAATCATTAAATGATTCACGTAGGTCCGATCTATTTAATTTTAGTTCATTCCACTAAAGAATTAAAATTGAACTCTTAAATAGAGATAGAATAAGTTGATGTTACACATTCATACCCTAGACAACCTTATTGGAGAAAGTGTATTCTTGTGAAGAATACCAGTAATCGCCAAGAGCTCGTAGACCGTCTATAGCTCTCCAAGTTACCATATTTACTCATATGACCACATTTTAAACTTGGATATTTTTACTTGTCCAGAAGCCATGTTTCAATAGACACTAATGAAAGCTTAATGTTAAGATTTAATATCCAATACCTCAAAACATCCATATGATGATATTCTACTCTCATTAAATAAATGGAGCCATGATGTCCATATCTATAAATGAAGTCCTCTATCGATTAACAAATGAATACCACCAAACTATCGAGGATAGACTATGCTATATAATCGTACTCAATGATAGCTCAAATGATAACGCTTGCAACCATAAGTCCATCATTTATCTCAGGATTGAGATAGACTCTCCGATTGTCTTCAAATGAAAACTTGTATCCATTGACAGTTCTAGATAAATTATTTCATTTTGATCCTATTCAATGCACCCAGTGTGCTATATTCTTTTGCCCAAGGACACCATACTTTGATGATTTTAGACTCATCATAACACATTTGATCCCACTCAAATGCTAGCAAAAGAATCTGCAACTTTGACAAGATAAACGCGGCCAACCTTTTATCTTAAGTTGTGAATATTATTTAAGACTAACTAAAGAATTGTGTCTACCTAATACATATCTAGAGGTATGAACAATTCTTCTGTTCTGATCGTTTTTTGACCTTATGATTATTTACTTTCAACAATTATAATAATTAAACTATAAATTCTATAAGATTTGTTAAACTAGAAATCATTTTATTAATATGAAAAGATTGTCAAATACACTATTATACTCTTGTTATCGAGCATAATCCAACAAACAGCAAGAGTGTAATAGTGTATTTGACAATCTTTTCATATTTATAAAGTGATTTCTAGTTTAACAAATCTTATAGCATTTATAGTTTAAATATTATAATTGTTAAAAGTAAATAATCATAAGGTCAAAAGACTGTAAGAAAAGAAGAATTGTTCGTACACCGGGATATGTATGAGGTAGACACAATTCCTTAGTTAGTCTTGAACAATACTCACAACTTAGGATAAAGGTTGGACGCCTTTCTCTTGTTAAAGTTATAGATTCTTTTGCTAGCATTTAAGTGGGATCAAATGTGTTATGACAAGTCTAAAATTGTCAAAGTGTAGTGTCTTTGGGTAAAAGAATCTAGTGCACTAGGTGCATTGAATAGGATTACAGTGAAATACTTTATCCAGAACCGTCAGTGGATAAAAGTTTTCACTTCAGGACAATCAGAAAGTCTATTTCAATCTAGAGATAAATGATGGACTTTGGTTACAAGTATTATTATTTGAGTTGTCAATGAGTACGCTTATATAGCATAGTCTATCCTCGATCACCCTTCCGGATCCTCACGACCCTAAGCAAGACTTCTTGCTCAACTATTCGAGTCCTCCCGACTCTAGTCAAGACTTCTTCGCTCACCCTTCTGGATCCTTACGACCCTAGGCAAGACTTCATTGCTTGACAATCTGAGGTCTCCCACCTCTTGCCAAGACTTTCTTGCTTAACAACATAGGTCTCACACCTATTGTCAAGACTTCATTCTCACAAGGCATCTAGATGATCATGAATGAAAAATACAAACAAGCACGCAACATAGAATGTTATGATCAACACATCCTATGGAAAATACTAGACATGAGCATGAATTCACAAAACAAATGTAGTCTAGTCAATCATGCATGTTTAATCTATCTAGATCATGTAAGATATGTTCAATATTAATTACAACCTAGATACATGCATAGATCTAAAACTTGAATCACAAGATATGTTCAATCAACACAAAATCAAGTTTAAATCTCATAAACCAAAAACATGCTAAAATCATATGACAAAGTCATTTAGATTAAAGCTAAATTTCTAGAGCATATTCCTATTCATAGATTCAACAAAGCACATGAATAACTCAAAAGAACACAAGTACATGTATCATTGTGAGATTTTGGCCAAAGAGAGCTTAATACATGTGAGGAACTATTTTCCACAAAATCAATCAATCAAAGATCATCAAATAGTCCTAGAATCAAAGCTAGCACAATACAATCCCAAACATGTGAAAACATAGGCAAAATTAAAACCTAACTCAACATGTGAGATTTCAATTGAAACTCAATATAGCTATTAATGAGTTCAAAACTCAAATCCAAATAATCACAAGACACATATATATGTTAAAGAAGAAAACCCAAGGCAATTGACCAAGTTTTAAAAGAAAACTTTTAGAGAAAATCAATACCTTAGTTGATTTTGGTGCAGTCCCGTTTTTATGAGATTAGACTCCAAAAAGAGCAATAAAACTAACTCAAACCTTTAGAGAAAAGATGGAAGATGAATAGAAAAACACTCTCAACTTTGAATCACTCAAATCGGAGTTCAAATGAAGAAGTTATGGTGTTTGGAAGGTGAGAAAATATGGAGAAAAAATTCTGCACTCAAGTTTTAAATTTCTTCTTAGAATGAAATGTGAGAGGGAAGGGAAATATAAAGGAGATGGAAAGAAAAGAAGCAAAAATACCAAAATTCCCCCTTTGATAATGCCTCCCCAAGATGGCGCATGGGAATCTTGGGGCAGCAAGGATTTGTGGCCGAGATGGCCACACGCCATCTCGGGCTTGCACCATTTGATGGCCTTTGGCCATGGTGCAACTCCCTTGCACTCCTCTCTCGTTCTTCGAGCGTTCTTTGTCCTCCAAACTTGGAATTTGAATTCGTTTACGGATTACAAACCGTAACTCTCTCAAGGATATGGACATATAAGATACTCAACCCAAAAAATAATAATTCAACTCGATATATGAAGACGAAGAAAATATATGCAACATGAGTTGAAAGTGTAGTATCTTTTGACTTAGAAATTGAAATCAATAGTTTGAGTAACCGAAATGACCGAAAATCAATCAAGAATGATTTAAGACTAAATTCAAATTCAATATCCATGTTATACAAACATAAATACATACAAATACAATTCACACTAAGATGCAAACAACATAGAGATAGTCTTCAATCATGCATTTTCCAAAACATGTTATTTTCATACCAATGCATGAGCATTCATCTTAAAGTGTGTGAATGTGTTATACATGGTGCACAATGATGCAGGGACACATATGAATGAATTGTATATGTGTGCCTATAATGGTGCACAATGATGCAGGGACACAAATGTATGAATTGTGTGTGTGTGCCTAAGCCTTGTAAGAGAAAGATAAGGTCTTAGTATACCATTGTAGAACCATATTGTATCCTTTCTCTTTGAAGACTTTGAACTTGCTTTGACTAATTGTTCCTTCTTCTTTGAAGCTTGAATCATCATGAATCTAAACAACTAAATCATTATAAGTAAACATCATTTTGATATGGAATTAATGCCAACACAATCTAAAACCTAACAAAAGGTCCCACTCACATTCAAGTGACAGTGAAATTGCCTTTATAAGGCGCAAAGAGCCAACAGGTGGTCATGCGTGACTTCTTTGGCACCCAGATCAGCGGGACGGTCCCTAGGGATCCATATGGGCTAACAATCCATTAGATATTCGATGAATGTGGAGAGCCATAAGGGGAGCGAGAGATCCTCTTCAGAAGGATAGAAACTCCCGAATGAAAGCAAGACTTTGGAAACCCTCTGATCGGGAACTCCGGAAGTCCGTTCAATAATTTAATAAGACAGGGCCTTTTTTAGAGAAATTCAGGATGCCACATGTGGAACAGTTCAAAGGCAATACCTTTCTGTAGGAGCACATAAGAAGGTACCAAACTGCCATGACACAGTATGATTATTATGACACCCTCATGTGTTGCATGTTCCCATAAACTTTGGGAGATCTGGGGTCCAGATGGTTTGGCAGACTGACTGTAAGCTCCATTAAGAATTTTGAAGAATTAGTACAAGATTTCACCAAAAAATTCATGGGAAATAACCAAAAAAAAAAAATCCATATCAGTCTTGTCTACTCTAAAGCAAAGGAAAGACGAGAGGTTGAAAGATTATCTGACCAGATTCTCACAAGAGGTGTCAGAAGTGCAAGATCCCAATGACGATGCAATAGTGTCGGCGTTCATCAACAGTGTACAATATAACCATCTGACCCTAAACCTGAGGCAAAGGGGACCAACCACGTATGCAAGCATGGTAGACCATGTCGGAGGATATGCCATGGCAGATGAAGAACAACTAGCCCATGGAGGAGAACTTATAAATGGGAGTCGGCCCGAAAGTAGCCAAAAGAATAAGGACGGTAACCCAAAAAGTAGCATTAAAAGGGAACAAAAAGGTAGTAGAGGAAAAGGTAAAGTTGGGGGATAGAAGGATGACAAAGGTGCTAGGCAATTCAAAAGGCAATATACCAAATACGCTCCGTTGGTCAGAGGATAGGAAAAAGTCTTGAATGTGATAAAGGATAAGAATCTGAATAAGAAATCCCCAAAGCAGTCAATTTTTTCCAGAAGAGACACTAGCAAGTACTGCATGTTTCATTAGGAGAACAACCATGAAACTTCTAAGTGCTATCAGTTGAGAGACTATATCGAAAAGCTAATTAGAGAAGGACACCTTAAGGATATGATCCTTAGAAATGGGGATGATTAGCGTAAAAATGTCATGATAGAAGAGCGAGATAGAAGTCAGAGGAGTCTTAGGAGAGATCCAGGTAATGGAGCAATCAATACCATCTTTGGTGGGCAGCACACTGGGAGTTGTAGTCAGGAGAGAATGTCCGAAGTTAGATAAGCCATATATGGTTAGAGAAACTTGGAGATAAATCTATTAGGACAAGAACAAAAGAAGTTTAGACAAGGTTGAGACCCTATAATTTTTACAAAAGCAGACGTGCATGCATCATAAGTAAGGCCGAACGACACGATAGTGATGTCGGTTCGCGTAGGCCATTTGGAGGTGAGAAGGGTACTTATCGACAATGGAAGCTCGGTGGACATTCTAATTGTGGAAGTGTTTGACCAGCTCGGGTTGCAGAGAAGAGACCTCCAACCACTTAAAATCTCGTTAGAGGCTTCGATGGAGCGGAGGTGAGGTCGCTTGGAATGGTGAAGCTGCCTATAGAGATTGTTAGTTTTTCTTGCATCAAAATAGTGTTATTGGATTTTGTGGTTGTGAGTATAGAAAATTGGCCATATAACGCCTTACTGGGCTAGCTTTTCTTGAACAAGACGAAAGCCATGATCGATACCTATGCGTTAATGGTAAATTCCCTACAGAGGCAGGAGTTGGAGTCATAAAAAGCTTGCAAGAATGGGCAAAGAAGGAAAATCTGGCCGTGTATAGGGAAAAAGTAGAACCGGGGTTAATGCAAGTATACACCTTAAAGGAGTATGATGACCAGAAGCTAGATGACAAAGAAATCGGAGCAAAAACTCTGACTCGGTTTGACCTGGACCTAAGAGAGACACCTTCAGAAGATGGGAAAAACTAAGGAGATGAACCGACCATAGAGGTCGTTGTAGATGACAACGATCCCGAGAGGACCATAAGGCTCAGAGCCCTATTGACGAAGCAGATGCAGAATGAGATGGTCGAACTATTGAAGGAATACAAAGATGTGTTTTATGGAAACATGAGGACATGCCAGAAATTGACCCAAAGATAATTTCACATGATTTAGCAGTCGACCCCGATCTCAAGCCGGTTGTTCAGAGAAGGAGACGGTTCAACCCGGAGAGAAGCAAGGTGATCAGGGAGGAAGAAGAGAAGCTGTTGGCAACAGGATCTATAAGGGAGGCAAAATATCCTGAATGAATTGCCAATGTAATGTTGATCAAAAAGAAGATTGGCCAATGGAGGATATGTGTGGATTTCACCGACCTTAACAAAGCATGTCCGAAGGATAGTTTCCCTCTACCTCGGATTGATCAGTTAGTGGATGCAACGGTCGGACACGAATTGTTAAGCTTCATGGATACATACATGGGATATAACCAGATCCGGATGTTTGAAATTGATGAAGACAAACATCCTTTACCACTGACTAGGGGCTGTATTACTATAAAGTCATGCCTTTTGGTCTTAAAAATGCTAGGGCAACCTACCAGAGATTGATGAACAAGATATCCGCTCAACAAATTGGCAGAAACATGGAAGTGTATATGGATGATATACTGACAAAAAACATAACATTGGGGAGAGCACACAGGGGATCTCAAGGAAACATTCGGAGTGTTGTGAAGGTACGACATGAAGCTCAATAAAAAAAATACATCTTTGGAGTGTCCTCGGGGAGATTTATAGGCTTACAGGTCCACCAGAGGGGGATCGAAGTAAATTCAGAAAAAATAAAGGCATTAGAGGAGATGAGGTCTCCAAGGACACTGAAGTAAATCCAAAGGCTAACAAGGTGCTTGGCATCCCTGACTCGATTCATAAGCAAGTCAGCTGATAAATATCTCTCCTTTTTCAAAGCAATTTGGAAGGGAAAAGGGGTATAATGGAGCATCAAGTGCGAACAAGCATTCAAAAAGATCAAGGAATATTTGGGGATAGATCCAATTCTATCCAAACCTTATGAAAGAGAAGTGTTTTAATTGTACTTGTCAGTAACACCTGTAGCGATAGGTTCAGTGCTAGTCCGGCTGGATGAAGGGGTACAGAAACCAGTGTATTATACTAGCAAGATATTAGTACCAATGGAGACGAGGTATTCCAACTTGGAGATACTATAACTCGCATGTCCAAATCAGGAGATTCCAACTTGGAGATCTGGTTCTAAGAAAGGTGTCAGCCAATACAAGAGACAGAGCGATAGGGGCATTGCCAGATAAATGGGAAGGCCCATACAAGGTGGCCGGGTTGGCCAGCATGGGGCGTACCGCCTTACCTGACCAGAAGGAAGCGGGTTACACAGGCCATGCAACATCCAATACCTAAAAATGTTCTACCCTTAGGGGTCCCTTAGTTCTTCCTGTTTTTTCTTACTTCCTTAGAAATTGATTTTATTTTGTTAGTTGATTATTTTATGTTTCTCTTTAGCATTTAATAAAAGCCCTTTTAAGGGAATAATTTCAAAAGTCAAGAATAGTGTTCAAAAATATTTCTTTCGTATACAAGAGCAAACTCGGGGAACTTAGAAACTGCTCAGTGTCAGGTTGGGGCACCCAAGAGGCCCAATAAGAGGCTCTAAAACGTATGCCATAAAGACAATATACACTCACCGAAACAAACTGGTGTAATGAAGCACTGTTAAAGTGCTTTCAGGACATAAGCCTTGATGGGATGCGCCAAGAGTTAAACAAGGGATAAGTATTATTACTTAAAAATAGGTGCAGTTAAAGCATCCGAAGTTAGTATATTATAAGATACCCTGTTGCAATGAATCTTGATCAATAGACTATTGGGTGACGTCCCAATGACTTATTTGACAAATAAAAAATAAGAGTCTATAAATTAGATACCATGTGAATGAGTTATAAAAGAACATTTCTTGACATAACAACTATGAGATGGTCAGGGATCGAATAATAGACCGGCAAGCCCGAGCGATGCCCCCCCCCCCCCCACATAAAAGCCGTTACAAGATCTGTCACATGAAGTTACTTGGCCAAAGTCAGGACGACAGACTTAGTATAGTTTGGGTCAGTAAAGCATCCTGCCCAAAATGATTAACTCAGATGTGGCCGACTCATATAATCCAAGTCGGTAAGTGGTTATAGTTAGTCATTGAGCGTTCAGAAACAACAAGAAAAATGAATTTCATTTTATTAAAAGAGTAAACGATCACAAAGCAGCGGTTATAAAAAAAAAAAACTTCTAAATGTTTAAGATGTTGGAGAGACATCCGGGCCCGGAGCCACCAAAAGGGGTATCACTACCGTGGTCTTGACTCAAGTTTTCGAAATCCGACCAAGTGATGTTATCCTCGAGCTCATAAACCATAAAGGGAGAATAATCCATGCTCAGTAAAGGACTAATGTCTACACCCTTTGTTAAGGCATTGCCCTCCTCATTAGCATGGAAGACCACATAGAAGATGTTGAAGAAAGCTCCACATACATAGGATGAGGGTCTTTCCCAATCGACCGGTAATAAGCCCTCTAACAAAATCTCTGGTTCCTTATAGCCTCTAGGGATGCATTCTTAAGCTTTTTGATCACCCTGCCCCATTTACAGCAAGCCTATTATGAAGATCTATCTTTGACCCAGAGGAAAGTCCGAGTGGTGGTTAGTCCCCTCTTAAATTCCCTTAGCATGATAACATCAAAAGTTGGGGAACTCTTATAACAATTCATGTTATGGACCTCAAGGATTGACCTAGCCTCCCAAGAAAGCACTTCCATGCTAACCTGCTACCATTCCAAATCATTGGCTAAGAAATCATAATGCATATGTACCACCTCAGAAGCTTGTTGCGTTTCAAACATGGCCTTCTAGGTAGAGGTAAGGGTGTCCTGGGCAAGCCGAGTATCCTCCTGAGCTTTTTTCACCGTTGTTTTAGCCAAAATAACCTTCGATTCAAGCTGAACGTTTAATGACTCAGATGCGGAAGCCTTATTCTGGATGTTGGCTATTTTTTTTTTCAAAGCAAGCTCGGTCGTAGCATGGGTCCTTAGCTCTTTCTCATACTGCTTGACCTTGGAAGCACTGGCAAAAAAAGACTTGAGAGCATCATATTTTTTAGTAAGGGCATTTTTCAGCTGGAATGTCTCCGTAGCCTGCCTCTTTTGATCAGCCAAGGCTCGGGTCAGCTCCTTCACTGCCTGAAAAGAAAGTAAGAGTTAGGGAAAATACAAGGTGGGCAGATAAAGATGGCATGAAAGGTACTTATAAAAATTCTGTTACTAAAATTCATCTGAACCCGCTCAGATGGACTACCAACTCTAGCCCCCTCCAGTAGCCATAACCAATATATCCTTCACCGACAAACATGGAGAGGAGCATGGAAAGAGGGTCAACTCGAGATTCACTTGAGTGAGGAGCTCCAGAGGTTAGAGCATCCGGAGTTGTCGATGGGATAGGTCAATCGAAAGCAGAGACAGTTGGAAGCACCATAGGAAGGGTTGGACCACTCTCAATATTTACATCAGCATGAGGTACAACCTCAAGAGCTTCACAATTTTACCCCTCTAAAGTTTGACCTTCACTGACACCGTCGTTAGCCAAGTACCCAACTGGTGTAAGGGGAGGTTTATCCCCAGACTGGGTTGCTAGAGCATCGTCAACTAGTTTCACGGCAGCACCAGCTCTTGATTTTGGCACCGGACTGAGAAATTATTCCTCTATGACATCCAACACATCTTCATCAATGAATAATTCCTCTGAGTTACATTCCCCATCATCTGAGTCTGAATCTGTGAAGACAATTTGATGCTTGATTGAAAACTCCATGGTCACCTTCCCCGGAGGGTGCGTTGGAAGACCCACTGGAGAATGATCTGGTTGAACTTGAGAAGGCACAGTGGAGGATAAAGGAGTGCCTCTTTCAGTGGCCTTAGCTGCTTTAGGTTGGACAACAAAAGCCACTTCAATCCTCCGATTACCCTTTTTCTTCGACCGCCACTCCCTTAGATTTAGTTCAGTTAGGGTCTCTTGATCGTCTTCCTCCTCCTCTTCATTCAAAAGAATGGGGCAACCCTGAATGAGTAGGCAATGGGTTTGTCTCATTTGTAATATCTTCTCTTCTCCAGCTAGCCTCGGAGGCAAAAGATCCTTCAACTATCTTGGCCATTTTACTGCCAGAGACATTATCATTAGACCTAGTTTTGTGGGACGTGCCCCTACTTGGTTCCTCTCGACTTCGTCTATCTCGAGAGGGTCTATCTCGATTAGATCTCTCCTTACTTGACCTCTTATGGTCAGATCCCTCTGTGGAAGAATGAACCCGACCGGACCTATCTCTAGAAGACCCCCTCTGACCGCTCCGAGGGGAAGGGGCATTACGACTACTTGAAATAACCTGGTCAGTGGGAACTTTCAAAAAGTCATGATCAGACTCGTAAACATGCTTCACCAAGTCATGTTCTAAAGGAGATATGTCTTAAGCCACTTCGTCAGCATCAACTTTTCAGCTCACCCAATCGAGGTTCTTAGCCTTCTCAGCTTGCTCACCAGCAACAATATCCAGCTCATTTACTGAACAAGAAGGCTTCATAGAAAATAATGAGCAACAACAATAATGATAATCCACCATCAGGAGAACTCTAAGACAATGACTTACTGTATCTGCGTCGATAGATATCTCAGAAAAGAGACCCAATTCGATCAACTCTTTTTTTGAGTACAAGTTACGACGGTCATGAACCTTTCAAGAAGTCTGGGCCGCTTTGAAGGCCATATTAGCTTGTTCCATAGTCATAACAGGTGCAGTCTTGTTCCATAGCTCAGGGTTACAGAAATGCCTTGGGACTCTATTTCAGTTTAGCCGATGGGATGGATAGGCTACTAGGACCTCACCCCAATCTTCGTTGATGAAAAACCAACTATTCTTCCAGTACATGTTAGATGATAGAAACCCCTAGATGAAGCCTTTGTGGTCCTTATGCGTTTGAAGGGTAGGTTTTTCCTTTAACCATGAGGGATCTAGCTGCTAGGCGGTGTTGATTGAAGGTAAAAAGTCCCACAAGTGTCTCATCGACCCAGAGTATAAAAATTGTGTATCTCCTGCGTAGTGGGGGGGGGTACTTAGCTCTAATCTTTTTCCATAAGTGCCACAGACTGATCATCACCTGATACGAGTTGGAAGTTAGTTGGGCTGAGGCTACACCCGTGTCCACTAAGAAGTGAGCAATGAAGGGCTGTAGAGGGAAAGTCACCCAAGAAGACAACATTGATCCATAGATTGCAACCGCACCAGAGAGTGGGTTTAACACTGCGCGATTACCATTGCAAATAGTTTCACTGAATGAGGGAGATCGAACCGATCCATAAACTTCATGAGTTCTTCATCTGTCACTACATTTATTTCATGATCGAAGGCACAAGGATGTTTCGCTAAAAATCTAAGCAAGCGAGCTCGTCGCTCACTCGAAACATCCTTAATCTTTTATGTCTGAGAATTTATTTTTAAGTCGCTCACCAAGCGAACAGTCTCCTTAGGAGAAGCCTTGGAAGATTGCCTCGTAGTCTTCAACATATTTGGATGAACACCAATAGAAGTGGAACAAAGAGGATTAGAAGAGGAAGGAAAAAAATCGGGACCGGCCATAGAATAATTCAAGTCTAAAGCGATGGGTTTGGATGAAGGAAAATGACCCCAAGGAAGAGACTCGAGCCTAGCAATACTTTTTTTTATCGCTAGTCTCGATGGCATGCATAAGAAGCTCAAAATAAAGATAATTAAGAGTTAGGTCCATACCTGGGATGTGTGCGAAGGTGATAAAAACATAGAAGTTTGAAGATGGAAAGCCAAAATCTATAGGAAAACAGAAGTAAGAGAGTCACTATGAAATCGTGAGGAAAAATAAAAAGTTTTTTGGAGCTATATATAGGGGTATGTGACATCATACCAACACGCATACGCGAGTGGAGGTAGGTGCAAGCAGAACAAAAAAAACGCACCATTCAAAAATTTAATAAAAGGGATAAATGATTGCGCCAGCCGAAATGAGTGTGATTTACATTAACGTTGAGCCGCAAAGCATTAAATGAGTATTCAAGAGCACCATGATGAAAAATAAAAATAAGTTAATCATACTTCACCGAATGAGTTCTATGTCGAACGAGATGCTCGGTCTTGTATGTTTAATTTGGTGTTGTTATTGGAAACTTCTAAGTGATATGACACGTCAACAGAAGAATAGGGTCGGAAGCACCACGTCACTAGAAGACGATCAGATTAAGTCAACATAAGTAGGACTTAGAAAACCCGACTGTTTCCTCCCGACTCAGATAACACAGATGGTCGGGTTAGAAAAACCGATCGGGTTGTTAAGATGGTCGGGGCCAGGGTCATGTTGAATTGATGATCGGGTAAAAAAGAATAGTCGGGAAAAACAAACGATAAGACGCGCGACACGTGGATAACATCCAGATTCAGTAGGATCACGACCCAAATACACAAGAAAATAGTTTGATTTGAGAAAGGTTTCTAGAAGCGCACTTTGATAAGGAAATAAACTTCCTTATAGACATCAAAGTCCTGATTACACAAGAGATTTGAGAATTAGAATACAATCAACTTGGAACGAGAAAGAAGAAGATTATGACTCCAATAAGTCAGAGTTTTATTAAACAATAAGAACTTTCTTGTTTGAGTGTGTAATCTTTTTCCAGCATAGTGACTTCTAGTTGCTGCCTTAGGCAACCGTGGACGTTTCCCCGCATTGGGGTTTTACCACTAAAGTCCAGCGTATCATTTATTTTCTCGTTATTTTTGTTTGCAATCAAATGTTACTTTGCTTTAATTGTGTGACGGGGGATTAATCCAAAATCGTCATCAACATGTATAAAAATTTTAAAACTCATTTCCGTTGCGTTACCGGTGAACGGGGTTCCAACAACCTTGTCAATGAAAGCTTGAAGAATCCATGATGAGGTGATGCTTGTGAGATGATAGATGCTCATGGATGGAAGTTTTGTTGAGTAAAGATCACTTCTTGGGAGTCTCCCTTACTATGGAAATACTTTCTCTCATTAAAACAATGAATTCTAGACTCTTAGTAGAAGTTTGAGAGAAGAAGATGAATATATAAGGGTGTGAAAAAACAAAGCTGAGGAAAACCCGAAACTGCATTGAGACAGCACAGTGCGTGGATAAGACCCACACACGACCTACGGTTGTGCCCGACATCGGAACTCCAAAAAGCCTCCCAAACCCATTATGCGGGTACTGAACGAGTACGTGGGTATTGCGTGGGTACCTACCCATACACTTACTTGTGCAGTGCTAATGCATGTGCCTACGCAAAGCACTAGACATAGAGAGACATCAGACCAAGATACGCGGGTAGCCTACCAATGCAATTACCCGTGCATTGCCCTGTATAGGGATGCCAAAAAGAGAAACTAACACACTAACTGTAGGAAAAATAATTATATATTTATATATATGAATATATGTGCCGCGGAATCGAAAAATAGGTTTAGTATATTTCAAAAAAGTTCCTTTATAGAAGAGCGATCTTAACCCTTTGATTAACTAATATATAATAAAAGTATCATACCTTTTACATGTGACGATTGATGTTGCATTGATTTGAATCCCTAAGATCCTCCAATCCAATCATGAATGTGGATCACCTAAGAGTGTGGGCTCATTTTCATTGTATTGTGAACCTAAGGATGGAGAAACGATAACCTTTTCTTTTGTTAGTCACAATAACTCTCCTAGGGAAAACAAGGAACGTTTGGTAACTTGTGAATTCTAAATCTATTTGATCGAAACTCGAGTGAACCGGTTTCGATATTGTGCACAAAAGCCATTTGATGTAAAAACTGGTAGTTCACTATCGAAAACAAAAACGCTATATCTTTTTCTTCCTCTTTGTCGAATTCTACACACTTGTTCTTTCTGTGGGATGAATTATTATTTTTTAACAAAAACTCTCTCTTAGAATTATACATTGGCTGAACTCCTTAGATAAATTTATAGAGTTTGCCGAAAGTTTCTTATAAAAATAGAATTATCACTCTACCAAAAATCCTATCAATCTTAGTTCAACCTAATCCCAATTCATAAGTGTATAAACCAATAATCATTATTGAATATTAATTAAATTGGGACCTTATCAAAAACTTTCTAATTTGATCAATTGTCAATTAGAGTTTTGATAGATATCAAATACTTTCTAATTTGATTAGATTAAATAAATCATTTTCTTTATCTACTTATCAAATAAAGTATTTGATACTTATCATACTACCAACAATAGTATGACATTAAGAGACATTCTCCAAGTTCGAAAAGGATTTTGACCTTCTAGTTAAATAATTAATTAAGCCAATAAATTAATTTCTAATTAATTAAATAATAAAATAAAACAATAACTTGGCTAACAAACTTAGCCCTTGCTTCCCAGGCCAAATACATGGGCCATATATTGTTTTTCCATTTTATTAAATCCATTTGATTTTAATAAAAAGTCCACATATGAACTAGACCCATTCTTACCAAAAAAGAAACAAGTCCACATGCCTTAAATTAATACATTTATATAATTTTGCAGCCCATTTTATTAAAATGTGCAAATTATATTCTTAAAGTATTAATTGAATGCTTATCGCACTCCTAAAACAATTCTAGATGGACCATGAAAGTAGTCTGGTAGAATATATCAAGTGATCTATGCAAGTTCGTGTAGATTGGGGATCTTTACGGGCTATCTAAATTTAAGCTTCAGTAGACATGACCTAACCACAATCAACAAACGATTCAATTTGGTTTGATCTATTAATTTTAGCTCATTCCATAAAAGAACTACAATCGAACTCTTAAATAAAGCTAAAATGGGTTAATGTTCCTCATTCGTACCCTAGACAATCTTATTGGAGATAGTTTATCCTCGTGAAAATATAAGTAATCGTCAAGAGCTCATAGACCACCTATAGCTCTCCTAAAAACCATATTTATTCATATGACCATATTTCGAACTGGGATATTTTGACAGGTCTAGAAGCCTTGTTTCAGTAGACACTATTGAAAAATTAACATTAATATGTTATATCCAATACCTCAAAATATTCATATGATTATATTCCTATCATATTTAATAAATGGAGCCACGATCCCATATCTATAAATGAAGTCCTTTATCTATTAACAAATGAATACCATCAAACCATCGAAGATAGACTATGCTATATAACCGTACTCATTGATCCTCAAATGATATCACTTGTGACCTTAAGTCCATCATTTACCTCAGGATTGAAATAGACTCTCCAATTGTCCTTAAGTGAAAACTTTTATCCACTGATGGTTCTGGATAAAGTATATCATTGCGATCCAATTAAATGCACCTAGTGCACTAGATTCATTTGCCCAAAGGCATTACACTCTGATGATTTTAAACTCATCATAACACATTTGATCCCACTCAATTGCTAACAAAAGAATCTACAACTTTAACAAAGTCAGGGCGCATAACCTTTATCTTAATTTTTTAATATTGTTTAAGACTAACTAAAGAATTATGTCAACCATATACATATCAAAATGTACGAACAATTATTATTTTCTCAAAGTCTTTTGACCTTATGCTTATTTACTTTTGACAGTTGTAATAATTAAACTATAAATGTTACAAGATTTGTTAAACTAGGAATTACTTTGTTAATAAGAAAAGAATGTCAAATACACTATTACACTCTTGCTTTTGAACATAATCCTAACAATCTCCCGCTTACGATATAGCAAGTGTGTCATATCTCTCATTCCCATGTTCTTTAAGTGCCCATCAAAATCTTGCTTTTGAACATAATCCTAACAATCTTCCACTTGTGATATAGCAAGTGTGTCATATCTCTCATTCCCATGTTCTTTAAGTGCCCATCAAACTCTTTTGTGGTATATCCTTTGTGAATGGATCCACTAGATTTTATACTAACACGATCTTTGTAATCGTCACATCACCGCTATGCACAATCTCCCTTATAAGGTGATACTCCCTTTCAGTGTGTTTCCCACTCTTATGATTTCTTGGTTCTCTAGAATTAGCCACTGCTCCTCTGTTGTCACAGTAGATAATGCTCTGCATATTCTCTAGATGCCCATCAAAACACTTTTGTGGAAGAGCCTTTGTAAAGGGATCTGCTAGATTATCTGCTGATGCGATCTTGGTAATCGTCACGTCACCCCTATGCACAATTTTCCTCAGAAGGTGATATTTTATTTCAATGTGTTTCCCTCTCTTATGACTTCTTGGTTCTCTCGAATTAACCATTGCTCCACTTTTATAACAATAGATAGTGATCTGCTCATTTACAACAGGAACCACTTCCAAGTCATTCAAGAATTGGCTGAGCCAGACAGTCTCTTTAGTAGCTTCGCATGAGGCAACATACTCAGCTTCCATGGTAGAATCAGTTATACAGGATTGCTTGATACTCGTCCATACGAATGCTCCTCGTCTAAGTGTAAACATAGATCCTGATGTCAATCTCCTGAAGTCAGAATCCGATTGGAAATCAGAATATGTATACCCAATGGGAATTAATTCCCCTCTAGTCTAGAGTATACAAGCATATACTCTCTTGTTCTCTTGAGATACTTAAGAATATGCTTGACTGTCGTCCGGTGACCAGGACCAGATTTGGATTGAAACCTGCTAACAATGTCAACTGCAGAACAAATATCTGGTGTAGTGCAAAGCATTGCATACATGAGACTTCCAACTGTCGAGGCATATGGAACCCTACTCATGAATTGCTCTTCATGCTCATTCTTAGGAACTTGTTACTTAGAAAGTTTGATTCTATGTCTGAAGGTAACATAACTTTCTTGGAATCTTACATGGAGAACATAAACAAGATTTTATCTATGTATGATGCTTGGGATAATGCAATCGTTCTATTCTTTCTATCCCTTATTACTTGGATACAAAGAATATAACTTGTTTATCCTAAGTCCTTCATATCAAATTATTTTACTGATGTCAATACACCTACATCGTTTTAGATGTGTAGTATATCATCAATGTAAAGAACTAGAAAAACCATCTTTTCACCCTTGATCATTTTGTATACACAGGGTTCATCAAGGTTTTAAATAAATCCAAAAAATTTCACAGCTTGATCGAACCATATGTTCCAAGATCTGGATGTTTGCTTTAGTCCATTTATGGATCTTTGCAACTTTCATACTCTTTCTTCATAGCCTTTTTCAATGAATTCATATGCTTACATCATATAGATGTTTTTGTCAAGACTTCCATTAAGGAAAGCTGTCTCGACGTCCATTTGCCAAATATCTAGAACTAGAGGTGCTGCAATGGACAAGAGTATCCTAATGGATTTAAGCATGGCCATAGGAGAGAAGGTTTCCTCGTAATCGATACCTTCCTTCTGTGTGTAACCTTTAGCTACCAATCTAGCTTTAAAAGTTTCCATATTACCATCCATACCTCAATTCCCCTTGTATACCCACTTGTACCCAATAAGTTTTATCCCTTTAGGCAAGTCTACAAGAGATAAGACTTCGTTGTATGTGTAAGGATCATCGTCATCCGAGAGATACTCCACTAAATCTCATAGACCAATGTATCTCTCGGGTTGAACACTAACCCTCCCACTACGATGAGGAATCGTAGGTCATTGATCTTGTGACGGTGCAGAACTTAGGATTAGGCTAGGTTGTGGATTTGTATTTCTTGAAAACTCATTCAGGGCAATTCTACTCTTAGGTACAGAATCATTCATTAGTCCTTTTCCAGAAATTTAGCATTTGTCGAAACAAATACTTTAAGATTTGAAGGACTGTAGAATTAATATCCTTTAATTCCTTTTGGATATCCTACAAATATGCATGTTTTTTAACGGGACTTCATCTTTTATGTCTTTCCATTTAACACATGCGTAGAACATCCAAATATCCTTAAGTATTGCAAACTAGAATTTTGCCCAGTCCACAACTCATGTTGTGTTTTAGGAAATGACTTAGATGGTACATCGTTTAGAATGTATATAGCAGTTTGTAAAGCATATCCTCAAAAAGAATTAGGAAGTGTTGAATAACTCAAGATAGACCTAACCGTGTCTAAGAGAGTCATATTTCTCATTTCTGCCACCTCGTTTCGTTGAGGAGTTCTTGGTGCAGAGAACTGAGAAATTATTTCATTATCAATAAGATATAGTTGAAACTCACTAGATATGGTGAGCCCCTATTATATAGCTTGGTCTTGCATTGCTTCGTTCATTCTGACAAATATTCTTTACCATGATCAGATCTCAAGATTTTATGTGTTTCTCAAGCTAATGTTCTACTTCAGATTTGAATGATTTGAACATGTCAAAAGCATCCGACCTATGTCTCATGAGATTCACATAAATAGATCTCGAGTAATCATCTATGAAAGTGATAAAGTACTCATATCATCCTCTAGCTTGAATGCTTATACGACCACATACATCAGTGTGTGTTAATCTGAAACATTCAGTGGCTCTTATGCCTTTGGTCGTGAATGATCTTTTGGTCATCTTACCTTTCAGTCAAGATTCACAAGTTGGTAGATCATCAAACTTTAAGTCACTTAAAGGTCCGTCACTAACCAATCTTTTAATCCTATCAAGGTTAATATGACCTAGGCGCAAATGTCATAGGTAGGTTTCATCTTTTGATAATTTTACTCTTTTATGATTAGGTTATGTTGATTCCATGTCTAACAAGTGAGAGATGTTTCTTTGCAAATGGAATAAACTGTTTTCCAATGTACCTTTGCAAACAAATTTGTCATTCCTACTAATAATAAAACTTTAATTAAAAGTAACCGAATACCCCAAATTTATTTAAGCAAGAAACTAAAATTAAATTCCTCTTGAATTGAGGTAAATAATAAATGGTTGTTAAATCCAAATGCCTACTAGAATCTAAAATAACTCTAATATTTCTCATTGCACAGGCAGTAACTAAAACTCTATTGCCTAAGGGTAAGTTGAATTTATTCTTATTCAGTATTTTCCTTTCCTGTAACCACTTCTTCCTTAATGTTCTAGGACTTTGGGTAATTTCTTTTCAAATGTCCCTTTTCACCACAAAGGAATTACTTCTCTTTGATCTTGGTTACTTTCTTCATCTCTTTCTTGGTAGGCCCAAGTTGCTTTTTCTTCTGTTGTTTCTTGACGTTCTTACGGGTCTTAACAGTAGCAAATTTACCAACCATATGAATCTCTTGACCCCTGCTATTCACAAGAATATTTTTAGCATTTTGAACATCTTGCATCAGGCCTTACAAGGTGTATTCCTTACTGTACAAGGTGTAGCCCAACTTGAACTGATCAAAGGAAACTAATAGTGAGTTGACAATCATGTCAATTTCTGTCTCACCATTTATCTCAACACCATTGATTTTAGCAATATTGAGATGTGCTATGACTTTCAGCATGTGATCTTTCATAGTCTGTCCTGGTTTCATCTTAAGATTCATGAAAGCAGTCACTGTCTCTCTCTTAGTCGTCTTGGACCTCATAGCAAACATCTCATCTAAAGACATCATTATATCAACAACATTCTTCATTCTTTCATGTTGCTGTTGTAACACATTGGAGATGGTGACCATAATGTAACATTTACCCATTACATCTGAAGATACCCACTGCTCATACTTGCCTCTTTGTACCCTAGTAGAGTTATCATTAGGAGTAGGTGGTTTAGGAGTAGATAGAATGAACTTATGCTTTTCTGATTGCAACAATAGCTCAATTTTCCTTTTCCATGTGATATAATTATCACCAGTTAAAGTATTATCTTTCAGGATGTTGATTAGAGATGAGGTCATGATTTCTTTTTGAAACAAAAATTATATATAAGTAAACAATCATGATAAAGCACTTTCGAATATTTATCTTGAGTTAAATAAAATAATGCAATCGTAAAGTTGAATGGTAATCCAACACCCATAAATGTCACACCCCCTTTGGGAGTTCGTACCATTTAGTAGTTGGACTAGGTCTCACCTAATTGCTGACATAACAACTAGCGTTATCAATTTAGCCTTACGATTTTATTGACAAGAACTCTTGGGAGGATATCAATAAAACCACATTGAGTGTGTTACCAAGTTATCAACCTTCAATATATTCCCTCACAAAAATCCCTCCTTTGTGAGTAGATTTTGCTTAAGTCAATTGTTTAGTCTATCATTGTAAGGAAGTATCTTGCTAAATTCCATTCATGGATACACCCTTAAGGGGTTATCGCATGACACATAAAGCTCAACTTAACCTAGGGGTCATAGGTGTTCCAAACACCTTCTCCCACTCAATTGTTTAAGGCGTGTGATGGAATTCCATAGAATGATTTACCAATTTATCTGGATGCCAATTAGAAACCTAAATCATTCAATGCATGTTCATACTAAAAGAGATATATGAGTGGAACTCCTTTCTATACGACATTTTATCAAACAATAACAAATATTGTAATATTTACGGGAAAAAATTGCCACAATTTTGTTCCATCCTAGAAAAGCAAGTAAATTATATTTGTTTGGAAAAACAAAAACCTTAATCCTATCTTGGCGAACAAGTCCTCAATGCAGCATCCGTCCAAAAGTCTCGTGACCGGGCACTTGCAAGCCTGAAGGCTTGGACGGCTCCCCCGTGCGCAACTTCTTTGCTGCCACACAAAGGCGTGCGCAAGAGCACAACCCTTTTGGACGGCCGCACCGTAACAAGAGTAGTTGTGCGCTATGTCACGTGCACGTTTGTTGCCTTATAATGCTCTCGGGTGCCGTCACTTCCTTTTTTTTCTTGCTTCTAATTCTTCTACTCTTTGATTCTTTGAAACTTGAATGTATTACAGTAGAAATTTTACAAAATAAAAAAAAAATTAGCAACTACAAATAAGGGAATTATGGTGATGATAGACCATCATTCTTGTCACAATTCCAAAATAAAATTACATTGAAATTCTAGGACCAAAATCAAGCAATAACAAACCATATTATAAAACATACATATATCCATACATCCAATGTAATTATATATGTGAATACCTAGAGTGGCATATCTTTCTAAAATATGCATATTTACAATAAAAATAAATAGTTCCATGTATTAATACATTAATTAATCAGGGGTACAACTAGACTCTGATACCAATTGTAGGAAAAATAAATAAATATATATGTATATATGCACCGTAAAAGCAAAAAATAGGTTTAGTATATTTCAAAAATTTACCTTTAAAGAAAAGCGATTTAACCCTTTGATTAATTAATAAATAACAAAAGTAGCATACCTTCATACCTTTTATACGTGACGATTGATATTGCGTTGATTTGAATTTGCTAGATCTTCTTATCCAATCATGAACGTGGATCACTTAGGAGTGTTGGCTCCCTTTCTTCGAATTGTGTACCTGATGAAAGAGAAACAAAAACCTTTTTCTTTTGTTAGTCACAATAACCCTCCTAGAGAAAACAAAAAACGATTGGTCACTTGTGAATTCTCAATCTACTTGATCGAAACTCGCGTGAACTCGTTCCGGTATTGTGCACAAAAGCCTTTTGATATAAAAGCTACTAGTACACTATCGAAAACAAAAACGCTCTTTCTCTTTCTTCCTCTTGGCCGAATTCTACACACTTGTTCTATGAGTGGAATGATTTTTTTAACAAAAACTCTCTCTTAGAATTACATGTTGGATGAACTCCTTAGATAGATTTATAGATGTGGCCGAAATCCTCTTATAAAAAAAGAATTCCTATTCCACCAAAAATCCTATCAATCTTAGTTCAACCTAATCCCAACTCATAAGTGTAATATCCAATAATCATTATTGAATATTAATTAAATTGTAACATTATCAAAAACTTCCTAATTTCACCAATTGTTAATTGGAGTTTTGATAGATATCAAATACTTCCTAATTTGATTAGATTAAATAAATCATTTTATTTATCTACTTATCACATAAAGTCTTTGACACTTATCATACTACCAACAATAGTATGACACTAAGAGACCTTCTTCTAGTTAGAAAAGGATTTTGACTACTTACTTAAATAAATAAATAATTTAAATATTTAATTTCTATTTAATTAAATAATAAAATAATACAATTACTAGGCTAACCAACTTATCCCTTGCCGCCCAAGCCAAATACATGGGCCACATATTTCTTTTCCATTTTATTTAATACAATGAACTTTAACAAAAAGTCTACATATGAACTAGATCCATTCTTACTAAAAAAGAAACAAGTCCACATGCCTTAAATTAATATGTTAATATAATTGAACAACTCATTTAATTAAAATGTGCAAATTATATTCTTAATGTATTAATTGAATGCTTATCGCAACCCTAAAACAATTCTAGATGGACCCTGAAAGTTGTCCGGTAGAATATATCAAGTGATCCATGCAAGTTCAGGTGGATTGGGGATCTTGGTGGGCTATCTAAATTTAAGCTTTAATAGACATAACCTAATCACAATCAACAAACGATTCACTTTGGTTCGATCTATTAATTTTAGTTCATTCCACTAAAGAACTAAAATTGAACTCTTAAATAAAGATAGAATAAGTTAATGTTCCTCATTCGTACCCTAGACAATCTTATTAAAGATAGTGTATCCTTGTGAAAAATATAAGTAATCGCCAAGAGCTCATAGACCGCCTATAGCTCTCCTAGTTACCATATTTACTCATATGACAATATTTTAAACTTGGTTATTTTAACTTGTCCAGAAGCCATGTTTCAATAGACACTATTGAAAACTTAACGTTAAGATTAATATCCAATACCTCAAAATATTTATATGATTATATTCTACTCACATTTAATAAATGGAGCCATGATGTCCATATCTATAAATGAAGTCCTTTATCAATTGATAAGAGGTGTGAGGCCTCGGATTATTAAGCAAGAGGGCGGCATCTTCATGAGTAGGATAGGAGGGTAGTTTCTAGGTGAAGGGGTCACTTGAGAGATTGTACTTGTCTTATCTACTAGTGCATTTTGTTTAACGGTGGTTGCTAACCCGTGGATGTTTCCTCTTCGGAGGTTTACCACATTATATCTTGTATCAACTTTTCCCTATCTCTATCTCTTTTATATTTGTATTTGTTATTTGAATACTATGGATAGAACTCTTTATGTAAGTTGACTTCCTTTCTATAATATAGATTGTGTATGTGTTACAATTACTTGTTTGTATCACACTTTACTTGTTTTATATATTGATTAAGTGTCTTTAATTGATATATATATATATATATTGTGATACAAGCAATCTAGAGGGACAAACTTTTGTTTGTTTCTAAGGGAGTCGAAAAAGGTGTCTAACCTATTCACCCCCCCCTCTAGGTTAGCGTTGAGCATTTAACCGTGTTTGTATTTTCAATTGGTATCAAAGCAGGACACTATATTGTACTTAGTGAGAGTCCAGGTGATAGATTCACGGTTTTGGCAAAGCTTTTGAAGTCATGGGCTTACAAGATTATGTAATGGCGGAATGTGCCTTAAATACTAGGCCACCATTACTTTGAGGCACCAACTATGGGTATTGGAAGTTGAGGATAAAAGCCTACATCCGCTCTATTGATGAAAGAGCTTGGATGGTAGTGGAAGAAGGTTATAGTCCTCCTACCATGGTTCAAGAGGATCGAACCATGATACTCAAGCTAAGAAGTGAATGGACAACGAATGAGTTTGAGGTTGCTAAATGGCATCATCGTGTTATGAATGCCATCTTTGGAGGAGTTGATGGGCATCAATTCTCATACATTCAAAATCTTGAATCCACAAAGGAAGCTTGGGATACTCTCCAAGTTACTAATGAATGAACCTTAACGGTGAACAAATCAAGGTTTCAAATGTTGGCATCACAATTTGAAGGTTTAAGTATTGGGGAAGAAGAAAAGTTCAAAGACTTCCAATTCTGGCTTCTTAACATTGCTAACCAATGTCAAGCACTTGGAGTACCTATCTCAAAAGAGCGTTTAAATTGGAAAATCCTTAGGTCTCTTCCTAAGAGATTTAAATCAAAGGTGACGGCTATTGAGGAAAGCAAGGATGTGGATAGCATGAACATTGATAAGTTGCTTGGGTCTCTCCAAACTTATGAGATGTGCTTGAAGCCAAAGATTAAGAGTAAACGAATCGTTTTCAATGTTATTGAGAAGAGTGATGATGAAAATGAAGAGATGGCTTTTTTGGTTAGAAAGTTCAAGAAGTTTCTAAAGAAGAATGCCAAGCCTAGAGACAATTCTTCTAAGGAAAAGGGAGTTAAGAAAACATCATCTCAGGGGAATGAGAAGAATAGTCAATCCATGAACAAGAAAGATGTTCAATGCTACAATTGTCATGGTTTCGGTCACTTTGCTAGTGAGTGCACCAAGAAGCCATCTAAGAAGGACAAGAAAGGCAAAGTTTTGGCGGCTACTTGGAGTGATGATAATTCTAGTAATAATGAGAGCTCTAGTAGTGAGTCTTCAAGTTATGAAGAGTTGGTGAGCAACTTTGTAGCTCTAACGGCTTCTCATTCTCTACTAGATGTTGATAGTACAATATCTTTAAACAAGAACTTTGATGCAAATCATCATGGAAGCTCTAGTTCCATTCCTACTAATCTTGAGTTGTTGGCCAAGATAGAAAAGCTTGAAGAAGATAGAGATAATGCTCTAAGAGAGGTAGTTGAGAAGGATGATTTGATCAAGAAACAACTAGATGAGTTTGTGAATGTCACTCGTAGACTTATTGGTGAGAAAGGTGATATTATGAAGAAGTTTAGAGAAATTGAAAAGATAAACCTTGAGAAGGATAATGTGATATCTTCTTTGAAGAAGAGAGAACAAGAATTAATGGAAGAGATTGACACGACTAAGGAGGCCATTAAGGACTTAGTGAATGATTCTATAAGTGTGTCTAATGTTAGGAATCTTGTTAACTCTCATAGTGGTGAAGACGACTTGGTAGTTGAAGAGGAGCTCTTGGAAGCACCACTTCCTACTCACTTGGATGAAGTCGTGATTGATAAGAAACCACAAAAGAAGAGAAGAGCCAAGAAGAAGTTGGCGAATAAGGTATCTTTGCAAACTCCTAGTGAAGCCAGTTCAACTCCAAAAGGTACAATCTCATCTTTTATTCCAATTTGCCACTATTGCAACACAATAGGTCATATTAAGCCTAGGTGTTATAAATATATTGAAAAATGAAAATTAGAAAATGAATCTAGAGATAAGGAGATTAAACTTCAACTTGAACATGCTAAAGATTTGAAAGTTGAAAAACATGATATTTTTGCTAAGCATGAAAAGAAGTTTTTGAGTAGAAAGAAAACTAATCTTGTTCAACTTGACAAAGCATGTGTTGAAAATGTTAAGGAAGAGTGTATTAATGATATTCTTGTTAATCAAGTCATTGAAGGATTTTACTCTAGATTTAATATTGTTGTCAAGGATGATATTGGAAATGTTTGTATAGGTACACCCAAGAACAAGTGGTTCAAGGGTGAGTGCTCTTATCACTAATATAAGAAGCACATGTGAGATAGCTTTGAGGCAATATATCAATTGTGTTGAGAATTCTTGTTTGCTAGCTTTAAATACTCCATGTATTAATATGAACTTTTTTATCTCACATCATGTTTGTTATGATGGTCAAAATTTGTTGGTTAACTTTAGAGAAGTTCTTTTGATATATGTGTTGATTGAGTTGAGATATTATGTTTTTTATACTTTTGTTGTGAAACATCGTCAACTTGGTGTCATGAAGACATTCAAGGTAAGAGTGCTCATAAAAAGGGCGGAAGTATGATCTTTGGTGAATATAATGTGCAAAAGGTATCTCTATACTCAAATGCATATTCTCTTATATATTCATTTTTTTAACTCAATTTTTGATATACATCTCACAGCATGTCATATTAGAGAATTTTGTATAGCATACATATGGTTCTCATTGACATTTGCTATTTTAGGATCTAATAGTGATATGGCTCACATTGATCTTAACATTGATGATTGTTTGTGTATAGTATATTTAGTGGCATTACTTTTGAAAATATGAGCTTCATATTCTTTGAAAGCTACTCATTAGAGAAGTAATGATCTTGAATAAGTCTCTACTTATTGCTCTTAGATCATGTGCTTATGAACCATAAAATCTTGGTTTTCTAAAATTGCACCTTACTTCTCTTATATGCTTTGCTAGTAGGTTGAGTTTACTAATATGTAAATATTGGATACACCTTGAAGTTTTTATGCTTAAGTACATTTAAAATGACCCATGATTAGTATCCATTTTGCTTCGGTAAATACATAGAACTCAACGAGCACCTTCGTGGAAACGGCTACACACATTGGTTGTGAAACTACCCAATGTTGGAAAGAGCTACACCATTGTGATGAGTGAAAGCCACCATGAAGTGAATTTTGTTTATGTTAAAAAAAAATGGAAAAATCGGAGAAGTGTTGAAATGGAATCATGAAAAGAAAAATTCTTTGATTCAAAGTTTAAAAAGAAAATAGGGAATGCTTAAAAAGGAGTATAGTTCAAAATCGAATGAGCTCGGGTTGAAAAATAGAAATTGGATGACGAGCCACATGCACACACACGCTCATATGTTGAAATTTGTTCTCTTAAAAAGCAAAAATTCAGGATGATAATCGGTTTGACTTTTTATGGAAAAAGCTTAAGATGAATAGTTGTTGGAAACTGTTTGCATGTTGATTATCAAACTACTTCTTGATATATATTTGAAGCATATCTCTCACACACACACTTTGTTTATGAGTATGATGATATTTTAGCAATTGTTGAAGAATTATGAGAGAATTTGAAAAATCTTTGTGTATCTCTCTTAGCATATGAAGCTTATCTTGTTAATATTTCTTCAAATTGCTTAAATGTGTGATTGTGTGAACATCTGTATGAACTTTATGCTATCATTGATTTTAGTTATGGCATTTATCAAGGAGGAGCATTGTATGCTAGACATTGTTCTCTTTTATGATATGTTCACATGCTTCATTTTGTTACATGTTGGCATATTTTGACTTAATGATACTTGTAAGATATTACTCACTATTCTTGTCTTGCATGATGATACATTCTTAAGTCATATGTCTTTGTTTTTTTTTATCTTTGTGAGTAATATGCTTGTTTTGTCTTTCACTCACTTTTATTGTATGTATTTAGCATCTTATAACACAAGAACAAATGGGAAGAACTAAGATTACCAGAAGTGGAAATCAATTGAATCCTGTTGTGAAAGCCAAGTCTACCTCAAAAGGATCCAAAGCTTCAAGGACAAAAGATTTAGGGATCTTTGGAACTAAGAAGATATTTCAAGAGAGAGGCATTGACTTTGGTAAGTGCAAAGATTCTTATGTTCTTAAGTGCTTAAAGGATAGAAATTGGGAATCTTGGGTGAGCATGTTAAGAGTTGTGAATGATACTCTTGTTAGAGAGTTTTATCCTGAATATAGAGAAAGTGCCACCTTATTAGATGCTTTGATGGAAATTAGGGGTGTTGTGTTTAGAGTTAACCCGAAAAACATTAACAAGTTTCTTGGGCTATCTAATGATATAGATTCTAATTTTCTAGATATGGATGTCATTGAGAATCTTAATATCATGGGTAGAACTCTTTGTGACAATGCTTCTTTTGAGTGGAAAAGTAGAGCATATATTAGTCAACATGAGTTAACTAAGGCTAGTGCATTTTGGCATCTATTCATTTGCACTAACATTATTGGATCTTCGAATTCAACCGAGTTGAATAAGGACAAGATCAAAATAGTGTATGTCTTGGTGACTAATCAACCTATAAACCTTGAAGATCTTCTCATGTATTACATTGATAGTGCAGCTTTCTCTACTAGAGGTGATAAAAAGCTTGCATTTTTACCGGGGTTTATAACTTCAATGTGTTTAGCTTGTGGGGTTAAGAGTAGAGAAGATGATGTGTTAGTTCAACCCTTCGAAAAGTATTGTGATAAATGTGTCATACATGTCATATAAGAATAAGGGTAAGACTTGTGATACTTTTAAACTATTTAGTAGTTCTCAAGTTGATAGTCATGTGATTAGCACAAACATTCTTCCAGATTGGGCTACACAATTTAAGGAGAAGGTTGATGAACTTAGTGCTATAGTTGTTCAATAAGATGCCAGGATAAAAGAGTTGGAGGAGTGCATTGCTTCAAGTTCAAGACCACCTCTTAAGCATTATGTTAGATTAACTACTCGCACAACTTTCTTTGGTGGAACAAGTAGCTAGTATTTGAGTCTTAAGGTTTATTTCTTAACTTTTGGCATCATTTCATGTCAAAAAGGGGGAGAAAGAGATACTAGTTACTTAGTTTCTTTTTATGTTGTTTTTGTGAACTTTTGAACTTTCAATGGCATGTAATAATTAGTCTTAAGATTTGGTTAAGAATTCTTGTGTTTTGGCATGTATTGAGGGGGAGATACATGTATTTGTGAACTTTATTGTATATTCTTATCCATATTATATGTTGTCATTTGTTGTTTTTCTCTTGTATATGCATTGTGCTTTGAGATGATTTGTAGGTTGCTTCAAAAAAAGATCAAGATGAAGTTCAGGAGTTGATGAAGATTAGTTATAGGAATCTTACTCATTGTAATGTGAGGAAGTGATTTTGTGACCTGTTTTCATTTTTATATTTGTAGTAAATGTATAGGTGTTTTGACATGGAATTTGCTAAAGGGGGAGATTGTTAGGGTTTAGATTGTGTTGGCATTAATTCCATATCAAAATGATGTTTACTTGTAATGATTTAGTTGTTTAGATTCATGATGATTCAAGCTTCAAAGAAGAAGGAACAACTAGTCAAAGCAAGTTCAAAGCAAGTTCAAAGTCTTCAAAAAGAAAGGATGTAATATGGTTCTACAAAGGTATACTAAGACCTTATCTTTTTTCTTACAAGGCTTAGGCACACACACACAATTAATACATTTGTGTCCCTACATCATTGTGCACCATTATAGGCAAACACATACAATTCATTCATATGTGTCCCTGCATCGTTGTGCACCATGTATAACACATTCACACACTTGAAGATGAATGCTCATGCATTGGTATGAAAATAACATGTTTTGGAAAATGCATGATTGGAGATTATCTCTATGTAGTTTGCATTCTAGTGTGAATTTTGTTTGTATGTATGTATGTTTGTATAACATGGATATTGAACTTTAATTTAGTCTTAAATCATTCTTGATTGTGTTCTGATCATTTCGGTTACTCATACTATTGATTTCAAGTTCTAAGTCAAAAGATACTACACTTTCAACTCATGTTGCATACATTGTCTTCGTCTTCATATATCGAGTCGAATTATTATTTTCTGGGTTGAGTATCTTATATTTCCATATCAATGAGACAGTCACAGTTCGTAATCCATAAACGGATTCGAATTTTGAGTTCGAAGGCCAAAGAATGGTCAAAGAACGCGAGAGGAGTGCAAGGGAGTTGCACCATGGCCAAAGGCCATCAAATGGTGCAAGCCCGAGATGGCGCGTGGACATCTCGGCCGCAACTCCTTGCTGCCCCGAGATGCCCATGCTCCATCTCGGGGAAGCATTATCAAAGGGGGCATTTTGGTCCTTTTGTTTCTTTTCTTTCCCTCTCCTTTATATTTCCCTTCCCTCTCACATTTCATTCTAAGAAGAAATTTAAAACTTGAGTGCAGAATTTTCTCTCCATATTTTCTCACCTTCCAAACACCATAACTTCTTCATTTGAACTCCGATTTGAGTGATTCAAAGTTGAGAGTGTTTTTCTATTCATCTTCCATCTTTTCTCTGAAGGTTTGAGTTAGTTTTATTGCTCTTTTTGGAGTCTAATCAATCAACTAAGGTATTGATTTTCTCTCAAAGTTTTCTTTTAAAACTTGGTCAAGTGCCTTGGGTTTCCTTCTTCAACATATATATGTGTCTTGTGATTGTTTTGATTTGAGTTTTGAACTCATTAATAGCTAGATTGAGTTTCAATTGAAATCTCATATGTTGAGTTAGGTTTTAATTTTGCCTATGTTTTCACTTGTTTAGGATTGTATTGTGCTAGCTTTGATTCTAGGACTATTTGATGATCTTCGATTGATTGATTTTGTGAAAAATAGTTTCTCACATGTATTAGGCTCTCTTTGGCCTAAATTTCACAATGATACATGTGTTTGTGTTCTTTTGAGCTATTCATGTGCTTTGTTGAATCTATGAATAGGAATATGCTCTAGAACTTTAGCTTTAATCTAAATGACTTTGTCATATGATTTTAGCATGTTTTTGGTTTATGAGATTTAAACTTGATTATGTGTTAATTGAACATATCTTGTGATTCAATTTTTAGATCTATGCATGTATCTAGGTTGTAATTAATATTGAACATATCTTACATGATCTAGATAGATTAAACATGCATGATTGACTAGACTACATTTGTTTTGTGCATTCATGCTCATGTCTAGTATTTTCCATAGGATATGTTGATCATAACATTCTATGTTGTGTGCTTGTTTGCGTTTTGCATTCATGATCACCTAGATTCCTTATGAGAAGGAAGTCTTGACAATAGGTGTGAGACCTATGTTGTTGAGCAACAAAGTCTAGGAAAGAAATGGGAGACCTCGGATTGTCAAGTAAGGAAGTCTTGCCTAGGGTCATAAGGATCCGGAAGGGTGAGCGAGGAAGTCTTGACTAGAGTCGGGAGGACTCAGATAATTGAGCAAGAAGTCTTGCCTAGGGTCGTGAGGATCCGGAAGGGTGAGCGAGGAAGTCTTGACAAGAGGTGTGAGGCCTCAGATTGTTGAGCAAGAGGACGGCATCTTCATGAGTAGGATAGGAGGGTAGTTTCTAGGTGAAGGGGTCACTTGAGAGATTGTACTTGTCTTATCTACTAGTGGATTTTGTTTGCCAGCGGTTGCTAACCAGTGGATGTTTCCTCTTTGGAGGTTTACCACGTTATATCTCGTGTCAACTTTTCTCTATCCCTATCTCTCTTATATTTGTATTTGTTATTTGAATACTATGGATAGAACTCTTTATGTAAGTTGACTTCCTTTCTATTATATATATTGTGTATGTGTTACAATTACTTGTTTTTATCACACTTTACTTAGTTTATATATTGATTAAGTGTCTTTAATTGATATATATATTGTGATACAAGCAATCTAGAGGGACAAACTTTTGTTTGTTTCTAAGGGAGTCGAAAAAGGTGTCTAACCTATTCACACCCCCCCCCCCCCTTCTGCCCCTCTAGGTTAGCCTTGAGCTTTTAACCGTGTTTGTATTTTCACATTTTCCTCTGGTCATCATGTCTATGCTCCCGTTTGGGATAGGTTTCGGTTCCATTATACCTCTCAACGTCTTCCGTGAAGTAGATTCCCGGTGTTCCCTCGTTCCCCGATCTTCTAGGCCACTTCTCCTGTATGAACGCCTCATCTTTCCGTGATGTTTCACCTCATCTTTTCCAGGTTTCTGGGGAGATCCTGGGGTTACTGCTACTATCTCGGAGCGCACCTTTGGATCTTGGGTCACGATTGGCCTGGAAAGCTGGTACGGTGAACTCAGGTTGGTTGTGGCTGATATGCTAATCCCCTGCTTAATGGCATATTCGATGACTTTTCACAAGGATTCATGGATCTGTTTGAAAGCCTCAGGGGAGATTCCTACTGCCGCACCTGTGGTTGTAACAGCAACCGGTCTGATGGACAACGAGGTCCTTGAGGATGGATCTATTCCCATAACAGCGATATCCGTATGATCTGGGTTACTGGCATCATGACTTGCGTCTACATTGCAGAGAGATGACTTCTATCTCTACCAATGTCCATGATGACGATTTTAGCTTGCTTCTTTCGTAATAACTCACATAAATAAAATATTATTGAAGGTTCGACCCCTCCTTCTAGCGCCAGTTGTTGATGGTGATTTTTGGACCAATCCCCCGTCACACAATTAAAGCAAAGTAACAATTGATTACAAACAAAAACAATGAGAAAATAAATGATACACTAGATTTTACGTGGTAAAACCTCAATACGGGGAAACATCCACGGTTGCCTAAGGCAGCAACAAGAATTCACTATGTTGGAAAAAGATTACACACTCAATCACTCTCGCCTGTTCTCTTAATATTGCGTTCAACCCTTTTGGGTGTTTCTTGGGTTGTTTATACGTGCATAGAACCTTAATTCTTGATGTACAAGTAAAGAAAGTTCTTGTTATAGAATAAAACTCTGACTTATTGGAGTCGTAATCTTCTTCTTTCTCATTCCAAGTTGATTGTATTCTAATTGTATTAAATCTCTTATCTAATCGGGTCTTTGATGTCTATAGGGAAGTTTATTTCCCTATTAAAGTGCACTTCTAGAAACCTTGTTCAAATCAAACTCTTTTCCTGTATATTTGGGTCGTGATCCTACTAAATATGGATGCTATCCACATGTCGCACGTCCGATCGCTTATTTTTCCAACCATTCTTGTTTACCCGATCGTCAATTCAACCTGACCGTGGTCCCGACCATCTTGACAACCTGATCGGGTTTTCTAACTCAACCATCTGTGTTATCAGAGTTGGGAGGAAACGGTCGGGTTTTCTTAGTCCTACTTTCGTTGACTTAATATGATCTTCTTCTAGTGATGTGGTGCCCCTGACCCTATTCTTCTTTTGACATGTCATATCACTTAGAATTTCCCAATAACAATACGTATCATAATGGATCTGGAACCAGTGAACTTGGGATCGTAATTATTTTCGGAACTAATAAAATTAAAATCATAATAATAATAAAATATACGTATATATAGGAAATTGAAATCAATATAAAAAAGAAGATTAAATCTTACCAACGTTTTGAGGCTCCTTCACTTTACGACATGCTTTTGTCTGAATCACTAGATCTTCCTCACTATACCCCAGGAATGATAACTGCATGTGGGTGCGACACGGTCTCAGGAACTTGAATGGAGGATTTAGAGAGAATGAAGAAGAAGAAACAATTTCTTTTTATTCAATATGCAACACTTGCACCGTACACACTTGCTTTGATATTTTCACATGCACACATGCAATGATATGTATGTTGTATGCGTTGATAATATCTCTTTCTCACGCACATACCAATTGCATCTTATGCAATATCACTTCATAGAGCAAAAAAAAAAAAATGTTGTCTTATTGTGCATCAAAATAATGTGTATATTGATATCATGTCACTTTTTTCAAAATTATAAATCTCTTTTATATCTTTTTTGTGTACCTGATTCTCTTTCTTGTTTTCACATGCACACCAATTTGCATATCATGCCAATTGCATTGTCTAACGTTTTTGTTGTTTTTGTTTTGATATGTCTCTTACTCGTTTTTAAAAGAAAACAATATATATATATATATATATATCTTTTAAAAAACTAATCATATCTTTATTTGATTTTAAAATCTTTCAAATAAAAAATATCTCATATCTTTTATTTAAAAAAATATGTATTTTTAAATTTAAACATTTTAAATTCAATTTCAAATATTTAATTTAATTTAATAAAATAATCACATTACCTTATTCTATTTTAAATCAAATAGCAACTAACACCCTCCATTTAGTGATTAATAACATAATTAAATAATCTCATTACTTAATTTATTTAATCACCATTATCCATTAATTAAATAATCTCATTATTCAATTAATTCCTAAATAAATACGTGTCACTTTTGTAACACAATTAATTGGACAATCCAATTAATTAATTGTGACCCTTGTTACCTAAATCGATCGGGCTAGGAAGGGGACCTAATGGACCCACGGTATTTTTAGCTCCAGCAATCCTCAGAAATAATTAATTAAACTCTTTAATTAACATTTCACGATTATTAACTTCAGTGTTATTCCACTAAAAACTCGAAGCTGCACTCTCTCAACTATAAACGCTTTTATGCAGACCGATACAACTCGGTGTCCATCGATATAGTTATTACATATGGTGTGATCCTCCACAGTAATTCATAATTAGAGTGGGGTCATATTGTCCTTTATACTCCTCTAATTACATATATCTTTTAAGTACAATTGATTCTCTAATGGGCAATAAATCATATTTCCTCACAGAATTAGGAGAGCGCTCATATTGTCCAAGCCCCGAATTAAACCTTAAGGGAACTACCATCCACTTCTCACAAGAAGAAGTGGATTCCACTACTATGTACAAACCTTCCCAGCCACAATCCAAACTGCAGTCCCAACATACAAAGTAAATTGATTAGGAAATACACCTGACCTCATCTATGGTATATCAAAGACCACGATTTAATCTGAAGAAGTCGATAAGACACACAGGATTAAGATTACCCACATATATTCATCATTAGTTGATATATATGAATCTCATCAATAAACAGATCTTAGTGAGAGATTCATATAGATAATGGCTCAGTCCAATATGATCATATCATGCAAGGTGCCTCTATTCTCATATCTCATATGAATGATTTAGGATAGAATCACCGTACATTACGAAATGGACCGCTACTATAGATTACCACAAATAAAGTACCTAACTTTATTTGTTATCTAAGGACTCTTTAGATTGCACGACTCTTATTATATCCATCTGTATATGACACTCATATACACAGTTCGAGATTACATCCGACAATCTAGGATGTTAATATGCACAAGTTATAAAATAAACAACACAACAAGAAAGAATAGAACTTTTCATTTTATTTATTTCATAAATCCATTAACAAATTACATGTTTAGTGCATAAACCCCAACATAGGTAACTTGAACTTGCCCTAATCCTTTATTGCATCTCTTTACATCTCTTTGGTTCTTGTTTTGCCTAGGTTTAGCTCTTTTATGTGAATTTTTTGCATGTCTTTATGCTTGATGGCATTTGTAACATGATTGGGTTGTTGCTTGTTGGTTTAGGACATTGATTATTGGTAACTAGGATTTAGGACCATTTTACCCTTCTTGCTAAATCTACTTGCACTTGCGTTTAGAGACTTGATATCTAGGATTTGCATTCACTGTCATCATTAATCCTTAGATAAGCTAAAATGTGTTAACCTAGCATTTTTTCATCTAGAATTTTTTCACATATTCACTTAGGTTGCTTAATCTCTTCATTGTTTGTTAAGCTTTGTGACTAATTGTTTGGTGCACAAGCTTGTTGGTCCAAGATCACTATTATATGCCTGTTGAGTAGAGTGTAAGAGTTAGTAACCGTGGATGGTGTGATGGAAGGTCAAAATATGTTGTAAACTTTCATTCAAATAGTGGATTTTGTGGACCGTATGTGGCTATAAGGATTGCCCGTGAGTTTTGCCCAATTGAGGGTTTCTCAAGTAAATCATATCGCGTGTTTTTATTGCTTTATGCACATTTTTGTTTTATTGAATGCTTGATAATATGGGGTAGATTTATTAATTTTGATTAACTCAAAAAGTTGGTAATCAATTGAGTTAAAAACATATTCACCTCCG
The DNA here is from genome assembly GCA_032871835.1 of Dipteronia dyeriana. Taxonomy (NCBI): domain Eukaryota; kingdom Viridiplantae; phylum Streptophyta; class Magnoliopsida; order Sapindales; family Sapindaceae; genus Dipteronia; species Dipteronia dyeriana. The sequence continues at coordinate 112,971,920 of CM065300.1, read as the reverse complement.
TCTAGAATTTAGACGTATACGTTTTAGAGAATTTCAATATATATATATATATATATATATATATATATATATGTTTAAGATAAGTTGCTAAGGTGTTGTTGTGACTCACAGTACCTTTGAATAAGTTTTAATCACATTATTTATCTCATAATTAATAAAAAATTTAATTACTTTTCCTGTTATTTTTTTATATGTGAAATTGTGAATAGATGGATATTGATCCTAATGTGGGTTTAGGGGAAGGGAGTAATGACTTGGGTCTGAAAACCTTAGAGAATTCTAGCTCTATTGGAAAAGGGAAGGTTTCAACGAAGGGTATACGAGTAGGTGGTAGGAAAGAAAAAAATAAATTAGATTGTTGGATTCATTTAGAAGAATATGTGAAGAAAAGAGCTAGATGCAAGTATTGTGGTGATACTTATGCATTTGACTCGAGTAGTAGCACAACAAACATTAATTGATGATACATTATGCATTTGTCTTAATCTTAATGTAGAGTATGAAAGTCGAGTGATAAATGTTTCTATGGAGGATACAAAATAAGGAGGAATTATTGATGAAGTTATGAAGGTAAGTCTTTAGTTGTTGTTATATGCATAATATTTCACTATAATTATTTTGTTTCTATGGAACATAAGGATTTAGTGACAAATGCATATATAAATTTTCATTATTTTTTTTTTTTTTGTATCAGCAAGCATCTGGTGGAGTGATAAAATGGAATGCATTTTTTTTATGTATGTGGATTGTGGAATTTGGTGTGGAAACTATAATTGAAATGTTAATTTAGTTGACTTGACTAGTTATAATTTTGATTCGGAGATATTTTAGTTGTAATTTTGATGTGGAGTTGGATTATTTATTTTTGGAGAGGTATTATTATGTAATGTACTGTTATTAACTAACTTTTGAACTTCTATTTTGGAGTTTGGAATATATTAATATGATTTTTATATTTTGGAATGAATTTGTTATTAACTTATTAGTATGTAATATGTTTATATCTGATTTTTATTTTTTAATATATTTTTAAGTTAGCTATGATTGGGGGGGTTCGGATTAAGCTAGTTGGCCCATTAGTCCCAAAACTAAATTGAACCGAACCGATTAAAATCAGTTCAGTTCGGTTCATGTTTCTTATTCGGTTTAAACCGGTTTAATTTTAAATGAATTGGAATATTTTAGGTTCAATTCAGTTTTGTTCAAAATCGAACCGTGCCAACCCCTAGTCTTAATGTATATATTTACCCCTTAAATATATAATTTATTTTTTTTTTAAGATTGTCTTCTTTTGAGTATTAATCATCTGACCATTTTTTTTTTATTTACATGCATTGTATGATACTATCTCATGTCTCCCTGTCCTTTCCAACTTGATTTCATGATTTGCTTACATTTTTATGTATAATATTTAATCATGGGTACAAGTTGGAATGAAAACATTTTGTTTATATATGGCCCATACTTGAATGCAACATGACACTATATAATTTTAAAAAATAGTCTACGTCATTCTAGTCTCAAACGCCGATTGCTTTTAGATAAACATCTAATGGTCATAATTTATTTTCTTAATAAATATATAAGAATCCTAAAATGACCTACTAAGCAAGTCACTTCCCACTCATTAAATTACTTTACTGTTTGTTCTTCATTTCTCTCAATGGTTACCGTTTATTCTTCTTTTCTTAGTATAAGGTGTCATTTTATCTCTCATTTAATAAGTTAAATTTAAATGGCACCAAATATGGGTTCCTTCCAAAAATGCCCTATAGTAACCTTCTTCATTATTTTAGTTTTTTTTTTTCAAAATCCTCTATCAATGGAGGTAAAAGCCCTCCATTAGAGGTCAGTTCGACCTCAAATAGAGGTCAAAATCGGTCTCCAATGGAGGTTGAACTGACCTCTAAAGAATGTTAAAATCGACCTACATTGTAGGTCAATTAAGAAAAAGATGAAAAAATATATATAATTTTTTTTCAGATAATTTTTGAGACTTTTCAAACATTTTTTAGATTTTTTAGGTAATTTTTGAGACTGTACATGTATTTTTTAGACTTTTCAGGTAGCTGTCGAGACTTTACGGCAATTTCCAAGAATTTTAATAATTTTCGAATGTTTTTGGTAAAAATGAAATTTTCCATGACTTTTAGTCATTTTCGAGACTTTTTGACAACTTTCGAGACTTTCTGGACAAAATTGAAATTTTACAAACTTTTAGTAATTTTCAAGACTTTTTGTAGTTTCCAAAACTTTTTGTGTAAAAATGAAAATTTTGAAATAGCCAAATCGAAATGTCTCAGAAAATTTCATTTTTACATAGAAAGTATTGAAAATTACCAAACAACCTTAGAATTACTCAAAAGTCCCTCAGAAAGTCTTGAAAATTATCAAAAGCCTCAGGAATTATCAAAAAGTCTCAAAAATACTTCAAAATTCACAAAAATTTCCTAAAAATTCTCGAAAATAAATTAAAGGTCTAAAAAATTACTTGGAAAGTCTTAAAAATTACCTAAAAAGCCTGAAAAATTACTTGAAATTTTTTCCAAGTTTTAGTTTTTCATCTTCTTAATTGACCTTCAACGAAGGTCAATTTCGACCTCTATGATGGTCGAACAGACCTTCAATAGAGGTCGAACAACTTCGACTCCCAATGGAGGTCATTTCAACCTTCATTGGAGTTCTTAGACCTCCAATAGAAGCCAAAGAAGAAGATAATTTTTTTTTTTTTTTGAAAAGCTGGAAAGTATATTAAATTTATATGTTAAGTAAGGACATTTTTAGAAATTCACAAACTTTGGTGAACATTCAAATTATTAAAATAGCGACACTCATGAAACGCCAACTCGAAAGAGTATCAAAACCCCCAATTTCCCCCCAAAATCTTTTGTACCAAACCTATTCAAAAAATTTAATTATGTTTGAATCTCTTTAAAAATAAAAATAAAAAAAAACTCAATTATAACAAACTGTTAGAAAAAATATTTTGCTCAATTATTTTCATGACTCTTTGAATTATATACCCATTAGATTTAGATACTAAACGGTGGCCAATTTTGGTTGAACTTTCAATAGCCAATCCAACGTTAGGTCATTGAAGTTGTTTAAGTCTAATATCTTGATGTCAAAGAGGATCAACCCCAACTCCACCCTAAACACATCGGGTAAAAGTTATAACCTCCTTCCACACAATAAAAATAAAAATTATCCATCTAGATTTCACCACGTTGCCATATGGCGAAATCCGAACAGAAAGATACACCGTGGCTCATGATTAGTGGCGTAAAAATGGACTGGCCCGGCCCATTAGGGACGGCCTGGCCAGCCCATTTCTGGAAACAGGTCGAACCGGGCCGGCCTGTTTCCAGAGAAGCAGGCCCGGCATGGCACGCCGGCCTGCCTCAGGCTTGCCGTGCCTACGTGCTGTGCCAGGCCGGCCCACCGGGCCCTCTGACAAGCCGGACGGGCCGGGCCTAACGGGCCTGGTCCGACGGGTTAGTTTTTCGGTCCAATTTTTTTTCCAAATTACGTTTTTTTGGATTTATGGTATAGGGTTTAGGATTTATAGTTTATGGTTAAGGGTTTAGAATTTAAAATGAATGAAGAGAACGAACAATTATTAGGATTTGAAATGAATAAAGAGAACGAACAATTTTTTAATTATTTATTTATTTTTCACTTATGGAATTCAGTAATACATATCTACATGATTGCCTCATTAAAAACCTTACCAAGAAAAACCCAGTGGGATAAAAACTTGGCAAGGGAAAAAGAGTGCAACCGTTTTACAACTTACAAGTAAATAATAAATACATATGTAAAAGTATAACCTAGTTCTGGCCCTGGCCACTACCTGAAGGGTCATCAATATATAGATTGTCGAAATTTAGATTAAGTTCTTTATCTACAGTTAGATTTTGTAACCTTTTTTTAGCATGCTCCCAATCCTGAAGGCATGTTAATACCTCCACCATCTCTGGAGACAAACAGCTTATTCTTGGTTTAATTATACGTCCACTGGTGCTGAAAGCTTGTTCTGAAGACACCGTTGACACTGAAATAACCAGTACGTCACGTGCTAAGTGTGACATAACTGGATACCTCTACGTATAGGTCTTCCACCATAACAACAAATCAAACTCTTCCTTGTCTTCAACAGCATCGAACTGTGCTTCAAGGTACCTAATAAATTCGGTACAAGAAGATGGGCTAGATCTTTGCCCTGAAGAAGTACTTGCTGATTTGTCTTTTTTTCTTCGTTTCAAAAGGCTCCAACTTGTTTGCTTCTGCTCTGTCTCCGGTCGTGTTGATTGGGGGATGTCAATGTTGCCAAACATGGTCTCATAAATATGAAAAATCTCGAACAACTTGGTTCGAATGTCAGTAATTTGTTCTGAATAATCTATTGACAAATTAATACCAATAAGCTCAAGCAAAACTTCTAAACCAGATAATTTAACCCTGGGATCTATTATAGCACTTAAGGCATAAAGTAGGGGAATGTTAGCCCAATATTTTTTCAACTTTGTCTCTATGACAACAACTGCAGCGCCTAGATGTTCATCTTCTCTATAACTGTTTAACAGTTCAGACATTTCCACTATCTGATGTATTGCCTGGGAAGATGTGAGGTAATATACTCCGGAAAGAGTTACAGTGGCATTGTAAAAAAACTTTAAAAATTGAACAAAAATCTTTGCCACATACCAATCGTCTGTGGAAAGTAATTTAGGACTAAATTGTCCTGTTTCGGTCAATTTCATGTTATAAAAACATGTAATGGTTGTATCATATTCCAAACAATTTTGCAACTTTAAATAAGTAGAGTTCCACCTTACCGGCATATCAGTTTGGAATCGTCGGGGTTTGAGACCGTTTAATTTACAATGTCTCTTGAATTCACTGAATCTAGGATTAGAACTGCAAATCCAAGAAATGACATCTCTAATGCGATCTATTTGGTCGCTTACCTGCTTTAAACCAGCATGTACAACTAAATTTATAATATGGCATGCACATCGTTGATGGAAGAAATAACCTCCATCTTGCGGGATATTTCTTGCAACAAACAATGCAATAGAGCTAGTATTTGCAGATGCATTATCAAATGTGATTGAAAGAATGCGATGCATGATTTCATAAGTTTCTAAAACTTCCATTATGACATTAAAAATGTTTTCTGCGGTATGTACAAAATCTATAGGACGAAAACCAAAAAATTCTTTTTGTTATCCTCCAATCAGAATCTAAATAGTGTCCTGTGACACATAAATAGTCCTGTTTGGAACATGCATTCCAAATATCAGAAGTTAATGCAACAGAAACACTTAAATGTTGTATTTCAGCAACTAAGTCATCCTTTTCGGTTTCAAACAATCGTATCAAATCATTTCTAGTGGTGGTTCTAGAAACAGGTTCATATGGGGGTTATATGTAGATATGATTAATTATTTATAAAATGGACTCTCACCAATACTAATCGGTTGATCAGTTTGTGCAATGTATCGTGCCAAGCACTCTCTAGCGTGCATGGCGTCGAACTGCCACGACGTAACGGACCCGTCTGGGTGCCGTTGAAGCTGTGTCTGGGTTGTAGTATCTACCTGTCCATGTGCAGGCATACATTTGTACATATGCCGTCTCAAATGTTCGGTTCCCCCCGTACTTGTAGCATAATTCTTATGGCAAAACTTACATTTAGCTCTGAGGCCAGACGCCCCGTTTGGGAGTGTCATTTGGACTATGTTGAAACATTGCCACACATCTGATGTTAATTTTCTGAGACGTGATGTTGGTATAACGCCGGAACCAGAAGGTCCCGCTTGAGTATGGGTCGGTTCTGAAATATCAAATTTATCGTTGAGCATATTCAAACCGTCCAGAAAATAAGGCTGCTGGTTAGGATCCATTATCTGAATAAAAATATGAGCACTATAGTAGTTAATAGTCAAATTAAAAATCAATATTTACTAACAGTAATCTTAATTTACTAACAATAATTTATTTACTTAAAAAACAAATTAAATAAACAAAAAAAATCATAATCTACTAACATAAAATTTTAAATTCACTAGTTCACTACTACAAATAAAATTGATAAATTTACTAACATAATATACTAACATAAAATTGATGATTTGAACCACTACTCTTAAATTTACTATCATAATCTACAAATGAAAAATTTTAATTTATGAAAAAAACAATATCAAACGTAATTACTACACTTAACATTCATCATTTACTTATTACAAAAAGTAATTTCAGTAATACAAATTAACTTTCTAAATTTATTAATAAAAAATATTAAAATTACTACTAAATTTAAAAATCTTAATAAACTAAACATATAATATTAACATTAAAGCCCAAAAATTGATAAACTAACTAACTAAATAGATAATGTTTTCATTAAATAACTCAAATATAAACATAAACATATAAATTTACTATGAGAATATGTTGGACCAAAAGTAATAACAAAATTGTACCTTTAAAATTTGGTGTGTTGGTGGAAAACGTAGAGAATTTTGTAGAGAGAGTAATAACCAAAATGAATAAAAAAGTTTAGAGAATTTGAGAATATATTAGAGATTGAGATTTGAGAGAATGAGATATTGAAAGAATGATAGAGAGTTAATGGAAAATCAAATGGATGAAAGTATTTATAGAAAAATTTGATTTGTGGGTCAAAATATAATTTAAAAGATTGTAGGAAGGTTTTGGTAATTTTAATTTTCTCCAACGGCTAGAAATCAATTCCAACCGTTGGAGGTTATTAGAAAAAAAAAATAAAAAAAAAATTGGACCGAACGGACCGGCTGATCGGTCCGACAGGCCTGGCACGCCGGATTGGCATGCCAGGCGGGCCGGCCTACCGGGCCTCCTCCTAGCGGCCCGGCACACGGCCTGGCCCTCTTCCTTCACGGGCCGTTCCAAGAACGACCCGTGAACTTCCTGGGCCGGCCGGTGACAGGCCCGGCCGGCCCATTTTTACACTAAAGTTTTTTTTTTTTTTTTTTTTTTGAAACGTGATGCACTCATGTTTTGTTTTGCCGTTTTTTTTGTTTTTCGTTTTTTTTTTTCCCAAACTATGAAGTCAATAAAATACCAATACATCTAACCAACCATGACAGATTTGTTTAAAAGAGGTGTTGGTAGAAAAACACGTAGAAAGTTGACACGCACGTCAACAACTATCATATCTAACATTTATCAAACTTCAATTATAGAATTTTTAAATTTGGTTCGATTGGTCCCCATTGACCACACCTAAATTTCATCAATATCATATTCTGATCACAGTAGTTGGAATCCGAGTTCATAAAATATATCAACAGGTTCCATGACTGGAACCATTATGTGCATACAATATCACATAATATATAATATGTAATATACTATATGTAAATTGATCCAGTGAAATGATATTAGATGATTTGAAAGCCATTTTGTTTTTCAAAATTGGTCAGAGGTTTGTTGGACCTCCTGAGATCAAGCATTTTATACTTGTAAAATGAGCATTGTAGTACTCGATCCCCCACCACTAACCACTAACGTAAAAAGAAGGTACACACAACTTAACCTGAAAGGTGATTTGTTTTTTAAAGCTATTCTGGACACTACCAAAAACATTATTGTAAAGTAAACCGTGGTTTATTAAGATACTTCCAACGTTTGAGCTAATTAATTACAGCCAGACCCGTCTAGTTGAAAAAATAGTCTAGTTGAAAAAATAGAAAGCTAAGGACGGATAATATCTATTTGTTATTCTCTATCAAGAAAAAAAAACAAAAGAATACTATACTACCAAACAATAATCAAAAAACGTACAGGAGAATAATCAAAACAAAATCAAGAAAGATTTGAGAATCAATTCCAAGTGTAAGAACAAAATTTGGAGGAGAAAAATTCAGTATCTCCCAAATCCCATTTTTAAAGTTACTTACAAAGCGAGTGTATAATTTACAGGTCGCCTACCATCTCCTCCATCTCTGCTCCAATCAAAGAAGTAAAATTTATTGTGTTAAGCAATCATTTAGATAATGAAGAAATCGAGATGTTAGTATTAAAAGCCAAAGAATAAGAGATAGTTGGTCAAAACAAAAACAGGAAATGGCTAAGAGAAGCTCACCTCGCCGAAGACAAGTTCATTCACCCTACGTGTCAGCAGTGAATTACGAAATTCTATATTTACATTCCGCTCCAACATCAATGAGATCCTTACATTACTTCTGTTGGATGCATTTGACATGGTGGAGCATACATTATTTGCTTTCTATGGGGAAAAAAAGTTCCGTGTTGAAAGATCAAATCATTGGATATTGCTACTCTTGATTAGAGGATGCATCAAGTGTTCAGACTCTATTTGCGAATTCAAGAATTCTTCTTCGACTTCTCACTTTCTACCGATTTCTTCATTTCTTGCTCAAGCTGCTTGCAGTTCTCCTCATGGGCTTTATTGAACATTCTCACAAAGTTGAGTAGGGTTGAAATAACTGCAACAGTAATTCAGAAGAGCAACGAAATAACAGCAGTCAAGTATAATTGTATTTAAATACGAAGAATCGCTCTAATAGAAATGCTTTGAGATGAATATATTTAAATTGAATATATGTATCTGTAATTTAAATGCAAAATTGATCATAAAAAAACAGACCTTGTTCAAAGGGACAGCGGGCATTGCTACTCTTGATTAGAGGATGCATCAAGTGTTCAGACTCTATTTGCGAATTCAAGAATTCTTCTTCGACTTCTCACTTTCTACCGATTTCTTCATTTCTTGCTCAAGCTGCTTGCAGTTCTCCTCATGGGCTTTATTAAACATTCTCACAAAGTTGAGTAGAGTTGAAATAACTGCAACAGTAATTCAGAAGAGCAACGAAATAACAGCAGTCAAGTATATTTGTATTTAAATACGAAGAATCGCTCTAATAGAAATGCTTTGAGATGAATAAATTTAAATTGAATATATGTATCTGTAATTTAAATGCAAAACTGATCATAAAAAAACAGACCTTGTTCAAAGGGACAGCGTGCCGGATCTTCTCCAAAATAAAGAATCAATGCATCAACATTTCTACCCTGTAAAAGATTGTGCTCCAAGTAAAGAATTTGTCTCATTGGGTAAACACCATAAAACGGGAATGCCGTTCTTCACACTATAGGTTTTGTGACTTACCACCCCAGAATACAGTGAAGCCAAAGTCCTCACTTCAGCTTCAGCAAAACGAAGGAACTCCTTTAAATTCTGACCAACAAAAGCCAAGCCATAAGTTCAGTGAAAATCAAATGAAAATGACAAAATACAAAAGAAGGAAACACATAAGTAAAAATACAAGAGGAAACACATGTAGCTGAATAGTATGAAGAAGAATGACAAATGATTGTTCATATCCAAGCATTTTCAGTACATGTATACTGCTATCAGCATAAACTTGATAAAGTTGACTCCCTGGTTCCGGTTAAGCAGTCATCTACTTTGCTTAAGAATTTTGTTTAGATATTGAATATTATCAGGTTCGATCAAGTGTCTTATTAACAATCAAACTACCAAAGCAGGTTAATTTACTATCTTATTAGATCAAATATGCATAATAAATTTCAATCTCAATCAAATTTAGTCCAATTTGGCAGTCATACTCTTACGCAACTTGATATGCTTATCGCAGCACAGCAACAAATACGAAACAGACAGAGACTGAGAAAAATCTTTCTAGAAGATGAGCAGAGGGAATGGCAAATATGATTGAAATCTAATTTACCAAGTCATAAAATTTCATACATCCGAAACACCCATTATTAATACTTTAATCAAAGTTGCTAAGAATCTTCTAAATTTACTCACCCCATACCTCCGGTAATTTGTTAATTGAGTAGCAACAAACAAAAGTGAGATAATATGCTTAATATACCTTAGTAAAATTATATGATACAGGACCATCATTTTCAGACATGGACAGTTCCTGAACAACTTTCTCCAATCCTTTGCTTAAGGCTTGCATTTCCTCCGCCAAAAATTTCAATTGTACCTAGATAAAAATCACACATCAGTCAGAGCACAAGCTCTTATCAAACCAGCCGTCGCCAAACACCAGAAATTACCTTTGATGCAGGTTCCAAACTGGCAAGGTCTTTTGCAAAATCTAGAAGATCAGGTAATTTATCAGCAAGCACCTACAGGTTATGAAGCAGAATTAAAACATAAACAAATGATACAGGATCTTCTCCACAAAGGAGCACTAGAAATGCTACCAGTTATATGAAGAAAGACATCATATGTCAGATCCTAATAAATGAATGCAATAACATAGATATTTGGATAAAAACAACTTGGAAACGATGTTAGAATGACAATGCTTATCACATGTTGATACAACAAAAATGATCCAGACAAATCATATGATTGTTGGCACAATACAACAAAGATTACCCAAGAAATGAGTAATGCCAAAAAAGATTCGTCACAATGACATAAACAAATAAGCAAATAAGTTCAATGGTCACATCAAAGACTAATCAAATAAGCAAAATAATTCAAATCTGTGTAGATGGGAAATTTTGCTTCCACTCAATGTAAAAGAGCAAAAGTAATTCATTCTATAAGAAATTACTTACAAAATCAAAATTTTATGAGCAGAATCAACAACACTTTCGTGAAATATGAGATGCTTCCTCCTTCTATGATACAGTTCACAATTTGTTTTTTTCCCTATACTATCAAAATATATGTTGTAAACTTGGTTCACGATTCAACAAACAAACAGCTTGAAACCAGTATATTAGGAAGCTCCTTCTACGATACAGTATAAACACATTTCTTGATCTTATTTCTCCGACCATACGGTAGGGGAATCATCATACATTTGTTTCTTTTCAATATTTACACATTGACCACACATCCGTGACCATACATTGACATAGGATCAATTGCATGAGCGCCATCCGGATGCATATGTACACTACAGCAACACAATTTCTAATTCAAGTGAATGGTGATGCTCATAAGGAATAGTAGTTTGTTATACCTTACAAAGATAATGCATAAGAGTCATCTTGCTGTTCAGTGAGCGTGTATCAGTGAGTTTAAGAAGGCTATCCAACCGAAATCCAATAGCCGAACCTAAAGCAAATATAAAAAGAAAAAAAAAATGGAAAATCGAAGCGCTAAGAATACTAGACAGAAAAAAGTGTACTGTCAATATTAAAAATGGCAGAATGTGCAAACTTATTTTGTGCTAATAAATTTCCTTTCAAAAGAAAGGAAAAAAAAAAAAATTGCAGAATATGTTGTGATTCTGAAAAAAGAATATAAAAAAAGGAAACAAAGCAATAGCAAAAGGCAGAAATAGAAATCTCAGAGGTTACATATCAAGTATCCATAATAGCTCAAGCTTATATCCAATTCATCTCTTAGTTATCTCAAGTTAACATATTGCCACACAAGTCACAGCCAACCCAGCAGATCATTCAGATTTGTCTCACCCAAGATTAAAATGTTGTGAGTGCCAAATGGATGTGTATAAGAAGAACATGATATAATAGAAATAAAGTTAGTTTGTTCAAGAAGTCAGCGAAGTAATGGAACTAAGAGAAAAATGATGTATTTATTGAATTGACGCATAACTGATGTTAATGATGACAAATTTGCTCTTTTGTCACGTTCTTTTACAATTTTCCCATATTGCCCCACACAATTTAATTTTGAATGAATCACATGAAAAAAATATTTAAAAGACTTATCAAATATAATTAAATGCATTACTGAGAGAAGTGAAAATTTATGAAAAATTTTGTTCAATCCTCAAAGATGATAGCTGTTCCTAAGAAGCCCTCAAACAATTATTAAGGAGTTTCTTAAGGGATTTCAGCTAATAAATGACAGCCTAAATTCATCTGGGTACATGGTAAAAGCTCTTACAATTTCCTATACTAAAGAAAGGAAACATTTATTGGAAGTTTCTGAGTAGATTATTCGCCATCTGTGTTGATACATGCTTTCAACAACAAAATATTAATTCTTTCTGCTTAATCAATGATCATATTCATATGACAGATTAGCCAAGAACCTAAAAGGCAAAGGATCAGATCCATATGATAGAATAGCTAAGAATCTAAAACGCAAAAATTTAACTCACCCCTGGCAGTTCCCTGGTTCAAAGCATTTCCTAATGAAAGAATTGTTTGCATAATACTCTTTAATTTTGCAGAGTTTCTGATCTGATAGGAAAACAGTAGAGGGATCAATGTGATGTCAGTCCTTTATATGTTATGACCAGTTTCAACAAATATGAATGAGTAAATGAGCATGTTGCCTGTTCTGCCACCGAGTTCACAATCATCAGGCTACTTCTAAGGTCAGAAACCTGCATATCAAAAGACCAGATTAGTTTCTACACGCCGAGATACAATGCAATCAGGTTGATATAACACTTCACTTAACCTGGGAACGAAACTGTATCTTAAAGGAGAAAACTCTGAGCTTGGCTTCTACTCGAGGAACTTGCATTAACTCTAAGAAGAACTGTCACAAATATTCAAAGTGTATTAATTTTTAAAGTGATACAAAATACATAATACTTGGTAACAGATTTTTCCTCCAGATGGATTTATGACATTGACTAAGATAGGGTGCCTATACAGTTTGCCATTGAACATAAAAGCACAGCATAGTGGTTACTCTACTGTTCATGAAATCTGCTAAAACTAACGACATCCTTAGAAAATATGCTTCTTTGTCAGGGAAAATGCAAGAATTAGAATAAACTCTGCGTGGAGTAGACACAGCATATAACATTCAACTGAAGCCATAGAGCTGATATGAGCTGACCAATCATTTTACTGATTAACCAAGGCAGTTCAGCAGAAGAAAGTGCTTCATACCAAAGGCATTTTATGTACACAAACACACATATTATGTAGATAAATATATATATCTGAAGGAAGACAAAATATATTTGTTTCCTTCACCTCTCAACACTACCTTTCCAATTTTAAGCATAAAATATTCAGCAAATTATAACTGCTTCATGTCAAACAGAAGCATAATCCTATAAAATGATATCCATTATAGAATACTTCATAAAATATGTTCCACTAAAGAAGAACTACAAGCATCATTCCACATATTTTATGTTGATTAGTGAGAAAAATATGAGGCAAGATGATAATTATTCTTCTTATTTCTCAAAGAAGAAAAACACAAACACACACACCAAGAAGTATCATTCCACATATTTTATGTTCATTAGTGAGAAAAATATGAGGGAAGGTCTGTGTGAGAGAGAATTATCAGCTCTGTAAATTAGGCTTGATTGCCTTAATATCATTGATCTGTATACTAAAATATATATACACAAACAGTAAAGGACTATTGCTGTACAAAACTATAAAAGGAATCACATCCCACTAAACTAGGAAACAAAAAGACAATAAAGCTACAATAAAGGAGAATAAAATTAGAAACTATAATATCTAGAAATCAGCCCCCCCCCCCCCCCCCCCCCACCCTTCAAATTTGTTCCAAGGTAGTGCCTTAGTTAATATGTTTGCTGCTTGCTGGTCAATTGGAATGTAGGACAATTAGAATTTCAGCTTCCAACTTCTCTTTTAATAAAATGTCTCTCTATCTCGATGTGTTTGGTTCGATCATGATGAACCGGATTCTTAGCAATGCTTATTGTAGCTTGATTATCACAAAACATGTTTATGGGCTTCTCCATAGGCACCCTAAGTTCGGTCAGAACTCTTTTGATCCAAAGTCCCTCACATATTCCATGTGCCATAGCACAAAATTCTGCCTCAACACTGCTCCTAGCCATAACCGATTGCTTTTTGCTTCGCCATGTGGTTAAATTCCCTCAAAAAACAGTACAATACCCAAATGTAGACCTCCTATCTGTGATAGATCCTGCCCAATCAGCATCTGAGTATAGAGTTACTTCCCTGTTTGCTAATTTTGCGAAAAACAATCCTTTTCCAAGTGTGAATTTTAGGTACCATAGGATTCTCTATACGGTTGTCATGTGTTCCTCAGTAGGATTGTTCATGCATTGACTTATTGCACTTAGAAAAGCGATGTTTGGTCTAGTGTGTGAGAGATAAATGAGATTTCTCATCAGCCGTTGGTATCTTCCTTTGTCTACCGATGCACTCCAGTGTCAGCTCCGAGTTTCATGGTTGTATCCATAGGAGTTTCAACCGGCTTACGGTCCAGCATTCCTCTTTCGTTTCATGCAGTAGATCCAACACATTTTTCTTGTGAAATCATAATACCCTTCTTTGACCGAGCTACCTCCATACCAAGAAAGTACATGAGATGTCCCAAGTCCTTGATTTGGAATTCCTCAGCTAACCAGCCCTTTATTCTTGGTATTTCATCAAGAAAATCTTCTGTTAAGATGATATCGTCTACATAGACAATCAAAATTGCTAGCTAACCTTTCTGTCAGTATTTGATGCACATGGCGTGATCTGATTGACTTTGGAAATACCCATGTTTCTTCAACACGTAAGTGAATCTCTCAAACCAATCCCTAGGGAACTGTATGAGGCCATATAGTGATTTATTCAGTCTGCATATTTTATTTACAGTAGCAACTGTCTCTAGTCCAAGTGGTACCTCCATATAGACCTCTTCTATCAAATCCCCATTAAGGAAAACGTTCTTCACGTCTAGTTGATGCAAAGGCATTGGCAACAAGAGATAGTATGATCCGAATAGTGTTCAATTTTGCCACAGGTGCGAAAGTCTCCTGATAGTCAATTCCAAATGACTATGTGAACCCTTTTACCACCAACCTTGCCTTGAGTCTTTCAACACTTCCATTAACTCGTGCTTTGACAGTAAATACCCACTTGATTCCCATAGGATTCTTTCCTTTTGGCAAATCCATTAGTTCCAAGGTCTCATTCTTCTCCAAGGCTTGAACTTCAATCATAACTGCTTTCTTACATTCAGGATTTTTTAGAGCCTCCTGAATATTATTTGGAATTGGAATATCAGCAAGTCTGGTAACAAATGCCCAGAACTGAGGTGAGAGTCCTTCATATGAGACATAATTGCTTAAGGGATACAACGAACAATCCTTGCATTCTCGGTATCCTTTTCTCACGGCAATAGGCTGATCCTGAACTCCTTCCGATACTGTTTCTTTTTCTGTTTCATACGTGTTAGTTTCTGGGACTATAGAATTCGGTTCAAACTCCTGGATAGAGGTAAATCTGTTTGATTTCTTGTTTCTCGCATATTTCCTCTTCTGTAATAGACAATAAGGTCTTTTTGCACGAGGTGGATTAGCAGGCTGACTAGACTTTATTTGACTTTCTAGCGGCTGCTGAGTAATACGCTGACTGGACTGATTTCTAGTGTCTAAGGGCTGATTTGAATTATCCTCAAAACTGGCATGATTCCTAGAAGATTTAAGGCTGATTTCTGGCAGCTTATTCCTACAAGATTTAGGGTTGATTTTTGGCAGCTGATTCCTATGGAGACTAGGACTGATTGAGGTCTGATTTCTAAGAGAGATTTGAAGATCTTGTGGCTGATTTTTAGGAGATTGACCAGATTGATTTGGATTAAGAGATTGACTAGGATTAAGATTCCAATTATCATCAAAAGAACCAATTTGACTAGGACAAGTAACAATTTGATCAGAAGTATCCCAAAACAGATATTTACTATCTTGATCCCCCCCCGCCCCGAATATCGGTTTTGGAAAAAAAAGGTCTTGTTTTCAAAAAACGCAACATCCATTGAATTGTAAATTTTTCTAGTCTCTGGGCAATAGCACTTGTATCCCTTCTAAAGAGAAGAGTATCCAACAAATATTCCCATAACAGATTTAGGATCCAATTTACTATGGTGATATGGATACACATGAATGTAAACCATGCACCCAAAAATCTTTAACGGGATATCAGTTACAAGTATGGTATGAGGGAAAGTGTTTTTAAAAACTTGACAAGTTGTGAAAAAATTTAAAATGCTTGAAGGTACTCAGAGGGCCGTCTCCAGATATTTTGAGGCCCGAGTCATTTAATGATATTAACAAAAATTAGGGCTCTATATAGTTTAGGTATTGACTGGTCAGTACCCAAAATACTGATCCCACCAATGAGAGTGTAGCACATGTCATTTGTTCTTTTAATTTATACATTTATCTCACAAATTGGGTACTAATTGGTCAGTACGCGAGTATTTTAAATTGTTTTAAAAATTATTATCATTAAAAAAAAGTTAGCAATTTAATTGGACTAGGTTAGCAAATAAAGTGGACTCCGACGGAGTCACGGAGTGAATGGGTGACGATTTTGACTATGTTAGCAATTGAATTGGACTCCCTATAAAAAAATAAAAATAAAAATCAATTGGACTCTCAAATAATGTAAAATTAAGTCTAATATGTTAGAATCAATTGGGCTTTGATGTTTGTTTCTATAAAATAGAACTAGATATAGATAATTGAACCTTATTAAAAAAAAAAAAAAAAGTAAAACTATGTTTGAAATTGGACCCTTCCTATACTAAAATAAATTGAACATAAGGCCGTAAAAGAAGAAGTAGATTAGACTATTTGGAGGCCCTAGCAAAAGGTTGGGTTTACTATACCTATGGGCCGGCCTTGGGAACTCTGTTAATAAAAAATACAGCAGTAAGAACTACTTCCCCCCTAAAAGTTATAGGAACATTACTGGAAAAAGGTAAATATCGGGCAATTTCTAAAATGTGACGGTTTTTCCTTTTAACATTTCCATTTTGTTGAGGGGTATCAACACATGTGCTTTGGTGAATGATACCCTCATCAAAAAGATAATTGTTGAGAGTTGAATTAAAAAATTCATTACCGTTATCAATTCTTAAAATCTGAATACACGTGTTAAATTGATATTGAATCATAGTTTTGAAATTTTTAAAAATACGTGTAACTTCGGGTTTTTCTTTCATGAGAACCTATGTGATCCTAGTGTGATCATCTACGAATGTGACAAACCCTCTAGATCATGTAATGTTTGGAACCCATGAAGGTCCCCACATTGCTATGAATCATTGAAAAAGGTTTAGAAGTTCGATAAGTGGAAATAGGATAAACATTGCGGGTATGTTTTGTAAATTGGCACACTTCACATTGAAACAGATTAGGGGTTTTAGTTCTAAATAATAAGGGAAACATTTTGGACAAATAAGAAAAATTCAGGTGACCTAAGCGATAATGTCAGATCATATCCTCCGTATAATAGCTACAAGCTTCCCCACAAGTCTTTGATATATGCCTTCCACAGGAGCACTAACCTCTGATGTGCCTAGTTTAGTTGTATGGTCCACAAAAATATCGGTTGGTTTGCAGTCAATCATCCTAGTTTCCATTAGTAAATCTAGGACATACTTACGCTAAGAAACTGAAATACCCTTTGTGGACTGAGCTACTTCCATGCCAAAGAAGTATGAGCTACTTCCATGCCAAGGAAGTATTTGACACTTCCTAGGTCTTTGATCTCAAACTTCTTTGCTAGAAAGTTCTAGAGCTTATTCATCTCCTCCTCATGATTCGCAGTAAGAAAGATGCCGTCCACTATATAATAAGAATAGTAGTCTGTCCATTGGGTGAGAATTTAACGAACAAAATGTGATCAGTTTGACATTGTGAATACCCAAACTTCTTTACTGCTTTTGTGAATCTATCAAACCAAGCTTGTGGAGATTGTTTAAGACCATATAGTGACTTCTTGAACTTGCAAATCTTGTTGACATATGCACGTGTTTCAAGACCGGAAGGAACTCCCATGTAAACTTCTTCTTGCAAGTCCTTAATTAGGAACGCATTCTTCACATCTAACTGATAAAGTGGCTAATCCAAGTTGATTGCCAAAGAAAACAGGACACGAATTGTGTTTAATTTGGCCAACAGAGCAAAAGTTTCCCGATAGTCAATTCCATAAGATTGAGTAAACCCCTTAGCAACCAATCGGGCTTTGAACCGATCATAACTCTCATCTACCTTGTGTTTCACTGTGAAATCCATTTACAACCGTTTTCTTGTCCTCGTCTGGGGTCCTATCATAACCCTTTTCCAGCTTTCTTCTATACGAACTTCCAAGAAGACTTCTCTGATGTTAGGCAATGGCTTTGATCCCAATATCCTTCCTCGTACCTCATCAAGGTTCGGGTTGAGGCCCAATAGAAACTAGAATATTCTCGTTTGTATTTGGTCCCGTCTCTTGGATAACCCCAGCCGTGTTTTTTGAACATATCCAATTGCTATCAATACCGAGAAGAGAGTTGAAGTATTGGGTGACAGATTGATCTCCTTACCGTAAATCATGTAGTATGCTTTCAATTCCAAATAACTCTACTGTGTTTTCATTTTTTGAAAAAGTTTCCTTCGCTGCATCCCATATCTTTTATGTTGTTTCATAGAGCAAGAAATTCTCTCCGATATCGTTGTTCATGGAGTTAATTAACCATGACATGACCATGTTGTTTTGTCTTCCATAGTTTAAATTTTGGATCTTCATTTTTTGGTGAAGTTGCGATTCCGGTGAGGTAATCATCCTTTCCCTTTCCGCATATGAACATCAATACGGATTGGGACCATTATAGAAAATTGTACCCAATATCATTCCTCGTACTTCATCCAGGTTCGGGTTGAGACCCAATAGGACCTTGAATATTCTCTTTTATTCCACAATCTGTATGTATTTGGTCCCATCCCCTGGACAGCCCCATCTATGTTTTTCAAACATATCCAATTGTTGCCAATACCGAGATAGTTGGAAGTATTAGGTGACAGATTGATCTCCTAGCCGAAAATCATGAAGTATGCTTGCAATTCCAAATAACTCTGCTCTGTTTTCATTGTTTGAATAAGTTTCCTTTGTTGCATCCCATATCTCTTTCACTGTTTCATAGAGCAAGAAATTCTCTCTGATATCCTTGTTCATAGAGTTAATTAACCATCACATGACCATGATGTTTTCTGTCATCCACAGTTTAAATTTTAGATCTTCCTTTTTTGGTGACATTGCGATTACAGTGAGGTAATCATCCTTTCCCTTTAGGCATATGAACATCAATACAGATTGGGACCATTGCAGAAAATTGTACCCATTTAGTTTATGATCTGTAATGGGAAGATGGGGCAGATGTGGATTTTCAGAACCACCATTGCCATTCGAACGAGTGATTTTTGGATTGGAAGTGACAATGTAAGTTGAACTAGGGGTAGCCATCCCGTATTTTGAAATTTGAGAATTTTAGGGTTTGGAAATTTTGGGTTTCAGAATACGCTCTGATACCATGAGAAAAAATATGAGGGAAGCTGATAATTATTCTTCTTAATTCTCAAGGAAGAAAAAAAAAAACACACACACACACATATATATATATATATATATAAGAGGCAGTAGCAAATCTACCTACAAATCAGGGATGCCAGCAACTTTCCTAAAAAAAATAAAACTAATCAAATTCCAACAATTAGGAATTTAATATAACACAACTGCCTTTTTATGGATTTAGTACCGGTTAATTACTAACCAATTATTAGATACTCTTCAAAAGAACATGTTAAAAGATTCCACTATTTAATATTTCTAGCTAATTAAAAAGAAAGCATTAAACTCTAATACAAAGCAAAATAGACTCTAAATTTGTAATATTGAAGTCCAAAAGTAACAATGCATAAAAACAATGGAAGTCATTACTAGATTCATAATTCTCAACAAAAAAACAAACTGATAATTTCTCAAATCAACATTTGATGTAGATTATGCATTTTCATTACAATTGAAGTACAATTTATAACATAACTTCCATAAATTGCACATGTAATATTGACAAAAAGACCATGTGAATGCATATAAAGTTAAATATCAATCAATAATGATTTCTCAAGACTTTAGGACCAAAAACAAATAACAAGATAAAGATAAAATCTAGCGGACCTGTTCACATTTTCCTAACTTTTCCTTTTCTCCAGTGTAGCCCTAAACACAGTAACATAAATGTAAGTTGTAACTTGAAATCAAAATAAACAGCTAGCTATAATATCTAGAGGTAACTGTCTTTTGACTGTAAATCAAGGCTATGAGGTCAAAGAAGATTATTAGATAAAATATTACAATGATCAAGGACTTAACATGATAATTAATTTGATAATCATCCATTCTACCTTAAGTTGTTCCATTTCCTCCTTCCTTGGACAAAACTTTATAAGATTTTCCACCTGATCAACATCCATTGCTGATTCCTCCAGGTCAAGCACTGAACTCTGTCAGTGTTTCACAAAATAGGAAAAATATATTGATCAGATAATATATTTCTTATTACATGGTGTCAGAAATGAGGTAATATGGAAACAACATAAATATCATAAAATGAGGATAGAGCATTGCCATAACTGAACCCAATTACCATGGTAAAAGGATTTGCAAATATCGAAGTTCACAATATAGTAAAATTTGTAAGGCAAATTACACTAACTTCTCCTGAGGTTACACAAATTACAGCCTACAGGTGTAATGAATTTGCTTATTATTGACACTCACCTCCTTGTCAATACTTGATATTTTAAAGGTACTTTAATCATTTTATATAAATAAAGAAAAGATTAAATTTTTGTATATTTAAAAATTTGAAAATATATTTATAAAACTAATATATATATATATATATATATATATATATATATATATATGTATGTATATAGATGAGAGAGAGTCTCTCATAAGGGATCCCTTATTTTAACATAAAAGTAAAGACCGTCTTGAAATCCAACAATTTTAACGAGTCTTGATCTGAATTTTTGTTTGGATAATAAGTTCAATGAAATCTACTAGTAAACAAAATTTGTAAATTTTCCAAGAACTACAACTATTTTTTTCCAATATTATTGAAAATCAAGCATCGGAAAATAGGAATAAAAAAAAAATTAGTTGCAGTGATTAATTTTTTTTTCAGAATTTGTTTACAAGTAGATTTCATTGAACTTATCTTCCACAAAAAAATCTAGATCAAAATTCACTAAAATCGATTGATAATCGATTTTAAGGCCGTCCTTACTTTATGTTAAAATAAGGGTTCCCTTATGAGAGAACAGTGATATATATAGGGTCCTTCTCTAGTATGGCTGAAATTAGAGAAGAAAATATATATGTATAAAAAAAAAAAGGAGACAAGCGGTGGCCTCCACAAGCTCCTGCTTTGGGATTAGATCGCCTCCTCTGTGACGAGGGAAGATGTAACATTGGAGGAGGCAAATCTCCTCCATATTCACCTAAAGGAGGTTAGATCTCCTCGAAATCCTTTTTTTTTAATAATTACTAATTTAAATCAGCTACTCTAATCTAATGGTTGGACAATGCCACATATTGTCCCATTCCTTGGATTAATGCAAATCAATGGTTAAATATTGACATATAGATTTAACAGAAACTTTAAGTTAATTATGGCTCACTCATTTATGTTTTATTTTCACCCTTACGTTCATTTTTTTTTATTATTATTATTTTAGTTATTTTCGGTTTTTATTTTAAAATATTAATTAAATCCTTATTTAACTAAATTAGTGCTTTTTATTAATATTTAATGATTTAAGGTTATTTAAGTAATTTAATAGTTATAAAAGGAATATTTGTCTTTTTAAAGGTCAAATTAAGTCAATTATTAGATGTGGAGCCTGACTAGTTACAAGAAAGTGTCAATAAACTGAAAATTCGTTTTCACTTGTTATATGTCGGACCTAGCAGGAGATTACTGTAATTTGCCCTATTTTTAAAGATGTACATGAGTCGCAAACAATAATCGATAAGATACATCTTACCATTAATTCATGCAATGGAACTTTCACCTTTGAAAGCATGATTTCACAATTATATGCTCGCCTGTGGTCAATCTACAAGCAAAGATCATTCTTAATGTAAAGAAAAAGAAAAAGAGTAAATACTAATTTATGTTAATGAGAACTTTATCATCATCAAACAACACATAAAATAGCAATAATGTACAGACTATTCGTCCTAGTACAATTTAGGTGTCCATTACGTGATTAAATATATTTTCAAGTATTAAAAGTTTGAAATTTATCCTTCATTACATGGATAGATGACCAATGGTTGGCTTCAAATCATATATGAAAACTTCAACAGTTTCATATAGCAAGACTTTGGCATTAGATAACATAACAATACAATATGAACCTTTTTTGATGGGTGACATGTCAACATATTTTGCTATGAAAACTAGCTAAGGTTTTTCGTCCTCAGTTTGAACTACAAAGTACAAACTAACAACAATGCAACAATCATCAATAACATAAGCTGTAATAACAAAATCACAAACGCAAGTTGATGCAAGAATGCATACTCAATATAATGTCATGCATATTAATTACTGTAGATAAACATATAAAATGATATTTTACGATCATTTGATTTCATGACTATTCTTGGGTTAAACCAATAACAGGAAGTAACAAAGGAAAGCCATCAAGGAAGATGCTTTGAACAAAATGATTTCCAAAACATTAAGTGTAGATAACTGTCTCCCAAAGTATCTTGACAGTATTCACACTCCATTTAATGGTGCTACTTGAATATAAATGTGGACAATTAAGTAACAAAAAAAATATGCATTATAAAAGAGTTGAGGGTTGAGAATTCCATTACCAGTTGCACTTTCTCAGGAGGTTTAGGACCACGTGAACCGAGCAGACCTGGTTTTCCTCCTTGATCTGAATTTGGAACTGCTGCTGAGAACAGACTCTCAAGTTCTGACATGTCAATCTCTGGAGCCCTACATGAGAGATAACAATTACAAGTTCAAAAGGCTTGAGGGATATTGAAAGCATAAGTAATCAGATAACATAAAAGTTCTCCTTGAGCAAAGTAGAACACACTTGGAAGTTTCACCAGATTTTTGTGTTTCGGCCCATAAGCTTCCTGACACAGCTCTTGATAACTTCAACCAATGCAAGGGCTTCAATTTTTTGGTTTGATGACTCCTCGAATTAACACTACGTAATAATCGCCCCTTTCCACTAGTTGGAGAAAATAATGGTGGTCCAGGAGATGGAGGCCCTCCTTTATCACTTGCAGAAAGATGTTTCGAAGAAGCAGCAGTCACTGAAAGCCCTTTACCCCAAGGAACAGGAAGAGGAGCAGAAGGGGGTGGCGGCGGCACTGGAGATGAAACAGTTTTTGCTCCATGAAGAGGAAGGGGTGGGGGTGGGGGTGGAGGAGGTCCAGCTGTAACAGCTGGATTCTCCGTCGCCGATGGCACTGGAGGAGGTGGAGGTGGTGGAGTCTTTGATGAAGCAACTGCAAGTGCTGGAGGGGAGGGAATAGAATATGAATCATGTGAAGTTCTACCTGAGACTGGAGTCTTTATAGGTGGTGTTGGAGGAGGTGGGGGTGGCATCGGAGGAGTTGATGAAGCAATTGCAGGGGATGGAGGGGCAGGAGTAAAAGATAACGAAGCACTTGACATCATACCTAATGATGAACTCTCAAGAGCCGTTGCAGAAGTGGCTAATGACATCTTATCCATATTATGTAAATGGGATTCACTCACCTTGGTTAGTGAAGAATGTGCCGAATTTAAGGCTGAACAACGATGACAAGGTAGCTTCGGAGGAGGTGGAGGAGGAGAAATAGCTTTTGAGGCAGTAGAAGTAATGGAGGGTCGAATTGGAGGAGCTTGTGGCGGTGTTGATGGTGAAATTGAAACATCTTTGACTTCCAAAGATGATGCTGTCATTAGATGAGTGACCTTAGAACTTAATGATGAAGCATGATCGCTGACAACTTGAGGTGAGTCATGTTGCCCAGATACCAATAGATGTGAATCTTGCATAAATTTATGATTAACTAAAACAACTTCAGATTGACTCGATCGTTTAAGGGAATCCTGAGAATCCTGGGGATCTTCCTCCTTACTCGTATCAGTATCTAGAGACACTTTTGTTGATGGCACAGCTTGAGTCTTTAGAACCAAGGATGTTGAACTCTTAGTGCTATCCTCCACCACTTTGTGCTCTGTTTTACCCTGATGATATTCAGGACTTGTTATCTGTCGTACAGGACTATATCCTCCCCTTGGACTGCAAGCAGTGTCTGACATCTCGTGGAGTATAGTTGACACACTTAAGTGCTTACTCGTATCAGTATCTAGAGACACTTTTGTTGATGGCACAGCTTGAGTCTTTAGAACCAAGGATGTTGAACTCTTAGTGCTATCCTCCACCACTTTGTGCTCTGTTTTACCCTGATGATATTCAGGACTTGTTATCTGTCGTACAGGACTATATCCTCCCCTTGGACTGCAAGCAGTGTCTGACTTCTCGTGGAGTATAGTTGACACACTTAAGTGATGGAGCATATTAAATGCAACATCTGTCTTGTGATCTAACCAATCCACGTGGCTAAAGATCTCCTGAACTTTAGCAAATGCTTCAATTGGAAGGCCCTCCTCATCAAAGCAAGAAATGTCCACAGGTACAATGGAAGCAGTAGCGTCCATCTCTGAGAAAAGAATCTTCATACAACATGTGTATTAGAGAAGGTACCATACAAAGCAATGGCCATAAAAATTTAAGAAAAGGTCAGGCATATACCTCTGCTCTGAATTCCTTTGGAAATACTTCGTTAGCATCCCACAACATGTCAACTTCATCAAGGTTAAGCATCAAAATGTTTGATCTGATAAAAGCTGTGTTAAACACAACCTGGAACATCATCTCTTCTCCTTCCATGTCGTCATTCAAGCTCATACACTCGAGCACAACATCACCTTGTATATGGCAATTGATGTCAATTTTAACTAGTTCACATTCTGCCTGCAGCAAATAAGTGAGGTGGCCCCGCCAATCATATATTTTAGACTTTGGATCAAATGTAGGTGTCATGCAATGAGCACATGCCACCCAAAATATATAGTGAAGATATCATAAAAGAAAAATCACAGCAGAAGAAAATATGGTTGTGCATTAAGTAATAAGTAGAAACTTCATTCAAGTTTAGAGTCCTTAGCTACTGTATTCAACCTTGTGCACAATTGAAGCTCCCAGCAAACCATTCAAAATTTCCTACGTGTCTTCTTAGTCCAATATCAGCTACCTCTATAAGGTCTCAAGGTGTTAAAACAAAAATCATTTTTCCCTAAAGCCATACATTACAAAATAGCCTGCTTCATGTTACAGTCCGATCTTAGAGGTTTCCTAAACCTAAATTAGCCTATATGATAATCCTAATAGCGTGTGCTATCTCTTTTGAACAATCAATTAAGAACGATGAACTTGTGGCCATGTGGGAAGTCTTGTGGGAAGGATGGTTCTATTAATGCAGCAAGGAGGATTATTCACAGAGACATTTTCCTGTTCATAACAGTTTTGAATTCATAAAATGAATTGAGTCATATTAAGTGCCATCTCCCATCTTAACACAACTGATTCTCATTAAACTCGTAACAAATTAAGAGGGCATATTTTGTAAGAGAAATAATATATCATGAAGACTAAAAAGGCCGAAGAATCTATAATAAATGATAAAGGTGGGTCTCTATGATTTATGAGATGAAAAGGATGCTAACAAATTGCACCAAATCTTGAATTCCCAATATTTAGACATTAAACATACCCTACCTTGTAATGAAGTCTTAAAAATCAATCGTTTTTACTTTGGTAAGACATACAGATCAAACTTCAAATGACAACCACCATAACCTTTAGGCAATGCTTGGTGCACAGGATTGGGTTGGATAAGATTGGATTATATTTATGGGATTGGATTGGACTAAATATGTATTGTGATGTGTTTGGTATAATCGTTTTTTGTGAAAGATCAATATTAAAAATATATTAAATTAATTTTTAAACAAATAAAATCATTTTAAAGCAATTCAAAAAAAAGAAAATAAATTTATTTTGAATTAAATTTGGTTAGAAAATTATATATTAATTTTAAATTTCAATTCCTTTATTTTCTTAATTCCTCAATTGACTTATTCTTTATTCGATTTCTTCTTCATTTTTTTTTTCCTACTCTTAGTATTTAAACTATAATAGTTTTACATGTATGAAACTAGTGCATTTGTATGAATATAAAAATAAACAATACCGAAAATTACATTAAATTTATTTTTAAATCAATTTAATTCAAAGAAAAATAAAATCATTTAAAATTAAAGTTGGTTAAAAAATATTATTTAAATAAAATATATTATTTTAAAAAATAAATAAAATTATTTAAAATTAATTTGAAATAAAATAACATTTACTACTTTTAATTGATATTAAAAAAATATTTTTTAGACGTTAGAATAAAATATATTAATATTAAAAAGGAATAAAATATATTTTAATTATTTTTTAAATTGTTTAAATAAATTGAATGTTTTATATAAAAATAATTTAATTAAAATAAGAAGAAAAGAAAAAAAGAAAATTATAACAAAAGGATGGGACAATGAGGAGGGACTAGGGACTGGAGTGGGACTATTTGTCTACATGGGACCGGAGAAATCCAATCCCGTATAGACCACAAACGTGGGATTGGGCCGCGTAACAAACGCACCCTTAATCTTCAAATTACTTCAACAGAAAGGCTATCCGAGTTAGAAAAACAGAAAAGACTATTAAACTCCTAGGAAGTGGTTCTATCCTTGATCATCAAATAATATCACCCATAAACTAGTTGAGTGCGTTGTCTCTTTAGATACTATCTAGTCTTCCCTGTTTAAAATTGCTGTCCCAAGCTAATTCAAAAAACTGTTGAAGCAGAGGCCATATATTATTTGGTTTTTAGTTGTTAATCCATGTAGGTTCCTATTAGTCTTGTTTAAAAAATCTCCTCATATAAAACCACGAAATTTAAGGACAATTTTAATGGTGAAGACAAATATTCTTTCCAGTGCACTGATAACTGCAGAAGCAGTCAAATAAAAAAACATAACTAAGGTATACAAAAAATAAGGACATTGTACCACCTGCTTATAAGTGCGGACAGTTTTACTTCTTTTGTTGGTTGAGTATAAGACTTTGGTACTTCGATCAGTTACAAGAAAAGGATCCTGTCCATATAATCGAAATATTGGCCGGCAACCTCCCTCTCCATCAAAATTAGGAATAGATCTAAGGATGATGCAATCCAAAGTGAGGGCTCTATCCAAAGGAGGCCATTCTGATGCTACATTCCTCCTTGAGATGTACTGCAGATACCTCAGTTGAGAAGGGACTGGATTCAAAGGTGAAAGCAAGTGCAAAAGCTCACGAGGAGCCTGCCTATAAACCATATCCAAGGTCTTCTGCTCTCCACTGTACTGCTTCCTATAAATCAAGAGCGCGGCCAACATGAAAGCCAAAACTGGCCAACCACCCCTTTCACAATGCATTATTAATACATTATGGTGCCCAAGTGAGAGCCAACTTTCAGTAGATCTCAGAAAATGGTGGATCACCTCCATAGTGAGCAAAGGGCAACCCTCATAGTGCCGAGGGTAGTCCATTATAGTTATGCCATACTCTGACAAGATGTTAGCCACTAGACTTTTTTTCTGTTCTTCACGGAAATTGAACACTAATAACTGAGCATCTGGATAGTGCTCCTGTAGTTGACCAATTATTCCTCCTACATACACCTTGTACTTTTCTTCTTCACGGGTATTATCAGCAGTAAAGCACCAATTGAAAACTGCATGTAAACAAAATGAGAAATTATCAGAAACAACAGTAAGTTTTATTTTCAAGTTTTATATGATAAAATCCGTTTTAGTGAATTATTTATCCCTCACTAAATCTTTAAATAACCATAAAGGATTGAGTGAAAACAGAGATTTAGGGTAGTTCACTGAACATAAACATGAGAGAAAAGCATGTAAAACCTCAAGACTGCCCCCCAAATTGAATCTAGGCCGGGTGAAATTGAACTCTCACACAGATAAGAAAGAGTCCATTTGGATCGGCCCGGGTTAAACAATAGCTTCAACAGCAATAGGAAAATTGCCTTCTGGAACTTGAAGTTTGTAAATCTCACATCCTTCGTTTGCAGGAACAAACCATGCAACATTTCAACTATCATCGCATTTCTCTTAACTACAACTATGGTGAGACCACAGTTAGATATTGACTATTATGTAACTAACTGAACATTAAGGAATATAATTACAATTGCATTCTCCGTGTGACCTTATTTCTGCCACTATCATGATATTATGGCAAGACAGCTCTGCAAGTGCTCGAATGGTATTATCCTTGTTGGTAAGATTCTAGTTATAGCTTCTCACTATTACTTAGGCTCTTACCTGCAAGTTTAAATTTGTGACTCAAATGCTTCGTGTTTCCTCTGCATCTAATATTGTGTTTGTGATTGGGTTAGGTTTATGTGACAAGCCAACCCATTAGTCTTGCATCTAAGGTGTGCGTTTGAGCTTAATATTATTGTTTTCACCACTAAAACTTAAACTTTAGTCTAACGGTTCCTAAACAAATCCCATTAGAATATGAACCAACAAGTATTTTTCTTCTTAGATATTAGCAGCGCATCCATATCATCAATAGCATTGCAACACATGTTTCAATTCCACCAACACCAACTTCCATACATTCCTTCATTTGGTCTCTTCAACACAAAACACATAGAACTGAACGAAAAACTGAACATCAGATTTCCAAAATCAAGATATGCTTAACTAATTTGCAATTTCCACTGTCTGTTTAGTGTCATTTGCAAACAGTCTCCTAAAGCAAACATGTTGATCATCAGGCCAAACATAATACGGAATTATCTATCAGGACTACCAATACAAATGCACTGGCATTCTTCGAATACCGCAAACATTTTCAAAATTTATACTGGCTTTGGAGAGTTGTATTCTGCCTATTTTTAATATTATGTGTGCATATGCTTTTAGCTTTACAAACAAAACAAAGTTTTATAAAATTAGGAATTCTGTTTTACGAAATTAAATAACATTCAATGAGCCAGCCACCTCTGGTAGACTCAAGTAACTGCAGTTCTCAAATTTATATTCAATTTAAACTCAAATAATTCAAAATAATAATAATGAACAGCGAAATTTCTCACTGATTTCACAAAATCAATCAATGTGCGTTTGGCTGCATGAAATTCAACTACAAGATCACAAAATAAAATAATGATAATAATAAATCCTCTGTATCTTCATAACTCAGTTTGAAACTCCAATTCAGTTTTATTCAATTCCTATTCCATTCTAAATATAAACAAGCAATTAAAAACAAGCGTCTTTGTTTCCCATTCCAAGCCGCAAAAACGCAGCATAGAGAAGAGAAATTGAACAAAATTTCAAAATCCAAAAAGAGAATGAATCAATGTTAAACTAAAAACGCAGAGAGAAGACAAACCGTAAACTCGGTCACATATCTCGAGCAGTCCATCAGGCGGCTTCCTATAAAAGAACTTTCGAAACAACGCCATTTCAACAAATTCGAAACTCACTCCTTCAAAAAATATTAATAATAATGGAGCTCGGTTGAAGGAAAGAAAATGGATAATAATTAATAATCAAAAGAAGAAAATGGAGATTGTTGTGATGTCAAGTACGATTCTTCCGAACAGAATTGTTTTTGAAATTTGAAGAAGACTAAGATGACTGATCATGAGATTCGTTTTTATTGTTTGTTAATGACTGATCATGAGATTCCTAACTTTCCTGAACGTGAAACGATCGAGATCGGATGACAAATAGGTTAGGGGGCGGCTGCTGTGCAGTTATTGGGAAATTGGCTGTATGATACAGCTATGAACCGTAACCTTTTAACCAATGAATGGGCACCAAGTGGTAACCAAATAATAAACAATTTAATGGGAAAGCCCCCAAAATAAATATTTTTTTCTTTTTTTGTAATTCTTCAGACTTCTTTAAATTTATAATTATATAATTTTAAAAATTAAAATAAAACCTAAAAAATATATGGTAAATGATAAAAAAATAAAAATAAAAATAAGATAAATTAATTAATTAAATATTTTCATATAATTTTTGATATTTTGACTTGTAACCATTTTCACGGCAATGGTAACCATTTTCACGGTTCCAATAACCATTTTACGGTTTTCGTAACCGCTTTTTAATTTTTTAAATTTAGACTTGTAACCATTTTCACAACTCCAGTAACCATTTTACGGCTTCGGTAACCACTTTTTAATTTTTGTTATTTGACTTGTAACCATTTTCACGGTGATGGTAACCATTTTCACGGCTCCAGTACCATTTTAACGGCTCTGGTAACCACTTTTTTATTTTTATAATTTTGACTTGTAACCATTTTCACGGCTTTGGTAACTATTTATACGGCTTTGGTAACCATTTTTTATTTTTTAATATCTTGACTTGAACCATTTTCACTGCGTTGATAACCATTTTCACTGCTCAAGTAACTATTTTACGGCTCCGGTAGTCACTTTTTAATTTTTAAAATATTAACTTGTAACAATTTTCACGGCGATAGTAACCATTTCCACGGCTCTGGTAAGCATTTTTAAATTTTTAAATTTTTGAGTTGTAACCACTTTCACGGCATTAGTAACCACTCTCACGGCACCAGTAACCATTTTAGGCTCCGGTAACCAATTTTTATTTTTTGAAATTTTGACATGTAACCATTTTCACGGCGATGGTAACCATTTTCACGGCTCCAGTAACTATTTTACGGCTACGGTAACCGCTTTTTAAATTTTTAAATTTTGATTTGTAACCATTTTCACGGTATTGATAACCATTGTAACGGCTTTGGTAACCATTTACATGACTTTGGTAACCATTTTTTTTTTTTTTAATATTTTAACTTGTAACCATTTTCAAGGCGATGGTAACCATTTTCACTGCTCCAGTAACTATTTTACGGCTCTGATAACCACTTTTTAAATTTAGAAATTTTAACTTGTATCAATTTTCATGGCTCCGGTAACCATTTTCATGGCTCCAGTAACCATTTTAAGGCTCTGGTAATCACTTTTTAATTTTTGAAATTTTGACTTGTAACTATTTTCATGGCTCTAGTAACCATTTTACGGCTCTGGTAACCATTTTTTAATTTTTTTAGTTTTGACTTGTAATCATTTTCACGGCTCCAGTCCATTTTATGGCTCTGGTAACTATTTTTTATTTTAAAATTTTTGACTTGTAACCATTTTATAGCTCTGGTAACCACTTTTTAATTTTTAAAATTTTAACATGTAACCACTTTAACGGCTCCAGTAACCATTTTACGACTTTGGTAACCACTTTTAATTTTTTAAAATTTTGACTTGTAACCATTTTCACGATATTCCTAACCACTTTCAAGGCTCCAGTAACCATTTTATGGCTCTGGTAACCACTTTTTAAAATTTGAAATTGTGACTTGTAACCATTTTCATAGCGATGGTAACCATTTTCACGGCATTGGTAACAACTTTCACGGCATTGGTAACAACTTTCACGGCTCAAGTAACCATTTTACGGCTCTGGTAACCTCTTGTTATTTTTTAAAATTTTGACTTGTAACCATTTTCTCGGTGATGGTAACCATTTTCATGGCTCCAGTAACCATTTTACGGTTCTGGTAACCACTTTTTAATTTTTAAAATTTTAACTT
Organism: Dipteronia dyeriana; assembly: GCA_032871835.1. Classification (NCBI taxonomy): domain Eukaryota; kingdom Viridiplantae; phylum Streptophyta; class Magnoliopsida; order Sapindales; family Sapindaceae; genus Dipteronia; species Dipteronia dyeriana. The sequence goes on along the minus strand of CM065300.1, from coordinate 112,940,313 downwards.
ATAACCATTTTCACAGCATTGGTAATCACTTTCACAGCTCCAGTAACTATTTAACAGCTTTGATAACCACTTTTTATTTTTTAAAAAATTTGACTTGTAACCATTTTTATGGCATTGGTAACCACTTTTTATTTTTTAAAATTTTGACTTGTAACCATTTTCACAGCGATGGTAACTATTTTTATGGTTCCAGTAACCATTTTACAGCTCTGGTAACCACTTTTTATTTTTTAAAATTTTGAGAAACTGTTGAACTCAAGAATATAGAACTGTTGGACATAAACATAGATTACATAAATTTTATTTGTAAAGGGAGCAACATAATAAATGAACAAGGAAAAATAAGATGTAGTTAAGAAAGTATAAACTATTACCAAAAATTGGGTTGGCAAGCACCAATACAGATGTGATCATTTTCTTGTGGCAACGTGTGTATTGTTGTCTGCGACCAAACTAATTATCTGGACATATTAAGAACATAACTCACTGTGTTACGCTGGGAAAATTATTACATAATGCAATAGAAATTTTAAAGTAAAGAATGAAATTTTACTTTATGGCTCAAATAACAGTTAGGCTCGAACCTCACTGTCAACCCACATTATTGGCTCAAGAATACGTAAACTACTACAGTTGACAATAGTTCGAGTCATGGACACAATCGCTTCACTTAAAAAAAAATAAAAAATAAAAAATAATCATTTCAATCATAGTTATCTTATCCATTTCAATAACATGACTTCAAAATAAAATAATTTAAATTTATTCACTCATCATACTAAGTCCATCCTCCCCTTGCACATTAATCCTGACTTCTTCGCAAATTTAAACCCCTAGAATATCGGTACATAAGTTTAATATGTAGTTAAGGTGATGATTTTAAAACTTGTGTATTAAGCATTTAAAACTTGTTGTGCATTAAGATCCAGATATTTAACAAGGCAAATATACTATGAACATCACATTCATCGACACAAATTGGAGTTGGAAGTTCTGCATTGTAATTATATGAGTGTAAACTGCTATACATATTTGTCAACGTAAATTACAACCATACACACAAAATGAACATACAACACCTACAGCTATAATACTGTAGCAAAATTTTCAAAGCTTGTATCAAACATTCTCTATATGCGTATCTATGAAAATTAACAAATTAGCCCTTATATTCACTCTACAGTTTGCACAATGCCAACTACTAAGAGATTTTTTTTTCAATTGTTGATGCTTCTTCCATTGTTTAATGACCTAGCTAGAGCTGAGTTTGCACTGCCAAATGACCCAGCAATTCCTGGAAGTTTTGTAACATCAAGCCCATGAGTGAAGATAGGTTTCACAGTCATCTGGAAGTAGGGTGGCTCAGCAAAGCATACTCTCAAACGACCAAGGAAAGGCCACCGACGAAGGAGCTTCACTCCAATCAAAACCTAAAAGATAAAAACAAAGGCATATCTTAAGCTCAAAATGATACTAATTACATTGTTGCAGTTTACTTCTAATGATGATATCAATACCTATAACTATATATGTACACATAACATAAGTAAATGATATTACATTTCTGTAGTGATCCAAGATATCATACAAATTCCACATTCTGAAACTTTGAAGCAAGAAAAAATTATAACATGTTTCAGCTAAAGCTTAAGAGAAAATAACTAGAGGTCCATAACTCCATAAACCCATACATTAAAGCACTCAAATTTCATTATACAATTGAGTACGAGTAATTGACATTGTCATTGCTTCTGAGTGTATAGGATTCAATTAGTAAAATGTATCAAATATGACAAGCAACTATGTTCCTTTAACAAAAACATTTCTTGATCAAATGTTACTAGCGTCTATTATGTTGTAGAAAATTCAGGAGATCAACAGAGAAATTTTATTAACTTTTTTTTTAATAAAAAAATTGGCTTTTCCAGAAATAATGATTATAACAATTTCCTTTTCAAAGAAAAATGATAATAACAATTTCCAAGCATGTCACTATAAATTTGAGGAGAAAATCAAAAGCATGTGTTGAGGGTTAGAAAATATATATCATGCATGATATACAAGCAGTTGCATCCTTCTCTAAGCATCTTAATATAACTGAAAATTTATTCCAGTTAATGGCAAATATGCATCCCTTTTATTTGTTCTTTAGCAACAACCTCATGCCCGACCGACAACATGCACCTTTGGGATAGAAACACTACCATTCAAATTCCTCAACAAAATATTAGTCATTCACATGTATTTGAACATATCGTTCATATAAAGAAAACCATATTTTGTAGACACAGCTTGAACCTTACTTCAAATGAGAATATATACATATATGTACATTACACCTTCCTTTGACATGCATGCCAGTCATATGGAACTTTGCCCATATTCCAAATCTCTGTCTTTTCCTTAATTTCATAGCAAGTATTGCACTCATGTCATCTGCTGTGAGAAAATTCATTCCCAACTCCAACACCTGCCATAAAATACGATGTAATCCTACTAATTTTAGATTTTGTGATTTGTTTCCCTCAACCCAACCCTAAGCTTTTTCCTCGGAAAAAAGATTAATAGAAACAAAAACAACAATTACAAGTGTATGTAAACTAGAAACCAAAAACAAACACAATTATACCAAAACACAAAACATATGTCTATGTAGAGTAGTCGTTTGGTGTCACATACTAAGTGGTTGTCATTAGAATTTTGGCAACCCTCATTTATGTGAACATTGGAGGGTTTCTACCTATATACATATGATGAACCACGGCTTGCTTATGCACAACACATATATTAGAAGTTGTTAATGGCCAAATTTGGATAGGGACCAAAGGAAAATTTTCCACTCTATTAGCCTGGGTCCAAATCCGAGATTACCTAGCATGGTACCGAGGTTCCCGGGATCAAGCTATAGGGGGACCCCACATAAGCGAGGAAAGGTCGTCGCGCCTTGGGAACACCCCAAGTGAAGCTCAACGCTCCTACTATAGTATCGCTCCATCTCACTGAGCAAAGAAGCAAATCTATCTAAAAAGGTAGGAGAAAGCTTGCAGAAGCTCCGTCATCACTAATAGGCACTAACATGGTCATTTCAAGCTCCAAAAGGGATTTGGAAAGGTCAAATCAATCTTCTAATATCAAGATAAGAGCATGGATCTACCTCGCCCTTCAAAACAGTGAACGTCATATTCGATGACCTTCATGATGCATCCCACCAGGGTAATATTCAGGATCGCCTTCACTCTCAAAATTGCATTGAAACACTGCGTACATGTAGAGTAAGTGATTGAGTCCAAAGAGGAAACAAACTTATCTATATCCTAGATATTCTAGATTCCGTCATTAAGCCAGAGTCAATAACATTTAAACAGAAAATCCCATCGGATAAGAAGGGATTTGATTCGGAAAATAATGGCGGGAGGATCATGAGTTTAACCTAGTTGGACTATGCATAAATACGCCCAAGGATGCACGAGAAAAAGGATCGAACGGAGGATAGACAATAAGAGAGATCTCGGCCTAAATTCTGTGATCAGAACACGGCCACCGTAGCTATCTACTTCTCAACAGGCACGAAGCCACCACATCCATTCTACCTATGAATGACTAGGAGAATTTGAACGACTAATGTATACACCATATGATTCAATAATAAATTAGTGTCATTTTCCCTTGCATGTTTTAGTATTTCGTGCTATCATCATTTTCACCATCAAATATACTACCCCCGCCGCCAGCTCCGTGGTAGTGGTCTCGAGGATGTTAACTGGATTTCCTTACCCCGAGTGAAATTTTGGTTAACACTTTCTGGCGCCGTCTGTGGGAACACCCACACCCAATTTACGAAAAGTTTATGTGTTAGATATTTTATAGGAATTAATTGGCTCCGCTCCTCCTAGGGATAACCCGAGGCATCGGGATAAACTTTTGTTGCATCGGCACGAAAGGCTTCAAGGAAGGGTAGGAAATCCCGGCACTATAGCCAAGCTTTGGCCCATCCAACCGCTGCGTGGGCTCCTAGCCCTCCTATGATAAGCCAGGCCATGCTCGACCAACAAGCAGTGACCTTTATGAAAAACGTCTGCCTTTGCTTGCTCGCTGAGGGCATCGCAACCCAGCCAACAAATCCCAACACTCTGGGAGAGCCGAGCACGCCTGGAATCAGGCAGCTCACCTTCACTGATTGGGACCTCCCCTGCCAAAGACAGCCCGTGATAGGGCAAGACCTCAACCCTGAATTCGAGATAGGCTAGGGCCCATGCCCCAGTTCCTGGCAGGCCATCGTGTTATCAACCCGGGCAAGTCAAATCAGCAGCAGACGTCCTGCCACTGGAGCAGCGAGAAACTTCCCGCCTGGCAAGCTCAAGGAGGGAAACCCGAGCTATAGAAAAAGGTAGCCAGCAAAGCCCCCGTGCAGATCCTATTCGTAAAGACGATTGGATCCAGATCTCCAATTCATCGGAGGGATCCGAGAGGGAGGGATCTAAGGTTGATTCAAAAAAGCGTGGGAACAAGCGCTTGAGGGATCAACTGGCGAAGCTACAGAATGAGATTCAACAGATGAAGAAGGAGAAAAGCAGGGAGGGCAAGAAAGATCCCTTGAGCGAAATGAATACTCTCTTCACTAGGAGGATCCGGAACGCTGAGTTCTAGCCAAAATTCAAAATACAGGCAAACAAGTTCTCTAGCATTAAGGCTCATTGAGCCACATAGAGAGCTTCATCCAGCAAATGGAAGTCCAAAACGTAACCAAGGCCACCATGTGTAGGATGTTCCTAACCACCCTAACTGACTACACAAAGACTTGGTTCAGGAAATTGCCCGCTGGTAGCATAGATTCATTCACAAAACTATCAACCAACTTCAACTCACAATTCCAATGGGTCAAACCCCAAAGGATCCTATACACCTTCAATATGTGGTCTAAGAACGAGGTGAAACAAATCGATCATATGTGGAGAATTTTCACAAAGAAGTCATCCAGATGGGAGTTTTTACCGAGAAAGAGACCCTCGCCAACTTTCGGTGGGATCTATGGGAAGGAAAGTTCTTTCGATCCTTCACCAAGTGACCTCTAGAGACCTACAAAAAGACCTATAACCGGGCTCTTGAGCAGGTCGAGATTGATGAACATCTTAAGGTCAAAATAGAGCATGACGACATGAGAATGTCGAAGTGCCATAAGAAAGAAGCTCCCAGACCTGGGCCAGCTCTGAAAAACAAGAACAAACCTCCCAACAGGTCGACGTATTAGTTACCCGCTTCCCAACCTAGGCAAGAGAGGTATCCTGTGAGACAAACCCCTCATTGAGCTTTGCCTCCTCCAAGGACTGTAGCCCCCGTTACACGAGATGAAAGAGGGTATGATCACTACACCCCTTTGAACGCATCCTGAGAAATAATTTACATTGCCATTCGGGACAAGGGGCTACTCCATAAGCCTACACCAATGAAAGCCCAGACAGACAAAAGGAATAGGTACAAGTATTGTGACATTCATGAAGACGTAGGGCACAACACTCCATGGTGTTATAACTTGTGTAACCATATTAAGGCTCTGATAAGGGAAGGGTGTTTGATAGAATTCTTACAGCAGGTAAAGGACAACATCCAAACTGGAAGGGAGGTGCAAGTAGAGATATGTGACCATGTTGAGAAGAGGAAGAGGGAACAAAAGGATTTGATGTAACAAATCCAGGTGATACACACCATCAGTGAGGGGCCCACCTTGGCTGACACCTCTAATAGTTCTAGGAAAAACCATGCAAGGAAGATTCCCCGTGTCGATGAAGGTTGGGATATCTTCAAAGTGCACTAAAGCCTGACCGACCCATCCTAGTCAGCGTATAATATATTCACCGAGACAGATGTCTACAATACCATATAGCCTCATGATGATCCGGTGGTGACAACGGTACAGATTGCCAACTGCGTGGTTCACCATGTGCTCATTGTTATAGGCAGTAATGTAGACATCATCTTCAAAGACATCTTAGAGGAACTGAATTTTAAGTAGTGGTGTTACAATAGCTGCACAACCCCGCTATATGGATTCACTAGGGATTTGATTATACCAGTGGAATCAAAGATCCTCCCAGTGATCGCTGGAACCGCACCCCTCCAACAAAACATTATGACAGACTTCGTTGTGGTTGACACCCCTTTGGCCTACAACGCGATACTGGGGAGACCATTTCTATCCTCCTTAAAGGAAGTTCTGCCTATCTACTTTAATGTCTTAAAATTCCCAGTAGAGAACAAGATAGGAAAGGTACGTGGAGACCAGCAAGCGGCCAGAAAATGCTATGCAGTGTCTGCCAATCCAACAGCTTTGAAGAAATAGTTCGTGCAAGTAGCAATGATTTAAGATATGGAAGCACTAGGGATGACCCTGGAAGATGTAGAGCTCACTGATCAACCAAACAATGATCCCTTGATACTTGATGAAGAAGAACAGAGTAGAAAATAGACCATTGGGCACCCTATAGACAGGCTGGAGGAGATACCCATCAGAAGTGACGATCCCTCCAAGGTTGTCAAGGTCGAGGCTACCCTCGAGCCAAGAGTGAAGAAAAGTTTGATTGGGCCTCTCCAAGAGTTCAGCAACATCTTCGCTTCGAGTCATGACAAGATGCCAGGGATCCCGATATCATTGGATGCTCACCGATTAGCAGTGGATCCAACATTCAAGCTCGTCAAGCAAAAACGGCATCACTTTAACTCCGAAAGGAATGCTGTGGTTCAAGAAGAAGTGGATAATTTGATCAAAGCAGACTTCATTAGAGAAGGGTGCTACCCCGAACAGATTGCCAATGTGGTCATGGTAACGAAGGCGAATGGGAAGTAGTGTATGTGCGTCGACTACACTAACCTCAACCAGATGTGTCCAAAAGACAGCTTTTATCTACCAAAAATCGACCAACTGGTAGATTCCAGGGCTGGAAATAAGCTTCTCAACTTTTTAGACCCGAGTTTTTGGGGTATAACCATATCATGACGCACCTCGCCGATCAAGACAAGACCAACTTCATCATAGGGCAGGGTCTTTATTACTACAAGGTAATTCCTTTCGACCTAAAAAATGCGGGAGCTACCTACCAGTGATTGGTCAATCAATTGTTCAAACTGGAGATAGGAAGAACAATGTAGGTGTACATAGTCGACATGATCACCAAATCCTAGGAAGTAGAAGAACATCATGAACATCTCCGTAGAACTTTCCAGATAGCGAGGGAGAACCAAATGCTGTTGAATCCCGTCAAGTGTGCTTTCGGGGTAACAGCGGGGATTTTTTTGGGCTTCATGGTGAATGAGAGGGGAATTAAGGCAAACCTGGAATAGATCAAAGCTATCTTGAACCTAGATTCTCCTACCACTCTTAAACAAGTCCAAGTTTTGATAGGGCGTGTAGCAGCGCTCAACAGGTTCATCTCGCATTCCATGGATAAATGTATTCTCTTCTTCAAAGCCATCAAACAGGGGAGGAACATGAAATGGGACAAGAACAGCGAGCGAGCTTTCCAGGACTTAAAGAAGTACCTCGCTAGCCCACCGCTATTAGTTAAACTAATACCAGGGAAGAATTACAGATGTACTTGGCAATGTCAAAAACATCAGTAAGTAGGGCTTTGGTCAAGGAGTGCGGGGATAAGATCCAACGACCTATCTACTATGTCATCCACTCGATATCCAAATTTATGAATAACTACCTCCACCTTGAAAAACTCACCCTTGCCTTGGTTACCTCGATCAGGAAGCATTCAAGCCCATATATTGGCAGTGGTAAAGAACCAACCTCTCCGCCAATTTTTACAAAGGCCAGATATATCTGGAAGGCTAGTCATGTGGGCTTTGGAGCTCACCCAGTTTGACCTAAAGTACAAATCTCGTTCGACGATCAAAGTTTAGGCCTTAGCAGACTTTGTAGCTGAGATCTCAGCCATCTCGAGCGAAGAGACACCGGCAACACCATATCCAACTCATGAGAATCTTTAAGAGGGCAATAATTGGCCGGAAGACTATAAAGCCTTGACCCTTTACACTGATGGAGTATCTGGACAGGTAGGGGGAGGTGCTGGTATAGTCTTGATCGATCCTGAAAAAAAGGAGTGTTCCTCCTGTTTTAGATTCGAATTTAAAGCAACCAATAATAAAGCAGAGTATGAAGCTCTTGTAGCCGGAATGAAGGTCGCCATCGAGTTTGGGGTCCATTATTTGCATGTAAAGAGTGACTCATTGCTCATTGTCAACCGGGTTATAGGACTTTACCAAGCCATGGGCGATAACATGGCAGCCTACTTGAAGCTAATCCAGCAACTAAGGGAAAGGTTTAAAGGATTCCGGATCGAGCAGTTACCTCAACAACAAAACTACCGAGCGAACGTCTTAGCAAAGATAGCTGCAAATGGAGGTCAAGTTCTACCTAAGGAAGTACCCCTCCAAGTGATCTCCCAGTCAAGCATAACTGCAGGTAAAGAAATCTATCCAGTGGATCGATTGCCCTGTTGGATGGACCCGATAGCTTTCTACCTCCAGAAAGGAAAGCTTCCCGAGAAACTTGACCAAGCCCGAAAGGTCAAAATATTGTCAATTCGGTATTGCCTAGTTGGTGGATACCTCTTTCGGAGGGGAAAATCCCTTTCTCTACTTCGATGCCTTCATCTAGACTATTCCAGCTAGGCATTAAGAGAGGTCAATTATAGGGACTGCGAAAATCACATTGGTATGGAGGCTTTAGCATATCAAGTGCTCCGTATGGGGTATTACTGGCCAACAATTCACCAAGATACGAAGAGTTTTGTACAATCCTATGAACCATGTCAGAGGACTTCAAACTTGAGTCATCTACCACTGGAGCAACTGTCATCTCTCAGTTCACCCTACCCCTTTGCTTTATGGGGGGTCGACCTGATCGGATCGCTTCCTACCGCTCATGGGCAAACCAAGCATGCTATCATGGCAATCGACTATTTTACAAGATGGGTCGAGGCAAGACCTCTCTCCCAAATTTTAGAAGAGAATACGACGAGGTTCATCAAAACCAACGTGGTTTGCAGGTTAGGGACTCCAATCACCATTGTAGCCGACCTAGGCAAACAGTTTGATAATGCCCGATTCTGAGACTTTTGTAAAGGTTTGGGAATCGACCTCAGGCTTGCTTTAGTAGCCTGCCATCAGAAAAATGAGCTGGTGAAATCCACCAACAAGACTATCAAGAAGCTGTTGAAGAAGAAATTACAACAGAAGAAAAGAAAATGGGTCGAGGAGCTCCCCGAGGTTCTCTAGGTATACCGAACTACAAAGAGAATAAGTACCGGAGAGACACCCTAATCTCTAGCCATCGGGGTTGAAGCAGTCCTTCCTATCGAGCATAAACTGACCTCATTCAGGGTGTAACACTTTGAACCTGAGAGCAACGAGGTCAAGCTCTGAGCTAGTCTAGATTTCCTTGAAGATAAACGGGACTAGGTATACCAGAGCAAGATTACTGGGTATTTCAACAGAAAGTTCAGAGCCCAGTATTTCAAGGAAGGGGATTTGGTTATTAGGAAAGTGAACCTGAACACCTGGAAAAGGTCAGATGGAGTTTTAAGACCCAACAGGGAAGGGCCATATTTGGTAAGATGGTGGTCTGAAATGGGGCATACAAGCTCGAAGACATGGAGGGTAGATCTATCGGCCACACCTGGAATGCTGAGCATTTGAGGAAGTTCTATCCCTAGGCAGTGAACTCTTGAGCAGGCTACCTCCATTTAGGTTTCAATGAAATTCTCAACAACAATGTACTCCATTTTGATCATCAATAAAATCTACTAATAATTTCTCCATCTCCGATTGTATTCTCTATGAGCTGAAATTTATCCATCTCAGATTGTATTCTCCATGAGCTGTTAATTTCTCCGTATCCGAGTATGTTCTCTATGAGCAAATTCTTTATAACTGCCTTAAGACCAGAGATCAGTCGGGGAAGTCCCCTCACTATCTCTGATGCCTTGGTCGGACACCACCCCCTGTTGAGAAGGGTCTGAGTGTAAGAGCATAGTTGCCATCCAGATCTCGAGACCATGATATAACTAAATAGCCCTCCTGATGCCTTGGTCCGGCTACCATCTTCAATAAGGGTCTGACTGTAAGAACATAGTTGCCATCCAGATGTTGAGGCCGGGATATAGCTAAATAGCCCTCTTGATACCTTGGTCGGTCTACCACTCCCATGAAGGGTTTGAGTGTAAGAGTATAGTAGCCATCCAGATCTTGAGACCGGGATATAGCTCAATAGCCCTCCTGATGCCTTACCACCCCCAAGAAGGGTCTGAGTGTAAGAACATAGTTGCCATCTAAATCTCGAGACTAGGATATAGCTAGACATTCCTCATGATGCCTTGGTCGGATTACAACCCCGAGAAGGATCTAAGCTTTAATATTGATTTGCTTGTTGGATTAAGGTCGCCATGACAAGATATCTCCCCAAATGCCGGGAAAAAGAGTATTTATGTCGTTACCACATAGCTTTCTCCTAAGTATCAAACACCTGATTGCTACTAACCATTGGTTTTTCATAAGCGTGTGATTTTATATCACCAGGCTAAAGTTTGAATGAGGAATCATCAAAGATGCGAGACATAAGGCATGGGAACTCCCCCCAAAGACATGAAATTCCTACCAAGTGCTAAGAATTGGAGCTAGCTTTCTATCCAACTAGTATGATTACACATAACAGATTCAGAGTTTCTCTTTACCAAGTTTAATTAAGTTAGGACTGTTCTGAAGGTCGCATCTAGGTCGAGGTCAGAAATCAAACGAGGAATTCCCAGCTAAGTTTGAAGTTCACGTTCAGGATTAATCAAAGTAAAGAAATGAAAACCGATTTTCATTGACAGTAAGAGAGCCTATCCCCTTGCAAAGGCTACATTCATTGAACATGGAGCCTAACCCTTGGTTCTGGGCAACACAAGGAAAAATATAGAGAAAGAATTGATTAAACTGGTCATGAGTAAAGCGGGGTGCCCATCCTCTTTTCCGGGCAATCAAAACAAGTCATGAGAAGATTGTATCAAGCTCCAGCATCCTCCTAGTGCCCCCTCTTGCTGCTTTTCCTAATTGATGGACCTCGCCCACCGCCCCTATTTCTGGTACTTGCTCAATCTGATTGGTTACTTTTGCCACCCCCTCCTCCGAAGGCTCTTCAATTACTTCCTGCCCGGCTTGGTCCTCTTCCAAGACCTCATTAACTACAGTCATAACCTCACAGGAAATGGCCACATCCATAGTGGTAGCTGTAACCCCCGTTCCACTCTTCTCAACCTCTAACTCTGCTCTAGTGAGATCTTCAAAGCGATCTCCGGCCCCCTCCCGGGCTTCTGGTTTAACTCTATTGGACTGCACGAGCTGAACCCAGCTTGAACATTCCCCGAAACCTAATACTGGAAGGACCGGAGAAAGATGAGGAAGATCTTCATGACCGGTTATTTTCCGGCTCTAACCATGCTAGAAAGACCCGCTCTATCACCATCGGGACGAGACATCTCTATGACCTTAGTCATGATCTCCTCTCTATCTCAGTTGGCAATAATGGATAGGTCGAAGGGAAGAGGGAGAGCTTCAGCAACTTGGAAGCGCCAGGAACGATGAAGTTGAGCATGTTCTTAACTTTTGTATAGAACTGACCTCGGGAGGCACCGGACAGGCTTCCAATCTGGAAGAGGTAAGCCAATTCCTCTGCTTCGGGCTCCCTGGCAACTTTGCTTAGCTGGTACTGTTCTCTCTACAATATGAGGAAGCCGATTAGATGTCTCTAGAAGCTAGGCATCAATTGGAGAGGAGCTTGTTGTAAGGCATTAAGAGAACCTCGGAGGGTGGGGTGAAGGGGAAATCTAACCCCATTCTCGAGAGCCGCAACGTGAATTGGAAGCACGCCTTTAGGAGAATTGAAGACATCATAATTCTTGGGGGGGAACGGATATAGAAACGCTATCGGGGATGCCATACTTGGTCCTCAGGCGATCAATCAACTTTGGGTCCATCGTAAAATCCGGGATGACCTTGAAGTCGTAAAGAAGAAGCCTCTCCAAAGGAGGACTAGTAGCTGCAAAGTCTTCATCGACCAAGTTCAAAGTCTTCATCGACCAAGTTCAAAGGGTTATCAGGCCTATTAGAGAACCCGGTCCCAATAGCTACGTTCCTATTCGACTAATGACATTAAGGGTTAGGAAGATAGTCATCACTGTAGAAGTTCTTTCACACTCGTTTCCCGAGGGTGAGACTAGAAACCTCTTTGCCATCTACTATGGAATCCATAGTATCGTGGCTGTTTTTCGACATGGTGGAGAAAGGTTTTGAGTTAGACGAAGGAAAAGATGAGGGCGTTACTCGAGAAGGTAGCAAGAGAAAGATTTTTTCTTTCAAAAATTTGAAATTTGAAAAGAAGAAAGCATGAGGAAGGCAACGAAACAATTGGTCTTTAATAGAGGTGAATGAAGCAGTGATGTCGGTGACACGAAAGCAAAATCTTTAGCGGAGATTACCTCGAATCTCGAGGGCTGGCATAACGTAGGTAGATTATTTTGAAAAACGGAATGTTCCTTGCTCGCCATGTCTCTCATGCATTTAATGAGAGGATTTCCACCAAGATTCTGGTAACAAAAATGGAGGAAAATTTTCCCAATTAAAGCGGGAAGTCTGACTCCAACCCCAAACTCAATCATTGGTGTTCAAGTCAGAGGGGACTTCACTTAATAGCCAAATTTGGCTATGGAGCAAAGGAAAATTTTTCACTCTCCTTGCCAGGGTCCAAATCCAAGATTACCTAGCATGGTACCGAGGTTCCCGTGGTCGAGCTATGGGGGGACCCCGCAGAAGCGAGGAAAGGTCGTCGCGCCTTAGGAACAACCCAGATGAAGCTCAACATGATCAGATCGAGCTCCTTACATCGAAATAAGAACCCAAGGCAAGATCGATATAGGACGACCCAGGCTCCTCGAGATCATCATTACCTCACAACCTCCCCAGAAGCCCACCATCATCTCCAGACACAGAGAGAGACCTATAAGGCATCAACCTTGTACTACAATATCGCTCCATCTCATCGACGGAAGAAGCAAATATATCTAAGAAAGTATGAGGAAACTCGTAAACGCTCCATCATCACTAACAGGCATTAACATGGTCATTTCAAGCTCTAAAAGGGACCTAGAAAGGTCAGATCAAACTTCTAATATCAAGATAAGAGAATGATCTACCTCACCCTTCGAAATAGTGAACACTATATTCAGTGACCTCTATGTTGTATCCCACCAGGGTATTATACATGATCGCCTTCACTTTCCAAATTGTATTGAAACACTGCGTACGTGTAGGATAAGTGATTGAGTCCAAAGAGGAAACAAACTTATCTCTATCCCAGATATTCTCGATTTCGTCATTAAGCCAAAGTCAATAACATTCAAACATAAAATCCCCCCCGATAAGGAGGGATTTGATTTAGAAATTAATGGTGGGAGGATCGCGAGTTTAACCTAGTTGGACCATGTATAAATACGTCCAAGGATGCACGAGAAAAGGGATCGAACGGAGGACAGACAATAAGAGAGATCTCGGTCTAAATTCTGTGATCAAAACACAACCACCGTAACTATCTACTTCTCGACAAGCACGAAGCCACTGCACCCATTGTACCCATGAATGACTAGGAGAATTTGAACGACTACTATATACACCATATGATTCAATAATAAATTAGTGTCATTTTCCCTTGCATGTTTTAGTATTTTGTGCTGTCATCATTTTCACCATTAAATATATAAACCAGGTATCGAAGGTACCAACCCCGACCGCCACCTCCGTGGTAATGGTCTCGAGGGTGCTAACTGGAATTCCTCACTCCGAACGAATTTTTGGCTATCAGAAGCAATATACAAAAGTGGATAAAAACATAATTACCAGAGAAAAGCTACAAAGTTCAAGCATGCACACAAGCTAGAACGACGTGGCCCAAAATGATTTACTATTAAAACACAGTATTGATATATAAACTACTTTGCTAACCTCAAATTATGACAATATTTTCAGTTACTCTTATATATAATAGTGCATTTCCAATAACGTTTTTGTAATTTTTTTTTTATATATATATATATATATATGTATGTATAAATATATAAGGAATATTAAGATAGCACACAAAAAACAAATAAATAAGAATTAATTATACAAGCATGGACTAAATATGCTTTAGAATAGTTGCTCCCTCAATATGGTCACCAAAAAGGTTACCACCAAAACAGAGAATCCTTGTACAATGATTTTATACATATATGATATGCTAGAGAAACTTTGAAGAAAAGTAGTAATCCATATCAATAGCAATGGCATAACCAAAAGCAATGATAAAATCAATTGTACAATAAACCAAGTCATACTGTGGTCCACAATTTATACTTCTCCAGGAACCATGCTATAATTGGTAGCAGAATCTTCTGTGAAACAATCTGTTCCATACATATCGGCCACATCTTTTCAACAACATTTTTCAACCACCTAACTGTTTCAGAATATGAAAGAACCTAAGAATAAAGAAAAATTATTAAGACATCGGGTTGAAGAATCAGATCAAGAACACAAAAGCCAACTTAGTTCTCATATATGTTGACACTAAGAAAATATACATACAAAAAGTGCAAAGCACATACAGTGAAGCTATAAGAAATGTATAGAACAAAACTTTATAGATCAATTTCAATTTTTATAAGCAAAGAGGGAACCAACTCTCCACCGAATCCAACTAATCTATTTGAGGGTTCTTGTTAAAGGTCAGTTTCTACTCTTTTTTTTTCTGGAATTAACAAAGCATAAACCAAAAAATAAAACTTCTTTTTCAATTCATTGACAATAAAAGAGCACATGAAATCAATCATAACCCCCAATTCTTGCAAATTAAATAATAATAATAATAATAATACTAATAAATATACACTTCTCTGATTAGATTGCTTTCTCTCTTCAAACTATAATTTCCTCCGCAGTCTCATAACATATCGCTCTTAAACCTATCACGACAAGAATCGATTATCATTCAGATCATTAATACAAAATATTTAAAAATATATATGAAATTAGAAGAAATTAAAAAACATACAAAGTAAAGATAGATTAAAGAAACGAAATAAACTAGTGGGTGAGACATATTGAAAGCATATAGAAACCAAAGCGATAACAGTACAATGCACACATGATGCATTATCAATATCTTCAGTATACTAGTCATCTTTTTTGCCAAATCCAATATCCAAATCTGACTAAATTTGGGATTTAAATTGTTTTCAGAGAGTAGAGTTGTTACAAGTTTTGCAAAGCATTTATATATGGAAAGAGATAGAGAGAGATGCTAATGAATATTGATCGATTAACAAGTGGTTTAAGTGTAGTTTAACTGGGCAAAATTAAAAAGTTGGACTAAAACGATGCCGTAAAAGGCAAGTAATCGATGGACTACAATAACAGAAACTAAAATTGGGAAAAATATTTAATGGGCAACAAAATTTACCAAAACAATTTGACAACTTTAAACATATAAATATATAAAGTTTTGGTTTCAAAATATTTTGAGAAAAATCGATTTCAAACTTACAATTGATGGTTGTGGGCCAGTGGCATTGGCCACAGAACTACAACTTCGAACTGAGAAGAATGGAAGTGATGATGGTGGCGTCGACGATGACAAATGTGGCAATCTGCAAGTGGAGGTGGAGATCAACTGGCGATGGTGTTTGGAATAGACATGTAAGCCAAATAGAGACAAATTGAGAAGAAATCGCAAGAACTACAACTAAGAATTGAGAAGAATGGAAGTCAACAGAGGAAGGAGATAGATATTGTCTCAGACAACTTGTAACCAGGAAAACTTGCTTTTCAGTTTTTAGGTTTTTTATTTAAAATTGATCCATGACCGTTGGATCAAGTTTAATATGATCCAATGGACCATATATATTACCATTCATAGTTGTATGATACAAGCATTTTCTCTATGATTGCATAGCAGCCAACCCGATGAAAATCAAGAAGAATAATAATTATTAGCTACAGACTTGTAATGTGGCTGGTGGATGACGTGGATCGTATTACAGGCCGACACGTAAACTACTTCTATAGAGCTACTTCTATGGGTCGTGTCTATCGTAAGTCCAATTGTATATATAATTCTCTAGGGATGGCAAAATGGGTTGGGTTTAGAGGGTCTGGCCCTTACCCGCGTGATGAGGGATGGGCTTAAATATGGGCCTCATCATTAAAAAGCCTACAATAAACCCTTTATTGTAAGCTCAAGTTGATTGCGGGTTGGTTATGGGTTTTAACTAGGGTTCATTTTAAATTCGTAAATGACCCTTATTAAAAAAAATGGTTTTTTTTTTCAAAACTTCTCAGCCTCTCTCATCTCTGCTCACCGGTCATTGCCTCATCTCTCATTGACCATCGCATATATCCTTTCATCATAGTCGACACGGTACATCCTCCGTCTCCGGTATTCTGCCGCTAGTGCATCACAATTCTATCATCGCCGATCTTTCTCCCTTCCATCTCAATCTCCCAATGATCCACTCTTGATCTCCCATCGGCCACCACGAAACCCAAGATTCATGGTGGCTTGTGGTGGTGGTTTGATTTTGGTGGTGGGAGAGGTTTTTGGGTTGGGTTTTGGTGGTGGGAGGGGGTTCTGAATGGGTTTCTGTTGGGAAAAGTGCCCTTAAAACAAATGATGTTAATGTTTTGGTGAAATAATAATTGGATTAACATTTAATTTTTTATTTGTATACATTTAATGTTATTAATATTGTATTAATAACATTAAATTTCATGATTATTAAATGTAATATTAAACATAGTATATAAGTTGTTATATACATGAGGATTATGTTTGATATAATAATCTTAATTGTCTATAATTGTTAATTAAAGTTGGGATCTTTAATTAATTAAAATTACCGATACGGTTCATTCCAATTAAGAATGGAACAGTTTTATCCGAACTGTTGATATGGTGACATTAGAATGAAGGTACTTTGTATAATAAGATTATACAAGACATGGACATGACAAATTGGAATTTTTAATAATCTCCGTCTTGAAACAAAGTATTCTCATTTATCGAAAAAATGGTCATATATGGAACGATCTTAATCCTGAGTATTTAACAGACTCCTACTTGTAGAGTTGTGTCTTTTGACTTACTCGGTATGGTTTGCTCATAATGTCAAACCTAAAACCTTGTATCTTGGTGACATAGTGATATATTTAGCTGGGAATGATAATATACAAGATGGAATCCATTCCTTCTTAATTGAAGCAGACAAACAGTTCTCTTGAGTAAATGATTCGGGTCTTGAACAATAGAGCGCTCAATTTATGATAAGATCATAAATAATTGTTCATTAGAGAATCACGGGAACTCAAGGATAAAGATGTAATTGGGAGGTCAACGGATTTGAACCTAACTCATATTACAAACTGTTTATAGAGGATTGATCTGTATATAATGATTATATCAATGGACTGTTCGATTCATATTCGAGTAATTAATTCTATAATGACAAGAGTGTAGTTCCAGTTTTTTAGTGGAATAAATCTAGAATTAATAAATCTAGAATTAATAAATCTAATATTTAGTTAAAGAGTTTTATTAAATATTAAAGATTTATTGGAGTTTGAAATTTTAGGTCCATATGTCCCCATGCTATCTCCATTGAATATTAAGGCATAATGACTAATGAGGCTAAGTGGTTATTTTAGAATTAATCATCTATACATAAATGAGTTTATGTATTGTTTTATTGATTAAATAATATTTGATTATTTAATTATATATATATAATATAATAATTAGATTATTTATTATATATATAAAATAATAATTTAATTATTTAATATATATATTTTCCCTTTGTTTTAGGTGGGTGGTAGTGACTTTGTGCACCACCTACCACAAACATTTTTCTTTAAATATATATATATATATATATATATATATATATATATATATTTGTTATCATTAAGAGCTAAGCTCTTGTCAAAGACATGTGAAGAAAAGAAAATAACAATAAAAGCAAATGTTCATGGTTCTAGTTTGTGTTTTTACAACGCCACCATGAAGTCTTCTTGCTTTGATAATAAAAATATTTTTTGTCTTGTTTTCTTCACACATATTTAAACCAAGTGGAATTGAAGCTCCTATTCGATGCTTCTTTATGCCACCCACCCTAGCTCTCTCTCGTTTTAAAAGACCACAAAGAAGAAAGAACAAGGGGAAGAGAAAGTGTTCTTGTTTTTTTTTTTTGTGAGAAAGAGGAACTGAAAGTTCCCTAAAAACGTGTATGTCTAAACCTAGAGGGGGGAGGGGGGTGAATAGGTTTTAATCAAGTCAATTACCAAATTTTTTTGATTAGTCAATATTTAAAATTCACCCAATAAAACAAACATACAACATCAAGTGTACAGTGCGGAAATATAAATAAAACAAGATGTATACGTGGAAACCTTCCAAATGGGAAAAACCACGTGCTGTTAAGTGCGCCACACTCGGTCACAGAAATCCACTATATGAATAAAAGGTTACACCCTCAAGTGATTCTCAGACTCTCACTCTCGGCAACCTCAAGCTATGGACACCGCCACTCACCACTTTTGGTTCAGTCCCTAGTGATATCCCCTGATACACTACTCTTGGCATGAACGCCTCCTACTCTACCCCCTTGGGCATTTTACAGTGGCACCCGACAAATTTATTGTCAACCCACCCTTGGTTGCAAGACTTCCCTTGCTTATGCAACTTCACACCGAAGCCACAAGACTTGACTCAATGAAGAGTTCAACAACCTATGTGAATATGATGAAATATTCAAACATGCAAATAATGCTAGGAAAAACACTAAATGCTTATCTAGGAATTTAAGAATGTCACTAAGTACAATTCCTAGATATCAATGTCTAAATGAATGTTCATAAAGACTTAACTAGATATAGTTATGCAACATTGTATCCTAGTTATCAAACAAGGCCATTTCAACATATGTTGTCATTAAGCATGGCATGGTCATTAATGCAATCATCAAAATGCAATTAATATGACCTAATCAATAATGTCTAAATCCAATGGATAGAGACTTAGCAAGAAGAGCAAATATGTCCTAAATTCAAGCTATCAACAAACAAACCCAATCATGTTATCAAGACTTTTAAATATATGCAATAACTAGAGTCTAGGTATTTAATCATGCAATAAACACCTAATATAGAGTAAGAAGAACAATAAAAGATATTCAATGAAGTTCTTACTTACCTAGTCATGAAACCAAGAACACCCATGCTTATATGATGAAGAATGATGCAAGATGGATATGGGTTTTGGGTTTGGAGAGTTAATCAAGCTCTCAAGAAACTCTCTCTCTCTCTCTCTCACTCTAGGGTTCATTTTTGAGAGTTATTCTAATGAAAAAGATGAGTTAAGGATGTATTTATAATACCCAAGTGAAATGACATCGTTTTCGATGAAGAAAACAAAGTTTCGTCACGACCGCTGTGCATGCCGCGGCCTAGGCAAGTGTCCAGACCACGGTCTTGTGCAGCATGGCACTGTTGGACATTACCGATGGCTAGGTCGCTGGCTAGGCATGTCACCAAAAGCAGTCTAGGCCGCGGTACACGCAAGACAACACAACAACTCGAGCTTCGAGTGACCTAAAACATGACCAAACGACATCCAAACCTTTCGTATACTAAACCGTTGGAAAGGTATGAAAGTCTAATTTCCACTACAATTTACAAAACATGATTTGGATGTCTGTAGAAAACGTTATGGCCATTTTAGTGACCAAAGGTCAGAAATAGACAACAACAGAGATTCCCTGTTTTTGTGGTCACTTTGGAGATTTCAAAACCAATCCAAACGGTCATTAAGTTTTTGTTGATATTAAATAATTTAAATGTTTATTTTTTTTTATTATTTTGTAATGTTAATTTTTTAAAATTTTGTTAATATTTATTAATTAAATTATTTTAAAAAAAAATTGGATCCAAATCCAGGTTCAATAGATGTAAAAGTGTGGACCAAGATAGTGGTTTTGGTAAAACCCTTTTGTGGGATAGGCTTCAACCCTAACGTCATACATAAATTTCTGCTATAGGCATGGTTTAAGCCTTACGGAAATTTTTAGGGCTTGTTAAGGGCTTTTTAAGGGTTTGGGTTCAATGTGGGTTTGTACCCTTAAATTGCCAACCCTATTAAATCCTCGTAACTTTGCATGTATTTATTTTTAAATTATTCACATCATCTTTTTGAAACAAAAAATTAAAATTTGATGTCAAACGAGTAGGGGCCTGCGGGGCTCTACCTGTAGTTACTGAGATCAAGCCCATCATATGCAACATCATTTTCTAATCCCACAACATGGGAAAAATATGACCACATACGTAGTTTAATTTATAATTACTATCAGGAACATATGCATGGTGAGACTCTATCCACTGCCACAAACGTTGGAGAAGGAATTCATTCCCACTGCTTAATTTTCCAATAAAAATAGCACTATTTAATCTCACTTCCCACTCCCACTTCGCTTCTACTAATTTTCCGTACTCCTGAACTGCCTATTTCTTGTTCACTGAGAGAGCAAAAATCCTTGGAAAGGCCTCTCTCATGGTCAAAGAATTGTATTTTATTTCATCCCAAAATCTAGCATTCATACCATTTCCAATAACCACACTCATGCCCTCTTTAAGGATATTGGCACTTTTCGACCCTTGGTCTAACAACCTTCTCATAGCCTTAACAAAATCTAAAGCTACTTTGGGACCATGCCAATCCCAACTGAGCCATCTATCATTGATTCTGTACTTGGCACAAAGAACTTTTCTCCATATAGCCCTTTTTCTGACAACTGAATCTCCAAACCCATTTAGCTAATAGAGCTTTATTTTTGTTTAGAATTCTTTTTATACTGAGGCCACCTTTGCTCTTAGCCATATGGATCGCGACCCAATCAACTATATGGATTTTCTTCCAAACAACCCCATCCTCCCAAAAAAGTAACGTTGTAATTTCTTAATACTTTGGGCAAAACCAACGGTGATCCTAAACACTAACACATAATATGTTGGAATGCTCGAGAGAACCGTCTTGATCAACACTAACCTACCATCTTTTGAAAGGAATCTCATTTTCCACGAGGCCAAACGCCTCTCGATTCTCTCCACAATAGGATTCCAGCAAGACTTCAAACTGGGATTAGCATCAATGGGCAAACCGAGATACAATAGAGGCCTCAATGCCTTTCTACACAATAAAATTGCAACCTAATAAGTTTCCAAACCACCATGCCTCTTTTTGCCAACTTTTGCTATACATGACTTGTGAAAATTAATTCTCAACCTTGAGACCAACTCAAAGCAACACAGAATTCTCCTTAAATTCTTAAGATACTCAATCCTTGTTTTGATGAAATGAGTTGTATCATCCACGAATTTCAAATGCGACATATGCACCATATCTCCATATAACACCACTCCTATCACCATGTTTAAATCAATAACCTTTTTCAATATGATGTTCAACGCTTTAGCAGCAAAAATGAAAAGAAAAGGAAAAAGCAAATCCCTTAAATTAGGGTCTTTTTCTATACCAAATTGTTTAGTTGGGTTCCTATTAACTAAAATCGAAAGTTGAAATACAACTACTTAGAAACCTTATCCATCTAATACCAAAGCCCAAGCTATCCAGGTATGCATCCACAAAGTCATGATCCATACTATCATAGGCTTTTTCAAAATCAAGCTTCAGAACACGACCCCCATTCTTCTTCCCTCTTCCACAAGTGAATTATCTCGTTGGCTATGACAATGTTAGTTCTTTGGAGTTATGTTGGCATTAATTACACATCAAAACAATGTTTTACTTGTATTGATTAGCTGTCTTAGATTGATGATAATTCAATCTTCAAAGTAGATTTGGCAACTTATGAAACAAGATCATGTCTTCAAAAAGAAATGTGCTTCATTGTTCTACAAAGCTATATTTAGATATCATTTCTCTTACAAGGCTTAGGCACTACACACACATTGCATCCACATGTGTCCTTGCATCACTGTGCTCAATTTGTATAAAACATTCACACACTTGATATTGAATGCTCATGCATTAGTTTTAAATTGACTAGTTTTGTAAATTTCATGTATTAGGACTATGTGTAGAAAATAACATTCTTGTATGTTATGTGTATGTATGTTTATGTTTCATGGGCCTTGACTTTGAATTTGTTATTGTATTGTTCATTATTGAGTTTTGATCATTTCGATTACTCATTCATTTAATTTTGAGTTTTGAGTAAAAAGTTATGAAACTTTCCGGTCACTTACCATGCCTTGTCTTCATCTTAATGTACCATATTTTATGGTATAAGTTTCATAGTCATCTATATGAATGAGGGAGTTTCAGTTCATAATCCATAAATGGATTCAAATTTGTTGTTCGAAGCCGGAGAGCGATAGAAGAACACGAGAGGAGCGCTAAGGGAAGAGGCGATGGCCAAAGGATATCAAGCCATCGTTCCCCGAGATGGCACGTGAGCATCTCGGGAAAGAACCCTTCCTTCCCTCGAGATGCCCATGCGTATCTCGGGGTTGATGTGGAGAGATGTCATTTACCATATGAGATTCACATCTCTCCACATCACTTCCCTCTCCTTTAAAATTTCTTTCCCTCTCACTTTTCATTCTAAGAAGATAATTTAAAAATCCGTTGTGCAGAATTTTTTTTCTCAACTTTCCCACCTTCCAAAAACCATAACTTTCTCATTTGAACTCCGATTCAACTGATTCAAGTTGAAGATTGTTTCTCTATCAATCCTTTATCATCTCCAAGAAGGTTTGAGATCATATATTCAAGTTTTTCGGGTGGTTATCCATCAAACATGGAACTGCACATTTTCTTCTAAGATATTAAAAATTTCTTTGTTAGGATTTTGAGTTGTGTTGGCATTAGTCTATATAAAAAAAACATTTCACTTGTATTAATTAGTTGTCTTAGGTTGATGATGATTCAAGCCTCAAAGAAGATTTGGTAACTTATCAAGCAAGATTGAGTCTTCAAACAAAAATATGCTTCATTACTCAACAAATCTATATTTAGACCTCATTTATCTTACAAAGCTTAGGCACACACACACACACATTGCATCCACATATGTCCCTGCATCGTTGTTCTCAATATGTATAACATATGCACACACTTGATATTGAGCGCTCATGCATTAGTTTTAAATTGACTAGTATTTTAATTTGCTTGTTATAGGACTATGTCTAGGAAATAGCATTCTTGTGTGTTATGTGTTTGTATGTTTAAATTTCATAGACCTTGGACTTGAATTTGGTATCGCATTGTTTCTTACTGAGTTTCAGTCATTTCGGTTACTCATTCATTTAATTTCTAGATCCACATTAGAAGTTACAAACTTTTCGGTCATTTACCATGCCTTGTCTTCGTCTTCATGTACCGAGTCAAATTCATAATTTCTGGTCAAAGTTCATAGTTGTCCATATGCAAGAGAGAGTCTCGGTTAGTAATATATAAACAAATTCAAATTCGAAGTTCGGAGACCGACGAATGATCAAATAACATGAAGGTGTGCAAGAAAGAGTGCGAGAAAGGCCACCAAGCCATCCTTCCTCGAGATGGCACGTGGCCATCTCAGGAAGGAAAAGCTTCTGTCCCTTAGATGCCTATACGCCATCTCGAGGATGGGAGGTGGCTTGTGGACATTGGTCCCTCAAATCTCTCTCTTTCCCTTTCATTTAAATATTCCCTTCCCTCTCTCATTCCATTCTAAGAAGAAAACTTGAAAAACAAGTTGTGCAGAATTTTCACTCAAACTTCCTGATCTTTCAAACACCATAACTTTCCCATTTGAACTCCAATTCAAGTGCTTCAAGTTGGAGATTCTTCATCTATCAATTCTCTATCATTTTCAAAGAGGTTTGAGGTTATTTGATCATGATTTCTAGTGGCTCTACACCAAAATCTGTGGCTACACGTATGTATACATTGATTAGAGTTTTAAATTCTCTAAAAGCTAGTTTGGACTTGATTAGAAACTTGTATGTTCAGTTAGATTTCCTTAAGATATAAGTTTTCACAAGCTTGTGTGTTGTATTGTGCTAACTTTCTATTTAGGACTATTTGTGCTTCAATTGTTTGATTTTTGATGTTAAATAGTCTCCATATGTTCTAGGTCTTTTCTTGTTGAATATATACATGATTAGCACATTTGATTTTGTATTTAGAGTTATTTTGGTTTTAATTGATTATTGTGAGAAAAATCTAAATATTTGCTAGATTTTAATTGATCATATTTTGTGAATCTAACATATTTATATTTGTTACTAAAATCTTGAATACTTGTTTAATGTATATACTTTGATTCATGTTTTAGTTGTATGAATATATATAGGAATTAAATGTGTTTTTGGTGTTTCACATATTCTAGAATATTATTCATGCATAGTAACTAGACAATTTTGATTTATGAACTCACATGCTTATGTCTAGTTCCCATAGAATGTATTGATCTCATATTCTATGTTGAGTGCTTGTTTGAATTTTGCATTCATTGATCACAATTAGAAAGTCCTTGTAAAAGGCATGAAGTCTTGGCTAGAACATATGGTTCAGATAGCTAAGCAAGGAGTCTTGGTTAGGACATGAGGTCCAGATAGTCAAGTAAGAGAGACTTTCTAGAGGCAATGGTGCCTTGGATAAAAAGTAGACTTTTTATTGGTAGACCCGGGATATTAAGATGTGATGGAGTCTAATAGAGAGTGTGTCAATTGTTGATCACTCTTGAGGAATTTCCAAATTCTTAATGGTATTGGTTAGAGTGTACCCCAATAGTGAATGAGTCATTTGTTGTTCACATTTGAGGAATTTTCAATCTATAAATAGGGATTGGGTAGACGTCGAGTCCAATATAGAGTGGGTCATTTGTTGGTCATTTTTGAGGAATGTCTTGTCTACTTTTCAATAATAAAAGTACCCGATGGTTGTATTCAACCCGTGGATGTTTCCTCTATGGAGGTTTTACCACGTAAAAATAATATGTCAACTGTCTCTATTTTTATCTCTTTATATTTGTATGTATGATCAATATATCTTGTTTGAATGATGAATGACATACTTTTGAAAAAAATATGAACTTTATGTTCTTTGAAAGCTACTCTCATAAAAAGTAATGATCTTAAGTAAGTCTGTTTGTATTACTTTTAGATCATGTACTTTTAAGCCTTAAAACTTGGTTTTCAAAAATGCACACTTTGCTTCTCTTATATGTTTAGTTGAGTAAGTTAAGTTTATATATATGTAAGTTATGAATACACCTTGAAGTCCTATGACTAGTACAGTAAAGATGACCTATGGTTGGTACCCATTTTGCTTCGGCAACTATATAGAACTCAACGAGCACCTTCATGGAAAAGGCTACACATTTTTGTTGTGAAGCCTCCCAATGTAGGAAAGGGCTACACGATGAGTGAAAGCCGTCATGAAGTGTATATGTTTATGTTAGAAAAATCAAAGAAGTGTTGAAAAGAATCAATAAAAAAAAAATTCTTTGATTCAAAGCCTAAATAAATAAGAAAAAGGCTTAAAGGAGTATGGTTGAAAATCAAAATGCTCTGTTGTTAAATAGAAATGGGATGATGAGCCACCTGTACACACACGCTCATATATTTTCTCTTAAAAGCAAAATTTCCTGATGATAATCTGTTTGATCTTTTATGAAAAAGCTTAAGATGAATAGATGTTGATATGGCTTGCATGTTGATTATCAAATTACTTCCTTACATATGCTTGAAGCAAAATTGACATACACACTTTTGCTTATAAAGTATTTGATATTCTAGCAATTTTAGAAGAATTGTGAGAGAGATTGAAAATCTTGGTGTATCTCTCATAGTTAAGGAGCTTATTTTTGTTGGATTTCTTTAAAATTGCTTGAATGTGTGATTGTGTGGATTTCATTGTGGACATTAGTCTATCTTGATCTTAGATAAAGCACTTATCAAGGGGGAGCATAGTATGCTAAACTTTTTTCTCTTTTATCATATGTTCATATGTTTCAAGTTGATATTTGTTGGCATATTTTTTGGTTGATATAATGAATCTTGTAGATGTTATTTCCTGTTTCTTGATTTGCATGATGATTCTTTATATTACAATATGCCTTTGTATTTTTTTATCACAAATAATGCATGAAACTTTTTATAATAATTGTATGATTGTGTTTGCAATCAACTTCTCCTTGTTTGGGGTTGTATAGTAGTTGAGATTGTAATCAATTCCTTCACTTTTTAGGTTGATATGAGTATGGTTGCAATGAGTTCTTCTTTGTTTTAGCGTCGATAGTAATTGTGATTGTAATTAATTCAATTGATTATAGTTGCAATGAGTTCCTCTTTGTTTGGGGTAGATAGTAATTGTGGTTCTAATCAATCCAATTGATTGTAGTTGCAAAAAATTCCTCATTGCTTATAGTGATAGTAATTGTGGTTTAATCAATTTAATTGACTGTAGTTGCAAAACATTCCTCCTTGCTTAGAATGATAGTAGGTTGTCAAGTATTGAACTTCATATGGTATGTAATATCTGGGATGAAATATCATTGATGGATATGCATGTATTTAGATGGAGCATACATGTATCCATTTAATTTTGAACTCAATTATCATATTCCATATTGAACTTAAATGCCATATTCTTGTCAAGTATATTGCCATATATTCTCTTGTATATTCTTGTGCTTCAAGTTTATTTAAGGTAATATCAAAATAAGCTCACACGAAGAAGTTCAAGACTTGTTGAAGATTAGTCTAGGTGTATTAATTCATTGTAATGTGAGGGTGAGTTTTGTGACCAATGTGCCAATCTTCATGTTGTATGTTTTAGTATCTTGTATATGTGTTTTGACAAAGAATTTACTAAAGAGGGAGATTGTTAGGATTTTAAGTTATGTTGGCTTTATTTGATATCAAAACAACATTTCACTTGTATTGATTAGTTGTCTTAGATGGATGATGGTTCAAGCTTCAAAGAATATTAGACAACTTATAAAGCAAGATCGAGTCTTCAAAAAGAAATATGCTTCATTGCTTAACAAACGTAGGTTTAGACCTCATTTCTCTTACAAGGCTTAGGCACACATACACACACATAGCATCCACATGTGTCCCTGTATCATTGTGCTCAATATGTGTAACACATTCACACATTTGATATTGAACGCTCATGCAATAGTTTTAAATTGACTAGTTTTGTAAACTACATGTACTAGGACTATGTCTAAGAAATAACATTCTTGTGTGTTATATGTTTGTATGTTTATGTTTCATGGACCTTGGACTTGAATTTTGGTATCTTATTGTTCCTTATCGAGTTTCATGCATTTCGGTTACTCATTCATTTAATTTCGAGTTCCAAGTAAGAAGTTACAAAACTTTCTGGGCACTTACCATGTCTTATCTTTGTCTTCGTGTACCGAATTGAATTCATAATTTTTGGTCTAAGTTTCATAGTCATCCATATGCATGATGGAGTCTTGGTTAGCAATTCTGAGATCAGAGAACAGGTGAAGAACACGAAGTTGTGCGAGGGAGGATGCGAGTGGCCAAATGCCACCAACCTATCCTTCCCAGAGATGGTGCGTGGCCATCTCGGGAAAGAACAACTTCTACCCCTAAGATGCCCATGCATAATCTCAGGGATGGGAGGTGGCTTGTGGACATTGGTCCCTCAAATCTCTCTCTTTCCCTCTCATTGAAATATTCTCTTTCCTCTTTCATTTCATTCTAAGAAGAAAACTTGAAAAACAAGTTGTGCAGAATTTTCTCTCAAACTTTCTTATCTTCCAAACACAATAACTTTGTCATTTGAACTCCGATTCAAGTGATTCAAGTTGAAGATTCTTCATCTATCAATTTTCTTTCATTAACAAAGAGGTTTGAGGTTATTTGATTATGATTTCTAGTGGCTCTACACCAAAATCCGTGGCTGCACGTTTTTCTTGAGGTATTGATTCATCTCTTGATTTTTGTTCCCAAAGTCTTCAATTACCTTGAATTTTCTTTTTCTATATGTGTATGTTGTATATGTATATGTTGATTAGAGTTTTAGACTCTATAGAAGCTAGTTTGGACTTAATTAGAAACTTGCATGTTGAGTTATGTTGACGATGATTTTTGGATCGTTGAAAAGTCAACCGCCAAACTTTAACACGTAGGTAGATCGAAGCTTTAACCAGTCTAGGGTTGAATAATCAAAGCCTCTTTATCCACATAGATGTGATACGATTTGTTCATATTTGTGAATGATAATGTAGAAAAGCAGAAAATAAAGATAAATCAAGCATAACGCATATTTTACGTGGTAAAATCCCAAGTGGGGAAACATCCACGGTTACCGGCGACGGCGAGAAGAAATCCACTACAAATATAATGATTACACACTCAATCTCTCATTCTCTCTTCCTATTGTTATGCTTTTTCCGTATACATAAATAGATAGATGATCGATCGATTGATCATAAGATCCCTCGATATCTAGATCTCTTCATAGGTGGATCAAATTGAATCCCTTTACATAATGAGATTATGAGTCTATTTATATATGCATAGAACCCTAGTCGTTGTTGTACAAGTAACGAAATGTGGTGGTGTTTAATTAGGGCTTGTTACTTGACAAAGTCATATTTAACTTCTTTCCTGTTTCGGAGATCTTGTGTATTGAATTAGATTCTTCGTATGATTCTAGTTGAGTAGTTCATTTAGGATTTATTTCCTGATTGGTGTGTAATCTTCTTGAGGAGTGGAGTTATTGCTTGATCTGGACTCTCTGTTATGTAGAAGGAAATAATAATATTTCCTTATCAAAATGTTGTTCTAGATTCCTTACTCGTGTAAGATTATTCTTTTTCGTATTTTAGTCGTAGTTGAACTTGTGTTACTAACTTGACTGAGCATCTCTTGACCGACCGTTTCCTAACCTGACCAGGTCCTCTTTCCCAGATCGATTTTGCTACCCAATCAGGGTTTAGACCTATCTTGGCCGATCAGTTTAGTTTGACCACCTAGTCCAGTAACATTAACTTTTATTTGGGCGAATGCTGATCGATTGACTTTCCCGACCGTGCTTATTTTATCTGATCGATTCACCCGAATGCTTGCTAATTACTATGGACTGTTTTTCTTCTCTGATGACGTGGTCTGCCGTATTTTTCGAATTATCCACTATCTTTATTGATATTTCATGCTACCAAAAAATCCCCATAATAACACCCCCCTCAAATCCGAGAGATGAGTTCTTGGCGACTCGACGAAAGGGATTTGAATAGTTTTTCCTTTGATTTTGATTCTCTTACCACATCAAATTTTTTTATTCTTCTATAGACTGATAATCTTCTAGATAATTTTGTAGTTGAGATACACCTTTGGACCTATATCTGTAATTGCTTCAGGATGCAAATCAGGTCATTGAGAAACCTTTGGATACTTTATTGTGAGATGAAATTGCTTTTGGTTTGCTCAGTCCATAGCTAATCTCCAAATGATCCTATTCATCTTTTTATGTAATCAGCTTCTGATTTTTATTTATTGACGCTTAGATCCTCTCGCTCATTTCGATGAATCTAAGACCCACTTTTAGCGTTATTCATCTTTACTTAAATCCATGGTATTACTAACGCTCAGCTTGTCTTTCATCCTGGTTCGGCTTTGTCTGGATCCATCTTTAAAAGGATCTTAATAGCGCTCGAGTCCTTTATTGGCAGTGTGTCTTAGCCTGATCTTGTCTTCTTTGCATTGCTTCTACCCTAATAATCTTTTATTTCGTCATACAGTACTCCGCCACCTTACTCTTTTATCGTCGTGTATAGAATATCCTTTAAAGTCAAATTCTGATGATCTTTCAAAGTCTTGGTGCTCGGGATAGCTCAAAAATTTCAAAGTTGAAGACCACATGAGGAATTGATTAAGGTTTCCCTGAGTAGCATCTTTCCTCCCAAGTTGAGAAAAACATAGTAGATTTCGTGCTCTCAGTAAAGTAAGATGGTGCTCCATCAAGATTTTGCTCCATCAAGATTTTGCTCATTAGCATCCACCCCCTACGGCCACTATCATATATATACGTGTTCATTGCGAGTTAGGGGCTCTTGTTCTCTGGGCATTCTGTTGCTCGACGTATCTAAGTTTCTGTCCACCTATCAGGGTTTTTACTTGATTTTTAGCTAGCCAAGCCAACCTCAAGCCTTTCAGCTCAGGTGGCCCAGATCTTGCGTTTGAAAGCCTCTTGACTGTTTTTCTTTTTGTGCACTTGTCTATTAGAGCCTTGAACCTACACATATTAAACTTAACAGAAATATAACTTAGGTAGAAAAGTATTTACCCCCCCCCCATTCTTCTCAGATGACCAGATTGCTGATAATGCTTTATTTGCACCCAGTCAGTTCTAACGCTAACAATGCTTTACTTGTATCCAATCAGTTTCCTTTCTGGTCAATCTTTCTGACCAGTTTTGTATACCTGCACGCTCAGAAACGTGTAAATAATAAAAATATTTAAGTATTTTATTCTTACCGAGTGTCTCATTAGTTTATTTGTTTAAGCTGAATACCTCATTTAACTTAATTTTGCCAAGTATCTCATCAACTGGCATTAAGTTTGAGTAATCCATTAGCTTAATTGGGTCATTTTATTTTACTTGACTAGTTTTTCACTGAGTATCTGATTACCTCACTCTGATTAAGTATCTCATTAGACTCGATCATCTGACCTGATATCTTATTAAACCCGATCATATGAGACTGATAAGTTATCTTACTAAACTGATCTTTTTTGCTTTGATGGATGATCAGTCTTTGAGTTTGTTCACTTTAGCTTGCTCATAATGAAGACTTGGTCAGGTGTTGACCGGTTGTTTGGTTGACTTTTGGCAACATGACATACTTAGTTACTGGTACTTCAATAACAATGTTGGCTTGTCAGCCGATCTTACCAATAACGTTACCTTCCTATTTACTTGAGCTGAGCATCTTAACCTACTTTCTCAAGGATCTGCTCGGCAAGCTGTTGAGCATATTATTGACTTAAGCTGAGCAACTCACTTAACTTTATACGTTTTACTATACCTGATCGACTTGTTCAAGTATCTCACTACCTTATGACAAACTGAATTTCCAGACTGGTATTTCTTTAATTAGTCCCCCATTGAGCATTTTATTACCTCAGTCTGATCAAGTGTCTCATCAAATTCAACGAGTCTTTATAATTGAGTTCTCTTTTCTTTCTTTTTTTATTTCGTCATGCAACGAGATGAACTTGACATTTATTTTAACGCTCGGATTCTTCCTTGGCAGTGTACTGATATGTAGTTACCTTGTAACAACCAAATTTTGAGCCAAGAATCTCTCCAATTGATTTTGTACTGAGTATCTCATTAACCCAGTCTAACCAAGTTTCTTTATTAAACTGGTCACTTCTTGATCTGATCAGTTACCTTATTGAGTTCATCATTTTGGATCTGACCAATTATCTTTATCGAATTGATTAACTTCGAACCGATCAACTATCTCATTATACTGACCACTCTGTGACTGATCAGTTATCTTATTAAACTGATCAGCAATCTCTATATTGGTCGGTGGTTCCAATTGGCTTTTACGTTGATTCGCTCAAGTCGCTCTCGATCAGTCTCGTCATTTACCAAGTAGTTTTTTTTTTGTGTAAGCTGGGTATCTCATTTGACTTAATTGAACCAAGTGTCACTTTGACTGGTTTTAAGTCTGAGTAACCCATTGGCTTAGTTAACTGGTTTGCTCGAGTGCCTGATTACTCGTTAGCAAACAGTGTTCTTAACCAAGTATTTTTTTATATTGGTTTTATACTGAATATCTAATTACCTTAGTCTAATCAGACATTTTATTACGCTGATTAGTTTTGTGGCCGATCAGTTATCTTGTTAAACTGATCACTTTGATTCGATCAGTTATCTTATTGCTGATCATTTTTATCTGATCAACTATCTTATAGTTTGATCATTTTTTATCTTGATCAACTATCTTCTTAGCTAACCATCTCTGATCAGATCAATTATCTTAATAACTGGTCATTTTTGACCCCGATCAGTTACTTCAATAATTGACCGAATCTGGCCTGACTTGATCGGTTTTTGTTTTCACCGATCATCTCTTATTGGATGTGTGAACAATCTTGGACCTCACTTGCTTGGTTTGCTCATGATCAATCTTGATATTTACCAAGTAGTGTTCTTTGGGACCATTTTCATGGTAACTAATTTATAGACACTTATTTTTTATCTGTGAAACAAATATTATGGTGTGTAATATTAATCTATAGGGGGAGGGGGGGTGAATAGATGTTAAATAAATTTTACCCAATTTTCGTTAAAGGTCAAGTTGATGAAAATGACGCTATCTAGTTAAAGAAATACCACAAGTGTAATAAATACGGAAATAGTAAAGACACTTGAGATATACGTGGAAACCCTCCAAATGGGAAAAACCACGGGCTGATGAGTTCGCCACCCTAGAACCTCGAATCCACTACTGGCAAAGGAATACAACCTAATCCCGGTTTAATCCACCACAACTACCTAATCCCGGTATAAGTGAACCTAGTCCATCTTGCTTGCGATTTAAGCTATCTACTCCCGAAAGCAACACAAGTCTTAATTTTCAATGAAGAGATAAAGAGACCTATGTGAATATATGATGATATTCAAAGAACAAACAAGGCTAGGGAACCTTATATGCTTATCTAGGATAATGAGATGACAATTAATGCAATCCTATATATCAAGAGCTAAATGACATGTTTAAGAAGCTTAGCTAAATATAGATCAAACAATCCTATGAAGCTATCATAATACAACACTCAATCATGTCATCACAACAATCTCTAATTTGTATCTAGAAAATGTTTTAAGAGCATACAAATAATTAGAGAGATGGCTTAGCAAGCAAAACACTTAACTTGTAAGAAGATAGTGAAGAACTTACCAAACAAGATGTGGTGAAGCAAACCTATCCATTGATGCACTCTAAATGAACTTAGATGATGCAAGATGAAGTTTTTATGCACATGGAAATGCTTTGAGTGATTAAAAATTAGTTCTTGGAGGAGTTTTCCTTTTGAAATGTGTTATAAGGAAAATATATGATGTTCTGAACTCTTTCACGACCTTAAACCAAAGAGTTATATATATATGAGATCCAAACAAAGTGAGGTTGTTTTTGAAAAAAACATTCCAGCTTCTTCTATGTGTGCTGGTGACGTGCACTGGTTGAGTAGCGCACCACTAACGCGCAACCTAATTTTACGAAAGGCACTGGACGAGTGGCGCAACCCAGTGGTGCAACATATGCGACAATCCACTGGAATGTTATGCTGGTGGGGCTGCGCTAGTCGAGTAGCACACCCCCAGCACACTACCCATTTTTCCAACTATGTGTGGGTGCAGTGGCGCAACTCAGTGGTGCAACACATGCGATGATCCACTGGAAAGTTACGCTGGTGAAGTACACTGGTCCAGTAGCGCACCACCAGCGCAAAACCTATTCTTTCAACACCCAAACACGTAAAATCAACAAGTTCAAGAGTGATAAAAGTGCTTCCTATTCTAATGCCTAGCATGACATAAAACTTTAATTACAAGATGCAAATAAATCAACAAGAGTCATTTAAATCAAAACGCACACAAGTACAAACACTCAACATATATGAATAAAAGTTATGCATGAATATATGAGTGTGTGCAACTATCTCTTCAAAGCAAGTAAGCACAAGAATTTCACCTTTGGTGCTTCTCCTCTTGAGGTCTTGAGAGCCTAAGCTACTCTTACACAAACCCCATAAATGTGGTTTGTTCATGAAATAAGTCAATCAACAAATAAGGACTTTACAATCTGTCAAATAAGTCACTTGGATGTCTCCCAGTAGTCTGTTGTTCAAGATTCGTTGCAATAAGGGTAGCTTATATTTTACTAACTTTATAGAAAATGCTAAAGTTTGCATTGACAACTATTTCAAGTATAAATATTTTATCCCTCATTCAACTCTTAGCGCATCCCATCAGGTATATGTGACCTGCAGATACTCTAACAATGCTTTTAATGCACCTAGTTAGTTTCGATGAGCATGTGTTGTCTTTGCGATTTTTGCTTTCGGCCTCTTCACTAGGCCCCCGAGCACACTTTGGCTAAGTAAACTAGGGTGTTTGGGTATGTCTCTGTGTGGCAGAGATAAATTTTGAACACTTTTACTTGGATTTTATCTAGAGAATTTCTCCTTTAATGGTTTTTTGAGTTTTTGGACCTTTAGCCGGACTTTGTCCGATCTTTAACGCTTCTTTGAGTGTAGATACCTGTTTGGGTTGACTCCAATTCTTTGTGTTGAGTATGTTAGTAAAATTTGCACAAGTAATAAACATATATAGACGCTGAACATTAATAGTTAGATCCATGCCTCGTACCGTCTACGATTGTTATTCATGAAACAGTACCCATGAATTCTTCATGATGGGTGATTTGTATGAAAAACATACAGTATGCATTTTGTAAAATATGTGTGTTTGTAATATCTATCATGTAATGGATAATCACACTATGGTAGGATATGTATGCATGGTCTAACGTTAGGAGAAATATGTAAAAATACATGAGTTGCATCATATTAGAAGCATAACATAGATGAATAAGGGTGAAGAAAGTGTTTCACAATCTTTTACCTCCTTGATGTCGTTATTCAGTCATATAATATAGATAATCTTGACTCATCTGTGTTTTGGGTGTTTGTATCTCTGATGCGGAGTTATGATACCCCGAATATCGTCAATCATTTCATAAGGTGACAATCTTTATGACCTTCAACGAATTGCTACGATTTTTCTAATTCCATTTTTTTTACAAGGAATGACTGAATTTTCGGCCATGAGCAATCCTTTGATTAAACCGTCGAGATTGAGATGGTCTGCTGCTACTCGACTTTTTTATGTGCTGAGAGGTGGTGATTGATCCACAGGCTTTTGTCTTATACTTTCACTTCCGTTCTATTCCATATTTTTTTTACATATATCAGTTATCTTATTACACTAATTACCTTGCGACTGATTAGTTATCTTTGATCTTGATCAACTATCTTGTTAACCGATCAACTTTGGCCCGATCAGTAATCTTATTACACTAATCAACTTTGGACCGATCAATTATCTTATTACACTGATTAACTTTAGACTGATCTTGATCAACTATCTTATTAGCTGATCAATTTTAGCCCGATCAGATATCTTACTACACTGATCAACTTTGGACCGATCAGTTATATATATATATATATATATATATATATATATTATCCATCAATCAGATCACCGGGTTGCAGAAGAGACTTTGCTAAAAGTTGCTTTGCAACTATGATTTTTTTTCTAACTTATCATGCTCTTTTGTTGTGCTGTACTACCCATAGCCCCCACCAGTTGTTAAAGTAGGTTTTATTCGAACAAGAGTGCTTTTAACATCGCATCATTTTTTCCTCTATTTTTTTAATGCTTTGTTGAGTGGCCGATTGAGGTATCTGATGGAACGGTGAGCTAAACAACAATGGATGAATACCTCTGGTGAAACAAGCAGTTCTGATGAGCTGAGTAGTTCCACCAATATGAACAGCTATGGCAAACCAACTAGGATAACACTCATGTTTTGTTGCTTCATTTGGCGGTTGTCTATGGCAGATTTATTTCTAAATAAACTTGGTGAGGCTGTGGAAGTGAAATATTATCAACTTTTAATTGCTGCACATGATCAACTCATTATATTGCCATCCATTTGAGAGACCTAGAGACCAGTGTGAGGTTTCTGTGAAGCCATTTTATTCTTTCGATGGTCAATTGCTCGCTGTTTAGTTGATGTTTGCTTTGATATGATCACTATTTGGATTCTTCATCTACATGCTAAACTTGAAAAGCCTGTGGGAAGCTATCTTTTCTAAGTTGAATCTGATGAGCACTCATGACTCCGAAGTTTAGTTGGTAAGCTTGTCAGTTCTTTCAGTTGTTTTCGGTTAAGCTGATAACAGATAGCTGATTTGACTCAACCGACAATCGAATTGTGATGTTTTCTACCATCATGGGTTCGGTTTTCAACGCTCAGCAAAGTAAACTTTTCTCTAAGTGCATCTTGCATTTTTTTTTACCAAACTTTTTTTGCGAATTTGCTTTCTTACGTATCTCCTGATGCTGATACAACAGATAATCCACCCTTAGCACCCTTTTTTTTTATTAGCCTTGCTAGTATCTTGGTGTTTTGTTTGTTTACATTGTAGTCGTCGGGATGGTTTTTATTTTTATGGATGTGACCCATTGTATTAACTCCATTAAGATATGACCTCTCATCTTTATCGATCTTTTTTCATAGACCATGCCGCCTTTTTTTTTATCGGAATCTTTGACGGATTAGATTTCATTTTTGGCTGATAAGAAACTTTAGTCAATTAGATGCTCTTTCACCGACTGGATTTTATCTTTAGCTGATCAAGAACTCTAATCGACTAGATTCTATCTTTGGTAGACCATAATTATGGCCAACCAGAATCTTTAGCCGAACGGGTTTTGTCTTTGACAACCGATAATGTGGTGTCATCTGGTAATTGACTGACGCGGTTACGGTTTGGAGTTTTGCCGACCTTTCTGATCAAGATGCTTTTGGAAAGCAACATTATCTGAGTCAAACTTGATAAACCTTTCACTATAAAAATTCTCAACAAATTGTTAGTCAAAGAACGATATTTAATGATCGTTTTTATGTAGTGACCCTTACTCGGGTATATTTTTTTTTAATACATCTGTCGGGCTCCATATACAGTTCTAAAGTATAAATAATAAGATATGATATCTCAGGTAATAAAAGATAATGGTAAGTTATAATTTTTTTTATTCGCACAGCATATTCGATAAAGAGGAAAGTCGTTATATTAATAGTAGAGATCAAACCCGGATTGATGAAGGTACTTGTTAGCAATGTAAGGCCAATGCTACTCTTCCATCTCTAATTGGGTCACCGAGGTTATATGGTCTCTTGTTTTTTGAAACCTATAAGCGCATCGAGATGAAATTCAATTCCCTCATGCCGAGGCAAGACTCGATACCTGAGGTAGTGTTTTCAACTTGTTTTCCATACCAAACGTGTGAGTAGTGTTCGCACAAGTAATAATAATCATGTACTTAGTGAGACCAAATATTTGGAAGCGATTAGCTCATACATGGTACTAATAATAATTAGTGTCGAAATTTGACACCTATAAGTCTATGATAGATAACATGTGCTTAAGATCCATAAAGGTTGTCAGACATACAAATTAAGCATGCATTACATGTTCATAGACTTGTGCACGCATATTATGCATTGCGTGTGAGAGGAACACACATAGATTGTGTTGTTTCTTAACAAATTAGCAGCAAATTTATGGTAGTTTTAAAAAATAAATAAATACCATTCCATTCTACTAAACTATCGATTGAGATACAATATGATGTTAATAAATAACATAACAAATAAGCGAAAACGTACCTCCGTGTCCGGATGATTTTGACAATATTGTTAAACGCTTTCGAAAGTGCTTCTTATAAGGGTCAAAGTCTTGATTAATTCATTCAATAACACTTATTCGAAAGATATTATGAAAGACTGTAATTATTTTCAAACAATATATACATAACAGTTCATAACACTGCTAACTATATCAAATCAGTTTTATCGCTATATTTAAATAATTTAAACCTTTGCCCAAAACAATTATATGCTAAATAAGAAACGTATATCTTGAGCGTAGTAATTTTTGTTAGACAACGAATATTCAATCATTATAAATGAATATGTATTCTTCACTTGCGTAATCATCAATGAAATTATAAAATTAAACTTATATGTAAATTGGCTTACCTCACTTACTGAACTTGGAGTCTAGTCGCTTTATTCTTGGATCCTTCATAGTTGAATCGACGAAGAGCAGAGTGGGTTTAATTGAGAAATGACATTGGGTGTTCTATACCAAGATGGGCTCGGTTTCTGACACCTGTCAATGTAAATTTGTTCTGAGACCTCTATTTACGCCGAACCGCAATATTCTGGAGAACGTCAAATATTCCTCGAGATGAAATGCATTATAAATTACACATCTTTGGAAATCTCTATGTGTTTGGTTTACAGTAAAAATTACAGCTTTTGATTTTGTGCTTTTTAGTGATAGTTATCTCTATTTTAGCATCTGGTTGTCGAGATATAAAATCTTCCGCGAATCACTTTCATCAATGTTTCAGGAGCCATAAAATACTATACAAGTTGAACCAGATTGTGAGCCATATATTTCCAGAAATCTATGGATGTCTAGTTTTCAATGGTCTTAACGGATTGTGATTTCGACTTCTATAGAGGGATACACCTAATTTAGTGTTCACTGGTCAGATCTGAAATCTGTTCATGATCTGTTTTCTTTAATATTATGGGAGCCACCAAAAATTGATCGGATTAAACTAGGCTACGAACCATATATTCTTGGAAAGGTTTGGATGTCTATTTTTCAGTGGTTCTTTCGGTTTGCAAATCTGAGTTCTGTGGAAGTAGATATGACTGCTTTAGTGATCGATGGTCAAATAAGGAAATCCTCCGTGAGTTGCTTGCCTCAGTGTTGCGGGGGCCACCCAAAATTGCATGAACTGAACTAGGCTACGGACCATATATGCTTGGAAAGGTCCAGAGTTCTAGTTTTTGGTGGTTTTTATGGTTTGTAATTCCAAGTTTTGTCGAGGGAGTTATACTCACTTTTGTGCATAAAGGTCAGAAGTTCCATAACTTGCGACGATTTTTGTATTGTAAGTTGTCTGAATGGGAAAAAAATTCCTCTGATGGATTATGTGTACCTTGAAGCTTTGTGAGAACTATTCTTTCAATATCCAGCCTCTGAATTTTGTCACGACCGTGCCTCCTACTGTGGGCACTGCTTATGATCCACCCCTAGCATTTCCAAACGTCGTTTGCTGAGGTGTTTCAGATGTAGAATGCACATCGAAATTCTTTTTGTAGTCTGTTCATGAGGGTTCCTCAAAGTTGAGTTCTATCACCCCTCTTTATTGTGCTTGTTGTTGACGGTGATTTTTGGATCGTTGAAAAGTCAACCGCTAAACATTAACACATAGGTAGATCGAAGCTTTAACCGGTCTTGGGTTGAATAATCAAAGCCTCTTTCTCCAAGTAGATGTGATACGATTTGTTCGTATTTGTGAATGATTATGTTGAAAAGTAGAAAATAAAGATAAATTCAAACATAAAACATATTTTACGTGGTAAAACCCCAAGGTGGGGAAACATCCACGATTGCCGATGACAGCGAGAAGAAATCCTCTATGAATATAATGATTACACACTCAATCTCTCATTCTCTCTTACTGTTATGCTTTTTTTTTTTGTATACATTAATAGATAGATAGATAGATCGATTGATCCTAAGATCCCTTGATATCTAGATCTCTTCATAGGTGAATCAGATGAACCCTTTTACATAAAGAGATTATGGGTCTATTTATATGTGTATAGAACCCTAATTCTTGTTGTACAAGTAATGAAATGTGGTGATGTTTAATCAGAGCTTGTTACTTGATGAAGTTGTAATTAACATCTTTCCTGTCTCAGAGATCTTGTGCATTGAATTAGATTCTTCTTATGATTCTAGTTGAGTAGTTCATTTGGGACTTATTTCCTGATTGGTATGCAATCTTCTTGAGGATTAGAGTTATTACTTGATATGGACTCTCTAATATATAGAAGGAAATATTAATATTTCCTTATCGGAATGTTGTTCTAGATTTCTTACTCGTGTAAGATTATTCTTCCTTGTATTTGAGTTGTAGTTGAACTTGTGTTACTATCTTGACTGAGCATCTCTTGGCCGACCGTTTCCCAACCTGACCGAGTCCTCCTTCCTCGATTGGTTTTTCTACCCTATAGGGGTTTAGACCTATCCTGGCCGATCGGTTTTGTTTGACAACCTTGTCTAGTACCATCAACTTTGACCTGAGCGAATGTTGACTGGTTGACTTTCCCGACCGTGCTTATTTTACCCATTCGGTTCACCCAACTACTCGCTAATTACTAGGGATTGTTTTTCTTCTCTGATGACGTGGTATGCCATATATTTCAGATTATCCGCTATCTTTGCTGACATGTCATGCTACCAAAAAATCCCTACAAAAAGTTAGATTTTTTTAAGATCTATGTTTTCACATGCTTGTATGTTATATTGTGCTAGCTTTCTATTTAGGACTATTTGTGCTTCAATTGTTTGATTTTTGATAATAAATAGTCTCCACATGTGCTAAGTCTTTTCTTGTGAATATATACATGATTAGCACATTTGATTTTGTATTTAGATTTGTTTTGGTTTTAATTGATTATTGTGAGAAAAATACGCTCTAAATATTTGCTAAATTTTAATTGATTTTATTTTTGTGTATCTAGCATATTTATGTTTGTTACTAAATGTTGAATATGTGCTTAATGTATATAATTTGATTCAAGTTTTAGTTGTATGAATATATCTAGGAATTAAATGTGTTTTTGGTGTTTCACATGCACTAGAATATGATTCATTCATAGTAACTAGACAATTTTGATTTATGATCTCACACGCTTATGTCTAGTTCCCATATAATGTATTGATCTTATATTCTATGTTGAGTGCTCGTTTGCATTTTCCGTTTATTGATCACATTTAGGAAGTCCTTGTAAAAAGCATGAAGTCTTGGCTAAGATGTGTGGTTCGGATAGCTAAGCAAGGAGTCTTGGTTAGGACATGAGGTCTGGATAATCAAGCAAGGTAGACTTACTAGAGGCAATGGTACCCTAGATAGAAAGTAGACTTGTTTATTAGTAGGCTCGAGATATTAAGATGCGATAAAGTCCAATAGAGAGTTTGTCATTTGTTGATCACTCTTGAGAAATTTCCAACTTCTTATTGATGTTGGTTAGAGTAGACTCCAATAGAGAGTGAGTCAATTGGTGATAAATTTTGAGGTACCAGTAGGGATTGGGTAGACGTCGAGTCCAATATAGAGTTGTTGGTTACTTTTGAGGAATGTTTTGTCTACTTTCCAATAATAAAAGTACCTGATGGTTTTATTCAAACCGTGGATGTTTCCTCTACGGAGGTTTTACAATGTAAAAATAATGTGTCAAATGTCTTTATTTCTATCTCTTTATATTTGAATTTATGATCAATAGATCTTGGTTAAAGATCTTCATTTCTTCACATCTTTGTAAACAAGATATTTAAAGAGAGAGAGATTCACACATTATTTGTTGAATCAACATTTATATATTGTATCTTTGTAAGTGTTTAAACTTTGTATCTTATGATATTCCATTTCATGTTGTAAAATTTTACTTAGTGAATTTACATTGTCATATTCAAAGTACAACTTATGGAATGTGATTGGCATTGAATATATTTGTTTTTAAGATACATTGTTTCTTGTTATTTGTTTTTTAGACTAAGGTGTTGGGGTTTTTGCCCTAAATATGTAATTTGTAAATAGATTTATGAAATAAATAAAAGAAAATTTCAATTCATTCTTGATGTGTTGTTTTTTTTATAACTTGTGCATATATTAAACATCCAAGATTGCTGGATGTAATCTCAAAATGTGTTTATGAATGTCATATACAGATGGATACAGTAAGAGACGTGCAATCTAAAGAGTCCGTAGATAGCAAATAAAGCTGGATACTTTATTTATGGTTAATCTACAACTGCAGTCCATTCCGTAGTGTACGGTGATCCTATCCTTAATCATTCATATGGAGATATGAGAATGGAGACACCTTGTATGATGTGATCATATAGAACTGGGTCATGATCTATATGAATGTCTCATCAAGATGCATTTAACGATGAGATTCATATATATCAACTAATGATGGCTATATGTGGGTAATCTTAATCCTGAGTGTCTTATCGACTTCTTCAGGTTAGATCGTGGTCCTTAATACCATGGGTAAGGTTGGATGCAGTTCCTAATCAATTTGCTCCGTATGTTGGGATTGTGGTTTGCCTTGTGGCTAGGATGGTTTGTACACAATAGTGAAATCCACTTCTTCTTGTGAGAAATAGATGGTAGTTCCCTTAAGGATTGATTCGAGGCTTGGACAATATGAGCGCTCTCCTAATTCCGTGAAGATATAGGATTTATTGTTCATTAGAGAATCAACAGTACTTAAAGGATATATGTAGGTATAACAGACATTAAGACCCAACTCTAATTATGAACTGTAAGGATTATGCTCGATAGCAAGAGTGTAATATTGTAATTAACAATCTTTTCATATGAATAAAGTGATTTCTAGTTTAACAAATTTTATAGCATTTATAGTTTAATTATTATAATTGTCAAAAGTAAATAATCATAAGGTCAAAAGACTATGAGAAAATAAGAATTGTTCATACATCTAGATATGTATGAGGTAGACACAATTCTTTTGTTAGTCTTGAATAATATTCACAACTTAAGATAGAAGGTTGGATGCCTTTATCTTGTCAAAGTTGTAGATTCTTTTGCTAGCATTTGAGTGGGATCAAATTTGTTATGATGAGTCTAAAATCATCAAAGTGTGGTGTATTTGGGCAAAATAATCTAGTGCACTGGGTGCATTGAATAGGATCAAAATGAAATAAATTATCTAGAACAATCAATGGATAAAAGTTTTCATTTGAAGACAATCGGAGAGTCTATCTTAATCCTGAGATAAATGATGGACTTATGGTTGCAAGTGTTATCATTTGAGCTATCAATGAGTACGATTATATAGCAAAGTCTATCATCGATAGTTTGGTGGTATTCATTTGTTAATCAATAGAGGACTTCATTTATAGATATGGACATCATGGCTCCATTTATTGAATGAGAGTAGAATACCATCATATGGATGTTTTGAGGTATTGGATATTAAATCTTAACGTTAAGTTTTCAATAGTGTCTATTGAAACATGGCTTCTGGACAAGTCAAAATATCCAAGTTCAAAATGTGGTCATATGAGTAAATATGGTAACTTGGAGAGCTATACACGGTCTATGAGCTCTTGACGTTTACTGGTATTCTTCACTATGATACACTTTCTCCAATAAGGTTGTCTAGGGTACGAATGAGTAACATCAACTTATTCTATCTTTATTTAAGAGTTCAATTTTAGTTCTTTAGTGTAATGAACTAAAATTAAATAGATTGGACCTAAGTGAATTATTTGTTGATTGTAATTTGGTTGTGTCTATTGGAGCTTAAATTTAGATAGCCCGCCAAGATCCCCAATTCATACGAACTTGCATGGATCACTTTATATATTCTACCAGACTAATTTAGGGGTCCATCTAGAATTGTTATAAGGCATGTGAACTTGTTTCTTTTTGTAAGAATAGGTCTAGTTCACATGTGGACTTTTTATTAAGGTCCAATGGATTTAATAAAATAAGAAAAGTAATATATGCCCTTTATACTAGGTATGGGCAGCAATGGCTATGGTGAATAGCTTAAATATATTATTTTTATTTTATTATTATTTAATTAAATGAAAATTAATTAATTTGTTGATTAATTAATTATATAATTAAAAGTCAAAATCTTTTCCTATTAGGAGATGGTCTTCTAAAAACTATACTATTGTTGGTAGTATAGTTAATGTTAAAGACTTTATTTGATAAGTAGATAAATAAAAGGAGTTATTTATCTAATCAAATTAGGAAGTCTTTAATATGGTTACAAATACACTTTTGAGTTGGATTAGGAGTCTTGGCGTTAGGATATAATTTCTTTTTGAAAAGGATTCTTAACCACCAAGTAAATCTACCTAAAGAAAGAATTCTTAATTACCAAGTAATCCTTTTTAGGAAAGGATTTGTGATCCTAATCTATATCATATAAAATTCGGCCAGCCCATATATATATACAAAAGGATAGAATTTCTTTAAGATAAGGATTCTTAACTACCAAATAAATCCACCTAAGGAAAGGATTCTTGCCAACCAAGTAAATTTTTCTTAGGAAAGGATTTATGATCCTATAAATATATGTGTGTGATTTTCAGCCAGCCCTATGAATTCTATGATGAAAATTTTGGCCATGCTTAGGTAATTTTCAAGAGAGAATTTGGCATAGCAAGAGAGAATTTTGAGGGAGAAAAATTAGTTTTTGCTCTAGACAAAATTCGATCAACTCATAGATAAAGGGTGTGTGTGAATTCTGCCTAGAAGAGAAAAAAGGGGAACGTTTTTGTATTCGATAGTATACTAATATCCTTTACATCAAAAGGGTTTTGTGTACAATATTGAATCAAGGTTCACGCGAGTTTCAATCAAATTAATTGATAATTCACAAGTGACCGGAC
Organism: Dipteronia dyeriana; assembly: GCA_032871835.1. Lineage (NCBI taxonomy): Eukaryota > Viridiplantae > Streptophyta > Magnoliopsida > Sapindales > Sapindaceae > Dipteronia > Dipteronia dyeriana. Next base: position 112,895,799 of record CM065300.1, on the reverse strand, counting down.
GTTCTTGGATTTTTTTTCTTGGAGGATATTTGTAACTAGCAAAGAAAAGATTTTTGATTTGTCTCCATCCTCAGAAATACAATTTAAAGAAAGGGAGCCCACACTCCTAGGTGATTCACGTTCGTGATTGGATTGGAAGATCTTGCAGAATCAATTCGGCGCTTGTTCAATCGTCACGCGAAAAAGTTACGATACTTATATATACATCAATTAATTTAGGGTTAAGGTTCTCGTTGCATAAAAGGGAAATTTTTTATTTATACGCAAACCCTAATTTTTTTTTCTCACGCTTCCGTTGCATTTCTAAACTGTTTCTTCCCTACAATTGGTATCACAGTCTGGTTGTACCCTTGATTAATTGATGTATGTGTTCGTGAATCTTTTTCTTTTATTGTATATATGCATGTTTTAGAAAGAGATGAGACTCTAGGTATTCGCATATATATTTACATTGGAATGTATGGATATATATATGTTTTATATGTGGATTGTTATTGCTAAATTTTGGTCCTAGAATTTCAATGTAATTTTGTTTTGGGACTGTAACAAGAAGGGTGGTCTATTATCACCATAATTTCCTTCTTGGTAGTTGCTAAGTTTTTTTTTATTTTGTTGTTGTAATAAAAAAAAAACTGCAGTATTTTGTTATGTAAATTCTTCTGTAATATATTCAAGTTTCGAAGACTCGAAGGTTTGAAGAATTAGGAGTAACCGGAACAAGTTTGGGACCGTGTGAACCGTAACAACGAACGTGCGTGCGAAGAGCGCGCAACCACGTTTGTTGAGGCACGGGTTGCGCACGGCAGCCCTTGTGGTAACCATGGGCTGCGCATGGCAGCCCTTAATGGGCTTGTGACATGCGCACGCCCAATGGTATGGGCAAGGGGTGCGCACACCAATGGGAGGTAGCCGATGGAGTCCGAACGATGAAGGTCGCGTGAAGACTTGTTCGCCAAGAAAGGAGTTCTTGTATTCCAAGACATATGTAATTTACTAGTTTTTCTAGGATGGACCAAAATTGTAGCCATTTATATTTTTGTAAATATTGCAATGTTTGTCATTGTTTGATAACATGTCATGTAGAATAGGAGTGCAACTCATATATCTCTTTTGGTATGAACATGCATTGAATGGTTTAAGTATCTAAATTGGCATCTAGATAACTCGGTAAATCATTCTTTGGAATTCGATCACACGCCTTAAACAATTGAGTGGGAGAAGGTGTTTTGGAACACCTACGGCCTCCAAGTTTTGTTGAGCTTTATGTTTCGTGAATAACCTCCCAAGAGGTATTCATGAATGGAATTTAGCAAGATACTTCCTTATAAGGATAGACTAGACAATTAGCCCAAACGATATCTACTCCCAAAGGAGGGATATTCGTGAGGGACTATATTGAAGGTCGATAACTTGGTAACACACTCAATGTGAGTTTATTAATATCCTCCCAAGAGTTCTTGTTAATAAAATTGCAAGGCTAAAATTGAAAACGTTGATTGTTATGTTAACAATTAGGTGAGACCTAGTCCAACTAGTAAATGGTGCGTACTCCCAAAGGAGGCGTTACATTTATGAGTGTTGGATCACCGTTAAATTTTTACGATTGAATTTTTTTATTTAATTCAAGGTAAATATTCAAAAGTGCTATATCATGATTGTTTACTTATATAATTTTTGTTATTAAAAAGAATTCATGACCCCATCCCTAATCAATATCCTAAAAGATAATACTTTAACTGATGATAATTATGTCACTTGGAAAAGGAATATTGGGTTGTTGTTGCAAATTGAAAAGTATAAGTTCATTCTGTATATTCCTTAACCACCTAAACTAATGAACTACTCAGGAGCAAAGAGATGAGTATCGGTAGTGGAAGTCTTTAGAAGAGATGGCTAAATGTACGTTACATTATGGCCATCATCTCCAACGTGTTGCAATAGCAACATGAAGGAATTGAGATTGCTGCCGATATTATGATGTCTCTAGACAAGGATTCATATAGTTGGTAAAGTTGCTACTGTTAAGACCCGTTAGAAGGTCAAGAGATAATAGAAGAAAAAGCAACTTGAGCCTTCTTAGAAGGAGACCAAGAAAGTAACCAAGATCAAAGGAAAATGTTTCTTTTGTGGTGAAAAGGGTCAAAGGAATAGACTGGATAAGAATGAATTCAACTTGCATTTAGGCAATGGAGCGTTGGTGTCTGCTAGTGTAGTGGGAGATATTAGAATCAATTTTGATTCTTATAGCCATTTAGTATTATCAAACGTTTATTATGTACCAATATTCAAGAGGAATTTAATTTTGGTTTCTTGTTTAAATAAATTTGGTTATTCGGTTACTTTTAATAAAACCTTTATTATTAGTAAGAATGATAAAATTATTTGTAAGGATATATTGGAAAATGGTTTATTCTATTTGCATGGAAATATCTCTCACTTCTTAGACACGGAATCAACGGAACTCAATCATAAAAGAGTAAAATTATCAAAAGATGAAACCTACCTATGGCATTTGCGCCTAGGTCATATTAACCTTAAAGGATTAAAAGATTGGTATGTGACGGACCTCTAAGTGACTTAAAGGTTGATGATCTACCAACTTGTGAATCTTGTTTGGAAGGTAAAATGACCAAAAGGTCGTTTACGACCAAAGGCACAAGAGCCATTGAATGTTTAGGATTGATACACACTGATGTGTGTGGACCTATGAGCATTCAAGCTAGAGGTGGATATGAGTACTTCATCACTTTCACAGATGATCACTCAAGATTTGGCTATGTGTATCTCATGAGACATAAGTCGGATGCTTTTGATATGTTCAAAGCATTTAAAGCTGAAGTGGAAAATCAGCTTGAGAAACGTATAAAAATCTTGAGGTCCGATCGTGGTGGTGAATATCTATCTGGTGAGTTTCAGCAATATCTTATTGATAATGGAATAATTTCTCAGTTTTCTGCACCAGGCACACCTCAACAAAATGGGGTGGCAGAAAGGAGAAATAGAACTCTTTTGGATATGGTTAGGTCTATGCTGAGTTATTCAACGCTCCATAGTTCTTTTTGGGGATATGCTTTACAAATTGCAATGTATATTCTAAACGATGTATCATCTAAGTTGGTTCTTAAAACACCGCATGAGTTGTGGACTGGGCAAAAGCCTAGTTTACAACACTTAAGGATATTTAGATATCCTGCGCACGTGTTAAAAGGAAAGACAGAGAAGACAAAGTCCCGTTCAGAAACATGCATATTTGTAGGGTATCCAAAAGGAACAAAAGGATATTACTTTTATAGTCCTTCAGATCTTAAAGTATTTGTTTTGACAAATGCTAAATTTCTAGAAGAGGACTATATGAATAATTTTGTGCCTAAAAGTAGAATTGTCCTAAATGAGCTTTTAGGAGATACAATTCCATAAGAGGTTTCACAACCAAGCCCAATTATAAATTTCGTACTAACACAAGATCAACAATCCACCATACCTCGTCGTAGTGGGAGGGTTGTTAGACAACCTGAAAGATACATCGGTCTAGGAGAATCTGTAGAGAATCTTTCGGACGACGATGATCCCTATATGTACAAGGAAGCAATGGAAGATGTTGATTGTCGCCATTGGCAAAAGGCAATGCAATCTGAAATTGAATCTATGTTCAAAAATAAAGTCTGGTCTCTTGTAGACTTGCCTAAAGGGATAAAACCCATTGGGTGCAAGTGGGTATACAAGAGGAAAAGAGGAATGGATGGAAAGATGGAAACCTATACAGCTAGATTGGTAGCTAAAGGTTATACACAGAAGGAAGGTATCGATTATGAAGAAACCTTCTCTCATGTGGCCATGCTTAAATCCATTAGGATACTCTTATCCATTGCGGCATCTCTAGACCTAGAGATTTGGCAAATGGACATCAAGACAGCTTTCCTTAATGGAAGTCTTGACGAAAGCATCTATATGATGCAACCAGAAGGATTCATTGAAAAGGGCCAAGAGGAAAGGGTATGTAAGTTGCAAAGATCCATATATGGATTGAAGCAAGCATCCATATCCTGGATCATAAGGTTCGATCAAGCCGTTAAAGGATTAACCTTGTGTATACAAAAGGATTAAAGGCGACAAGTTGGTTTTCCTAGTTCTTTATGTTGATGCTATACTACTCATCGGAAACGATGTAGGTGTATTGACATCAATAAAAGAATGGTTAGCAAAACAATTTGATATGAAGGACTTGGGAGAAGCAAGTTATATTCTTGGTATCCAAGTCATAAGGGATAGAAAGAATAGAACGATTGCATTATCCCAAGCTTTATACATAGATAAAATCTTGTCTAAGTTTTCTATGTAAGATTCCAAGAAAGGTATGTTACCTTTCAAGCATGGAATCAAACTTTCTAAGGAACAAGTTCCTAAGAATGAGCATGAAGAGCAATTCATGAGTAGGGTTCCATACGCATCGACAGTTGGAAGTCTCATGTATGCAATGCTCTGCACTTGACCAGATATTTGTTTTGCTGTAGGCATAGTTAGCAGGTTTCAATCGTACTTGGTCCTGATCATTAGACAGCAGTCAAGCATATTTTCAAGTATCTTAGGAGAACGAGAGATTATATGCTTGTATACTCTGGAGGGGATTTAATTCCTGTTGGGTATACAGATTCTGATTTTTAGTTAGATTCTGACTCCACGAGATCAACATCAGGATGTGTGTTTACTATTGGAGGAGGGGAAGTCATATAGAAGAGTATCAAGCAATCTTGTATTGCTGATTCCACAATGGAAGCCGAGTATGTTGCCGCATGCAAGGCTGCTAAAGAGGCTGTCTGGCTTCCCCAATTCTTGATTGACTTGGAAGTGGTTCCTGATGCGAATAAGCAGATCACTATCTATTGTGACAATAGTGGAGCAGTGGCTAATTCGAGAGAACCAAGAAATCATAAGAGAGGGAAACACAATGAAAGAAAGTATCACCTTTTAAGGGAAATTGTGCATAAGGGTGACGTGATGATTACCAAGATCGCGTTAGTAGAAAATCTAGCAAATCCCTTTACAAAGGCTCTTCCTCAAAAGAGTTTTGATGGGCATCTAGAGAACATGGGGATGAGAGACATGACACATTTGCTATAGAGCAAGTGGGAGATTGTTAGGATTATGCTCGATAGCAAAAGTGTAATATTGTAATTAACAATCTTTTCATATGAATAAAGTGATTTCTAGTTTAACAAATTTTATAGCATTTATAGTTTAATTATTATAATTGTCAAAAGTAAATAATCATAATGTCAAAAGACTATGAGAAAATAAGAATTGTTCATACATCTAGATATATATGAGGTAGACACAATTCTTTAGTTAGTCTTGAATAATATTCACAACTTAAGATAGAAGGTTGGGCGCCTTTATCTTATAAAAGTTGCAGATTCTTTTGCTAGCATTTGAGTGGGATCAAATGTGTTATGATGAGTCTAAAATCATCAAAGTGTGGTGTATTTGGGCAAAAGAATCTAGTGCATTAGGTGCATTGAATAGGATCAAAATGAAATACTTGATCTAGAACCGTCAATAGATAAAAGTTTTCATTTGAAGACAATCGGAGAGTCTATCTCATTCGTGAGATAAATGATGGACTTATGGTTGCAAGTGTTATCATTTGAGCTATCAATGAGTACGATTATATAGCATAGTCTATCCTCGATAGTTTGGTGGTATTCATTTGTTAATCGATAGAGGACTTCATTTACAGATATGGACATCGTGGCTACATTTATTAAATGAGATTAGAATACCATCATATGGATGTTTTGAGGTATTGGATATTAAATCTTAGCGTTAAGTTTTCAATAGTGTCTATTGAAACATTACTTCTGGACAAGTCAAAATATCCAAGTTCAAAATGTGGTCATATGAGTAAATATGGTAACTTGGAGAGTTATAGACGGTCTATGAGCTCTTGGCAATTACTGGTATTCTTCACGAGGATACACTTTCTCCAATAAGGTTGTCTAGGGTACGAATGAGTAACATCAACTTATTCTATCTTTATTTAAGAGTTCAATTTATTTCTTTAGTGGAATGAACTAAAGTTAAATAGATTGGACCTAAGTGAATCATTTGTTGTTTGTGATTATGTTGTGTCTATTGGAGCTTAAATTTAGATAGCCCGCCAAGATCCCCAATCAACACGAACTTGCATGGATCACTTATTATATTCTACCGGACCAATTTAGGGGTCCATCTAGAATTGTTATAAGGCATGTGAACTTGTTTCTTTTTGTACGAATAGGTCTAGTTTACATGTAGACTTTTTATTAAGGTCCAATGGATTTAATAAAACAAGAAAAGTAATATATGGCCTTTATACTAGGTATGGGCGGCAATGGCTATGGTGAATAGCTTAAATATATTATTTTTATTTTATTATTATTTAATTAAATGGAAATTAATTAATTTGTTGATTAATTAATTATTTAATTAAAAGTCAAAATCTTTTCCTATTTGGAGATGGTCTCCAAAAAACTATACTATTGTTGGTAATATAGTTAATGTTAAAGACTATATTTGATAAGTAGATAAATAAAAGAAGTTATTTATCTAATCAAATTAGGAATTCCTTAATATGGTTACAAATACACTTTTGAGTTGGATTAGGAGTCTTGGTGTTAGGATATAATTCCTTTTTGAAAAGGATTCTTAACCACCAAGTAAATCTACCTAAGGAAATAATTCTTAACTACCAAGTAATCCTTCTTAGGAAAGGATTTGTAATCCTAATCTATATCATATAAAATTCGGCCAACCCATATATATATACTAAACGATAGAATTTCTTTAAGATAAGGATTCTTAACTACCAAATAAATCCACCTAAGGAAAGGATTCTTGCCAACCAAGTAAATCTTTCTTAGGAAAGGATTTATGATCCTATAAATATATGTGTGTGATTTTCGGCCAGCCCTATGAATTCTATGATGAAAATTTCGGCCATGCCTAGGTAATTTTCAAGAGAGAATTTGGCATAGCAAGAGAGAATTTTGAGGGAGAAAAATTAGTTTTTGCTCTAGACAAAATTCGATCAACTCATAGATAAAGGGTGTGTGTGAATTCTGCCTAGAAGAGAAAAAAGGGGAACGTTTTTGTATTCGATAGTATATTAATATCCTTTACATCAAAAGGGTTTTGTGTACAATATTGAATCAAGGTTCACGCGAGTTTCAATCAAATTAATTGATAATTCACAAGTGATCGGACGTTCTTGGATTTTTTTTCTTGGAGGATATTTGTAACTAGCAAAGAAAAGATTTTTGATTTGTCTCCATCCTCAGAAATACAATTTAAAGAAAGGGAGCCCACACTCCTAGGTGATTCACGTTCGTGATTGGATTGGAAGATCTTGCGGAATCAATTCGGCGCTTGTTCAATCGTCACGCGAAAAAGTTACGATACTTATATATACATCAATTAATTTAGGGTTAAGGTTCTCGTTGCATAAAAGGGAAATTTTTTACTTATACGCAAACCCTAATTTTTTTTTCTCATGCTTCCGTTGCATTTCTAAACTGTTTCTTCCCTACATGAACTACTGTGGAGGATCACACCATGTGTAATAACTATATTGGTGGACACCGAGTTGTATCGGTTTGTGTAAACGCATTTATAGTTGAGGGAGTGCAGCTTTGGGTTTTTAGTGGAATAACACTAGAGTTAATAATCAAAGAATAGTAATTAAAGAGTTTAATTAATGATTTAGAGGATAATTGATTCTCAAAATACCGTGGGTTTATTGGGTTCTCTTGCTAGCCCGATCGATTTAGGTAATAAGGGTCACAGTTACGAAAGTGACATATATTTATTCGGGAATTAATTGAATAATGAGATTATTTGATTAATGAGTAATGGTGATTAAATAAATTGAATAATAAGATTATTTAATTATGCTATTAAACAATGGAGGATGTTTGTTGATATTTGTTTTTTGAATAAAATAAAATAATATGATTATTTTATTTTATTCAATTAGATATTTAATTTTTGAATTTAAATAGTTTGAATTCAAATGAAATCAAATAAACAAAGTATTAACCAATATCTTTAAAGATATCTGATATCTTAAAAGATTAGATTGATTGGTTTAATTGATTATTTTTAATTAAATTTTGATATTGATTTTTTTAAATATATATCAAAGTAAAACACAAAAGGTATTAACGCACAAATCAATTTTGCGTTTAATGCAATTTGGGTGTGCGTGAAAGATATCAAGAGAGAGAAAAGAAAGTGCAGTTGTGCACTGTTGAAAGAATATATATATATATATATATATATATATATATATATTGAACAATTAGAATATTTCTAGGTATTTTCTCTTGGAAGAAAAAGTTTCTTCAACTTTCTCTAAATCGTCCTAAGTTCCTAAGTACATGATGCGTCCACATGCAGTTACCAGTTTTGTGAATAGCTAGGTAGATTGGTGGTACAAACCATGATCATATCGTAAAGTGAAGGAGCCTCCTACGTAGGCATGAAGAATTAATTTCTTCTCTTCTTCGCATTATTGATTTCAATTTCTTGTGTATACATATATTTTATTATTTTAATAATGTTCTATGTATAAGTTCTGAAAAAGTTACGATCCAAAGATCACTGGTCTCAGATCGTTTACGATCTGCATAAAAAATTATAAAACCTATTTCCGCTGCGTTACTAGTGATCGAGATTCCAACAATTGGTATCAGAGCCAGGTTTTCGGAACAAGAAATTGTTTTCGATTCTCATATATGTATGATTGTGTAGGCACTTTTTAAATTGACTGCATGTTGCTTTCGTATGTGTATTAAATTGTTAATTAAAAAAAAACATGATTGATTGTTAATTACATGGTACTGTGGATTTAGGGTTCATGGGTTGTATATTATTATTCTTATTATTATTATTACTTACTATTATTGTATTGTAAATAATAAACAATTTGTAACCTATATTGAAGACATGGAAAAATCACGAAGAAGGATTCATGAGATGAATCGAAGGACCTAAAGAGACTGGAAGACTCAGAAATTACAAGAAATGCCTTATTGGCATTTTTGTAATTTTAGATTTCAATTTTTTTTTAGGTTAAATAATCCACAATACTTGATCAAATCATGTATGCTTTATATTATGTGATAATAAAAACATTGTCATGCATACGTATGTCATTTAGATTAGATATGTCTACAAAAATATATTTGATATGTCATACATGCATCATAACCTAATATTTTATGTATTTTTAATATGATTAAAGTAAGTGAATATATTATTGGCTATGAAAATGAGATTAACTTTGATGTTAGAAAACTTGGTAATTCTCATTAATATTAATCTAGTTATTAAAGAGTTTAATAAGTTAGATTAATAGGGTCATTTATTGTAATTAGGATTAATATGATTAATAACCTAATAATAAATGAACCGAATAAATTGTTAGAGTTTTAAAAGTAAAAACTTGGTAAACACTATTATAATAATATGAGCTTAGTACATAGTTTACAAAAACTTAGATTATTCACTAATAGATTAGATTTTTAATTATTAAAAATCAATAGTGTAATAGTATATTTGACAATCTTTTATTATTAATAGAGTGATTTCTAGTTTAACAAATGTTATAGCATTTATAGTTTAATTATTATAATTGTCAAAAGTAAATAATCGTAAGGTCAAAAGACTATGAAAAAACAAGAATTGTTCATACATCTGGATATGTATGAGGCTGACACAATTCGTTAGTTACTCTTAAACAATTTTCACAACTTAAGATAAAGACTGGGCGTATTTACCTTGTTAAAGTTGTAGATTTTTTTACTAGCATTTGAGTGGAATCAAATGTGTTATGATGAGTCTAAAATCATCAAAGTGTGGTGTCTTTGGGCAAAAGAATCTAGTGCACTAGGTGCATTGAATAGGAGCACAGTGGGATACTTTATCCAAAACCGTCAATGGATAAAAGTTTACACTTTAAGACAATCGGATAGTCTATCTTAATCCTGAGATAAATGATGGACTTATGGTTACAAGTGTTATCATTTGAGTTGCTAATGAGTACGATTATATAGCATAGTCTATCTTTGATGGTTTGATGATATTCATTTGTTAATCAATAGAGGACTTCATTTATAGATATGGACATCGTGACTACACTTATTAAATGTTATTAGAATATAATCATATGAATATTTTGTGGTATTGGATATTAAATCTTAACATTAAGTTTTCAATAGTATCTATTGAAACATGGCTTCTGAACAAGTCAAAATATCCAAGTTCAAAATATAGTCATATGAGTGTATATGGTAACTAGAAAGCTATAGGCAGTCTATGAGTTCTTGACGATTACTTATATTTTTCACGAGGATACACTATCTCTTATAAGATTGTCTAGGGTACGAATGAGGAATATTAACTTATTTTATCTATATTTAAGAGTTTAATTTTAGTTCTTTAGTGGAAGGAACTAAAATTAATAGATCGAACCTAAGTGAATCAGTTGTTGATTGTGATTAGGTTATGTCTAATGAAGCTTAAATTTAGACAGTCCGCCAAGATCCCCAATCCACACGAACTTGCATGGATCACTTGATATATTCTACAGGACTACTTTAAGGGTCCATCTAAAGTTTTTTTTTGGGTGCGATTAGCATTCCATTAATATATTAAGAACATAATTTACACATTTTAATTAAATGGGTTGTTAAATTATGTTAATGTATTAATTTAAAGCATGTAGACTTGTTTCTTTTTAGTAAGAATGAGTCTAGTTCACATGTGGGTTTTATATTAAAGTCCAATGGATTTAATAAAATGGTAAAACAATAAATTGCCCATATAATATGCTTGGGTGGCAATGGCTAGAATATTGTTTTTATTTTATTATTTAATTAAAATAAAATTAATTAATTAATTAATTAATTATTTAATTAAAAGTCAAAATCTATTTCCAACTAAGAGTAGGACACTTAGGGTCATACTATTGTTAGTAGTATAATAAGTATCAATAACTATATTTGATAAGTAGATAAATAAAAGTATTTATTTATCTAGTCATATTAAGAAGTTTTTGATATCTATCAAAACTCTAATTGACAATTGGTCAAATTAGGAAGTCTTTGATAAAGTCACAATTTAATTGTCTTTCATAACTAGTTAGTGGATAATATACTAATGAGTTGGAATAGAAATTTTGGTATGTAAAAGAAATCCTTTTTAAGTGAGGATTTGGCCACCTATATATTCTCTAAGAGAGAATTCTGCCAAGACATGTTGTTTAACCCTAGAAGTTTGAGTGATAAAATTCGGTTTTTTACTCTAGAGAAATTCGACCAACTCATAAGAAAAAGGTGTGAGAATTCAACCAAACATAGAGAAAAATAAAGGAGCATTTTTGTTTTTGATAGTGCACTAGCAGCCTTTACATCAAAAGGTTTTGTGAACAACATCAAATCGGGTTCATGCGAGTTTCAATCAAATAGATTGATAATTCACAAGTGGCCAAGCATTCTTGGTTTTCTCTAGGAGGATTTTGTGACAAAAAAAGGAAGAATTTTTTATTTCTCCATCTTCAGGTACACAATTCAAAGAAGGGGAGTCCATACTCCAGGTGATCCACGTTCGTAATTGAATTAGAAGATCTTGCGGATTCAAATCAATGCAATATCAATCGTCACATAAAAAATGTATGATGTTGTTATTATATATTAATTAATCAAAGGGTTAAGATTGTTCTTCTTTAAAGGAATTTTTTTGACATATACTAAACCTATTTTTTGCTTCTGCGGCGCATATATACATACATACATACATATACATACATATATATATATATATATATATATATATATATATTCCTACACATTATCCTCATTCCAAAAGTTGGAAAACCGGTTTCAATGAAGGATTTTAGGCCAATAAGCTTGGTCAGTGTAAATAGCCAAATTTGGCAAAGGCTCAAAGGGAAAATTTTCACCCAATTAACACATGGTAGAAAGAGTCCCTACACACTGGATTGGTACTAGACACAATAGTTTACCTCGAAGTGCTATGCCTAGCACAACCTAGGTACCTCGATATCATCAAAGTAGCAAGATGAAGCTCTTACACACTCGCGGACCAACTGGTACCTAAGTACCTTGATGTTGCCTATTAACCCCCGTCAAGGTATTTATCATGTTTTTCCATCAGGAGGGAAGATGCCTGTAAAGCTCCGATGAGATCAACCAGACACCCTGCTACCAAGATGGTACCTCGCTAGAGAAACCAATCAAGTGCCACATCACCAGAATGATACCCCATGGTACCCCGCTAACAGGCTGGTACCTCGGGATACCTCATCATCGCCATCAGTCAAGCACTACCTCACAAGGATGGTATCTTTGGATACCTCACAAACATACATGTACTCCAAGATACTCTACCACAACACTGGGTCGATACTTTGAAGCACCACGATGATAACAGAGGAAGTCAAATTATTCTCGTAGGTGTAAGCAACCTCCACGTATACATAGTTGTAGTGACAGTCTGAAAAGGAAACAAACACGTTTCCTGCCAAGATATCCTTCGCCAGTCGATTCTCTAAGGTCAATCATATTAAACAGTAAATCCTGCCAAATGGGGGAAGAAAATTAATCCAGTGATCTTCGACTTATACACAAAGAAAAAACCCTAGCAGGTTCGGGTATAAATAGAGAAAATGAGAGAGCAATTGCAGAACTCTACAATCTAAGTCAAGGCTAGCCATCGTTGTTGAGAGTTGTGTCCACTTATCGATAGATATGAGTCTGCCACCTCTAAATTAGTTAAGCAAGAGAGACAGAGGTTGAGAGTTTCACACCATTATATTGTTATCATTTTGTTGTATTCATTGCTTTATTTGAACAAGAGTATCAACTAATACACCATCACTTCTTTCATTAGTCTCACTCATTTTTACATGTGCAACCGGTACCGAAGGTACCTACCCTGACCACGATTCCTCTGTGGTCGTGGTCCTGATGGTGTTAACTAAGATTCCTCACCTAGAGCGATATTTCGGTTAACATTTAGCTCTATGTACAAATTGATTGTGAAGGTTTTAGCTTCTCGTCTGAAGAGAGTTATGAATACAATTATATGTGAATCTCAAATTGCCTTTGTTAAGGTCCGTCAAATTATAGACAGTTTTGTATGAAATTGTACAAATGCGGTTAAATCGCCTTAAGCTAACCTAAATGGGGGGTGAACAGGTTTTTTATACCATTTTCAATCCCTTGAAAAACAAACTTATGTTTATCCCTCTAGCTAGCTTGAATAACAATACTTAAGATATTAAAGCATATGTAGGTAAACAATATGTATTATCAAATAAAGTATTGTCAAACAAGCTTACAAGTTACTAGTGAAAGGATTAACAAATAAAACAAAACGACAAATGATACTTGTTTTCTCAAGATTATTCGACATATACAAATATTCAATCAAGGACAATTATATACAAATATATCTAAATACACACACAAAGATAGTTACAACTTTGATCATATGAAATGCTTGTATATCACATGTTACAACACTCTTGTTTTCCAGAATATCTAGAAAAGAAGATTGTGAAACAAGATTCAAACTACAATTACAAATATATGAGAGAGTTAGGAAGAAATAACACATGATATTTTTACGTGGTAATGAAATTTCCCTTTATCTTTATAGTGTAAATATACCTAAAGGGGGGGGGGGGGGGGGGGGAGGGGTGAATAGGTATATGCTCCAATTTTTGTCTTCATTTAAAACAATGCAATTTTAACAATGCTTAATGAAAATTGCAAACAATGACACACAATATTTACGTGGTAAACCTCCAAAGAGGAAACATCCACGGGTTGATACCACAACCACCGGCAAAAGCAAATCCAATATTTCAAATAAGAGTTACACACTCAAGCAATCAACACATGCTCTCTAAGCTATCACTCTCACTCTATCCATGAACCTAGTGATCTACTAAGCCAACTATTTATCCAAGACCACATGTCTCTAGGAAGATTCCTTGCTCACCTATCCGGATCCTCCCGACCCTAGGCAAGACTTCTTGCTTAACTATCCGAGTCCTCCCGACTCTAGTCAAGATGTCCTTGCTCAACAATCCGAGGTCTCACACCTCTTGTCGAGACTTCCACTTGCTTAGCTATCCAAGTCCTCCCGATTCTAGCTAAGACTTCCAATTGCTCAAATCAAAGCATCACTCTAAGATATGAGACTTTCTACCTCTTCACAAGGCATCTAAGTGATCATGAATGCAAAACGTAAACAAGCACTCAACATAGAAAATGATGATCAACAAATTCTATGGACATGCAACAAGATAGCTAGATTATACTTTCACGAGCAATCACAAATGTATCTAGACAACCTAAGCATGTTATCAACTAAAAATATAGATATGAATATATAGACGCCAATTGAAACACAACCTAGTTCTTAGAAAATGCAATTAGATCTAGAAATAGTCAATCAAGCATAAGAACAAAAGATTTCTAGAAGTAATTTCATGTTTATCAAGGTTAGCACAAATCATTCAATTTATCACAAATCTATCTAAACTTGAAAATCAATTCAACAAACCACAAAATGATATCAAAATCATCCTAGTCATGCTTCTTAATCAAATAGCATCAATCAATAAGAAGATCTAAGAAGAAAACTAAGAAGAAGATGGTTTTACCAACAAAGATGAAAACCACGAACTGAAGATCTGATCACAACGAAAAATCTAGATGTCCTTTGATTCTGGAAATGATTGGGGTTTGTAGAACTCTTCAAGACACTCGAAATCGGTTTTTGAATAAAGTGATTCGGAGTAGAAATGAAGAAGTTATCACAAAAATAAAAATCAAAATGTTGAGAGAAAAATTCTGCACTTGTTCTTTAAATTCTTTTTTTTTTCTCCTTGTAAAGAATGAGAGAGGAGAGGTTTTAAAGAGAAACAAACCAAAAAACCAAATTGCCCTCATGCCTTAGTTCCTCCCTGAGATGGCGCATGGTCGTCTTGAGGCAGCAAGGCTTTGGGGCCGAGATGGCCACGCGCCATCTCGGGAAGGTGCCAAGTGATGGCTTGTGCCATCGCACGTCTTCCCTTGCGCTTCTCTTGCGTTCTTCGACCGTTCTTTGGCCTCCGAACTCTGAATTTGAATCCGTTTGAAGATTACGAACCAAAACTCTCTCACAGACATGGAAATATAATATACTCAACCCATAAAATAATAATACGACTCAATATATGAAGAAGAAGACAATGTATGCAACATCAATTGAAAGTGCAGAATCTTTTGACTTAGAATTCGAAATCAATAGTATGAGTAATCAAAATGATCGGAACTCAATCATGAATAATCTAAGACTAAAATCAAGGTCAAGATCCATGTTATACAAACATATAAACAAACAAACACATTTCACACAAGAATGCAAACTACATAGAGATAGTCTCCAATCATGCATTTCCAAAACATGTTACTTTTATACCAATGCATGAGCATTCGACTTCAAGTGTGTGAATATGTTATACCAAATGATGCGCTACGATACAGGGACAAAAATGTATGAATTCTGTGTGTGGGCGCATTTAATGATGCACAACTAAGCAGTGACACATATGAATGAATTGTGTGTGTGTGCGCTTACGCCTTGCAAGAGGAAGAAGAATCTCGATACCTTAGCATCCAAGAATAGTACCAATCCTCTTGAAGACGAACTTTGCATCTTGAGAAGTTGCTTTTCTTCCTTGAAGCTCTTATCATCACGAACCACTTAAGCAACTAAGCATTACAAAGAAATGAAGTTTTGTTATGGAATCAATCCAACACAAATCTAGAACCTAACAATCTCCCCCTTTGGCTATTCCATGACAAAACCTCTACCTCACCATAAAATGATCACTCATAAACAATGTTGATTGCATTCTCACATCCTCACATTACAAGGAGATATTCCTAGACTAACATGTCTTCAAGAATCTTTAAGAATATCTTTACATATTTAAAGCATCTATGAGAAAAGAACAACCAAAAGAAATCTTCTACAAAGAAGATAGGTGAGATAAACAAACAATATACAAAACAAAAACAAAAGTTCCCTTATCTCTTCTTAGCTCATGCAAACACAAATTCTTTCTCCCCCTTAATGGATTGTCTCCCCTTTACATCAAAAATAAGTAACATGGTGAGGAAAACACTTTCTCCCCCATTTTGGCAAGGAATAGAGAAAAACATATTACACAACCTAGAGAGAGAGAGATAGATAAATGCCAATTGAAAATACCTACAAGGTTATAAGGGATGCATAATAAAATCATGAGATAATGAGAAAACAAATTGTATAGAGAACTAAGTTTAACAAACTAAGCTCCCCCTTAACATATGCTCCACATATTAATAAGCAAGTAAACTTGTTCACAAGGGACTCACACAATCACACATTTCAAGCGATAAATGATAGTAAACCAGTTTTTTTCAAAATTAACAAGAGAATCATAGATTTTCATTATTCTCTCAAAAATAATCTCTCATTGCTAATGAATCAAGCACGTTAAGCAAAAATGTATGTGTGTGAAAAATGGTTCTAGCATATATAAAAGGAGTGATTGTGATATTAAAATGCAAACCACTTCAACACCTATCCATCTAAAGCTTTTCCAATCAAGGTCAAACCTATTTTCATCAGATTTTTTGCTTTAAAGAGAATAGATTTCAACATATGAGCGTGTGTGTGCATGTGGCTCGTCATCCCATTTCTGTTTTTCAACCGAACAATCACAATTTTCAACTATACTCCATTATAAGCCTTAGTCCATTTCTTTTTAGGCTTTGTATCAAAGATTTTGTTTTTTAAATGATTCTTTTTCAACACTTCTTTGATGTTTTCTTACATAAACATATACTCTTCATGACGGCTTTCACTCATCACAATGGTGTAGCCCTTTCCTACATTGGGCGGCTTTATAACCAAGGTGTGTAGCCCTTTCCATGAAGGTGCTCGTTGAGTTCTATGTAGATGTCGAAGCAAAATGGATACTAACCATAGGTCATCTATCATGTACTAGACAATGAACTTCAGGATGCATCCATAATCTACATGCTTTCAAACTCAATTACTCAAACTTAGACATATAAGAGAATCATTTGTTCACTTTAAAAAAAAAAGATTTACAAAGACTTAAGTGCATGATCTAGAAGCAATAAAAGCTATTTTATAAAGATCATTACTAATCACATGAGTAGCTCTCAAAGAAATAGATATGCAATATAGTTTTGCTTATCAAGCCACTCATAACAACACACAAGCATTAATAAATACAAATCATGCCAATGGATCTTCTACGAGATACAAATCTCTCTTTGTCCAAGTGCTTTATGAACAAGTCCGCAAGTTGATTTTTAGTAGGCAAATGTTCAAGAGTTACTATTGAACTTTGAACAAGTTCTCTAATGAAATGATGCCTAATGTCTATATGCTTTGTGCGTGAGTGTTGAACCGAATTTTTAGAGATGTTAATGGCACTCTTATTATCACAATAGAGAGTCATTTTACCTTGATTAATCTCATAATCCTTGAGAATTTGTTTCATCCATAGAAGTTGTGTGCAAGCACTTCCGGCCGTAATATACTCGGCTTCGAATGAAAAAAGAGAGACGAAATTTTGCTTCTTGCTTAGCCAAGCAACCAAATTATTCCCCAAGTAAAAGCAACTGGCAGATGTGCTTTTACAATGATCAATGTTTCCTGCCCAATCCGCATCACAATAGCCAACAAAAATATCATTAGTATCAAAGGAATAGAAAAAAACAAGATTATGTGTTCCTTTTATATATCTAATGATTCTTTTAACGGCTTTCAAGTGAGATTCTTTTTGATTAGCTTGAAACCTAGCACACAAACCAACTCTAAAACAAATATCCGGCCTACTAGCTATTAGGTAGAGAATGCTACCTATCATGCTCCTATAGAGACTTTGATCAACATTTTTTCCTTTTTCATCTTTGTCAAGTTTTAAAGTAGTACTCATAGGTGTTTCAAATTCTTTTCCACTTTCAAGGCCAAATTTCTTAACAAGATTTCTAGCATATTTAGATTGAGACAACATAATACCATTGCTAGATTGTTTTACTTGCATGCCAAGAAAGTAATTGAGTTCACCTACCATACTCATTTCAAATTCTCTTGACATAACATTCACAAAATCATCAACCTTGGTTTTACATGTAGACCCAAAAACAATGTCATCAACATATATTTGTGCAACAAAAATGTCATTGTCATAATGCTTGACAAACAAAGTTTTATCAATACTACCTCTCCTATATTAGTTGTCGATAAGATATTGAGTCAACCTATCATACCAAGCTCTAGGAGCTTGCTTAAGGCCATAAAGAGCCTTTTTCAACTTAAACACATGATTAGGAGAGTGTGTGTCTACAAAACCCTTAGATTTTTCAACATACACTTCTTCTTGAAGATATCCATTGAGAAAAGCACTTTTGACATCCATTTGAAACAACTTGAATTTTTTAAGACATCCAATGGACAACAAAAGCCTAATGGACTCAAGACGTGCAACGGGTACAAAAGTCTCATCAAAGTCTACACCTTCAACTTGAGTGTATCCTTGAGCCACTAGTCTTGCTTTATTTCTTACTATCTTTCCATATTCATCGATCTTATTCCTAAACACCCATTTTGTACCAATCACATTGACATCTTTTGGTCTAGGAACTAAGGACCATACTTCATTCCTCTCAAATTGATTTAGTTCTTCTTGCATGGCATTAACCCAATATTCATTAATAATTGCTTCATTAATATTTTTGGGCTCAATTTGAGAAGTGTAACAAGTATATGAAATTTGGTTAGCTAGTTGCCTTCTAGTTCTAACCCCTTCATTCAAATCACCTATGATGTATTGTTGGTAATGCATGTTCCTAAGTCTAGAATTAGAATTTTCAACATCTTGTTGGTCATCATTTAAACCATTTTCTAACTCTTGACTTTCTTCTCTAGCAACACTACTATTATCATCATTATGACTAGACTCACTTTCATCACAACTAGTCACATAAATAGGTGATTTAGTGTTATTCAACACAAATTCTTTAGGTTCATTGACACCATTATCATCACACATATCAAGCATACTAAGATCATCTATTTTCACATTAATAGACTCTATAATAGTCTTAGTTTTCAAATTGAACACTCTATATGCACAACTATTATTAGCATACCCAAGAAAGAGACCAATTTCACTTTTAGCATCAAACTTTCCTAAGTGATCTCTATCATTTAAAATAAAACACTTACTCCCAAAAGTGTGGAAGTAACTCACATTGGGCTTCTTGCCCTTTCAAAGTTTATAGGAGGTTTGTTTTGTGTCGGGCCTTCTAAAAACTCTATTAGTGACATAGCATGCGGTATTGACTGCTTCGGCCCAAAGATTTCTAGGAACTTTCTTGCTATTAATCATGACCCTAGTCATCTCTTGCAAGACACGATTCTTCCTCTCAACAATACCATTTTGTTAAGGATTTGTAGGAGCCGAGAACTCATGTGAAATCCCATAATCATCACAAAACTCACTAAATCTAGCATTTTCAAATTCACTCCCATGATCACTCCTAATGCGACATATTTTCTTGATCCCAATACCTTTTTCATTTTGAACTTGATTACAAAACTTCTTAAAGTAACCAAAAGTTTTGGTCTTGTCTCTAAGAAAATATACCCAAGCAAACCGAGAAAAATCATTAACACATACAAAAATGTATTTTTTTTACCATTTATGCTTTTGGTTTGGATTGGTCCCATTAGGTCCATATGCACAAGTTCTAAGGGCTTCTTTGTAGCAAAATTAGTGTTCTTTTTATGAGACACTTTGGTTTGTTTACCTAATTGACATGGTTCACAAACACCATCAAGCTTTTTACCTAGACTAGGAAGATCTCTAACAATGTTATATTTCTCAAGCTTCTTTAAATCTTTATAATTCATGTGGCCCAATCTTTCATGCCATAATTCAAGCTTGTTGCACTCATGTGCCATATTACATGTTAGTGGATCAACCTCTAAACAATAGCAATTGTCCGAAGACCTTTTGACTTTCAAAACAATTTTTCCCTTTTTATCGATTATTGTGCACACATCCTTGTTAAAGCTAACATCTTTAAAAATTTCACACATGTGAGTGATGCTTATTAGATTATCTTGTAGACCATCTGCATACAAGGTGTCACGAAGTTTAGGCAATCCGGGGATACAAATTGTTCCCTTGCCTAGAACTTGCTTTTTAGTGTCATCACTAAATGTAACCCATCCACCATCATTCATAACAAGATTCTTAAAGAATTCCTTGTTACCGATCATATTCCTAGAGCAACCGCTATCTAGGTACCAACAATAGGATGAATTAGCTCTTAAAGCATATTGTGCAACCAAACATTGTGTTGTGTTGTGTTTTTCTTAACCCAAACTTTATTGACAAGTTTCTCATTCCTACTTTTATTAACATGCTTTGACTTGTTTTTAGGCACATTGACTCCATTAGTCACATTTTCAAACAAATCAAACAAAGCATTATCAACTTTCTTATGCATAGTAGAATGAGGCACAACACAAGATTTAACAAATAAATCATCAACACATTTATTCTCAACATGCTTTTCCATGGTCTTCTTAGATCTAATTCTAGATCCATACATGGATGATTGCCTAGGACCATTCAAAGATATATCATGCAAATCATTGGCAATTCTACATTTATGAATGTATTCAAAACATCTAGGTCTTATGTGTCCTATCATGTTGCAATAATGACAAATAGGTATGAATTTGAGAAGTTTACCATTTTCTTCAGCATTAAACTCATTTTGCCTTCTCACATTTTGACCTCTTTGGCGTGCAATACTAGATGTCTTGCCTTTTGCATTTAACGATGATGTAGCTTGTCTTTGGCATTGTTGAGTCTTTTCATTGACATTCATTGTTGATGTTGAGGCACCTCCGGTAGCATTCATGGCTTTACCGTAAAGAGTGGACCTACAATTAAATTGCTACAAGCTTTGACAAAAGTAGATTTTTTAGATGAAGGAGTTGATTTTTCGTTAACATATCCTAAACCTTTTTTGTCGATTAAAGACTTTCCAACCTTAATGAGAGCTTTCACTTTATTAGAGCTAGATAACATCTTATTAATCATCTCTTTAGCCTCATTAAGTTTGTCATTAAACACTTTCTCTTAATTCTCATGCTTATTAAGTTTTGCTCTAAGCATATTCTCAATTCTCCTAGCACGATCAAGAGATTCATCTCTTTGCTCAATTTCATGCTTTAAAATACTTAATCTATCATTGCTATTATTCAAGTTTTTCTCAAGATTAAGAATTTTGTCATTAAGATCAATAACACATTTTGAGCTACAATCATGATTTTCTAACTTCCTAGTGAGAGACTTATCGATCTTAGCGATCCTTTCATTTTCTTGAATAAGATCTTTGATCTTTTGATCTTTTTATCATCTAAGTGAATAGACTCACCTTCAACAAGAGAAGCCACAAAAGAATACATTTCTTTAATCATGATGAAACAAAAGAAGATAACAAACACTACAAAGAAGATCTACCTAAATGCATCTAGAAACCAACTCTGATACCAATTGAAATTTCCCTTTATCTTTATAGTGTAAATATACCTAGAGGGGGGGGGGGGGTGAATAGTTATATGCTCCAATTTTTGTCTTCTTTTAAAACAATGCAATTTCAACAATGCATAATGAAAATTGCAAACAATGACACACAATATTTACGTGGTAAACCTCCAAAGAGGAAACATCCACGGGTTGATACCATAACCACCGGCAAAAGAAAATCCAATATTTCAAATAAGAGTTACACACTCAAGCAATCAACACATGCTCTCCAAGCTATCACTCTCACTCTATCCATGAACCTAGTGATCTACTAAGCCAACTTTTTATCCAAGACCACATGTCTCTAGAAAGATTCCTTGCTCACCTATCCGGATCCTCCCGACCCTAGGCAAGACTTCTTGCTTAACTATCCGAGTCCTTCCGACTCTAGTCAAGATGTCCTTGCTCAACAATCCGAGGTCTCACACCTCTTGTCGAGACTTCCACTTGCTTAGCTATCCAAGTCCTCCCGACTCTAGCTAAGACTTCCAATTGCTCAAATCAAAGCATCACTCTAAGATATGAGACTTTCTACCTCTTCACAAGGCATCTAAGTGATCATGAATGCAAAACGCAAACAAGCACTCAACGTAGAAAATGATGATCAACAAATTCTATGGACATGCAACAAGATAGCTAGATTATACTTTCACGAGCAATCACAAATGTATCTAGACAACCTAAGCATGTTATCAACTAAAAATATAGATATAAAGATATAGAAGCCAATTGAAACACTACCTAGTTCTTAGAAAATGAAATTAGATCTAGAAATAGTCAATCAAGCATAAGACCAAAAGATTTCTAGAAGTAATTTCATGTTTATCAAGTTTAGCACAAATCATTCAATTTATCACAAATCTATCTAAACTTGAAAATAAATTCAACAAACCACAAAATGATATCAAAATCATCCTAGTCATGCTTCTTAATCAAATAGCATCAATCAATAAGAAGATCTAAGAAGAAAACTAAAAAGAAGATAATTTTACCAACAAGGATGAAAACCACGAACTGAAGATCTGATCACAAAAGAATTATTGACATCCTTTGGTTCTTGAAATGCTTGTGGTTTGTAGAACTCTTCAAGACACTCGAAATCGGTTTTTGAATCAAGTGATTCGAAGTAGAAATAAAGAAGTTATCACAAAAACAAAAATCAAAATGTTGAGAGAAAAGTTCTGCACTTGTTCTTCAAATTCGTTTTTTTTTCTCCTTATAAAGAATGAGAGGGAATGAGAGGTTTTAAAGAGAAACAAACCAAAAGAACAAATTTCCCTCATGCCTTAGTGCCTCCCTGAGATGGTGCGTGGGCATCTCAGAGCAGCAAGGCTTTGGGGACGAGATGGCCACGCACCATCTCGGGAAGGTGCCAAGTGATGGCTTGTGCCATCGTACCTATTCCCTTGCGCTCCTCTCGCGTTCTTTGACCGTTCTTTGGCCTCCGAACTCCGAATTTGAATTTTTTTAAAGATTACAAACTAGGACTCCCTCAAGATATAAGATACTCAACCTAGAAAATAATAATTCAACTTAGTATATGAAGACAAAGACAATGTATGCAACATGAGTTGAAAGTGTGGTATCTTTTGACTTAGAACTCGAAATCAATAGTATGAGTAACCGAAATGATCGAACTCAATCATGAATAATATAAGACTAAATCATGTTCAAGATCCATGTTATACAAACATATAAACAAACAAATACATTTCACACAAGAATGCAAACTACATAGAGATAGTCTCATATCATGCATTTCCAAAACATGTTACTTTCATACCAATGCATGAGCATTCAACTACAAGTGTGTGAATATGTTATACCAAATGATGTGCTATGATGCAGGGACACAAATGTATGAATTGTGTGTGTACGTATTCAATGATGCATAACTAAACAGGGACACATATGAATGAATTGTGTGTGTGCGTTTACGCCTTGCAAGAGGAAGAAGGATCTCGATACCTTAGCATCAAAGAATAGTACCAATCCTCTTGAAGACGAACTTTGCATCTTGAGAATTTGCTTTTCTTCCTTGAAGCTCTTATCTTCACGAACCACTTAAGAAACTAAGCATTACAAAGAAATGAAGTTTTGTAATGGAATCAAGCCAACACAAATCTAGAACCTAACAGGTAAAACCTACGGAGAGGAAACATCAGGTTGAATACAACCATTGGGTATTTTTATTATTGGAAAGTAAACAAGAAATTCCTCAAAAGTGACCAACAAATGATATACTCTATTTTGGACTCGATGTCTACCCAATCCCTATTTGTAGATTGGAAATTCCTTAAAATGATCAAGAAATGACTCACTCTCTATTGAAGTCCACTCTAACCAACACCAATAAGAAGTTGGAAATTTCTCAAGAGTTATCAACAAATGACACACTCTCTATTGGACTCCATCGCATCTTAATATCTCGGGTCTACCAATAACAAGTCTACTTTCTATCCAAGGCACCCTTACCTCTAGAATGTCTCCCTTGCTTGATTATCTGGACCACATGTCCTAATCAAGACTCCTTGCTTAGTTATCCGGACTTCATGTCCTTGCCAAGACCTCATATCTTTTACAAGGACATCCTAAATGTGATCAATGAATGCAAAAAAGCAAACAAGCATTCATTATAGATTATGATGATCAACACATCCTATGGGAACTATGTTGGAACCCCGTTCACCGGTCACGCAACGGAAATGGGTTTTAAATTTTTTTATACAGATCGTAATCTGTATCTGGGCCCAGTGAACTTGTGATCATATTTATTTTCGGAACAAATACATATACCAATTATTACACTAATAAAATATATATGTAAATACAGGAAATTGTATTCAATAATAAAAAAGTAGATTAATAAGCTTACCAACATTTGGAGGCTCCTTCACTTTTTAGTTTCTCCTGGTCTGTACCACTGATCTTCCTCGCTATATCCTGGAATTGGTAACTACGTGTGGACGCGTCACGAACTCAGGAATTAGAATGGAGGATGTAAAAGAGAGAAGAAGAAGAAACTCTTTCTTTTGATATAAGTATACAACACTTGCACACTTTTCTCTCTTTTTGGTGTATTGATCTCACACACACATTGCACACAATACTTAGAAAACTAGCTAAAACTCTTCTGACCTTTTTTTTTAGTCTCATGCACATGTAAAACCAAAAGCAAAAAAAAAAATGTCCTCTTGTAAAAAACACCGCATGCCTTTTAACCAAAACAAAAGCAAGCCCTTTATTATTTTTGTTGTTGTCAATATATAAATATATACAAGTTTGCTGTGTGTGACAAGCACACCACCTTTTTTTTTTTAACAATATATATCACATATATAATTTTTTTTTAAAATCTAATCAAATCTAATTTGATTTTTAAAAAACTTTCAAATAAAAATATCCCATATCTTTTATTTGATTTTAATTTTTGAATTCAAACTATTTAAATTCAAAAATAAAATATTTTATTTAATAAAATAAAATAATCCCATTATCTTATTTTATTCAAAAATGAATATCAACATACACCCTCCATTTAGTGATTAATAACATTATTAAATAATCTCATTATTTAAGTTTTTTAATCACTATTATCCATTAATTAAATAATCTCATTATTCAATTAATTCCTGAAAAATTACGTGTCACTTTCGTAACACAATTAACAGGACAATCCAATTAATTAACCTTGACCCTTGTTACCTAAATCTATCGGGCTAGCAAGGGGATCTAATGGACCCACAGTATTTTGAGCTCCAATAATCCTCGAAATCATTAATTAAACTCTTTATTTAATATTCTTTGATTATTAACTCCGGTGTTATTCCACTAAAAACCCGAAGCTACACTCTCTCAACTGCAGACGTTTTTACACAGACTGATACAACTCGGTGTCCATCGATATAGCTATTACATATGGTGTGATCCTCCACAGTAGTTCATAATTAGAGCTGGGTCATAATGTCCGTTATACCCCTCTAATTTAATATATCCTTTAAGTACCATTGATTCTCTAATGGACAATAAATCCTATTTCCTCACGGAATTAGAAGAGCACTCATATTTTCCAAGCCCCAAATCAACCCTTAAGGGAACTACAATCTACTTCTCACAAGAAGGAGTGGATTCCACTATTGTGTACAAACCTTCCCAGCCACAAGCCAAACCGCAATCCAAACATACGGAGTATATTGATCAGGAAATGCATCTGACCTCACCCATGGTATATCAAAGACCATAATCTAACCTGAAGGAGTCGTTAAGACACTCAGGATTAAGATCACCTATATATAGCCATCATTAGTTGACATATATGAATCTCATCGGTAAACGGATTTTGGTGTGAGATTCATATAGATCATGGCCCAGTCCGATATGATCACATCATACAAGGTGCCTCCATTCCCATATCTCATATGAATGATTCAGGATAGAATCACTTTACATTACGGAATGGACCGCAACTATAGATTAACCATAAATAAAGTACCCAACTTTATTTGCTATCTATGGACTCTTTAGATTGCACGTCTCTTACTGTATCCATCCGTATATACTCATATACACAGTTCGAGATTACATTCGGCAATCCAGGATGTTAATATGTACAAAAGTTTATAAAATAAATAACATAACAGAATGAATTGAACCTTTCTTTTTATTTACTTCATAAATCCATTTACAAGTTACATGTTTATGGCATAAACCCCAACAATCTCCCACTTGCACTAAAGCATGTGAGGCATGTCTCGTAAGCCTATACCATCTAGGTGACCCGAAAACACTTTATCTGTAAGGTCTTCGTAAATGGATTAGCATGATTGTCTTGTGAGGCTATCTTGGTAACGATCACATCTCCTTTCTGCACTATCTCTCTGATGAGATGATACTTTCTCTCTATATGCTTCCCTCTCTTATGGCTTATTGGTTCTTTGGAATTAGCCTTAACACCACTGTTATCACAATAAAGTGTGATGGGCTTTTCCAGGTCTGGAACAACTTTCAAATCACTCAAGAACTTACTGAGTCAAACAGCCTCTTTAGCAGCTTCACAAGCAGCTACATATTCAGCTTCCATGGTGGAGTCAGCAATGCAAGATTGCTTGATACTTCTCCATACAATGGCTCCACCACCCAGGGTGAATACTGATCCAGACATGGATTTTCTAGAATCCCTGTCTGATTGAAAATCAGAATCTGTGTATCCTAACGGGATCAAATATTGTCCGGAATACACTAGCATATAATTTCTCGTTCTCCAAAGATACTTGAGAATAGTCTTGATAGCAACTAAATGATCCAATCCTGGGTTGGACTGGTATCTGCTGACTACTCCCATTGCATAGCAGATGTCCAGTCTCGTGCATAACATAGCATACATGAGACTACCTACTGCTGATGCATAGAGTACATGTCTCATATCCTCAACTTCTTAAGGTGTCTTAGGAAACTGTTCCTTAGACAAGTGAACTCTATGCTTGGAAGGTAAATTACCTTTTTTGGAGTTCTACATCGAAAATCACATAAGAATCTTGTCGATATATGATGCTTGAGACAGTGCTATAAGTTTGTTCTTATGATCCCTTATAAGTTGGATCCCTAGAACATAACTTGCCTCTCCCAAATCTTTCATTTGGAATTGGCTAGCCAACAAACCCTTTACATCAGACAACACTCCTACATCATTCCCAATGAGTAGGATATCATCTACGTATAGGACCAAGAAAACTACTTTCTTATCAATGATGCGCTTGTAGACACAAGGCTCATCGATGTTCTGCTCGAAGCCATAGGTTTTGATCACATCATCAAACCTAATGTTCCAAGATCTAGATGCTTGCTTAAGTCCATCGATGGACCTTTGTAGCTTGCAAACCTCTTGCTCTTGATCTGGAGACAATCCCTCTGGTTGCATCATATAGATGCTCTCATCAAGATCGCCATTCAAGAATACAGTCTTTACGTCCATTTGCCAAATTTCATTATCGAAATAGGCAGCAATGGATAAAAGAATCCTAACAAACTTAAACATGGCTATTGGCGAGAAGGTCTCTTCATAATCGACCCCCTCTTTCTGGGTATAACACTTGGCCACTAGCCTTGCCTTGAAGGTATCTACCTTTCTGTCTACTCCTCTATTTCTCTTATAGATCTACTTACACCCTATGGGTTTTACCCCATCCGGTAAGTCTACAAGATCCCATACTGAGTTAGAGTACATGGACTTTATCTCAAGATTCATGGCTTTAAGCCATTCCTCTTTATTAAGATCTTCCATTGCATTCTTAAATGTCAATGGATCATCCACACTATTAGCAGAGACAACATCTTGTCCCTCACCTATAGCTAAATAGCGTTCAAGTTGTCTCACGACCCTCTCACTACGTCTAAATGGTAGTGTATCCTGATCAGAAAACAACTGACTCTCAGATGTTTATGGATCAACAACTCTTGTTGATAAAGCATTAGTCTCACCAGGCTCCAACTCATTTAATACAATCTTGGAACGAGGTTTATGGTCACTAATGTTATTATCCTTAAGAAACGTTGCATTTGTCGATACAAATACTCTGTTATCTTTGGGACTATAGAAGTGTCCACCTCTGATCTCCTTGGAGTATCCTATAAATAGGCAGATAACAGACTTGAAGTGCTTTCCAGTTCTATTCTTCAGCACGTGTTCTGGACACCCCCATATGCGAAAATGTCGCAAACTAGCTTTACGACCATTCCACAACTCTAGAGGAGTCTTAGAAACATATTTGGATGGGCACAGCATTCAAAATGTAAGTCGTCGTTTGTAACTTATATCCCTAGAAGGAATTTGGTAAGGATGAGAAAATAATCATAGATCTCACCATTTCCATTAGGGTTCTATTTCTCCTCTCCGCTACACCATTTTGCTGAGGTATACCGGGAGCTGTGAGTTGGGAAACTATCACATGCTCGACCATGAAATCTTTAATCTCTTGGTCAAGGTACTCACCTCCACGATCCGATCGTAGTGACTTGATAGTCCTACCTAATTGATTCTCAACTTCAGCTCGGAATTCATTGAACTTTTCAAATGTTTCTGACTTTCGTTGCATCAGGTAGACGTATCCGTATCTTGAGTAGTCATCTATAAAAGTGACATAATACTCATAACCACCCCTAGCTTTAACATTCATCGGTCCGCAGACGTCTGTATGTATAAGCTCTAGCGGTTCTTTAGCTTTAAGTCCTTTTCCAGTAAAAGGTCTTTTAGTCATCTTACCTTCCAGACAAGATTCACAAACAGGTATGGTGCCAACCTTTAACTCACTTAAAGGTCCACTTTTTACTAGTCTGTCTATCCGGTCAAGGTTGATATGACCAAGCCTTAGATGTCAGAGATACGTGTCATTATCTGGAGAAATCTTATGTCGTTTAGTTTTTGGTTTTTCAACCTTAAACATTTCGGTGTTGAGCAGTGTAGTATATATTAACGGTCTTAAAACATACAAATTGTTTTCATTAATTCCTGAACAAATATTCAGACCATTCTTTCCAATAATAACAAACTTATTATCAAAAGAAACAGATAATTTTGTTCTAAAAACTTAGAAAAGGAAATCAAATTCCGTGTAAATCAAGGAATAAAAAAAACATTGTTTAATAATAAAAAAATATTATTATTACAAAATCACAATCTTATTGCTCCCACTGCTTTGGTCGATACGACATCCCCTGACCCCACACTCATTGAGAAGGCTCCCTCTTTTAGCTGTGTCCAAGAATCAGTCCCATGCAAAGAAGAACAAACATGATTAGTGGCCCCCGAATCAACTATCCAGGGTAAAGAATCATCTCCCACTAAACAAGATTTAAGAACAAGTAAATCATATTTACCTTTCATCTTTTTCTTCTTGGCTAACTCCTCCAGGTACTGAGGACAATTCCTCTTCCAGTGCCCGATCTTGTTACAATGGAAACATTTTCCTTTATCTTGGTCAGTGGAGGTGCCCTTCTTTTTGCTTTGGGCTTTCTTGGGTTTGGGCTTACTTTTTGCCTTCGCAGCGGACCTCTTCCTCTTCTTCTTATTAGAGGAAGATGGTTCGACAACATTTGCCTCACCGGTCTTGCCTTTGTTGTCCTTAATCAAGGACTCAAAGGTAGCGAGCTCATTGAGCAACTGTGTAAGACTGAACTTTAACTTGTTCATCCCGTAATTGCTTTTAAACTGATCGAAACTCTTTGGAAGTGTCGTCAGTAGGATGCTCACCTGACTGGGTTCATCAATGGCCTTACCATTGACTTGTGCCGTGTTGAAATAGGACATCATGCTTAGGACATGTTCCCGAACTGACGTTCTTTCCTTCATGCGAGCGAGCATAGCGGAACGAACAGCTTTGTGTCGCTTTTGCTCGGAGGGCTGCCCGAATATAGCTTGCAATGACTCCATGATTTCGAATGCTGAAGTTATTGCTTCGTGTTTTGTGACAAGCACGTCTGTCATAGATGCTAATAGATATGTTTGGGCTTTCTCATCAGAGGAGACCCATCGCTGGTATGCCTCACGAACAGTTCGTATGGCATTGGCAGTAGGCTCTAGAGGACATTCCTTCGTAAGCACAAACTTGAGGTCTATGGTGATCAAAATTGCATTAATATTAAGTTTCTACTTAGTGTAGTTATCACCAGTTAATTTGTCGTTTGCGAGAATTTGAAGTAATGCAGAAGACGTTGCTGAAATAAATAAAACATTCATTTAGTCATTTATTTAAAATAAGTGCGAGTGCTTTGGTATAAATTTAAACATGATGCATCAACATGTTTAACAAACTAGAACTACCCTCTATACCGCGACAATCCAACATACCAAAAAAAAAAAAATGCCGCCTTAGGGTCGATCAAATCTTTGCATGTTGGACCGAGACATTCTCAATCAAATGATATTCTAGAATAACTCTTATTCCATATCATTCAACCATCGTTTATTCATTCAGTTTTTTAATTAACAAACTTAATCAAAACCTTCGTGAGTGTAACCCACCATTTCAAATCTCATGAGCTTAACTCGAGAATTGCCGCCTTAGGGTCGGTCAATCCCGAAATACCCTAAGAAATCCTATCCATTAGGAAGTCAACCTTGGTATTGACCTTTGTGGAAACCCTCCTTAGGAAGGATGAAAGCAAAGCCGTCACGAGGCCCCACTCGGATCTCACGGTGTTGAACTAATGATGGAGACCGTGGGATATATATGTCATATATCCCTCTCCCACTCACTATTTTAAAACTAGGGTTTTCTATTATCCGTTAATGCACCTAGACTCTACATGATCAAACGGCTAACTTTAATCAAGTTATCTAGTGCATTAACTAATTCATTATTAGAAACAAGTTCTAATTAACTAATAAATTATTAATGATTTTTAACAATTAAAAATCTAATCTATTAATGAATAATCTAAGTCTTTGTAAACTATTTACTAAGTTCAGATTATTATGAAAGTGTTTACCAAGTTTTAACTATCAAAACTCTAACACAATTTTCGGTTCATTTCTAATTAGACAATTAATCAAATTAATCCTAATTATTATAAATGACCCTATTAATCTAACTTATTAAACTCTTTAATAACTAGATTAATATTAATGAGAATTACCAAGTTTTTTAACAATAAAAAAACTAATCCCATTTTCATAGCCTATTTATGTATTTACCCATTTTAATCCCATTAAATAAAAATACATAAAATATCAGGTTATGATGCATGTATGACATATCAAATATATTTGTGTAGGCACTTCTAATCTAAATGACATAAGTATGCATGACAATGCTTTTATCATCATATAATATAAAGCATAAATGAATTGACCGAGTATTGTGGATTATTTAACCTAAAAAAAAATAGAATCTAAAATTACAAAAATACCCCCAAGGCATTCCTTGGTCTTCTTGTAATTTTCGAGTTTTCTAGTCTCTTCAGATTACTCTGATTCATCTCATGAATCATTCTTCGTGATTTTTCTAGGTCTTCAATATAGGTGACATTTTTTTTACAATACAATTATTGTAAAAAAAATAATAATAAACAAAAAAAATAATACAACCCATAAACCCTAAATCCACAGTACCATATAATTAAAGATCAATCATGTTTTTGTAAATTAAAAAAATTTAATATACATAAAAAAACATCATACAGTCAATTTAAATCGTGCCTACACAATCATACATACAGGAGCATCGAAAACAATTTCCTGTTCCGAAAATAAAATTGCATCAGATACCAATTATTGGAACCCCGTTCACCGGTCACACAACGGAAATGAGTTTTAATTTTTTTTATATAGATCGTAATCTATATCTGGGACCAGTGAACTTGTGGTCGTATTTTTTTCAGAACAAATACAAATACTAATTATTACAATAATAAAATATATATGTAAATACAGGAAATTGTATTCAATAACAAAAAAGTAGATTAATAAGCTTACCAACGTTTGGAGGCTCCTTTACTTTTTGATTTTCTCCTGGTCTGTACCATTGATCTTCCTCGCTATATCCCGGGACTGGTAACGGTGTGTGGGCGCGTCACGAACTTAGGAACTAGAATGGAGGATGTAAAAGAGAGAAAAAGAAAAAACTCTTTCTTTTGATATAAGTATACAACACTTGCACATTTTTCTCTCTTTTTGGTGTATTGATCTCACACACACATTGCACACAATACCAAGAAAACTAGCCAAAACTCTTCTGACCTTTTTTTTTTAGTCTCATGCATATGTAAAACCAAAAGCAAAAAGAAAATAATAATTTTGTCCTCTTGTAAAAAACACTTCATGCCTTTTAACCAAAACAAAAGCAAGCCCTTTTTTTTTGTCAATATATAAATATATACAAGTGTGCTGTGCATGACAAGCGTAACACCCTTTTTTTTTTTTACAATAAATATCTCATATATAATTTTTTTAAAAATATAATTAAATCTAATTTGATTTTTAAAAAACATTCAAATAAAAATATCCCATATCTTTTATTTGATTTTAATTTTTGAATTCAAACTATTTAAATTAAAAAATAAAATATTTAATTTAATAAAATAAAATAATCACATTATCTGATTTTATTTAAAAATAAATATCAACATACACCCTCCATTTAGTGATTAATAACATAATTAAATAATCTCATTATTTAAGTTATTTAATTACCATTATCCATTAATTAAATAATCTCATTATTCAATTAATTCCCGGATAAATACGTGTTACTTTCGTAACACAATTAACAGGACAATCCAATTAATTAACCATGACCCTTGTTACCTAAATCGATCGTGCTAGCAAGGGGACCTAATGGACCCACAGTATTTTGAGCTCCAATAATCCTCGGAATCATTAATTAAACTCTTTATTTAATATTATTTGATTATTAACTCCGGTGTTATTCCACTGAAAACCCGAAGCTGCACTCTCTCAACTGTAGACGTTTTTACACAGACCGGTACAACTCGGTGTCCATCGATATAACTATTACATATGGTGTGATCCTCCACAGTAGTTCATAATTAGAGTTGGGTCATAATATCTGTTATACCCCTCTAATTACATATATCGTTTAAGTACCATTGATTCTCTAATGGACAATAAATCCTATTTCCTCACGGAATTAGGAGAGCGCTCATATTGTCCAAGCCCCGAATCAACCCTTAAGGGAACTACCATCTACTTTTCACAAGAAGGAGTGGATTCCACTATTTTGTACAAACTTTCCCAGCCACAAGCCAAACCGCAATCCCAACATACAGAGTATATTGATCAGGAAATGCATCTGACCTCACCCATGTTATATCAAAGACCACGATCTAACCTGAAGAAGTCGATAAGACACTCAGGATTAAGATCACCCATATATAGCCATCATTAGTTGACATATATGGATCTCATCGGTAAACGGATCTTGGTGTGAGATTTATATAGATCATGGCTCAATCCTATATGATCACATCATCCAAGGTGTCTCCATTCCCATATCTCATACGAATGATTCAGGATAGAGTCACTGTACATTACGGAATGGACCGCATCTATAGATTAACCACAAATAAAGTACCCAGCTTTATTTGCTATCTATGGTCTCTTTAGATTGCACGTCTCTTATTGTATCCATCCGTATATGACACTCATATACACAGTTCGAGATTACATCCGGCAATCCAGGATGTTAATATGTACACAAGTTTATAAAATAAATAACGTAACATAATGAATTGAACCTTTCTTTTTATTTACTTCATAAATCCATTTACAAGTTACATGTTTAGGGCATAAACCCCAACAAACTAGACATATGCATGAAAGATCATAGAACAAATGTTGTCTAGTTACTAATCATGAAAAATATTCTAGAATCATGTGAAACACCACAAACACATTTAATTTCTAGAATCGTTCATGTGACTAAAAGTTGAATCAAAACATATACACTAAGAACATATTCAAGGTTTTAGTCACAAACACAAAAAACTGGCTAGAATTATGTGATGATGTCAATCAAAGTTCTAGAAAAACCTAGATCATATTTTTCTCACAATATTCAATCAAAGTCAAAATAGCTATAAGTACTCAATCAAATGTGTTATTCTAATATATGTTCAATTAAAGCAACCTAACACATGTATAGCCTATTTATCAACAAAAATCATTCAAATGAATCACAAATAGTCCTAAATCATAAACTAGCACAACGAAACTCCCAAACATGTGAAAACATCGATTCTAGAAAAATATAACTCAACATGTGAGAATATAAACATGTTCATTGTAGCTTTATTAGAGCTTAAAACTCTAATCAAAGTATACACAATAAACATATATATATGAAGAAGAAAAACCAAGATAATTGAAAAACTTTGAAGATCAAAACTCAAGAATGAAAACACCTACAAGGTTATACTAATCAACCTAGGAAGGGGCGTGAATAAGTTATCACTCTATTTATTAAAACTCTTTTGAGACTTTTGACAAAACCTTGGTGAGCATAGAAATTAATATTAAACATGATTGCTAAGAGAAAACAATTAACACAAGTATGCTCAATTCACCACCCTTATGTTGGAACCTCGATCACAGGTAACGCGGCGGAAATATGTTTTAAATTTTTTTATACAAATCGTAAACAATCTGATACCAATGATCTTGGGATCGTAATTTTTTCGATCCATATACATACAACATTATTACAATAATAAAATATATGTATACACAAGGAATTGAAATCAATAATGCGAAGAAGAGAAGATATCAATTCTTTATACCAACATAGGAGGCTCATTCACTTTACGATATACTTCTAATCTGTACCACCGATTTTTGTAGCTATTCCCAGAACTGGTAACTACGTGTGGGCGCGTCACGTACTCAGAAACTTAGGAGGATGTAGAGAAAGTTAAAGAAACTTTTTCTTCCAAGAGGAAATACCTAGAACAATTCTAGTTGTTCATATATATTTATTCAACAGTGCACGACTGCACTTTCTTTTCTCTCTTTTGATATCTCTCACGCACACCCAAATTGCTTCAAATGCAAAACTGCTATGTGAGTTAATGTCTTTTGTGTTTTAGTTATACACACACACACACACACACACACACATATATATATATATATATATATATATATATGTATATATATATGTATGTATATTAAATCAAAATCAATATTTAATTAAAACCAAAAAATCAAACTGATCAATTTAATTTTTTAAGATATCAAATATCTTTAAAGATATTGATTAATATTTTGTTTATTTGATTTCATTTGAATTCAAACTGTTTAAATTCAAAAATTAAATATTTAATATAATAAAATAAGTAATCATGTTATTTTATTTTATTCAAAAACCAAATATCAACAAATATTCTTCATTTAGTGATTAATAACTTAAATAAATAATCATAATATTTAATGTTAATAGCCAAATTTAGCAAGGGCCTAAAGGAAATTTTTCCTAGTTAAATACCCAGTAGAAGGTGCCTTTCGATACCCGCTAAAAGCATGCAACAACCTACCTCGAAAGTGCCTGATCCCATATGATTGAGGAACCCTAGCACCATCATCGAGGTAGGGTAAGACCTCACCTCCTCCATAAGTTATACAACTGAGACCCAGGCACCTTAGAACAATCTCGTCTATCCATCAGGGTACCTGTCCTAACTTCATAGCCGGAAGAAGGAGGATCGTAAAGCTACAACAAGACTGTTCAAGAGCCACAACAATAGAAGGGTCCCCAGAACACCCCGCTAGCAGACCAATACCACTAGGTACCTTGCGATTAGAATAATTGAGCTCTATACTATCAGATTTATCCCTCAAGGTACCTCGCCACCATATTGGTACCTAGAGGTATCTCGCCATCATCCCGACAAGTAGCCTCTGTGCAATATCTCATTAAACGATGAGTAGAATCTGAATTATTCTCCAACACGTATCAATCTTCTTCATGCATACAAACCGAGTCAAAGAGTCCAAGGAAACAAATACAACTCTCTTCGAAATATCTTCAAAATAACTTATTCTCTGTAGTCAACGTCATTAAGCGTATAATCCCATCTAAATAGGGGGGAAGATCAACTTAGGGATTCACTGCTTATTTACCACGAACCAACCTTAAAAGCATATACTATAAGTATATCGGTAATGACATGTAAGTAGGGGCGACTGAGTGGTCCAAATACCTCATCTTCTAGTAAAAACAGGTTTTAGAAGGTTGCTGCTTAGTTCTACACTCATAATGAAGCAAAACTATCTCCATTGATTTTGTATCAACTTATCGACTTATACGAGTTTTCCACCCCCAATTAGTTAAGCAAAAGAGATAAATATTGAGTGTTTCATACTACTGTATTATTCACTATTTCATTGTACTCATTGTATTGTTTAAAAAGAATAATCTTACCCAATCAACCATCATTTTTTTCATTCATTCTGCCTATTTCACACACGTGTAGCCAGTACAAAAGGTACTTACCCCGACTACAATCTACCAAGGTTGTGGTCCTGAAGGTGTTAGCTGAAATTCCTCACCTAGGGCGAATGTTTGGTAAACACTTTTTGGAACCATCTGTTGGAAGATTCCATACCCTTTTTAAAGTCACGAGTTTATCATTTTTACGGGATTATGTGGCTTCGACCTTCCTAAGGGCAGCTCGTGGCTTCAGGACACTAGTCTGTTGCTTCAACCAATAGAGCATAGAAAAAAGGGAGGAAGTCGAGATACCACCATCCTGCCCCAATCTCGTCTATTACCGTGTAGGCCCCGATAGCAGGTCAAGCTATACTCAAGAAACAGGCTTCGTTGAGAGCGTCCGTCGTAAACTTATGGTAGAGAGAATCACCTCTTAGCACGCGGAACATGCCAAGAAGATCCCCATAAACCAGGGACCAAACCGATAACTTTTGACAGGTTGGGACTACCACCACCGGTGACATTCCATGACAGGTTAATACCTCTCCCCGCAGTCAGAGACGATTACGGTTCATACCCCCAAATTCGCTCAGGCCAGCCTATTATTAACCTAGACAGGTGAAATCAGATGATGTCGTCCTGTTGGGGAGACCTTACCACTCAGTTAGACCAGCGGATACTAGAAAAAAGCCCAGACCCGAGGCATGAGGTAGCTAGAGAAGTGCATGAAAGATCTTGCCACCGAAGGTAACAATAGCGATACCTCTATCTCCACTGAGGGCTCCGACAATAAAGACTCCAAAGTTGAATCTAAGAATGCAGTAAATAGAGGTCTAGAATGCTACAGGAGTTTCCATGTATAGGATATTTCCGACTATGCTGATTAACTACGCCAAAACGTGGTTCAGAAAGTTATCTACAGGTAGCACGGATAGCTTCTCCAAATTATCCACCAACTTTTGCTCACAATTTTAGGGGATGAAACCACGACCGAAGGATCCATTCCACTTACAGTATGTCATTCAAGAACGGGGGGAGGCACTCAGGTCGTACGTGGAGAGGTTCGACAAGGAGATGATTCAGATGGGTGTTTTTACCAAAAAGAAAACCCTGACTAACTTTTGTAGGAACCTATGGGCAAGCAGACAGTTCTGGTCTTTTGCCAAGCATCCACCAGAAACCTACCAGGAGACCTATGATAGAGCCCTCGAGCAAGTGGAAATAGATGAGTAGCTCAGAGTCAAGATCGAGCATGATAACATATGGACTGTAAAATACTAAAAGAAGGAAGCACCTTAGCCCGTGCCAAACCCAAAAGCTCAGAATAGACCCCCTAAATCGGTCCATATACCAAACTTTACCTTACCAACCTCAGCGGGACTGGTATCTGGCTAGGCAAACCCTTCCTCGAGCCTCACCTCCTCCCAGAGTGGTAGCCCACAAAATCGTAGGATGAGATGGGATATGACCCTTATACTCCTCTAAATGTGTCCCACGAGGGGGCTGCTAAGAAAGTCAGGTCCCATAACAGCCTCTGTAGATGTAAGAAACTTGTACAAGTACTGCGATTTCCATGAAGATGTGGGACATAATACCTCAGAGTGTTATAACCTCTGTAACCAGTTCGAGGCCTTAGTGAGAGGCGGTTGTTTGATAGAATTTTTACAGCAAGTCCTAGATAGCATCCGCACATGCAAGAAGGTTCAAGCTATGATCCGAGATCATGTATAGAAGAGGAAAAGGGAATAGAAAGACCTGATGCAGCAAATCCAGGTCATACACACCATAAGTGGAGGACCTACCCTAGCTGGTACCTCCAAAAATTCTAGATAGAACCACACAAGGAAGATCCCCTGGACTGAAGAGGGGTAGAGTATGAAACAAATATTATGGTGTGTTTAATATTAATCTAGAGGGAGGGGGGGTGAATAGATTTTAATCAAATTTTACCCAATTTTCGTTAATGGTCAATTAGACGAAAATACCCCTAACTAGTCACAATAATATCACAAGTGTAATAAGTGCGGAAATAATAAAGACACTTGAGATATACGTGGAAACCCTCCAAATGGGAAAAATCATGACTGTTAAGTGTGCCACACTCGAACAACGAATCCACTGATGATAGAGGCGTTACAACCTACTCCCGGTATATAACCCACTACCACTACCTAATCCCGATATTGAGTGGACCTAGTCCAATTTGCTTACGTTTGAAGCAACCTACTCCCGGATGCAACACAAGACTAACTTATCTTAAATGAAGAGATAAACACCCTATGTGAACATATGATGATATTTAAGCAACAAACAAGGCTAGGGTACCTTATATGCTTATCTAGGATTATGAGATAGCAATAAATGCAATCCTAGATATCAAGAGCTAAATGACATGTCATAAAGCTTAGCTAAACATAGAACAAGAAATCCTATGAAGCTATCACAAAAGCCAAATCAACGCACGTTGTCATTAAGCATGGCAATGACTATAATGCAATTACTAAATGCAATCAATGAGTCCTAAACAATATCTAAATGCAAAGCATAAAGATTTAGCTAGAAGTTATCAACAACAACAATCCTAGCTATCACAATACAACACTCAATCATGGCATCACATCAATCTCTAATTTGTATCTATAAAATGTTCTAAGAGCATACAAATAATTAAAGAGAAGGTTTAGCAAGTAAAACACTTAACATGTAAGAAGATAGTGAATAACTTACCAAACAAGATGTGATGAAGCAACCCTATCCATTGATGCACTCTAAATGAACTTAGATGATGCATGATAAAGTTTTGATGCACATGGGAATGCTTTGAGTGATTAAAAATGAGTTCTTGGAAAAGTTTTTCCTTCGAAATGTGTTCTAAGGAAAATATGTGATGTTCTAAACTCTTCCACGACCTTAAGGCATTGAGTTGTATATATAAGATCCAAACAAAGTGAGGTCATTTTGGAAAAAATGTTTCAGCTTCCTCTGCGTGCGCTGGTGACGTGCGCTGGTCGAGTAGCGCACCACCAGCGCACAACTTGTTTTTAAAACAGACGCTGGTCAAGTGGCGCATCAGTAGCGCAACATAAGCTCAGATCCACTGGGAAGTTTACGCTGGTGAGGCTGCGCTAGAAGAGTAGCGCACCACCGGTGCACGCTCATATTTTTCAACTATGCGCCGGTGAAGCAGCGCAGCTCAGTGGCACAACACTAGCGACAGTCCACTTTGAAAGTTACACTGGTGAGGTGCGCTGGTCGAGTAGCCGTACCACAAGCGCAAGACCTATTATTTCAACACTCAAAAGCATAAAAACAATAAGTTCAAGAGTGATGAAACATGCATCGTATTCTAATGCCAAACATGACATAAAACATTTAATTACAAGATGCAAATAAATCAATAA
Organism: Dipteronia dyeriana; assembly: GCA_032871835.1. Taxonomy (NCBI): domain Eukaryota; kingdom Viridiplantae; phylum Streptophyta; class Magnoliopsida; order Sapindales; family Sapindaceae; genus Dipteronia; species Dipteronia dyeriana. The sequence goes on along the minus strand of CM065300.1, from coordinate 112,855,720 downwards.
GAGTCATCAAAATGCACACAAGAAAACACTCAACACATAAGATCAAGAGTTATGCATGAATATATGAGTGTGTGCAACTATCTCTTCAAAGTAAGTAAGCACAAGAATTTTAAATTTGGTGCTTCTCCTCTTGAGGTCTTGAGAGCCTAAGCTACCCTTACATAATACCCTAAAAATGTGATTTGTTCACGAAATAAGCCAATAAACAAATGAGGACTTTACAGAGTATATTCAAAGTAGATCAAGGCTAGGTAGGAACCTCCCAATCAACTCAGATCATTTTTACTAAAGCAAACGCGTATAACACCGTGCAGCCGCAGGATGACCTCATGATGATCACGATACAGATTGCCAGTTGCTTTATCCACCGTGTCCTGACTGACATATGAAGTAGCGTGGACATCCATTTCAAGAACGCTCCGGAAAAGCTCAACTTGAAGTAGTGATGTTACAACAATTGTATCATCCTCTTGTATAGATTCACTAAGGACTCAATTATACCAGTGGGATCAAAAATTCTACCGGTCATCATTGGGATTACGCCTCTATAATAGAACATCATGACATAATTTGCTGTAGTCGGCACCCCATTGGCGTACAATGACATTTAAGGGAGGCTATTTCTATCAGCACTCAAAAAGGTGTTATCCATCTACCATAATGTCCTGAAGTTCCTAGTAAGGAACGAGGTAGGCGAGGTACATGAAGATTACCAGGCTACCCGTAAGTGTTATGCAGTATCCACCAATCCCATAGTATTAGCAAAACAGTTATGCGCAGGTAGTTGTGTTGCAGGGATAAGAATTGCCAGAGAGGGGTTTTGAGGTCCTAAGAGATGCAAAAGAGCTCATAGAATATCTATAGAATGACATCAAAGTTGAGGATGAAGTAGAAGAAAAAAGAGGGTGGGCCAATGGCCACCCTATTGATTAGTTAGAAGAAATTCCAATCATATAAGACGACAAGTCTGAGGTAGTCAAGGTTGGGGCTACCTTGGAACCGAGAGTAAAAGAATGCCTGATCAAGCTCCTACAGGAATACAGTGACATATCCGCCTATATAAAAGACAAAATGTTGGGAATCCCTATCTCCTTGGCCACTCATAGGTTGGCGGTCAGCCCTAGTTTTAAGTTAGTCAAGCAGAAGAGGTGACCCTTTAACGTCGAAAGAAACGCTTCTATACAGAAAGAGGTCGACAAGTTGATAAAGGTTGGATTCATCAGGGAATCTCGATACCCTGATTGGATCGTGAATGTAGTCATTGTCACCAAAGAAAATGGGAGATATGCATTGACTACACATACCTTAGTTTTATCTGCCCAAAGGATAGTTCCCCCTACCTAAAATCGGTCAACTAATGGACTCCGCTGCAAGTAAAAAGCTCATGAGCTTTGTGGATGCATTTTGGGGATATAATCAGATCATGATGAACCCCGTTGGCTAGGATAAAACTGGCTTTATCACCGGGCAGGGTCTTTACTGCTACAAGGTGATGCCATTCATCAAAAAAATAATTGGTGCCACATATCAGTGTCTTGTAAATAAGTTGTTTAGGCCAGAGATAGGAGGGATGATGGAGGTGTACATCGATGACATGATCACCAAATCCCAAGTAGCAGAGGAGCATCAAGACTATCTTCACCGAACCTTCCAGATAGTGCGAAAGAACCAAATATGGTTGAACCCCACTGAAGGTGCATTCAGGGTAACAGCGGGGAAATTCCTTAGGTTTAGGTTTCACGAGAGAGTAATAAAGGCCAACCTAGAGAAGATTCGAGCTATTCTGGACCTCGAATCTCCTACCTTAGTCAAACAAGTACAAGTGCTAACTGGTCAAGTGGCAGTGCTCAATCATTTCATTTCATGATCGGCTGACAAGTGCCTTCTCTTTTTCAAGGTGATCAAATAGGGAAGGAAAAAGAAGTGGGACCAGGACAATGAGCAAACTTTCCAAACTCTGAAGAAATATCTAGCTAGCCCACCGCTGTTGGTCAAGACACTTCATAGAGAGGAAATATATATTTATCTAGCTATGTCCGAAACGGTGGTTAGTGGGCGTTGGTCAAAGAGTGTAGAGATGATGTTCAATGACCAGTTTACTACGTGAGCCACACATTAACCAAGTCCGAGAAGAATTACGTCCACCTAGAGAAGCTCACCTTCACTTTGGTGACCTCGGTAAGAAAGCTCTTCCCTTACTTCCAGGCTCATGCAGTCATTGTTGTGACGGACCGGTCGCTCCAATAGTTTTTACAAAGACCATATGTGTCAGAAAGGTTAGTTGTTTAGGCCCTTGAACTTACCTAGTCTGATATAAAATTCAAGACAAGGACGACCATTAAGGGTCAGGCGCTAGCAGATTTCATGGTAGAATTCTCAACTCTTCTCAATCCTGGTACATTAGTGGAGCTGGAACCGGTTCCCTAGAAGAATCTATAAATTAAAAATTGGCCAACCGACTGCAATCCTTGGATCCTCAACACTAATTAAGTGTCCGGACAAGCAAAGAGATGTGCTGGCAAAGGCTTGATAGACCCAAAAAAAGCAGAATGCTGCCATGGCTTCAGGTTTGAGTTCAAAGTACAAACAATGAAGCGGAGTATGAAGCCCTCCTAGCAGGAATAAGGATAGCCATCGAGCTCAGAGCCGATTACTTACATGTCAAAAGCACCTCTCAACCGGTCATTAACCAGGTCACCAGTTTGTAAAAGGCAAAAAGAGACAACATGATAGCTTACCTTAAGTTGGTCCAGCAGTTTAAATCCTGATTTAAAGGATTCAAGATTGACCAGATCCCTTACCAGGAGAATCATCAGGCCAATACCCTCACCAAGATAGCTGTTAATTGGGGGGTGGGGGCAGACTGTACTCACAAGAGTTCCGCTCTAAGTGATCTCTCAATCTAGCATAACACCAGGCAAAAAGGTTAGTCTGGTTGATCACCTCCCCTGTTGGATGGACCTTATTGCTACCTATCTCTATGAGGGAAAGCTCCTAGAGAATCCGGAGCAAGCTCAGAAGCACATAAGGACTTCAGTTCGATACTGCCTGATTGGCGGGTACCTCTACCGTAGGGGAAAGTCTCTCCCACTACTCTGGTGATTGCATTTGGACGATGTTGGTTAGGCACTTAAAGTATTCCACTCAGGCAAATATGGGAACCATACCGAAGAAGAAGCATTAGCATACCAGGTGCTCCGTAAGAGTAAGTACTAGTCGACCATACACTATGATGCAAGAACCTTTGTACAGTCATGTAGATCCTGCCAAAAAACCTACAACATGAACCATCTGCCTTCAGAATGCCTATCTACAATCAGTTCACCATACCCCTTTCGCTATCTAGGGGTTAATTTGATCGGGCCCCTCCGTACCTCTCTAGGTCAAGCTAAACACGTTATTATTACGATTGACTACATCACTTGGTAGGTGGAAATATGACCACTATCCCAGATCTTAGAGAAAACACCACCAAGTTAATCAAGACTAACGTGGTGTGCAGGTTCTGTACCCCGATCATCATCATTATCACCAACCTCGGTAAGCAGTTTTATAATGCTCAATTTAAGGATTTTTGTGAGAACTTGAGAATCGACCTCCGTTTTGCCCAATGACCTGGTGAAGGTTGCCAGTAAGGCAATTAAGAAGCTCTTGAAAAAGAAACTCCAATAGGAAAAGGGCCAGTGGACAGATGATCTACCCGATGTACTTTGTGACTACCGAACCACTAAAAAAACCGTGATCGGGGAAACACCCTACTCCTTAGCATTTGGAGTGGAGGCGGTCCTGCCTATCGATCACAAAATGACCTCATTATAGGTCCAGTACTTCGAGCCAGAAAATAATGAGGCAAATCTTAGGGCAAAACTGGACCTCCTAGAGGAAAAGCAGGACATAGTTGCATAAAAGGTAGCAGTTTACCAAAGCCGGATTGTGAGGTACTTTAACAAAAAGGTGAGGACTCAAGTTTCAACAAAAGGGACTTAGTACTCCAGAAGGTGATTCAGAACACTAGGGTCAAATCAAATGGGGTCCTTGGAACGAACTGGGAACGCCTTTATTTGATAAAGGTAGTTGTCTGGAGCGGGGCTTACAAGCTCGAAGATATGGATAGGCGGCCAATCGAGCATATATGGAATGCTGACCATTTGAAGAGGTTTTTCCTCTAGGTAGGAGAATCCGAGCAGATCAGCCCCACCCAGATATCAGCCTTATCAGTCCTAAATTATTTATGCATTTTTAGTTAGAGCAACAATAAAATCTCTAGTTAGTTTCTCCATCTCCTGTTGTGTTTTCTTTTTACACAAGAGGAATTTCGCCACGATCGTCGTGAACTAAGGATAGTTAGACAGCATTTTTGATGCCCTGGCCGGGTACTACCCCCCGCCAAGAAGGGTCTGAGTGTAAGAGTACAGTTCCCAACCAGATCTCGAGACCAAGATAGCTAGATAGGATTTCTGATGCCCCTGGTCAGGCAACCCTCCTAGGAAGGGTCTGAGAGTAGGAGCAGAGTTTCCAGCCAAATCACAAAAGCAGGAGTAATAACCAGAACCTCTGATGCCTCGGTTGGGCTATCACCCCCAAGAGGGATCTAAGTGTAACTGCATAGTTGCCTGCTAAATCGATGTCGTGGTAGCATGATACCTCCATAATACAAGGACAAAGGTACTCAGATTGGTTCGACACAACTGCCAGTTTGACCAAGTACTAAATTCGGATTGAATGGATTTGTGGTACCTCCGTTATCCCAAAGAGGATAATTGACCTTGAAAATGATCATTCCAGGATCTGTTTGGCTAAAGCATCACGGTTACCTGATGCTAGTCACCTATTATTATAGTTTATTCTCCACGCATATTTTAAATTTTTAATGTTGCCAAGTGTCAATTGCACAGATATGTACTGGGAACTTAATCAAACCTGAAACAACAGGCACCTCAATCGGGGTACCAGTAGTGTTGTGAGGTATCAAGCTTGGGAAAGCTCCCTAACATATGGGCACTTATTACAATCTAGTTAAGTCAAAAGTTATTTTCAGAAGTCGGGGATAATACGATATGCACTCGACCAAGACAGAAGTCAACTAAGTACAGATGTTAAAAAGAACAAAACATTCTCCCTTTAATTCTAAAAGTGGGAGCCCATCCCTTTAGTCGGGCTACATGGAATCAAGCAGGGAGAACATTCCGCATTTTTAGGTAACTTAAAAAAAAAAAGATGAACGGTAATCAACTGGTCATGATCTAGCAGGGTGCCCACCCCATTTTTCGGGTAACAAAAACCAACATCAAGTGCTAAGGTCATGCGTCAGCATCCTCCTAGTGTCCTACTCCTTCAGCTCCATCTTCTGATAGATGCCTGCAAGTCTGCTCTTCAATTAGCACTTGGGCAACTTCGGCTAGAATCTTTTAGGGAGCCATCATGACCCCCGCACTGACCTGTTCATCCGCTGGTATTGCTTCAGCTACACCCTCCACTTGAGCTGGACCATCTTGGCTTTCCAACACCTCCTTAAAGGCGGGTTGATTTTCCACAGCTTCCTAAGTAGCAGACAGGTCTACTTCTACCTCTTTGGAAGCATGCAAGACTTCTGTAATCCCACGCTATTTCACCCTCATCAGCACCAACAGTTCCTGAAAGACCTGCCCCATCACCAGTTGGGGTAGACAATTTCTTTACCCTCTCTAAGATTTTCTCCAGATCTTAGTCCACGATGGTGGATAGGTCAAAGGGAGGAGATAGAGCCTGGGCCATCTGGAATGCTGTATAAAATAACCATCACCAAATGAAAAGTCGACTTCCACCTCTAAACTGGCCACCTGAGTGTACAGGGTTTGATCCTTTTCCACTTACTCGCCACTCTAACCTGAGAGTTTCTTGATCAAGAGCATGTTTCAACCTCTCCAGGTTCCTCTCGATCACGTTCAGGATGAGATTCAACGCCTGCACTGTGCTCTGAGTTTGAGCAAGCTCCCATATGGCTACCGCAGTATCAGATTCATCCTTTTCAGCATAATTCCTCAGCGAAGCCATTTGATGGCTCACCACTACGTTATACTTGAAAGTCTACAAATCACAATAACCAAGTTAGCTACCACCAATGTATTAGCTTTGAATGTAACATGACGATGATGATTCAAGGTGTGATTCTTGCTTACCTTAGTAGAGCAGAACCCTTGGTGAGCAGAACCTCAAAAGATGGTGAGGTCATTAAAGTTAAATGCCCATAAGGACAGAAGAGGATGAACCAGTCGAAGACCTCGTTCTAACCAATAAATATTGGTCGGGGTCTAGTATTCACTCGAGGAGTTACAAAGGTGGTGGCATCAGAGGTTTCAAGACTCCCCACTGCTTGGGGAGGTATAGAAGCAGACAGATGGGGAATGGTAGCAACGATAGAAGAAGTAGAGGCGAAAACAGTGGAGCTAAAAGCAGCGGTAGTAGTATCATTAGGAGCAGTAAATCCCTGACCTCTCACCCAGGTTAGCAGGGATGCGAAAACATCCATATGAGATATGGGTTTATAGATGAGAGGTGCATTGGGAATCCTAACGGGTATGCGCCTCTTCCTTACAGAAGGAGGAGGAGACCTAACAATTTGAATGGTAGAGGAACTAGATGGAGAAGGAGATCTTGGAAGGGTCTGGCTATCGAGCAAGCCAAGTTCCCGTTGAAGCGGTAATGGAACAACTGTAATTGCACAAATCAATAGAGAATTATAGAAAAACAAATGGCAAGCAGGAAATCTGAGTCAACAGAAGCAGAAAGTGTTAGGATAACGCTATATAACATGAGTGTAATAATATATTTGACAATCTTTTAATATTAATAAAGTGATTTCAAATTTAACAAATCTTATAGCATTTATAGTTTAATTATTATAATTGTCAAAAGTAAATAATCATAAGGTCAAAAGACTATGAGAAAAGAAGAATTAATCGTACATCTGAATATAAATGAGTTAGACATATTTCTTTAGTTAGTTTTATATTCGTAACTTAAGATAATGGTTGGGCACCTTTACCTTGTTAAAGTTGTAGATTCCTTTGCTAGTATTTGAGTTTGATCAAATGTGTTATGATGAGTCTAAAATCATCAAAGTGTGGTGTTTTTAGGTAAAAGAATCTAGTGCACTAGGTGACTTGAATAGGATCACCGTGAGATACTTTTTCCAAAACCGTCAATGGATAAAAGTTTCCACTTGAGGACAATCAGAGAGTCTATGTCAATCCTGAAATAAATTATGAACTTATGGCTGCAAGTGTTATCATTTAAGCTATCAATGAGTACGATGTCTATCCTCGATAGTTTGGTGACATTCATTTGTTAATCGATAGAGGATTTCATTTATAGATATGGACATAGTGACACCATTTATTAAATATGAATAGAATATCATCATATGGATGTTTAGAGGTGAAAAGTCCTCATTTGTTGATTGGCTTATTTCGTGAACAACCACAATGTTGGGGTTCATGTAAGGGTAGCTTAGGCTCTCAAGACCTCAAGAGGAGAAGCACAAAATGTAAAATTCTTGTGCTTACTTACTTTGAAGAGATAGTTGCACACACTCACATATTCATGCATAACTCTTGATCATATACGTTGTGTGTTTTCTTGTTTGCATCTTAGTTTAAATAACTCTTGTTGACCTATTTGCATCTTGCTATGAAAGTTGTATGTCGTGCTAGGCATTAAAATAGGATGCAATTTCATCACTCTTGAACTTTTTTTTTTTTTTGCATTTGAGTGATCAAAAAATAGGCCTTGCGCTGATGGTGCGCTACTCGACCAACGCAACATTCACAGTGGACTGTCGCTAGTGTTTTGCCACTGGGTTATGCTGCTGCACCTGCATAAAGATACCAAAAGTGGGCGTGCACTGGTGGTGCGCTACTCGACTAGCAAAGCCCCACCAGCGCAAACATTCCAGTGGTTTTGTGCTTGTGTTGCGCCACTGACGTACGCCACTCGACTAGCGCCTATTGAAATTTTTAGGCAGTGCGCTGGTGGTGCGCTACTCGACCAGCGCACCTCACTAACGTACAATGAAGAAGCTGGAACATTTTTTCCAAAACGACATCACTTTATTTGGATCTTATATATATATATATATATCTCATTGTCTTAAGGTCGTAAAAGAGTTCAAAATATCATATATTTTCCTTAGAACACATTTCAAAGGAAAAACACTTCCAAGAACTCATTTTTAATCACTCAAAGCATTCCCATGTGCATCAAATCTGCATCTTGTATCATCTAAGTTCATCTAGAGTGCATCTATGGATAGGGTTGCTTCATCACATATTGTTTGATAAGCTCTTCACTATCTTCTTACAAGTTAAGTGTTTTTGCTTGCTAAACCATCTCTTTAATTAATTGTATTCTCTTAGAATATTTCTAGATAGAAATTAGAGATTGTTGTGATGACATGATTGAGTTTTGTATTGTGATAGCTTCATAGGATTGATTGATCTATGTTTAGCTAAGCTATTTGAACATGTCATTTAGCACTTGATATCTAGGATTGCATTAATTGTCATCTCATTATCCTAGATAAGCATATAGGGTTTCCTAGCCTTGTTTGTTCATTGAATATCATCATATATTAACTTAGGACACTTTATCTCTTCATTGAGAAGTAAGACTTGTGTTGCTTCCGGGAGTAGGTAGCTTAAAGCACAAGCAAGATGAACTAGGTTCACTTATACCGGGAATAGGTAGTGGTGGTGGATTAAACTGGGATTAGGTTGTAATTCCTTGCCATTAGTGGATTCGAGGTTCTAGTGTGGCCCACTCATCAGCCCGTGGTTTTTCCCATTTGGAAGTTTTCCACGTATATCTCAAGTGCCGTTTATATTTTCATATTTTTACTCTTGTGATTTTATTGTAACTCGCTAGGGGCATTTTCGTAATCTTTACCCTTAACGAAAATTGGATAAATTTGTTTAAAATCTATTCACCCCCTATAGATTAATATTCAGCACACCATAATATTTGTTTCATGAGTTATTGGATATTAAATCTTAATGTTAATTTTTTTTAATAGTGTCCATTGAAATATGGCTTTTGGAAAAATCAAAATATCCAAGTTCGAAATGTGGCCATATAAGTAATTATGGGAACTAGGAGAGCTATAGGTTGTCTATGAGCTCTTGACGATTACTGGTATTCTTCACGAGGATACACTATCTCCATTAAGATTGTCTAGGGTATGAATGAGAAATATTAACTTATTTTATCTTTATTTAGGCGTTCAATTCTAGTTCTTTAGTGGAATGAACTAAAATTAAAAGATCATACCTAAGTGAATCATTTATTGATTGTTATTAGGTTATGTCTACTGAAGCTTAATTTTAGATTGCCTGCCAAGATCTCCAGTCCATGTAACCTTACGTGGATCACTTGATATATTCTACCAGACCCATTTATGGGTCCATTTAGAACCGTGGTAAGACATGTGGACTTGTTTCTTTTAGTAAGAATTGGTCTAGTTCACATGTGGACCTTTTATTAAAGTCCAATGAATTTAATAAAATGGAAAAACAATATTTGGCCCATATTTAAATAGCTTGGGCGGCAAGGGCCTACATAATAGCATACTGCATATAGCTTGGGCTGCAAGGGCCTATATAATAGCCTTATATATTGCTTTTTATTTTGATATTTAATTAAATGGAAATTTCCTAGTTGGAGAAGGTCTCAAAGAGTCATATTAATGTTGGTAATATGATAAGTATCAAATACTATAATTGATAAGTAAATAAATAAAAGGAATTTATTTATCTAGTCTGTTAACCGAAAATACGCTAGGGGTGAGGAATTTCAGATAACACCCTCGAGACCACTACCTCAGAGGTCGCGGTCGGAGTTGGTACCTTCGGTACCTGGTTTATGCGTAAGATAGTGGATATGAAGATAAGCACTAACACGATGGATGAAGGAAAATAGTATTGCTTTACTACTGACACAACGAATCACATATCTTGTACAAAAATCATTCCAATACTTTTAATCTCCTTTGGGTACAATAGGTGTGGCAATTTTGCATCTGTTGAGAAGTAGATAATAATGGTAGCCGTGTTATGTGAACAAAATTTTAGCCAAGGCAGAAACCATTTTTTCTATCTCTCTCTTGTTCTCCCTGTTACTCATTCACGCATGGGCCTATTTATACGAAGTCCAACTGGGTTAGATTTGTGGTTTTTTCGTAATTAATTTCTCAATCGACTCCCTCCTTATCGGGCATGATCCTTTATTTAAATGTCGTTGACTTTGGTTTGATAACGGATTCGAGAATATCTTGGAGGGAGATAAGCTTGTTTCCTATTTAAATTTGATGACTTGCCCTGCACGCGTGTAGCGCAAGTTAGAAAATAGAAACGATCTTGTGTACTCCCCTGGTAAGATTCGTTATGGAGGTCACCAAATATGGCGTTTACTACCTCGAAGGGCGAGGTACACCTATGTTCTTGTCTTGGTGTTAGGAGCTTGCCTTGACCTTTCTAGGTCTCTTTGGAGTTTGAAATGACTATGTCGACGTTGTTTAGTGTTAACAGAGCTTCCGCGAGCTTCTTCCTTCCTATTTAGGTGGACCCTGTTCTTCCCTCGGTGACTCGGAGCAACATTATAGTATGAACTTGATGCCCTCATAGGCCTCTTTATGTAATTGGGAAATGTAGCAGGGATCTAGGAAGGTCGTGAGGTATTTTGACCCCAGAAGCCTGAGTCTTGCCTCATCAACCTTACTCCGGTCTCTTATGTTAACTTAAGAAGCTCGATTTGATCATGTTAAGCCTTACCTATGGTGTTCCTAGGGTGTGACGACCTCGCCTTGCTTTTACAGGGTCTTATAGTAGCTCAACCTTGGAAACCTCGATACCATGATAAGAAATCTCAGATTTGGACCTTGGCTAGAAGAGTGAAAATTTTCCATCGATCCCTGGCCAAATTTGGCTATCAACAGAAGTCTCTTCTAACTCGAACACCGGTGATTGAGTTGGGGTTGGAGTCAGACTTCCCGTTTTAATTGGGAAAATTTCCCTCCTCTTTTTATTACCAGAATCTTGGTGGAAATCCTCTTATTAAATGCAAGTGTGACATGACGAGCGAGAAATAGTGCGTTTTTCAAAATAATTCTACTACGTTGCGCCAGTCCCCGTGATTCAAGGCAATTTTTATCGAAGATCTTGTTGACGTCATGGGTTACTGCTCTATTCATCCCTATTTAAACCCGGTTACTTCGTTGTCTTCTCTACACTTTCTTCCTCTTCATATTTCAAATAAAAGAAAAAAATCTTTTCTTTCTTTTCCTTTTCGAGCAATGCCTCCGTCTCTCATTCATCTAACTCAAAATCTTTCTTCACAATGTCGAAATCCAGCCGCGATATTATAGACCTCATGGTAGAGGGCAAAGAAATATCTAGTCTTACCCATGAGAAATGATCACAAAAAGACTTTAACAGTGATGACTCCCCTCCTATCCCACTACATCGACGATCGAACAGGAACGTGTCTATTGGGACCAAATTCTTGAACAATCCTGATGATCCCCTAAACTTGGTCGATGAAGATTCGGATTAGGAACCTGGGAAATCTACGGCTATAAGGGGTTAAGTTATGGTTGTTGGTCCCCTTTCAGAGGAACTTATCCCATATGACGTCAATGTCATCCCGGATTCTACCACTGACCCGAGGTCGATTGATCCTATGAAGGCCAAGTATAGCATCCCCGATAATGTTTTAATTTTCATTACTCCCAAGAACTAAAATGTCTTCTCTCCTCACAAAGGCGTGCTTCCGATCCATGTCATGGCTCTTGAGAACGGGGTTTGACTTCTTCTTCATTCTACCATCCGACAGGCTCTCAATGCCCTACAGCTAGCTCTTTTTAAGCTGATGCCTGGCTTCTGGAGATATCTAATCGGCTTTCTTATGCTGTAGAGGGAACAACGCAAGTTGACCAAGGTCACCAGGGAGCCCGGAGCGAAAGAACTTGCATACCTCTTCCTAATTGGTATCCTATCTGGCGGTCAAAGAGGTCAGTTCTACACGAAAGCCAAGAACAAACTCAACATCATTATCCCTGGTGCTTCTGAGGAATACCCTGCCTGAAATGAGGAATGGATTCTTACAGAAGTTGATTAGGGAAGCTCGATCTATATTGGCGGGCACGAGTTCGAGGTCCCCACTGTTCAGTGATAAGCCTTCGTAGGATAGGGATTCACTACCCACTGAGTCTGAGGCTATCTTGAATACCATAATCACCCATAATTATTTGAATATGAGGTTTCCTACCGCTGATTCTCTTGACCACTGCAAGGTGAATCGATACCTGCGAATCTCTGATGCCACTCCCAGTAAGTAAAAGAAATAGAACCATCTTGCTTCCTTCTATAAGATGGCTTGGTTCTGATATCTTTATCTTTTCTTGTTTTTAACAGTTTTTGTTGTTGCTTCAGCTTCCCGCGAAGTCCAGCAGGCTCACAATCCTTCTTCTTCTACTAGACAACCTCGGAGAATCTCCTCAGCTACTTCAGAGAAAGAAGGACCAACCCCAAATGTTCCTGCTATGATTTCTCCTACTTTTGCTCTGTCTCCTTCCCAGCTTAGGTCCAAGATAGAGCTTCTCGCATTGCGAGCTTCTAAGGCGTGAGGTAAAGGGACATGTGTTGCTTCTGTCACTATTACAACTGGCCCTATCCCTTCTTCGGTTTCCCCTTTGTTGCTGTTACTACTTCTGTCGCTCCCACGATTAGGCTCCCTATGCTTCTGCTCCTCCATCCTCATCCCTGATTCCTCTAGCTTTAGGAAACCTTGAGGCAGATGTTGCGGAGGTTCCTCTTATTCCCTCTCAACATCTGGTGGGCTCAACAGAGCAAGATGAAGTCCTGAAACAATTTGTCGGGTCTTGCCTAGGGAGTGGCCTCTCTAGGATGGCTTCAATGCCCATCGACATTTTGTTTACCAAGGGATTTGCTCTCTTGGCTGAGGTAACTACCCTCTTACACCTTTACTTGTGGTTGTCAGCTTGATCAGTTTCTTACCTTAGCTTCGCATTCTATAGGCCTTTAAATTCAATGTTGCTATGGGCCACCATATGGCTTCTCTCCTTGACTGCACGGTGAAGGGTGAGGCTGAATCTGAGAAGGCTATGAGACTGCTTAGCTAGGATCAAACTCTGGCGCAAGAGATAACCTCAAGCCAGAGAGATATGGAGACCGAGCTAAAGTGATCCTTTGACCAAGAAACACTTCAATCTGAATCTTGGGCCAAGCAGAGGGATTCCTTGAAGGAAAAGGCCAAGGCGCTGGACGTCGAAAACCTAAATCTGTATGCTTAGGTGGCCAAGCTACAAGCTTAGATGGTTGCCTTCTTCAGTGATGGGTACTTTTATGCCTCCTACTAGGTCACTGAGGCTCTCACTCTTCCCTTTGATCTGTCTGTCATTGCCAATTAGGATAGAGAGGAGATCATGCCAAGGTCGTAAAGATGTCCCTTCCTGTCGGTAATGGAACAGATCCTTTAAATGTGGTTGAAGTCGAGAAATAACAAGTCATGGCAGATCCTCATCTTCCTCATCTAGTCCTTCCAATCTCTGGTCTTAGTGAATCTTCAAGCGGGGTCCAGCCTGCACAGCCCGCGGGGAGTCATCCTAAATTCTGGGAGGAAGCCAAGAATCGTTCTGAAGAGCTCGTTGGGGAAAAGTCTAGGTTTAAGCAGATGGCAACAGAGACGACATCTACCAATCAAGATACGGCTATTCCTCATGAGGTTATGGCAGTGGTTAATGACGCCTTGGAGGAGGATCAGGTCGGGGAACAAGCAGTTGAGGAGCCTTTGAAAGGAGGGGTGGCAGGAGTGGCCAACTAAGATGAGCAACCACCGGAATGAGGGGAAGCGGGCGTAGGTCAGCAAGGAGGAGAAGCAGCCGGGAGGGAACCAGGAGGACTCTGGAGCTTGATGTAATCTACTGTCTTGATTACCCGGAAAGACCACCCTGCTTTTTTCTTGAACAATTTTTATTAATCCTTTCTTGTTTTTCTTTACAGATGTTGCCCGGAATTAGATGTTAGGCTCCCTAACTGATGAATTTAGCCTTGCAAAAGGATAGGCTCCCTTATCATTAATGAAAATTTGTTTTGATTTCCTCCATGCTTGCTTTAATTGATCCCTGATCATGAATATCAAACCCAGTTGAAAACTCCTTGCTTCACTTCTAACCTTGACCTAGATGTGACCTCCATTGTAATCCTGACTTAATTTAATCTGGTAAAGAGAAAATTTTGAATCTGTTAAGTACAAGCCTACTATCCGGGTAGACATCTAGCTCAAATTCTCAACATTTGGAAGGATTTCATATCTTGGGGAGGAGTCCCCTTACGTTGTGTCTTGCACCTTTGATGATTCCTCGTGCAAACCTTAACCTAGCGATATATGAAATCACATGTATATGAAAAACAAATGGTTAGTAGTAATTTGGTATTTGATACTTGGGCGAAAGTTGTGTTGTAACAACCTAGATACCCTTTCTCTGGTGTTCGGGGAGGTATCTCATCATGGCGACCTCGATCCAACAGAAAAACCTGTATTTATGGTTGGATTCTTCTCGGGGGTGGCAGCCCGATCAAGGCATCAGGAAAGCCATCAAGATATCTTGGTCTCGAGATCGGGATGGCAACTGTGCTACTATACTCAGACCCTTCTTGATGAGGGGTAGTTCTCGACCAAGCTATCAAGGTAGCTATCTAGCTTTCCTTGGTTCATGGTGATCATTGTGAATTTATTCATGGAGAGTATAACCGGAGATGGAGAAAAATAGAACACTTTATTGATGTTCAAGATGGGGTACATTTCTGTTTGAGAAACTTATTAAAACCTAGATGGAGGTGTTAGGATCATGCTCGATAGTAAGAGTGTAATAATGTATTTGACAATCTTTTAATATTAATTAAAGTGATTTCTAGTTTAACAAATCTTATAGCATTTATAGTATAATTATTATAACTGTCAAAAGTAAATAATCAAAAGGTCAAAAGACTATGAGAAAAGAAGAATTGTTCATACATCTGAATATGTATGAGGTAGACACAATTCTTTAGTTAGTCTTGAATAATATTCACAACTTAAGATAAAGGTTGGGCGCCTTTATTTTGTTAAAGTTATGGATTCTTTTGCTAGCATTTGAGTGGGATCAAATGTGTTATGATGAGTCTAAAATCATTAAAGTGTGGTGTCTTTGGGCAAAGAAATCTAGTGCACTAGGTGCATTGAGTAGGATCACAGTGAGATATTTTATCCAGAATCGTCAATGAATAAAAGTTTTCAATTGAAGACAATCGGAGATTCTATCTCAATCCTGAGATAAATGATGGACTTACGGTTGCAAGTGTTATCATTTGAGCTATCAATGAGTACGATTATATAACATAGTCTATCATTGATAGTTTGGTGGCATTCGTTTGTTAATCGATAGAGGACTTTATTTATAGATATGAACATCATGGCTCCATTTATTAAATGAGAGTAGAATATTGTCATATGGATGTTTTGAAGTATTGGATATTAAATCTTAACGTTAAGTTTTCAATAGTTTGACAAGTCAAAATATTCAAGTTCAAAATGTGGTCATATGAGTAAATATGTTAACCTGGAGAGCTATAGGCGGTCTATGAGCTATTGATGATTATTGGTATTTTTCACAAGGATACACTATCTCCATTAAGATTGTCTAGGGTATGCATGAGAAACATGAACTTATTCTATCTTTATTTAAGAGTTCAATTTTAGTTCTTTAGTGGAATGAACTAAAATTACTAGATCGGACCTAAGTGAATTATTTGTTGACTTTGATTAGGTTATGTCTATTGGAGCATAAATTTAGATAGCCCGTAAAGATCCCTAATCCACATGAATTTGCACGGATCACTTGATATATTCTACCGGACCAATTTATGGGTATATCTAGAATTGTATTAAGGCATGTGGACTTGTTTCTTTTAGTAAGAATAGGTCTAGTTCACATTTGGACTTTTTATTAAGGTCCAAGGGATTTAATAAAATTGAAAAAACAATATTGGCCGATATATGTTGGCTTGGGCGGCTTATGCTATATATAATAGTTTATTATATTGTTTTTTATTTTATTATTTAATTAAATGGAAAGTAATTAATTATTTAATTAAAAGTCAAAATCTTTTTCCTAGTAGGAGTAAGTCTCCTATTGTCATATTATTGTTGGTAATATGATATATATCAAATACTATATTTGATAAGTAGATAAATAAAATGAATTTATTTATCTAGTCAAATTATGAAGTATTTTATTTATAATAGGACGCTAATTGACAATTGGTCAAATTAGGAAGTTTTTGATTTAGTCACAATTTAATTTATATTCAATTGTTGGTTATTGAATAAATACACTATTTGAGTTGGATTAGGAGTCTTGGTGTGTAAAAGAAATCCTCTTTTTAAGAGAATTGAATCCAAATTTTGTTAGGAGTCTTGGTGAAATAGAAATCCACTCTCTTGGAGGATTTTCAGCCACCTATATATACTCCTATATAGAATTTTGACCAAGACCTAATTTTTGGTGTGAGAAGTTGTTTATGTTTTTTTTTGTTATAAAAAAAATTGTCCAACGCATTGTGAGAAGAATTCAACCAAGCATAGAGAAACGAGGGCACATTTTTGTTTTCGATAGTGCACTAGTATCCTTTACATTAAAAGGTTTTATGTACAACATCGAATCGGGTTCACGCGAGTTTTGATCAAATAAATTGATAATTCATAAGTGACCGAACGATCTTGGGTTTTCTCTTGGAGGATTATTGTGACTAACAAAGAAGACGATTTTGTTTGTTTTCATCCTCATGTATACAATTCAAAGAAAGGGAGCCCACACTCCTAGGTGATTCAGGTTCGTAATTGGATTAGAAGATCTTGCGGATTAAATTTGACGTTTGTTCAACGCCACAATAAAAAGGTATGATAAAAATGTACGATACTTTTAATATATGTCAAGTAATTTAGGGTTAAGGTTCTTACTATTAAAGGGAAAAAAAATTAAAATATACCAAACCCTTATTTCACGTTTCCGCTGTTTTGAATCAAATTTTCCCTACAGGAGGTAGTCTGCTAAAAAGTCCCCTGCTAAGAGATAGAACTTCCTTAAATGCTAAGCATATTCAATGTGCGGTCGATGGGTCGACCATTCATGTTTCCAAGCTTGTATGCCCCATTACGGACCACTACCTTCACCAAGTATGGCCCCTCTCAGTTGGGTCCTAGGACCCCATCTGACATTTTCTGTGTATTTAGGGTCACTTTCCTAAGAACCAAGTCCCCTTCCTTGAAGTTCCTGGCTCTGACCTTTCTAATATCTAGCGATCTTGCTCCGGTAAACTGCTACATTTTCAAATACCCGATCTTGTTTCTCTTCTAGAAAGTCTAGACTGGCTCGGAGCTTATTCTTGTTATTCTCTGGTTCAAAGTGTTGTACCCTGAACGAGGTCAATTTATGATCATTGGGAAGGATCGCTTCAACCCTGAAGACTAGAGAATAGGGTGTTTCTCCAATAGCTATTCTCTTCGAGGTCTGATATGCCCAAAGAACCTCGGGGAGCTCATCGGCCCACTTGCCTTTCTTCTGCTACAATTTCTTCTTTAACAACTTTTTGATGGTCTTGTTGGTGGATTCAACCAGTCCATTGGTATGAGGGTGGGCTACTGAAGCAAACCTGAGGATGATTCCCGAGCCTTCACGGAATTTTTTGAATCCGGCATTGTCAAATTGTTTGCTTAGGTCTGCTATTATGACTAGTGGAGCCCCGAACCTATAAACCTTGATGGTTTTGACGAACCTTATCGTATTCTCTTCTAAAATCTAGGAGAGAGTTCCTATTTCGACCCATCTCGTGAAATAATCAATTGCAACGAAAGTGTGTTTAGCCTGCCCTAAGGCAGTATGGAGCAGACCAATCAGGTCAACCCCCCACATGGAAAATGGGTAGGGTTGTAGTTTACTCAAGTTTAAGGTCCTCTAGCACGGTTCACAGGATTGCACAAACATCTTTGCATATTGGTGAATAGTTGGCCTGTAATACCCCATACGGAGCACTTGATATGCTAAAGCCTACCCTTCAATATGTTTCCCACAGTCCCTAGAATGGACCTCTCTTAATACCCAAATGGCATCGTCCGGATGAATACATTGAAGAAGATGAAGGGATTTGCCCCTCCTACAGAGGTATCCATCTATCAGGCAATACGGAACTGACAATCTCTTGATTTTTCAGGCTTGGTCGGGGTCTTCAAGAAGCTTTCCTTCGTGGAGGTAGGCATTTATCAGGTCCATCCAACAGAGTAGCTGCTCTATGGGGCATAATTCTTTATCTATTGTTATGCTTGACTGGGAGATCACCGGGAAGGGTACCCACTTAGATAAAGATTGACCTCCATTCGCAGCTATCTTTGCTAGGACGTCCGCCTGGTGGTTTTGTTGTCCAGGTATCTGCTCAATCTGAAATCCCTTGAATCTTTCCCTTAGTTGCTGGACTAGCTTTAGGTAGGCAGCCATGTTATCATCATTGGCTTGGTAAAGTCTCGTAACCTAGTTGACGATGAGCAATGAATCACTCGTGTCGTGCAAATAATCGTCCCTAAGCTTGACGACGACCATTATGCTGGCTACAAGAGCTTCATACTCTGCTTTATTATTGGTTGCTTTAAATTCGAACCTAAAATAATGGCAGCATTCTGTCCTTTCAGGGTTGATCAATACTATGTTGGCTCCTCCTCCTGCCTATCCAGTCACCCCATCAGTGTAAAGAATCAATGCTTCACATACTTTCAGCCAATTGTTGTCCTTTGGAAGCTTTCTAGGAATTGGACTTAATGTTACCGGGGTCCCTTTGCCTGAGAGGACTGAGAATTCAGCTACGAAGTCTGCCAAGGCCTAAGCTTTAATTGTTGTTCGAGATTTGCACTTCAAGTCAAACTGGGTGAGCTCCAAAGCCCACAAGACAAGCCTTATGGAAAAGTCTGGCCTCCGTTAATCGATCACCACCGTCACTGTGTGGGCTTGAATATAGGGGTGAAGCTTTCTAATCGAGGTAACTAGGGCAGGGCTGGGCAAGCTTCTCAAGGAGCAGGTAGTTTTTCTCGGGTTTGGATAGTGAGTGGCTGACATAATAGATAGGTCGCTGGACCCCATCCTCGTACTCCTTTTTCTAACACAGCTAGGTATATCTGTAACTCTTCTCCTAACATTAGCTTAACTAGCAGCGGTGGACTGGCAAAGTACTATTTTAAGCCCTGAAAAACTCACTCATTGTCTTGGTCCCATTTCATATTCTTCCCTTGCTTGATGGCTTTGAAAAAGGGAAGACATTTATCTATGGAACACGAAATGAACCTGTTGAGCACTGTTGTACACCCTGTCAGCACTTGGATTTGTTTGAGAGTAATCAGAGAATCTAGGTTCAGAATAACTTGGATTTTTTCCGGGTTTGCCTTAATTCCCCTCTCATTCACAATGAAACCTAAGAACTTGCCTACACTCACCCCGAATGCGCATTTGGATGGGTTCAGTCGCATTTGGTTTTCCCCTACTATCTGGAATATCCTGTGGAGATGATCTGGATGTTCTTCTACTTCCCGAGATTTGGAGATCATTTTATCTACATACACCTATATTGTCTTTCCTATCTCCGATTTAAATAACCGATTGATGAATCGCTGGTAGGTAGCGCCTGCGTTCTTGAGGCCGAAAGGCATCACTTTGTAGCAATACAGTTCTTGCCCTATGATGAAGCTAGTATTGTCTTGATCGGCGGGGTGCATCATAATCTGGTTGTGCCCCGAGAACGCGTCCATAAAGTTAAGGAACTTTTTTTCGGCTGTAGAATCCACTTGCTAGTCAATTTATTGTAGAGGAAAGCTGTCTTTTGGACACTCCCGGTTGAGGTCGGTGTAGTTGACATACATATGCCACTTCCTATTTTCCTTTGTGACCATGACCACGTTGGTAATCCACTCGGGATACCGGGCTTCTCTGATAAAACCTATTTTAATCAACTTGTCCACTTCTTCCTGTACCACAACGTTCCTCTCAAGATTGAAGTGACACATCTTCTGCTTGATAGGCTTGAAGGTTGGATCTACAGCTAGTCGGTTTGCTGCCAATGATATTAGGATTCCGAGAATCTCGTCATGACTCTAAGCGAAGATGTCGTTGAATTCTCGGAGAAGCCTGATCAAACCTTCCTTCACTTTGGGCTCGAGGGTAGCTCCGACCTTAACAACCTTTGAGAGGTCATCACTTCTGATGGGTACCTCCTCTAATTTTTCCACATGGTGCTTGCTAGCCCATTCTTTGTTTTGCTCTTTCTTATCCAGAACCATGGGGTCATTTTCTAGATGATTAGCGGGTTCTGCATCTTCCAAGGTCATCCCGAGTGCTTCTGAATTTTGGCTCGTTACGACTTGCATAAACTGTTTTTCAAAAGTTATCGAATTGGTAGACACTATATAGCATTTCCTTACCGTTTGCTGGTTCCCGTGTACCTCATGCATCTTGTTCTCCACCGGGAACTTTAAGACATTATGGTAGATGGATAAGGCCCCCTTCAAGAATGATGGGAATGGTCTTCCTAGTATCGCGTTGTAGGCCAATGGGGTATCAACCACAACGAAGTCTATCATAGTATTTTATTGGAGAGGTACATTTTTGGTGTTCACTGGGAGGATCTTTGATCCCACTGGTATGATCAAAACCTCAGTGAAACCATACAGCAGGGTTTTGCAGTTGTTGTAAAACAATGCTTCAAATTTAGTTTCTCTAAGGTGTCTTTAAAGTGAATATCTACACTGTTGCCTGTGTCGACGAGCATACGGTGAACCATGCAATTGGCAATCTGTACCATGACCACCATGGGGTCATCGTGAGGTTGCACAGTAGTGAAAATAATTTAAGCTGACAGGGATGGACCAATCGGGCTCTGGTCGACCTTGAAGATACCCCTGTCTTCATCGACATGGGAAATCTTCCTTACATGGAATTATTGAAGGTGTCAGCCAGGGTGGGTCCTCCACTGATGGTATGTATAACTTGGATTTGTTGCAACAAATCCTTATGATCCCCCTTTCTTTTCTCGGCATGATTGCGAATCTCCGCTTGTACCTCTTTCCTAATTTGAATGTTGTCTCTGACCTGCTACAAGAATTCCACCAAACATCCTCCCCTTACCAGAGCTTCGATTTGGTTACATATGATATAACACTCTGAAGTGTTACACCCTACATCTTCACAGAAGTCAGAGTACTTATACCGGTTCCTCCTGTCTTCTAGAGCTTTCATGGATGAAGGCTTCTAGAGTAGCCCTTTATCCCGAATATCGAGGTAGATTGTTCCATGAGACGCGTTTAAAGGAGTATAGTGATTGTACCCTCTTTCATCTCGTGTTACTGGAGCCACAATCCTTGGAGGAAGCAAAGCTCACGGAAGGGTTCATCTAGCCGGGTTCCGCTCTTGCCAAGGTTGAGAATTTAGAAAATGATACATTGACCTGTTTGGGGGTTTATTACGGTTTTTCTGAGCTGATGCAGGTCTGGGCTCCTTCTTCTTTTTTCACTTCATCATTCTTATAGCGTCATGCTCTATTTTGACCTTGAGTTGTTCGTCAATCTCGACCTGCTCAAGAGCCCGATCATATGCCTCTTGGTAAGTCTCTGAAGATCGCTTGGTAAATGATCGAAAAAGCTTGACTGCCCACATGTTCCGTCGAAAGTTTGTGAGGGTTTCCTTCTCAGCGAAATCCCCTATATGGATGACTTCCTTATGAAAATGTTCCACATATGATCAAGTGTTTCACCTCACTCTTAGACCATTTATTGAAGGTGTATGGGATCCTTTTGGCATGGTTTTATCACCTGGAACTGTGAGCAGAAGTCGGTTGACATTTTTATGAACGAACCTATGCTATCGACAGGCAACTTCCTGAACCAAGTCTTCACATAACCAGTCGGGGTGGTAGGGAACATCCTTCACATGGCAGTTGTGGTGGTATTCTGGACTTCCATTTCCTGGATGAAGCTCTCCAGGTGGCTGACAGGGTCTTTAATTCTGGAGAAACTATCTTCTGGCATTTTGAATTTCAGTGGGAGTTCAGCTTCCCGGATCATTTTGGTGAAATGAGCATTCATTTTGCTCAAGGGATCCTTCTTAGCCTCATTACTTTTATCCATATTTATCTGCTGAATCTCTTTCTGTAGCTTTGCCAGCTGATCCCTCAGGCGCTTGTTCCCATGTTTTTTTGAGTCAACCTCAGACCCCTTCGATATCAGATCCCTTCGATGAACTGGAGACCTTGACCCAGTCTTCTTTACGAGTGGGATCTGCTTGTGGGCTTTGCTGGCTACCTTTTCCTCTTACCCAGGTTTCCTTCTTTGAGGTTGCCGGGTAAAGGGGTTTCTCAATGCTCCCGCCGTAAGGCATCTGCTAAGGATTTGACCCGCCTGGGTTGACAACATGATGGTCTGCCAGGAACTAGAGGCATGTTCCCTAGCCTATCCCAGATTGAGGGTTGATGCCCTGCCCTATCGTAGGCTGGCTCTAGCGGGGGAGGTCCCAATCGGTCGAAGGCAAGTTGCCTGGTTCCAGGCCTACTCGACTCTCCTTGAGCATTGGGATTCACAAGCTAGGTTGTGATGCCCTCAGTCAGTCAGTAGGCGAAGGCGGACGTTCTCCACGAAGGCTGCTGCTTGGTGGTCGAGCATGGCCTGACTTATCATAGGGGGGCAGAGGCCAGTGCAGCGGTTGGTTGGATCAGAGCTTGGCTATGACGCCCAGATTTTCTACTATTCTTTGTGCCCATTCTTGTTGAAGCAGCAGACGGTTGTCCCGAAACCTCGGCTGGCTCTGAGAAGAGCAAAGCCTCATTGTTCCTATAAAACAACAAACACATAAACTTTGTGTCAATTGAGTGTGGGTCTTCCCACAGACAGTGCTAGAAAGTGTTAACCGTGCATTCACGCGAGGTGAGGAATTTTAGTTAACACCCTTTAGACAACTACCTCGAAAGTCGAGGTCGGGGTTGGTACCTTCGGTACCTGGTTTATGCGTAGAACAGTGGATATGAAGATAATCACTAACACGATGTATGAAGGAAAATAATATTGCTTTACTACTGACAAAATGAATCACATATCTTGTACAAAAATCACTAAAATACTCTAAATCTCCCTTAGGTACAATGGGTGTGGCGATTTTGCGTATGTCGAGAAGAAGATAACAATGGAAGCCGTGACTCATCTTTCCCTTGCTTTATTTGAGAAAGGTAAACCACTGACTTTTTCCTGTGAACATTGCTCATGAATTGCCTAAAGAAGCTCCTGCTTAGTTCACTAAAACTTCCAATGCTTGCTAGGGCAATCTCCCGAACCATCTTGAGCCCATATCTCCTAAAGTTTATGGAAAGTTGAGACACAGTAAAGGATCACTATGGGCAAACTGGGCCATAGCACTTTTATAGCGTCTGACGTGCTCCTTTGGGTCTGTGTCTTTCTTGAACTGACTGTCAGAATCATCATCGGATAGATCGTTATATCCATAACGTCTGACTAGTGCGTCCATCTGACGCCTATTGTTCTCGACTTCTCGAGTTAGGTTCGGGATTACGATGTCCCTATTTCCCACCTGACTTCCTTGATGGTTGAACCGTTGGGTGATTGTCATTCATCTTTTAGGTTCTTTACTTTGATGCCGAGTTTAGCGTATGATTCCATGATAACGCTTGCGATGGTGCTGATCGCTATCTTTTGATGACGAATGATCCCTGTGCCGGTCATGTTTGCGGTGTTTAGCACAGGATGTCTGATCTTGGTTCTGCTTCTGGCGTGGTTGTTCATTTTCAGGTGTTTCATGTCCAGCCTAATAGATTGGAGTAGGGTTTCTTCCGACTTCTGGTGTATTTATTTTTGGCCCTACTACCACCTACCGAAGCCTTGCAGGAGGGAAGTTAGGAGTTTGTGCTTCTGTAGCCAGTAGATCAACTCCTTCCTTTGCTGCATCTGCCACCAATTGCTAGAACGCCTCTCAAAAGAGTTGCGTCAGGCCTCCGCTGGTCTAAAGAACTTGCTGGATCCCCATCAGGAATGTAGGTTGGTTTTCTATTGTTGCAGCGAGATCCCGTGAGGTACTTCTAACATGGAAGTTATCCGGAGATTTTTGGACATCCACGGAACTGCTTCTGCTTCTGCTTCCTGCCATTGCTTTTAATCAAATCGGAGGTTACCCTTTCTTCTAGCACCAATTGTTGATGTTGATTTCTGGATTGTATCAAAAAAATCCAACAAGGATTGTATTTCGGCTGTGATTTTAAAGAGACAGAAGGATAAAGTAACCAAGACACGAGTATTTTAAGTGGTAAAACTCCGATGACCGGAGAAACATCCACGGGTGTTGTGTTTAGAGTTAACCCGGTAAACATTTACAAGTTTCTTGACTTAATGATACTTGTAAGATATTACTCACTATCTTTGTCTTGCATGATGATTCATTCTTAAGTCGTATGTCATTGTTTTATATATTTGTGACTAATAAGCTTGTTTTGTCTTTCACTCACTTTTGTATGCTTATTGCATCTTATTTCACAAGAACAAAAGGGAAGAACTAAAGTTACTGGAAGTGGAACTCAATTGAATCCCATTGTGAAAGCCAAGTCAATCTCAAAAAGATCCAAAGCTTCAAGGTCAAAGGATTAAGGGATCTTTGCAACTAAGAAGATATTTCAAGAGAGAGGCATTGACTTAGGTAAATGTAAAGATTCTTATGTTCTTAAAAGAATTAAGGATAGAAATTGGGAATCTTGGGTGAGCATGCTAGGAATAGCGAATGATACTATTGTTAGAGAATTTTATCATAAATATAGAGAGAGTGCCACCTTATTGGATGCTTTGATGGATGTTAGGGGTGTTGTGTTTAGAGTTAACCCGGTAAACATTAACATGTTTCTTGGGCTATCTAGTGATATTGATTCAAACTTTCTAGATGTTGATATCATTGAGAATCTTAATATTATGGGTTGAACTCTATGTGACAATGCTTCTTTTGAGTGGAAAGGTAGAGCATATATTAGTCAACATGAGTTAACTAAGGCAAGTGCATTTTGGCATCTTTTCATTTGCACAAATATTATTGGATCTTCGAATTCAACCGAGTTGAATAAAGACAAGATCAAAATAGTATATGCCTTAGTGACTAATCAACCTATAAACCTTGGGGATTTGCTTATGTTTTATTTGGTTAATGCGGCCTTCTCAATTAGAGGAGATAAGAAGCTTGCATTATCGGGGTTTATAACTTCTTTGTGTTTAGCTCGTTGTGTTCAAAGTAGTGGAGATGATATGTTGGTACAACCCGTGGAAAAGTATAGTGATAAACATGTGTCATACATGTCATATAAGGATAAGGGTAAGACATGTGATACTTTTGAACTTTTTAGTTCATAAGTTGATTGCCAAGAGACTAGCATAAACATTATTCCGGATTGGGCTTTGCATTTGAAGAAGAAGATTGATGAGCTTAGTGCTATAGTTGAAAAACAAGATGCTAGAATAAAAGAGTTGAAGGAGTGTATTGCATTAAGTTCAAGACCACCTCTCAAGCATTATGTTAGGTCAACTACACGCACATCTTTCTTTGGTGGATCTAGTAGCTAGTATTTGAGTCTCATGGTATGTTTCTTACCGTTTGGCATCATTTCATGTCAAAAAGGGGGAGACAGAGTTGTTATGAATTTCTAGTTACTTAGTTTCCTTTTATGTTATTTTTGTGAACTTTTTGACATTCAATGGCTTGTAATAATTAGTCTTAAGATTTGGTTAAGAATTCTTGTATTTGGCATGTATTGAGGGGGAGATACATGTATTTATGGACTTAATTGTATATTCTTATCCATATTATATGTTACCATTTGTTGTTTTTTCTCTTGCATATGTATTGTGCTTTGAGATGATTTGTAGGTTGCTTCAAGAGAAGATCAAGATGAAGTTCAAGAGTTGGTGAAGATTAGTTATAGGAATCTTACTCATTGTAATGTGAGGGAGTGATTTTGTGACCTATCTTCATTTTTATATTTGTAGTAAATGTATGGGTGTTTTGACATGGACTTTGCCAAAGGGGGAGATTGTTAGGTATTAGTTTGTGTTGGCATGAATTCCATATCAAAATGATGTTTACTTGTAATGACTTAGTTGTTTAGGTTCATAATGATTCAAGCTTCAAGGAAGAAGAAACAACAAGTTAAAGAAAGTTTTAAGTCATCAAAGAGAAAGGATGCAATTTGTTTCTACAAAGGTATACTAAGACCTTATCTTTCTCTTACAAGGCATATGCACACACACACATATCATACATTTGTGTCCCTGCATAGTTGTGCACCATTATAGGCACTGGCACACATATCATACATTTGTGTCCCTGTATCGTTGTGCACCTTTATAGGCACACACATAAAATTCATTCATATGTGTCTCTGCATCATTGTGCACCATGTATAACACATTCACACACTTTAAGATGAATGCTCATGCATTGGTTTGGAAATAACTTGTTTTGGAATATGCATGATTAGAAACTATCTTTATGTAGTTTGCATTCTAGTGTGAATTGTGTTTGTGTGTGTATATGTTTGTATAACATGGATATTGAACTTGGATTTAGCCTTAAGTCATTCTTGATTGAGTTCTGGTCATTTTGGTTACTCATACTATTGATTTCAAGTTCAAAGTCATAAGATACTACACTTTCAACTCATGTTTCATACATTGTCTTCGTCTTCATATATCGAGTCGAATTATTATATTCTGGGTTAAGTATCTTATATGTCCATGTCTGTGTTAGAGTTATGGTTCTTAATCCACAAATGGATTCAAATTCCGAGTTTTGAGGACGGAGAACGGTCGAAGAACGCGAAGGAGGGTCGAAGGAGAAAGAAGCAAGCATTGTCTTCTTTCCCAAGATGGCTCATGGCCATATCGCGGCAGAAGGCTTGTTGCCCTGAGATGCCAACGTGCCATCTCGGCCAGTAAGCTTGCTTGGCTTCATTTTTCCCCTCTTGGTCATTTCACATGTCCAAGTCTCCCACTCCTTTATAAACTCTTTCCGTCTCACATATCATTATAAGAAGAAATTCAAATCAAGTGTGCATAATTTTCTCTCTAAATTTTCTCACCTTCCAAACACCATAACTTCTTCAATTGAACTTCGATTTGAGTGATTCGAAGTTGAGAGTGTTCATCTATCCATCCTCCATCTTTTATCTAAGGTTTTAGTTAAATTTTCTGATGTTGTTTTTGTCTAATCATACAAAAATGGGACTGCACCTAGATCAACTAAGGTATTGAATTTCTCCCTAAGTTTTCTTTTAAAACTTGGTCAATTGCCTTGGGTTTTCTTCTTCTGCATATATTTGTATATTGTGAGTGTTTTGATTTGTGTTTTGAACACTTTCAAAGCTAGATTGAATTTCAATTGAAATCATTCATGTTGAGTTAGGTTTTGATTTTGCCTATGTTATCACATGTTTGGGATTGTATTATGCTAGCTTTGATTCTAGGACTATTTTGTAATCTTCGATTGATTGATTTTGTGAAAAATAGTTCATCACATGTATTAGGCTCTCTTGGCCAAAATTCTCACATAATACATGTGCTTATGTTCTTTTGAGCTATTCATGTGATTTGTTGAATCTATGATTAGGAATATGCTCTGGAACTTATGCTTAGATCTATTTGACATTGTCATATGATTTTAGCATGTTTTAGGTTTTTGTGATTTAAACTTGATCTTGTGATTTGTTGATCATGTCTTGTGATTCAAGTTTAAATATATGCATGAATCTAGTTTGTGATTAATGTTGATCATATCTTACATAATCTAGATTGACTACTCATGCATGATAAACTAGACTATATGTGATTTGTGCATTCATGCTCATGTCTAGTATTTTCCATAGGATGTTTTGATCATAGCATTCTATGTTGCGTGCTTGTTTGCGTTTTGCATTCTTGATCACCTAGATGCCTTGTGAGAAAGAAGTCTTGACAATAGGTGTGAGACCTATGGTGTTGAGCAAGAAGTCTTGGCAAGTGGTGTGATGCCTCGGATTGTCGAGCAAGGAAGTTTTGGCTAGAGGTGTGAAGCCTTGGATAGTCGAGCAAGAAGTCTTGCCTAGAGTTGGGAGAACTCGGATAGGTGAGCAAAGAAGTCTTGACTAGAGTCGAGAAGACTCGGATAGTTGAGCAAGAAGTCTTGCCTTGGGTTGTGAAGATCCGGATAAGGTGAGCAAGAAAGTCTTGAAAAGAGGTGTGAAGCCTCAGATTGTTGAGCATAGGGCGACAACTTCTAGAGTAGGATAAGAGGGTAGTTTCTAGGTGAAGAGGTCACTTGAGAGATTGTACTTGTCTTATCTACTAGTGGATTTTGTTTGCCGGTGGCTGCTAGCCCGTGGATGTTTCCTCTTCGGAGGTTTACCACATTATATATTGTGTCAACTTTTCTCTATCCCTATCTCTCTAATATTTGTATTGTGGATAGAACTCTTTATGTATGTTGACTTCCTCTTTATAATATATATTGTGTATGTGTTACAATTACTTGTTTGTATCACACTTTACTTGTGTTTATATATTGATTAATTGTCTTTAATTAATATATATATTGTGATACAAGCAATCTAGAGGGACAAACTTTTGTTTGTTTCTAAGGGAGTCGAAAAAGGTGCCTAACCTATTCACCCCCCCTCCCTCTAGGTTAGCCTTGAGCATTTAACCATGATTGTATTTTCACTTATCCAGATCTGGAACAACTTCTATATCACTCAAAAAACTTACGGAGCCAAATAGCCCCTTAAGCAGCTTCACAAGCGGCTACATATTCGGCTTCCATGGTGGAGTCAACAATGCAAGATTGCATAATACTTCTCCACACAATAGCTCCACCACCTTAGGTAAATACTGATCTAGATATAGATTTTCTGGAATCCCTGTCTGACTAAAAATCATAATCTGTGTATCCTAACGAGGATCAAATCCTGTCCGGAATACACTAGTATATGGTTTCTCGTTCTTTGAAGATACTTGAGAATAGTTTTGACAGTAACCCAATGATTCAATCCTAGGTTGGACTGATATCTGCTGACTACTCCTATTGCATAGCAGATGTTCGATCTCATGCATAACATAGCATACATGAGACTACCTACTATCGATGCATAAGGTACACGTCTCGTATCCTCAACTTCTTGAGGTGTCTTAGGACACTATTCCTTAGACAATGAACTCCATACCTGGAAGGTAAATTACCTTTCTTAGAATTCTGCATAAAAAATTGTACAAGAATCTTATCGATATATGACGCCTGAGATAGTGCTATGAGTTTGTTCTTACGATCCTTTATATGTTGGATCCCAATAACATAACTTTTCTCTCCCAAATCTTTCATTTGGAATTAGCTAGCCAACCAGCCATTTACATCAAATAACACTCCTATATCATTCCCAATGAGTAGGATGTTATCTACATATAGGACCAATAAAACTACTTTCTTGTCAATGATGCGCTTATAAACACAAGGCCCATCGGCATTCTGCTAGAAGCCATAGGTTTTGATCACATCATCAAACCTAATGTTCCAAGATCTAGATGTTTGCTTAAGTCCATAGATGGATCTTTACAGTTTGCAAACCTTTTGCTCTTGATCTGGAGACACAAATACCTCTGGTTGCATCATATAGATGCTCTCGTCAAAATTACCATTCAAGAATACAGTCTTGACATCCATTTGTCATATTTCATAATATAAATAGACATTAATGGATAAGAGAATCCGAATAGACTTAAACATGGCTACTAGCAAGAAGGTTTTTACATAATCGACCCTCTCTTTCTAGGTATAACCTTTAGACATTAGATTTGCTTTGAAAGTCTCTACCTTCCAGTCTACTCCCCTCTATCTCTTGTAAATCCACTTACACCCTATGGGTTTTACCCCATCCGGTAAGTCTATAAGATCCCAAACTGAGTTGGAGTGCATAGACTCCATCTCGAGATTCACTGCTTTATGCCATTGCTTTTTATCATGGTCTTCTATTGCATTCTTAAATGTCAATGGATCATCCACACTATCAGCAAAGACAACACCTTATCCCTCACTTATAGCTAAATAGTGTTCAGGTTGTCTTACAACCTCCACTACATCTAGGTGATAGTGTATCCTGATCAAGAACCATCTGACTCTCAGATGTTTGTGGATCAACGACTCTTGTTGATGATGCACTAGTCACTAGGCTCCTACTCATTCAATACAATTTTAGAACAAGGTTTATGGTCATTAAAATAATTGTCCTAAAAAAGAGTTGTATTTGTCGATACAAATACTTTGTTTTCTTCGGGACTATAGAAGTGTCCACTTTTGGTCTCTTTGGAGTATCCTACAAACAGGCAGACAAAAGATTTGGAGTTTAGCTTTCCACTTCTGTTCTTCAGCATATGTGCTGGAGGCCCCCATATGCGAAAATGTCATAAACTAGCTTTATGACCATTCCACAACTCTAGGGGAGTCTTACGAATAGATTTGGATGGCACTACATTCAAAATGTATGCCGCTGTTTGTAACGCATATCTCTAGAAGGAATTTGGTAATGATGAGAAACTAATCATAAATCTCACCGTTTCCATCAAGGTTCTATTTCTCCTCTCCGCTACACCATTTTGCTAAGGTGTATCTGGAGCTGTGAGTTGGTAAATTATCCCATGCTCGACCATGAAGTCTTCAAACTCTTGGTCAAGGTACTTTCCTCCACTATCCGATCGTAGTGACTTTATAGTCCTACCTAATTGATTCTAAACTTCAACTCAGAATTCTTTGAACTTTTCAAATGTTTCCGACTTTCGTTGCATCAGGTAGACATATAAGTATCTTGAGTAGTCATCTATAAAGGTTACATAATACTCATAGCCGCCTCTAACTTTAACAGTCATCGGTCCCCAGACGTCCGTATATATGAGTTCCACTGGCTCTATATCTCTAAGCCCTTTTCCCATAAAAGGTCTTTTAGTCATCTTACCTTCTAAACAGGATTCATAGATAGGTAAGGTGTCAACCTTTAACACGCTTAAATATCCACTTTTTACTAGTCTTTTTATCCGGTCAAGGTTGATATGACCAAGCCTGCCTTAGATGCCAGAGATTATCTAGAGAAATCTTATATCGTTTAGTTTTTGGTTTTTGGTTTTTGGTTTTTTAACCTTAATCATTTTGATGTTGAGCAGTGTAGTATGTATTAACAATCTAAACACATACAAATTTTTTTCATTAATTCTTAAACAAATATTCAGACCATTCTTTCCAATAATAACAGACTTATTATTAAAAGAAACAAAATATGATTGTTCTAACAACTTAGAAACGGAAATCAAATTCCACGTAAATCTAGGAATGTATTATATATTGTCCAACAATAAGTAATTATTATAAAAATGTAATCTAATTACACTCACTGCTTGAGCCAACACGACATAGAGAAGGCTCCCCCCCCTCAAGACATGTCCGAGCATCAGTTCGCTGCAAAGAAGAAAACATGGTTAGTGGCCCTCGAATCAACTATCCAGGGTGAAGAATCATCTTCCACCAAACACGACTCAAGAACAAGTAAATTATATTTACCTATCTTGGACTTTGTCTTGCTTTGAAATTTCTTAGGTTTGGGTTTACCTTTCGCATTCCCAGTAGACCTCTTTCTCTTCTTAATATTGTAGAAAGATGGTTCGACAACATTTTCCTCACTGGTCTTGGCCGTGCATTCCTTAGTGAAGGACTCAAAGGTAGTGAGCTCATTGAGCAATTATGTGAGACTAAACCTAAGTTTGTTCATCCTATAGTTGTAAACTGATCGAAACTCTTCGAAAGATTCATCAATATCATACTCACTTGGGGGTTTGTCAATGGCCCTGCTATTCTTCTATGTTGAAGTAGGACATCATGCTCAGGACATTTCCCGAACTGATGTACCTTTCTTCATGCAATCAAGCACAGTGGAACGAACAGTTTCATGTCGATTTTTCTCGGAGGGCTGCCTGAACATAGCTTGTAATGACTCCATGATTTTTAATTATGAAGTCATTCCATTGTGCTTTGTGACAAGCACGTCTGTCATAGAAGCAAACAGATATGTTTGGGCCTTTTCATCAGATGAGACCCATCGCTGGTATGTCTCACGAACTCTTTACGAGGCATTGGCAGCAGACGCTGGAGAACATTCCTTCGTAAGCACAAACTTGAGGTCTTTGGTGACCAATATAGCATTAATATTTAGTTTCCACTTAGTGTAGTTATCATCAGTTAATTTTTCGTTTGCAAGTATTTGTAGCATCGCAGAAGACATAATTGTTGAAATAAATAAAACATTCATTTAGTCATTTATTAAAAACAAGTGCAAGTGCTTTGGCATAAATTCAAACATGATACATAAACATGTTTAACGAACTAGAACTACCCAAAAACCAGTTACTATGCCACGACAATCCAACATACCACAAAGAAGTGTCGCCTTAGGGTCGGTCAAGAATTTGCATGTTGGACCAAGACATTCTCAATCAAATGATATTCTAGAATAACTCTTATTACATATCATTCAACCATCGTTTATTCAGTCAGGTTTTAATTAACAAAACTTAATCAAAACCTTCATGAGTGTAACCCTCAATTTCAGATCTCACGAGCTTAACTCGAGAATTAATGCCATAGGGTCAGTCAATCCCAAAATACCCTCAGAAATCCTATCCTTTAGAAAGTAAACCTTGTTATTGATCTTTGTCAAACCCTCCTTAAGAAGGACAATAGCAAAGCCATCACAAGACCCCACTCGGATCTAAAGGTATTGAACTAATGATGGAGACTACGAGATATATATGTCATATAACCCTCTCCAACTCACTATTTTAAATTTAGGTGTTTCTATTATCCGTTAATACACCTAGACTTTGCAGGATCAAACGGCTAACTTTAATCATGTTATTAACTAATTCATTATTAGAATCAAATTCTAATTAACTAATCCGATATTAGAATCAAATTCTAATTAACTAGTAGCATAATCCTAACACAATGAATGTATTGTTCAACACCTTAACCGTCGAACTATCCATATAGAAATCATTCATGAAGGTCATGAAATCATCCTTAATTATAGTCCAATTATCCTTTACGAAATGTATATTCAATCCATTTGGACCGAGGGCCTTATTCCCATCACAACTACACAAAGCATCACAACTTCCTCACCACTAAACTTCACTTCAAGCCTTTTCCTCTCTTCAGCCGACAATAGATTCAACAACCAACCTTTGATGTTTGGCCTCTTCCAAGAAACATTCTTAAAATCATCATTAAAAAAAATGTTAACATCTTTTCTAACCTTATTTGGTGGTTAGAGGGATTACGAGCTGATCTTTTGTCAATAATTTTTTAGTTATGGAAGGGTTTACGAGTGGAGAAGATGAAATGGAGACGACAATCAAGGGTCAAGTGGCTGCTCGAGGGTGACAAAAATTCAAAAACAAAATAAACACCATTTCCAATTTGAAAAGAAAGAAGAATTTTATTAGTGATATTTCCTTTCAACGATGTTAGGTGTTGACCTTTCCAAATTACATTTCACAGCTTTGATCTTAGAAAACAATATAAAACCACCCTGTCATCATGCACTTCTTTCAACCTTTTAAAGTACATTTCATCATGTTCTTCTCTTCAAACCAGCTATTATAAAATTAAAAGGGGCAAGGTCCCCAATCAATTCTTGATTCCACAATAGAAATAGCGTTGTGATATGAGATGGTTCTCGATATGTCTCTTTTCACCAAGTCAGAGAACCATCAAAGCAATTCAGAAGACAAAAAATCGATCCAACCTAGCCCAAGACCCCTATCTAGAATTTGTCCAAGTGAAGGACATCCATAGCATAGAGACACCTTTAAAGCAAACTCCCCCCTTTCTTTTCGAAGGATCCAAGACCACATTAAGGTCTTTATCTATACACCAAGGCATAGAGAAATAAACTTGGGAACTCACTAAGAGGTCTAATAAAGATCTCCTATTTGCTTCCATATTGGGGCTTAAGTATTGCCAAAAACCATCTCTTTTTTTAGACCAACAAACTCTCTTGACAAAATAATGCAATGCTCATTCAAGTTACATGCCTTAACCTCAAACATATTTTGGTTCCATAAGGTAATCATGCCCCCAATCAAACCTACAACATTCACTCTAACCCCTCGACAGTGTCAAACTACGCTTGTTGACTCTCGCACTAGCACAAAGTCGGAGTGGTAGTATAATGACAAGGTAAGGATCGTTCCCACAGGATAAATGTGATAAAAGACTTGCATACTATTTGAAAATTAAAAAAATGAGTTTCCAAGATTTATACTAAGGTAAATTATCTTAAACACAAAATATATTATCAAACATAACACTAGATGAATGTGATAATAATGTGTTAGAACTCAAATCCGCTTTACCCTTCTAATAAGACACTTGACTCTTATGACCTCTCACGTGTGCGTGCAAATGTTATAGGTCTATATTCCTTAAATTAATCTCTAATCTCTCTCAATGTTTTAGAGATAGCATCCATACATTTCCAAAATCTCTCTCAAGAAATCTGGACAATATATATGAATCCATTACGCAAGTTGGAAAACAAATCGAACCCTATATACTAGCCTAGTGGTTCTAGCAATTTCTAGTCAAGCATAGTGAAGGTTTATCTAAGCATCGTCAAATGCATCTCTTCTCGGTATATAGCATTCACCTTAGAACAATTATAAAATGATTAAGCAAATAAAGGCTTTAAGCACTCAAAACACCCATATAACACCACAAGCACAAATAGAGAAATCAATAGACATTCACAAATAAATTAAGGTTTAGCATCATCTTGTTATAGCACTACAATATTTAGCTCATTCAACACAAAGAAACCATATATGAGCTAACATCGATACATTCCAATAAAGAACACAAAGAAACTAAGAGAAATAGAGTTAAAGAGAAAGAACTAAGTTGTAGAACTCGTTCTTTTCAAGCTTAAGCTTCAATAGCTTCCTTGGTATGAAGAAACCATGCCCTAACCGCTCCAAGCCTTGATAAACTTAGTCCAAAAACTCCAAGAGAACTTTAAAAAATGCGGAGAAGAAGAACTGGTATGGTGAGATTTAATTCTAAGATCTTCTTTCGTTTTCTACCCTATCTCTTCTTTTATATCCTCCCAAATCACTCATCCACTTGTGGTCTAGGGTCCCAAAGAATGTCCATTTGCTTTAATAGGTGTCCCTTCACCATATCCATTTAGGGATAAGAAAAGGGGACCCACAAGCTTTCACAGGTTCTATTCGTGAAACAGAGCATCAAATTCTGTAGGTTAAAGCGGTACGTCAAGCGTTACACCTTGACGTGGCGTACCGTGTGGCTCTTCATATGGACTTGCCGTGATGAGATGCGGTACATCATGTGGTATGAAGTTTCTTCTGATATGGTATGCATACTGCGTGGAGAGTCTTTTGCATGATCTCCTGGAACTTATGTGATATGAGTTATGGTTCGGTTACGGTTCACGTACCGCTTGGCAATAACCGTGGGTCTTCTGATAACTTATGAGGTTCACCATGCGGTACATGTTCTCTTTTGATGGGGCACACGTACCGCGTGGAACACTCCTCAACCAACTGAAATCGTTGATTTGGCCCCGAACATCTCCCAAATTTGCTCACGGTCATCCATAAGATGGAAAGGGCCTGTAAAAGCTATATCGGACATCAAAAGATTGCATTTGCAAAGAAAAATGAGCCCAAAAGTATATGAAAAGATAGGGGATGCAAAGCATAAAATGAGTTTATTAAATACCCCAAAACCAGAATTTCGCTCGTCCTCGAGCAAAACCTAAGACAAAAAATTTGTTTAAGAAAAAACCAAAAAATATTTACTTAATTTCTTATTGAGTCAACTGAAGAACGAGATGTGAAGTTGGGCAAACCAAAAATAGAACACAAGCATGCTAAGACCACTAATTAAAGGTTGGAGAAGTGTAGAACAATATGCTACAACAAAATGGATTGCAATTCCGGGCTACACTGTGACCCTAGCTCTAAAAGTTTCGAACACAAATGACTGAATTTCACCTTGACTCTATGCCTCACCGGATACGAATCTCATTTTTCCACACAAATCCTAGGTTATCTCATAAAACATATGCGCTAAACTGGAGTTATGTAGGAATAGAATAAGAAATAAATGCATATGAAAACCCTTAAGCGCTAGTGTTTATGAGAAGTGAAAAATTAATAGTAGAATCAAACACCAACATCTTACCGTGGTAACATTTTGAAAATCAAACAAGTCTCGTCCTAAAGATCAACTAGGACTTCTATTTGGCTCGATTGAGGATATGGTGAATTTGTGATATGAGGCTAGGTGGGTATGGAAATAAGGGAGGCTAAAGATCAAGCGAGGATACAAAAACACAATTTGTGTAAAACACATTTCTGAGCTCAATTGACTAGGCTCTGATTACAAACACGAGCATTAACTTGCTCTATATCTATTAATGACCAACAATAAATTCATTGGAGTTAATGTTTATTTTTAGAAAATAAAACTCGATTGAATTCCAAAATTACACATTTCACCGAGATATTGATTCAAGCACGCATTAGATCTACCAAGTTATGATCATAGCAAAATCGGATTTTGTTATGTAGTGTGTAACATGTTGGGCCAATTATGAAGATTCTATTAAGCACACATAGTTATGGGACACGTTTAGGCCATTTTTGAAGGTTGCACACATATGCCTACTAAATCTATAAAGGCATGGGACAAGTGAAAATGAAACCACAGGAAAAACAAAATGAAAAATGATCACGCGTGTCTAATTCCAAAAGATGCTTCCTAAATTCCTAATAGACGAGTGTATAGAGATGTCAATAAAATTATCGCTCAAGTGACACACTATTAACTCTGAAAATACTCAAGAGTAGTCTCCACTAATGGTTTAGACGTTTCAAGCGCGCTACCCTCTTTACTGGGACACTAAAGAGCTTTGTAGGATGTGTTTAAGCCATATGGTGTAGCTTCGGTAAGCATAACCCTAGTGGTTCTAAGCATGCAAAACAGTCTGAAAAGACTCTACCCAAAATCATCTTAAACGAGCAAAAACACTACTCTAGAATTTGACTTGAATAAGCAAGAAAAACAAAACTTTAAGTAAACATTTCTCTATGTGCAAGAGCAAAAGGCCGTACCTCAAAACCTAAATCTAATAATGTCTTCAATGCTATCAATAATTCAGAAAAAAGGACAAGGCAAAATAAGAAAAGGAAATAAGATCTAAAATAAAAGTTTTGAAATTAACTAAACTGAGCAGAAAACTAAACAAATATTCATGTGAAACAAAATTAAAGTAACACTTAACAAAAATTTAGAAAAACAATTCTATCAAAGTAGATAAAGTTTGTAAGTGAAAATGATTTTTTACTAGACTGTGCTACACAAGATCCTTCCCCTTAGCTTGTCATGTGGCCTCTTCCTATGCTCTGGCACTCTCAGCCTCCAATTGAGCCATCCTGGCAGCCTGGTGTTCTAAACTCGAGACACCGGCAGTAAACGGGTGTGGCCTCCTCCTCATCTAATAGGTCTACAAACCAGTTTCCCTCTTGATAGTGGTAGAGCCATCCATTATGTCCCTAAACTCCTCTACAAAAAAGGTTATCCTAGTATGGGATCAACTCTATATGCTCCATTACTGTGTGGAGGCCAGCCTTGACACCCGTTATGTCAAGCTGGATGCACTGTACTACACTTAAAATCTGGTCCAACATGGAATGTGAGGCAAATGCCATGTAGTCCTGGTCCTCCTCTTCTGACTCCCCAAATCGAACTCAGGCACTTCATCATTCGGAACGGGTTCAGCAGTGCTAGACTGACCGGCAGAAGTCATTGCCATCTTCTTGCCCTTGGTCTTGATGATGATGTCCTGCCATGATATTTTATATATGTCCCCATGTTGATCTTTAACTCATATGTGGCACTTTCTGGGACTCCATCCTTCTTCTGGAGGGCAGTGATGATGCTTGGAAAGACAATTAACTTCAGATTTGCCCCGTCTTGCATATTGATCTGGCCTGCATCGAGAATGGCCTACATGATGACTCAACCTATATCAATCCTCATCTGCTCTTGGATGTAACTAAGCAAATCAATATGGGGCTCTAAAACTGTTATCTGGTAGAGGGATGGCAAGAGGGAGAAGGTATTGAAGATGTTCTAGAATGCCAACCCTCAAGGAAGATCTGATTGTTTTATCAAGTGGCCAGACTCCCAAACATCATCATCTGTTCCTCTAAGTGCCTTGGCCAAACTTGCCTTAGTGTCATGCGTGATCTTATATCCTTTATTGAGATCTGGGTAGTTCGGGATACTGAAGTGGGTGTTGATCTTACTGGCGCTGATCGTAACCTGCACCTCTCTCACCAACACTGCCCCATTAGCCTTAACTACCTCTAGGACCATGCTAGCATTGAATTCTCTAACCAAAGTGGAATTTACGGTCCCCGAGACGCTGACATAGTTCTACCACCCTTGCTGTGCCATGGTTGCATGGACCGTTATATCCTTCAGCTCTATGAGGTGAATGCCTCTCTTATAAATGAACTGGGATTTACTAAGCTTAGCCATTCTTTTCACAAAATCTAGGTTTCGCACACATTGTGACGGACCTCTGGATGACGATCCGACATATTTTTTTCCCAACGGGAGTGGACTTTTTATTTTTCTTAGGCGGCATATTATGAAATGTGGTGCTTGAGTTCTGCAAAAAAAAAAAATCCAAAAATCAGTCCAAATCCATAACCACGCTTAGTTCTAACACTTCAAAGATTGCAATAAACTCATTGGCATTTTTAGCAACTCAGTTCACTAGTTCAAATCAAGCAAACTATCAACAATTTTTAGCAAACATTTTCAAGAACAAAAGAAATTTTACCAACCTTTAACCAAAATTTGAAACATAGCACATGCAAATTATAAAAACAACTTAAGCACACCCCATTAACATCCTACATTTGAAATCCTATGAAGTTCAAGCTACCACATTCACTTCAAAATCTCAATTTCAAAATTTCATCAACACCTACATCAAACCCACACACAAATTTGCTTAAACAATCAATAAACACTACAATCAAATTTTTTTGTGTGATTATGGTCTACAAAACCATTAGAGACTCAAAATAGTAAGTCTAAGAACAAACCCCCAACTTTGGAAACCTAACCCCAAAATGTTCATGAAACTATTCCCTAATTCGTTTTGACTGGAAAGAGATTAACCTAGGGCTTGATTCCAATGAAGAAAATAGAGAGAGGAGAAGATACATACAGATCAAGTTCTTAGAAGAAGCCTTGATTGGGAGAGATTTTGAAAAAGTGAGATAGAGAGAGGGAATGAAAGAAATTGTCAATGTTTCAACCGAAATATTCATTTTTTATAGGTTTACACGGTACGTCAAGTAGTATGGCTTGACGTGGCGTACATCGTGAATGTGATATTGTTAGGTTTTAGTTTGTGTAGGCATGAATTCCATATCAAAATGATGTTTACTTGTATTGACTTAACTGTTTAGGTTCATGATGATTCAAGCTTCAAGGAAGAAGAAACAACAAGTCAAAGCAAGTTCTAAGTCTTCAAAGAAAAAGGATGCAATTTGGTTCTACAAAGGTATACTAAGACCTTATCTTTCTCTTACAAGGCTTAGGCACACACACACATATCATACATCTGTGTCCCTGCATCATTGTGCACCTTTATAGGCACACACATATAATTCATTCATTTGTGTCCCTGCATCGTTGTACACCATGTATAAAACATTCACACACTTAAAGATGAATGCTCATGCATTGGTTTGAACATAACATGTTTTGGAATATGCATGATTGGAAACTATCTCTATGTAGTTTGCATTCTAGTGTGAATTATGTTTACGTGTATATATGTTTGTATAACATGGATATTGAACTTGGATTTAATCTTAAATCATTCTTGATTGAGTTTCAGTCATTTCGGTTACTCATACTATTGATTTCAAGTTCTAAGTCAAAAGATACTACACTTTCAACTCATGTTTCATACATTGTCTATGTCTTCATATATCGAGTCGAATTATTATTTTCTGGGTTTAGTATCTTATTTGTCCATGTCTGTATGAGAGTTATAGTTTGTAATCTACAAACAGATTC
Organism: Dipteronia dyeriana; assembly: GCA_032871835.1. Lineage (NCBI taxonomy): Eukaryota > Viridiplantae > Streptophyta > Magnoliopsida > Sapindales > Sapindaceae > Dipteronia > Dipteronia dyeriana. The sequence continues at coordinate 112,815,366 of CM065300.1, read as the reverse complement.
GAATGCCGAGTTCGAAGGCCGGAGAACGGTTGAAGAACATGAAGGGAGCGCGAGAGGAAAAGATTGCATCCTATCAATCTTTCCCGAGATGGCGCGTGGCCATCTCGGGACAGAATGCTTGCTTCCCCGAGATGCCCATGCGCTATCTAAAGTAGTATGCATTCTAGGGCTCTTAAGGGTGTTTTGGTTTTTTCATAATTCATTCTTATCCCTCTCCTTTATAATCTTTTTCCCTGTCACATTTCATTCTAAGAAGAAATTCAAATTAAGTGTGCAGAATTTTCTCTCTAAATTTTCTCACCTTTCAAACACCATAACTTCTTCCTTTGAACTCTGATTTGAGTGATTTGAAGTTAAGAGTGTTCATCTATTCATCTTCCATCTTTTATTTGAAGGTTTGAGTTTATTTTTCTGCTGTTATTGGTGTCTAATCATATAAAAAAATGGACTGCACCTAGATCAACTAAGGTATTGATTTTCTCTCTAAGTTTTCGTTTAAAACCTGGTAAATTGCCTTGAGTTTTCTTCTTCTACATATATTTGTATATTGTGAGTGTTTTGATTTGTGTTTTAAGCACTTTCAAAGCTAGATTGAATTTCAATTGAAATCATACATGTTGAGTTAGGTTTTGATTTTGCCTATGTTATCACATGTTTGGGATTGCATTGTGCTAGCTTTGATTCTAGGACTATTTTATGATCTTTGATTGATTGATCTTTAATTCTCACATAATACATGTGCTTATGTTCTTTTGAGCTATTCATGTGATTTGTTGAATCTATGATTAGGAATATGCTCTAGAACTTTTGCTTAAATCTATTTGACATTGTCATATGATTTTAGCATGTTTTAGGTTTTTTTGATTTAAACTTGATCTTGTGATTTATTGATTATATCTTGTGATTCAAGTTTAAATATATGTATGTATCTAGGTTTTGATTAATGTTGATCATGTCTTACATAATCAAGATTGATTACACATGCATGGTAAACTAGACTATATGTGATTTGTGCTTTCATGCTCATGTCTAGTATTTTCCATAGGATGTGTTGATCATAGCATTCTATGTTGCGTGCTTTGTTTGCATTTTGCATTCATGATCACCTAGATATCTTATGAATAGGAAGTCTTGACAATAGGTGTGAGACCTATGGTTTTGAGCATGTAGTCATGGCATGAGGTGTGAAGCCTCGAATTGTCAAGCAGGGAAGTCTTGGCTAGAGGTGTGAATCCTTGGATAGTCATGCAAGAAGTCTTGCCTAGAGTTGGGAGAACTCGGATAGGTGAGCAATGAAGTCTTGACTAGAGTCGTGAGGACTTAGTTGAGCAAGAAGTCTTGCCTTGGGTCGTAAGGATCCTGATAAGGTGAGCAAGGAAGTCTTGACAAGAGGTGTGAAGCCTCGGATTGTTGAGCATAGGGTGACAACTTCTAGAGTAGGATAGAAGGGTGGTTTCTAGGTAAAGAGGTCACCTGAGAGATTGTACTTGTCTTATCTACTAGTGGATTTTGTTTGCCGGTGGCTGCTAGCCCGTGGATGTTTCCTCTTCGAAGGTTTACCACGTTATATCTTGAGTCAACTTTTCTCTATCCTTATCTCTTTAATATTTGTATTGTGGATATAACTCTTTATGTATGTTGACTTCCTTTCTATAATGTAGATTGTGTATGTGTTACAATTACTTGTTTGTATCATATTTTACTTGTGTTTATTGATTAATTGTCTTTAATTAATATAAATATTTTGATACAAGCAATCTAGAGGGACAAACTTTTGTTTGTTTCTAAGGGAGTCGAAAAAGGTGTCTAACCTATTCACCCCCTCTAGGTTAGCCTTGAGCATTTAACCGTGATTGTATTTTTAGATATAACCTTTGCAGTGACGCATTCCTTTTAGTAGCTCAGGTGTCGATTCGCGTGTGGTACACGTACCGCGTGGCTCACAGAACTTCCTCTTCATTTCCATAGGATGTGTTGATCATAGCATTCTATGTTGCATGCTTGTTTGCTTTTTGCATTCATGTTCACCTAGATGCCTTGTGAAGAGGAAGTCTTTACAATAGATGTGAGACCTATGGTGTTGAGCAAGAAGTCTTGGCAAGAGGTGTGAAGCCTCGGATTGTCGAGCAAGGAAGTCTTGGCTAGAGGTGTGAAGCCGTGGATAGTTGAGCAAGAAGTCTTTCCTAGAGTTGGGAGAACTCGGATAGGTGAGCAAGAAAGTCTTGACTAGAGTTGTGAGGAATTAGTTGAGCAAGAAGTCTTGCCTTTAGTCGTGAGGATCCGGATAAGGTGAACACAGAAGTCTTGACAAGAGGTGTGAAGCCTCGGATTGTTGAGCATAGGGTGACAACTTCTAGAGTAGGATAGGAGAGTAGTTTCTAGGTGAAGAGGTCACTTGAGAGATTGTACTTGTCTTATCTACTAGTGGATTTTGTTTACCGGTGGCTGCTAGCCAGTGTATGTTTCTTATTCATAGGTTTACCACATTATATCTTATGTCAACTTTTCTCTATCCCTATCTCTTTAATATTTGTATTGTGGATAAATATCTTTATGTATATTGACTTTCTTTCTATAATGTAGATTGTGTATATGTTACAATTACTTGTTTGTATCACACTTTACTTGTGTTTATATAATGATTAATTGTCTTTAATTAATATATATATTGTGATACAAGCAATCTAGAGGGACAAACTTTTGTTTGTTTCTAAGGGAGTCGAAAAAGGTGTCTAACCTATTCACCCCCCTCTAGGTTAGCCTTGAGCATTTAACCGTGATTGTATTTTCAATTGGTATCAAAGCAGGACACTAGATTGCACTTATTGTGAGTCCGGGGTGATACGTTCATGGTTTTTGTAAGGCCTTTGAAGTCATGGGTTTACAAGATGATGTAATGGCGGAAGGAGCCTCAAATACTAGGCCATCATTACTTCGTGGCACTAACTATGGGTATTGGAAGTTGAGGATGAAAGCCTACATCCGCTCTATTGATGAAAGGGCTTAGATGGTTGTGGAAGAAGGTTATATTCCTTCTACCAAGGTTTTAGAGGACGGAACCAAGATACTCAAGCCAAGGAGTGAATGGACAACAAATGAGTTTGAGGTTCCTAAATGGCACCATCGTGCTATGAATGCCATCTTTGAAGGTGTTGATGGGCATCAATTCTCTTACATTCAAAATCTTGAATCCATAAAGGAATCTTTGGATACTCTCCAAGTTACTAATGAAGGAACCTTAGCGATGAAGAAATCAAGGATTCAAATGTTGGCATCACAATTTGAAGGTTTAAGTATGGGTGAGGAAGAAAAGTTTAAAGACTTCCAATTCTGGCTTCTTAATATTGCTAACCAATGTCAAGCACTTGGAGTACCTATCTCAAAATAGGGTTTAAATTGGAAAATCCTTAAGTCTCTTCCTAAGAGATTTAAATCAAAGGTGACGGCCATTAGATAAGTAAGGATGTGGATAGTATGAACATCGATGAGTTGCTTGGGTCTCTCCCAACTTATGAGAAGTGCTTGAAGCCAAAGATCAAGAGTAAAGGAATCGCTCTCAATGCTATTGAGGAGGAGAGAGATGATAAAAATGAAGAAATGGCACTCTTGGTTAGAAGGTTCAAGAAGTTTCTAAAGAAGAATGCCTAGTCTAAAGGCAAGTCTTCTAAGGAAAAAGGAGTCAAGAGAACATCATCTCCAAGGATTGTGAAGGATAGTCAAGCCATGAACAAAAATGAGGTTCAATGCTATAATTGTAAAGGTTTTGGTCACTTTGCTAGTGAGTGTACCAAGAAGCCATCTAAGAAAGACAAGAAAAGAAAAGTGTTGGCAGCTACTTGGAGTGATGATAATTCTAGTGACAATGAGAGCTCTAGTAGTGAGTCTTCAAGTGATGAAGAGTTGGTGAGCAACTTTGTAGCTCTAACAGCTTCTCATTCTTCACTAGGTGTTGGTAGTACAATATCTTTGAACAAGAACCTTGATGCAAATCATAATGGAAGCTCTAGTTCCATTCCTACTAATCTTGAGTTGTTGAAAAAGATAAAAAAGCTTGAAGAAGCTAGAGACAATGCTCAAAGAGAAGTAGTTGAAAAGGATGATTTGATCAAGAAGCAACTACATGAGTTTGTAGTTGTTAATCGTAGACTTCTTGGTGAGAAAGGTGATATTATGAAGAAGTTTGGAGAACTTGAAATGATAAACCTTGAGAAGGATAATGTGATATCTTCTTTGAAGAAGAGAGAACAAGAATTGATGGAAGAGATAGACACGGCTAAGGAGGCTATCAAGGACTTAGAAAATGATTCAGTTAGTGTGTCTAGTGTTAGGAATCTTGTTAACTCTTATAGTGGTGAAGACGACTTGGTAGTTGAAGAGGAGCTCTTGGAAGCACCACTTCCTACACACTATGATGAAGTTGTGATTGATAAAAAACCACAAAAGAAGAGAAGATCAAAAGCCAAGAAGAAGTTGGCAAACAAGGTATTTTTGCAAACTCCTAGTGAAGCTAGTTCAACTCCAAAAGGTATAATCGCATCCTTTATTCCAATTTGCAATTATTACAACACAATAGGTCACATTAAGCCTAGGTGTTATAAATATATTGAAAAATGCAAATTAGGAAATGAATCTAGGGATAAAGAGATTAAACTTCAACTTGAACATGCTAAGGCCTTGAAAGTTGAGAAACATGATAATATTGCTAAGCATGAGAAAAAGTTATGGAGTATAAAGAATTATAATCTTGTTCAACTTGACAAAGCTTGTGTTGAAAATGTTAAGGAAGAGTGTGTTAATGATATTCTTGTTAATCAAGTCATTGAAGGACTTTACTCTAGATTTAACATTGTTGCCAAGGATGATATTGGAAATGTTTGTGTAGGTACACCCAAGAACAAGTGGTTCAAGGGTGAGTGCTCTTATCACTAATATAAGAAGAACATGTGAGATAGCTTTGAGGCTATATATCAATTGTGTTGAGAATTCTTGCTTGCTAGCTTTGAATACTCCATGTATTGATATGAACTTGGTTATCTCACATCATGATTGTTATGATTGTCAAAATTTGTTGATTAACTTTGAAGAAGTTCTTTTGTTATATGTGTTGATAGAGTTGAGATATTATGCTTTTTATACTCTTGTTGTGAAACATCGTCAACTTGAAGTCATGAGGACATTCAAGGCAAGAGTGCTCATAAAAAGGGCGGAAGTATGATAGTTTGTGAATATAATGTGCAAAAAGGTATCTCTATACTCTAATGCATATTCTCTTAGATATTCATCTTTTGACTCAATTTTTGACATACATCCCATAGCATGTCATACTAGAGAATTTTGTATAGCATATATATGGTTCTCATTGACATTTGCTTTTTTAGAATCTAATAGTGATATTGTTCACATTGATCCTAATATTGATGATTGTTTGTGTATGGTATATTTAGTGGCATTACGTTTGAAAATATGAGCTTCATATTCTTTGAAAGCTACTCATTAGAGAAGTAATGATCTTGAATAAGTCTCTACTTATTGCTCTTAGATCATGTGCTTATGAGCCATAAATCTTGGTTTTCTAAAAATTTGCACTATGTTTCTCTTATATGTTTTGCTAGTAGGTTGAGTTTACTAATATGTAAACATTGGATACACCTTGAAGTTTTTGTGCTTAAGTACATTTAAAATGACTTTTGGTTAGTATCCATTTTGCTTCGGCAATTACAAAGAACTCAACAAGCACCTTCATGAAAAGGGCTACACACATTGGTTGTGAAAGCTACCCAATGTTGGAAAGAGCTACACCATTGTGATGAGTAAAAGCCGTCATGAAGTAAATTTTGTTTATGTTAAAAAAATGGAAATATCAAAGAAGTGTTAAAATGAAATCATAAAAAAAAATCTTTGATTCAAAGCCTAAAAAGAAAAGGAGGAAGGCTTAAAAAAGAGTATAGTTGAAAATCAAATATCCTCGGGTTGAAAAATAGAAATGGGATGACGAGTCACATGCACACACATGCTCATGTGTTGAAATCTATTCTCTTAATAGCAAAAATTTCGGATGATAATCGGTTTGACTTTTTATGGAAAAAGCTTAAGATGAATAGTTATTGGAAATTGTTTGCATGTTGATTAATAAACTACTTCTTGATATATATTTGAAGCATATCTCTCTCACAAACACTTTGTTTATGAGTATGATGATATCTTTGCAATTGTTGAAGAATTATGAGAGAACTTGAAAAATCTTTGTGTATCTCTCTTACCATATGAAGCTTATTTTGTTGATATTTCTTCAAATTGCTTGAATGTGTGATTGTGTGAATATCCTTGTGAACCTTATGCTATCATGAATCTTAGTTATAGCATTTATTAAGGGGGAGCATTGTATGCTAGACATTGTTCTCTTTTATGATAAGTTCACATGCTTTATTTTGTTACATGTTGGCATATTTTAACTTAATGATACTTGTAAGATATTACTCACTATCTTTGTCTTGCATGATGATTCATTCTTAAGTCATATGTCATTGTTTAATATATTTCTGACTAATAAGCTTGTTTTATCTTTTACTCATTTTTTGTATGTATATAGCATCTTATTTCACAAGAACAGATGGGAAGAACTAAGGTTACCAGAAGTGGAAATCATTCGAATCCCATTGTGAAATCCAAGTCTACCTCAAAGGGATCCAAAGCTTCAAGGTCAAAGGATTTAGGGATCTTTGCAACTAAAAAGATATTTCAAGAAAGAGGTATTGACTTAGGTAAATGTAAAGATTCTTATGTTCTTAAATGCATTAAGGATAGAAATTGGGAATCTTGGGTGAACAAGCTAGGAAAAGTGAATGACACTATTGTTAGAGAATTTTATCATGAATATAGAGAGAGTGTCACCTTATTGGATGCTTTGATGGAGATTAGGGGTGTTGTGTTTAGAGTTAACCCGTTAAACATTAACAAGTTTCTTGGGTTATCTAGTGATATTGATTCAAACTTTCTAGATGTTGATATCATTGAGAATCTTAATATCATGGGTAGAACTCTATGTGACAATGCTTCTTTTGAGTGGAAAGGTAGAGCATATATTAGTCAACATGAGTTAACTAAGGCAAGTGGATTTTGGCATCTTTTTATTTGCACAAATATTATTGGATCTTCGAATTCAACTGATTTGAATAAAGACAAGATCAAAATAGTATATGCCTTGGTGACTAATCAACCTATAAACCTTGGAGATTTGCTTATGTTTTACTTAGACAATGCAGCTTTCTCAACTAGAGGAGACAAGAAGCTTGCATTACCGGGGTTTATAACTTCTTTGTGTTTAGCTCGTGGTGTTCAAAGTAGTGGAGATGATATGTTGGTACAACCCTTGGAAAAGTATAGTGATAAACGTGTGTCATACATGTCATATAAGGATAAGGGTAAGACATGTGATACTTTTGGACTATTTAGTAGTTCACAAGTTGATTGTCAAGAAACTAGCATAAACATTCTTCCGGATTGGGCTTTACATTTGAAGAAGAAGGTTGATGAGCTTAGAGCTATAATTGAAAAACAAGATGCTAGAATAAAAGAGTTGGAGGACTGTATTGCATCAAGTTCAAGACCACCTCTCAAGCATTATGTTAGGTCAACTACACGCACATCTTTCTTTGGTGGATCTAGTAGCTAGTATTTGAGTCTCATGGTATGTTCTTACCTTTTGGCATTATATCATGTCAAAAAGGGGGAGAAAGAGTTGTTAAGAGTTGCTAGTTACTTAGTTTCTTTTTTATGTTGTTTTTGTGAACTTTTGAACTTTCAATGGCATGTAATAATTAGTCTTAAGATTCGGTTAAGAACTCCTGTATTTGGCATGTATTGATGGGGTGATACATGTATTTGTGGACATAATTGTATATTCTTATCCATATTATATGTTGCCATTTGTTGTTTTTCTCTTGTATATGCATTGTGCTTTGAGATGTTTTTTAGGTTGCTTCAAGAGAAGATCAAGATGAAGTTCAAGAGTTGGTAAAGATTAGTTATAGGAATCTTACTAATTGTAATATGAGGGAGTGATTTTGTGACCCATCTTCATTTTTATATTTGTAGTAAATGTATAGGTGTTTTGACATGGAATTAGCCAAAGGGGGAGATTGTTAGGTTTTAGTTTGTGTTGGCATGAATTCCATATCAAAATGATGTTTACTTGTAATGACTTAGTTGTTTAGGTTCATGATGATTCAAGCTTCAAGGAAGAAGAAACAAAGAGTCAAAGCAAGTTCTAAGTCTTCAAAGAAAGGATGTAATTTGGTTCTACAAAGGTATACTACGACCTTATCTTTCTCTTACAAGGCTTAGGCACACTTATACATATCATACATCTGTGTCCCTGTATCGCTGTGCACCTTTATAGGCACACACATACAATTCATTCATATGTGTCTCTGCATCGTTGTGCACCGTGTATAACACATTCACACACTTAAAGATGAATGCCCATGCATTGGTTTGAACATAACATGTTTTGGAATATGCATGATTGAAAACTATCTCTATGCAGTTTGCATTCTAGTGTTAATTGTGTTTGTGTGTGTATATGTTTGTATAACATGGATATTGAACTTGGATTTAGTCTTAAATCATTCTTAATTGAGTTCCAGTCATTTCAGTTACTCATACTATTGATTTCAAGTTCTAAGTCAAAAGATACTACACTTTCAACTCATGTTTCATACATTGTTTTCATCTTCATATATCGAGTCCAATTATTATTTTATGGGTTGAGTATCTTATATTTCCATGTCCGTGTGAGAGTTACGGTTCGTAATCTACAAATGGATTTGAATTCTTAGTTTGGATGCCAGAGAACGGTCGAATAACGCGAAGGGAGCGCCAGAGGAAAATATTGCATCCAAGCAATCTTTCCAAAGATGGCGCGTGGCCATCTCGGGACAGAATGCTTGCTGCCTCGAGATGCCCATGTGCCATCTTGAGCAGCATGCATTCTTGGGCTCTTAAGGGTGTTTTGGTCTTTTCATAATTCATTCTTATCCCTCTCATTTATAATCTCTTTCCCTCTCATATTTCATTCTAAGAAGAAATTCAAATCAAGTGTGCAGAATTTTCTCTCTAAATTTTCTTACCTTCCAAACACCATAACTTCTTTATTTGAACTCCGATATGAGTGATTTGAAGTTGAGAGTGTTCCTCTATTCATTCTCCATCTTTTCTCTGAAGGTTTAAGTTTATTTTTCTTCTGTTTTTGGTGTCTAATCATACAAAAATCGGATTGCACCTAGATCAACTAAGGTATTGATTTTCTTTCAAAGTTTTCTTTTAAAACTTGGTCCATTGCCTTGGGTTTTCTTCTTCTACATATATTTGTATATTGTGAGTGTTTTGATTTTTTTTTTTGCACACTTTCAAAGCTAGATTAAATTTCAATTGAAATCATACATGTTGAGTTAGGTTTTGATTTTGCCTATGTTATCACATGTTTGGGATTGTATTGTGCTAGCTTTGATTCTATGACTATTTTATGATCTTTGATTGATTGATCTTTAATTCTCACATAATACATGTGCTTTTGTTCTTTTGAGCTATTCATGTGATTTGTTGAATCTATGATTAGGAATATGCTCTAGAACTTTTGCTTAAATCTATTTGACAATGTCATATGATTTTAGCATGTTTTAGGTTTTTGTGATTTAAACTTGATCTTGTGATTTAGTGATTATAACTTGTGATTCAAGTTTAAATATATGCATGTATCTAGGTTGTGATTAATGTTGATCATATCTTACATAATCTAGATTGATTACACATGCATGATAAACTAGACTATATGTGATTTGTGCTTTCATGCTCATGTCTAGTATTTTCCATAGGATGTGTTGATCATAGCATTCTATGTTGCGTGCTTGTTTGCGTTTTGCATTCATGATCACCTAGATATCTTATGAATAGGAAGTCTTGACAATAGGTGTGAGACCTATTTTTTTGATCATGTAGTCATGGCATGAGGTGTGAAGCCTCGAATTGTCAAGCAGGGAAGTCTTGGCTAGAGGTGTGAAGCCTTGGATAGTCAAGCAAGAAGTCTTGCCTAGAGTTGGGAGAACTCGGATAGGTGAGCAAGGAAGTCTTGACTAGAGTCGTGAGGACTTAGTTGAGCAAGAAGTCTTGCCTTGGGTCGTAAGGATCGGGATAAGGTGAGCAAGGAAGTCTTGACAAGAGGTGTGAAGCCTCGGATTGTTGAGCATAGGGTGACAACTTCTAGAGTAGGATAGGAGGATGGTTTCTAGGTAAAGAGGTCACCTGAGAGATTGTACTTGTCTTAACTACTAGTGGATTTTGTTTGCCGGTGGCTGCTAGCCCGTGGATGTTTCCTCTTCGGAGGTTTACCACGTTATATCTTGAGTCAACTTTTCTCTATCCCTATCTCTTTAATATTTGTATTGTGGATATAACTCTTTATGTATGTTGACTTCCTTTCTATAATGTAGATTGTGTATGTGTTACAATTACTTGTTTGTATCACATTTTACTTGTGTTTATTGATTAATTGTCTTTAATTAATATAAATATTGTGATACAAGCAATCTAAAGGGACAAACTTTTGTTTGTTTCTAAGGGAGTCGAAAAAGGTGTCTAACCTATTCACCCCCCTCTAGGTTAGCCTTGAGCATTTAACCGTGATTGTATTTTCAGATATTACCTTTGCAGTGACGCATTCCTTTTAGTAGCTCAGGTGTCGATTCGCGTGTGGTACACGTACTGCGTGGCTCACAGAATTTCCTCTTCATTTCCACGCAGTACATGTTGCGTTACGCGTACCACACAACTCAACAGTGCTCATCTGGAAGCCATACACGGTACGTGTTATGGTACACATTTCCTTCTTTTACGGTTTTTGTACCGAGTAACTCGTCAGTGGTTTCTGCTGTTCATTAACACGGTATGAAATGCGGTGCAGGTTTTTTTCTAACACGGTATGAGTACAACTTTTTTTTGGATTTACAGAACTGGTTGCTCACTTCTTACGGTTTTCTTCCTAGAATCTAATCCTTCATGCCTACACACCTGTACCTTTTCAAAACTCATAAAATCACATCAAATGCAAGGGAAAATGTGGGATTCCTTATTCTAAGACATAATGTTACATTACTCGATTCCGAAAGCTTAAATTAAGCTAAACGCTAAACTACTATTTACTACTATTGTACCTTTCCTTTACTCTCAGGTGGGGTCTCAAAGGCTGATTACCTTCATGATTTGTTCCACCTTATGCTTCTAATAGATTTGCAATCTTTATCCATTTACCTTGAAGCTTTTCCTTACATCAGTCTTGATCTCAATTGTTCCATACGGAAAAACTCGTTTCACAGTATATGGCCATGTCCATTTATTCTTCAACTTTCTAGGGAAGAGACGAAGTCTTGAATTGTACAATAAGACTTGATTTCCCATATGAATTTCCTTCTTCACCAACTGATTGTCATGCCATTTCTTACTCTTCTCCTTATAAATTCGGGCATTCTCATAAGCATCTAGGTGAATTTTGTCTAGCTTATTCAGCTCACCTCTTTACACCCGCAACTCTCATATCAAAGTTCAGTGCTTTTACCACCTAAAAAGCCATGTGCTCTAACTCAACTGGGAGGCAACATGCCTTCCCGAACACCAACCTGAAAAGAGACATGCCAATTGGGGTCTTGAAAGCGGTTCTGTATGCCCATAACATATCATCGAGTTGTTTTGCCTAATCTTTTCTCAAAACTCCCACAGTCTTCTTCAGAATAATCTTGAGCTCGCGGATCGAGATTTCAGCTTGCTCGTTTGCTTAGGGATGGTAAGGAGTGTTCACCCTATTTTTTACACCGTACTTCAACTGCAATGCTTCAAATTACCTATTATAGAAATGTGAGCCTCCATCATTCACTATTGCACTTGGTGTGCGGAACCGTAAGAAGATGTTTCTCTTTGAAATATCAGTGACGGTCTTTACATCACTTACTGGAGTGGCTACAGCTTCGACCCATTTGGACACATAGTCCACTGCTACTAATATGTATTGATTCACGTGCAAACTTAGGAAAAGGACCATAAATTTGATACCCCACACATTGAATAACTCCACCTCCAACATAACATCCAATGGCATTTCATTCCTCTTACTGATGTTCCTATTCTTTGGAACCGGTCTCATGCTTCAACAAAGCTTTTAGCATCATAAAAATGGGTAGGCCATCAGAAAACTGACTGAAGAATTTTTCGTACTGTTCGGATTCTACCAAAATGTCCCCCACACTTTATGGAGTGACAATGGCCTAAAATGCTACTCATTTCCTCCTCTAGTACGCACCTTCTTATCATTCCATCATCATAAGTTCGTAATAATAAGGGCTCATCCCACAAGTACCACTTAACCTCATGCAAAAATCTCTTCATTTACTGGTAGTTCATGTCTATTGGCACCACATAACTTGCCAAGTAGTTCTTATAGTCGGTAAACCATGGAACCATTAGGTCTTTCATAGCAAATGGTTGTTCATCTGGAAACCGTTCATTGATTAGAATTACCACCTCTTTCTTCTCATCTCTCTCTAGCCTGGAAAGGTGATCTGCTATAAGGTTCTATGTTCCTTTCTTGTCCTTAATTTTCAAGTCGAACTTTTGTAAGAGCAACATTCATCTTATCAACCGAATCTTGGCATTTTTTTTGTTCAATAAATACTTGATGGCTACATGATCGGTGTATACGAAGACCTTCGATCAAGCTAAATACAATCTGAATTTGTCAAAGGCAAACATTATGGCTAAAAGTTCCTTCTCCGTTACTGCATAGTTGACTTTGGCATCATTCATAGTCTGGCTCGCATAGTAGATCATATGAAGCATTTTCTCTTTCCTTTGGCCCAAAATTGCACCTATTGTAAAATCACTTGTATCACACATTAGTTCGAACGATAAACTCCAATCTAGGGCTGAAATTATTGGAGCTGAAGTAAGCTCTTTCTTTAATAGGCCAAAAGCCGTGTGACACCCTTCATCAAAAACAAATGGTGAATCTTTCATCAATAATGTGCACAAGGGCTTCAAAATCTTTGAGAAGTCTTTTATGAAACGCCTATGAAACCCAGTGTGCCCTAAAAACCTTATAATGCCTTTAACTGAAACCGGTAGAGGAAACTTATCAATCACTTCAATTTTTGCTCTAACAACTTCTACGCCCTGTCTTGAAATTCGTTGGCCAAGCATAATCCTTTCTTTCACCATAAAGAGACACTTCTCCTAATTGAGAAAAATGTTAGTTTCTTCACACATTTCCAATACCAATGTTAAGTTCTTCAAGCAGTTATCAAATAATGTAACGAAAATAGAGAGGTCATCCATAAAGACGTCTATAAATTTCTCCACCATGTCTAAAAAAGTAGCCGTCAAACATCTCTAAAAAGTTGCTGGAGCATTACATAACCCAAACAATATTCTTCTGTAGGTAAAGGTCTCATACAGACATGTAAATGTGGTTTTCTCCTGGTCTTCAGGATGTATCGGTATTTGGTCATATCCCGAATAACCATCTAGAAAGCAATAGTACTCGTGTCCCGCCAATCTTTCTAACATTTGATCGATGAACGGCAAAAAGAAATGGACTTTGAAAATTCCCTAAAGCGTGTGTCTAATAACTTAGAAGGGGGGGGGGGTGAATAGGTTTTAATCAAGTCAATCGCCAATTTTTCTTGATTAGTCAATATTCATAATTCACCCAACAAAATAAACTTACAACATCAAGTGTAATGTGCAAAAATATAAATAACACAAGATGTATACGTGGAAACCCTCCAAATAAGAAAAACCACAAGTTGCTAAGTGAGCCACACTCGATCGCCGAAATCAACTGTATGAGTAAACAGTTACACCCTCAAGTGATACTCGGACTCTCACTCTTAACAACCTCAGGCTATGGCCACTGCCACTAACCACTCTTGGTTCAATCCCTAGTGATATCCCTTGATCCACTACTCTTTGCGTGAGCACCTTCTACTATACCCCTCGGACCTTTTACATTGGATACCCGACCAATTGCTTGTCAACCTACCCTTGGTTGCAAGACTTTACTTGCTTGTGCAACTTCACTTAGAAGCCACAAGACTTTGACAATATGAAGAGTATATGGTCTAAGTGAACAATCAATGAATGCTCAATGCAAAATATGTTAGACCGAACATACAATGCTTAACTAGGTATAGATAATGCAATACAATAACCTAGTTATCAAACAATTCCTACATGCCCATACATAAGGACTCAACTAGATGCAAAAGGATTCTAGCAACCTAATTGTCAATAAAAGTCCAACCAACACAAGTTGTCACAACTTATAATCAAGGGCAATATTTTGCAATCAATAAATGCAATCAATGAGGCATACACATAAATGTTCATAAACTAGACTAGATGCACAAAGTCAACCTAATCATCAATTATGTATACATGAACATTCATGGATTAGCTATTTAGGCATAAATGACCTAATAATGCAAGCTATCACAATACAAACCCCAAACATGTCAAAACTTCAATAAATATGCAATTAATATGAAGAAATGCTAATCTAAGTAATAAATGACATGTCTTGGTAAGGTAGAACACTAAATGAACATTAATGGAGGTTCTACTTACCAATCAAAGAAAACCCATGCTTTGAATGATGCATGAATGCAAGATGAAGATGGGTTTTGGGTTTGGAGAGTCAAAAACAAAGCTTGAAGCTTTATCTCTCTAATGGAGGTTCTCTCGCTCTAAAAATGTATTCTTTGAGCTCTAAAGAGGTAAGGAAGAAGAAGAGAACATATATGTAAAATCCCTATATAAAACTTAGGAAACAAAATCCCGTCATGACCGATGTGCATACCGCTGGCCAGGCAAGTGTCTAGGCAGCTGTCCAAGCAGCATGGCACGGCTAGATATTACTGCTGCCTAGGTCGCTAGATTGGCATGTGCACCAAAAGTGGTCCAGACCGCGGTACACGCCTGACAGCTAAAAAGCTCAAGATTTGAGTGACCAAAAATATGACCAAACGATATGCAAACCTTTCGTATAATATACCGTTGGAAAGGTATGGAAGTCTAATTTCTAATACAATGTACAAAATATGATTTGGATTTTCTGTGGAAAACGTTATGTCATTTAAGTGACCAAAGGTTAGAAACCGACAATAACAGAGATGCCCTATTTTTGTGGTCACTTTGGAGATTTTAAAGCCAATCCAAACGGTCATGAAATATTACGAATATTATACCGTTGGAAAGGTATGGCTGTCTAGATTGTATAGAAATTTTCAAAACTCATTTTGAATCATTTTATAAATAGATATGGTCACAAGACCATACAAAGGTTAGTTATGAAAAATATTTAAATCATTGAAATACACTCTTTTGAAACTAGACACCTTACTCCATATAACGTAACCAACAGAAAAATGAGACCTTCTCATATTGTCACTCAACGCGCTAAAACCAACACACCATTATGCAAGTGCGAACACAACACAATACCACACTTAAATCTATAAATGAAGTGCAAGTGTTATTGTGAAGAGATGCACACATAAAAACAATATCAACACAAATGCAAGATCAATGAAGCATGCATGAGGTGTGTGTGTGCACCTAAACTCTTCAAGAGGTAAAGTCAAGTGAATATACCTTTTGCTCTTGAAGTCATGGAGATGCTTGGAAGCTTGCCAATAAGGATCTAAGCTACCCATTACATAATCATCCCCAATGTGGTGTGGTTTGTCATGAAATAAGCCAATCATAAAATCGAGGTCCTTAAAATCTCCCTGTTTGGCTATTTCATGACAAAACAACCACTCACAAAGCAATCCACAATTCAATAAAAAAATCTAGCTATTGTTCATGAGAGCCCATTCTACCTTACAGAAAGAGATACCTAATATTCTAAGTCTTCAAGGTCTTTAATCTCTTCGTAGATCATCATACCTACACACAATAGCAAGAAAGCACTTTCCAAGAACAAGTGCATGTGATGTGAACAAACATAAAAAGAAATTGCACTCAATAAAGCAATATAAACAAATGCGTTTGCAATGCCCTCCCTAAATGGGTTACTCTCTCTCATGATCTCTCCCAAAAGCATAACCAATGCTTCCTCTGTATTTCTCAAGACTTCTCTCCCTTTTTGTCATGAGATAGGCAAATGAGCTCCCTCTATGGGGGTTGCTTTAGCAAAGAGAGCTATTGACACAATTATAATGCATAATCATATAAATGAACTTTATGCAACATAAGTAATTAAGAGAGATTCAAGGAGTTTGATTTAAAGAAAAATGTGTGACAATGATGCTTTGTAAGCAAGACATGTTGCATTCAAATCCAAAACAAATGGTATTTGGCAAAGCAAACATCAAAAGGGTTTCCAAAAGAATTCAAACCAATTTTTACCCTTTTGTCATAAGCAAACAAGACATAGTTTCAAAAAATTTAAAAATAAAGCAACTATATCAATCCTTAAAGGCAAACCAGGACATGAGCGACTATTGCACCCTTTTTTTTCGGATAATTATCTGTATGATAGTAGTCTTGTTTCACAATTAAGAAAAGAGAGAAGACTAATTTGGATATAAAATCCTTATTAATTGCATGGATACAAGATCCTTACTGATTAGTCCTCTCATTTGCACTCACAGACATTTGCATTAAAGCAATCAAACTCAATTCATGCATATCATTCAAGTCATTAAAAGCAAGTTTACATGTCATGGAGATAAATTATAGGTCATTCAAATGTACTTTCCCAATTAAATCTCCTAGTCCAAAATTGCATGTTTGAACATAAATATGATATGGATTGCAAACAAAGCAATGGTGCACACTTATTTAAAAAAACACATAAGCATATGTGCAACCAAGAATCTCAAGCCATTATCAAAAGAGCATAAACAAATAAACTTTTTGCATATAGCAAATCATGCAAGTTCGCTCTCTTTGCTTGAGCTCCCCAAATGGGGTCAAATCCAACCAAGTCAATGGAAGGCATGAGCCCCTATACACTTACCAAGTACATTGGACCTAGTTGAGTCTATGGGTGACATGTTAGCACAAAAGTATGCATGTTCATCCTTTTTAATCCAAATCCACTTAGGTGATATATTTTCATTCCTAGTGGTCATAGACATGTTTCTAGATTTCCTAGGCATATGCATATTGACCCTTCTAAGCCTATTCCTCTCTATCATGCTCTCAACTCTACATTTTTTAATGTACTTATAGCAATTTGGCCTAACATGCCCATCAACACCGTAAAAATGACAAGTAGGTCAAAATTAGAAGTCATACCATATCAATGGAAGGTCATTTGAGACTTGTCATGCATTTGATGTCGCCTTTGGTGTTGAGCTGGTTCTCTTCTTCTATGTTGTTGAACCGGATGGCCATGCTTACTTGGTTGAGTTTGCTTGGCTTGCCTCCTTGGTTGAGGAAAGCTTAGAGGTGGAGATCTTGGTTGTTGAGGATTAGCTTCATTATTCATTGGCATCTTCACTTGGCCATTCTTGGATGACTCTCCAAGATCAATCTTTCTCCTAAGACGTTGTGGAGGTGAAGCTTTCCTTTTGCCTTGAGCTTGAGGTTATTTGACCTTGACCTTCTTCAATTCTTCAAGTCACCTTATCTCTTTATCCTTGATAATCTTCAAGGAATTATTTTTCTTGGCTAGTTCATCCTTCATTGCCTTCATCCTTTGATGGCAATCATTAATCTCTTTCTCATACCTTGACACATCAACTGTGTCCACTTTCAGTGAGTCATCTAACTTGGTCCTTAGTTGAAGATTTTCCATCTTCAACTCCTTGATTTCTTCATTTTTCTTCTTCAAGGACCTTAGAAGACTTTCGATGAAGTCTTCATAATCAAACCCTTCACTACTCAAGTTCTTGGAGCTTGAAATTTCTTCATCGAAGCTTCTACCACTTGTGTCCTCATGGTAATCATCATCTAAGCTAGTTTCTTCAATGTCAACCTTGAGTGATGGGTGTCTTATGGCCGCTCTAGAGTTATCATCATGTCAAACGTACAAGTTTATATGATTCCTTTGACATCCCTCTAAACCCGAAGAGCGTTCTTCACTTTCACTACAAAAGTAGGCCTTTGAGTTTCCACAATCTCTGGAGATGTGCCCATAGCCACCACAATCAAAACATTAAAGCTTGATCTTCGAGGTACCTAATTTTTTATGTTCTTCTTTCACGGTACCTTCATGGATGACTCTTAAAATCTCCCAAGCTTCTCGAGCATCTCGAGTGGTTTGGATGAGTTTTGCTTGACTCTCACCCACTGCATAATATAAAGCACGGAGGCCCTTTGAGTTCCATTCGGCAGCCTCGAGTTCGTCAATTGTCCATTTAGACTTGGGCTTAGGCATAGAAGCCCCATTCTCTTGTGTCTCCATTGGAGGTGAATACCCTTCTTCCACAAACATCCACACATGCTCATCAAGGTAACACACAAAATCTTCCATCCTCACTTTCCAAGAGGTGTAGTTATCCTTGGTGAGCATTGGTGGTTCAGAGATCAAAGCACCCCCTACTCTCTCAAAATCACTCATGGTGTTTTGGGTTATATGAATGCAAATGTAATGCAATAAACAAATGCAAACAAATGCAAGACACACAAACAAGAGCCTGGATCTCCTACGTATGTCTAAGAACCTGTTCTGATACCAATAAAAAATTCCCTAAAGAGTGTGTCTAATAATCTAGAAGGGGGGTGAGTAGGTTTTAATCAAGTCAATTGCCAAATTTTCTTGATTAGTCAATATTCAAAAATCAGCCAATAAAATAAACATACAACATCAAGTGTAAAGTGTAAAGTGCGGAAATATAAATAACTCAAGATGTATACGTGGAAACCCTCCAAATAGGAAAAACCACGGGCTGTTAAGTGAGCCACACTCGATCGCTGTAATCCACTATATGAATAAAAAGTTAAAAGTTACACCCTCAAGTGATACTCGGACTCTCACTCTCGACAACCTCAGGCTATGGCCACTGCCACTAACCACTCTTGGTTCAGTAACTAGTGATATTTCCTGATCCACTACTCTTGGCGTGAGCACCTTCTACTCTACCCCTCAGACCTTTTACAATGGATACCCGACCAATTTCTTGTCAACCTACCCTTGGTTGCAAGACTTGACTTGCTTGTGCAACTTCACTTAGAAGCCACAAAACTTTAACTATATGAAGAGTATATAGTCTAAGTGAACAATCAATGAATGCTCAATGCAAAATATGTTAGACCAAACATACAATGCTTAACTAGGTGTAGATAATGCAATACAATAACCAAGTTATCAAACATTGCCTACATGCCAATACATAAGGACTCAATTAGATGATGCAAAAGGATTCTAGCAACCTAATTGTCAATAAAAGTCCAACCAACACAAGTTGTTACAACATATAATCAATGGTAATATTTTGCAATCAATAAATGCAATCAATAAGGCATACACATAAATGTTCATAAACTAGACTAGATTCACAAAGTCAACCTAATCATCAATTATGAATACATGAACATTCATGGATTAGCTATTTAGGCATAAATGACCTAATAATGAAAGCTATCACAATACAAACCCCAAACATGTCATAACTTCAATGAATATGCAATTAATATGAAGAAATACTAATCTAAGTAATAAATGACATGTCTTGGTAAGGTAGAACACTAAATGAACATTAATGGAGGTTCTACTTACCAATCAAAGAAAACCCATGCGTTGAATGATGCATGAATGCAAGATAAAGATGGGTTTTGGGTTTGGAGAGTCAAAAACAAAGGTTGAAGCTTTATCTCTCTAATGGAGGTTTTCTCACTCTAAAAATGTATTCTTTGAGCTCTAAAGAGGTAAGGAAGAAGAAGAAAACATATATGTAAAAGCCTTAAACAAACGGTGTTGTTTTGGACTTGGGAAACAAAATCCCGTCATGACCGATGTGCATACCCCTGGCCAGGCAAGTGTCTAGGCAGCTATCCAGGCAGCATGGCACGGCTGGATATTACCGCTGCCTAGGTCGCTAGCTAGGCATGTGCACCAAAATCTGTCCAGACCGCGGTACACGCCTGACAGCACAACAACTCAAACTTTGAGTGACCCAAAATATGACCAAACGATATCCAAACCTTTCGTATAATATGCCGTTGGTAAGGTATAGAAGTCTAAATTCTATGCCAATTTACAAAATATGATTTGGATGTCTGTAGAAAAGGTTATGGACATTTAAGTGACCAAAGGTCAAAAACAGACAACAATAGAGATGCCCTATTTTTGTGGTCACTTTGAAGATTTTAAAACGAATCCAAACGGTCATAAAATATTACAAATAATATACCGTTGGAAAGGTATGGGTGTCTAGATTGTACAAAAAATTTTAAAACGCATTTTGAATCGTTGTATAAAACGATATGGTCATAAGACCATACAAAGGTCAGTTTTGAAAAACATTTAAATCATTGAAATACACTCTTTTGAAACTAGACACCTTACTCCATATAACCAAACCAAGAGAAGAATGAGACCTTCTCATATGATCACTCAACGTGGTAAAACAAGCACACCATCGTGCAAGCGCAAACACATCACAATACCAAACTTAAATCTATAAATAAAGTGCAAGTGTGATTGTGAAGAGATGCACACATATAAACAATATCAACACAAATGCAAGATCAACAAAGCATGCATGAGGTGTATGTGTGCACCTAAACTCTTCAAGAGGTAAAATCAAGTTAAGCGAATATACCTCTTGCTCTTGAATTCATGGAGATGCTTGGAAGCTTGCCAATGAGGACCTAAGCTACCCATTACACAATCATCCCCAATGTGGTGTGGTTTGTCATGAAATAAGGCAATCATAAAATCGAGGTCCTTACAGACTTTTATAGTAGCATTACTCATTTTTTGGTAGTCAATACAAACCGTTCATCCTGAAATTTTCCGAACGGGAATCAATTCATTGGTGGTATTTTACACTACAGTGATTCCACTTTTCTTGAGCACCACCTGAATAGGGCTAACCCAAGGACTATCATATATCGGTATATGATCCCTACATCTAAAAGCTTCAAAAAATTTGTTGTTACAACCTCTTTCATGCTAAGGTTCAACCTCCTTTGGTGCTCTACTGTCGGCTTAAACTGCTCTTCCATCAGAATTTTATGCATACACAAGGATGAGCTAATTCCTTTGATGTCTGAAATAGACCACCCTATTACTTCCTTATGCTCTCTAATAACTCTAAAAAGCTTTCCTTCTTCCACCTTGTTCAAAAGAGATGAAAAAATCACTGGTAAGCTTGTTGGTTCTTCTAGGCAAGCATACCTTAAGTAATGAGGTAACTGCTTGAGCTCAAACAGTGGACGCTTCTCTATAGATTGAGGAATTCTTGGCTTGTTCCTGCCAAGGTCTTCAAACCTCTATCCTTTCTTGGTCTACCACACCAGTACTACATCTAAACTTACAGCATACTCTGATACTTTATCATCCTCATCTTCTTTAGTTCCACCATTAATAATGCAAGCAAGCAAAGATCCCTTCAATTTGTACTATCTTAGAACTTCTTCTATACATGTATCCATAATCTCTACTTATAAACAATCATGAACTAGATCCCACTTCTTCACCATTCTAGCCATATCAAAAAAACTTTCTCGTCATCGATCTTAAAGTCATCTTGTTATCCCTTAGGTCAATCATAGCTCCTAAAGTTTTCAAAAATAGCCTTCACAAAAGTAATGGCACTTATACATCCTCCTCCATGTCTAAGATCACAAAGTCTATTGGGAAGTACAATTTCTCTACCTTAACCAACACATCTTCCATCTCTCCTCTTAGATACTTGATTGATAGATCCGTTAGTTACAAGGTGATATTGGTCGGCTTCACTTCACCTACCCATAACTTCTGAAATATCAAGAATGGCATTAGATTAATGCTAGCCCCCGAATCAATTAATGCCTAGTTGAAATCCGATATACCAATGGTACAAGGGATGGTGAATTTCCTCGAATCCTTCAAATTCGGTGAGAGTTTGTTTTGTAGTATAGCACTAAATTCTTCCATCAAATTCACCATTTCAATCTCCCCTAGCTTCCTTTTGTTAGATAAAAGCTCCTTCAAGTACTTCATATAAGTAGGCATCTGTGCTAGAGCTTCTGCAAAAGGGATGTTGATGCGTAGTTTTTTAAATATCTCTAAGAACTTTGCAAAACTTTAAGCATCATTATGCTTTCTCAACCTTTGCAGATATGGAATTGGTGGAACATATGTCCTGACTTATTGAGGTGGTGGCGGATCACTTGATGTAGTTGGTATCTCACTTGATTAATCTTTCTTCAATGTCATTGGCTCCTTTCTTAATTCCTCATCCTCTTCAACCTCAATATCCTCACCATTTTCAATCACAACCTCATCTCTTACCCTAAAATCCTTTGGCAACATAACATTCTTTCCACTTATAAGTGTGATAGCTTGGCATTGTATCTTCGGGTTGGTGATCGTATCACTTGGCAAGGTACCTTGTTCTCTTACTTGTGCTCCCTTTGCTAGCTTGCCAACTTACACCTCAAGGTTTTTAATGAAGGCTTGGTTGTGTTGAGTGATTTGATCTATCTTAGAGTCTAGTTTCCTAAGTGTGGCATCTTCGGTGTCTATCCGGTTGTCTATCTTTACTAGGTATTTGGAGAGAAGATATTCAATGGTCAGCTTCTTTTCCACCTCAAAGCCATGATTTTGGTTCTGAAAACCAAGATTCTATTGGTAGGTAGCTTAAGGTTGCTGCTGGATTTCAAAATCAGGAGGTTGTCTCTGGTTCATATTTTGTTGTGGCTGTTATTGTTAGGTATCCTTCCAAGAGAAGTTGTGGTGATTTCTCCATCCTTGATTATAGGTGTTAGAATAGGGTTTATTCTGAGGGTTTTGGGTAACTTGTTGGTTGTTGAAGTTTTTGTTATATCCAACAAAAGCCACTTGATCTGAAGAATCTAAAGTAAAAGGCTTTCCAACTTGGCAATCGAAACTCATATGTGGTCCTGAACATAGCTCACAGTAAGCAACCATGGCATGGCTAGTCTCTGCATTCATCATATTCATTTGCTTAGTGAGCGTTTCAAGATGGGCCTTCACACTTGTTAATTCGCCAACATCAAGGACAACGAGACCCTTCTTCAGAAGTTGCCTTTCATCACCCCAATGGATATTGTTACTGGCCATTCCTTTAATGACCTTATATGCCACATCCGTCATCTTGCTCAGAAGTGACCCTCCTAAGGCAGCATCGATGAATTTCTCATTGGTTTCGTGATTCCATTGTAAAAGGATTGCAAAATCTGCCATTTTGGCAATCCACTATGTTGGCACTTTCTAGTCAATTCCTTGAATCTCGCCTAAGATTCATAGTGATTCACTTTATCGAATGCCACAAAGGAAGTGATGTCATTTCAAAGGTGGGAAGCTTTTCCCAGAGGAAAATACATGTTCAAACAATGTTGCGCCAACTGATCGAATAACTCGATAGAATCCAGAGGTAGTGATTGAAGCCATGCCTTTGCTCGGTCCTTCAAAGATAATGGAAACAAATTCAGCTTGATAAAGTATTCTTAAACTCCATTATACTGAAAGGTATCACATTTTTGGGATTATGCTCGATAGCAAGAGTATAATAATGTATTTGACAATCTTTTCATATTAATAAAGTGATGTCTAGTTTAACAAATCTTATATCATTTACAGTTTAATTATTATAATTGTCAAAAGTAAATAATCATAAGGTTAAATGACTATGAGAAAAGAAGAATTGTTCATACATCTAGATATGTATGAAGTAGACACAATTCTTTTGTTAGTATTGAATAATATTCACAACTTAAGATAAATGTTGGGCACATTTATCTTGTTAAAGTTGTAGATTCTTTTGCTAGCATTTGAGTTGGATCAATTGTGTTATGATGAGTCTAAAATCATCAAAGAGTGGTGTCTTCGGGCAAAAGAATCTAGTGCACTGGGTGTATTGAATTAGATCACAATGAAATACTTTATCTAGAAACGTCAATGGATAAAAGTTTTTCATTTGAAGACAATCGGAGAGTCTATCTCAATCCTGAGGTAAATGATGGACTTATGGTTGCAAGTGTTATCATTTGAGCTATCAATGAGTACGATTATATAGCATAGTCTATCCTCGATAGTTTGGTGGTATTCATTTGTTAATCGATAGAGGACTTTATTTATAGATATGGACATCATGACTCCATTTATTAAATGAGAGTAGAGCATCATCATATGGATGTTTTGAGGTATTGGATATTAAATCTTAACGTTAATTTTTCAATAGTGGTTTTCCTAGTTCTTTACGTTGATGATATACTACTCATCTGAAATGATGTAGGTGTATTGACATCAAAAAAAGAATGGTTAGCAAAAAAATTTGATATGAAGGACTTAAGAGAAGCAAGTTATATTCTTGGTATCCAAGTCATAAGGGATAGAAAGAATAAAATGATTGCATTATCCCAAGCTTCATACATAGATAAAATCTTGTCTAGTTTTTCCATGCAAGATTCCAAGAAAGGTATGTTACCTTTCACACATGGAATCAAACTTTCTAAGGAACAAGTTTCTAAGATTGAGCATGAAGAGCAATTCATGAGTAGGGTTCCATATGCATCGGCAATTGGGAGTATCATGTATGTAATACTCTGTACTATACTGGATATTTGTTTTACTATTTGCATAGTTAGTAGGTTTCAATCGAAGCCTGGTCCTGATCACTAGACGGCAGTCAAACATATTTTCAAGTATCTTAGGAGAACAAGAGATTATATGCTTGTATACTCTGGAGGGGATTTAATTCCCATTGGGTATACAGATTCTAATTTTCAGTCAGATTCTGACTTCAGGAGATCAACATCAGGATCTGTGTTTAATATTGAAGGAGGGGCAGTCATATGGAGGAGTATCAAGCAATCTTGTATTACCGTTTCCACCATGGAAGCTAAGTATGTTGCCACATTCGAGGCTGCTAAAAAGGCTGTCTGGCTCCACCAATTCTTGATTGACTTGGAAGTGATTCCTGATGCGAATAAGCAGATCACTATCTATTGTGACAATAGTGGAGTAGTGGCTAATTCGAGAGAACCAAGAAGTCATAAGAGAGGGAAACACATTGAAAGAAAGTATCACCTTCTGAGGGAAATTGTGCATATGGGTGACGTGACGATTACCAAGATCACGTTAGCAGATAATCTAGCGGATCCCTTTACAAAGGCTCTTCCACAAAAGAGTTTTGATGGGCATCTAGATAACATGAGGATGAGAGATATGACACATTTGCTATAAAGCAAGTGGGAGATTGTTGGGATTATGCTCGATAGCAAAAGTATAATAATGTATTTGATAATCTTTTCATATTAATAAAGTGATTTCTAGTTTAACAAATCTTATAGTATTTATAGTTTAATTATTATAATTGTCAAAAGTATGTAATCATAAGGTCGAAAAACTATGAGAAAAGAAGAATTGTTGATACATCTAAATATGTATAAGGTAGACACAATTCTTTAGTTAGTCTTTAATAATATTCACAACTTAAGATAAAAGGTTGGGCGTCTTTATCTTGTCAAATGTGTTATGATGAGTCTAAAATCATCAAAGTGTGTTGTCTTTGGGCAAAAGAATCTAGTGCACTGGGTGCATTGAATTGGATCACAATAAAATACTTTATTTATAACCGTCAGTTGATAAAAGTTTTCATTTAAAGAGAATCGAAGAGTCTATCTCAATCCTGAGATAAATGATGGACTTATGGTTGCAAGTGTTATCATTTGAGCTATCAATGATTATGATTATATAGCATAGTCTATCATCGATAGTTTGGTGGTATTCATTTGTTAATCGATAGATGACTTCATTTATATATATGGACATTGTGTCTCCATTTATTAAATGAGAGTAGAATATCATCATATGGATGTTTTGAGGTATTGAATATTAAATCTTAACGTTAAGTTTTCAATAGGGTCTATTGAAACATGGCTTCTGGACAAGTCAAAATATCCAAGTTCAAAATTTGGTCATATGAGTAAATATGGTAACTTGGAGAGCTATAGGCGGTATATGAGCCCTTGGCGATTACTGATATTATTCACGATGATACACTTTCTCCAATAAGGTTGTCTAGGGTATGAGTAAGAAATATTAACTTATTTTATCTTTGTTTAAGAGTTCAATTTTAGTTCTTTAGTGGAATGAACTAAAATTAATAGATTGAACCTAAGTGAATCATTTGTTGATTGTGATTGGGTTGTGTCTATTGGAGCTTAAATTTAGATAGCCCACTAAGATCCCCAATCCACACGAACTTGCATGGATCACTTGATATATTCTATTAAGGTCCAATGGATTTAATAAAATAAGAAAAATAATATATTGGCCCATATATATGTGTTGGGCGGCAAGGCTATATAAATAGCTTCATATATTATTTTTTATTTTATTATTTAATTAAATAGAAATTAATCAATTAATTATTTAATTAAAAGTCAAAATCTTTTTCCTAGTAGGAGATGGTCTCCTAATATTATACTATTGTTGGTAGTATAATTAATATTAAAGATTATATTTGATAAGTAGATAAATAATATGATTTATCTATCTAGTCAAATTAGGAAATCTTTAATATGGTTACAAATACTCTAATGAGTTTGATTAGGAGTCTTGGTATAAAGTAGAATTCTTCTTTGAAAATGATTCTTAGCTACCAAGTAAATCCATCTACGGAAAGAATTCTTGTCAACCAAGTAAATCCTTCTTAGGAGAGGATTTGTGATCATATATATATATATATATATATATATATATATATATATATATATATATCCGCTTTATGAATTCGGTCAACCCCATGGTTCTTAGAGTGAAAATTTCGGCCAACCTAAGTATTTTCTAAGAGAGAATTTTGCTTAGTAAGAGAGAATTTTGAGAGAGAAAAATTTAGTTTTTCACTCTAGACAAAATTCAATCAACTCTAATATATAGGGTGTGAATTCGGCCAGGAAGAGGAAAAGGGGGAACATTTTTATTTTTGATAGTACACTAGTATCCTTTACATCAAAAGGGTTCTGTGTACAAAATCAAATCGGGTTCACGCGAGTTTCAATCGAGTAGATTGATAATTCACAAGTGACCAGACGTTCTTGGATTTTCTCTTCGAGGATAATTGTAACTAACAAAGAAAAAGATTTTGTTTGTTTCCATCCTCAGGTATATAATTTAAAGAAAGGGAGTCCACACTCCTAGGTGATTCACATTCGTGATTGGATTGGAAGATCTTGAGGATTCAACTCGGCGCTTGTTCAATCATCACGAGAAAAAAGTACTACACTTTATACATACATCAATTAATCTAGGGTTAAGGTTCTGGTTATTAAAAAAGGGAAAAAATTTATTTATACTGAAACCCTAATTTATAAATTTCTCACATTTCCATGCACGATTTTCCCTAGACACATATCTCAGTGTAGCTCTGGAGATGCATATTCAGGTCTTCATGAGTCCGCCCATAAAACTGAACCGAGGCTGTTATCATCTGAATAAGAGCCGACTTGATCTCAAAGTTATTTACTGCAGCTATTGGTCTTCTAGTGGACGATACATTCTGATCCACCTTAGGAATAATTTAATCGTGTAGAGTCCTTTCATCTACTCCTACAGTATCAACTGGTTCTTATGCCACTTCTGGAGGAATTTGAACTATAGGAGGAATTTGATTAGGATTTGCCATCACTCTAGCCCTTCGTCGATTTCTCCATGTAGTTCCTTCGATATCCAGATCGAAATGCAGGTCTTGTGGATTGTTACTCCTTGCACCTTGGTGCATACAAGAGCAACCTGTCTGACAAGACATAGAAAGAAAATAAAAGTAACACGTTCAAACTAGTTCTAACCAAATATTTCTAATATCAAATTCCGCTTCTATCCCTAGCAGCGGTGCCAAAAATTGATCGTGTCAAACTATGCTTGTTGAGTCTCGCAATAGCTCGAGGTCGAAGGTGTAGTATAATGACAAGGTAAGGATCGTTACCACAGGGATAAAGGTTATGACTAATAGATTTCAAAGACTTGCATACTATTTGAACAATCTAAAAATATAAGTTTCCAAGATTTATATTAAGATAAATTATCTTAAACACAACACTAAATGAATGTGATAAAAACATGTTAGAACTCGAATCCCCTTCATCCATCCAATAAGACACTTAACTCTTATGACCTCTCATGTGTCATGCAAATGTTATGGGTCTGTATTTCTTAAAGTAATGTCTAATCTCTCTCTTGATGTTTTAGAGATAGAATCCATATATATCCGAAATCTCTCTCAAGTAATCCGAACAATATATATGAGTCCATTACGCATGTCGAAAAACAAATCGAACCCTATACACTAGTCTAGTGGTTCTAACACTTTCTAGTCAAGCATAATGAATGTTTATTTAAGTATTGTCAAATGCATCTCCTCTCGGTACATAGCGTTCAACCTTAGATCAATTATAAGATGATCAACCAAATAAAGTCTTTAAGCACTCAAAATATCTATATAACTCCACAAGAACAAATAGAGAAATCAAGAGACATTCACAAATAAATTAGCATCATCATGTTCTAGCACTACAATATTTAGCTCATTCTACACAAAGAAACCATAGATGAGCTAACATAAATACATTACATGAAAGAACACAAAGAAACTAAGAGAAATATAGTTAAAGATAAAGAATTAAGTTATAGAACTCCTTCTTTTCAAGCTTAAACTTCAATAGCTTCCTTGGTATGACCAAACCCCACCCTAACCGCTCCAAGCCTTGATGAACATAATCCAAAAACTCCAAGAGAACTTCAAAAATGTGGAGAAAAAGAACTTGTCTGGTGAGATTTAATTCGCAGATCTGCTTTCTCTCTCTACCCTATCTCTTCTTTTATATCCTCTCAAATCACTCATCTAGTTGTGGCCTAAGGTCCCAAAGACAATCCCTTTGCTCTAAGAGACGTCCATTCACCATATCCAATTAGGGATAAGAAAGGGGGACCCACAAGCTTTCACATGCTCTGTTCATGAAACAGATCATCAAATTTTATAGGTTCACACGGTACGTCACGCGGTACACCATGGTGTGGCGTACCGCATCGCTCTTCATATTGACTTGTAGTGATGAGATGCAGTACGTCACACTATACAAAGTTTCTATTGATGTGGTACGCGTACCGCGTGAAGAATCTCTTGCATGATCTCTTGGTAACTTTTGAGGTATGAGTTGTAGTTCGTGTACCGCGTGACAATAATCAAGGATCTTTTGATGACTTGCACGGTTTACCATGTTGTTGAAAATACAAACACGGTTAAATGCTCAAGGCTAACCAAGATGGGGGGTGAATAGGTTAGGCACCTTTTTCGACTCCCTTAGAAACAAACAAAAGTTTGTCCCTCTAGATTGCTTGTATCACAATATATATATATATATATCAATTAAAGACAGTTAATCAATATATAAAACAAGTAAAGTGTGATACAAACAAGTAATCATAACACATACACAATCTATATTATAAAAAGGAAGTCAACTTACATAAAGAGTTCTATCCATAGTAGTCAAATAACAAATACAAATATAAGAGATATATGGATAGAGAAAAGATGACACAAGATATAACTTGGTAAACCTCCGAAAAGGAAACAACCACGGGTTAGCAACCACCGGCAAATAAAATCCACTAGTAGATAAGACAAGTGCAATCTCTCAAGTGATCCCTTCACCTAGA
Organism: Dipteronia dyeriana; assembly: GCA_032871835.1. Classification (NCBI taxonomy): domain Eukaryota; kingdom Viridiplantae; phylum Streptophyta; class Magnoliopsida; order Sapindales; family Sapindaceae; genus Dipteronia; species Dipteronia dyeriana. The sequence continues at coordinate 112,785,482 of CM065300.1, read as the reverse complement.
AACTACCCTCCTATCCTACTCATGAAGATGTCACCCTCATGCTCAACAATCTGAGGCCTCACACCTCTTGTCAAGACTTCCTCGCTCACCTTTACGGATCCTCACGACCCTAGGCAAGACTTCTTGCTCAACTGTCTGAGTCCTCCCGACTCTAGTCAAGACTTCCTCACTTACCCTTCCGGATCCTCACAACCCTAGGCAAGACTTCTTGCTCAACTATCTGAGTTTTTCAGCCTCTAGTCAAGACTTCCTTGCTTGACAATCCAAGGTCTCCCACCTCTTCCCAAGACTTTCTTGCTCAAAAATATAGGTCTCACACCTATTGTCAAGACTTCCTTCTCACAAGGCATCTAGGTGATCATGAATGAAAAACGCAAACAAGCATGCAACATAGAATGTTGTGATCAACACATCCTATGGAAAATACTAGACATTAGCATGAATGCACAAAACAAATGTAGTCTAGTCAATCATGCATGTTTAATCCATCTAGATCATGTAAGATATGTTCAACATTAATTACAACCTAGATACATGCACAGATCTAAAACTTGAATCATAAGATATGTTCAGTTAACACATAATCAAGTTTAAATCTCATAAACCAAAAACATGCTAAAATCATATGACAAAGTAATTTAGATTAAAGCTAAAGTTCTAGAGCATATTCCTATTCATAGATTCAACAAAGCACATGAATAGCTCAAAAGAACACAAGCACATGTATCATTGTGAGATTTCGGCCAAAGAGAGCCTAATACATGTGAGGAACTATTTTTCACACAATCAATCAATCAAAGATCATCAAATAGTCCTAGAATCAAAGATAGCACAATACAATCCCAAACATGTGAAAACATAGGCAAAATCAAAACCTAACTCAATATGTGAGATTTCAATTGAAACTCAATCTAGCTTTAAATGAGTTCAAAACTCAAATCAAAACTATCACAAGACACATATATATGTTGAAGAAGAAAACCCAAGGCAATTGACCAAGATTTAAAAGAAAAATTTGAGAGAAAATCAATACCTTAGTTGATTTTTGTGCAATCTCGTTTTTGTGAGTTTAGACTCCAAAAACAACAATAAAACTAACTCAAACCTTCAGAGGAAAGATGGAGGATGAAAATACAAACACTCTCAACTTTGAATCACTCAAATCAGATTTGAAATGAAGAGGTTATGGTGTTTGGAAGGTGAGAAAATATGGAGAGAAAATTTTGCAATCAAGTTTTAAATTTCTTCTTAGAATGAAATGTGAGAGGGAAGGGAAATATAAAGGAGAGGGAAAGAATATAAGCAAAAAGACCAAAATTCCCTCCTTTGAAAATGCTTCCCCGAGATGGCACATGGGCATCTCGGGATAGCAAGGAGTTACGGCCGAGATGGCCACACTCCATCTCAGGCTTGCACCACTTGATGGCCTTTGGCCATGGTCTAACTACCTAGCACTCCTCTCGCATTCTTCGACCGTTCTTTGGCCTCCAAACTCAGAATTCGAATCCATTTGCTGATTACAAACCGTAACTCTCTCATGGACATGAAAATATAAGATACTCAACCCAGAAAATAATAATTCGACTCGATATATGAAGACAAAAACAATATATGCAACATGATTTGAAAGTGAAGTATATTTTGACTTAGAACTTGAAATCAATAGTATGAGTAACCGAAATCACCAGAACTCAATCAAAAATGATTTAAGACTAAAATTATGTTCAATATCCATGTTATACAAACATATACACATACAAACACAATTCACACTAGAATGCAAACTACATAGAAATAGTCTTCAATCATGCATTTTCAAAAACATGTTATTTCCATACCAATGCATGAGCATTCATCTTCAAGTGTGTGAATGTGTTATACATGGTACACAACGATGCAGGGACACATAGGAATGAATTGTATGTGTATGCCTAAAATGGTGCACAACGATGCAGGGACACAAATGTATGAATTGTTTGTGTGTGCCTAAGCCTTGTAAGAGAAAGATAAGGTCTTAGTATATCTTTGTAGAACCATATTGCATCCTTTCTCTTTGAAGACTTTGAACTTGCTTTGACTAGTTGTTCCTTCTTCTTTGAAGCTTGAATCATCATGAATCTAAACAACTAAATCATTACAAGTAAACATCATTTTGATATGGAATTAATGCCAACACAATAAAAAACCTAACAATCTCCCCCTTTGGCAAATTCCATGTCAAAACACCTATACATTTACTATAAATATAAAAATGAAGATAGGTCACAAAATCACTCCTCACATTACAATGAGTAAGATTCCTATAACTAATCTTCATCAACTCTTGAACTTCATCTTGATCTTCTCTTGAAGCAACCTATAAATCATCTCAATGCACAATGCATATACAAGAGAAAAACAACAAATGGCAACATATAATATGGAAAAGAATATACAATTAAGTCCACAAATACATGTATCTCCCCCTCAATACATGCCAAAGCATAAGAATTCTTAACCAAATCTTAAGACTAATTATTACATGCCATTGAAAGTTCAAAAGTTCACAAAAACAACATAAAAAGAAACTAAGCAGCTAGCATCTCTTTCTCCCCCTTTATGACATGAAATGATGCCAAAAGTTGAGAAATATACCACAAGACTCAAATACTAGCTATTTGTTACACCAAAGAAAGTTGTGTGAGCAGTTGATCTAACATAATGCTTGAGATGTGGTCTTGAACTTGAAGCAATACACTCCTCCAACTCTTTCATCCTAGCATCTTGTTGAACAACTATAACACTAAGTTCATCAACCTTCTTCTTCAATTGTATAGCCCAATCCGGAAGAATATTTGTGCTAATCACATGACTATCAACTTGAGAACTACTAAATAGTCCAAAAGTATCACAAGTCTTACCCTTATTCTTATATGACATGTATGACACACGTTTATCACAATACTTTTCCGAGGGTTGAACTAACACATCATCTTCTCTACTCTTAACCCCACAAGCTAAACACATTGAAGTTCCCGGTAATGCAAGCATTTTATCACCTCTAGTAGAGAAAGCCGCACTATCAACGTAATACATGAGAAGATCTCCAAGGTTTATAAGTTGATTAGTTACCAAGGTATACACTATTTTTATCTTGTCCTTATTCAACTCGGTTGAATTCGAAGATCCAATAATGTTAGTGCAAATGAATAGATGCCAAAATCCAATAGCCTTAGTTAACTCATGTTGACTAATATATGCTCTACCTTTCCACTCACAAGAAGCATTGTCACAAAGAGTTCTACCCATGATATTTAGATTCTCAATGACATCCACAACTAGAAAACTAGAATCTATATCATTAGATAGCCCAATAAACTTGTTAATGTTTTCCGGGTCAACTCTAAACACAACACCCCTAATATCCATCAAAGCATCTAATAAGGTGGCACTTTCCCTATATTCAAGATAAAACTCTCTAACAAGAGTATCATTCACAATTCCTAACATGTTCACCCAAGATTCCCAATTTCTATCCTTTAAGCACTTAAGAACATAAGAATCTTTACACTTACCTAAATCAAAGCCTCTCTCTTGAAATATCTTTTTTGTTCTAAAGATCCCTAAATCTTTTGTCCTTGAAGCTTTGGATCATTTTGAGGTAGACTTGGCTTTCACAACGGGATTCAATTGTTTTCCACTTTCGGTAATCTTAGTTCTTCCCATTTGTTCTTGTGTTATAAGATGCTATATACATACAACAAAAGTGAGTGAAAGACAAAACAAGCATATTAGTCACAAAGATATAAAAAATAAGACGTGTGACTTAAGAATGAATCATCATGCAAGACAAGGATAGCGAGTAATATCTTACAAGTATCATTAAGTCAAAATATGCCAACATCTAACAAAATGACTCATGTGAACATATCATAAAAGAGAACAATGTCTAGCATACAATGCTCCCCCTTGATAAATGCTATAACTAAAATCAATGATAGCATAAAGTTCAAAAAGATGTTCACACAATCACACATTCAAGCAATTTGAAGAAATATCAACAAAATAAGCTTTATATGCTAAGAGAGATACACAAAGATTTTTCAAGTTCTCTCATAATTCTTCAACAATTACTAAAATATCATCATACTCACAAACAAAGTGTGTGTGTGAGAGATATGCTTTAAATATATATCAAGAAATAGTTTGATAATCAACATGCAAACAATTTCCAACAACTATTCATCTTAAGCCTTTTCCATAAAAAGTCAAGCCGATTATCATCCGGAATTTTTGCATTTAAGAGAATAGATTTCAACATATGAGTGTGTGTGTGCATGTGGCTCGTCATCCCATTTCTGTTTTTCAACCCGAGCACATTTGATTTTCAACTATACTAATGTGTGTAGCCCTTTCTATGAAGGTGCTCATTGAGTTATATGTATTTGCCGAAGCAAAATGGATATTAACCATAGGTCATTTTAAATGTACTTAAGCACAAAAACTTCAATGTGTATCCAAAGTTTACATATTAGTAAACTCAACCTACAAGCAAATTATATAATAGAAGCAAGGTGCAATTTTAGAAAGCCAACATTTTATGGCTCATAAGCACATGATCTAAGAGCAATAAATAGAGACTTATTCAAGATCATTACTTCAATAATGAGTAGCTTTCAAAGACTATGAAGCTCATATTTTCAAAAGTAATGCAACTCAATATACTATACACAAACAATCATCAAAGTTAAGATCAATGTGAACAATATCACTTTTAGATCTTAAAATAGCAAATATCAATGAGAACCATATGTATGCTATACAAAATTCTCTAATATGACATGCTATGAGATGTATATCAAAAATTGAGTCAAAAGATGAATATGTAAGAGAACATGCATTAGAGTATAGAGATACCTTTTTGCACATTATATTCACCAAATATCATACTTCCTCCCTTTTTATGTGCACGCTTGCCTTGAATGTCCTCATGACACCAAGTTGACAATGTTTCACAACAAGAGTATAAAAAACATAATATCTCAACTCAATCAACACATATATCAAAAGAACTTCTCTAAAATTAACCAATAAATTTTGACCATCATAACAAATATGATGTGAGATAACCAAGTTCATATCAATACATAGAGTATTCAAAGCTAGCAAGCAAGAATTCTAAACACAATTGATATATTGCCTCAAAGCTCTCTCACACGTGCTTCTTATATTAGTGATAAGATCACTCACCCTTGAACCACTTGTTCTTGGGTGTACCTACACAAACATTTCCAATATCATCCTTGACAACAATGTTAAATCTAGAGTAAAGTCATTCAATGACTTGATTAACAAGAATATCACAACACAAGCTTTGTCAAGTTGAACAAGATTAGTATTCTTTCTACTCCACAACTTCTTCATATGTATAGCAATATTATCATGTTTTTCAACTTTCAAATCCTTAGCATGTTCAAGTTGAAGTTTAATCTCTTTATCTCTAGATTGATTTCCTAATTTGCATTTTTCAATATATTTATAACACCTTGGCTTAATATGACATATTGTGTTGCAATAGTGGCAAATTGGAATAAAAGATGAGATTGTACCTTTTGGAGTTGAACTAGCTTCACTAAGAGTTTGCAAAGATATTTTGTTCGCCAACTTCTTCTTTGCTTTTGATATTCTCTTCTTATATGGTTTCTTAACAATCACGACTTCATCTAAGTGAGTAGGAAGTGGTGCTTCCAAGGGCTCCTCTTCAACTACCAAGTCTTCTTCACCACTATGAGAGTTAACAAGATTCCTAACACTAGACACACTTATCAAATCATTCACTAAGTCCTTAATGGCCTCCTTAGCCGTGTCTATCTCTTCCATTAATTCTTGTTCTCTCTTTTTCAAAGAACATATCACATTATCCTTCTTAAGGTTTATCTTTTCAAGTTCTCTAAACTTCTTTATAATATCAACTTTCTCACCAAGAAGTCAACGAGTGACAATCACAAACTTATCTAGTTGTTTCTTGATCAAATCATCCTTCTCAACTACCTTTCTTAGAGCATTATCTATATCTTCTTCAAGCTTCTCTATCTTGGCCAACAACTCAAGATTAGTAGGATTGGAACTAGAGCTTTCATGATGATTTGTGTCAAAGTTCTTGTTCAAAGATATTGTACCATCAACATCTAGTGGAGAATGAGAAGCCGTTAGAGCTACAAAGTTGCTCACCAACTCTTTATCACTTGAAGACTCACTACTAGAGCTCTCACTATCACTAGAATTATCATCACTCCAAGTAGCCGCCAACACTTTGCCTTTCTTGTCTTTCTTAGATGGCTTCTTGGGGCACTCACTAGCAAAGTGACCAAAACCTTGACAATTATAGCATTGAACATCTTTCTTGTTCATGGCTTGACTATTCTTCTCATTCCTTGGAGATGATGTTTTCTTAACTCCCTTTTCCTTAGAAGACTTGCCTCCAGGCTTGGCATTCTTCTTTAGAAACTTCTTGAACTTTCTAACTAAAAGAGCCATCTCTTCATTTTTATCATCACTCTCCTCCTCAATAGCATTGAGAGCGATTCCCTAACTCTTAATCTTTGGCTTCAAGCACATCCCATAAGTTTGGAGAGACTCAAGCAACTCATCAATGTTCATGCTATCCATATCCTTTCTTTCCTCAATGGCCGTCACCTTTGATTTAAATCTCTTAGGAATGGTCCTAAGGTTTTTCCAATTTAAACGTTTTTTTGAGATAGGTACTCCAAGTACTTGACATTGGTTAGCAATGTTAAGAAGCCAGAATTGGTTAGCAATGTTAAGAAGCCAGAATTGGAAGTCTTCGAACTTTTCTTCTTCACCCATACTTAAACCTTAAAATTGTGATGCCAATATTTAAAGCCTCGATTTCTTTGCCGCTAAGGTTCATTTATTAGTAACTTGGAGAGTATCCCAAGCTTCCTTTACGGATTCAAGATTTTGAATTTAGGAGAATTGATGCCCATCAACTCCTCCAAATATGGCATTCATAGCACAATGATGCCACTTAACAACCTCAAATCATTCTCATTGGCTTGAGTATCATGGTTCCACCCTCTTGAACCTTGGTAGGAGGACTATAACCTTCTTCCACTACCATCCAAGCCCTTTCATCAATAGAGCGGATGTAGGCTTTCATCCTGAACTTCCAATACCCATAGTTAGTGCCTCGAAGTAATGGTAGCCTAGTATTTAAGGCTCTTTCCACCATTACATCATCTTGTAAACCTATGACTTTAAAAGCTTTGCAAAAACCGTGAATGTATCACCTGGACTCTCACTAAGTACAATCTAGTGTCCTGCTCTGATACCAATTGAAAATACAAACACGATTAAATGCTCAAGGCTAACCTAGGGGGGGAATAGGTTAGGTAACTTTTTCGACTCCCTTAGAAACAAACAAAAGTTTGTCCCTCTAGATTGCTTATATCACGATATATATATATATATATAAATATATATATCAATTAAAGACACTCAATCAATATAAAACAAGTAAAGTGTGATACAAACAAGTAATCATAACACATACACAATCTATATTATAGAAAGAAAGTCAACTTACATAAAGATTTCTATCCATATATTCAAATAACAAATACAAATATAAGAGAGATAGGGATAGAGAAAAGTTGACACAAGATATAACGTGGTAAACCTCCGAAGAGGAAACATCCATGGGTTAGCAACCACCGGCAAACAAAATCCAATAGTAGATAAGACAAGTACAATCTCTCAAGTGACCCCTTCACCTAGAAACTATCCTTATATCCTACTCATGAAGATGTCACCCTCATGCTCAACAGTTTGAGGCCTCACACCTCTTGTCAAGACTTCCTCGCTCACCTTTCTGGATCATCACGACCCAAGGTAAGACTTCTTGCTTAACTATTCAAGTCCTCCCGACTCTAGTCAAGACTTCCTCGCTCACCGTTCTAGATCCTCACAATCCTAGGCAAGACTTCTTATTCAAATATCTGAGTCCTCCCGACTCTAGTCAAGACTTTCTTGCTTGACAATCCAAGGTCTCCCACCTCTTGCCAAGACTTTCTTGCTTAACAACATAGGTATCACACCTATTGTCAAGACTTCCTTCTCATAAAGCATCTAGGTGATCAAGAATGCAAAGAAAACTTTGAGACAAAAACAATACCTTAGTTAATTTTGGTGCAGTCCCGTTTTTATGAGTTTAGACTCCAAACACAGCAATAAATCTAACTCAAACCTTCAAAGAAAAGATGGAGGATGAATATACAAACACTCTCAACTTTGAATCACTCAAATCGAAGTTCCAATGAAGAAGTTATGGTGTTTGGAAGGTGAGAAAATATGGAGAGAAAATTCTGCACTCAAGTATTAAATTTCTTCTAAGAATTAAATGTAAGAGGGAAGGGAAATATAAAGGAGAGGGAAAGAATAGAAGCAAAAAGTCCAAAATGCCCTCCTTTGAGAATGATTCCCTGAGATGGTGCGTGGGAATCTCGGGGCAGCAAGGAGTTGTGGCCAAGATTGCCACGAGCCATCTCGGGCTTGCACGACTTGATAGCCTCTGGCCATGGAGCAACTCCCTTGCACTCCTCTCACGTTCTTTGACCGTTTTTTGGCCTCAAAACTAGGATTCAAATCTATTTACGGATTATGAACCGTAACTCTCTCACGGACATGAACATATAAGATACTCAACCTAGAAAAAAATAATTTGACTCGATATACGAAGACAAAGACAATATATGCAACATGAGTTGAAAGTATTATATCTTTTGACTTAAAACTTGAAATCAATAGTATGAGTAACCGAAATGACCTAAACTCAATCAAGAATGATTTAAGATTAAAATCAAGTTCAATATCCATGTTATACAAATATATACATATACAAACACAATTCACACTAGAATGCAAACTACATAGAGATAGTCTCCAATCATGCATTTTCCAAAACATGTTATTTCCATACCAATGCATGAGCATTCATCTTCAAGTGTGTGAATGTGTTATACATAGTGCATAACGATGCAGGGACACATATGAATGAATTGTGTGTGTGTGCCTATAATGGTGCACAACAATGCAGGGACACAAATGTAAGAATTATGTGTGTATGCCTAAGCCTTGTAAGAGAAAGTTAAGGTCTTAGTATACCTTTGTAGAACCATATTGCATCCTTTCTCTTTGATGACTTTAAATTTGCTTTGACTAGTTGTTCCTTCTTCTTTGAAGCTTGAATCACCATGAATCTAAACGACTAAATCATTACAAGTAAACATCATTTTGATATGGAATGAATGCCAACACAATCTAAAACCTAACAGTTGTACTTGTTCTTTTCTGTTGCGGTATACATACCGCGTAGAACACTCCTCCACACTAGAGTAGTTGATTTGGCCCCGAACATCTCCCGAATCTACTCACGGTCATCCCTAATATGGAAAAGGGCCAACAAAAGCGATATTGGACATCAAAAGATGGAATTTGCAAAGAAAAATGAGTGCAAAAGTATATGAAATTATGGGGGATGCAAAGCATAAAATGAGCTTATCACCCCTCCAGACAACAAATTTCCCCCTAAAAGTCTTACCACCTTACTCTCAAACGAGCTCAATTTTGATTCATGGATAATGAGTACTATCAGCTTATAGGCCATGACCAATCTTGTCATTGCCCTTCTCTTCTCGCCTTTCCTCAAGCCTTTCATGTTCTACAACTATTTATTCCTCGTGTCTTCTAACCTCTAAGCGTCTTCCATCTCCCTTATTAAGAATTACTCTTTCAACTTCTTCTTGTTATCATGAAAATCCACACCTAAAGCAAAACATGTCTTGATTACTTTAACAATCTCTACATCAAGATTCCACTGCCCATTATCTTCAACCATCTAACCTATCTCATTAATCTTGAAACCACTCGCCACTCTGTCTTCGATCACATTTGATATCTCCTCCTCAAGACACCAGACAACGGCTTCTTTCTTGATTCTTTGTTCATTAAGACTCTCCTTCAAGTTAATCTTCATGCTTCTTATCTTTATAGCATGCATCTTAATGGAATAGCATTTATTTTTACCCATTCTTCTCGATTTCAAAATAGAGACTCTATAATCGTATAAAACCCACATTCTTCTACCACAACAGATTGAGATACAATCCCATCTTCCTTTGTCTTCTTCTTATGAGCTTGGGCACATAAATTGTCACTTCTAAAATCCTACTCAGCAAACTTAGAAGACCCACTTGGATCAAGAGTAGGTGGAGAACCCTCATTCTCCTGCACGAGAACCTAGGCCTTTGGATGCTTTCTCCAAACTACCCATCATATAATATGGCCCATTATTCTTTGCGAGCTTAGGTATAACAATAGAAGCTAAGCTAAAAGCCCTCTTATTTGAGCAATCTCTCTTTAATCCACTATAATAATTATTTGGCTCTTCAATGAAAGCCTCATCATACGAAGAAGAGCTATTTTCACTCCCCCCTTTTATATCAAAAGGGTCAAACTTTTCCTTTCCCAACATAATTCTAGTTTTTGGGTCACATACACAAAAGGATTTGACTCTCGTTTTTCCTATAAGCACCAACTGCCTTTGTCTTTAGTAGAATGACAACTTGGGAGCTGGGGAAGGCTTTGGAATTATTCATAAAAAGATCACTTCTAATTCCCTTTATTTCATAACTTTTCTTCTTTATCTTTTCTGGTGTCTCTCATCACTACCTACCTAACTAGATGTCACCATTTGAATTGCAGCAACCTAGCAACCACTTCTGTCTGCCTTTTTTTCTCTAACTTTCTACTATTGATAATAGCATCACCATGGTACTCTACTATTTCTACAACTGCTCGAGCTAAAAAGTATGATTTTTATCCCTCATTCTCGACTCTTTTTGCTTGATCTCGGGCAAATTTTTATGATATAACTATGTGAATCCAGTGTTTTAGGAATATTTATGCCGTAAGGGCATTTGTGAGAGATAGAAGAACTTTAGATGCAAAAAGTACAAAAAAGGAGAAAAAAGGAAAAGCCAAGCAATGTCGTGGCTGTGTCGCTTGAAAGCAAACAACTACCCAACTTTCAGATCTGTTAAGGCCAATATGTTGCTAGATGGAAATTGCGGCAAAGGTGCTCAGTTTCAGCTTTGACAAGTACAAGGTAACGTTATGGTCTAAATGTTGCTATCAATACAGGGCCAGAGCTGAACTTGATTCGAAAGGCAAGGGGATGATGATGAATGATATGGAAAAGTCATCGGACGACGATTGACCTTTATCTCCCATGTTCATTATTTTTCTTGCATTAATATTTGAACTTGTTAATTTCAGTATTTTTATTATTTTCTTTTGGTTTTTTTTTTTGCTTAGTTAATGTTGGTGGATGATTTTTAAATGTTTGTGGTTAATATTTGATTTTGAGATACATTTTCTGGTTGTTAACCTTTTTGGTTAAGAGTTGTGCTTTAATGTTAGGTTCTTTATCTCTTGGATTAGACACACCAATAACTTGCATGACTCGGAGGGACGAGCAAGCCAAGAGTACTTGTAAAATGGGAGAGAACCTAATTAAATTAGGGATTGCAAGAAAGCAACCGCCTTGGTTTCATCTCTACATCTCAATCTCATGTATTATATTACTTTATTCTTGTTTATAAACATATATGAATAATTGGTGAATGTGAATATCTTATTGAATATCAAATTTGGATTAAATGTGTGGATAGTTGTGAATGGAAACGCATGTGAATATTGATACAATTTCTATTTCCATGTTTTTTGTATTTATTGATTATTTCATTCTTGATTTGATAAGCCGAAGGCTCTTGTGGATAATGCATATGATTTACAATTTTTTTTTCTTATAGCTCAACTCCGTTTGGGTGTTCTGAAATCATGCATATGTTCTCATTCCAACATTTTTGTGATTGTGATTGATTTATGTGGTTATGACTTTGAACTTAATTGCCATATCCATATTTAATGCCTTATTTTATGATGAGCCTATTTTTAAGTTTTTTATTTTGTTGGGTATTGATTGTGCATGATTAGTGCTTAGGTTGTCGTGTAAGTCAATTAGGTGTGTGCCACTAGGCCGAACTCTATTGTCTTCAACATTGAAGACAATGTTGGATTTTGGTTTGGGGGTGTAGACGCCTTTGTTGAGTCATCTTTTTTACTTGTTTTGATTCATTTTTAGGTGTTTTGATTCAAAAAATTTGATTTGTCGCAATGGCTAATTTTTTTGAGCTTTAACTAGCTTGGATGCGATGCCTTGAGCATGTGCTTTTGGCAAGTTTATATATGCATTTTGAGCTTGTGTAGCAAATCGTTTTCGCCCATGGTGTAAAGACCTCCAATTTTGATTGGCTTATTTCATGACAAACCACATTGGGATTGTTTGTAATGGGTAGCTTAGGTTTCCAACCGTGACTCATCTTTAACAAGCTTCCAAGGATTCTAAAGGACCCCAAGAGAGGTAGTTCACTTGCTCTTAACTCTTAAAGATATTTAGTTGCACACACACACTTACATGCTCATTTTTTTATCTTGCATTGAACATCAAATGATTGCATGTCTTACATGGTTATTTGTGATTACTTGTTGTGTTTTCAAGACAATCAACACCTACATATTTTACATATAGGTTAGTGTGTTGAGTTTGACTGGAAAAGAGGTTTTTCATCTTAACAGCGGTTCATGTGGCTGGCTATGCACCTGTCTCTACTGCGGTTCCAACATCGTTTGGTTCCAGAAGTTGCATGCTTTAGGGATAGCTTTCTATGCACATGCCTCTTCAACGATCCCTATTATCGTACTCTGCAGAAGGCCCCAGTTGCCTTTACTGCAGCCTGTGCTTTCCATATACAACGGTCCCTTTTGTGGTGTTGCTAGAGGGTGCACTGCTGCATGCACAATAATTTTGACATGATTTGTTCCCCAAGGTCAAAACGACGCTATTTTGGTCTATGGCAGATATATATATACATATATATATATATATATATATGTTCTCTTCTCTTCTTTCTTTTTTTAGATCTTCAAGAACCCATTTTTAGTAAGAGAAAATATCTTTTAGAGAGAAGCTCTGAGACTTGTTTTTGACTCTCCATAACCCAAACCCATGAGCATCCAAGTATAGTTATGCATCATCACATCATAGGTCTTCTTCATTAAGTGACTTGGTGAGTAGAACAAACTTCATCTTTCATTAATTATTCTATCTACTCAAGGTTTAGTCTTTATTGCATATTTATTGCAAAAATTCATGCTTAATTTCATATTCACATGAGTTATGACTTGATTGGGTTTTGTTTGTTGATAGCATGCATATAGGTATTATTTGCCCTCTAGCTAAGTCTATGTGCTTTGCATTTTGATATTATTGACTAGGACTTGTTGATTACATTTGTTAATTGCATTTATTTTCCTTGCCATGATTATTGACAACTTGGTTGATTTGGTTTGTTTAATAATTAGGTTGTTAGATTTGCATCTCAACATCTAATTAAGCATTTAGTGTCTTTTTTTACACTCTATTGCATTTAGAATATTCATATATTCACTTAGACAACTTTTATCTCTTCTATGAATTAAGTCAAGACACTAAATACAAGGTGCAGTGCACAAGCAATTAAAGTCTTGCAACCAAAGAGTTGGTTGGAAAGCATTGATCAAGAATCACTCTAAACGCCCAATGGGTTGTAATGGTGGGTTAGTGAGAAAGAATGGTGTGACTAGAGATTAACCTAGGTTGTAAACATCATTACTATAGTGGATTTGAAGATCAGAGTGGCTAAGAGGTTAGCCTATGGTTTTTCCCTTGTTGAAGGGTTTCCACGTAAAAATCAAATGTTATTTAATTTCCGCATTACTGATTTTTTATGTTTATTTATGGGGTAAACTTTTAAAATTAACTAATCAAAAAAAAATAGTAATTAACTTGATTTAAACCTTTTCACCCCCAGTCTATGTTAATTAGGCACACATTAAAGTTAATTTCAATTGGTATCAGAGTAGGTTCCTAGACATAATTAGGTCATCCAAGCTCTTGTATGTGTGTCTTGCTTTTGCTTGCATTTTGCTTGTTGCATTCATATAACCCAAACACTATGAGTGACTTTAGGGTGAGTAAAGAGGATGCATCGAGTGTAAGACCACCACTACTCAAGGGGATAATTACTCCTCATGGAAGGGGTTGAAGTCTTTCCTATTGGCGATAGATGATAGATCTTGGATGTTGATTAAAGATTGATACACACCACTAACCATGACTACCGAAGATAGAAGTAGTGTGCTTAAGCCCAAGTTTCAATGGAGTTCCCAAAAGTTTTAAGCCTCGAAGTGCAACAACAAGGCGATGCATGCCTTATTTAGTGTAGTGGATGAGAATCAATACAAACTCATCCAAGTCACCAAAAATGCACATGAAGCTTGGAAGATCCTAGAGACGACACATGAGGGAACCGAAGCGGTGAAGGATGCTAAGCTCTAAGTTCTCCGTATACAATTTGAGACAATCAAGATGGAGGAGGATGAGTGTTTTAATGACTTCTAAGTAAAGTTTGATGGACATTAGGAATCAAATCATTAACTTGGTGACCCATACTCGGATAGGAGCATCAAGCAAAAGATCTTGAGGTCACTACCTCTTAGATTTGAATCCAAGGTGAAGGCTCTTGAAGAAAATAGTTACTACAAGAAGATGAAGCAAAGTGAAGTGATTGAGAGGCTCATTGTCTATGAATCTAGATATGGGACTCTTCAACCATATCACCCAAGACACAAAAGGGAATAACCTTGAAGACCTCTAAGATTGAAAATGAGGAGGATGAATCAGATGAAGATATGACTTTAATGGTGAAGAAATTCAAGAATTTCATGAAGCTACAAAAGAATGGCTTTAGATCTAAAGAGAATGACTTCAAGAAAAAGACCCACTTCAATAAGATTGAGCCAAGTTAATATAGCCTTCAAGAAAAAGGGTTTAATGCTTTAAATGTGAAGGATTCAGGCATATCTCCAACGATTGTAGCAACTTGAAGATCAAGAGAAAAGAAAAGTTAAAATACAAACATGGTTAATTTGCCTTAAGCTAACCAAGAGAGGGATAGATAGGTTTTGACACCTTTTTTCATTCCTTAGAAACAAACATAAGTTTGTCCCCCTAGATAGCTTGTATCACAATTTATTAATCAAGCACAATCAAAGTCATATCAATAAAGATATGATTGGTCAAACAAAGTCAATATAGATTACAACTTGAATGTGATACAAACTCAATTTGTATAAAGGCTATCACTAATTATCCTTTAACATATACAAAGCTAGTTCTAAAATGAATATCAATTACAAGTAAATCAAATAAGATACATATCAACACATATACAAATACCAAGAGATAGGGATCGAAAAATTAACACTTGATTTTTAAGTGGTAAAACTTCTAAAGGGGAAACATCCACATGTTGATACCACAACCACTGACAAACACCTTTCACTAGTAAGATAAAAGGATACAATCACTCAAGTGACCACTTCACCTAGAGATCTACCCTTCAACCCTACACAATGAAAGAGATGCCACCTTGCTGAACTTTTTGGATCACCCCGATCGTAGTCAAGACTTCCAATGCTTAGCTATCCAAGACCTCATGTCTCTAGCCAAGACTTCCAATGCACAAATCAAATAATCACTCTAAGAAATGTGACCTCCAATGCTTAACTATCAGAATCACCTTGATCCTAACCAAGACTTCCAATGCACAAATTGAAGAATCACTCTCCAGAATGTGAATTCCAATGCTCAAGTCAAAGAATTACTCTAAGATTTGAGACTTCCAACCTTTTCACAAGGCATATGATAAAATTTGATGTAAAAAATGCAAACACACTCAACATAGTTTATATGATTAATTTATCATATGGAAACTAGAAATGATTCAATAAGCACATGCCAAATGTATTCTAGTTTACAATCCTAAAAATAATGCAATCAAGCAAATGATTCACGTACATGAAATGTGTAGCTTTGGCACAAATCATAAAGAACTAGATTTTTATCAATAAATGCACTATCAATTTTATCTATAACTTATCACATGAACAAACAATCTAGTGTATGTTAATCACCTAACACATACAAAAGCCTAGATCATGTTCACTTACTCAAAAAATGCTAGAATCAATTAATAAATTCAACAATGAATTTCTACCACAATATTACAGCTTAGAATCACAAGATAAACACTTAGATTCAATCAAGCCCTAAATAATCAATCATATGTTATTTTCAACAAATATTCAATTAAAGTGACCTAGCATAGGAGGGGACCATTAATCATAGAAAAAGATGTCAATAACCACACAAAATAGTCCTAGATTTGGAGGTAGCACAATACAACTCCACAAACATGTGACAACGTAGATTTTAGAAATCTAACTCAACATGCATGTAAATTGAAGCACAATCTAGCTCAATTAGAGTTCAATACTCTAATAAATGAATACACATCAAACATACATATATAGATCAATAAAACTCAAGGTGATTGAAGACCTTAAGATCAAAAATTAAATGAGAAATCAATACCTTAAGTGAAAAATGTACAGTCCCGTTTTTATGAGTGAAGCTACCAGAAAACTCAATCAAATGATTCCAAACTCTTATGGAAAAGATAGAGGACTTGTATTAAAATACAATCACGGTTAAATGCTCAAGGCTAAACTAGAGGGGGGGTGAATAGGTTAGACACCTTTTTCGACTCCCTTAGAAACAAACAAAAGTTTGTCCCTCTAGATTGCTTGTATCACAATATATATATTAATTAAAGACAATTAATCAATATATAAACACAAGAAAAGTATGATACAAACAAGTAATTGTAATACATACACAATCTATATTATAGAAAGGAAGTCAACATACATAAAAAGTTCTATCCACAATACAAATATTAAAGAGATACGAATAGAGAAAAGTTGACACAAGAAATAACATGGTAAACCTCTGAAGAGGAAACATCCACGGGCTAGCAATCGACAAACAAAATCCAGTAGTAGATAAGACAAGTACAATCTCTCAAGTGACATCTTCACCTGGAAACTACCCTCATATACCACTCTAGAAGTTGCCGCCCTATGCTCAACAATCTGAGGCTTCACACCTCTTGTCAAGACTTCCTTGCTCACCTTATCCGGATCCTCACGACCCAAGGCAAGACTTCTTGCCCAGCTAAGTCCTCACGACTCTAGTCAAGACTTCCATGCTCACCTATCCGAGTTCTCCCAACTCTAGGAAAGACTTCTTGCTCCACTATCCAAGGCTTCACACCTCTAGCCAAGACTTCCTTGCTCGACAATCCGAGGCTTCACACCTATTGCCAAGACTTCTTGCTCAACACCATAGGTCTCACACCTATTGTCAAGACTTCCTTCTCACAAGGCATCTAGGCGATCATGAATGCAAAACGTAAACAAGCACGCAACATAGAATGCTATGATCAACACATCCTATGGAAAATACTAGACATTAGCATGAATGTACAAATCACATATAGTCTAGTTAATCATGCATGTGTAATCAATCTAGATTATGTAAGATATGATCAACATTAATCACAACCTAGATACATGCATATATTTAAACTTGAATCACAAGATATAATCAATAAATCACAAGATCAAGTTTAAATCACAAAAACCTAAAACATGCTAAGATCATATGAAAAAGTCAATTAGATTTAAGCTAAAGTTCTAGAGCATATTCCTAATCATAGATTCATAAAAAACACATGAATAGCTCAAAAGAACATAAGCACATGTATTATGTGAGAAATTTGGCCAAGAGAGAATAATACATGTGAGGAACTATTTTTCTCAAAATCAATCAATCAAAGATCATCAAATAGTCCTAGAATCAAATCTAGCATAATACAATCCCAAACATGTGATAACATAGGCAAAATCAAAACCTAACTCAACATGTATGATTTCAATTGAAACTCAATCTAGCTTTGAAAGTGTTCAAACCACAAATCAAAACACTCACAATAAATAAATATATGTAGAAGAAGAAAACCCAAGGCAATTGACAAAGTTTTAAAAAAATACTTTGAGAGAAGATCAATACCTTAGTTGATTTAGGTACAGTTCCGTTTTTGTAAGATTAGACACCAAAACTAGCTGTAGAATTACCTCAAACCTTCAGAGAAAAGATGCAGGATTAAATGATGAACACTCTCAACTTCGAATCACTAAAATAAGAGTTCAAATGAAGAAGTTATGGTGTTTGGAAGCTGAGAATATTTAGAGAGAAAATTATGCACACATGATTTGAATTTCTTCTTAGAATGAAATGTGATTGGGAAAGAGATTATAAAGGAATGGAAAAAAGAAAGCATGAAAGACCATTTTGCCCTCACTTGTTAGTGCTTCCCCGAGATGGCACATGGGCATCTTAGGGCAGCAAGGCTGTGCGGCCGAGATGGCCACGCGCCATCTCGGGCATGCACACCCTCATGGCCTTTTGGCCTTGGTGCATTCCCCTGGCGCTTCCCTCGTGTTCTTTAACTGTTCTCCGGCTTCCAAACTCGGAATTCAAATCCATTTATGGATTACAAACCGTAACTCTCACATGGACATGAACATATAAGATACTCAACCCAGAAAATAATAATTCGACTTGATATACGAAGACGAAGACATTGTATGAAACATGAGTTGAAAGTGTAGTATCTTTTGACTTATAACTTGAAATCAATAGTATGAGTAACCGAAATGACTGGAACTCAATCAAGAATGATTTAAGACTAAATGCAAGTTCAATATCCATGTTATACAAATATATACATACAGAAACACAATTCACACTAGAATTCAAACTACATAGAGATAGTTTCCAATCCTACATATTCCAAAACATGTTATTTCCAAACCAATGCATGAGCATTCATCTTAAAGTGTGTGAATGTGTTATACATGGTGCACAACGATGCAGGAACACATATGAATGAATTGTATTTGTGTGTCTATAATGGTACACAACGATGCAGGGACACAAATGTATGATATGTGTATGTGTGCCTAAGCCTTATAAGAGAAAGATAAGGTCTTAGTATACCTTTGTAGAACCATATTGAATCCTTTCTCTTTGAAGACTTAGAACTTGCTTTGACTTGTTGCTTCTTCTTCCTTGAAGCTTGAATCATCATGAACCTAAACAACTAAGTCATTACAAGTAAACATCATTTTGATATGGAATTCAGGCCAATACAAACTAAAACCTAACAATCTCCCCCTTTGACAAATTCATTGTCAAAACACCTATACATTTACTACAAATATAAAATGAAGATAGGTCACAAAATCACTCCCTTACATTACAATGAGTAAGATTTCTATAAGTGATCTTCACAAACTCTTGAACTTCATCTTGATCTTCTCTTGAAGCAACCTACAAATCATCTTAAAGCACAATGCATATACAAGAGAAAAACAACAAATGGCAACATCTAATATGGATAAGAATATACAATTAAATCCACAAATACATGTATCTCCCCCTCAATACATGCCAAATACAAGAATTCTTAACCAAATCTTAAGACTAATTATTACAAGCCATTGAAAGTTCAAAAGTTCACAAAAACAACATTAAAAAGGAAACTAAGTAACTAGCAACACTTAACAACTCTTTCTCCCCCTTTTTGACTTGAAATGATGCCAAAAGGTAAGAAATATACCATGAGACTCAAATACTAGCTACTAGATCCACCAAAGAAAGATGTGCGTGTAGTTGACCTAACATAATGCTTGAGAGGTGGTCTTGAACTTGAGGCAATACACTCCTCCAACTCTTTATTCTAGCATCTTGTTTTTCAACTATAGCACTAAGCTCATCAACCTTCTTCTTCAAATGTAAAGCCCAATCCGGAAGAATGTTTATGCTAGTCACTTGACAATCAACTTGTGAACTACTAAATAGTCCAAAAGTATCACATGTCTTACCCTTATCCTTATATGACATGTATGACACACGTTTATCACTATACTTTTCCAAGGGTTGTACCAGCATATCATCTCCACTACTTTGAACACCATGAGCTAAACACAAAGAAGTTATAAACCCCAGTAATGCAAGCTTCTTATCTCCTCTAGTTGAGAAAGCCGCATTGTCTAAGTAAAACATAATCAAATCCCCAAGGTTTATAGGTTGATCAGTCACCAAGGCATATACTATTTTGATCTTGTCTTTATTCAACTCGTTTGAATTCGAAGATCCTATAATATTTGTGCAAATAAAAAGATACCAAAATGCACTTGCCTTAGTTAACTCATGTTGACTAATATAAGCTCTACCTTTCCACTCAAAAGAAGCATTGTCACATAGAGTTCTACCCATGATATTAAGATTCTCAATGATATCAACATCTAGAAAGTTTGAATCAATATCACTAGATAGCCCAAGAAACTTGTTAATGTTTACCGGGTTAACTCTAAACACAACACCCCTAATCTCCATCAAAGCATCTAATAAGGTGGCACTCTCTCTATATTCATGATAAAATTCTCTAACAGTAGTGTCATTCACTATTCCTAGCATGCTCACCCAAGATTCTAAATTTCTATCCTTAATGCATTTAAGAGCATAAGAATCTTTACATTTACCTAAGTCAATGCCTCTCTCTTGAAATATCTTTTTAGTTGCAAATATCTCTAAATCCTTTGACCTTGAAGCTGTGGATCCCTTTGAGGTAGACTTGGCTTTCACAATGGGATCGATTGATTTCCACTTCCGGTAACTTTAGTTCTTGCCATTTGTTCTTGTGAAATAAGATGCTTTGTACATACAACAAAAATGAGTGAAAGACAAAACAAACTTATTAGTCACAAATATATAAACACAATGACATGACTTAAGAATGAATCATCATGCAAGACAAAGATGATGAGTAATATCTTACAAGTATCATTAAGTCAAATATATGCCAACATGTAACAAAATGAAGCATGTGAACATATCATAAAAGAGAACAATATCTAGCATACAATGTTCCCCTTGATAAATGCTATAACTAAAATCAATGATAGCATAGAGTTTACAAAGATATTCACACAATCACACATTCAAGCAATTTGAAGAACTATAAAAAAAATGAGTTTCATATGCTAAAAGAGATACACAAAGATTTTTCAGGTTCTCTCATAATTCTTCAACAATTGCAAAAATATCATCATACTCATAAACAAAGTGTGTGTGTGTGTGTGATATGCTTCAAATATATATCAAGAAGTAGTTTAATAATCAACATGCAAACAATTTCCAATAACTATTCATCTTAAGCTTTTTCCATAAAAAGTCAAACCGATTATCATCCGGATTTTTTGCTATTAAGAGAATAGATTTTAACATATGAGTGTGTGTGTGCATGTGGCTCGTCATCCCATTTCTGTTTTTCAATCCAAGCACATTTGATTTTCAACTAAACTCCTTTTTAAGCCTTCCACTTTTTTTTTAGGCTTTGAATCAAAGATTTTTTCTTTTATTGATTCTTTTTCAACACTTTTTTGATTTAACCATTTTTTTACATAAACAAAATTCACTTCATAACGGCTTTCACTCATCACAATGGTGTAGCTCTTTCTAACATTGAGTAGCTTTCACAACCAATGTGTGTAGCTCTTTTTCATGAAGGTGCTCGTTGAGTTCTATGTAATTGCCGAAGCAAAATGGATAATAACCATAGGTCATTTTAAATGTACTTAAGCACAAAAACTTCAAAGTGTATCCAATGTTTACATATTAGTAAACTCAACCTACTAGCAAAACATATAAGAGAAGCATAGTGAAATTTCAGAAAACCAAGATTTTATGGCTCATAAGCATATGATCTAAGAGCAATAAGTAAAGACTTATTCAAGATCATTACTTCTCTAATGAGTAGCTTTCAAAGAATATGAAGCTCATATTTTCGAAAGTAATTCCACTCAATATACCAAACACAAACAATCATCAAAGTTAAGATCAATGTGAACAATATCACTATTAGATCCTAAAATATCAAATGTAAATGAGAACCATATGTATGCTATAAAATTCTCTAATATGACATGCTATGAGATGTATGTCAAAAATTGAGTCAAAAGATGAATATCTAAGAGAACATGCATTAGAGTATAGAGATACGCTTTTGCACATTATATTCATTAAATATCATACTTCCGCCTTTTTTATGAGCACTCTTGCCTTGAATGTCCTCATGACACCAAGTTGACAATGTTTCACAACAAGAGTATAAAAAGCATAATATCTCAACTCAATCAACACATATAACAAAAGAACTTCTTCAAAGTTAATCAACAAATTTTGACCATCATAACAACAATGATGTAAAATAACTAAGTTCATATCAATACATGGAGAATTCAAAGCTAGCAACCAAGAATTCTCAGCACAATTGATATATAGCCTCAAAGCTATCTCACATGTGCTTCTTATATTAGTGATAAGATCACTCACCCTTGAACCACTTGTTCTTAGGTGTACCTACACAAACATTTCCAATATCATCCTTGACAACAATGTTAAATCTAGAGAAACGTCCTTTAATGACTTGATTAACAAGAATATCATTAACAAACTCTTCCTTAACATTTTCAACACAAGCTTTGTCAAGTTGAACAAGATTAGTATTCTTTCTACTCCACAACTTCTTCTCATGCTTAGCAATATTATCATGTTTCTCAACTTTCAAGACCTTAGCATGTTCAAGTTAAAGTTTAATCTCCTTATCCCTATATTCATTTCCTAATTTGCATTTTTCAATATATTTATAACACCTAGGCTTAATGTGACCTATTGTGTTGCAATAAAGGCAAATTGGAATAAAAGATGAGATTGTACCTTTTAGAGTTGAACTAGCTTCACTAGGAGTTTGCAAACATACCTTGTTCGCCAACTTCTTCTTGGCTTTTGATCTTCTCTTCTTGTGTGGTTTCTTATCATTCACGACTTCATCAAAATGTGTAGGAAATGGTGCTTCCAAGAGGTCCTCTTCAACTACCAAGTCATCTTTACCACTATGACAGTTAACAAGATTCCTAACACTAGACACACTAATCGAATCATTCACTAAGTCCTTGATAGCCTCATTAGCCGTGTCTATCTCTTCTATCAATTCTTGTTTTCTCTTCTTCAAAGAAGATATCACATTATCCTTCTCAAGGTTTATCTTTTGAAGTTCTCTAAACTTCTTCATAATATCACCTTTCTCACCAAAAAGTCTACGAGTGACAACCACAAACTCATCTAGTTGCTTCTTGATCAAATCATCCTTCTCAACTACTTCTCTTTGAGCATTGTCTCTAGCTTCTTCAAGTTTTTCTATCTTTTTCAACAACTCAAGATTAGTAGGAATGAAACTAGAACTTCCATCATGATTTGCATCAAAGTTCTTGTTCAAAGATATTGTACTACTAACATCTAGTGGAGAATGAGAAGTCGTTAGAGCTACAAAGTTGCTCACCAACTCTTCATCACTTCAAGACTCACTACTAGAGCTCTCACTATCACTAGAATTATCATCACTCTAAGTAGCCGCCAACACTTTACATTTCTTGTCTTTCTTGGATGGCTTCTTGGGGCACTCACTAGCAAAGTGACCAAAACCTTGACAATTATAGCATTGAACCTCTTTCTTGTTCATGGCTTGACTATTCTTCACAATCCTTGGAGATGATGTTCTATTGACTCATTTTTCCTTAGAAGACTTGCCTTTTGGCTTGTCATTCTTCTTTAGAAACTTCTTGAACCTTCTAACCAAGAGTGCCATCTCTTCATTTTCATCATCACTCTCCTCTTCAATAGCATTGAGAGCGATTCCCTTACTCTTGATCTTTGGCTTCAAGCACATCTCATAAGTTTGGAGAGACCCAAGCAACTCATCAATATTCATACTATCCACATCCTTACTTTCCTCAATGGCCATCACCTTTGATTTAAATCTCTTAGGAAGAGACCTAAGGATTTTCCAATTTAAACGCTATTTTGAGATAGGTACTCCAAGTGCTTGACATTGGTTAGCAATATTAAGAAGCCAAAATTGGAAGTCTTCGAACTTTTCTTCCACATCCATACTTAAACCTTTAAATTGTGATGCCAACATTTGAAGCCTTGATTTCTTCACTGCTAAGGTTCCTTCATTAGTAACTTAGAGAGTATCCCAAGCTTTCTTTACGGATTCAAGATTTAGAATGTTGGAGAATTGATGCCCATCAACTCCTCCAAAGATGGCATTCATAGCACGATGGTGCCATTTAGCAACCTCAAACTCATTTGTTGTCCATTCACTCATTGGCTTGAGTATCATGGTTCCATCCACTAAAGCCTTGGTAGGAGGACTATAACCTTCTTCCACTACCATCTAAGCCCTTTCATCAATAGAGCGGATGTAAAGTGTGATACAAACAAGTAACTGTAACACATACACAACCTATATTGTAGAAACAAAGTCAACATACATAAAAAGTTCTATCCATAATACAAATATTAAAGAGATAGGGATAGAGAAAAGTTGACACAAGATATAACGTGGTAAACCTCCGAAGAGGAAACATTCACGGGCTAGCAGCCATCGGCAAACAAAATCCACTAGTAGAAACAACAAGTACAATCTCTCAAGTGACCTTTTCACCTAGAAACTATCCTCTTATCCTACTCTAGAAGTTGCCACCTTATGCTCAATAATCCGAGGCTTCACACCTTTTGTCAAGACTTCCTTGCTCAACTTATCCGGATCCTCACGACCCAAGGCAATACTTCTTGCTCAACTAAGTCCTCATGACTCTAGTCAAGACTTCCTTGCTCACCTATCCGAGTTATCCCAACTCTAGGCAAGACTTCTTGCTCGGCTATCCAAAGCTTCAAACCTCTAGCCAAGACTTCCTTGCTTGACAATTCGAGGCTTCACACCTCTTGCCAAGACTTCTTGCTCAACACCATAGGTCTCACATCTATTATCAAGACTTCTTTCTCACAAGGCATCTAGGTGATCATGAATGCAAAACGCAAATAAGCACGCAATATAGAATGCTATGATCAACACATCCAATGGAAAATACTAGACATGAGAATGAATGCACAAATCACATATAGTCTAGTTAATCATGCATGTGTAATCAAACTAGATTATGTAAGATATGATCAACATTAATCACAACCTAGATACATGCATATATTTAAAATTGAATCACAAGATATAATCAATAAATTACAAGATCAAGTTTAAATCATAAAAACCTAAAACATGCTAAGATCATATGTCAAAGTCAATTAGATTTAAGCTAAAGTTCTAGAGCATATTTCTAATCATAGATTCATCAAAAACACATGAATAGCTAAAAAGAACATAAGCACAAGTATTATATGAGAAATTTGGTCAAGAGAGCCTAATACATGTGAGGAACTATTTTTCTCAAAATCAATCAATTAAAGATCATCAAATAGTCCTAGAATCAAAGCTAGCATAATACAATCCCAAACATGTGATAACATAGGCAAAATCAAAACCTAACTCAACATGTATGATTTCAATTGAAACTCAATCTAGCTTTGAAAGTGTTCAAAAAACTCACAATAAACAAATATATTTAGAAGAAGAAAACCCAAGGCAATTGACCAAGTTTTAAAAGAAAACTTTGAGAGAAAATCAATACCTTAGTTGATTTAGGTGCAGTCCCATTTTTGTATAATTAGACACTAAAAAAAACAGCAAAATTAACTCAAACCTCCAGAGAAAAGATGTAGGATGAATATATGAACACTCTCAACTTAAAATCACTCAAATCGTAGTTTAAATGAAGAAGTTATAGTATTTGGAAGGTGAGAAAATTTAGAGAGAAAATTCTGCACACTTGATTTGAATTTCTTCTTAGAATGAAATGTGAGAGGGAAAGAGATTATAAAGGAGTGGGAAAGAAGAAAGCAATAAAGACCATTTTTCCCTCACTTGTTAGTGATTCCCCAAGATGGCGCGTGGGCATCTCGAGGTAGCAAGGTTGTGCGGCCGAGATGGCCACGCGCCATCTCGGGCATGAACACTTTCATGGCCTTTTGGCCATGGTGCATTCCTATCGCCTTCTACAAACGTTCTCCGGCCTCTGAACTTGAAATTTGAATTCGTTTATAGATTACGAATTGTAACTCTCAAACAGACATGGGAATATAAGATACTAAACCTAGAAAATAATAATTCGACTCGATATATCAAGACGAAGACAATATATGAAACATGAGTTGAAAGTGTAGTATCTTTTGACTTAGAACTTGAAATCAATAGTATGATTAACCAAAATGACCGGAACTCAATCAAGAATGATTTAAGACTAAATACAAGTTTAATATCCATGTTATACAAACATATACCGACACAAACACAATTCACACTAGAATACAATCTACATAGAGATAGTTTCCAATCATGCATATTCCAAAACATGTTATTTCCAAACCAATGCATGAGCATTCATCTTAAAGTGTGTGAATGTGTTATACATGGTGCACAATGATACAGGGACACATATGAATGAGTTGTATGTGTGTGCTTATAATGGTGCACAACGATGCAGGGATACAAATGTATGATATGTGTGTGTGTGCCTAAGCCTTATAAAAGAAAGATAAGGTCTTAGTATACCTTTGTAGAACCATATTGCATCCTTTCTCTTTGAAGACTTAGAACTTGCTTTGACTTGTTGTTTCTTCTTCCTTGAAGCTTGAATCATCATGAACCTAAACAACTAAGTCATTACAAGTAAACATCATTTTGATATGGAATTCATGCCAATACAAACTAAAACCTAACATTGTAGACAAGAATTCACCAATTTGAATCACTTGATTCAGATTATGGATGAGAAAGTTATGGTGTTTGAGAGATAGGGAAATTTTAGAGAAAAATTCTTCACCTTTGTTTTTCAATTTTTCTTCTTAAAATGAAACATATGGAAAATGAGATATTTAAAGGAGAGAGATGAGGGAAAACAATCACTAATGGGAGGAGGCCACCTTTACTTTCCCGTGGAGGCACATGGCATTCCATTGGAGTAGAGGGAAGACTTTCCTGTGAGACTTTACATGCCTCAACGTGGAAGGATGCACGGCACCCATCCATCCTCCCTTGAGTCCCCTTTAGTTCTTTGACCATATCTCTGGCCACCGAACTTTGATTTTGAATCCATTTTTGGATTACAAATTGAGACTCCCTTATGCGCAAGGACATCAAGAAAAGTTTCACAAAAAATATGGAATTCAATTTGAAAATCAAAGATGAAAACCATATACGATAAAGACAAGGAAAGCTTCTTAACTTCCTAATTTGAACTAGAAACTTAATGAATGAGTAACCGAAATGACCGGAACTCAATAAGGAATAATGCAAGCATAAATTCAATTCTAATATCACAAAAACATAAATATATAAACATAAGAACACATAAGTATGCTATTTCCTAGAGATAGTCCAAGAACATGCAATTTACAAAAGTTATCAACTTAAAATATAATGCATGTGCATACATGAATAAGTGTGTGTATGTGTTATACCAAATTTTGTACAATGATACAAGGACACATATGAATGTGATGTATATGTGAGCCTAGGCCTTGGAAAGAGGAAAGAGGAAAGAGGTCTCGATATACCTTTTGCTATGCAATTAAGCTTTGTTCCTCTTATAGCCTCCATTTTGCTTGAAATGTTGTCCAACTTCGTTAAAGCTTGATAATCCATATATCTTAGACAACTAATCAATACAAAGTAAATATTATTTTGATATAGAATTATGCCAACACTAAACTCAAAAACCTGACAAAAAGGCAGTGGTCACCTCATCAAGTTATAGTGGAAGTGAAGATGATTCCTCAAGCGATGAGGAACTTGTAGTTAACTACAATGCCTTGTAGAAAAAGATAACAATGCCTTAATTTGTGACTCTAAAGAGGAAGTTAAAGATTATGTAGCTAGAAGTGATTTTTGTGAAGCTACCAAGGGAGAAAGCGATGAGCACACCTCATTCTTAAGTGATGAAGATGAGGCAATACAAGTAAAAGATGACTTAAGTAATGAGAGTTCTTCATCACACTCCAATAAAGATATTGGTGAATGTATGGACGTTGAAGACTTTGTCAAGTACTTTAAAGACTCTTGGTTGAAGAAGAAAAGAGAGATTCAAAAATTATAAGAGGAGAATCTCAAGCTTACGACCAAAGTGACTAACTTAAATGAAGAAGTGAGGAGAGTCAAAGAGAGTGAAATCTATTGGAACCCCGTTCACTGGTTATGCAGCGAAACTAGGTTTTAAAATTTTTATACAGATCATAATTTGTATCTTGGACCAATGAACTTGGGATCGTAATTATTTTTCAGAACTAATACATACAATAAGTAAACACAGGAAATTGAAATCGATATAATCAGAAGAAGAAAATCTTACCAACGTTTGGAGGCTTCTTCACTTTTCGATATGCTCCTATCTAAACCAATCTTACCAACGTTTGGAGACTCATTCACTTTACGATGTGCTTCTGTGTGAACCACTCGATCTTCCTCGCTACCTCCCGGAACTGGTAACTACGTAAGGGTGTGTCACTGTCTCAGGACCTTGAATGGAGGATGTAGAGAAATACTTGAGGAAACTCTTTCTTCTCAAATTGGTGTATTGATTTCACGTACACATAAATTGCATCTCATGCAAAACTTGTATTGACAGATGTGGTTCCTTATTTAAAACCAATATATATCATATATATATATATATATATATATATATATATATATATATATTATTTCTCACGCACCCTTTTTGATAACAGAGCAAGCACATGATTTTTTTTTTTTAAATGTCACTCACTGTTGTGATAATGCGTTAATATATATATATATATATATATATATATATATTAAATATATTTGATTTTTTTAATAGATTCTACGCCCACAATTGCTTTTGTGTGTATGTATCAATACTTGTGTTGATTCACGCAAGTGTTTGTATCATATACCAACACATACATATGTGTATTAATTTTATCTTTTAATTATTTTAAAACATATATATATATATATATATATATATATATCTTTATATTTATATTTTGATAAAACTAATCGATTCCAATCTTTTAAGATATCTTATATCTTTAAAGATATTAATCAATTTGTTTTGAATTCAAACTCTTTAAATTCAAAATTAAATATCTAATTTAATAAAAATAAAATAATCAAATTATTTTATCTTTAAAAATTAAATATCAATCAACACCCTCAAACTAATGATTAATTACACATTTAAATAATCTAATTTTTTAATTAACATAATCGTTATCATTCATTAATTAAATAATCTCATTATTCAATTAATTCCCGAATAAATACGTGTCACTTTCGTAACACGATTAATTGGACAATCCAATTAATTTACCGTGACACTTGTTACCTAAATCGATCGGGCTAGCAAGGGGACCTAATGGACCCACATTATTTTGAGCTCCAATAATCCTCGGAATCATTAACTAAACTCTTTAATTAATTTTCCTTGATTATTAACTCCGGTGTTATTCCACTAAAAACCCGAAGCTTCACTCTCTCAATTGTAGACACTTTTTCACAGACCGATACAACTCGGTGTCTATCGATATAGCTATTACATATGGTGTGATCCTCCACAGTAGTTCATAATTAGAGCCGGGTCATAATGTCCCGTATACCCCTCTAATTACATATATCCTTTAAGTACCGTTGATTCTATAATGAACAATAAATCCTATTTCCTCACGAAACTAGGAGAGCGCTCATATTGTCCAATCCCGTATCAACCCTTAAGAGAACTACCATCTATTTCTCAAAAGAATGAGCGGATTCCACTATTGTGTACAAACCATCTCAGCCACAAGCCAAACCGTAATCCCAACATACGGAGCATATTGATCGGGAATTGCATCCGACCTCTCCCATGGTATATCAAAGACCATGATCTAACTTGAAAGAGTTGATAAGACACTCAGGATTAAGATCACCGATATATAGCATCCATTAGTTGATATATATGAATATCATCGGTAAACGGATCTTGGTGAAAGATTCATATAGATCATGGCCCAGTCCTATATGATCACATCATACAAGGTGCCTCCATTCCCATATCTCATATGAATGATTCAGGATAGAATCACCGTACATTACGATATGGACCGCAGCTATAGATTAACCATAAATAAAATACCCAGCTTTATTTGCTATATATGCACTCTTTAGATTGCACGTCTCTTACTATATCCATGCGTATATGACACTCATATACACAATTTGAAATTACATCCGGTAATCTTGGATGTTAAATATATGCACAAGTTATAAAATAAACAGCACAAGAAGAATGAATTGATAATTTTCTTTTATTTTTTTCATAAATCCATTTACAAATTACATCTTTAGGGTATAAACCCTAACAAAATCATTATGAAGAAAAGCTTGTGGATGCTAAGGAGTTGCTTGCCAAATCGACCTCCGATACAGAAAAGCTTGACAAGATGTTGGGCCATGGGAACGAAGCCTAATGACATGAGGGGTCTTAGGTATGTTCATGAAAGGAAACCCCCTATTCGGACAAAACCGTGTTTGTTAAGGGAAATGGTCTCAAGGAAGTTTCACCACCAAATCATCCAAGGAGGAAGATTGAACTTAGAGAGTCATTCAAAAATGGCCAAGTAAAGATGCCATTGAAGATGGAGTTAAAATTCAATAACCAAGAGCTTCACCTCTAATATTCCCTTAACCAAGAAGGCAAGCCAAGCAAACTTAACCAAGGAAGCATGACAATTCGGTTCAATAATAAAGAAGGAGAGAACCAGCTTAACACCAAAGGCGACATAAAATGTGTGACAAGTCTCCAATTATCTCATAAGGGTATGGTATGACTCCTAATTTTATACCTACTTGTCATTTTTATGGTGTTGATGGGCATATAAGGCCAAATTTCCATGAGTTCATTAAAAAATGTAGGTTTGAGAGAATGATGTAGAGGAATAGACTTAAAAGGGCCAATGCATGTGTTTAGGAAATCTAGAGTGAATGATCCTAGGAGTTCTTGTAATATGATGACTATGACCACTAGGAATAAAAATGTGTCACCTAAGTTGATTAGAAAATATGAACCCAAATGTTATTATGCTAACATGTTACCCATAGACTTAACTAAGTCTAACGGACTTGGTAAGTCTATAGTGGCTCCCATTGACTTGGTTTGAATTGACCCTATTTGGGGAGCTCAAGTAAAGAGAGCAAACCGGCATGATTTGCAATGTGCAAAAAGTTGATTAATTTTATGCTGTTTTGATAACTGCTTGAGATTCTTGGTTGCACATATATGCTTATATGTTATTATTTTTTAATAAGTGTGAATCATTGCTTTGCTTGTAATCCATGTCATATTTTAGTTCAACAAAGCATTTTTGGACTAGAAGAATTATTTGGGAAAGTACATTTGAATGACCTATAATTTATCTCCATGACATGTGAACTTGCTTATTATGACATGCTTAAAATGATATGCATGACATGCTTTTGATTGCTTTAATGCAATTATGTGTGAATGCAAATGAGAAGACAAATCAATAAGAAACTTGTATCCATGCAATCAATAAGGATTTCATATCCAAATTAGTCTTCTATCTCTTCTTAATGGTAAAACTATCATAGGGATAATCATCCGAAAAAATCTAATAAGATCTTAATCCAATGTCTTAATTTACCTTTAAGGATTGATATAGTTGTTTGTGTGTTCAAATGCTTTTGAAAAACTATATCATGTTTGCTTATGACAAAAGGGTACAATTGGAAACCCTTTTGATGTTTGATTTGCCAAATACCATTGCTTGAACTTGAATGCTATATATCCTGTATGCAAAGCAACAATTCACTTTTTTTTTAAAATAAAACTACTTGAATCTCTTTCGATTACTTATGTTGCATAAAGTTCATTTATATTATTATGCATCAAATTTGTTCCAATAGCTCTCTTTGCTAAAGCAACACTATAAGGGGAGCTTCTTTACCTATCTCATGACTAAAAAGGTAAGAAGTCTTTAGAGTTATAGGGGGGTCATTATTTTCGTTTTAGGGGAGAAGTCTTGGGAGAGAGTAATGTAGGGAAAATTGCACAATGGAAGTGTAAAATTAGGGAAAAAAATCCCTTTAAAAGAAAGAACCTTAGCCCAATATTAATTGATGTATATTAAAAGTGTCGTACCTTTTTTTTCTTGATGATTGAACTAGCATCGAATTGAATCAGCAAGATCTTCCAATCTAATCACAAACATGAATCACCCAGGAGTGTGGGCTCCATTTCTTTAAACTTTATACCTGATGATGGAAACAAAAAAAAATCTTCTTCTTTGTTTGTCACAATAATCCTCCAAGAGAAAAACCAAGAACGTCTGGTCACCTGTGAATTATCAATCAATTTGATTGAAAATCGCGTGAACCTTGATTCAATGTTGTACACAAAACCATTTTGATGGAAAGGATACTAGTGTACTATCGAAAACAAAAGTATTCCCTCTTTTCTCTATGCTTTGCCGAATTCTTCACACAATGAGTTGGACGAAGGTTTTTTTTTTAAATAATAAGAAACAAATAAAATCAAATAAAAAATAACTTCACACAAC
Organism: Dipteronia dyeriana; assembly: GCA_032871835.1. Lineage (NCBI taxonomy): Eukaryota > Viridiplantae > Streptophyta > Magnoliopsida > Sapindales > Sapindaceae > Dipteronia > Dipteronia dyeriana. Next base: position 112,752,760 of record CM065300.1, on the reverse strand, counting down.
AACAATTATGTCTTGGTCGAATTTAATAGGTATTACATATAGGAGACCAAATCCTCTCCTCTCCTAAGAAGGATTTACTTGGTGGGCAAGAATCATTTCTTTAGGTGGATTTACTTGGTGACCAAAAATCCTTTTCAAAAAAGAATCCTTTTCAAAAAAGAATTCTTTTCTACACCAAGACTCCTAATCGAACTAATTAGTGTAATTGTTACCATATTAAAGACTTCCTAATTTGACAAGATAAATAATTAATTCCTTTTATTTATCTACTTATCAAATATAGTCTTTAAAAATAATTATACTATCAACAATAGTATAATATTAGGAGACCTTCTTCTACTAGGAAAAAAAAATTGACAATTAATTAAATAATTAATTAATTTCTATTTAATTAAATAATAAAATAAAAAACAATATAATAATCTATTTTATATAGCCTTGCCGCCCAAGATCACACATGGGTATATATATTATTTTCCTTATTTTATTAAATCCATTGGACCTAAATAAAAAGTCCACATGTGAATTAAACTCATTCTTACTAAAAGAAAACATATCCACATGCATTAATACAACTCTAGATGGACCCATATATTGGTCCGGTAGAATATATCAAGTGATCCATACAAGTTCGTAAGGATTGGGGATCTTGGCGGGCTATCTAAATTTAATCTCCAATAGACATAACCTAATCACAATCAACAAATGATTCACTTAGGTTCGATTTATTAATTTTAGTTCATTCCACTAAAGAACTAAAATTGAACTCTCAAATAAAAATTGAATAAGTTAATATTGCTCATTCATACCCTAGACAACTTTATTGGAGATAGTGTATCCTCGTGAAGAATACCAGTAGTTGTCAAGAGCTCATACCGCCTATAGCTCTCCAAGTTACCATATTTACTCATATGACCACATTTTGAACTTGGATATTTTGACTTGTCCATAAGCCATGTTTCAAAAGACACATTGAAAACTTAACGTTAAGATTTAATATCCAATACCTCAAAATATCCATATGATGGAATTCTACTCACATTTAATAAATGGAGCCACGATGTCCATATTTATAAATGAAGCCCTCTATCGATTAACAAATGAATACCTCCAAACTATCGAGGATATACTATACTATATAATCGTACTCATTAAATGATAACAATTGCAACCATAAATCCATCATTTATCTTAGGATTGAGATATACTCTCCAGTAGTCTTCAAGTGAAAACTTTTATCCATTGACGGTTCTGGATAAAGTATTTCACTGTGATCCTATTCAATACACCCAGTGCACTAGATTCTTTTACCCAAAGACACCACACTTTGATGATTTTAGATTCATCATAGCACATTTGATCCCATTCAAATGCTAGAAAAAGAATCAACAACTTTTACAAGATAAAGGCGTCCAACCTTTATCTTAAGTTGTAAATATTATTCAAGACTAACTAAAGAATTATGTCTACCTCATACATATCCAGATGTATGAACAATTCTTCTTTTCTCATAGTCTTTTGACCTTATGATTATTTACTTTTTACAATTATAATAATTAAACTATAAATGCTATAAGATTTGTTAAACTAGAAATCACTTTAATAATATGAAAATATTGTCAAGTACATTATTACACTTTTGCTATTGAGCATAATCCTAACAGTTAAGACCTGGGATGCGAGTCGTGTGGTAGCAGGGGGCGCTGGAGCAGGTTTATTATGTTTTGATTTAACCTTCCTGGTGGAGGCCATGGACTGGTGCCCTGATGCTTTGGGTTTTCCTTGAGAGGATCGAAGTCTCATTATGTATTTAGTGATAGCAAAAATGTAATTTCCAAAGGCTTTCAAAAGATGGTTGTGGAAACGTTCCAACAGACGGCGCCAAAGATTGTTGACCAAAAATTTGCTCTAGGAGAGGAATATCAATTAACACCCTCAACCCACTGCCTAGGAAGGTTGCAGGGTGTCAGTACTTTGTACCAAGGATATTTGAAAGAGATTAAGGGGAGTGGAAAGGAAAATGAGATTGCTAGCAAAACACTGTTTTATTAATCAAAATGGGAGATATGTCTCCAATGGAGTATACAGAACAAGTAATTGATACAAGTTTGATATCACTATGCTAACCATCTCTTTCTCTCTATCTCTAAACACTGCTGGAGATGGTGAACTCTTACGTATCGATAAGTGGCTAAATCTTGAGAAAAATGGTGAAAAAGCTCTGCCCCTTTTTTTCTCTGTTTTTTAATTCCCTTTATGGATCCTAACGTCTCTTTTTAAAATCCCCCCCCCCCCCCGATCATCAATCAAGTCCCTATAATTTAGACAAATTGATTGACCAATTTACAGAAAATGATTTCCGTTAATAGGATAATCAAATTACGTGGCAGTTACTCCCATTGATTACGTCAGGTTTCTGTTCGGGTTTAAATTTGAATAAATGGCAAATCAATTGACCTATCTGGTCACATTATGGTGCTTTAATGACGAAGAAGTCAACTTTATAGCTTGGACTCTACGTATCAAATGGTGAGGTACCTCAAGGTAACAATCTGGTAGCGTGGTGCCTAACTGATCCTTCTGGAGCATTCCCGATAGCTTCCTTCTTACCTGACCGGCGTGTCTTGTACCTGGTAATTGGTGTCGAGGTGGCATTGAGGTACTCAACTAGACATCTTGGTGCTAACTGCAGATGTTGAAGCCTTACAGGTGGTAGCATAGAAGTACTCTGGGTACTAGGCTGAAGAAGATGCCTTGAAATCAAGCTGATGATATCCCGATACCTAGGTAGCTGAATGGAGATATCCTAGAATGGTCATGGACTGGTATCGAGGTATTGGGTAGGAGTTACCTCGCTACTGGCTAGTCCTGATCCTAGGGTGATGCAGAAACTGGTACTTCGAGGTAGGTAGTAGCATGTCAGTCCTACCTAGTATCAGAAAGCATGTCTTACCAGGTACCAGTTTTATAGAAAATTTCACTTTGACCCCCTATAAAAATGGCTATTAACACCTACCTAGTATAATAAAGCATATCTTACCAGGTACCAGTTGGGTGGAAAATTTCACTTTGACCCTTATAAAAAATGGCTATTAACACCTACTTAGTATCAGAAAGCATGTCTTACCAGGTACCAGTTGAGTGGAAAATTTTGCTTTGACCCTCTATAAAAAATGGCTATTAACAACTACATCTCAATCTCTATGGACAATACCTTAACTTGCTACAATACTTGTTTTATATATTTGAGTGCACAATTGCGGTTTTAATTTTTTTTTTCATATTGCATATATGGAAAATGCACCTCTCAACCACGACAACATTTGAAGCAATTAAATATAAAGTGTCACTTTCTAGTGTCGTTGGCTTCCCAACTCATTGAAGAAATTAGATCCAATTATCGCCACCAGCTTGTTGTTGCCTTGCCAACTGTGACAACTACATCAAAGACTGTATAAAAGTTGTCATGGCCACATTCATCGTGTCCAACCACATCATGCAAGCCATAATACATGCCAGAACGAAGAATCTGGTGATTGCAAGACAACATGTTGGGACCATATAAATACCTTTCTTCTTCATTTTCAAAAGGAGCTCTTCCAAGATGAAAATACATAGCAAACACATCAAGAGCATTCATTTATTTTCTCCCAACCTCAACTTCAACCATATCACCTTAAACTACCATTTTCATCCCAAAACTCAACACTGCACATATAGATTACTTTCCCATAATCATTCCTCTCTACCCACTCTCTACACATCCTACATTGTCCCTTTCCAGTAGACATCCATTTAACTACACAACCTCATCTTCACTCTTTACATTAAGATTCATCAATGAGTTAGAAGGGATCAAGCTTAAAGTTGTAGGGAAAAATGATTCAAAACGCAGCGGAAGCGTAAAATTAGGGTTTGGTATATTTTAAAAATTTTCCCTTTAAAAGAAAGAACCTTAACCCTAGTTAATTGATATATATGAAAAGTATCGTATTTTTTTCTCGTGACAATTGAACTAGCACCGAATTGAATCCGTAAGATCTTCCAATCCAATCACGAATGTGAATCACCTAGGAGTGTGGGCTCCCTTTCTTTAAATTGTATACCTGAGGATGGAAACAAACAACATCTCTTTCTTTTGTTAGTCACAATAATCCTCCAAGAGAAAACCCAAGAACGTTCGGTCACTAGTGAATTATCAATTTATTTTATTGAAACTCGTGTGATTCGATTTTTGTACAAAAAACCCTTTTGATGTAAATGATACTAGTGCACTATGAAAAACAAAAATGTTCCCATTTTCTCTTCTCTTTGGCCGAATTCAATACACAATATCTATGAGTTGACCGAATTTTATCTAGAAAAAAAAATCTCTCTCAAAATTCTCTACTTTTGACAAAATTTTCAACAAAAAAATATCATATGCTTGGCCGAATTCACTACGTGTATATATAGGTATGCAAATCCTCAGCTAAAGAGGATTTACTTTGTGGGCAAGAACCCTATCTCTAGGTGGATTTACTTGGTGACAAAAAATCCTTTACAAAGAAAGATTTCTTTTCCACACCAAGACTCCTAATCCAACTCAAATAGTGTATTTATTCAATAACCAATTAATATAATTAAATTGTGACTAAATCAAAAACTTTATAATTTATCCAATTGTCAATTAGAGTCCTAATAGAAATCAAATACTTCCTTATTTGACTAGATAAATAAATTCTCATTATTTATCTACTTATCAAATATAGTATTTGATACTTATCATATTACCAACAATAATATGAATATGGGAGACCATCTCCTATTGGGAAAAATATTTTGACTTTTAATTAAATAATTAACTAAATTCCATTTAATTAAATAATAAAGTAAAAAACAATATATAAGGCTATTATATAGTCCTTTGACGCCCAAGCTAATTAAATATGGGCCAAATAATGTTTTTTCTAGTTTATTAAATCCATTGGACTTAAATAAAAAGTCAACATGTGAACTAGACTCATTCCTACTACAAGAAACAAGTTCATATGCCTTAATATAATTCTAGATGGACCCATAAATTGATCCGATAGAATATATCAAGTGATCCATGCAAGTTAGTGTGGATTGAGGATCTTGGCGGGCTATCTAAATTTAAGCTCCAATAGACATAACCTAATCACAATCAACAAATGATTCACTTAGGTCTGATATATTAATTTTAGTTCATTCCACTAAAGAACTAAAATTGAACTCTTAAATAAAGATAAAATAAGTTAATATTGCTCATTTATTCCCTAGACAATCTCAATGGAGAAAGTGTATCCTCGTGAAGAATATCAGTAATCTGTAAGGGCTCATACACTGCTTATAGCTCTCCAAGTTACCATACTTACTTATATGACCACATTTTGAACTTGTATATTTTGACTTGTCCAGAAGCCATATTTCAATAGATACTATTGAAAACTTAACGTTAAGATTTAATATCCAATACCTTAAGACATCCATATGTTGATATTCTACTCTCATTTAATAAATGGAGCCACGATGTCCATATCTATAAATGAAGTCATCTATCGATTAACAAATGAATACCACCAAACTATCGAGGATAGACTATGCTATATAATCGCACTCATTGATAGCTCAAATGACAACACTTGCAACCATATGTCCATTTATCTCAGGATTGAGAAAGACTCTCCAATTGTCTTCAAGTGAAAAATTTTATCTATTGACGATCCTGGATAAAGTATTTCACTTGATCTTATTCAATGCACCCAGTGCACTAGATTCTTTTGCTCAAAAATGCCACACTTTGATTATTTTAAACTCATCATAACACATTTGATCCCACTTAAATGCTAGCAAAAGAATCTATAACTTTGACTAAAGGCTCCCAACCTTTATCATAAGTTGTGAATATTATTCAAGACTAACTAAAGAATTGTGTCTACCTCATACATATCCAGATGTACGAACAATTCTTCGTTTATCATAGTCTTTTGACCTTATGATTATTTACTTTTGATAATTATAATAATTAAACTATAAATATTGTAGGATTTGCTAAACTAGAAATCACTTTTATTAATATGAAAAGATTATCAAATACATTAGTACACTATTGCTATCGAGCATAATCCCAACAAAAGTAGGAGGCTTATGAGTGATTTTCTTATCTTTCACCTCTTCTCTTTGATTGTATTCATGTGTAAATAAACCCCTCTCTTGGGGATTGATTTTAGAAACCTTTAAATTTTGGGTATTTGCTTTGGCTATCAATAATATGTTCACTTATTATGTTTTATTCACTTAATAATTAGATATTATTTTTTTATGTAATTGATTGACAATATTACTTGTTAATTACAATTTTGGTAGGATTATTTGTTATAAAAGCAGTTGAGAATTGACACCTTTAATGTATTATAGCTCATAGTGAATCGAATAGGTAAGTTGGTGTATATATCTACCCTGATTGCCTAGACCATTGATTGTAATTAACTGATCTCACCATTATCCCCTTTCTCAAAATATCGTAGGTGAGAAATTTTGGTGGGAAGTGGTTTGGTTTTGTTCCTACGACCAAACCACGCTAATGAATACAATCGGTCAGTAATAGTGAGAACGGTTCTTTAATGAAGCCATTTACACATTGCCTCATATCCATTGGTGACTCTATCAATTCCTTAGTTTCTCTTTAATTGATTAATTCATATTTTGTTTCCAGACAGTTGAGTATTCTATTTTTCATAACATCAATATTTTGCTCACTTATTATCTTGTGTTTGTTTATTGGTTTTCTAAACCAATAATTATCATTTTCAACCTATGATTTACATTTATGCTCATAGAATAGCTTAACTAAGATTAGTTAATCATTTCAATTTTCATCCCTAATCCCTAAGGACGATCACGTGCTTACCACTTGTACTAAATTCACAATTTATATGGTTGCAAGTGTTAGAAAAAATTGTTTTTGAAATCAATATAAAACATCATCTTTTATAAGTGTTGCAAAGACAACAAACGGTCTTGTCAAAAATTGATGTTGCTGCTAGGGATTTTGGGTATTGATTATTGGAATATTTAACCTTTCTCTTTAGTTTATATTTTTGGTAGTGTGCCAATTAACTTTAGTTTTTATTTGTTAGTCATACCTTTTCTTTTATTAGGCTTTTCATTGTTCTTTTTACCTTTTTTTTTGTTCTTATGTTCTTTAAATAGTTTTCAAGTACTTAGGTTTATGTATAGATGAAGATCAATAGAAAGAGTTTTACGTCCACCTTCGGAATATTTTACTCATGTAGAAAGGATTATGAGGCAATTTGAAGATGTTCCAAATCAAGAACCAATGATGGAAGATCAAACTCCACCAATGAGGGAAGAGTAATAAGAACCTCCCAGTAACCAAGGTCAAAAGATGACCATGAGGGAGTATTCAACCATCGCTGATTGTTTCGGATCCTATAACAAGATGATATGAGCTGAAAAGTATGTACATCAGCTTGCCATCCTCGTTCTTCAGATTGCCAAGTGAAGACTGTTTACAGTTCATAAAGGAGTATATCACAGTTATATAGACCTTTCCTATAAGTTCCTTAATTTTTGATTGGCTTATTTTGTTAACAAATCGTATTGAGTTTAATGTGTAAGGGTAGATTAGTCTTTTTATTGTTCGTGATCAAGCTACAATGACATCCCTAAAACCTCAAGCTCTAGAGCTCTTCAAAGGTATAACTCCTGTCATTAACTTATTAACCAGATTTAGTTGCATACACACACTATTCATGCATGTATTGTTCATCTTGCATTTGTGTTCCAATTGTTTATCTATGTGTATCTATTTCACATCTCACGTTTGCACCTCATTGTTATATTTAAGTTTGATTGTGTGTTGTGTAATTTGCTTCCTGTAGTGTGTTTGGAAACATCCACGCTTGCACGATATTTTGCTTGATCTTAGTGTAATGTTTTGCCACCAAAGTAGTCTCATTCTTCTCTTAGATTGGTTGTAGCTCACATGCCTTTGGGCATGTTGTTTTTATGACATTAGAGCTTATTGGATTCATATGTGCCACTTACATGTTGTTCGTAGAGCGTACCAACAACGTAAATCTTCCAGCAGTCTCACACAGTTTATACGCTTCTTGACAGAAGCATCAATAAAGTAAGTTATCCAAAAGTCTTGTGTAGTTTATACGTTACTTGTTGTGTGCATCACCAGTGCAAATCAACCAAACTCCAATCACATGTGCAGCTAACATCATTCTAGTATTATTTCTTTATGGGTCTTATTTGTTTTATAACTTGGTAATTTGAACATGCCCTATAACTAATTTCTTCAATTATATGTTCATCTTTTCCTAGGATTAGCATTTTTGTTTGATTCAATGCATGACTCTAAGGTTAAGATTATCTATAATTGAGTCTATATTTGTTTGTTGAGAATCGTTTTTCATTAGTAGCTTGCATTTAGGACATAATTGCTCTTTAGCTAAGTATTTATGTCTTGCATCTAGATATTGATAATTAGGAAATGTTAATGACATTTCCCATGTGATGTTGCTTAGCAACTATGTCCTTATGAACCTTAGGCGAAGCCGTCAATACGGCATGCTACATAAGAAATACAACTTTTTTGAGGCACCCGGTACTAGGTAAAACTTCTTCGAATTATGGATGGGTAGAAAGCTAAATGTTACGTAATTCAACTCATTTGGAAGCAAATGCTACATTCTTAATGACTGTGATCAACTTGGCGAATTTGATACTAAGAGTGATGAGGGAATATTATTGGCTATGCCCATAATAGTAAGGCCTATATAGTTTTCAATTTGAGATTTTGTAGTGTCACAGACTCATCTAATGTTGTCATAGATGGTTGTTGGCCTAAGGATGTTAACCATGATGAGGATGTTGATGTGGTTAATGATTCTCCTTTGGAGAAGAGTTGTAAGGCTTCAATTGTGGAGAAGTCAAGCAATGATAAGGAAGTCATTCAACCTCTTTCAGAGATCAACTTTTAGACTCTAAAGATGATATTATTGGAGATGTCGATGTAAGTGTTAGGACTAGGCATCAAATAACTTATTAAATTAACTAAACTTGCTACACCTCTCAAGTTGAGCCCAAGAACTTCGATAAGTCCTTGAGTGATGAGTTTTAGGTTCATGCCATGTAAGAAGAGCTAAACCAATTTGAAAGAAATAAGGTTTGGACTCTAGTTCCTAGACCTAAGAATACCAATGTCATAGGTACCAAATGGGTGTTTTGGAACAAATTGGATAAATATGGCAATATTATGCACAACAAGGATAGACTTGTGCCGCAACGATACTCTCAATTAAGAGTATCGATTTTGAGAAGACATTTGCTCTTGTTGCCCGTCTTTAGTCTATAAGGCTTCTCTTGTCCATTTCATGTGTGTACAAGTTCAAATTGTACAAATGGATGCTAATAGTGTCTTCCTCAATGGCTTCTTCCAAGAAGAAGTGTTTGTTGAGCAACCCAAGGGGTTAGTGAATCCACACCACCCAAATCATGTCTATCACCTCAAGAAGGCTATATACGGGTTGAAAAGGTCTGAAGGCTAGGTATGAGTGTCTCACTCAATTCCTTATCGACAACGAATAATCTAGATGGAGTGTCGGCAAACATTATTTATAAGAGCAAGAAAGATGAGATCTTCAAAGCTCAAATTTATGTTGATGACATATTGGTTGGATCCACCAATGAGTCTAAAGTCCAACAATTTATGATGTCATGTCTCTTGAGTTTGAGATGAGTATGGTAGGGGAATTGAATTACTCTCTAGGTTTGTAAATTAAGCAAATGCATGATGGTAACTCTATATCCCTAGCTAAATATGAAAATAACCCAGTGAGAAAGTTTGGCTTAAGAATGCCAAACATTGTGACACACCCAAGAGTACCACATTGAAGCAAAGCAAGGATTCTAGTGGCAAGAGTGTGGACCAAAGCTTTTATCTTAGCATGATTGGTAGTGTCGGTGTGTGTGGTAGGTACCAAGTGAATCCCAAAAACTCTCATATCTCTACTATGAGAAGAATCATTTGATATGTGAATGGGACATCCAATTATGAGATATATGACTTTTTTGACACTAATGCTAGTTTGGTTGGCTTTAGTGATGCAAATTGGGCAGGGAATTATGATAATTGGATGAGTACATCGGGCGGTTTCTTCTTCCTTTGGAACAACCTTGTCTCTTGGTTTTGCAAGATGCAAAACTCCATCTCATTATCCACATCTGAAATGAAATACATAGCCTTAATGAGTGCTTGCACGCTACTTCTATAGATGAAACAAATGCTTGTGGAATACGGTTCCAAGAATCTTGTCATAATTTGAGTGCAATTAACATTTATAAGAATCTTGGTAAACAATTTAGGACTAAACACATAAACATTAGACATCACGTTATTAGGGAACTAGTAGAGAACTAATGCATTACCCTTGAGCATGTTGGAACCAATGATCAACTGGCAGGCTTATTCATAAAACCCTTAGATTCAACTAGGTTCAAAGCACGTAATTGGTCTATTGGGATTTTCCATATACCATAATTTGGTTTGGTAACTGACCTCATACGAGGAGCTCAAGCAAAGGGAGCGAACTTACATTTTTGTAACATGCAAAAATTTGATATACTCTATGCTTCTTCATTAATTGCTTGAGAATCTAGGTTGTCCATATTTGCTTATATGGAAGTTTATATAATAATTTTGCATCGTTGCTTTGTTTATAATACATGTAAATTTTATGTTCAATAATGCATTTTCGGACTAGAATAATTAATTGGGAAGTACACTAGAATGACCTATAATTTATCTCCATGAGATGTGGACTTGATCTTGACATGCATGATATTTTTGATTGCACAAACTTGAATGCAAATATTTGTAAATGCAAATGACAAGACTAAAATCAATAAGGATCTTGTATCCATTCAATCAATAAAGATGTTATATCTAGTTTAGTCTTGTTTCTCTTCTCAACAGTGTAAACAAGACTACTATCATACAGATGATTTATCTAGAAAAATCCAATGGGATCTATGGATCAATGTCTTGGTTTTCCTTTAAGGATTGATATAGTTATTTTTTTGTTACAAAACTTTTGAAAACTATATCTTGTTTGATTATGAAAAAAGGGTACAAATTGGTTCTAATTCTTATGGAAACTCTTTTGATATTTGTTTTGCTAAATACCATTGCTTGAACTTTTTTTTTATATGTCCATCATCTAAAGCAACAACTTCACACATTTCTTCTTAAAAAAAACCATAATTCTCTCCCAATTATTTGAGTTGCATAAAGTTCATATATATATGATTATGCAAATATCATTTGTGCTAATAACTCTATTTGCTGAAAGTACTGCCGTTGAGAATACTTCTTAACATATCTCATGACAAAGAGAGGGGGTAGTATTCAGAAAGATAAGGGAGTTTTTGGTACGTTGTGTCTTGTGGGAGAATTATATGTTAAGGGGGAGTTACCCTTTTAGGGGGAGCATTGCATTGAAATTCATTGCATGTTCTTGTCTTCTTTAATGCAAATGCTTTTATATTTTATTTTTCTTGATCACCTCACATACACTTGTCTTGGAAAAAGTAGTTGCTTTGTTTATGTTGGGTTGTTTATTCTACAAGAGATTGAAGACTTGAAGATTTAGAATTTAGGTATCTCTTTGTAATGTAGAATAACTTTGTTGACCTTTCGTTTTTATTTGTGAGGTTTGATTGTGAGTGGTGGTTTTGTCACGAAATAGCCAAAGGGGGAGATTGTTAGTTCCTCAATTTTTGATTGGTTTATTTCGTTGACAAACAACATTAGGGTTAATGTGTAAGGGTAGATTAGGCTTTTTATTGTTCGAGATCAAGGTTACATGGCTTTCCCAAAACCTCAAGCTTAATAACTCTTCAAAAGTATAACTCTTGTCGTTGACTTCTAGAAGAGATTTAGATACACATACACACTATTCATGCATGTTCTATTCATCTTGCAATTGTGTTCCAATTGTTTACTTATGTGCATCTATTTCACATCTCACATTTTCACCTCATTATTATATTTAAGTGTGATTGTGTGATTGTGTGATTGTGTATTCGTTTCCTGTAGTGTGTTTGGAAACGTCAGCACTTACATGATATTGTGCTTTATCTTAGTGTAATGTTTGACCCATAGAGAAGTCTATTCCTTCTCTTGGATTGGTCCTAGCTCATATGGCCTTGGGCTTGTTGTTTTGGTGCCATTAGATCTTATTAGTGTCATATGTGCCACTTGTGCACTGTTCGTAGAGCATACCATAAGCACAAATCTTTAATTAGTCTCACGTAGTTAATGCTCTTCTAGACTGGTGCATAACCAGTGTAAGTCATCCAGAAGTCCTGTGCAGTTCATACGCTACTCGCCTACGCATCACCAGTGAATATCAATCTGTGATTCTGTGTTGTACAAGCACTAGTCATGCACTCTCGTAAAATGCATAGACCCTGATATCTAGTCACTTTACCAAAATGATGCAGTTTTATTTACAACTCATATATGTACTATCTTCTCTCTATTTCGTTTTTGTGAGCTCTAAATCAGACCTTAGTGAGAGAAAGTGATCTTCAAGATAGAGACTCTCAAGAATTCATTTTTACTCAACCAAACTCCAATCCCATGTGCATCTAGTGTCATTGAAGCATCATTTCATCATGGGTCTTCTTTGTTTTATAACTTTGTAAGTTGAAGATACCCGAGAACTCATTTCTTCAATTATATGCTCATCTTTGCCTAAGATTAGAATTTTTTTGTTGATTAAATGTTTTACTCTAACTTTATGCTTAAGATTATCTTGAATATGTTTGAGTCTATATTTGTTGGTTGAGAGTGGTTCTTCATTGATAGCTTGCATTTAGGACATAATTTCCCTTCAGCTAAGTCCTTATGCCTTTCATCTAGATATTGTTAATTAGGACGTGATAATTGCATATTCGGTTTCCTAATTAAACTTTTGATGTTTGACTAGCATTAATTGCATTTGGAATATTTTCATATATTCACTTAGGTTGTTTAATCTCTTCTTGAGTCAAGTCTTATGACTAAGAGTGTTAGTGCACAAGCATTGGTCTTGAATCACTATTAAAGGCTCGTGGGTAGAGTGAAATGTGTTAGTGAATAAGGTTGGTTTTATTTGAGGTCAACCTAGTTTGTGAACTTTTATTCAAATAGTGGATTTGAGGACCATGTGTGGCTAGATGAATAGCCAATGGGTTTTGCCCATTTAGAGGGTTTCTCACGTAAATCACCTGAAGTGTTTTTATTGTTTTTCTGCACTTTAATTTTGTTTATTGTTTGCTTGTTATATGGGGAAATTTTGTTAACATTGACGAATCAAAAATTGGTAATCCTTTTTTATTAAAATCTATTCACCCATCCCCCTCCAGGTTATATTAGGCACACATAATTTATTTTTATTTCCTATCTTGTAGCTCACTATGGAGCAGTTCCACATGAGATGTTGCAAATATTGTTTTAAGGACAAAGCGAAACAGAGGTTGATCACTCTTAGGTCTGGATCCTTGATAAGTTGGGGGAAAAAGTGCAGAGCTTTCTTCAATAGGTTCTTCTCGCCTAAAAAGGATAAGGACTTGAAAGTGAAGATTGCTAATTTTTCTAAACAAGAAGGAAAACTTTTGCATGAGGCTTGGGAAAGGTACAATTGCTCTTGGCTCAATGTCTGCCTCATATATTTGCAAAAGAGTATAAGGTATCTCGCTTCCAAAGTGGACTCCTAAGATTTTCACAAGTATTGATGGGTAATTCATGTTGGTGTTTATTTGATTTAAAAACCACAATGGATATCTATGAGATCTATGAGATGTTGGCATAAAATTCACAAACAAAAGAATGCCAATGGGTTAAGAGGTGTAAATTTGAAGTCAATTCTAGCACTTAAACGGCTATTGAGATTTTGGTGATTAACAAATAGATGAAATCTTTGTAGTCCTATATTGAGAGTTTGGGCTACCAAAAGGTTGGTGTCAAGCAAGTTGGTCAACAAGATGCAAGTGGTAGTAAGGTTTTTAATAAGATACAAAAAGGATGAGACCATAAAGAGGTGCAAGCAATGGTTTCCAAGGCTAGAAGAACAACCCTTACTTAAACACCTATAATCTGAGGTGGAGAAATCACCTGAATTTCTCTTGGTCAAACACATTGAATCCTCAACCCAACACTCAAAGGGAGACTCAAGGAAAAAACAAATGGGGAGCAAATCAATGGAACAACAACAATGCTCAGTCTATTACCTACTGTTAACAGCCATTTTTGTTAAGGGGCCAAAGGGAAATTTTTCCACCTAGGTAGCACCTGACAGAAGGTATTTCCATACACCAGATAGATATCTGATGCAATGATTTACCTCGAAGTACCAGGTCTAGCATAACCTAGGTACCTCGACATTATTGTATGAGCAAGATGAAGCTCATGTACCTGTACGGGCTACCCATTTAGTAACCAAGTACCCTGACAATGATCTGTTACCCTGTCGAGGTACATATCCAACCTCTCTAGCAGGAAGAAAGGTGCCTATAAGGATCTTGGAAGATCACAAAGCTCCGATGAGATCGACTAAGCACCTCGCTACCAGAATGGTACCCTGAGGTACCTCGCCATCGCAATCGAACAAGCACCACATTATCAGGATTGTACCCTAGGATACCTCACCAGCAAGCTTGTACTCCGAGGTACCTTACCGTCGAAGTGGTCAAACACCACATCACCAGGTTCATACTTTGAGGTATCGTGCCTCTAACAGATGGAATCAGAATTATTCTCCAAACTGTAATCAAGTTCCACGTATGCACATCCGTAATGAAAGAGTTCAAAAAGGAAACAAACACGTTTCCCCGCCAAGATATCCTCCACCAGCCGATTCTCCATGGTCAACCATATTAAATAAAAAATCCTGCCAAATAGGGAAAAGAGATCAATCCAGTGATCTTCAACTTGTACGCCAAGAAAAATCCCTAGCGACTTCATGTATAAATAAAGGGATAATATCGACTACAAAGGAAGAAAATCAACTCCAAAACCTTCAGAGCTATCGCTTGATTCTACAGTGAGCATAAGGCCTAGCTGTCACCAATGTTATTTGTGTCAAATTATCGATATGTACGCTTTCGCCACCTCTAAATAGGTAGAGAGAAAGGAGAGAGAGATAGAGAACTATTTAAACACTTGTAAAATCCAGATCATTGAATTAAATAGCATCATTCAAATCGTTATCATTCCTTCTTGAATTTCATCTATTCTTACACTTGTAACGGATACCGAAGGTACCTAACCCAACCACGATCTATCTAGGTTGTGGTCCTGAGGGTGTTAACTGAGATTCCTCACCTAGAGTGAATTTTCAGCTAACATTTTTCTAACTGTCTGTGGGAAGATTCCATACTTTTTTTTTAAATCAAGTGTTTAAGTTTTTTACAGATATAATAGTGCCATGAGACTTCAATATTCCTAGGGGCAACCCGAGGCATCTGGGCACCAATTTGTGGCCTCCACTCAGAAGGCTCAAAGGAAGGGAAAGAGATTGAAACAACAAAATTCTGCTCCAACACCAACTGGTACTGCACAAGCTTCAGTTCCCCCGGTGACCAGGACATTCTAGAACAATAGGTTGTGGCTTTCATAGAAAGTTTTCACCTACGGTTGGTTACTGAGGGAATTACCCTAAACTAGTAAAACCTAGAACTTGTAAAGATCCCAATAGACTGGGAGCTAGGATGATCGCTTTCGACCGGTTGGGGACACCACCACCGGTTTCGGTCTATGACAGATTGGGACCTCTGCCCTCGGTTCGAGATCGGTTTGGACTCATGTCCCCAGATCCAAGTAGATCGACCTGTTACCAATCCCGACAGGTACAATCAGTCGTCGACATCCCACCAATAGGCCCAGCCACCCAGTATAGCCAGCAACCACCATAAGGGAACCTTAAGCCAATGTCGGGGGTAGCAGGAGAAGTGCCCAGGAAAATCCTCCTCAAGGGGATAACCGGGTAAGGTCCCTATCTCATCAGAGGGGTCAAACAATGAAGACTCTAAGGTTGAATCTAAGAAATCCGATAACAAATGCCTACGAGATTAGCTAACTCAAATGCAGCAAAAGATCCAGGAGTTGAGGAGGGGGCAAGCAGCTAGAGAACCTGAAGGATCCCCTGGGAGAGATAAAAGCCCTCTTCTTTAGAAGGATCAGGTAAGTAGAGCTTCCTCCTAAATTCAAGATGTCGACTGACAAATACTTGGCATAGAAGATCCCTTGAGCCACCTGGAAAGTTTCGTCCAGCAGATGGAAGTCTAGAATGTGACCAGGGCAGCCTTGTGCAGGATGTTTCCAACCACGCTGACCGACTATGCTAAGACAAGGTTCATAAAGTTACCCACAAGTAGCGTGGACAACTTTACTATATTATCCTATGATTTTTGTTCATAGTTTAGGGGATCAATCCACATCCAAAGGATCCAATCCACCTGCAGTACGTAATTCAAGAGCGAGATGAGTCATTCAGGTCTTAGATGGAGAGATTCCATAAAGAGGTGATCCAGATGGGGGTTTTCGCTAAGAATGAGACCCTAGACAGCTTCTGTAGGAATCTATAGGTGGGTAGATTGTTCCGGTCGTTTGCCAAGCATCAACCAATGACTTACCAGGAAGTCTACGATTGGGCCCTTCAACAAATGGAGATAGATGAGTAACTTAGTGTCAAGATTGAGCATGATGACATGAGGACTGTCTAGCGCTAAAAGAAAGAGGAGCCAAAACCTACACCGGCACGGGAGGACAAAAATAGACCTCCCAACCAGTCTATATACCGTTCCCTATCATTTCTGCCTTAAAAGGAGTGGTACCCATCAAGGCTTTCCCTCCTCCTAGAGTGGTAGCTCCCAAAGCTTAGGATGAGAGGGGGTACAACCACTACACCCCGATGAATGCATCCTGTAAGACGATCTACCTTGCTATTCATGATAAGGGACTGCTCAAGAAGACTGGCTCCATGAAAGCACCAACCGACATAAGGAATCGCTATAAATACAGTGACTTCGATGAAGATGTCGGGCACAACACATCAAAATGCTACAGCCTACGAAACCAGATTTATGAACTGGTGAGAGGCGGCTACCTGGTAGAATTTCTGCTGTAGGTACAAGAAAATATTCACACAAGGAATAATGTATGGCCCAAGATTCAGGAAGACTAGAAGAAAAGAAGAGGAAAGCGGTAAGACCTTATGCAGCAAGTTCAGGTTATACACACTATCAGTGGATGACCTACCTTGGCCGGTGCCTCTAAAAATTCTAGAAAGATTCGAGCCAGAAAGATACCCCGAATTGAAGAGGGGTGATATATCTTCAAGGTAGATCAAAGCTTGGTAGAAACCTCTCTGTCGGCTCAGATCATTTTTACTAAAGCAGATGTATACAACACCGTGCAACCGTATGATGATCCCATGGTGGTCATGGCATGGATCGCCAATTGCCTAGTCCACCGCGTGTTGATTGATACGGGTAGCAATGTGGACATCCTTTTCATGGACATCATGGAACAACTCAACCTGAAGTAGTTGTGTTACAACAGTTGCACCACCCCCCCCCCCCCCCCCCTCTGTATGGTTTTACTTGGGACTCAGTTGTACCAGTGGGATCCAAAATTCTATCGGTGATCATTGGGACTGCACCCCTCTAGCAGAACCTGATGATTGACTTTGTGGTACTGGACACCCCGTCAGCTTACAATGTTATCCTTGGGAGACCTTTCCTATCGGCCCTCAAAGGGGTCATGTCATCTACCACAACGTCCTAAATTTTTTGGTGGGAAATGAGGTAGGTGAGGTACTTGATGACCAGCAGGCAACTCTCCCAAATGCTATGCAGTATCAACTAACCCAACATCCTTAGCCAAATGGTTTTCATAGATATTAATTTTAGAGGAGCAGATGTCTTCAGAAAAGAACCTTGATAGAGGAACCCGAGTCGGAGATCCTGCCAGAAGATGTGGTAAAAGAAGACAGAGGGTGACCTAGTGGCCACATGATTGATACGCTAGAGGAAATACCAGTTAATGAGGATGACCCAGCCAATGTAGTTAAGGTCGGAGCCACGTTTGAAATGGAGGTGACGGAAGGATTGATCCAGCTACTTCCCGAGTATAGTTACATCTTTTCATAGAGTTATGAAGAGATGCTAAGAATCCCAATTTCCTTGCCAACTCATTGCCTAGCAGTTGACCTTACCTTCATGCCTGTTTAACAGAAGAAGCAACATTTTAATCCCGAGAGAAATATTTCAGTACAGGAAGAATTCGATAAACTATAAAAAATTTGTTTCATCCGAGAATCTCGATACCCGTAGTGGATCGCTAACGTGGTCATGATGAACAAAGCCAATGGAAAGTGATTTATATACGTAGATATGCTAACCTCAACCGTGTCGATCCAAAAGATAGCTTCCCACTACCAAAGATTGATCAGTTGGTAGAATCCACTGTAGGGAACAAGCTCATAAGCTTCATGGATGCATTCTCTTTGTATAATCAGATTATGATGCACCCCATAGACCAAGATCAAGACAAGACCAGTTTCATCATTGGGTAGGGCCGTTAATGCTACAAGGTCATGTCATTTGGTCTCAAGAATGCATGAGCCACCTACCAGCGATTGGTCAACTGGTTGTTCAAGCCAGAAATAGGAAGGACAATGGTGGTAAATATCAACAATATGATCACCAAATCTCAGGTGGCTAAGCTGCACCAGGATCACCTCTGCCAAACTTTCCAAATTATCAGAGACAATCAGATGAGGTTGAACCATTCTAAGTGTGCCTTTGAGGTATTTGTAGGGAAGTTTCTAGGATTCATGGTCTATGAGAGAGGCATTGAAGCAAACCCCGAGAAGATCAAAGCTATCTTGGACCTAGAATCCCCTAGCTCTCTCTAACAGGTACATGCATTGACCGGTTGAGTAGCACTGCTCAATCGCTTCATATCATGATCAACCAACAAGTACCTCTCCTTTTTCAAAGTAATTAAATAGGGGAAGAACTTGAAGTGGGATCAAGATAGTGAGCAAGCCTTCCAGGCACCGAAAAAGTACCTAGCCAACCAGTTATTTCTAGTCAAACTGGTACCCAGAGAGGAGCTGCAGATTTACCTGGATGTGTCCAAGACATCAGTGAGTGAAGCTTTGGTCAAAGAATATGAAGATGGGGTTCAGCGGCCTATTTACTACATAAGCCATACCTTGACCAAGCCAGAGAGGAATTACACCATCCTAGAGAAGCTCGATTTTGCCTTGGTGACCACGATAAGGAATCTTCACCCTTATTTCTAGGCTCACACGATCACAGTAATAACCGATCAACCATTCCGCCAGTTTTTACAAAGGCCAGACATATCCGGAAGGTTAGTACTATGGGCTGTCGAACTAACTCAATTTGATATTAAGTACTAGGTGAGTACTACCATCAAGGCCCAAGCACTAGCAAATTTTGTAGCAGAAATCTCAACCCACCTGGATCCTGAAACCTCCATAAACCCAGGTTTAGTCCCCCAAAAAAGATCAAGAGCTTGAGGACTAGCCAGCGAATCAAGAAATCTGGATCATTTACACTGATGAAACATACTAATATAGGTAGTAGAGCAGGCATCGTTCTCGTCAATCCGGATAAAACAAAATGCTACCACTATTTACGATTCGAGTTCAAAACCACCAATAACGAACCGGAGTATGAAGCCCTCCTAGCTGGGAAGGGATCAGATGTTGAACTGGGGGCTGATTTCCTACACGTGGAGAGTGATTCCCAGCTTGTCGTTAACCAAGTCAATAGATTATACCAGGCAAAGGGCGACAACATGATAGCTTACCTCAAATTGGTCCAGCAGCTCAAGGCCTGGTTCAAGGGGTTCAAGTAAAGTAAATTTCTCACCAAGAAAATCATCGAGCAAACATCTTAGCTAAGATAGTTGCCAATGGGGAACAGACCCTACCTAAAGGAGTACTACTCCAGATAATCCCCTAATCCAGTATAGTGCTATGAAAAGAGGTTATCTCGGCTGATGGACACCCTTGCCGAATGGATCTGATAGCAGCATATCTCCAAGAAGGAAAGCTCCCAAATAACCCAGAGAAAGCTTAAAATCTCAAGAGGACCTCTGTCCGTTACTGCTTGGTAAATGGGTACCTGTACCGTAGATGAAGATCTCTTCCCCTACTTCATTGCTTACATCATGATGATGTCAGCTGGGCACTTAAAGAGGTTCATTCAGACGAATGTGGAAACCATACCGGAGGGGAAGCTCTGGCATATCAGATGCTCTGTATGGGATACTACTGGCCAACCATTCACCAAGATGTAAGGAGGTTCATGTAGTTGTGTAGACCCTACCAAAGGGCATCTAATCCGAGTTATCTACCACCGAAGAACATCCACCAAGATGTAAGGAGGTTCGTGCAGTCGTGTAGACCCTACCAGAGGGCGTCTAATCTGAGCCATCTACCTCTGGAGTGTCTCTCCTCAATCAGCTTGCCTTATCCCTTTGCTATTTAGGGAGTCTACATAATCAGACCTTTTCCTTGCTCCTAGTCAAGTTAAGCATGATAAAATTACAATATTTTACTTCACCTGATGGGTGGAGGCAGGACCACTTTCCCAATTTACAGAAGAAAACACCACCAAATTTATCAAGACCATTGTGGTGTGTAGGTTCGATACCCCGATGATCATCATTACTGATATAGGCAGGCAGTTCGACAACACACGGTTTAGGGATTTTTTTGAAGACTTGTAAATAGATCTTTGCTTTGCTTTGGTAGCTCACCCCAAAGCCAATGGCCTAATTGAGGCTACTAAAAAGACGATCAAGAAGCTTCTGAAGAAGAAACTCCAGCAGAGAAAAGGAAAGTGGGCAAAAGAGCTTCCCATGGTACTAACTAGACTACCATGAGAACCGTAATTAGGTAAACGCCTTACTCCTTAGCTTTCGTGGTAGAGGCAGTCCTACCTATCGAACATAAGCTGACCTCATTCCAGGTTCAACACTTTTAGCCGGAAAGCAACGAGGTCAAGCTAAGAGCTAAGTTCGATCTCTTAGAGGAACGACAAGATAAGGTGGCAGAAAAAGTTACAGACTATCAGAGCCAAATCGTGAGGTACTTCAATAGAAAGATTAGAGCTCGTAGTTTCTAGAAAGGAGACCTGGTAATCCGAATAGTGACTCAGAATACCGGGAAGGCCCTTACCTGATAAAGGCAGTGGTCAAAAGTGGAGCCTACAAGTTTGAGGACACGGATGGGCGACATGTCAACCACACTTGGAATGCAGACCATTTGTAGAGGTTTTACCCAGTTTTACCCATAGATAGAGGACTCCTAAGCAGCATAGGTCTACCTAGGTATCAGTGTTAGTAGTTCATGAATATTTTGTACTTTAAGTTGATTATCAATAAAATCTTCGTTTGTTTCTCCATCTCCACTTATGCATGTTTTCACCACGATAATTTTCCATGAACGCCATGAACCGAAAAAGGCCATATGGAAGATTGCTTTATAGAAGTTATAAAGATTTTATATTCTGATTGAGTATATAGATTGAATATGATTGAAATTTAAGATTTATATTGGAAATTGAGTTGTATTTTGCTTAAATTATTTTTTACATATTATGTTGTCTATAAAAAGTTTAAGCCTATATGTCAAAAATGCAACTGAAAGGCCCAAAAATTAAAAAGCATATTAAAAAAAACCTTCAAAACCGAATTGAAATGAACTGAACTGAACCTAGATAAAGGTGTTTGGTTCAATTCGGTTTTCAATTTCAAAACCATTCAAAACGATTTACATTTTCAAAAATCGAATATATGTTAGTTCAATACGACTTTGGAAAAAACCGAATCGAACCAAACCATGCCCTCCCCTAATATCTGCTATATATTTTTGCAAACACTATGCATTGTTTAAAAAAATATTAAAAAAATCACTAATAAAGTATTTCGATAAAAAGATCTACTTTAATTTCAACATATTGTTCGGATTTATATACTTATACCTTCTTTTACTTTCAATTTTAGTCATTGCTTGTAATAAATAATTGAATTTTGACTAGTGGTGGCAAAACAGGCCGGCCCGGCCTGGCCTGCTAGGGAGACAGGTCAGGCCGAGCCGGTCTGATTATCAGAAGGGTAGGCCTGGCCTAGGCTCGTGGCCTGTTTTGAGATTGGTCGGGTCCGGCCCAAGTCTGTCCGGCCCAGGTCAGACCTTAGCGGGCCTGTGACGGGTTGGCCCGTTTTGGCCTTAACAAGCTTCAATTTTTAAAAAAAAAATATTTAAACGTTTTATTTATACAATATTATTTTTTATACATTGTAATAATTTTGTGTAATTATTAATGTAATAATTTTAATAAGAAATACATTTTTCATTTCATGCAATTTTTCAAAGAATAATATTTTTGTAATTTCATAATAAATTTGTGGTGAAAAGTATAAATTACAAATTATTATTGCCTCGTTAAAACCCTTACAAAGAAAAACCCAATGGGATAAAAACTTGATAAGGGAAAAAGAGTGCAATCGGAAAAAAAATATTAAATAGTTACAATTACATCAGTTCGTCGGTTAGTTACCGTCGAAACTCCCATCAATGGTCAAGCTGGAGAAGTCATCCATGAGTTCTTCGTTGACCAGTTGATGTTGTCGTCTTATTCTTGCATTTTTCAAATCCCTAAGGCATGTCAAAGCTTCCACCTGCATCAGGGGCCAATGAACATCTTCTATCTTCCGTCTGGCGGTGCTGAACACTTGCTCCGATGAAACTGTTGAAACTGGGATTGCAAGGACGTCACATGCTAATCTTGATAGAATGGGGAAGCTGTTTCTCTTTTTCTGCCACCATTTCAGAAGATCATTCATTGTGAAATCATCGTTGTCTGTGATAGAATACTCTGTACTCAGATATTTGTTGAGCTCCACATGTTAACTTTGACTTTGATTCGAACTTCCTGAAGCGTGAGAAGTTGTGGTCTTGTTCAAAAAAATCCTCATGAGTTTCGATTGTTGTTGAGATTGTTTCTAAGGAGGTGTCGGTCTCGCTATGTCATCGTTGTGCCTGGACCTGTTCTCATAAATAGAAAAAACTTCAAAAATTTAGGATTTCAGTGTGCCAAGATGTTCAGTAACATCCGTTTCACTTAATTCTAGAGCCTCATCCAAAGTAGTGGAAAAAACTTTTAAAGCTTTAAATCTGAACGTAGAATCTACAACAATGAAATTTCCCTTTATCATTATAGTGTAAATATACCTAGAGGAAGGTGAATAGGCATATGCTCCAATTTTTATCTTCTTCTAAAACAATGCAATTTTAAGAACGTTTAACAAAAATTGCAAACAATGACACACAAAATTTACGTGGTAAACCTCCAAAGAGGAAACATCCACGGCTTGATACCACAACCACCGGCAAAAGTAAATCCACTATTTCAAATAAGAGTTACACACTCAAGCAATCAACTGTTGGGGTTTATGCCCTAAAGATGTAATTTGTAAATGGATTTATGAAATAAATAAAAAGAAAAGTTCAATTCATTCTTTTTATGTTACTTATTTATTTTATAAACTTGTGCATATATCTTTAACATCCAAGATTGCCAAATGTAATCTTGAACTGTGTATATGAGTGTCATATACGGATGGATACAGTAAGAGAAGTGCAATCTAAAGAGTCCATAGATAGCAAATAAAGTTGGGTACTTTATTTGTGGTTAATCTATAGTTGCGGTCCATTCCGTAATATACGGTGATTCTATCCTGAATCATTCATATGGAGATATGAGAATGGAGGCACCTTGTATGTAGTGATCATATAGGACTTGACCATAATCTATATGAATCTCTCACCAAGATCTGTTTACCGATGAGATTCATATAAATCAACTAATGATGGCTATATGTGGGTGATCTTAATCCTGAGTGTCTTATCGACTCCTTTAGGTTAGATCGTGGTCTTTGATATACCATGGGTGAGGTCATATGCATTTCCTGTTAAATATACTCCGTATGTTAAGATTGCGGTTTGGCCTATGGCTGGGAAGGTTTGTACACAATAGTGGAATCCACTCCTTCTTGTGAGAAGTATTGTAGTTCCCTTAAGGGTTGATTCGGGGCTTGGACAATATAAGCGCTCTCTTAATCCCGTGAGGAAATAGGATTTATTGTCCATTAGAGAATCAATGGTACTTAAAGGATATATGTGATTAGAGGGGTATAACGAACATTATGACCTAACTCTAATTATGAACTATTGTGGAGGATCACACCATATGTAATAGCTATATTGATGGACACCGAGTTATATCGGTCTGTGTAAAAGCGTCTGCAGTTAAGATAGTGCAGATTCAGGTTTTTAGTGGAATAACACCGGAGTTAATAATCAAGAAATATTAATTAAAGAGTTTAATTTATGATTCCGAGGATTATTGGAGCACAAAATATTGTGGGTCCATTGGGTCCCCCTGCTAGCCCGATTGATTTAGGTAACAAGGGTAACGGTTAATTAATTGGATTGTCCAATTAATTGTGTTACAAAAGTGACACGTATATATTCGGGAATTAATTGAATAATGAGATTATTTAATTAATGAATGTTAATAGTTAAATTAATTAAATAATTAGATTATTTAATTATATTGATAATTATGAATTATTAATTAACTATTAATTTGAAGGTGTTAGTTGATATATGGATTTAGGTGAAGATAAAATAATAGGATTATTTTATTTTACTAAATCATTTATCTAAGTATTTGAATTTAAGTTTAATCTTAAAATACTTATTATGACTTTTAATATATTAGATATATTTGAAAAGGATAATTAAAATATATATATCAACTAATAACACAAGAGATTGCATTGGATGTAAATTGGTGTGTACATGAAACAATAGTCAAAAGAAGAATTTGCATTGGATGTAAATACTTAATTTATATATATATATAGATATATATTGGAATGGGGGTGAAAAGAGCAGCAACATAATTTATATATATATATATATATATATATATATATATATATATATATATATATATATATATTGTGATAAAAACAATATCATGCGTGATATATGTATATTTGTGATATAAGGAGCAACAGTGCGGAGACATATTTTTTTGTGAAGCAGTGCAAAGATATTATATAGATATATATTCGTGAAAAGTGAAGGAGTTCAAATATATTATATATAAATATATATATATATATATATATATATATATATATATATATTGTTTCATGTTTTGTGTGTTTTTTAAGAAGAAAGAGTTTCTTCAATTCTCTCTACATCCTCCATTCATGTTCCTCAGATCGTGACGCACCCACACGCAGTTACCAATACCGGGAGATAGCGAGGAAGATCGAGTGGTTTCGACAAGAGCATAACGTAAAGTGAAGGAGCCTCCAAGCGTTGGTATGTTCTTCTGATTTTATTGATTACAATTTCCTGTGTATACATATTGCATGTATTAGTTCCAAAAAATAACAACAATCCAAAGTTCATTGGTCCCATATACATATATGATATGTATAAAAAAATTAAAACCTAGTTCCGTTGCGTGACCAGTGAACGGGGTTCCAACAATTGGTATCAGAGCCAATTTTATTTTTCGGAACAGGAAATTGTTTTCGATGCTCCTGTATATATGAATGTGTAGGCACCACCTTTATGATTGTATGAATGTTTATAATTAAATTATTTAATTTAAAAATAGTCGATCGTAATTTTTTTTGGTACTGTGGATTTAGGGTTTATGGGTTGTATAATTTTTATTTTATTTATTTTACTGTTATTGTATTGTAAATAATAAAAAAAAAATTGTAACCTGTAAACGAAGAACTGGAAACGCGGGGGACTTCGGTACTGTTCACGGCGGTGTTACTGTTCACGAGTACTGTTCACGGAACATTGTTCATGGAGTTACTGTTCACCGAAATCAATTCACCGAACACTGTTCACGGGCAGCACTGTTCACGGGCAGCACAGTTCCCCAGGTACTGTTCTCGCACGGTTCCGTTGGCAAGTGTTGCCTAGTGTGTTCCGTACAGATTTTCCATTTCAGGTTCATGAGATGAATCGGAGTGACCTGAAGAGACTGGAAGATATCTGAAGTTAATAGAAGACAAAGGAATGCCTTGGAATTTTTTTTTGTAATTTTAGATTCTAATTTTTTAGGTTAAATAATCCACAGTACTCGGTCAATTCATGTATACTTTATATTATGTGATGATAAAAGCATTATCATGCATACGTATGTCATTTAGATTAGATGTGCCTACACAAATATATTTGATATGTTATACATGCATCATAGTCTGATATTTTATGTATTTGATTTTTTAATATGATTAAAATGGGTAATATACATAATTGGCTATGAATAATGAGATTAGTTTTTAATGGTTAGAAAACTTTGTAATTCTCATTAATATTAATCTAGTTATTAAAGAGTTTAATAAATTGGATTAATAGAGTCATTTATTGTAATTAGGATTAATATGATTAAATACCTAATAATAAATTATCCAAATAAAGTGTTAGGGTTTTAATAGTTAAAACTTGGTAAACACTAACATAATAATCTAACCCTAGTAAATAGTTTACAAAGGCTTAGATTATTCACTAATATATTAGATTTTTAATTGTTAAAAATCATTAATAATTTATTAGTTAATTAGAATTTGGTTCTAATTAGTTAATGCACTCGATAACTTGATTAAAGTTAGTCGTTTAATCCTGTAAAGTCTAGGTGCATTAACGGTTAATAGAAAACCATAATTTTAAAATAGTGAATGGGAGAGGGATATATGACATGTATATCCCGCGATCTCCATCATTAGTTCAACACTGTGAGATCCGAGTGGGGCCTCGCGACGGCTTTGCTTTCGTCCTCCCTAAGGAGGGTTTCCACAAAGGTCAATACCAAGGTTGACTTCCTAACGGATAGGATTTCTGAGGGTATTTCGGGATTGACCGACCCTAAGGCGGCAATTCTCGAGTTAAGCTCGTGAGATCTGAAATGGTGGGTTACACTCA
Organism: Dipteronia dyeriana; assembly: GCA_032871835.1. Lineage (NCBI taxonomy): Eukaryota > Viridiplantae > Streptophyta > Magnoliopsida > Sapindales > Sapindaceae > Dipteronia > Dipteronia dyeriana. The sequence goes on along the minus strand of CM065300.1, from coordinate 112,725,617 downwards.
TGAAGGTTTTGATTAAGTTTGTTAATTAAAAACCTGACTGAATTAACGATGGTTGAATGATATGGAATAAGAGTTATTCTAGATTATCATTTGATTGAGAATGTCTAGGTCCAACATGCAAAGACTTGACCGACCTTAAGGCGCCAATTCTTTGTGGTATGTTGGATTGTCGTGGTATAGTAACTAGTTTTAGGGTAGTTCTAGTTCGTTAAACATGTGCATGCATCATGTTTAAATTTATGCCAAAGCACTCGCACTTGTTTTAAATAAATGACTGAATGAATGTTTTATTTATTTCAGCAATAATGTCTTCTGTATTACTTTAAATTCTCGCAAATGACAAATTAACTGGTGATAACTACACTAAGTGTAAACTTAACATTAATGCAATATTGGTCACCAAAGACCTCAAGTTTGTGCTTACGGAGGAATGTCCTCCAGCGCCTGCTGCCAATGCCACACGAACTGTTTGTGAGGCATATGAACGATGGGTCTCATCTGATGAGAAGGTCCAAACATATCTGTTGGCTTCTATAACAGATGTGCTTGTCACAAAGCATGAAGCAATAACTTCAGCATTCGAAATCATGAAGTCATTGCTAGCTATGTTCGGGAAGCCTTTCGAGCAAAAGGGACATGAAGTTGTTCATTCCGCTATGCTCACTCGTATGAAGAAAGGTACGTCAGTTCGGGAACATGTCCTGAGCATGATGTCCTACTTCAACAAGGCAGAAGTCAATAGCGAGGCCATTGACGAACCCTGTCAAGTGAGCATCATACTGACGTCTCTTTCGAAGAGTTTCGATCAATTTAAGAACAACTACGGGATGAACAAGTTAAGGTTCAATCTCACACAGTTGCTTAATGAGCTCACTACCTTTGAGTCATTGACTAAGGACAACAAAGGTAAGACCAGTGAGGCAAATGTTGCCGAACCATCTTCCTACTCTAATAATAAGAAGAGAAAGAGGTTTACTGGGAAAGCGAAGGATAAGCCCAAACCCAAGAAAGCCAAAAGCAAGAAGAAGTCCAAGAAAAGTAAATGTGATTTTCTTGTTCTTGAGTCGTGTTTAGTAGAAGATGATTCTTCACCCTGGATAGTTTATTCGGGGGCCACTAACCATGTTTGTTCTTCTTTACAATGGACTGATTCTTGGACACAGCTAGAGGAGCAACCCTTCTCAATACGTGTGGGGTTAGGGGATGTCGTGTCGGCACGAGCAGTGGGCGTAATTAGATTACGTTTTTGTAATAATTATATATTGTTGGACAATATATTTTATATTCCTGAATTTACATGGAATTTGATTTCCGTTTCTAAGTTGTTAGAACAAAAATATTCTGTTTCTTTTAATAATAAGTCTGTTATTATTGGAAAGAATGGTCTGAATATTTGTTCATGAATTAATGAAAACAATTTGAATGTGTTAAGACCGTTAATACATACTACACTGCTCAACACCGAAATGTTTAAGGTTGAAAAACCAAAAGCTAAACGACCTAAGATTTATCCAGATAATGACACGTATCTCTGGCATCTAAGGCTTGGTCATATCAACCTTGACCGGATAGACAGACTAGTAAAAAGCAGACCTTTAAGTGAGTTAAAGGTTGGCACCTTACCTTTCTTCAGATCTTGTCTGGAAGGTAAGATGACTAATTGACCTTTTAATGGAAAAGGTCTTAGAGCTAAAGAATCGCTAGAGCTTATACATACAGATGTCTGCGGACCGATAAATGTTAAAGCGAGGGGTGGTTATGAGTATTATGTCACCTTTATAGATGACTACTCAAGATACGGATACGGATACGGATACGTCTACCTGATGCAACGAAAGTCGGAAACATTTAAAAAGTTTAAAGAATTCCGAGCTGAAGTTGAGAATCAATTAGGTAGGACTATAAAGTCACTACGATCAGATCGTGGAGGTGAGTACTTTGACCAAGAGTTTGAAGACTTCATGTTCGAGCATGGGATAGTTTTCCAACTCACAGCTCCCGGTACACCTCAGCAAAATGGTGTAGCGGAGAGGAGAAATAGAACCCTAATGAAAATGGTGAGATCTATGATTAGTTTCTCATCATTACCAAATTATTTCTAGGGATATGCGTTACAAACACCGGCATACATTTTGAATGTAGTGTCATCCAAATCTGTTTCTAAGACTCCCATAGAGCTGTGGAATGGTCGCAAAGCTAGTTTGTGACATTTCCGCATATGGAGGTGTCCAGCACACGTGCTGAAGAATAGAACAGGAAAGTTAGACTCCAAATCTGTTGTCTGCCTGTTTGTAGGATACTCTAACGAGACTAGAGGTGGACACTTCTATAGTCCTGAAGATAACAAAGTATTTGTATCGGAAAATGGAACGTTTCTTGAGGACAATTACATTAGTGACCATAAACCTTGTTCCAAAAATGTATTAAATGAGTTAGAGCCTGGTGAGACTAGTGCTTCATCAACAAGAATTGTTGTTCCATAAACATCTGAGAGTCAGATGGTTCCTAATCAGGATACACTACCACCTAGAAGTAGTGAGCGGGTTGTGAGACAACTTGAACGCTATTTAGCTATAGGTGAGAGAAAAGGTGTTGTCTCTGCTGATAGTTTTGATGATCCATTGACATTTAAGAATGTAATAGAAGATCCTGATAAAAAGAGGAATGGCTTAAAGCCATAAATCTCGAGATGAAGTCCATGTACTCTAACTCAGTCTGGGATCTTGTAGACTTACCGGATGGGGTAAAACCCATAGGATGTAAGTGGATCTACAAGAGAAAGAGAGGAGTAGACGGGAAGGTAGAGACCTTTAAGGCAAGGCTAATGGCCAAGGGTTATATCTAGAAAGAGGGGGTCGATTATGAAGAGACCTTCTCGCCAGTAGCCATGTTTAAGTCTTTTAGGATTCTCTTATCCATTGCTGCCTATTTTGATTACGAAATTTGGCAAATGGACTTCATGACTGCATTCTTGAATGGCAATCTTGATGAGAGCATCTATATGATACAACCAGAGGGATTCGTGTCTCCAGATCAAGAGCAAAAGGTTTGCAAGCTGCAAAGGTCCATCTATGGGCTTAAGCAAACATCTAGATCTTAGAACATCAGGTTTGATGATGTGATCAAAACATATGGCTTCGAGCAGAATATCGATGAGCTTTGTGTCTACAAGCCCATCATTGATGAGAAAGTAGCTTTCTTGGTCCTATACGTAGATGATATCCTACTTATTGGGAATGATGTGGGAGTGTTGTCTGTTGTAAAGGGCTGGCTGGCTAGCCAACTCCAAATTAAAGATTTGGGAGAGGCGAGTTATGTTATTGGGATCTAACTTATAAGGGATCGTAAGAACAAACTCATAGCACTGTCTCAGGCATCATATATCGACAAGATTCTTGTGCGATTTTCGATGCAAAACTCCAAGAAAGGTAATTTACCTTCTAGGCATGGAGTTAATTTGTCTAAGGAACAGTGTCCTAAGACACCTCAAGAAGTTGAGGATATGAGACGCATACCCTATGCATCGACAGTAGGTAATCTCATGTATGCTATGTTATGCAAGAGACCGGACATCTGCTATGCAGTGGGAGTAGTCAGTAGATACCAGTCCAACCCAGGATTGGATCATTGGGTTGCTGTCAAGACAATTCTCAAGTATCTTCAGAGAACGAGAGACTATATGCTAGTGTATTCCGGGCAGGATTTGATCATGTTAGGATACACGGATTCTGATTTTCAGTCAGACAGTGATTCTAGAAAATTCACGTCTGGATCAGTATTCGCCCTGGGTGGTGGAGCCATTGTGTAGAGAAGTATCAAGCAATCTTGCATTGCTGACTCCACCATGGAAGTCGAATATGTAGCTGTTTGTGAAACTGCTAAAGAGGCTGTTTGGCTCTGTAAGTTCTTGAGTGATCTGGAAGTTCTTCCAGATTTGGATATGCTCATCACACTTAGTGCTGTGGCTAATTCAAAAGAACCAAGAAGTCATAAAAGAGGGAAGCATATAGAGAGGAAGTATCATCTTATTAGAGAGATAATGTAGGGAGGAGATGTGATCGTCACAAAGATAGCCTTACAAGACAATCATGCTAATCCATTTACAAAGACCTTACCGACTAAAGTGTTTTTGGGTCACCTAGATGGTTTAGGGTTTCGAGAAATGCCTCACATGCTTTAGTGCAAGTGGGAGATTGTTGAGGTTTATGCCCTAAAAATGTAATTTGTAAATGGATTTATGAAATAAATAAAAAGAAAAGATCAATTGATTCTTGTTATGTTATTTATTTATTTTATAAATTTGTGCATATATCTTTAACATCCAAAATTGCCAGATGTAATCTCGAGCTGTGTATATGAGTGTCATATACGGATGGATACAGTAAGAGACGTGCAATCTAAAGAGTCCATAGATAGCAAATAAAGCTGGGTACTTTATTTGTGGTTAATCTATAGTTGCGGTCCATTCCGTAATATACGGTGACTCTATCTTGAATCATTCATATGGAGATATGAGAATGGAGTCACCTTGTATGATGTAATCATATAGGACTGGGCCATGATCTATGTGAATCTCTCACCAAGATCCGTTTACCGATGAAATTCATATATATCAACTAATGATGGCTATATGTGGGTGATCTTAATCCTGAGTGTCTTATCGACTCCTTTTAGTTAGATCGTGGTCTTTTATATACCATGGGTGAGGTTAGATGCATTTCCTGATCAATATACTCTATATGTTGGGATTGCGGTTTGGCCTATGGCTGGGAAGGTTTGTACACAATAGTGGAATCCACTCCTTCTTGTGAGAAGTAAATGGTAGTTCCCCTAAGGGTTGATTCGGGGCTTGGACAATATAAGCGCTCTCCTAATTCCGTGAGGAAATAGGATTTATTGTCCATTAGAGAATCAATGGTACTTAAAGGATATATGTGATTAAAGGGGTATAACGGACATTATGACCCAACTCTAATTATGAACTATTGTGGAGGATCACACCATATGTAATAGCTATATCGATGACACCGAGTTGTATCGGTCTGTGTAAAAGCGTCTACAGTTGAGAGAGTGCATATTTGGGTTTTAATGGAATAACACCGGAGTTAATAATCAAGAAATATTAATTAAAGAGTTTAATTTATGATTCCGAGGATTATTGGAGCTCAAAATACTGTGGGTCCAATAGGTCCCCTTGCTAGCCCGATTGATTTAGGTAACATGGGTCACAGTTAATTAATTGGATTGTCCAATTAATTGTGTTACAAAAGTAACACGTATATATTCGGGAATTAATTGAATAATGAGATTATTTAATTAATGAATGTTAATAGTTAAATTAATTAAATAATTAGATTATTTAATTATATTGATAATTATGAATTATTAATTAACTATTAATTTGAGGGTGATAGTTGAAATATAGATTTAGATGAAGATAAAATAATAGGATTATTTTATTTTACTAAATCATTTATCTAAGTATTTGAATTTAAGTTTAAATTTAAAATACTTATTATCACTTTTATATATTAGATATATTTGAAAAGGATAATTAAAAGATATATATCAACTAATAACACAAGAGATTGCATTGGATGTAAATTGGTGTGTACATGAAACAATAGTCAAAAGAAGAATTTGCATAGGCTGTAAATACTTAATTTATATATATATAGATATATATTGGAACGGGGGTGAAAAGAGCAGCAACAGAATTTATTTATATATATATATATATATATATATATATATATATATATTGTGATAAAAACAACATCATGCGTGATATATGTATATTTGTGATATAAGGAGCAGCAGTGCGGGACATATTTTTTTGTGAAGCAGTGCAAAGATATTATATATATATATATATATATATATATATATATATATATATATATATATTGTTTCATGTTTTGTGTGTTTTTTAAACATATAAAAGAAAGAGTTTCTTCAATTCTCTCTACATCCTCTATTCATGTTCCTGAGACCGTGAAGCACCCACACGTAGTTACCAATATCGGGAGATAGTGAGGAAGATCGAGTGGTTCAGACAAGAGCATAACGTAAAGTGAAGGAGTCTCCAAGCGTTGGTATGTTCTTCTGATTTTATTGATTACAATTTCCTTTGTATACATATTGTATGTATTAGTTCTGAAAAAAAATTATGATCCAAAGTTCACTGGTCCCATATACATTTATGATTTGTATAAAAAATTTAAAACCTAGTTCCGCTACGTGACCGGTGAACGAGGTTCCAACATTAACACATGCTCTCTAAGCTATCAATCTCACTCTATCATTGAACCTAGTGATCTACTAAGCCGGCTACCTATCCAAGACCTCCTGTCTCTAGGAAGATTCCTTGCTCACCAATCCGGATCGTCCCGATATTCTAACTTCTTAGTTAGCGACTTATTGATCTTAGAGATCTTTTCATTTTCTTGAATAAGATCTTTGATCTTTTGATCATCTAAGTCAATAGACTCACCTTCAAAAAGAGAAGCCACAAAAGAATACATTTCTTTAATCATGATGAAACAAAAGAAGATAACAAACACTACAAATAAAATCTATCTAAGTGCGTCTAGACACCGGCTTTGATAACAATTGAAATTTCCCATTATCTTTATAGTGTAAATATACCTAGAAGGGGGTGAATAAGTATATGCTCCAATTTTTGTCTTCTTTTAAAACAATGCAATTTTAACAATGCATAATGAAAATTGCAAACAATGAAACACAATATTTACATGCTAAACCTCCAAAGAGGAAACATCCACGGGTTGATACCACAACTACCGGCAAAAGCAATTCCACTATTTCAAATAAGAGTTACACACTTAAGCAATCAACACATGCTCTACAAGCTATCACTCTCACTCTATCCTTGAACCTAGTGATCTACTAAGCCGACTTCCTATCCAAGACCTTCTGTCTCTAGGAAGATTCCTTGCTCACCTATCCAGATCCTCCTGACCCTAGGCAAGACTTCTTGCTCAACTATCCGAGTCCTCCCGACTCTAGTCAAGACTTTCTTGCTCAACAATCCGAGGTCTCAAACCTCTTGTCGAGACTTCCACTTGCTTAGCTATCCAAGTCCTCCCGACTCTAGCTAAGACTTCCAATTGCTCAAATCAAAGAATCACTCTAAGATATGAGACTTTCTACCTCTTCACAAGGCATCTAAGTGATCATGAATGCAAAATGCAAACAAGCACTCAACCTAGAAAATGATGATCAACAGATTCTATGGACATGCAACTAGATAGCTAGATTATGCTTTCAAAGAACAATCACAAATGTATCTAGGAAACCTAAGCATGTTATCAACTAAGAACATAGATATGAGGATATAGACACCAATTGAAACACAACCTAGTTCTTAGAAAGTGAAATTAGATCTAGAAATAGTCAATCAAGCATAAGAACAAAAGATTTCTAGAAACACTTTCATGTTTATCAAGTTTAGCACAAATCAATCAACTTATCACAAATCTAGCTAAACTTGAAAATCAATTTAACAAACCACAAAATGATATCAAAATCATCCTAGTCATGCTTCTTAATCAAATAGCATTCATCAATAAAAAGATCTAAGAAGAAAACTAAGAAGAATATGATTTTACCAACAAGGATGAAAATCACGAACTGAAGACCTGGTCACAACGAAATATCTAGACATACTTTGGTTCTGGAAATGCTTGGGGTTTGTAGAACTCTTCAAGGCACTCGAAACGGTTTTTGAAACAAGTGATTCAGAGTTGAAATGAAGAAGTTATCACAAAAACAAAATTCAAAATGTTGAGAGAAAACTTCTGTACTTGTTCTTCAAATTCGTTTTTCTCAACTTTTTTTGAATGAGAGGGAATGAGAGGTTTTAAAGAGAGAACAACCAAAAGACCAAAAATCCCCCATGCTTTAGTGCCTCCCCGAGATGGCGAGTGGGCATCTTGGGGCAGAGCAACTTTGGGGCCGAGATGGCCACACGCCATCTCGGGATGGTGCCAAGTGATGGCTTATGCCAACGCACCTCTTCCCTTGCGCTCCTCTCGCGTTCTTCTACCGTTCTTTAGCCTCCGAACTCCGAATTCAAATCCGTTTGAAGATTAAGAACCAAAACCCCTTCACGGTGGACATATAAGATACTCAACCCAGAAAATAAGAATTCGACTTGATATACGAAGACAAAGACAATTTATGCAACATGAGTTGAAAGTGTAGTATCTTTTGATTTAGAACTCGAAATCAATAGTATGAGTAACCGAAATGACTGCAACTCCATCATGAACAATCTAAAACTAAAACCAAGTTCAAGATCCTTGTTATACAAACATATTTCACACAAGAATACAAACTACATAGAGATAGTCTCCAATCATGCATTTTCTAAAACATGTTACTTTCATACCAATGCATGAGCATTCAACTTCAAGTGTGTGAAAGTGTTATACCAAATGATGCGCTATGATGCAGGGACACAAATGTATGAATTGTGTGTGTGTGCGCATATAATGATGCACAACTAAGTAGGAACATATATGAATGAATTGTGTTTGTGCGCTCATTCGCCTTGCAAGAGGAAGAAGGATCTCGATATCTTAGCATCCAAGAATAGTACCAATCCTCTTGAAGACGAACTTTGCATCATGAAAAGTTACTTTTCTTCCTTGAAGCTCTTATCATCATGAACCACTTAGCAACTAAGCATTACAAAGAAATGAAGTTTTGTTATGGAATTAAGCCAACACAAATCTAAAACCTAACAATCTCCCCTTCGGCTATTCCATTACAAAACCTCTACCTCACCATACAAAGATCACTCAAAATCAATGTTGATTGCATTCTCACATCCTCACATTACAAGGAGATATTCCTAGACTAACATGTCTTCAAGAATCTTCAAGAATATTTTCACACATTCAAAGCACCTGTGAGACAAGAACAACCAAAAGAAATCTTCTACAAAGAAGATAGGTGAGATAAACAAACAATATACGAAACAAAAACAAAAGTTCCCTTATCTCTTCTTATCTCATGCAAACACAAATTCTTTCTCCCTCTTAAGACAAAATTTCTCCCCCTTAATGGATTGTCTCCCCTTTACATCAAAAGTAAGTAACATGGTGAGGAAAACACTTTCTCCCCCATTTTGGCAAGGAATAAACAAAAACATATTACACAACCTAGAGAGAGAGAGAGAGATAAACGCCAATTGAAAATACCTACAAGGTTATAAGGGATGCATAATAAAATCATGAGATAATGAGAAAACAAGTTGTATAGAGAACTAAGTTTAACAAACTAAGCTCCCCCTTAACATATGCTCCACATATTAATAAGCAAGTAAACTTGTTCATAAGGGACTCACACAATCACACATTTCAAGCGATAAAAAATAGTAAACCGTTATTTTTCAAAATTAACAAGAGAATCATAGAATCATAGATTTTCATTATTCTCTCGAAAATAATCTCTCATTGCTAATTAATCAAGCACATTAAGCAAAAGTGTGTGTGTGTGTGAAAAATGCTTCTAGTATATATAAAAGGAGTGATTGTGATATTAACATGCAAACCACTTCAACACCTATCCAACTAAAGCTTTTCCAATCAAGGTCAAACCGATTATCATCCGAATTTTTTGCTTTAAAGAGAATAGATTTCAATATATGAGTGTGTGTGTGCATGTGGCTCGTCATCCCATTTCTGTTTTTCAACCCGAGCAATCACAATTTTCAACTATACTCCATTGTAAGCCTTCATCCATTTCTTTTTAGGCTTTGTATCAAAGATTTTGCTTTTTAAATGATTCTTTTTCAACACTTCTTTGATTTTTTCTTAAATAAACATATACTCTTCATGACGGATTTCACTCATCACAATGGTGTAGCCCTTTCCTATATTGGGCAGCTTCACAACTAAGGTTTGTAGCCCTTTCCATGAAGGTGCTCATTGAGTTCTATGTAGATGTCGAAGCAAAATGGATACTAACCATAAGTCATCTATCATGTACTAGACAATGAACTTCAGGATGCATCCATACTCTACATGCTTTCAAACTCAATTACTCAAACTTAAACATATAAGAGAAGCATTTGTGCACTTTTAAAAATAAGATTTACAAAGACTTAAGTGCATGATCTAGAAGCAATAAAAGCTATTTTATCAAGATCATTACTTCTCACATGAGTAGCTCTCAAAGAAATAGATATGCAATATAGTTTGCTTATCAAGCCACTCATAACCACACACAAGCATTAATCAACACAAATCATGCCAATGGATCTTCTAAGAGATACAAATCTCTCTTTGTCCAAGGGCATTGTGAATAAGTCTGCAAGTTGATTTTTAGTAGGCATATGTTCAAGAGTTACTATTGAATGTTCAACAAGTTCTCTAATGAAATGATGCCTAATGTCTATATGCTTTGTGCGTGAGTGTTGAATCGGATTTATAGAGATGTTAATTGCACTCATATCATCACAATAGAGAGTCATTTTACCTTGATTGATCTCATAATCCTTGAGAATTTGTTTCATCCATAGAAGTTGTGTGCAAGCACTTCCGGCCGCAATGTACTCGGCTTCGGATGAAGAAAGAGAGACGGAATTTTGCTTCTAGATTTTCCAAGCAACCAAATTATTCCCCAAGTAAAAGCAACTGCCCGATGTGCTTTCACGATCATCAATGTTTCCTGCCTAATCCACATCACAATAGCTAACAAGAATGTCATTAGTATCAAACCAAGATTATTTGTTTCTTTTATATATCTAATGATTCTTTTAACGACTTTCAAGTGAGATTCTTTTGGATTAGCTTGAAACCTAGCACACAAACCAACACTAAAACAAATATTCGACCTACTAGCCGTTAGGTAGAGAAGGCTACCTATCATGCTCCTATAGAGACTTTGATCATATTTTTTCCTTTTTTATCTTTGTCAAGTTTAAAGTAGTACTCATAGGTGTTTCAAATTGTTTTCCACTTTCAAGGCCTAATTTCTTAATAAGATTTCTAGCATATTTAGATTGAGACAACATGATACCATTGCTAGATTGTTTCACTTGCATGCCAAGAAAGTAATTGAGTTCACCTACCATACTCATTTCAAATTCTCTTGACATAACATTCACAAAATCATCAACCTTGGTTTTACATGTAGACCCAAACACAATGTCATCAACATATATTTGTGCAACAAAAATGTCATTGTCATAATGCTTGACAAACAAAGTTCTATCAATACCACATTTCCTATATTGATTGTCAATAAGATATTGAGTCAACCTATCATACCAATCTCTAGGAGCTTGCTTAAGGCCATAAAGAGCCTTTTTCAACTTAAACACATGATTAGAAGAGTATGGATCTACAAAACCCATAGGTTGTTCAACATACACTTCTTCTTGAAGGTATCCATTGAGAAAAGCACTTTTGACATCCATTTGAAACAATTTGAATTTTTTTAGGACATGAAATGGACAAAAAAAGTCTAATGGACTCAAGACGTGCAACAGGTGCAAAAATCTCATCAAAGTCTACACCCTCAACTTGAGTGTATCCTTGCGCCACTATTCTTGCTTTATTTCTCACTATCTTGCCATATTCATCGGTCTTATTCCTAAACACCCCTTTTGTACCAATCATATTGACATATTTTGGTCTAGGAACTAAGGTCCATACTTCATTCCTCTCAAATTGATTTAGTTCTTCTTGCATGGCAATAACATAATATTCATCAATAATAGCTTCATTAATATTTTTGGGCTCAATTTGAGAAGTGTAGCAAGCATATGAAATTTGGTTAGCTAGTTGCCTTCTAGTTCTAACCCCTTCATTCAAATCACCAATGATGTCTTGTTGGTAATGCATGTTCCTAAGTCTAGAATTAGAATTTTCAACATCTTGTTGGTTATCATTCAAACCATTTTCTAACTCTTGACTTTCTTCTCTAGCAACACTACCATTATCATCATTATGACTAGACTCACTTTCATCATAACTAGTCACATTAATAGGTGCTTTAGTGTCATTCAACACATATTCTTTAGGTTCATTGACACCATTATCATCACACATATCAAGCATGCTAAGATCATCTATTTTCACATTAATAGACTCCATAATAGTCTTAATTTTCAAATTGAAAACTCTATATGCACGACTATAATTAGCATACCCAAGAAAGAGACCAATATCACTTTTAACATCAAACTTTCCTAAGTGATCTCTATCATTCAAAATAAAACACTTACACCCAAAAGTGTAGAAGTAACTCACATTGGGCTTCTTACCCTTCCAAATTTCATAGGAGGTTTGTTTTGTGTCGGGTCTTCTAAAAACTCTATTAGTGACATAGCATGAGGTATTGACCGCTTCGGCCCAAAGATTTCTAGGGACTTTCTTGCTATTGAGCATGACCCTAGCCATCTCTTGTAAGACGTGATTCTTCCTCTCTACAACACCATTTTGTTGAGGAGTTCTAGGAGCCGAGAACTCATGTGAAATCCTATAATCATCACAAAACTCACTAAATCTAGCATTTTCAAATTCACTCCCATGATCACTCCTAATGCGACATATTTTCTTGATCCTAAGACCTTTTTCATTTTGAAATTCATTGCAAAACATCTTAAAGTAACCAAAATTTTCAGTCTTGTCTCTAAGAAAATATACCCAAGCAAACCGAGAAAAATCATCAGCACATACAAAAATGTAATTTTTACCATTTATGCTTTCGGTTTGGATTGGTCCCATTAGGTCCATATGCACAAGTTCTAAGGGCATATTGGTAGCAAAATTAGTGTTCTTTTTATGAGACACTTTGGTTTGTTTACCTAATTGACATGGTTCACAAACACCATCAAGCTTTTTACCAAGACTAGGAAAACCTCTAACAATGTTATATTTCTCAAGCTTCTTTAAATCTTTATAATTCATGTGGCCCAATCTTTCATGCCATAATTCAAGCTTATTGCACTCATGTGCCATATTACATGTTAGTGGATCAACCTCTAAACAATAGCGATTGTCCGAAGACCTTTTGACTTTCAAAACAATTTTGCCTTTTTTATCGATTATCGTGCACACATCCTTGTTAAAGCTAACTTCTTTAAAAATTTCACACAAGTGAGTGATGCTTATTAGATTAGCTTGTAGACCATCTACATACAAGATGTCATGAAGTTTAGGCAATCTGGGGATACAAATTGTTCCCTTGCCTAGAACTTTCTTTTTAGTGCCATCACCAAATGTAACCCATCCACCATCATTCATAACAAGATTCTTAAAGAATTCCTTGTTACCGGTCATATTCCTAGAGCAACCGCTATCTAGGTACCAACAATAGGATGAATTAGCTCTTAAAGCATATTTTGCAACCAGACATTGTGTCGTGTTTTTCTTAACCCAAACTTTCTTGACAAGTTTCTCATTCCTACTTTTATTAACATTCTTTGACTTGTTTTTAGGCACATTGACTCCATTAGTCACATTTTCAAACAAATCGAACAAAGCATTATCAACTTTCTTATGCATAGTAGAACGAGGCATAATACAAGATTTAACAAACAAATCATCAACACATTTATTCTTAACATGCTTTTCCAAGGTCTTCTTAAGTCTAATTCTAGATCCATATATGGATGATTGCCTAGGACCATTCAAAGACATATCATGCAAATTATTGGCAATTCTACATTTACGAATGTATTCAAAGCATCTAGGTCTTATGTGTCCTACCATGTTGCAATAATGACAAATAGGTATGAATTTGAGAAGTTTACCATTTGCTCGAGCATTCAACTCATTTTGCCTTCTCACATTTTTACCTCTTTGGCGTGCAACACTAGATGTCTTGCCTTTTGCATTTGGTGATGATGTAGCTTGTCTTTGGCATTGTTGAGTCTTTTCCTTGACTTTCATTGTTGATGTTGAGGCACCTTTGGTAGCATTCATGGCTTTACCGTTAGAGAGTGTACCTACAATTAAATTGCTACAAGCTTTGACAAAAGTATATTTGTTGGATGAAGAAGTTGATTTTTCATTAACATATCCTAAACCTCTTTTGTCGCTTGAACGCTTTCCAACCTTAATAAAAGCTTTCACTTTGTTAGAGCTAGATAACATCTTGTTAATCATCTCTTTAGACTCATTAGGTTTGTCATTAAGCACTTTCTCTTGATTCTCATGCTTATTAAGTTTTGCTCTAAGCATATTTTCAATTCTCCTAGCACGATCAAGAGATTCATCTCTTTGCTCAATTTCATGCTTCAAAATACTTAATCTATCATTGCTATCAATCAAGTTTTTCTCAAGATTAATAATTTTGTCATTAAGATCAATAACACATTTTGAGCTACAATCATGATATTCTAACTTCTTAGTTAGCGACTTATTGATCTTAGAGATCTTTTCATTTTCTTGAATAAGATCTTTGATCTTTTGATCATCTAAGTCAATAGACTCACCTTCAAAAAGAGAAGCCACAAAAGAATACATTTCTTTAATCATGATGAAACAAAAGAAGATAACAAACACTACAAATAAAATCTATCTAAGTGCGTCTAGACACCGGCTTTGATAACAATTGAAATTTCCCTTTATCTTTATAGTGTAAATATACCTAGAAGGGGGTGAATAGGTATATGCTCCAATTTTTGTCTTCTTTTAAAACAATGCAATTTTAACAATGCATAATGAAAATTGCAAACAATGAAACACAATATTTACATGGTAAACCTCCAAAGAGAAAACATCCACGGGTTGATACCACAACTACCGGCAAAAGCAATTCCACTATTTCAAATAAGAGTTACACACTTAAGCAATCAACACATGCTCTACAAGCTATCACTCTCACTCTATCCTTGAACCTAGTGATCTACTAAGCCGACTTCCTATCCAAGACCTTCTGTCTCTAGGAAGATTCCTTGCTCACCTATCCAGATCCTCCCGACCCTAGGCAAGACTTCTTGCTCAACTATCTGAGTCCTCCCGACTCTAGTCAAGACTTTCTTGCTCAACAATCCGAGGTCTCAAACCTCTTGTCGAGACTTCCACTTGCTTAGCTATCCAAGTCCTCCCGACTCTAGCTAAGACTTCCAATTGCTCAAATCAAAGAATCACTCTAAGATATAAGACTTTCTACCTCTTCACAAGGCATCTAAGTGATCATGAATGCAAAACGCAAACAAGCACTCAACCTAGAAAATGATGATCAACAGATTCTATGGACATGCAACTAGATAGCTAGATTATGCTTTCAAAGAACAATCACAAATGTATCTAGGCAACCTAAGCATGTTATCAACTAAGAACATATATATGAGGATATAGACACCAATTGAAACACAACCTAGTTCTTAGAAAGTGAAATTAGATCTAAAAATAGTCAATCAAGCATAAGAACAAAAGATTTCTAGAAACACTTTCATGTTTATCAAGTTTAGCACAAATCAATCAACTTATCACAAATCTAGCTAAACTTGAAAATCAATTCAACAAACCACAAAATGATATCAAAATCATCCTAGTCATGCTTCTTAATCAAATAGCATTCATCAATAAAAAGATCTAAGAAGAAAACTAAGAAGAATATGATTTTACCAACAAGGATGAAAATCACGAACTGAAGACCTAGTCACAACGAAATATCTAGACATACTTTGGTTCTAGAAATGCTTGGGGTTTGTAGAACTCTTCAAGGCACTCGAAACGGTTTTTGAATCAAGTGATTCAGAGTTGAAATGAAGAAGTTATCACAAAAACAAAATTCAAAATGTTGAGAGAAAACTTCTGTACTTGTTCTTCAAATTCGTTTTTCTCAACTTTTTTTGAATGAGAGGGAATGAGAGGTTTTAAAGAGAGAACAACCAAAAGACCAAAAATCCCCCATGCTTTAGTGCCTCCCCGAGATGGCGAGTGGGCATCTTGGGGCAGAGCAACTTTAGGGCCGAGATGGCCACACACCATCTCGGGATGGTGCCAAGTGATGGCTTATGCCATCGAACCTCTTCCCTTGCGCTCCTCTAGTGTTCTTCTACCGTTCTTTAGCCTCCGAACTCCGAATTCAAATCCGTTTGAAGATTAAGAACCAAAACCCCTTCACGGTGGACATATAACAAATCTAGCTAAACTTATCACAAATCTAGCTAAACTTGAAAATCAATTCAAAAAACCAAAAACTGATATCAAAATCATCCTATTCATGCTTCTTAATCAAATAGCATCAATCAATAAGAAGATCTAAGAAGAAACCTAAGAAGAAGATGATTTTACCAAAAAGGATGAAAATCATGAACTGAAGATCTGGTCACAATGAATAATCTAGACATCCTTTGGTTCTGTAAATGCTTGGGATTTGTAGAAATCTTCAAGACACTCGAAATCGGTTTTTGAATCAAGTGATTCGGAGTTGAAATGAAGAAGTTATCACAAAAACAAAAATCAAAATGTTGAGAGAAAAATTATGCACTTGTTCTTCAAATTCGTTTTTCTCAACTTTATTTGAATAAGAGGGAATGAGAGGTTTTAAAGAGAGAACAACCAAAAGACCAAAAAGCCCCCACGATTTAGTGCCTCCCCAAGATGGAGCGTGGGCATCTCGGGCCAGAGCAACTTTGGGGCTGAGATGGCCACGTGCCATCTCGGGATGGTGTTAAGTGATGGCTTATGCCATTGCACCTCTTCCCTTGTGTTCCTCTCACGTTCTTCGACCGTTCTTCAGCCTCCAAACACCGAATTTAAATCCATTTGAAGATTACAAACCAAAACTCCCTCACGGATATGGACATATAAGATACCCAACCCAGAAAATAAGAATTCGACTCTATATACGAAGACGAAGACAATGTATGCAACATGAGTTGAAAGTGTAGTATCTTTTGATTTAGAACTCTAAATCAATAGTATGAGTAACTGAAATGACCAGAACTCAGTCATGAACAGTCTAAAACTAAAACCAAGTTTAAGATCCATGTTATGCAAACATATAAACAAACAAACACATTTCATATAAGAATGCAGACTACATAAAGATAGTCTCCAATCATGCATTTTCCAAAACATGTTACTTTCATACCAATGCATGAGCATTCAACTTCAAGTGTGTCAAAGTGTTATACCAAATGATGCACTATGATGCAGGGACACAAATGTATGAATTGTATGTGTGTGCGCATACGCCTTGCAAGAGGAATAAGGATATCGATACCTTAGCATCCAAGAATAGTACCAATCATCTTAAAGATGAACTTTGCATCATGAGAAGTTGCTTTTCTTCCTTGAAGCTCTTATCATCATGAACCACTTAAGCAACTAAGCATTACAAAAAAATGAAGTTTTGTTATGGAATTAAGCCAACACAAATCTAAAACCTAACAAACAATACCAAAGGCATACAAAAGAGGAATTTTCCCCCAGTATTTTACATATTTTTCTTACATAGCAACAACAGTGGGAGCTACCAATTCTATTTCCCTATATTATCTAAGTAAATCAGTCATGTCATAAAGTTTATGAATTGCAAGAGGATATGTGGGGTAATAAATCCCGAAAAGTTCTACAGTAGCATCATAAAAAACAGTTAAAAATTCAACAAAACCTTGGCCACATACCAATCACCTTCTGTGAGTTTTTCATGTTGGGTGTCGTCGGCAGTGTTCAAGTTATAAAAACTAGTAATTTCTAAAGCATACGGTAAAGCAGATTTCAACATTAAATATGTTGAGTTCCACCTTACTGGCATACCTATTTGGAACTTACGAGGCTTTAGGTTCTTTGATTTACAAAATCTGGCAAACTCAGCAATTCTTTGTTTAGATGCCATAATCCAACCCAAAGCCCCCCTAATATTGTCAATTTGACTTTCGACATTCTTTAAACCTGATTTTACAATCAAGTTTATAATGTGACATGCATAACGGGCATGGAAAATTTTTCTCTCAATATTAGGGATGTTAGAATTAATAAAATATTCTATAGCTTTGGAGTTAGTAGATGCATTATCCAAAGTAATCGACATGATGCGGTTTTGAATGCCATAATCTTATATAACGGACATAATAACCTGAAAAATATTTTGTGCAGTGTGTGAATAATCCATGACACGAAAACCAAGGAGCCTTTTTTGTAAAGTCCATTGGGTGTCTACATAGTGTCCAGTGCACATAAATAATCTTATTTTGAACGTCTGCTCCAGATGTCTGACGTTAAAGCAATTGAAAAAGAAATGTTTTGCAATTCAAAAATCAATTTTGTACTATATTTTTTAAAAGTACTAATCACATCGCTCCTAGTTGTGTTTCTAGAAACATGGACAAATTGGGGGTTAAAAGCATTATTAACATAATATTAAAAATGGGGGATTTCTTGAAAACCTAAGGGTTGGTCAATTGCAGCGCAATACTACATTGAATGCTCTCTGACCCGGTCGAGGTCATGCTACCATGTATTCACTAAACCACTGGGTTCCGTTGCAGTTGGGTTTGTCGAGTTGTATCGACTTGCCCATAGGAAGCCATGCAACTGAGTCTATGTCTTCCAAGATAACTAGTTCCCTTACCTGAACTGGTGAGTATAGATTTACAAAACTTACAGCAGGCATGCTCAACTTGTTGACCATTTGCCATTGTTTGCATTATAGGGTCAAAGCAATCCCACACGATCGATTTCTTCTTCCTTTTCTTACTCGATCCTAGTGTCGAGGAGGAAGGTCCCGCACCCGTAGTACTAGCAGGATCTTCTTCTTCGAACTCACCATATAATCGATTGATGTCCTCTTCTAGCAAATAGTCGCCCGAGTTCAGGTTTAAGTGTTCAGGATTCATTTTCCTAAGATTATAATTAAATAAATTATTAAATTATTAAATGTCATAGATACAGTAACAAATACAATGATACAATTAAACATTTATACAAATAACAAAAAAACAATTATTTTTTCTAAATAATAATATAATAATACAAATAATTAATTAAACAATTAATACAAATACAATGATACAATTAATTTATGTTGTCAAACTCATAAAAATACATAAAATATAAAATGAACATAATCATTCTAATATATTATTAATTTCAAAAAAATTATAAAATTCGGATTAAATTTCTCCAAATTACCATTTTCATCTTAAACTCTACAAAAGAAACATAATCTTCTAATATAATAATAATTTCAAAAATTATAAAAAAATTGAGAATTAATTTTTAAAAATTATTATTTTGTTGTCAAACTCACAAAAATACATAAAAATATAAAATAAACATAATCATTCTAATATATTACCAATTTAAAAAAAACAAATCGGATTAAATTTCTCCAAATTACCATTTTCTTCTTAAACTTTACAAAATAAAACATAATCTTTCTAATAAAATAATAATTTTGAAAATTGTGAAAAAATTGGATATTAATTTTTTATAATTATTATTTTGTTGTCAAACTCACAAAACTACATAAAATAAACATAATCATTCTAATATATTACTAATTTAAAAAAAATTATAAAATTTGGATTAAATTTCTACAAATTACCATTTTCTTCTTAAACTCTACAAAAGAAAACATAATCTTTCTATATAATAATAATTTCAAAAATTATGAAAAAATTGAGAATTAGTTTTTAAATATTATTATTTTGTTGTCAAACTCACAAAAATACATAAAAATATAAAATAAACATAATCATTCTAATATATATTTAAAAAAAATATATAAAATTCGGATTAAATTTCTCAAAATTACCATTTTCTTCTTAAACTTTACAAAATAAAACATAATCTTTCTAATATAATAGCAATTTCAAAAATTATGAAAATATTAGGAATTAATTTTTTAAAATTATTATTTTGTCGTCAATCTCATAAAAATACATAAAATTTAACATATTACTAAGTACTAACTCTCTAACAACAATATTAACTACACACATGATAATCACTAAATACTAAATAATAATAATTACTATATATAAAATTATTAATAAAAAACGTAGAGAAGTAGACATACTAACCTTAAATTCGAGGCTTGAGAGTTGAGAGTATTGAAATAATTAATCTGTTGGATACCTAACAAAATAACAAATAATAACATTAGTTATAAACATATTAATAAAAAATATAGTTAATAATTAAATAACAAATAAAAGTAATTTTTTTAAATAAAAAAAAAAAGACAATACCTTAGAGTAAGAGCCTTAGAATATGTAAATACTATAATAGTATATAGTATATAATATATAATGTATAGTGTATAGTACTATAATATTAGTATATTAGTGTAATAGTAAATAGTATATAGTATATAATAATATAATATATTAAATAAATAAAATAAATTAGAAAATAGTTGAAAGAGTGAGTGAGAGATGTTGGAGATTGTAAATAAATAAAATAAATTAGAAAATAGTAGAAAGAGTGAGTGAGAGATGTTGGAGATTGTAGAGAATAGAGAGAATAAGAGAGAATAAGAGAGAAGGGAAGTAGAGAAAATGTTTAGAATGAAGTGAGGGTGATAGGGGTATTTATAGAAAAATGTTAGAATAGGGTATAATTGGAAAAAATTGTAAAAGATTTAAAATAATGTAATTTTTAAAAGTTTTTGGTATTTTTTTAAGCCCCCAACGGTCAATAACGGCCTCTAAAAAATTACAAAAGTCACCCCTCAATTCAAAATTTAAAATTTAAGCTTTAAATTTCATAAAAAATATAAAAATTCAAAATATGAATTCTGACGGGCCCCGGGCCGACCCGTTAAGGCCCGCCAGAATTAACTTTTCAAATTTTTCAAAGGCCCAATGACCTAACGTGCTGGTTCAGGCCGGCCTGCAGGGTCTAACCCGGACCGCCAACTTAACGGGCTTGAGCCTGACCCGTTAAGCCGACAGACTAGACCGGGCCGAGCCTGGGACCTAACCAGGCCTGGTCGGGCGGCTTGCTTAGGCCCGACCCGTTTTACCACCTCTAATTTTGACGTTCAATTGAATATTAAAATCCGAATATTTGCAAGCAGAGAATATGTAATGTGTACGTAAATGTTTTGAATTAGTCCAAATTGTCATGCCACATTGACACTTTTGTTTTCACCTAATCCTTCAAAATGGCAACATGACATGTGATATTCATAATTGACTTCCAATTACGACAAAGAGGAGACAAAGACGAAGCAACTAAAAGAAAGAATTATTAAAGGAATACTAAACTAAATGGGACACAAGACAAAGTGATACATATATCATTTGATGATTTTTATTTAATATCCCTTTAAGTTTAAGATAACATCTCTAATGATGTTTATCAAGAAGCTGAAGAAGTAATAATGAGTTTGTCTTTGCTAGAAGGTTCAAATTAAGATCTGTTCAAACGTTAATCATAGTTTGTAACTAATCCACTAATAAGAATATATAATTTTTTGTTTTCTATGGCTGGTTTGTGTTTCCTTAAGATGAAACTTTTTATTTTTGGTCCTTTATGAAACTAAAATTAAATAATCGAATGAATAAGGGTGTGGACATCTACACTAGAGAATGACTTAAGTGTGGTAAAAAAAAATTATATTTATTTCAGAAAAAATGAATGATTGTAAAACAAAGAAGAGCAAATGTGAATCCATTATAAATTGCTAACTCTTAAGTTTGATTTACATGTGATGTAAAAATTCAATATTAATTGACACTCACACCCTCAATTGTTAGTTCAAACTTAACTATTAACTAATTGTTATCTTTAATAGACTATACAACCCTGATCCCTAAATTAAATTAATAAAAAAACAAAAACATTTTTTTTAAAATGAATCTTCATCTTCCATCTCAAACATGGATGGCAGAAATCAAATAAAAAAAACAACTAAAAATGAATTGAATTAAAAAGTATATAATTTTTTTTAAAAAAAACAGAAATTTAAAAACAATTAATTTTAAAGAGCAAAAATAAAAAATAAAATTGAAAATAAATGATTTGATCCATTCAAATGTACGATTTTGCTTAAAATAATCTTAACATAGCATTGCAATACGACAATTAAGCATGATTCAATATCATGTAACTGAGTTCCACTAAATGAAAATGACATTAGTCTTCAACAAAAACAATTCAACAGTAAACAGAAACAATTAATCGAAATCAAACTTACATAGAAAATCCATTAGTGTAAGGTTGAGAGCTGCCATATATTGACAAAAGGAAGCAAAGTTGGGAAGTGATAAGAGCAAGCAAGAATCGTGGCTGATACTAGCTACTAGATTAGTGTTAGGAGTCTAACTCTTGAGAAGTAGTAAGAGTCAAAAGGAGGAATATTATCCTCATAGAAATATTTATCTTGTGTTATTTTATCTCTTTTAGTTAGTTGTTTGGAAATGATCCTATCTAGGATCCGTGCATATCTTTACAATGGTTGTAAGGCTAGCCAGACAAGTATTGTGAATAAAATCATCATAAAATTATCGCACAAACACTTGTTTGTTAAAAGGCCCAGGGTACCTCGAGTCACCCTAGTAATTCCATTTTAATCAATATAGATAAAAAAGGGAAGAAAGATCATGCTTCATTACTTGTTCACCTACTCCAAACACGCTCACAAACCCACAATCATAACGTTTTGTTATCAGAGCCCGCCTTAGGCTCGAGACAACAGAACCTATGAAAAGGCCAAGAGAAGATGATGAAGCAGATGGAAGATTTTTTTGCAACCATTAATACTCGGTTGACAAATACCAATGGCAGAAAAGGTGGTGAAGGAGAGGGTTAGTCCTCTAATTGTGACAAAGATAACAGTTCCTTTCGACACAAGTTTGGCCATTCCATAGCACCAAAATTGGCAAAGCTGGATTTTCCTAGGTATAATGGAGATGAAGATCTGACAAGTTGGATCTGTCGGATGGAACAATTCTTCCGATTTCAGAACACGTCTGAAGAAGAGAAAGTACATCTAGCAGTATATCACCTGGAAGGCGAGGTGCAATTGTGGTATCAGTTATATCAGGAAGGCAATGATAAGCTAATGTGGGAATCCTTGACGGAAAGGTTACACATCCGTTTTGGGCCAACTCTATATGATGATTTCTTCGGAGAATTAACCAAGCTAAAGCAACATGGTTTGGTTCAGGAATATCAAACAGAATATGAATTGCTATTGAGCAGAGCCAACAAGTTATCCGAAGCAATAGGATGGGGGATTTGTAAGTGGATTACGAGATACTATTTGCACCAGTGTTCAAGCTTCAAGACTGACACCTCTCACATCAACTGTGGGCCTAGCTCGGTTGTTTGAGGCACAAAATTAAGGCCAACACCATTTCACAATCACGGATATAAGGAAATCTAGGGGACCCAAAAATTCTCTAGGTACCATAACCTTCCCTATCCAAAGAACAATTTCCCAATATCAAATGCCTAAGCCCATCCGAGATGAAGGAACGGCGTGAACAAGGACTCTATTTCAATTGCGATGAAAAATTTACTCCGGGACATAAGTGCAAAAAACTCTTTTTAATTGACGGGAACTATGAGGGTGAAGAACCATAATTCGATGAAGAAACACCAAAAATTTTCACTCCATGCGATCAATGGGACGTTGAATCCCCAAGCAATGCACATCCGAGGAGTTATTCAAACAAATAAGGCAATTTTACTGGTAGACTTAGGGAGCACACATAACTTCTTGAGTGAGGATGTAGCTATTAAAATGCATCTCTTACCAACTAAGGAAACATGGTTTGAGGTGGTGGTAGCCAACAGAGAGAAATTAGCTAGCAAAGGATTGTGCAAGGGCGTATGGTTGGTAATACATGGCGTGGCAATGGAAGTAGATTTTTATCTGTTGTCCTTAGGAGAATATGATGTTGTTTTGGGAGCATAATGGTTACGTTTGCTTGGACACATTCTTTGGGATTTTAGCAAACTTCTCATTAAATTCAGGATTCAAGGGAAAGTCTTAGAATTGCAACGGGAGGCTTTACCGATAAATTGAGTGGTTGGGGAGGAGCAAATCATCAAGGAAGTCAGAAAAGACTAGAAGGAATTTTACTACAGATATATGCAGTCCACTTCGTGGTTGCTCAATAAGAAGAAATGATAGAAGATAGGGCCCTTCGAGTTCTTTTAGAGACACATGTCACCTTTTTATAAAGCCTAAAGGCTTACCATTAAGCAGAGATAAAGACCACCGAATTTAATGTTAGACCCTATAGATACCCCCACAACCAGAAAAATGAGATTGAGGAAATAGTTGTTAACCTTTTAAAAAATGGTGCGATCCGACCAAGTTCCAGTCCCTACTCCTCTTTGGTTTTGTTGGTTAGGAAAAATGACGGCTCATGGAGACTTTGTGTCAATTGTCAAGCTCTTAACCACCTCACCATTAAAGACATGTTTCCCATTCCTATGATTTATGAGCTCTTAGACAAATTGTAGGTGCCAAGTTTTTCTGAAAATTTGATCTTCGATCTGGGTATCACCAAATCCAGATGAACAAGAGTGATATTGAGAAAAGTGCTTTCCGAACTCACCATGGTCATTTTGAATTCTTAGTCATGCCCTTTAGACTTACAAATGCACCATCCACAATGAGATTTTTTGGAAGGTTATTTGTAAGTTTGTTTTAGTATTTTTTGACGATATATTGATTACAGTCATACATAAGAAGAGCACCTTTCACATGTTTCTCATGTTTTTCAAATTTTACCAACTAACCACTTGTTTGTGAGATGTGACAAATGTAGCTTTGGGCAAGTGCAAGTTAACTATTTGGGTCATATGATTAACAGAGATGGGGTAGCCATGGACACTGATAAAATCACTATAATGTTAGATTGGCCTCCACCCAAGTCAAACAAGGAATTACGGGGGTTCCTTGTGTTGGGGTTTATGCCCTAAAGATGTAATTTGTAAATGGATTTATGAAATAAATAAAAGAAAAAGTTCAATTCATTCATGTTTTGTTGTTTATTTTATAACTTGTGTATATATTTAACATCCAAGATTGCCAAATGTAATCTCAAACTGTGTATATGAGTGTCATATACGGATGGATACAGTAAGAGACGTGTAATCTAAAGAGTCCATAGATAGCAAATAAAGTTGGGTACCTTATTTGTGGTTAATCTATAGTTACGGTCCATTCCGTAATGTACAGTGGTAATATCCTGAATCATTCATATGAGATATGGGAATGGAGACACCTTGTATGATGTGATCATATAGGATTGGGTCATGATCTATATGAATCTCACACCAAGATCCGTTTACCGATGAGATTCATATATATCAACTAATGATTGTTATATATAGGTGATATTAATCCTGAGTGTCTTATCCACTCCTTCAGGTTAGATCGTGGTCTTTGATTTATCATGGGTAAGGTCAGATGCATTTCCTGATCAATATACTTCGTATGTTGGGATTATGGTTTGGCTTGTGGCTGGGAAGGTTTGTACACAATGTTCCCTTAAGGGTTGATTCGGGGCTTGGACAATATGAACGCTCTCCTAATTCTGTAAGGAAATAGGATTTATTGTCCATTAGATAATCAATGGTACTGAAAGGATATATGTAATTAGAGGGGTATAACGGACATTATGACCCAGCTCTAATAATGAACTACTGTGGAGGATCACACCATATGTAATAGCTATATCGATGGACACTGAGTTGTATCGGTCTGTGTAAAAGCGTCTACAGTTGAGAGAGTACAGCTTCGGGTTTTTAGTGGAATAACACCAGAGTTAATAATCAAGGAATATTAATTAAAGAGTTTAATTAATAATTCTGAGGATTATTGGAGCTCAAAATACTGTGGGTCTATTAGGTCTCCTTACTGGCCCGATTGATTTAGGTGACAAGGGTCACGGTTAATTAATTGGATTGTCCAATTAATTGTGTTACAAAAGTGACATGTATATATTCGGGAATTAATTGAATAATGAGATTATTTAATTAATGGATGTTAATAGTTAAATTAATTAAATAATTAGATTTTTTAATTATATTGATAATTATTAATTATTAATTAACTATTAGTTGGAGGGTGTTAGTTGATATATGGATTTAGATAAAGATAAAATAATATGATTATTTTTATCTTACTAAATCATTTATCTAAGTATTTGAATTTAAGTTTAAATTTAAAATACTTATTATCACTTTTGATATATTAGATATATTTAAAAAGGATAATTAAAATATATATATATATATCAATTAATAACACAAAAGATTACATTGGATGTAAATTGGTATGTACATAAAACAATAGTAAAATGAAGAATTGACAGAATGCAAATACTTAATACATATATAATATTATTATTTTTCGTGAAGCAAGGCGTGATTATATTATTGATAAAGAAGCAAGTAGCAAAAAGATATAGTAGTTTGAGAAAAAAAAAAGGTTGTTTTTTTTTTTGGTGGACCTGATAGTCTAATACACATGCAAAAAGATAAAGAAAAAAAAATGAATCAGATTATTTTTGGTGTACGTTAAAGAGAGATCAATAATAACAAAAGTTGTTTTTTGATTTTGCATGTAATTGGGACAGTGACACGAAAAAGAAATATATATTGTTTCATGCTTTATGTGTTTTTGAAACACATAAAAGAAAGAGTTTTTTCAATTCTCTCTACATCCTCCATTCAAGTTCCTGAGATCGTGATACGTCCACACGCAGTTACCAATCCCGAGAGATAGCGAGTAAGATCGAGTGGTTCAGATAGGAGCATAACGTAAAGTGAAGGAGCCTCCAAACGTTGGTATGTTCTTCTGATATTTGTTGATTACAATTTCCTGTATATACATATTGTATGTATTAGTTTCGAAAAATAATTACGATCCCAAGTTCACTAGTCCCAAATACAGATTATGATCTGTATAAAAATTTTAAAACCTAGTTTCGCTGGGTGACAAGTGAACGGGGTTCCAACAATTGGTTTCAGAGCAAAGGCAGTGGCGACTGGCCGATCCCTGGGAACTTTCACATGTGATCGTGTGACAAAGCGTTGCTCTCCGCCCAGGGGCTTCTTAGAGGAGTGCTCTTATAGGTATCTGTGGGTGTCACCCTAAGGAGTTGGGACCGTGCCCACACCCATGAGATGGGAATTGGTATCAACAATTGGTATCAGAGCCAATTTATTTTTCGGAACAGGAAATTGTTTTTGATGCCCCTGTATATATGAATGTGTAGGCACAATCTTTATGCTTGTATGAATGTTTATAATTAAATTGTATTATTTAAACATAGTGGATCGTAAAATTTTATGGTACTGTGGATTTAGGGTTTATGGGTTGTATAATTTTTTATTATTATTATTATATTTTTATTTTATTATTATTGTATTGTAAATATAAAAAAATTGTAACTTGTAAACGAAGAACTGGAAACACGCGCGACGGTGATACTGTTTACGGGGGGTACTGTTCACTGCACTGTTCACATGTACTGTTCATCGATTGTTCACTGGCACTGTTCATGCGGTATTGTTCACACACGGTTCCGTTGGCAAATGTTGCCTAGTGCGTTTCGTGTAGATTTCCCGTTTCGAATTCATGAGATGAATCGAAGTGACCTGAAGAGACTGGAAGACTCGAAAATTACTAGAAGACCAAGGAATGCCTTGGGAAATTTTGGTAATTTTAGATTCTAATTTTTTTAGGTTAAATAATCCACAGTACTCGGTCAATTCATGTATGCTTTATATTATGTGATGATAAAAGTATTGTCATGCAAACGTATGTCATTTAGATTAGATGTGCCTACACAAATATATTTGATATGTCATACATGAATAGCCTGATATTTTATGTATTTTTTTTAATGTGATTAAAATGGAAAATATACATAATTGGCTATGAATAATGAGATTAGTTTTTAATGGTTAGAAAACTTGGTAATTCTCATTAATATTAATCTAGTTATTAAAGAGTTTAATAAGTTAGATTAATAGGGTCATTTATTGTAATTAGGATTAATATGATTAATTACCTAATAATAAATGAATCGAATAAAGTGTTAGAGTTTTAATAGTTAAAATTTGGTAAACACTAACATAATAATCTGACCTTAGTAAATAGTTTACAAAAACTTAGATTATTCACTAATAGATTAGATTTTTAATTGTTAAAAATCATTAATAATTTATTAGTTAATTAGAATTTGTTTCTAATTAGTTAATGCGCTAGATAACTAGATTAAAGTTAGTCGTTTAATCCTATAGAATCTAGGTGCATTAACGGTTAATGAAAAACCCTAATTTTAAAATAAGTAATGGGAGAGGGATATATGACATATATATCCCGCGGTCTCCATCATTAGTTCAACACCGTGAGATCCGAGTGGGGCCTCGTGACGGTTTTGCTTTCGTCATTCCTAAGGAGGGTTTCCACAAAGGTCAATACCAAGGTTGACTTCCTAACGGATAGGATTTCTGAGGGTATTTCGGGATTGACGACCCTAAGGCGGCAATTCTCGAGTTAAGCTCGTGAGATCTGAAATGGTGGGTTACACTCACGAAGGTTTTGATTAAGTTTGTTAATTAAAAACCTGACTGAATGAACGATGGTTGAATGATATGGAATAAGAGTTATTCTAGAATATCATTTTATTGAGAATGTCTTGGTCCAACATGCAAAGACTAGACCGACCCTAAGGCAGCACTTCATTGTGGTATGTTGGATTGTCATGGTATAGTAACTAGTTGTAGGGTAGTTCTAGTTCGTTAAACATGTGCATGCATCATGTTTAAATTTATGCCAAAGCACTCGCACTTGTTTTAAATAAATGACTGAATGAATGTTTTATTTATTTCAACAATAATGTCTTCTGCATTACTTCAAATTCTCGTTAACGACAAATTAACCGGTGATAACTACACTAAGTGGAAACTTAACATTAATGCAATATTGGTCACTAAAGGCCTCAAGTTTGTGCTTATGGAGGAATGTCCTCCAACTCCTGCTGCAGATGCCGCACGAACTGTTCGAGAGGCATACAAGCAAACGATAAGCCCAAACCCAAGAAAGCTCAAAGCAAGAAGAAGTCCAAGAAAGGTAAATATGATTTACTTGTTTTTGAGTCATGTTTAGTGGAAGATGATTCTTCGCCCTGGATAGTTGATTCAGGGGCCACTAACCACGTTTGTTCTTCTTTACAATGGACTGATTCTTGGACACAGCTAGAGGATCAAGCCTTCTCAATGCGTGTGGGGTCAGGGGATGTCGTGTCGGCATGAGCAATGGGCGTAATTAGATTACGTTTTTGTAATAAGTATATATTGTTGGACAATGTATTTTATATTCCTGGATTTACACGGAATTTGATTTCTGTTTCTAAGTTGTTAAAACAAAAATATTTTGTTTCTTTTAATAATAAGTTTGTTATTATTGGAAAGAATGGTCTGAATATTTGTTCAGAAATTAATGAAAATAACTACTATGCTCAACACCGAAATGTTTAAGGTTGAAAAACCAAAAACTAAACGACATAATATTTCTCCAGATAATGACACGTATCTCTGGCATCTAAGGCTTGGTCATATCAACCTTGATCGGATAGTCAGACTAGTAAAAAGTGTACCTTTAAGTGAGTTAAAGGTTGGCACCTTACCTGTCTACGAATCTTGTCTGGAATTTTAGATGACTAAGAGACCTTTTACTGGAAAAGGGCTTAGAGCTAAAGAACCGCTAGAGCTTATACATACAGACGTCTATGGTGGTTATGAGTATTATTTCATCTTTATAGATGACTACTCAAGATACGGATATGTCTACCTAATGCAACGAAAGTCGGAAACATTTGAAATGTTCAAAGAATTTTGAGCTGAAGTTGAGAATCAATTAGGTAGGAATATCAAGTCACTGCGATCGGATCGTGGAGGTGAGTACCTTGACCAAGAGTTTGATGACTTTATGGTCGAGCATGGGATATTTTCCTAACTCACAGCTATTGGTACACCTCAGCAAAATGGTGTAGCGGAGAGGAGAAATAGAACCCTAATGGAAATGGTGAGATCTATGATTAGTTTCTCATCATTACCAAATTCCTTCTGGGGATATGCGTTACAAACAGCGGCATACATTTTGAATGTGGTGCCATCCAAATCTATTCCTAAGACTCCCTTAGAGTTGTGGAATGGTTGTAAAGCTAGTTTACGACATTTCCGCATATGGAGGTGTCCAGCACACATGCTGAAGAACAGAACTGGAAAGCTAGACTCCAAGTCTGTGGTCTGTCTGTTTGTAGGATACTCCAAGGAGACCAGAGGTGGACACTTCTATAGTCCCGAACATAACAAAGTATTTATATCGACAAATGCAACGTTTCTTGAGGATAGTTATATTAGTGACCATAAACCTTCTTTCTAAGATTGTATTGAATGAGTTGGAGCCTGGTGAGACTAGTGCTTCATCAACAAGTGTTGTTGATCCACAAACAACTGAGAATCAGATGGTTCCTGATCAGGATACACTACCAACCAGGCGTAGTGAGAGGGTTGTGAGACCTGAACGCTATTTAGGTATAGGTGAGGGACAAGAAGTTCTCTGCTGTTAGTGTTGATGATCCATTGACATTTAAAAATGCAATGGAAGATCCTGATATAGAGGAATGGCTTAAAGCCATGAATCTCGAGATTGAGTCCATGTACTCTAACTCAGTCTGAGATCTTGTAGACTTACTGGATGGGGTAAAACCCATAGAGTGTAAGTGGATCGACAAGAGAAAGAGAAGAGTAGACAGGAAGGTAGAGACCTTCAAGGCAAGACTAGTGGCCAAGGGTTATACCTAGAAAGAAGGGGTCGATTATGAAGAGACCTTCTCGCCAGTAGCTATGTTTAAGTCTACTAGGATTCTCTTATCCATTGCGGCCTATTTCGATTATGAAATTTGGCAAATGGACGTCAAGACTACATTCTTGAATGGAAATCTTGATAAGAGCATCTATATGATGCAACCAGAGGGATTCGTGTCTCCAGATCAAGAGCAAAAGGTTTGCAAGCTGTAAAGGTCCATCTATGGACTTAAGCAAGCATCTAAATCTTGGAACATTAGGTTTGATGATGTGATCAAAACCTATGGCTTCGAGCAGAACGTCGATGAGCCTTGTGTCTACAAGCGTATCATTGATAAGAAAGTAGTTTTCTTGGTCCTATACGTAGATGATATCCTACTCATTGGGAAAGATGTGGGAGTATTGTCTGATGTAAAGGGTTGCCTTGCAAGCCAATTCCAAATGAAAGATTTGGGAGAGGCGAGTTATGTTCTAGGGATCCAACTTATAAGGGATCGTAAGAACAAACTCATAGCACTGTCTCAGCCATCATATATCGATAAGATTCTTATGCGATTTTCGATGCAAAACTCCAAGAAAGGTAATTTACCTTCTAGGCATGGAGTTCACTTGTCTAAGAAACAGTGTCCTAAGACACCTCAAGAAGTTGAGGATATGAGACGTGTACCCTATGCATCGGTAGTAGGTAGTCTCATGTATGCTATGTTATGCACGAGACCGGACATCTGCTATACAGTGGGAGTAGCCAGCAGATACTAGTCCAACCCAGGATTGGATCACTGGGTTACAGTCAAGACAATTCTCAAGTATCTTCAGAGAACGAGAGACTATATGCTAATGTATTCCGGACAGAATTTGATCCTGTTAGGATACACGGATTCTGATTTTCAGTCAGACAAGGATTCTAGAAAATCCATGTCTGGATCAGTATTCTCCCTAGGTGGTGGATCCATTGTGTATAGAAGTATCAAGCAATCTTGCATTGCTGACTCCACCATGGAAGCCGAATATGTAGCCACGTGTGAAGCCGCTAAAGAGGTTGTTTGGCTTCACAAATTCTTGAGACATTTGGAAGTTGTTCTAGATTTGGATAGGCTTATCACACTTTATTGTGATAACAGTGGTGTTGTGGCTAATTCCAAAGAACCAAGAAGCCACAAGAGAGGGAAGCATATAGAGAGAAAGTATCATCTCATTAGAGAGATAATGTAGAGAGAAGATGTGATCGTCACAAAAATATCCTCACAAGACAATCTTGCTGACCCATTTACAAAGACCTTACCGGCTAAAGTGTTTTTAGGCCATCTAGATGGTCTAGGGTTACGAAACATGCCTCACATGCTTTAGTGCAAGTGGGAGATTGTTGGTGTTTATGCCCTAAAGATGTAATTTGTAAATGGATTTATGAAATAAATAAAAGAAAATGTTCAATTCATTCATGTTGTGTTGTTTATTTTATAACTTGTGTATATATTTAACATCCAAGATTGCCGGATGTAATCTCGAATTGAGTATATGAGTGTCATATACGGATGGTTATAGTAAAAGACGTGCAATCTAAAGAGTCCAAAGATAGCAAATAAAGCTGGGTACTTTATTTGTGGTTAATCTATAGTTGCGGTCCATTCCGAAATATACAGTGATTCTATCCTGAATCATTCATATGAGATATGGGAATGGAGGCACCTTGTATGATGTGATCATATAGGACTGGGCCATGATCTATATGAATCTCACACCAAGATCCGTTTACCGATGAGATTCATATATATCAACTAATTATGGCTATATATAGGTGATCTTAATCCTGAGTGTCTTATCGACTTCTTCGGGTTAGATCGCTGTCTTTGATATACCATGGGTAAGGTCAGATGCATTTCCTGATCAATATTCTCCGTATGTTGGGATTACGGTTTGGCTTGTGGCTGGGAAGGTTTGTACACAATAGTGGAATCCACTCCTTCTTGTGCGAAGTAGATTGTAGTTCCCTTAAGGGTTGATTCGGGGCTTGGACAATAAGAGCGCTCTCCTAATTCCGTGAGAAATAGGATTTATTGTCCATTAGATAATCAATGGTACTTAAAGGATATATGTAAATAGAGAGGTATAACAGACATTATGACTCAGCTCTAATAATGAACTATTGTGGAGGATCACACCATATGTAATAGTTATATCGATGGACACCGAGTTGTATCGGTCAGTGTAAAAACGTCTACAGTTGAGAGAGTACAGCTTCGGGTTTTTAGTGGAATAACACCGGAGTTAATAATCAAGGAATATTAATTAATGAGTTTAATTAATGATTCCGATGATTATTGGAGCTCAAAATACTGTGGGTCCATTAGGTCCCCTTGTAGGCCCGATTGATTTATGTAACAAGGGTCACGGTTAATTAATCGGATTCTCCAATTAATTGTGTTACAAAAGTGACACGTATATATTCGAAAATTAATTGAATAATGAGATTTTTTAATTAATGGATGTTAATAGTTAAATTAATTAAATAATTAGATTATCTAATTATATTGATAATTATTAAGTATTAATTATTAATTAACTATTAATTGGAGGGTGATAGTTGATATATGGATTTAGGTAAAGATAAAATAATAGGATTATTTTTATCTTACTAAATCATTTATCTAAGTATTTGAATTTAAGTTTAAATTTAAAATACTTATTATCACTTTTAATATATTAGATATATTTGAAAAGGATAATTAAAATATATATATGTCAATTAATAACACAAGAGATTGCATTGGATGCAAATTGGTGTGTACATGAAACAATAGTCAAAAGAAGAATTTACATAGGATGCAAATACTTAATACATATATAATTTATTTTTTTTTGTGAAGCAAGGCGTGATTATATTATTGATAAAGAAGCAAGTAGCAAAAAGATATAGTTGTTTGAGAAAAAAAAAAAAGGTTGTTATTTTTTTGGTGTACCTGATAGTCTGATACACATGCAAAAAGATAAAGAAAAAAAAAATTGAATCAGATTATTTTTGGTGTACGTGAAAGAGAGATCAATAAAAACAAAAGTTGTTTTTTGATTTTGCATGTAATTGGCACATTGACACGAAAAAGAAATATATATTGTTTCATGCTTTATGTGTTTTTGAAACACATAGAAGAAAGAGTTTCTTCAATTCTCTGTACATCCTCTATTCAAGTTTCTGAGACCGTGATGCGTCCACATGCAGTTACCAGTCCCGAGAGATAGCGAGGAAGATCGAGTGGTTCATACAGAAGCATAACGTAAAGTGAAGGAGCCTTTAAATGTTGGTATGTTCTTCTGATTTTTGTTGATTGCAATTTCCTGTATATACATATTGTATGTATTAGTTTCAAAAAATAATTATGATCTCAATTTCACTGGTCCCAAATACAGATTATGATCTGTATAAAAATTTTAAAACCTAGTTCCGTTGCGTGACCGGTGAATGGGGTTCCAAAACCTTGGTCTTACAGGGCATTTTCAAAAATCTATTCAGAATTATGGATCCATAGCTCGACCTCTCACTCAACTTTTGAAGAAGGATGGATTCCTTTGGTCAAAGGAAGCTCATACAATGTTCTCCATTCTCAAATAGGCAATAACAAGGGTACCAGTATTGGCCTTGCTAGATTTTTCTCAACTGTTTGTGGTGGAATGTGATGCTTCAAGGATGGGAATTGAAGCGATTTTGATGCAAAACGGACGACCTATAGTTTTCTTCAACAAGGTTCTTCATGGAAAAAATATGGAGTTGTCCACACATGAGAAAGAAATGCTAGCTTTAGTCATTGCCGTTCAAAAGTGGCTTCCATACTGTTTGGGTCAAAAATTTATTGTACGCATAGATCACCATAGTTTAAAGTTCTTATGCTCGCAAACCATAACTACGGAAGCTCAACAAAAATGGCTTGTGAAATTGATGGGCTAGGATTTTTCTATTGAATATAAAAAAAGGGAGTGACAATGGTACAACTGACACACTTTCTCGAAAATCCAATGGAACTCTCATGGAGATTTCCCAGCCTAAACCACAATGGTTATAGACTATCAAAGAAAAATATGAAGCGGATGAAGAATTGCATAAATCAAAACAAAATATTTTGCTTGGAGAAGCCATGGGACCATGGAGGGTTCATATGGGGCTATGTTTTTCAAGGATATAATATTTATCAAGGCAGGATCGACTCTCACAAAGGACATCATAGTTGAATTCCACAATAACACTCATGAAGGGTTCCACAAAAACCTTCAAAGAATCAAATGTATTTTTTTTAAGGGAATGAAGGACTAGTTGAAGGTTTTTATTGAGCGGTGCAACACATGTCAGCGTAACAAGGCCGACCACACCATGCCAACCGGACTACTATAGCCGTTGCCTATTCCCTCATAAATTTGGAAAATTATTTCGACGGATTTCATAGACAAACTACCAAATTCAAATGGTGTAACAATAAATTTTGTGGTTGTTGATAGGTTCTCCAAATATGTGCACTTCACAACTATCAAACATTCTTGTACAGTGCCTCAGATGGCATAGATCTTCTTAACTAATATTTTTCATTTACATGGCATGCCTACATCTATTGTGTGTGATAAGGACCCATCTTTTACAAGCACATTTTGGCATGAACTCTTCCAATTACAAGGCATAAGATTCAATTTTAGCTTCTTCTACCATCCTCAAACAGATGATCAAACCGAAGTGGTTAATCACACTCTTGAAATGTATCTGCGATGCTTCACCGGGAATTATCCGAAGCAATGGTCCAAGTGGCTTCCCTGGGTGAAATTCTGCTATAATACCAGCATACACTCTACAGCTAATACCACACTATTTAAGGTGGTGTATGGTCGAGAAACTCCAACTCTTCTTTCCATTAATCCTAGAATGACCAAAGTGAAGGTAGTGGACCAAGCTTTGAGAGACCGTGATATCTCGATCAAATAGGTACGTGCTCAACTCTATCAAGTCCAAAACCGTATGAAGCAGGTGTATGATTGGCAATATAAAGAGTAGTAATTTCAGGTTAGAGAATGGGTCTATATTTGCCTTCAACAGTACCGCCAACATTCAGTATCAAAACGGACCAGTCCAAAGTTGGCAACTCGTTTTTATGGTCCATTCAAAATTTTGGTCAAAACCAAATTAGTGGAGTACCGGTTAGAGCTCCCTCAATATGAGAAAATTCATAATGTTTTTCATGCCTCTCTACTTACGAAATGGCATGGAAAGTCAACACCAATCCCTAGAGAAGTACCTGGTGAATCCAATGTGGATGAACATATTCTACCTCAAACGGTGCTAGAAAGATGTGTGTGTCAAGGTCAACATGAATTACTCATACATTGGCAGGGTCATTCTCCAGCAGATTCCACGTGGGAAACTCTTTCACAAATTAACAATCGTTTTCCCAAATTCTTCCTTGAGGATAAGGACTTTTCAGATAGAGTGGAGTGATAAGAGCAAGTAAGAATCATGGTTAATACTAGCTACTAGATTAGTGTTAGGAGTCTAACTCCTACGAAGCAGTAAGAGTCAATAAGTGGAATATTATCCTCTAAGGAATATTTGTCTTTTGTTATTTCATCTGTTTTGGTTAGTTGTTTGGAATTGATCCTATAAGGATTCGTGTCTATCTCTACAATGGTTGTAAGGCTATTTAGCTAGACAAGTGTTATGAATAAAATCATCATAAAATTATCGCACAAACTCTTGTTTGTTAGGAGGCCTATGGTACCTCAAATCACCCTAGTAATTCTATTTTCATTAACGTAGGAAACAAAAGGAAGAAAGATCATGCTTCATTACATGTTCACCAAACACGTTCATAGACCTAGGATTATAACAGAAATTCCTTGATATTGAGCATAGAAACAGCTTTTGTATGTCTTTTAGCATCAAGCTCGGCCATCAAAAGAGGTTTCTTCAACTCCTTCAACAAAGTTGCAGCCTCTGCAAAGTTAGGCATGAACTCCGTACTTTTAAGACACCAAAGCGAGTACTCAAGAACCTACACAAACTCTATAGCTTGCCCTATCAATGACCCTTTTCACATTATAAATGTTCAACTCCAAAACAATTCTTTGTGCCTTTGAAAACACCTCTGTCTTTGATTTTGCACAACTATCTCTTTGAGACCTTTGTTGTTCTTGGTCTTCTTACTCGTCCAGTGCAAGTAATTCTTCAAAATCTGGGTCTACTTCATCAGGGTCGAGATTAGAGACAGCGTCTATGGTGGTTGTGGTGGTGAAGAAAGAGAGTAAAAGAAGGGGGAGAGAGAGAGAGAGAGAGTAAAAAGGATGAAACTTGAAATGGGATTTGTGGGAAACATTGAGAAAGTAAAGATTTTGAATTTTGGGTTCTTGAGATTTCTGCAAATGAGAACTAGGTTTTTAACGGTTTGATGTTGTGTGCAATGATTGTTGAAGTCAGTAATGTGAATTTTTCAATTTTATTTTTTATTTTTGCTCTTTAAAACTGTTTTGTTTTTAAATTTCTATTTTTCTTTTAATTGAAATATTTTTTAATTCAATTCAATTTTCAATTATTTAAAATTTTATTTGATCTCCATCGTCCATGTTTGAGATGGAATCCATTTCTTTAAAATGTGTTTGCTTTTGTTTTTATTTTTATTTTATTAATTTAGTTTAAGGATCAGGAGTAGTTTAGCCTTTTAAAGGTAATAGTTAGTCAACAGTTAAGTTTGAGCTAACGGCAAGAGGAGTGAGTGTCAATTAATGATAAAGTTGTTTTTGGGTGTAAGAGCCCAAATCTCAGGAAGGTTGAGTACAATTTGCACTAAAATAATATGATTGGGACATTAACTCTTACACTAAGTTTGGTTTGAAGGAAAAGAAAGGAAATGATAAGTTAAAGAAGAAAGGAAAAGAAAGGAAAGGAAACGATAATGTTTTTAATGATTGTTATTTGGATAGTTATGAAAGGAAAAGAAAGGAAAAGAGACAAATAAAAATGAATAAATAAATAAATATTATTTTATTTACGAAAATACTTTTCTTTCAACAATATGAATAATAGATATGTATTGTTATATAAGGTTACTTTTGAGATATTGAGAAATGTTTTCCTTTTTCCTTTTCCTTTCCTATCCTTCCATTTTCTCCCAAATTTGGTGAGAAACCCAATTGGGTGAAATAAGAAGAAATTATTAAATCTCTTTCCTTTATTTTCTCTCCATTTTATTTTTTTTCCCTCTCGTTTAACAATTAATCCAAACAAGATATTAGAAATATATCTAAATCATTTCTTTTCTTTTTTCTCCAATTCCATCAAACCAAACATAGTGTTAGAAAAAATTAAAAATTTAAACCTCAATATTTTCGGTTTTTCACCAAACATGTAATGAAGTGCAATAAAAATATTTTTTTAAAAAAATATAGCTTCTTTTCTAGCCTTAGCACTACCTTAAAAAAAAAAAGGAGCCAATAATGTAGAGAAAGGCTTAATAAATGCAATGAGAGGGCATTGAAAGAATGGATTTAAAAAATGAAAAGAAGATGTAAAATTATAAATGAAAGCATGTTGCTTTTTGGATCTCTAGTTCTACAAACAATCACACATTCACACCACACCATACCCACTCTCTCTCATTATTAAACATGCCTTTCATGACCCGCAATTACTAAACAAAAGTGTTGGTGTGGACCACAGAGCCAATCAAACAATGTTACTTCAATTGTAAATTTTACAATATATTTGAGTTTGTTTTGTGTAACCACTTATGATTAACAATATTAATATATATACAAACATAGTTGAATGGTGATTCAAATTTAGATGTAGATTTTCACATTTAATTTTTTGTTTTAATCATATGACTTCCTTACATAAGAAGTTTCCAATTTAATAATTGATAAGCGATAAACACAAAGTGTAAATTTCTAAATGAAGATCATGACCTAGTTGACTTTTTATATTATTTATTTATCAAATCATGCACATTTCTCTTGTTATTGTTGATATTAGATCAAATTTTTTAAATACATGTTATTGGTATAATCTGGATGACTAACGGGTCAGCATTATTACTAAAAAAATACAGTAATTAGATATATCACATCGATAGAAGTCAACCAGAAGAAACCAACCTAAGTTGACCAATAGATGATTTCAAGACCCAAGCGATCGGGTAAAGGTAACCCGATCGAAGTAACTAGATCGATCGGGTAAAAATAGCCCAATTGGTTTAAGTTAGTCGTTCGGGTCACAAAGTCCGATCGGGGTTGAGTAACCGGCCAGGGTAAGTGAAATTTGGTCAGGTAAAATGGTTGGTCGATTAGAAACACGTGGAAGATACTAAGTTCAAAACAACCGCGACTCAAATAGCAGAGAAAGAGTCTTATTCAAATAAGGAACCATGAAGTACACTCTTATAAGGAAATATATATCCTTACAGATGCCAAAGCCGATACCAGCAAAAGATTTAATTCATTTAATATAGATATACAAAATAGGAACGAAGATAAATACGACTCCAATAAGTTAAAGTTCTACTAAACCTTGTCAACTTTCCTTACGTGTACATTAAGAATAGGGTTCTATACATGTATAGATAGACCCTCAAATATCTTATACAGTGTATGAAAAACATACAAATAGCGAAGAGAGATTTAGCGTGTAATTTTTTTTCTATATAGTGGAAACTTTTCCCTCGCCGTCTTCGGTAACTGTGGTTTTTTCCCTTTGTGAGTTTTCCACGTATGATCAATTTCTTGTCTCGCTTCACAATTTGATTATTGGTACTTATTAATTTTTTGGACGCATGGTAGATTTTAGGTAATCCAAAAATCACCATCAACAATGTCTTTGATTATTATATAATTAAATACAAGATCCCTAATTAGTGACATGATTTGAAGTCTTAACAAAGCATAGTCCTAAGAGCATCTATAATGCAAAATTGGCTTACATATGATTTATTATTGACATAGCAGCAATGTCAAGAGACTTGCTTCCTATATGACATAAATATGGATTTGATAGACGATTAACTTAAAATTTGATCTTCGATATTTCTGTTTAAAACACATCTTATTTTAATGATGTGTCTAATTTTATTTCCTATTTTATTTTTTATTTTATTTTCATA
Organism: Dipteronia dyeriana; assembly: GCA_032871835.1. Taxonomy (NCBI): domain Eukaryota; kingdom Viridiplantae; phylum Streptophyta; class Magnoliopsida; order Sapindales; family Sapindaceae; genus Dipteronia; species Dipteronia dyeriana. Next base: position 112,685,713 of record CM065300.1, on the reverse strand, counting down.
ACAAAAATAGATGAAAAATTAATATCAATCATAAATGTTTGTTGGGTCAACCTAAAAAAAGGTTATGCAACAGGCCGTTTGAAAGTTTACGGTTATGTTAACAGTGTTTAATATTTATTTTGACACGTCAGCTTGAGATTGAATATGTACGGCTGCATTAGAGAAAGATTTTTTAACCGAATGTCAATTAATCCTAGGTTACATCTCTTTTTTTCACAAGCTACGCTTGTATTGAAGGTGCTTTAATTTCTCAAACTTTCACTTCCCATGACATTGTTTTTTCTCCTTTATTTTTTCCCTCTCAAATATAACTTTCAGCAATTTAAGGGATATTTACCAACAAAAAAAAAACACCATGAGGTTTCATACATTTCCAAAAACAACTATTTAGTTTCAAATTTAAGTGAAAACACTCTTACTATATATAATGTACCAAAAAAACACCTAATAATTTCAAATTTTAGTTCAAAAACCTTCCGATTGTGTACTCAAAAACCTCCTATTAGGAGGTTTACATAAAAATCAAAACTAAATGGTTGTTTTTTAAACAATACCAAACCTCAAGGGATTTTTGGGAATCTCTCATAATTTATTTCAGGTAAATCCCTAATTAATGCATTTATAATAACAATAAGACAAAAAAAAAGGCCCTTAATTAACTAATTAAGTAATGATTTGCCATTTGTCTCAAAATCTCAATTTTTGTGTTTTGCTTATCCCAATATGAGGCTCAAAATAAAATACATAAAAATAATAATTATTATATTAAATTAAATAATAGTGAAATAAAAAACCATAAAGACACGCTCTCTTCAAGTCAAGAGCTGACTTGTTCGTGGTCATGGACTCCCTCTTTGGAGCAATAACTTTGTTCAAAAATTATTTATTATATAGCGCACACATTTTTGTTACTATCCATCTCAAGAGTACCTCTAGCATGACATCCCACCGTTCGATCAAACCAAAATTCATCTTGGTTTGGTCCATCAAACGGTGGGAAACACACTGAGAATTCTAACCTGAGATGACTCCTTCATGGTCATGAATTGGCTGTTCAAAATTTAAAAGTATTCCAATAAAAGTTGGTAAATACAATTTAAATAGAATTTTTTAAAAAACTTTTATAAAATTTAAACAAAATACAAACATAACTCTTTATATAAAAACCCTTATATTGTGTATTATATCCGTGATAACCATGATACAAAGCATTTACATTTTGGTTAAATGACATGGCATATATCTTGCAAGTTTAAGAATCTATGTGGCATTGCTTTCGAAAAGTTATATCAGATTAATTTATAATTTTGACATAAAATGATATTTAATAAAAATTTTAAAAGTGATTAATTGATAATCTTGTAAATTTTGATAGTGATATGAGAAGTAGGTGGATGGTTACTCTTTGAAAGTGATTATGGAATAATCTATTTCAGTATTTAATGAATCATTTAAAATATCATTTTTTTAAACAATTTAAAATATCATTATTATCCATATAAATAGTTAAAATCATTTACATGCATTATTACATCTCAGAATTAAATATTCTAAATTAATATTGATTTGATTTAAAAATTCTTTTTAAATATTTTATTTTTGTTATGGAAATTTTTAATTTAAACTTCTACTTAAATATTGATTTAATATTATAATTAATAAACAAAATGAAATATGTGGGGTCCCCGGTTTACCGGTCGCACAACAGAAGGAACTTTTAAAAATTATTTCAAAGAAATACTTGGGCCAGTAAACCCTAGGATCTATTTTTCGGAACAATAAAAACAAGAAAAAGAAATCGAAATATAAAAGAAAAGAGAAGAAACAATTTCTTCATACCAGCTCTTTCTCTTTGCGATCTGCTCTTGATTTGAACCACTTGAGTTTCTTGGCTATCTCCCGGAATTGATAACGGTTTGTGGATGTGTCACGATACTCAGGAACAATAGGAGGATACCGAGAAGATTGAAGAAAACTTTTCTTCCTCAAAAGAAACTACCTAGAACATTTGTAGTGGTAGAAGCAAAAATAATAATATATATATACTTTTCATTATTATTATTTTATGCTCCTATGCAACAACTTGCACAAAAAAAAGTTTTTCTTTTCTTCTCTTTGTAGTGTCTTCTTTCTTTTTTCAAAGAGATATATATTTTGAAAAAACAAACTGATAATATCTTTTAAATTTAAAATTAAAATCTTTATTTTATTTTAGCAAGAGATATCATCATATTTGAATTTTAACTATTTAAATTTAAAATTAATACTTAGTTAATTAAAAATAAGATAATCATATTATCATATCTTTCTAATATAAATATTGTTAACCGAAATTTTGCTCTATGTGAGGAATCTCAGCTAACACCCTTAGGACCACAACCTCGAGTAGATTGCAGTCGGGGTAGGTACCTTGGGTAATGATTTCACGTGTAAAAATGGATGAAACAAATGAAAGAATGATGGTGGGCAAAGTAATGCTCTTTTATTCAACTATGCGGTGAGTACCATGAAATAATAAACAATACGATAGTGTGAAAATCTCAAACTCTATCTTCTCCTAAACTAGCTGGAGGTGGTGAACTCCTATATGTCGATAAGTGGATCTAACTAACAACGGCGATAATTTGGCTTAATGTTGATTACAGACTTAAGCAATCACTCTCCTTGTTCGAAATGTCAATTTTTTTTTATCCCTCCTCTTCGTGCTATTATCTTTATATTTATACACGATGTGGCTAGGGTTTTTCCTTGGCGTACAATTCGAAGATCGTTGGATTGATATCTTTTCCCCATTTGGCAGGATTTTCTGTTTAATGTTATTGACCTTGAAGAATCGACAGATGGAGGATATCTTGGCGGGAAACGTCTTTGTTTGTCATTATAGCAGTGCTTACGTGGAGTCTGTTATGGTTTGGAGGATAATTCTGATTTCGTTTATCTATGGTGAGACATCTCGAAGTATCGATCTGGAGACATGGTATTTGATCGTTCTGATGGTGAGGTACCAACCTGCTAGCTAGGTACCCTGTGGTATCATTCTGGTGATGTGGCATTTGATTGGTTTCTTTGACGAGGTTCCTCGAGGGACCATTTTTGTAGCGAGGTGTTTGGCCAATCTCGTTAGAGGTTTACGATTTCCTAAGAGCTTTACGGGCATCTTTCCTCATGTAGGAAAGGCTGGATAATTACCTCAATGGGTTAATGGAACAATGTCAGGGTACTTAGGTACTAGTTGGTCCGCAAGAGTGCTGCAGCTTTATCTTGCTACTACGATGATGTCGTGGTACCTAGGTTGTGCTAGGCCTAGTACTTCGAGGTAAACCATTACGTCCAGTACATATCCAATGTGTGGAGATGCCTTCTGGCCGGTGCTACCTATGTGGAAAATTTCTCTTTGACCCCTTGCTAAAAATGGCTATTAACAGAAGTCCCCTCTGACTTGAACACCGGTGATTGTTTTGGGGTTGAGTGATCACCTGAAGGGGAACTCTTTTAGGTAGAGTTTGTCCTCAGTTGGCAGCTATCTTGGCAAAAGTATCTACTCGATGGTTCTCTTGACAAGGGATCAGTTCAATCTTGAATCCTCTGAATCCGGCTTTAAGCTGCTGGACCAACTTGAGGTAAGCTGTCGGACCAACTTGAGGTGAGCTGTCATGTTGTTACCTTTTACCTATCACAAACCGGTGACCTAGTTAACGATGAGTTGAGAGTTGCTTTTGACATGTAGGTAGTCGACCCCGAGCTCGATGGTTGTCCTTATTCCTGCTAGGAGAGCTTCATACTCTGTTTTATTGTTTGTAGTCTCAAACTCGAACCTGACGTTGTGGCAACATTCAGCTTTTCTGGGTTTTTCAAGTAAATGCCAACACCTCCCCCTGCTTATCCAGATGCTCTATCAGTGTAGAGGATCCAAGGATTGCAATCAGCTGCCAGTCTATAATGTTTGTATCCTTTTAAGGAACCGGTACTAGCTCTATTGAAGTATCAGGATTGGGGAGAGTTGAGAATTCAGCCACGATCTCTGCTAGCACCTAGCTTTTGATAGTCGTCCTTGCCTTTTACTTTATGTCAAACTGAGTGAGTTTGAAGGCTCAAAGAACTAACCTTCCTGACACATCTGGTCTCTGTAAAACCTATCGGAACTGCTGGTCCGTCACAATAGCGACTGGATGAGCTTGGAAGTAAGGGTAGAGTTTCCTTTTCAAGGTCACCAAGGTAAAGACAAGATTCTCTAGGAGGGTGTAACTTTTTTTGGGCCTTGTTAACCCATGGTTCACGTAGTAAACAAGTCGCTAAACCCCGTCTCCACACTCTTTGACCAGAGCCCCACTGACTGACATTTCGGATACAACTAGGTAAATCTGTAGATCCTCTTCGAAAACAGGCTTGACCAGTAGCGATGGGCTAGCTAGATACTTTATTAAAGCTTGGAAAGCTTGCTCACTGTCTTGGTCCCACTTCATATTTCTTCCTTGTTCGATCACCTTGAAGAAGGCAAGGCACTTGTCAGTCGACCGTGAAATGAAATGGTTGAGCACTGCCACTCGACCGGTCAATGTCTATACTTGTTTGAGTGAGGTAGGAGATTCCAAGTTCAGGATTGCTCGGATCTTCTTTGGGTTGGACTCTATACCTCTCTCGTTAACCATAAGCCCAAGAAACTTTCCCATTGTTACCCCGAATGCACATTTGACGGGGTTCAACAGCATTTGGTTCTCTCTTACAATCTAGAAGGTTTGGCGAAGATAGTCCTGGTGCTCCTCCATAACCTAGGATTTGGTTATCATATCATCGATGTACACCTCCATCGTCTTCCCTATCTCTGGCTTGAACAACCGATTCACCAGTCGCTGGTATGTAGCACCTGCATTTTTAAGGTCGAATGGCATCACCTTGTAGCAGTAGAGACCCTGTCCGGTGATGAAATTAGTCTTATCTTGGTCAGTGGGGTACATCATTATCTGGTTGTACCTCAAAAAATGCATCCATAAAGCTCAGGAGCTTGATCCTTACAGTGGAATCCACTTGTTAATAGCCAAATTTGGCAAAGGCTCAAAGGGAAATTTTCAACTGAAAATAGCACCTGGTAGATAGCACCCTCAAGCACGAGGTAGACCCCAGGCGCAGCGGTCTACCTCATAGCACCAGGTCTAGCACGACCCGGGGATCTCGACATCGTTGTAAGAGCAGGATGAGGTACCTGCACCTTCACGGATCCCCAGCTGGTACGTAGGCACCGCGACGACGATTTGTATTCCTGTCGAGGTACGTATTCTACCTTTTTGGCATACATGAAGATGCCCGTAAAGCTCGTAGGAGGTCATGAAAATCCAACGAGATCAACCAAGCAACTCACCACCCGAATGGTACCCCGAGGTACCTTGCCATCTTCATTGGTCCAGTGCCACCTCACTAGGATAATGCCTCGGGGTACCCCGTCAACTGACTGGAACTCCGTAGTACCTTGCCACGCCACCAGATTGAGGCCCTGAGGTAATACACCACCAACAGATGACATCAGATTATTCGCCAAACATTGTTGATGAACTCCACGTGTACACCGTTACAATTGAAGAATTTAAAACAGAAACAAATGCCCTTTCCTGCCAAGATATTCTCTGCCTAGTCACTAGGATCATCGTATTAAACAGAAAATCCCGTATAACGGGGAATGAGGATCAATCTGTTGACCTTCGACTTGCTCGCCAAGGGAAATCCCTAGACTTCGTGCATAAATAGAAGGAGAATATTGAGAAAATGAGGAAGGAAATAGGGGGAGAATGGCTGGAGAGCTATAGCCATCGTGAGTAATATCCACTTATCGATAAAAAAATATTCACCATTTCCATTCATTGAAGTGAAATACAAATAGAATGATTGGGTGTCCCATTTCATTGTACTAGAGTCTATATTTTGACTTATTAATAGTGAAAAGAGCCTTGTTCTAGTCTAACATTTCATTTATCTTCATTTTTATACCGAACTTACATGTGTAACTGGTATCGAAGGTACCTAACCCCGACTGCGATCCACCAAGGTCGTGGTCCTGAGGGTGTTAACCAGAATTCCTCACCCTGAGTGAATTTCGATTAACACTTTTTAGGGCCATATATGGGAACATTCCATACCCTTTTTTAAAAATCACGTGTTTGAGTTTTCGTTTGGAGATACAACCACGACATAAAGCTTTGATCCTCCTAGGGGCAGCCTGAGGTATCCAGGCACCAATCCACGGTTTCCAGCAAAAAGATTCAAAAGAGAGGCAAGATATTGAAGCACCCAGACCCTGCTCCAACACCGGTTAATATCGCTCAAGCTTCCGCTCCCCCGGTGATAGGCCAAGCCATTCTTGATCAGCAAGTTGTAGCTTTCGTTGAAAGTGTCCTTCAACGACTAGTTGTAGAGGGAATCATCCCTTAACCAGTAGGACCAAACGTCCGTGAGGAGCCAAATTTGTTAAGGACCAGGACCACTACTTTTGACAGGTTGGGAACACCACCACTGGTACCAGTCCGTGACAGGTTAGGGCCTCTGCCCACAATCAGGGATCGATTAGGGCCCATGCCCTCAGATCCATATAGACCGACCAGATACCTACCCCGACAAGTGAAGTCAGATGTTGATATACCGTCAAAGAGGTCCTACTACCTAGCACAACCAGCGGACACCAGAAGAGAGCCCCGAGCTGTTGCATGAGGCAGCAGAGGAAGTCATCGGGAAAACCAATCTCAAGAAAATAACCAGGGAAATCCTATCTCGTCGAAAGGATCGTACAATGAGAGCTCCGAGGTCGAGTCTAAAAACATTGGAAACAAGCATCTGTGGGATCAGTTAGCACATATACAAAAGGAGATCCAGGAGCTGATGAGGGGTAAGCATAAGGATAACCAAAACAATCCCTTGGGAGAGATGAATGCCCCCTTCTCCCAAAGGATCAGGGAAGCAGAACTTCCCTTAAAATTAAAATTGTCGTCAGATAAGTTCTATGGAACTGAGGACCCTCTAAGCCACCTAGAGAGCTACGTCCAACAGATAGAGGTCCAGAATGCGACCAAAGCAGCTATGTGCAGAATGTGTTGGGATTATGCTCGATAGCAAGAGTGTAATATTGTATTTGACAATCTTTTCATATTAATAAAGTGATTTCTAGTTTAAAAAATCTTATAGCATTTATAGTTTAATTATTATAACTGTCAAATGTAAATAATCATAAGGTCAAAAGATTATGAGAAAAGAAGAATTGTTCATACATCTAGATATGTATGAGGTAGACACAATTCTTTAGTTAGTCTTGAATAATATTCACAACTTAAGATAAAAGGTTGGGCGTCTTTATCTTGTCAAAGTTGTAGATTCTTTTGTTAGCATTTGAGTGAGATCAAATGTGTTATGATGAGTCTAAAATCATCAAAGTATGGTGTCTTTGGGCAAAAGAATCTAGTGCACTGGGTTCATTGAATTGGATCAAAATGAAATACTTTATCTAGAACTGTCAATGGATAAATCCTCTTCTCTGAAAAGGATTCTTAACTACAAAATAAATCCACCTAAGAAAATGATTCTTGTCAACCAAGTAAATCCTTCATAGGAGAGGATTTATGATCCTAATATAATTCCAAGAGTAAAATTCGGGCAGCCCTATATATATATAAGAAATTTTGGCCAGCCATGTTGTTGGACCAAGAGAGATTTCGGCTAGCCTAGGTAATTCTACTTGGAGAGAATTTGGCCACCATAAGAATTTTGGGAGAATTTTTTTTTTTTGCTAAAGACAAAATTCGATCAACTCTAAGAAATAGTGTGAGACTCGGGAAAGAAGAAAAGGAAGAAAGAACGTTTTGTTTTCGATAGTACACCAGTAGCCTTTACATTAAAAGGTTTTCTGTACAGCATCGAATCAAGGTTCACGCGAGTTTCAGTCAAATTGATTGATAATTCACAAGTGACCTAACGTTCTTTGTTTTCTTCTTGGAGGATTATTGTAACTAACAAATAGAAAGATTTTATTTGTTTCCATCCTTAGGTATACAATTTAAAGAAAATGAGTCCACACTCCTAGGTGATTCACGTTCGTGATTGGATTGGAAGGTCTTGCGGATTCAATTCGGCACTAGTTCAATCGTCACGAGAAAAAGGTATGACACTTGTTTATATATATCAATTAATTTAGGGTTAAGGTTCTTGTTATAAAAAAGGGAAAACTTTTATTTATACCGAAACTCTAATTTATTAAATTTTCACGCTTCCGCTGCACGTATTTTCCCTTCAGAATGTTCTCGACTACGCTGACTGATTATGCCAAGACTTGGTTCAGAAAGCTACCAGCAAGCAGAGTATATAGCTTCACCAAATTTCCTGGCGACTTCTGCTCACAGTTCTAAGGGGTCAAGCTGCGACCCAATGACCCAATATATCTGCAGTATGTGATCCAGGAGCGGGGGAAAACTCTCAAGTCTTACGTGGAAAATTTCCATAAAAAGTTGATCAAGATAGGAGTCTTCACAGAGAAAGAGGCTATGGTCAACTTATATAGGAACCTATGGGCAGGGAGACTGTTCCGGTCGTTCGCCAAGCACCCTCTAGAAACCTATCAGAAGACCTATAACAGAGCCCTCAAATAGGTCGAGATAGGCGAGCAGCTTAGGGTTAAGATCGAGCACGACAATATGAGGAACGCTAAGCGCCAGAAGAAAGAGGCCCCTAAAAATGAACCGGTCCAGAAATCCCAGAACAGACCTCCTAACCGATCTACATACTGCCCACCACCTCTCCAACCACAGTGGGACCGGTATCCGGTTAGGCAAACCCCTCCCCAAGCTTCGTCACCTCTAAGAGTGGTAGCTCCCATGACCCAGGATGAGAGAGGTTACAACCACTACACCCCCTAAACGCCTCTCGTGAGACAATCTTCTTGGTTATCCGAGATAAGGGTTTGCTCCAAAAATCGGCTCTCATGAAGGCACTGGTTGATATAAAGAACCGGTACAAATACTGTAATTTCCATGAGCATGTGAGGCATAACACCTCGGAGTGATTCAATTTTTGCAATCAGATCAAAGCGTTAGTGAGAGGTGGCTGCTTGGTGGAATTCTTACAGCAGGTCTGCGACAGCATCCACACGGGAAATGAGGTGTAGGTAGAGATCTGGGACGGTGATGAGAAGAGGAAAAGAGAGCAAAAGAACATGATGCAGCAAATCTAGGTCATACATACTATCAATGAAGGCCCTACCTTGGTAGAAACCTCCAACAACTCCAGAAAAAACAACGTCAGAAAGATACCCAGGATCGAGAAAGGTCAAGGGATTTTCAAGGTCGATCGGGGCTTTGTGGGGACCTCCCAGTCTGCTTAAATCATTTTCACTGAAGTCGATGTATACAACACCGTTCAGCCACATAATGATCCCATAGTGATCACAGTGCAGATCGTCAGTTGTTTAGTCTACCGCGTGTTGATCGACACAGGTAGCAGCGTGGACATCCGATTTAAGGACACCCTAAAGAAGCTCAACTTAAAGAAATGGTGCAACAATAGTTGCACCACCCCCCTATACGGCTTCACCGGAAACTCAATTGTGCCAGTGGAATCGAAGATTTTACCACTAATCGTTAGAACCGCACTACTCTAGCAGAATATAATGATTGACGTCGTTGTGGTCGACACCCTATCGACGTACAATGCCATTTTAGGAAGACCTTTCTTGTCGACCCTCAAGGGGGTACTGTCAATCTACCACAATGTCCTAAAGTTTTTGATAGGGAATGAGGTAGGAGAGCTACATTGAGATCAGCAGGCCGCCCACAAGTGCTACGCGGTATCTACAAAACCTACCGCACTAGCAAAACAATGTGTGCAAGTCTCGTGGTACAGGGATGAGAGTCGCTAGAGACAGACCCCGATATCCCGAGAACTATAGAAAAGTTAACAGATGAACCAGAAAGTGATACCCAAGATGAGGATGAAGCAGAGGAAGATCGGGGATGGGCCAGTGGCCACCCCATGGATAAGTTAAAAGAGATCCAAATCAGAGGAGACAACCCATCAAGGGTAGTCAAAATTTGCACCACCTCAGAACCAGGAATAAAGGAAGGCTTGATAAAGCTCCTCTAGGTATACAACGATATATTCGCTTGGAGCCATGACGAGATGACAGGGATCCCCATCCTTGATAGCTCACAGGTTGACAGTTGACCCTACCTTCAAGCAGGTCAAGCAAAAGAGGCTACACTTCAACACCGAGAGAAATGCAGCCATACAGCTGGAGGTCGATAAAATGAAAAAAAAATAGTTTCATTAGGGAATCACGATACCGTAGTTGGATCACGAAAATGGTCATGGTCACTAAAGCAAACGGGAAGTGGTGCATGTGCGTTGATTACACCGACCTCAACCATGCCTGTTTGAAGGATAGTTTTCTCATACCCAAAATCGACAAGTTAGTGGACTCTACTGCGAGAAACAAGCCTCTAAGCTTTATGGATGCTTTTTAGAGGTACAACCAGATCATGATGCACCCCATAGACCAAAACAAAATTAGTTTCATCATCGGGCAAGGCCTATACTGCTACAAGGTGATGTTTTTCAGCCTCAAGAATACAGGTGCTACCTACCAGCGCCAAGTCAACCGGTTGTTTAAGCCAGAGATAGGAAAGACGATGGAGGTATATATTGACGACACGATCACCAAGTCTCAGGTAGCAAAACAGCACCAAGACCACCTCTACAGAACCTTCCAAATTCTAAGAAATAACCCCGCTAAGTGTGCATTTGGGGTACCTGCGAGCAAGTTCCTTGGGTTCATGGCCCATGAGAGGGGTATATAGGCCAACCCAGAGAAGATCCGGGCTATACTGGACCTAGAGCCCCTACCTCGCTCAAGCAGGTTCAGGCTTTGAGTGGTTGGGTTGCAACGCTCAATCGTTTCATCTCACGATCAACGAATAAATGTTTTCCCTTCTTCAAGGTGATCAAACAGGGAAGGAATAGAAATAGGGCCAGGATAGGAGTAGGCTTTCCAATCTCTCAAGACCTATCTAGCCAGCCCATCATTACTAATCAAGATGAACCTCAAAAAGGAGCTACAGATTTACTTGGCTATATCTGAGATAGCTGTAAGCAGAACTTTGGTTAAAGAATGTGGGGATGGGGTCTAGAGACCTATCTACTGAATGAGTCATTCATTAACCAAGCTTGAGAAAAATTACGTCCTCCTCGTGAAGATCGTATTCACCTTAGTGACCTCAGCGAGGAAGTTTCGAACCCACTTCCAGGAGCATACAGTAGTGGTAATGATTGACCAATACCTCTGCCAGTTCTTACATAGGCCAAATGTGTCTGGAAGGTTAGTCTTTTAGGTTTTTAAGCTCACTCAGTTTGACTTGAAGTACAAAGCTAGAACAACCATCAAAGATCAAGCACTAGCAGACTTCGTGGCAGAATTCTCAGCGCCACTTAACTCCGATGTTTCGGTGGAGGCGAGGCCGAATTTAGAGAAAGAACCAGGCATTGATGACTGGCCAGCTGTTAGGATTATGCTCGATAGCAAGAATATAATAATGTATTTGACAATCTTTTTGTATTAATAAAGTGATTTCTATTTTAACAAATCTTATAGCATTTATAGTTTAATTATTATAATTGTCAAAAGTAAAAAATCATAAGGTCAAAAGACTATGAGAAAAGAAGAATTGTTCATACGTCTAGTTATGTATGAGGTAAACACAATTATTTAGTTAGTCTTGAATAACATTCACAACTTAAGATAAAAGGTTTGGCGCCTTTATCTTGTCAAAGTTGTAGATTCTTTTGTTAGCATTTGAGTGGGATCAAATGTGATATGATGAGTCTAAAATCATCAAACTGTGGTGTTTTTGGGTAAAAGAATCTAGTGCACTGGGTGCATTTAATAGGATCAAAATGAAATACTTTATCTAGAACTGTCAACGGATAAAAGTTATCATTTGAAGACAATCGGAGAGTATATCTCAATCCTGAGATAAATGATGGACTTGTGGTTGCAAGTGTTATCATTTGAGCTATCAATGAGTATGATTGTATAACATAGTCTATCCTCGATAGTTTGGTGGTATTCATTTGTTAATCGATAGAGGACTTCATTTATAGATATGGACATCATGGCTCCATTTATTGAATGAGAGTAGAATACCATCATATGGATGTTTTGAGGTATTGTATATTAAATCTTAAAGTTAAGTTTTCAATAGTGTCTATTGAAACATGGCTTCTGGACAAGTCAAAATACCCAAGTTCAAAATGTGGTCATATGAGTAAATATGGTAACTTGGAGAGCTATAGGTGGTCTATTAGCTCTTGGCGATTATTGGTATTCTTCACGAGGATACACTTTCTCCAATAAGGTTGTCTAGGGTATGAATGAGTAACATCAACTTATTCTATCTTTATTTAAAAGTTCAATTTTAGTTCTTTAGTGGAATGAACTAAAATTAAATAGATTGGACCTAAGTGAATCATTTGTTGATTGTGATTGGGTTGTGTCTATTGGAGCTTAAATTTAGATAGCCCGCCAAGATCCTCAATCCGTACGAACTTGCATGGATCACTTGATATATTCTACTGGACCGATTTAAGGGTCCATTTAGAATTGTATTGAGGCATGTGGACTTGTTTCTTTTTGTAAGAATGGGTCTAGTTCACATGTGGACTTTTTATTAAAGTCCAATGGATTTAATAAAATAAGAAAAATAATATATTGGCCCATATATATGTGTTGGGCGGCAAGTCTATTAAGAATAGCTTAAATTATATTATTTTTATTTTATTATTTAATTAAATGGAAATTTATTAATATGTTGATTAATTAATTTTTTAATTAAAAGTCAAAATCTTTTTCCTAATAAGAGATGGTCTCCTAAAATTATACTATTGTTGGTAGTATAATTAATATTAAAGACTATATTTGATAAGTAGATAAATAAAATAAATTATTTATCTAATCAAATTAGAAAATCTTTAATATGGTTACAAATACACTATTGAGTTGGATTAGGAGTCTTGATGTATGATAGAATTCATTTAGAAAAGGTTTCTTAACCACCAAGTAATCTATCTAAAGAAATGATTCTTATTTACCAAGTAAATCCATCTTAGGAAAGGATTTGTGATCCTAATATATATCCATTGAAATTTCGGTCAGCCCATATATATATATATATATATATATATAATATGATAGAATTCCTTTTAAATAAGGATTCTTAACTACCAAATAAATCCACCTAAGGAAAAGATTCTTGTCAACCAAGTAAATCCTTCTTATGAGAGGATTTATGATCATATATATATACGTATGTTAATTTCAGCCAGCCTAAGTTTTTCTATGAGAGGAATTTCGGCCATGCTAAGCAATTTTCAAGAAGAGAATTTAGCCTAGCAAGAGAGATTTTGGAGGGAGAAAAAATTATTTTTTACTCTGGACAAAATTCGACCAACTCATAGAGATAGTGTGAATTCGACCAAAAAGAGAAAAAGGGGAACTTTTTTGTTTTCGATAGTACACTAGTATCCTTTACATCAAAAGGGTTTTGTGTACAACATCGAATCAAGGTTCACGCGAGTTTCAATTAAATTGATTGATAATTCAAAAGTGACTGGACGTTTTTGGTTTTTCTCTTGGAGGATTATTGTGACTAACAAAGAAGAAGATTTTTTTTGTTTTCATCATCAGGTATACAATTTAAATAAAGGGAGCCCGCACTCTTAGGTGATTCACGTTCGTGATTGGATTGGAAGATCTTGCGTATTCAATTCGATGCTAGTTCAATCGTCACAAAAAAAAAAGGTACGATACTTTTTATATACATCAATTAATCTAGGGTTAAGGTTCTTGTTAGTCAAAAGGGAAAAATTTTATTTATTCGCAAACCTTAATTTTCTTTTTTTTTCTCACGCTTCTGTTGCATTTTGAACTGTTTTTTCCCTTCACCAGCCGACTGCAACCCTTAAATCCTCTTCACCGATGGGGAATCTGGATAGGTAATGGGAGGGGCATGAATTGTTCTGATAGATCCATAAAAAATTGAATATTGCCACAACCTCAGGTTTGAGTTCAAGACTACAAACAATGAGGTGAAACATGAAGCCCTCCTGGCAGGATTGAGGATAGCCCCCGAGCTCGGGGTAGATTACATGTATGTTAAGAGCAATTCCCAGCTCGTCGTCAACCAGGTCACAGGTCTATACCAAGCTAAGGGTGATAACATGGCCACTTGTCTTCTTTAGGTTCAATTGCTCAAGAACCAGCTCGAGGGATTCAAGATTGAGTAGATCCCACTCGAACAGAATCACAGGGTAAACGTCTTAGCAAAGATAATTGTCAATGGAGGGCAAGGTCTACCTAATATATTACCCTTCCAGGTGATCTCCCAATCCAGCATAGTAGTAGAAAGACAAAATTGTCCAGTAGATCGATCCCCATGCTGGATAGACCCCATAGCCACCTAACTACAAGGCGGAAAGCTTCTAGAGGACCCCGACTAAGCTCGCAAAGTCAAAAGGATCTCTATTCGCTATTGCCTAGTAGGCGGGTACCTCTATAGGCGGGGTAAATCTCTTTCTTTACTCTTGTGCCTACACCCCGATGACTATAGATGGGCACTAAGAGAGGTCCACTCTGGGGCCGTGGATGTCACACTAGTGGAGAAGTGTTAGCATACCAGGTGTTTCACATAGGATACTACTGGCCAACAATACACTAGGATGTAAATTCGTATGTACTTATCTGTAGACCATGCCAAATGACTTCAAGCTTGAACCATCTGCCCCTAGAACGCCTATCGTCAATCAGCTCGCCATACCCGTTTGTGATATAGGGGATTGATTTGATCGTACCTCTCCCTACCGTACCAGGACAGGCCAAGCACGCAATTGTTACGATAGACTACTTCACTCATTGGGTGGAAACGGAGCAACTATCCCAGATCATAGAAGAAACACCACCAGGTTTGTTAAGATAAATGTAGTATGCAGGTTTGGTACCCCTATCACCATCAACACCGACCTTGGAAAACAGTTTGTCAATGCTCGATTCTGAAAACTCTATGAATATTTGGGAATCGACCTCCGCTTCATCTCAGTAGCCCATCCTCAAACCAATGGCCTGGTAGAGGCTACCAACAAAACCATCAAGAAGCTCTTAAAGAAAAAGCTTTAGCAGAAAAATAGTAATTGGGAAGAGGAGTTACCCGAGGTACTGTGAGCCTACCGGACTACCAAAATGACCACGATCGGGGAAACACCTTACTCCCTAGCTTTCATGGTAGAAGCAGTTTTACCTATTGACCGCGTTCTGGGTCCAGTACTTCAAACCGGAGGGTAATGAGGCTAAACTCAGAGCTACACTAGACCTCTTAAAAGAACAACAAGACAAAGCGGCAGAAATGGTAGCTGTTTACTAAAGCCAAACTGTGAGGTACTTCAACGGAAGGGTGAAAGCTCGATGCTTCAAAGAAGAAGACTTATTACACCGAAAGGTGACCCAGAACACCCGGGTTAGGTCAAATGGGATCTTGGGACCAAACTCAGAAGGTTATTACCTAATAAAAGTGGTGGTCTGGAGCAGGGTTTATAAGCTCGATGACATGGGTAAACGACCCATAAAATATACATGGAACGCAGATCACCTAAAGAGGTTCTACCCTGAGCGGGGGATTTCATGCAGCTTGATTCTATCTCAATGTCAGAATTAGTTGCCTTCAAACATTCTTGTATCCTATTTCGACCATCAATAAAATTTCCAGTTAGTTTTCTCTAAGTTTTTTTGGATTTCCATTCTGTTTATGCTTTCGCTAGTGGAAATTCGTCATGATCGCCTTGAGTCGGGAAAGCTATATAGCCATTCCTATGCCTTGGCCGGGTACCACCCCATGTAAAGAAAGATCTTAACATAAGGGCATAGTTTCCTATTGGATCACGAGACCATAGACTGGTTGGGGAAGCCCCCTCACCATCTTTAAAGCCTTAGCCGGGCACCACCCCCCGCTAAGAAGGGTCTGGTTAATAGGGTATAGTTGTTTGCCAGGCCTCGAGACTAGGGATTCGGTCAGTGGGACCCATTCACCAACCTTGATGCCTTGGTTGAGATACCTCCCCCAAGAAGGACCTAAGTGTAAGTACGTAGTTGCCTGTTAGATCGAAATCGCCATAAAATTGTACCTCTCTGATATAGGGACCAAAGGTACCTGAACCAGTTCAACCGAGTTATTTCACCAAAGTACTAGAATCCTAAAAACTATTGATACTTGGTACCTAGATTCCCCCGGAAAGGGAAATCGGTGCAATAAAGGGCCCCAAGAGGGGCACCTCGACAGAAGTACCTCGGTAACCTAGTACCAATAACTTATGTACTCCTACCTATCTTTTCACCAAATCTTTCAAATTGTTTGGTGTTGCTAGGTCCCGATTAAGCCAAGTGCACACTAGGGACTCAATTTAGCGGCTGGGAACGCCTCAACCAAACCGTCACCCGGGTACCAGGGTACCAGGGTACCATGACTAATAGAGGATCCCTAGTACATAAGCGTTTGTTACATGCTATCCTACCAAAGTATTACTACATGAACCATTCAAGGTGCAACTGCAGCTTCCTTAAAGGACCGGGAAGTTAAGTGAATAGGAGGTTTTATGGTTATGGGGGCTGCAAGGTCAATACCCTGACTAAGTACCTAGAAGAGATGTCAATAACTCGATCGATGATGATCATTTACACTTAGTAGGATTTATAACTTCCTGGCATTAGCAGATTTTTATTTTAGTAGATATACACAGTGTTAGTCAAGGTAAGGGTAAATTAGATACATATAAAAATAAGAAAGAGGATATCATTCATAAACTTAAGGGAGCTCAACCCCTTCTTTGATCTACATCAGATCAAGTAGGGAGCTGATCCTTTGGTTCTGGGCTACAAAAAAAAATAGTATGGATTGTGAAGCCTGGTTCATGATAAAGCAGGGTGCCTACCCTCTTTTTCACACAATAAAAATAAAACCGAGATCAAGGCCATGCGTCATTATTTTCCTGGTGGTCTCTTCCTCTTGTTCCCTCCTCTGGTGGTTGCTCACCTTCCTCATGCTCCGAAGCTTATTCTTCGATCAACACCAGGAAAACCTTAACCAGGATCTCATGAGGAATTGTCTAGGTCAAAGAAGTCGGCATGACCCCCGCCTCAAGCTGCTCCTCCACTGGCTCCTCCGCCAAGGCTAGATTAGCTTGGTTTTTTGCTATTTCCTTAAAGGCAGGTTGACCCTCAACCATGCCTTGAGCAGCGGCCAGCTCCTCTTCAACCGCCCCTAGAGCATGCAAAACCTCTATAACCCCAAACTGCTGATCTTCATCGTCAACGCCAACAGCTCTAGAGGGACCTGCCCTGTCACCAACCGAATACGACAACTTCTTTACCGTCTCCAGAATCTCTTCCCGGTTCCAATCAGTAATGAGGTACAGGTCGAAGGGAGGTGGTAGAGCATGGGCCATTTGGAACACCGCGTAAAAATAGCAATCACCAAAAGAAAAATCCACATCAACTTTCAAGCTAGCTACTCAAACGTGTGGGGCATTGTTCTCCACTGTCTGCTCCCTGGCTTTTTTCCTCCTAGTGTTTCATTCCAAGCGACATTGCTCTAACCTAAGGGTTTTTAGATCGAAAGAGTGTTTTAACCTCTCCAAGTCACTGCGTGCATCCTCTAGCACCTTCTTGATCTCATCCAGGTTAAGCTTCAGCGCCTGCATTGCACCATTGGCCTGATTAAGCTCCTCTCTGGCTACCACAGCATCAGACTCATCCTTCTCAACACGAGTTCTCAGCGAGGCCGTATGATGCCTCACCATAACATTATACCTGAAAGCCTACAAAATACAGCAACCAAGTTGGTCAGTATCTAGGTACCAGATATGTGGGTGCCTAAATAATAAAGAAATGGGATATGACTCTGCACTTACCTCAGCAATAAGGGCAAAACCCTTGGTGATCAAAATTTCAGAAGGTAGGGAGATCATGTGAGCTAAGCCCCCACCAAGTCAAGAGAGAATGAACCGGTCAGCGACCTCGCTTTGTTTAGAGACCCTCAGTCGAGGTCTAGTGTTCACTCAGTGAGCTGCAGAGGTATTGGCATCAGCAGTTTCAATACCCCCACTGCTCGAGAAGGAATTGGAGTAGGCGGAAGAGGTAAAGTTACGACAGTAACGGTAGAAGTAGAGGCAATAGTAGTGGAGCTAACAGCAACAGTAGTAGCAGGAGTAACAGTAGAGCCATAACCCCTTACCCTGGTTAGCCTGGATGCGAAGATGTCCATCTGAGACATAGGCTTGGTGGTGAGAGGTGCCTTGGGAATCCCAACTGGTATAAGCTTCCCCTAACAAGGGGATGAGGGGGCCTAATAGCCTAAGTGACAGGAGAGCCAGATATAGAAGAAAGTCTTGGAGAGGACTAGGTGTCGGGCAAGTTGGCTCCTGCTGAGCCAGTAACGGAATAGTTGTAACTGCACAATTCAACAAAGGATTAGAATAAACAAGCGATAAGTGTGGAATCCAATGTAACAAAAGCAAAAAGATTTGACGCACCTAGAGAAGCAGTAGAAATGCACAGATACTGGTTCACCCAGCTGGAGTCGTGGGCGTCCGAGGTGGGAAACTTTAGGTTGATAAAGTTCCACGCAACGATCGCCTCTAGAATAGCCCTAAACTTCGCGGTAAGGGAAACTTTTTCCCAAGTTGGCTTACCACTAAACCAGGTTGGGACCTAGTATTCGATGCCCTCGATGAAAACCGAACTCCCTCAATCTCCACTCAACACCACCCACTCTTCCTTCCAAGGGTTATCCTTCTTGGTAGCGACGAGGACTATGAAATTCAAGTTGTTATTTGCCCGGAGGTAGAACTGCCCCTGAACCAAGGGAGTTAGCAGTGACCTGGAAAAAGGGATCCCAACTCATCCGGACCTGGTTCCCAATCGATACCCTCTTTATCGCATTGTTCCTTCCATAGCAGGAGAAAACCCACCAAGTGTCTCTAGAACCTGGGTTTCAGTTAAAGGGGGGTGAGTTGCAAGGCATGAAGGGCCCTGTAGAGAGAGAAATGAAATGGTAACCTATCCCCTCTTTCAAAAGCAGTGGTATGGATGTCCACGCTACTTCCAGTGTCAATTAGGATGCGGTAGACTAGGCAATTAGCAATTTGTACCGTAATCACCATGGGGTCATCGTGCGGCTGCACGACATTATACACATCTGATTTAGTAAAAATGATATAGGTTGATTGGGGGGTTTCTACCGAGCTCATTCTACCTTGAAGATACTCTACCCTTCTTTAATCCGAGGGACCTTCTTGGCGTGATTCTTTCTGGAGTTATTGGAGGTACCAACTATAGTAGGTCCTCATCTGATAGTGTGTATAACCTGGATCTGCAGCGTCAGGTCTTTCTACTTTCTTTTCTTTTCCTTTTCTCAGCATGATATCAGATCTTAGATCTCAGCTTGAACTTTTTTACCTTTGTGGCTGCTATCTCAAACCTGGTGCAAGGACTTCACCAAGTAGCCACCTCTCACTAGCGCTTCGATCTGGTTATGCAAACTAAAGCACTCTAAAGTGTTATGCCCCACGACATCATAGAAGTCACAATATTTATATTGGTTCCTTATATCAACCGGTGCCTTCATGGGACCTGGCTTTCTCAGCAGCCCGTTATCCTGGATAGCGAGGTAGATCGTCTTGCAGGACGCTTTTAGAGGAGTATAATGGTCATATCCCCTTTCATCCCAGGCTACGGGGATACCACTCTATGAGGTGGTGAGGCTCGAAGAGGGGTTCGCCTAGCCGGATACTGGTCCCACTAAGGTCTATATGTGGACTGATTGGGAGGTCTGTTTTTTTCTTTCTGTACCGGTATAAGTTTGGGTGCCTCTTTCTGTTAGCGCTTCGCAGTCCTCATGTCATCATGCTCAATCTTGGCCCCAAGCTGCTCATTTATCTCCACCTGTTCGAGGGCTCTGTCATAGGCTTCATGGTACATCTCTGGTGGATGTTTGGTGAAGGACTGGAATAATCTGTCTACTCACAGGTTCGAAATTGGCTAGAGGGCTCCTTTTCGGTGAAAACCCTCATCTAGATCACCTCTTTGTAGAAACCCTCCGTATAAGATTTGAGCGTTTCACCCCACTCTTGAATCACATATTATAAGTGGATCGGATCTTTTTGGACGTGGCTTGACTCCCTAGAACTGCGAGCAGAAATCATTAGACAACTAATGAAGCTATCCACACTACTTGTCGATAGCTTCCTAAACCATGTCTTGGTGTAGTCGATCAGCGTGGTTAGAAACATCCTGCACATAGCCACCCTGGTCGCACTCTGGACCTTCATCTCTTAGACGTAGCTCTCTAGGTGGCTTAGGGGATCCTCAGTGCCAGAGAACTTGTCAGCCGGCATTTTAAATTTTAGTAGGAGCTCTACTTCCCTAATCCTTTGAAAGAAAGGGGCGTTCATCTCGTCCAAAGTATCCCTACGGCTCTCCTTGTGTTTGCCCTTTTTCAATTCATGGATCTTCCTCTACATTTGGGCTAGCTGATCCCGTTGGCGCTTATTCCCAGTGTTCTTGGATTCGATCTCAGAATCCTCATTGCCTTAGCCCTCAGTAGAGATCAAGGTCTCACCTTTGTTACCTTTGGAGGTAGGATCTTTCCTGGTGCTTCTCCGGCTACATTCTGCCTAGGGTTTGGGTTCTCTTCTGGTATCTTCTGGTCTAACTGCATGGCAAGATCTCTCTTGCGGGACATCAACAACTAATTTCACCAGTCTGGGTTGATAATAGGCTGGCCTGAATGGATCTGGGGGCATGGGCCCTAACCAATCTCAGACCGAGGGTAGGGGCCCCAACCTGTCAAGATTCGGTATGGGTGGAGGAGGCCCCAACCGGTCAAAGGCGGTGGTCCTAGCTCCCAACCTGTTAGGATCCTCGTAGGCGCTAGGTTCCACTGGTTGAAAGGTGATTCCCGCTATAACCAAACTTAGGTGAATACTCTCCACGAAAGTCGTGGCATGTTGTTCCAGCATGGTCTGGCCTGTCACCGGGGAACCTTAGCTTACGTGGTACCGGTCAATGCTAGGATAGAATTATAGTGCTACGACTTCTTTCCTTTCCTGTAAGCCTTCTTGGTGAAGACTGCAGAGTAATGCCCAGAAGCTTTGGGCTGCCTCTGAGAAGATCGAACCTTCATGATTCTATAAAAATGATAAACTCGTGACTTATAAAGGGTGTGGAGTTCTTCCCACAGACGGTGCCAAAAAAGTGATAACAAAAATTTCGCTCTAGGTGAGGAATCTCAACTAACACCCTTAAGACCACAACCTCAAGTAGATTGCAGTCGGGGTAGGAACCTTTGGTACCGATTTCACGTGTTAAAATGGATGAGACAAATGAAAGAATGATGGTGGGCAAAGTAATGCTATTAATTCAACTATGCAGTGAGTACAATGAAATAACAAATAATACGTTAATGTGAAAATCTCAAACTCTATCTTCTCTTAAACAAGCTGAAGGTGGAAAACTCGTGTATGTTGATAAATGGATCTAACTAACAATTGTGATAATTTGGCTTAATGCTGATTACAAAATTAAGTGAGCACTCTCCTTGTTCGAGATGTCGATCTCTTTTTTTTTTCTCCCCCATCTTCGTGCTATTATCTCTGTATTTATACATGAAGTGGCTAGGGTTTTTTCTTGGCGTACAATTCAAAGATCGTTGGATTTATAACTTTTTCCCATTTGACGGGATTTTCTGTTTAATGTGATTGACCCTGAAGAATCGGTAGATGGAGGATATCTTGGCGAGAAACATGTTTGTTTCCCTCTTGAGCTCTATCATTCTAGTAGTGCTTACGTGGAGCCTATTATGGTTTGGAGGATAATTTTGATTCCATTTATCTGTGGCGAGACATCTTAAAGTATCAGTCTGGAGACATGGTATTTGATCGTTCTGATGGCAAGGTACCCCGAGGTACCAACCTTCTAGCGAGGTACCCTGGGGTATCATTCTGGTGATATGGCGCTTGATTGGTTTCTTTAGCAAGGTACCATTCTAGTAGCGAGGTATTTGGTCGATCTCGATGGAGCTTTGCGATTTCCTAGGAGCTTTATGGGCATCTTTCCTTCTACAGGAAAGGCTGGATAATTACCTTAACGGGTTAACAGAACAGTGTCAAGGTACTTAGGTACAAATTGGTCTACAAGAGTGCAGGAGCTTCATCTTGCTACTTCGATGATGTCGAGGTACCTAGGTTGTGCTAGGCCTAGTACTTCAAGATAAACCATTACGTCTGGTACCTATCCAATGTGTGGAGATGCATTCTGGCCGATGCTACATAGGTGAAAAATTTCCCTTTGACCCCTTGCCAAAAATGGCTATTAACAAATATCAACTAACACCCTCCATCAATATTTAGTTACATAATTAAATAATTTCATTATTTAATTATCATAATCATTAAATTCATTAATTAAACAATCTCATTTTTCAATTAATTCATAAATAAATACGTGTCACTTTCGTAATATAAATAATTTGACAATCCAATTAATTAACCGTGACCCTTGTTACCTAAATCGATCAGGCTAGCAAGGAGACTTAATGGACTCACAATATTTTGAGCTTCAATAATCATTAGAAATAATTAATTAAACTTTTTAATTAATATTTTATGATTATTAACTTCAGTGTTATTCCACTAAAAACCTGATGTTGCACTCTTGCAATTGTAAACGTTTTTAAACAAACCAATAGTACTCGATATCCATCGATATATCTATTACATATGGTATGATCCTCCACAAATAGTTCATAATTAGAGTTAGGTCATAATATTCGTTATACCCCTCTAATTATATCTTTCTATTAAGTACCATTGATTCTCTAATGAACAATAAATCATACATTCCTCACGGAATTAGGAGAGCTCTCGTATTATTCAAGCCCCGAATCAACCCTTAAGGGAACTACCATCTACTTTTCAAAAGAAGAAGTGGATTCCACCATTGTATACAGACCTTTCCAGCAACAAGCCAAACCGCAATCCCAACATACGGGACATATTGATCGGGAATGCAACTCCAACCTCACCCATGATACATCAAAGATTATGATCTAACCTAAAGAAGTTGATAGAACACTCAAGATTAAGATCAGCTATATATAGTCACCATTAGTTGATATATATGAATCTTTTAGTTAAACGGATCTTAGTGAGAGATTCATGTAGATTATGGCCCAGTTCTATGTGATCACATCATACAAAGTGTCTTCATTCTCATATCTCCATATGAATGATCCAGGATATGGTCACCATCACTACGGAATTGACCGCAGCTGTAAATTAGCCACAAATAAAGTACCAGATCTATTTGCTATTTACGGATTGTTTAGATTACACGTCTCTTACTGTATCTATCTGTATATGACATTTATATACACAGTTCGAGATTACATTTGGCAATCTTGGATGTTAAATGCATAAGTTGTACGCAATATATGATATAAGAAGAATGAATTAAACTATTCTTTATTTATGTTCACGTTCCATTTACAAATTGCAAGCTTTAGGACATAAACCCTAACAATAGAATCCTAAAACCATATATATTTTCGTCATTGTAACTAATCTCAACACTTTTGTAATAAAATTACCAAACTATACTGCTTTTGAATTATACATTAGTTTTAAATATATTATTAATCAAGCATCTGCTGATTAACTTCACAGCTGATTATTCTTTCGGTACAGTTAACAGTGATTTATAATAGTTACAGCAATATCAAACTGACCTTAAGGGGGGTGTATTGGATTGAGATTTTAATGGACAATTTTAGAGAGCTAGGATTTTATAGATTTGCAAGACTATTAGGATAATTAGGATAATTAGGATTATACTTTTAGGATTATTATGATTATATGGACTAGACTTTTAGAATTCTGAAAGAGTCTTTAACTTTATTTATAGACTATTATGATTATCTTGATTTTATTTCAAGACTTTTTAGACTTTTATATAAATATGGATTTTTAAGAGTCGATTGTAGTATTCAATTTTCTCCACACATTAACGAATACTCATACCCAATATGACACCCAATATGAATGTGTGGATGTTATTGAACACCCTTAACTTATAATTTCAAGATTTCCTTACTATATAACCACTATATATATATTAGTAAAACAGTTATATCTTTATCCACACTAATCATTACAATTTATGTATAAATAAATCATTATTTACACCTATCAAATGAGCATGAACAATAATAACGATGTCACGATTAAGTATCATTAGTCAACATCTATTCTATGAAATTAAAGTTAAAAAAAAACGAAGTAAAATTGTTACACTACTTCACCCTCTTATCTTCAATTTCCGGTCAACAATTACCCATCTGTGGACCACAACTCGTCCAAGCTGGAGATCTTATGAGGTATGGAATATCTGATGAGGTATGGAAGTTCAAGAAACTGAAAATTTGATGGCGGTGTGGAGGTTGAGGAAGCTGAAGATGATTTTGAGTGAGAGAGAAAAGTCTAGAAAATATTGAGGGAAATGACAAGACAATTTTGGGTTCAAGTTATTTATAAATATCACTAAAAAATCTAGAAAATCTATTTTGTCTTGAAATCTTAAAAATCTTGATCTTAATCCAATACCACCAGACAATTTGTTGTCTCTTGAAAGTCTAGATCTAATACCACAAGACAATATGGACTTTTAAAAAAAAAATCTTAAAAATCTAGATTCAATACCACAAGACAATATGGATTTTTTTTTAAAATCTTAAAAGTCTTGATCGAATACCACCAGACTTATCTAACTTGTTAAAAAATCTCAATCCAATACCACAAGACTTTTACTTCCCCAAATTATCTAATAAAATCTTGAACCAATACATCCCCTAAGTCTCAATTCCCCTCCAATGAAAGGAAATATAGAAGTAAATATCGAATCAAATATACAATTTTGATCTAGCCTATCACAACAAACTTCTGATCCACTTGGTTTCTGAATTTATTTTTTCTTAAAGAAAAACTATAAGGAGTATTTCTTTCTAAAATTTCTTTCATTTTAATATGTTGGTGATATTCTTACAAATTTTGGCAATTTGCACCCAATCAAACAAAAAAAAAAACTATTTCGGTTGGATTTTTATATATAAAAAAATAAAAAATTTGGCAATTTGCATCCAGTAAAAAAAATCTCTATTGGATGTTTTTTTTTATATATAAAAAAAAATCTTTCATTTCAAAATGTCGATGATAATTCTGACAAAATTTGCACCAATTTATAACTATGTCAACTGCCAAAAAAACTCATTTACTTGAGGACACATTCTATATTTCTATTCTCACCTTATCAAATGCTTCCACCGTGAAATCTCTACCGTTGATCAAACCTAAAATCATCGTAATGATTTGAGTGGTAGGAAAAACCCATCAAATGGTAAGAAAACACACAAAAGAGACTGCTATAAAAGTGTTTAAAGATGGAGCCCACCCAAAGACTTCTTGATATTTATATTGTATAAAGCTCCTCAACCATGTTTTGTCCAAACCAAAACCAAAACCAAAATAAAAGAAAACAAAAAAAAGAGCCAATTTGTTTGAATTTCTCTTGGCTTTTGGGTTCAAACAGCTTCAAAAAAAATCACCGGTATTTCCTCCACCAAATCCCACGAAATCGATGTCCCACCTCCAAAATTCTTCTCTCTTCAATGCCCAGATTTTTTTTCCCTCAATTTGATCCATTTTGTTGTTGTTGTTATTGTGTTTCCTCTCTGTTTCTCTGCACAAGAATACATTTCTGTTATTACAAAAACCTCATCCCCTGTCGAAATTTCAGGTTCTCTTCATGTTTTTTCAAAAAATTCTAGTGTTATCTCTATTGTTTTCTATTTAATCTCTGTGTTTCTGATTCTGTTCTGATCATTTACGTGACTTTTGTGTAATCAAAATTGATGTTTTGATATATAACATGACCTGTTTTTTTCTTTTCTTTTCTTTTTTTGGACTTTGAAAAATATCGAAACAAAGCTCCGTGATCGTCTCGAACTTCCCAGGAAGTCATCACTCGATTTCCTCTGCCCAAAAAATCCTCTGTTTTGTTCAATTTTTGACCCTTTTTTTTTTTTAAGTCTCGAAAACCTCTTTTTTCTGATACCCAAAACAACTTGTTTTGTCTGTTCTTCATGTAAAGTCGTCGAATTTTCTCAAAAGTCAAGATTTTTCAATCATGGGAATTCAAAAAGATCGAATCAGATTCAATGTAGGAGGCAGGGTTTTCGAAACAACATCCACAACTTTGGCAAATGCAGGCCGGAACTCGTTTTTTGGTGCATGGTTTGACGAAAACTGGGACTTGAATTCACAATTCAATACCAATTCCAGCGAAGATCTCTTCATTGATCGGAACCCGGAATGCTTCTCAATCCTCCTTGATCTTCTCCGGACCGGAGACCTCAACATTCCTCCAAACGTTGTCACCGAGCGACTTCTCTATAGAGAGGCTTCGTTTTACGGTCTTTTAGACCACGTTCGATCAGCCAAATGGGGTCCCTTTGATGGAAACCGGTTGAGACTAGGTCGGTCCCTGACGGGTCAGGCCCCCGGTGATGGGACCGCCATTCGTGCTGGTCCAGATGGTGGCTGCTGCGTGGCACACGGTAGCATAGTGCACGTATACGATTGGATGTTGGAGGAGCATCCGCTGATGAATCTTGATTATCAGAGAGTCAATGACATGGGTTGGGTTGATCCTGAGAGCGTTGTGATCAGTGCTTGTGAGAGGCTAGGTAGCAGAGACGGTGGTATGGGGTTGTTCAACGCCTCATCCGGTGAGTTGAGGTACAAGTTTCAGGTCAGTCATGACAATCAAGTGAAGAGTTACACAGCTGGTGCTTTGAGTTTCAGTGGTGATTTCAAGATATTTTCGAGCTGTAAAGGAAGGAGCAATGAGTATGGAATTGGGGTTTGGGACCAAGTGACAGGGAAGCAGATCGATTTCTTCTACGAGAGTCCTGGTTGGTCACTTGGTGACGCTGATAAGCTTCAATGGTTGCATGGAAGCAACTGTTTGTTGGTTGCAACTTTGTTTCCTAGGAAGGACAACTGTTACATTAGTTTGCTGGACTTCAGAGAGAAGAACATGGTTTGGTCTTGGTCAGATATTGGGGCTCCTTTAACGGTGGATGAGAAGAGGGTGAGGGATGCTATAGCTATGGAGGATAGTAACTCCGTTTGTGTGGTGAATGAGTACGAGGATTTGGGGTTCATTGATCTGAGGATCTCAGGAGGGAGTGCGAGGTGGAGCTCGAGAAGTCGGTTGATGAAAGGGAACATGCCCGATGAGCCCTGTTATCCGAAACTAGCTCTACACGATGGTCAGCTGTTCTCGTCGATGAATGATTCCATTTCGGTGTTTTGTGGACCCGATTGGGTGTTAACGTCAAGGCTTCGAAGAAGTTATGGAGGCTCCATTTGTGATTTTTCCATCGGAGGTGATAGGCTTTTCGCCCTTCATAGCGAGGAAAACATTTTTGATATATGGGAGACTCCACCTCCACCCGTTATATGATTCAGATTATGATGGTTTGGTTGATTTTTACAGTTGTGTTTGTTTTTCATTTCATTTTTGATAGGTTTTAGCTGATGAACATAATAGGATAGAGAAAAACGAAAGAGTTGTGTATTTATGTAAAAACGTTTGATCTACTACAAAGAGATGAATTTGATTGCTCAACTACCATTTGATATATACCAAGAAAAGCTTTTTGCCACTTTTGCAACTGATTGCCGAACTGCCAAAAGATGATATTTTGGTTCCCTTTTGAAGATTATGGTCATTATCTATCTCCACCAACTACGGGTATTCTTTCCTCCCAATTTAAGGAATACTCAGATTTCACAAGTTCCGTCTACACTTCAAAGTTCAGGAGAGAAAAACTGATTAAATAATAACCGCGATAATACTCGTGTTACAAGATTCTTCAAAGCTCACAAGAGTTTGGATCAAAAACTGGATGTAAATTCTTTAATTTTCGTTTGGACAGAGCTGGTTTCTCTTTTGCTCTTTTTGACTTATGCTTTCACAAAGTAAACTTTTCTCTTGTAGTGATAATATTTCATATTCTTTCTGCTTCTGTCTGAAATGCTCTATAATGCATGCGAGCAGTTGCAACTGCTCATAAGCTGACAAGTTTTGTTCCAGTTCACCGAACTTTACATAAAGAAAGTTGTTTGGTGTCTGCTTTAGTTTCAGGTCAGCTTGATTTCCTGTTAATGGCCGGGACAAAGGGTCACGATCCCGCGATTCCTGCAGACAGATCTGGTAATTATGACACCCCATATCAACAAATCTCGTCTTTTATTTCTTTATTTTTAAAAATTTCAAGAACCTTGAATCTGGTCTCTCAGCTCATCAAATCTTGCTCAATATGGCACACTTTCTTCATTTAGTTATTATAATTTCACCTCCTAAAATGGGAACTATTCCCAATTCAATTAGTGCCCAAAATGATGAATATAACACTCAGTTAGTATCAAGACTTGGATCCTCAGACTAATCTAAGCTTTTATTACAGTAACTTGTTATTGGCAATATTAATAAATAAAGGATCATACGAGTTTCATAGCTACCAAGTTGTAAGGTCCGGTATAAAAAAAATATGTAATAAACCGCAACATATTGACGTGTCACGAGATCTTTAAAATCACAGGAAAGACACCCAAGTTATCAAAAGAAAATGTAAAGAAGGCTACTTCATTTCTACTAGTTCTATCCATAAATATTAATATATGATAACTAGGATTAACTTTAAATTACTAGTTAACATTGATCTTTAAATGTCAGTAATACCATTTGTTTATGCAGACAACAGTCTGTTACAGGAAAATCATAGTCAGCCAGAAGCAATAATCAATTCTGCCAACCAATATTACTCTAATCTTAGATTGTTTATTCATTATTTTACTTATCTAGTTGTTGTCCCTGAACATGATTATCGCAATTCATGAACTGAGATCTGACCCATCTAGTTTAAATTAATAAAGAATCACAATTTAAAGAATCATAGGAATCTAACAACCAACCATTTATTATCACCAAAAAGCAATCTAACAATCTGTACTCTAATAACCAAAAGCAATAATGAATTTCCAGGAAGATTCCTTTGATTTATTTTTTCTAATCAATTAAAAATGTTAGACAAGAATTGTTTAACATGAGAAATAACATGTAAGAAATGGGAACAGATGTACCTAATTTGGCCCAAAATGTGGAGTCTAACATATATCACGGAATGAAAAGGCAACTAATCTCAGGTGGAAACATTCAAGCATAATCAGGCATCAATCGGTTGAGGAATTTAATCGGTTCAGATTCTTCTGGGGCAACTTCCTCAAAAGAAACGTAATTTTTCGTCTCATCGTAGACATGACATACTGTCATTATTACTTTCATTAATCGCCAGTTCCATTTAGCCTCGTTCATATACTGTTAACAAGATAAAGAAAGAATAATGAGTTTTTTTCACTAGATTTGAGATTATAATTTGATTCTAAAAAGAGTGTAACAGTATATTTATTGAACATATAGGAATAATAACCAGTACCTTTCCCCAATTCTGTTGGAGAGACTCATGAGCTGCCTTTAAATTATAGCTTGGTATCCTCGGAGAAACATGATGAGGGATGTGGACATTGATATCATGGCAGAGGATCTCAATCCTGTGGAATGTAAAATTTGAAAATTCGTTGTTTGTTTTCATGAATAGTAAGCATGAGTTTCCTAGTCAGTAATTGAAAATAAAGACAATTTTCAGAGAGTCTGAGGTTCCATTGCTTTCAAGCAATTTCAGACATGATATAAGTGTTGGATTCTAGCATATTTTCTATTCTTGTGTTGAAACAAAGAGCAAGGAACAACATAAACAAGGGATTATCAGAACAGATAATATTCATTACCAACGAGGGTAATCACAATGAACTGTTCCATTAAGCTGGGCTTGAGCTGCATTCCACTTATCTGAAGGTTTGAAAGGTATGTGAGGAGCCGTATGATGCACCATTGTGAAAGTACTCATCTAAAAAAACCAAATACACAAACGTTTCAGATAGAAGTTATTGACAAATCTTGTATGAATCACTAAATCATAAATGCAGAGAAACCATCAGCAAGTTAAACGGGTTCATTAATTAACAATAAAACATTTAAAATTACAAAGTTATCTGAGGCCCTGGAATTTTTAGAATGTAGTAAATCTGTAAGACTACCATATATGCAACATAGAAAATTAAATGTACTATATAGTTGATCAAGAACTGTCAAAGAAACTTGAACACTTTAATTGAGAGAAAAGAAAAATTCATGTCTTTATCCATACAACATAAGCATTATATACGATTCACCCAGCATAGACCATCAGTGTCCTGAATGTAAAATACCATTAAAGGATACCGGGTTCAATTTGATTAATAATGCATCAAAACCGTAACCATAAGATACCGGGTAAGTTGCTTACCCAGAAGTGATAGCCCAACCATGGCATTAACCAGTAATTTATCCATCCCATGACCCCAGTTTTCAATATAATTAGTGACCATCCAACGGCCATAAATGCAAAAACACAAGCCAAACTGATCTTCACCCTTTTGACTTCATTTGGTCTGAACTTGTTCAAATCGAAGTGCCAGAGATACCTATTAGAAAGGTAATAATGTTGAGACACATGCATGTCAATTAGAAACAAACAAGACTTGCTCAATCAACGGTGTGAAAGTTAAAACGGACTAAGTTCAGAGATTATATGATTCTTCAATTATTGGTTACATATACCAGTGACCTATGGACATCCAAGGCCGAAATGGGCCGTATGCAAATATTAATGCCTTTCGCAAAAGGGGAACTTCATCAAACTCCCCTTTCCAAACAGGATGCCAAGCTGTATCTTCAGCCAACCTACAGATAAAAGATGAACAGGAGTGAGACTTTGAAGTTAAGATTAATAATTTCAAGCAAGCAGGAAATGATCTAACTACCAAGCAATTAAAATAAAATTGTTGCATCCAAGCTACGGTTTTGATACATCAAAGTTGGATGATTTCTAATATAGCAATCAGGGGAGCATACATTACATGTATCACATATATTGTATATATCATATAATGTGCATCCCCTTGTGTAACATCATCTGTGACATAGTGGGGGTTGTGAACAACAAAATGTCAAGTGTAGATATTCCAAATCAATTAACAGGGAAAATTCCTTCCTCATCTAATCAAGTTAGTTTAAATTATCACAGATGTGGACTCTCGGGTGACAACTGAACAATTCCTGCACTATGGAGTAGCATAAAAATGATAGCATCTCAACAAAAAAAAAAAAAAACATTCTCCACTTTATAAGATGATATGATGCTAAAAAAGAAGAATACTACAAAGAACAACACATATTTACTTTGACAGAAACACAATAATTTAATAAGGAAATCATACAGACATGTTCGTTTTTGCATGATGCTTGTCGTGCTTAAACCTCCATGGCTCATATGGGTATATCAGTGGCAGAAAGGCCAGAGTTCCCACAATGTCTTCCACTATCTTGCTCTTCGAAAATGACTTGTGAGCACAATCATGGCCTATAACAAAGAACTAAAAATGGAAGGAAAAAAACAAAATAAAAAGAAGTTGACAAAGATGTATATCTGATATATAATAAAAGAAAATGGAACCAACTATAAAAAGTAAAAAAAAAATAATAAAAATAATAATATTTATAAAGAACTAACCCCTGTGACTGCAGTCCCTGTCCATCCCCATGCTAAAGGAAGTAAATACCATGGAGCCTTCGAGATCATGAAGAGCCCCAATGCGTAGGAAGTGGCCGATATTAAAACTGACCTCCATGCTTTCACATCATCAATCTCAAAGACCTTATAATACAAAGTGGATGAGAAACAAAATTCTATCAACATTTATATTAATGCATTCAACTACTCAGGCTAGTCTGTAAGAAAACTTGCAAAGCTAGGTATTCCTGGTATGAAATAAATATGATCCAAATTTAATAAAGTAAAAACTAATGTACAAAAGACTTGACAGAGTGAAGCATCATCAATACCCCAGCAACAACCCTCCCTTACCGCAACAGATCTAATCATACTAAGATATTTAATCTCAATATGTGCATCTCCAACAAAGGAATAACGCATAACTGAAAAATCTTCATTACTGTAATAAACCAATGTTTAATCAGAAATTCCCTTATATTCCCTCACATCTGTACCACGAGATTGCGGGTTTGAGTCCTCCATCTATCCAAAAAAACCCCGAATTTACATAATATTGTAATACTTCAAAAAAAAAATCCCTTATACCCAGTAGAACATAGAAAAATATTTTACAGAGAACAAGTTGAACAACATAAAATAATGACAGTAGTTGACACAACTCTAAGATATAGAACCTTTTTTGGGAGAGACTCAATGACATCCCTCACTGTAACATTTTCAGGAAGTGGTTCTCCAATTTGCTTAAAGCCGTAGCTTTCTGCTAGCTGTTTTCTGTAATCAGCACTGTCCGGTGAAGATGGTGCAACCGGAATGGCTACAGCTTGAATAATGTTATTCCTTTTTGTGGGAACAGAACATCTTCTCTGCTTAATTCCCTTCAGTTGAAGGCCATCCCACTTCAACTGACAAATGCCTGTCCAATAAAAAAAAAAAGCCATCATAAATCATAATATCACATGTAATCACAATCCGCTCATACAATTTCAAAAAATTAAGTTCTACTCACAGGTAAGCCCAACCTTCCAAGGGTTTAGAAAATTGCAGCCAAAAATAAAGTATACCTTAAACGATGCATTTTTAGAAGTGAACCAAAATGTACATGGTGATAGTGGTCACTATGAGCCAAATTATAGATCATTAATTAAGTTCCAGTTACTCTTATAAAAAAAAATTACTAATATTTTTACTCTTGATCTTTAATTAGCATAATTCATGATTCATGAACATCCAAATTTAATTTTTTTTCATGTGCTGCCTGCTCATTCACAAGCTTCCACTGTACTTTGGCAATTCACCAAATGTATCACATATAGAACCCATTCAGTAATGGCAATTAGATACTCACAGTCAAGTGCTTTAAAGAGTCAGTTGGACATACCGCTGCTAAATCTTTCATGTAAATGCAAACTGATGGCAGCAAATTGTTTTGTTTTCAATGATTGCAACCTAAATGATTTTTATCAAGGTATAGATTGCAAACGCGTCAAGATAGTAGTCCAAATCCATAACCCATAGTTTATTAAGCACGGTCATTCTTCTAAATAGAAAATGTTAAAAACCAGTAAGTTCACTTTCTCCAAAATTATTTTGAAATTTTCACAAGTTACCCGGAATCCAATTCACTAAAACTTTTAATGCAAAGCCTGAAGAAGTTGATTTCTGTTGGTTTGCCTCACTTCCAACCAAAAGCTCCACAATTGCAATCTCTAGAACCCAACTATTATGCTAAACTAAGACCCAAATTCACAATAAAGAACTCCAACTGAAGCAAAAGCAAAAGCAAAGCACCTTACAAAAGGAAGACAAATTGAAAGATAATTCAAATGAGAGAGAGAGAGAGAGAAGATTTACATACCTGGAGAATGAAAGGATGCAATTTTCTGACTCCCAAAAAGGCTATGATTGGGGCCCTAACAACAAACAAAAACCACCATAAAGTTGTAAACTTTACAAGAAACAAGTCAAACAACCAATGGAAAAAAAAAACCATTTTCAAGCTAAAAAAAAAAAGAGATGGGGTTGAGCTCACTATGAAAAGGAACACAGAATCTGCAAGTCTGGAAGCCATTGAAGCACAGAAATCCAATTCACAAGGCCCCCACTTGATGTTGCGTTTATTGGGTGAGCGTTAGAGAAGAGAATAGATAGAGAGATGGAGCTGGACAGAGAACTGAAGAGGGTTTGCCTGGAAAGACTCAACTTGTGTGTTTATAGTGTTCTTTAAAACCGCCATTTGTGGATAGAAATACATTGCCAACGGCAACCATTTGTTCCTTCTTTATTTCCTTTATTTTTCTATTTTTGTTTTCATTTCTCAAAAATTCGAAATAAAATCTCTTTCTTTTTATTATTATTATTATTATAAATGAAATTTAAAAATAAGATAATTCTTATTAAAAAAAATTAAGATAAATTAATTAAAGATAATATTTTCAATGGAATATAAATAAAAATAATTTTATAGTAGAAATATAAAAATCTGTTTAAAAATTATCTTCCTTTTTAAATTATTTTTTTTACTGTGTTTAAATTTAAAATTAAATAAAAAAAATTCTAAATTTTAAATATTTATACTGACTTTATTTTAAATTTTTAATAAGGGATATTATTAATTTACCCCTAATATTTGTATCATCGTTGTTTTACTCCCTCTAATTTCAGAATTCACCATTTTACCCCTTACCGTTAAAAATCTATTAGAAAAATTACTTTTGATATCAACTGAAAACGAGAAAACACAATTAACCTTGAGTTATTGTGCACCCTTAAAAACAATCAAGCAATATAGGGATAAAGAGGTAACTTACTAAAAATTACCTAAATATTTTATTTTTTAAATCCACAAACCCAAATAATACCCAATAACCATTGATCATCAGTGCCCAAATTTAAAAAAAAAAATAATAAACTCAATCTTTTCTAGAAAAAACCAGATTGGAATACAATTTGTTTTCTTAATAAAAAAAATTTCTCCATCATCGTCACAAATAACAACTAGTTTCTTAAACAACAGCCAATAACCATCTATCATCATCATCACAAAAAAAAATTTGATTACAATTTTTTTCCCATCATTATGGCAACCAAAGAACAAAAGAGATAAATAGAAGAATTTAAAAAAATCAAAACATGAAAAAAAAAAAAAACGATTTGGTGAGATCCAGTAACCATCTATCATCATCATCACAAAAAAATCAATTTGATCATATTTTTTTGTCCATCCTCATAGAAGCTAGAGAACATAAGAGAGAAATTAGAAAATTAAAAAAAATCAAAACATGAAGAAAAAAAAAAACCGATTTGGTCAAGATCCTTAAATCTCACCGGATCTATCTTTGGATGGTTCTCAATGAGAGGAACACAAACCATAGCAGCCCAGTTTGCCACGACCGGGGGAACTCGATGATTTAGGGTTTTTGATTTTTGGGGTTTGAGGTTTTTGATTTTGGTTCATGTATGGTTGGTGATTAGAGATGCACGTTTAGGGAATGGGAAATAGGGAATGGGGATGGATATAGGTCCCCCCATCCCCATCCCCACTTTCCAGACCCTCCCTCTCCCCCCTCCCCCCTCCCCCCTCCCATTTCCCCATTTGAGGAAAATGGGGATGGGGATTTTTAGGGGGAGGTATATCCATCCCCATCTCTAGTTTTCCATTTTTTTCGTTTTTTTCCGTTTTTTCCCGTTTCCCCTAGTCTCCAATTTCTCTGTTTCCCCATTTAACTAATACAAATTAAACTAAAAAAAACATTTCATTACAAATACAAAATAAAATTCATTAATGTATTACAAATACAAAATAAAGTGTTTCAAATAATTTAAAGTTTAAAACTAAACTAACTTCATACGTGAAGTAATACAAACTGTTTTTTAACAAAAAAAAAAAACTTCACATAATAGATAATCTAACGAGATTAACAACCAATTCATTGCTAAGTACTTTGAAAAATCCTTAGGGATAGGTTTTGAAGGTAAAAAGAGTAAATGTGTTTATATACATAGGGTTTCAAAGAATAAAAAATAAATATAAAATATATATTATAATTATATTAATATATGTTTGGGGGGAATGGGTAAATGGGGAGGGGGAGGGGTCCCCATATCCCCATCCCCATTTCAATTTGGGAATGATTTTCATCCCCATCCCCCCATTCCCTATTTTTTCCCCAAAAAAATCCCCAAATGGGGATAGAGGTGTGGGGATTTGAGGCCCTACGAAAAAGTGTGAATCTCTATTGGTGATCGATTTTGAACCCAGATCTGGTTCGAACCCAATTGTGTGTAAGAGAAACATATGGTGATTTAGAGGTTGTGTGTGTAAGAGTGAGAGAGATAGTTGTTTGGTGGTGGTGTGTGCGTGAGAGTGAGAGTGATGATGGTAGTTTGTGTGAGTAAGAGATTGCAATTTTTTGTTTGTTTGTGAATATAGTGTGAAAGCAGTTTGGTGGTTGTGTTAATGATAATAAATAATGGTTTAATTTTGGGTAGGTGTTAATGAGTTTGGTTGTGGATGATTGAGATTTTAGGTGACGTTTGGTTACCATAGTGGAATAGGAATTGGAATAGTAATGTGAATGAGAATTGGAATGGAAAGGAATGGAAAACTGCTTTCTTTGTTTGGTTGAGACTTTAGAATCAATATCTGAATCAGTAATATTCTGTTTGGCTAACAACTGAATGGAATGGAATCAACTGTATTTTAACATTATATATTATGGATAATAATAATAATAAAATATGAAAGTATATATAATATTATATTTACATATATATATATATATATATATATATTATTATATGTTAGTAATATTAATACTATTATATATTATATAATATATATAATTATTATATATTATATAATATATATATCATATTATAAATATTATTATATATATTTTAATATATATTTATATAATATATAATATATAATATATATTAGAAATATTAATATTAATATTATTAAATATATAAATATTATATATTATTATATAATTTAAAAAATATAATGTTCATTTTGGATAATAATAATAAAATATAAAAGTATAAATTATATAATATATATTATATATAATATATTATATTTGTGTTATGTATAATATAATATACTAAATACATGTGTATATATATATAATAATATATAATATAATATAATATATATATATATATATATATATATATATATTATTTTGGGAAATGAGGGTATTTTTAGAATAGAGTTGGAGATAAAAGGTTATTTTTGGAAGAGAAATTGTGTTAATGGAATGGAATGGGCATTCCATTGGTTTTTGTATGGAATGCCCATTCCACCAAAATGGTGGAATACACATTCCAATGGAATGTCCATTCCATTGGCATTTAACAAACCAAACAAATGGAATTGATTTCTTTCCATTCAATTCCATTCAATTCCACCCAACCAAACATCACCTTAGGTTGATGATAATGGTGGTTGGTGGTGTTCTGGGTTTGATTTTTATTGTTTTTTTTGTTTTAATGTTTTTTTAAGATGTTTTATGTTTTTTATAATATGGTTTTATTTTTTAATGAATATATTGGGTTAAATGGTTATTTTATATTTGTTATATGTATTTTTTGTCAGCATGACACGTCATCAAAAGTCAACCAGTTAACGAGAGGGATATTGGCCAATGACATGTCATCGAGAAAATTGATATGGAAGTTATAAGCATATACACCAAGTAAAGTTGTCAAATAAAAGAAGCCTTAATGAACAAAGATCATTCTCGCCAAGAATCTCTACTCAGCGAGGTCTACTCGGCCAAAATAGGAAATATAACCTTATCGGGACACGCCGTATCAAGTGAAGATTCACTCAGATACTGAAATCTTAGAATCATACTCCAATAAGAAAATATCCATATTTCCTCTCCAATATCAAAGAATTATAATCAGGAAGAAACTCATATCTTCCAGGAGGATAAATATCAAACGGAAAATAAGTTCTAAACGGACTATATTACTAGAATCCTACAAAGATTCTAATTAATGAATCCACCACTCATACAACAATAACTAGGGCAACCCTAGATCGAACCATATAAATACAGCCATGTATTCATTATAACAGAAGAAGAAGGTCATCATCAACAATTGAGGCTTAGATGAAAATGATGAGCAATCATATGAGAGAAAAGAGACTATTGAGTGTTGTAATTATTTTATTCATAATGGATCTCTTCTCGCCGCTACCGGCACCGTGGATGTTTCCCCGTATTAGGGTTTTACCACGTAAAACATGTGTTGTGTTTGATTTATTCTTTATTTTCCACTCTTCTACATTATTGTTCTCAAATACAAACAAATTGTATCGCTTCCATACAGAATAAGGCTTTGATTATTCAACCCTTGACTGGTGAAAGCTTTGATCTGCCAACGTATTAATGTTTGGCGGTTGACTTTTCAACGATCCAAAAATTGCCGTCAACAATTGGCGCTAAAAGGAGGGTCGTGAACTCAACTTCGAGGAACCCTCATGAACAGACTACATAAGAAATTTCGATGTGGATTCTACATCTAAAACTTCATAACAAACAACCATTGGAAGCGCTAGGGGGTGGATCATCAACAGTACCTGCAGTAGGAGGCACAGTCACGAAAAAATTCAGAGTTATGATAATGAAAGAGCAATTCTCATAAAGCTTGAAGGTATCCATATTCGATCCGAGGAATTGTTCTCCCATTCCGACAACTCACAATGCAAAAGACATCGCAAGTCGCAGAGCATCTGACCTTCAGATACTAAAGTGAGTATAACTCTCTCTATAGAAATTGGATTCTTAAGCCGTAAAAACTTCTAGAAACTAGACCTCCAGACCTTTCCAAGCATATATGGTTCTAAATCTAGTTCGATTCGTGCATCTTTTGGTGGCCCCCGTAACATTGCGACTAGCAACTCGCAAAGGATTTTCTAATCTGACCATCAAGCGCCTAAACAGTCGTATCTTCCTCCACAGAAATCGGATTCATGAGCCGTATAAACTTCTAGAATCTAGACCTCCAGAAATTTCCAAGCATATATGTTCCAAAATCTAGTTCGATTCGTGCATTTTTTGGTGGCCCCCACAACATTGCGATGAGCAACTCGCGGAGGATTTTCTGATCTGACCATCGAGCGTGTAAACAGTCGTATCTCCCTCCACAGAAATAAAATTCATGAGCCATAAAAACTTCTAGAAACTAGACATCTAAAGATTTTCAATCATATATGGTTCGTATCTCAGTTCAATCTGAACAATATTTAGTGGCTCCTGTAATATTGAAGAAGACAGATCGAGTACAGATTTCTGATCTGACTATCAAGTACTAAAACAAGCATATCTCTCTCTACGAATGTCGAAATCACAAACCGTGAATTTTACTGCAAACTAGATGCACGTATCTTTCCGAGGATATATGATCCATAACACAATTCATTTCGAATAATATTTGATGACTTCCGGAACATTATAATCCAACAAAAGAGGAAAAAGAACCTAAAATCGATTCATGGCTAAAGCTTACTCGGCTCTTCATTACCAACAAGTCCAACAATAAAGGATTCGAACGTTAGTAAGATCCACTTAAACTAGGATCCAAAACGGAGCCGAGCAAGGATCCGAGTGTTAGTAAGATCCGCTCAAACTAGGATCCAAAGCGAAGCCGAGCAAGGATCTGAACGATTAGAAAGATCCGCCCAAAGTGGGATCCAAGCAAAGCCGAGCAAGGATTTGAGCGTTAGTAAGAACTGCTCAAAGTGGGATCCAAGGGAAGCCGATCAAGGATCCGAGCATTAGTAAGATCCACTCAAACTAGGATCCAAAGCGAAGCCGAGCAAGGATCTGAGCATTAGTAAGAACTGCTCAAAGTGGGATCCAAGCGAAGCCGAGCAAGGATCCGAGCGTTAGTAAGATCCGCTCAAATTATGATCCAAAGCGAAGCCGAGCAAGGATTCGAGCGTTAGTAAGATCCGCTTAAACTAGGATCCAAAGCGAAGCCAAGCAAGGATCCGAGCATTAGTAAGAACCGCTCAAAGTGGGATCCAAGCGAAGCCGAGCAAGGATACGAGCATTAGTAAGATCCGCCCAAAGTGGGATCCAAGCGAAGCCGAGCAAGGATCCGAGCATTAGTAAGATCCGTTCAAACTAAGATCCAAAGTGAAGCCGAGCAAGGATCCAAGCTTTAAAAAGACCCGTCTAAAGTGGGATCCAAGCAAAGTCGAGAGAAGGATCCAAGCATCTATAGTTATATAAAAAAAAAAGAATCTGACATCTTGATCAAGCAGGTTGGGAAAACTCCAAATAGTAATCACATTCATCAATTACCGGGTGACACCACGTACACTGGGGCAAAGAACCTGTTCGAAAAGAATCTAGTTAGCAAAGGATAGAATCTGGTCGAAGAAAGACGGAACCTGTTCGGCCAAAATTATGGTCATCCAAAGATAGAACCTGGTCGATTAAAGTTCCTAATCAATCAAAGATTTGATTTGTCAAAAATTCCAACCAAAATTAACGGTCGATTATCAACCAGAGTAAAGGGTTGGGATACCAACCAAGTCAATTACAGAGCGAGGATCTGAGCGTTAGTAAGATCCGCTCAAAGTAGGATCCAACCAAAGCCGAGAGCAAGGATCCGAGGGTTAGTAAGATCCGTTCAAAGTGAGATCCGAGCAAAGTCGAGAGATAGAATCTGAGCATTAGTAAGGTTCGCTTAAGCTGGGATCCAAGCTCGGATCCCAGCGTCAGTAAGAACCGCTCAAAGATTAAAGGATTCGATCACAGCCGATAGATAAGATTCGAGTGTTAGTATGAACCGCTCAAAGATAAAAGGATCCAAGCAAAGCTAAACAACATTAAAATGGGTCTCAGATTCACCCGAATAGGCGAGAAGATCTCTGCACCAAAAAAAAAAGATGGAACTAGAATGGAAGTCGGAGTACAAGACAAAAGCATATGGATCAATCACAAACTCTCAGCACATGCAAAAAGTCAAATAGCAACAGACCAATAAAGTCTTGGTGGTTTGATCAAAAGGTGGTTTGATTAAAAGATTTCTCGCAGCCATCACTCCTTGCAAACAAAAGGGGGAATTAGATGGATCGTTGCAATTCGTGGAAGGTCTTTATGGAATGTTTGACGATATTCGAAGCATCACAACTCTAGATCAAAGATGGAAACACCCACCAACACAGTTAAAGGTAAAATCTAGTTTATTGTCTAATTATTTGATTTCTAGCGGATGTGTCAGAATACTCTAGACTACACGGCCGAATAACGATAACGATGAGGTAAAGGATTGTGAAACACTTTCTTCACCCTTATTTATCGAGATTTCTTATTATGCTTTCAACATAGTATGCAACGCATATAGCTTTTGCATGTTTCTCCTAATATTAGACCATGCATGCATATGCTGTCATAGTATGATTATTTATTACAAAATAGATCTTACACACAATGCATACCATGTGGTTTTTATACAAAGCACCATCCATGAAGGATTCATGAGTACGGTATCCCGAATAACGGTCATCACTACTAACATGCATTGATCCAACTATTTTTTTTCGGCATTATTAAATCTTATAGTTGTGCAAATGTTACTCACATGTTTAAACAGATGATATAAATTTTAGTATAGAAATCGAGCTTAGTATTAATACGCACAAAAAGAGTTTTATCTCGCTGCATAGACAGAAGCTCCTCAACTAAACGTCTATAGTAAAAAAAATGGTCTATGAGAGACCAGCACTACAAAAAAAATGGGGGAAGACAAAAAGAGAAGAAATCTTCGCAAGCGTAATAAACTCGAAGATGACTGTCCACAGCGACACAATAAAAAATCCAAATGGGCCAAAATCTTCACAAACAAAGGCCTCCAAAAAAGGTCAGCATATGATAATAAGAACATATTATGACGACATAAGAATTGAAACAAATATTATGCTGTGTAATATTAATCTAGAGGGGGGTGAATATATTTTAATAAACTTTTACCCAATTTTCGTTAAGAGTCAAGTTGACGAAAATACCCCTATCTAGTTACAAAGATACAACAAGTGTAATAAATACGGAAATAGTAAAAACACTTGAGATATACATGGAACCAAATGGGAAAAACCACGGGCTGATGAATGCGCCACACTAGAACCTCGAATCCACTAATGATAAAGGAATTACAACCTAATCCCTGTTTAATCCTCTAACACTACCTAATCCCGGTATAAGTGAACATAGTTCATCATGCTTGTGCTTTAAGCTACCTACTCCCGGAAGCAACACAAGTCTTACTTCTCAATGAAGAGATAAAGTGTCCTAAGTGAATATATGATGATATTCAATGAACAAATAAGGCTAGGAAACCCTATCTGCTTATCTAGGATAATGAGATGACAATTTATGCAATCCTAGATATCAAGTGCTAAATGACATGTTCAAATAGCTTAGTTAAACATAGATCAATCAATCATATGAAGCTATCACAATACAACACTCAATCATGTCATCACAATAATCTCTAATTTGTATCTAGAAATATTCTAAGAGAATACAATTAATTAAAGAGATGGTTTAGCAAGCAAAAACACTTAACTTGTAAGAAGATAGTGAAGAGCTTACCAAACAAGATGTGATGAAGCAACTCTATCCATAGATGCACTCTAGATGAACTTAGATGATGCAAGATGGAGAT
This sequence comes from Dipteronia dyeriana, assembly GCA_032871835.1. Lineage (NCBI taxonomy): Eukaryota > Viridiplantae > Streptophyta > Magnoliopsida > Sapindales > Sapindaceae > Dipteronia > Dipteronia dyeriana. The sequence continues at coordinate 112,643,171 of CM065300.1, read as the reverse complement.
TCAATGCTCATAGGAATGTTTTGAGTGATTAAAAATGAGTTCTTGGAAGGGGTTTTCCTTTGAAATATGTTCTAAGGAAGAAATGTGATATTCTGAATTCATACACGACCTTAAAGCATTGAGTTATATATATATATAAGATCCAAACAAAGTGAGGTCGTTTTAGAAAAAAATGTTCCAGCTTCCTCTGTGTGCGCTGGTGACGTGCGCTGGTCGTAGCGCACTACCAGCGCACAACCTATTTTTAAAACAGGCTCTGGACGAGTGGCACATCCCAGTAGCACAACACAAACGTAGAAAATCTGGGATGTTTGCGCTGATGAGGCTGTGCTAGACGAGTAGCTCACCACCAACGCACACCCACATTTTTCAACTATGCGCGTGTGCAGCAGCGCAGATCAGTGGCACATGACTAGCGGCGGTCCACTGTGAATGTTGCGCTGGTGAGGTACGTTGGTCGAGTAGCGCACCACCAGAGCAAGGCCTATTTTTTCAACACTCAAATGCACAAAAACAATAAGTTCAAGAGTGGTGAAATTGCATCCTATTTTAATGCCTAGCATGGCATACAACTTTCATAGCAAGATGCAAATAAGTCAACAAGAGTTATTTAAACTAAAATGCATACAAGAAAACACTCAACATATATGATCAAGAGTTATGCATGAATATGTGAGTGTGTGCAACTATCTCTTCAAAGTAAGTAAGCACAAGAATTTTACCTTTGGTGCTTCTCCTCTTGAGGTCTTGAGAGCCTAAGCTACCCTTACATGAACCCCAACAATGTGGTTGTTCATGAAATAAGTCAATCAACAAATGAAGACTTTTCAATCTCCCCCTTTGGCTATTTCTTGACAAAACCACCACTCACATTGATCCTCACAAAACAAAACAGAAAAACACCGGGAAGATATTCTACATTACAAGGAGATAATCATAAAAAAACTTCAAATCTTCAATCTCTTGTAGAACTATCAACCCTACACACAAGGCAAGCACAAATACGCTTTCCAAACCAAGTGCATGTGAGATGACCAAGTGACTATAAAACAAAATCATTTGCATTTAGAAATATGAGTATGATATCATGAAATGCTCATGCAATGCTCCCCCTCAACGGGTTACTCCCCCTCAAACAAGTACACTCATACAATGCAATGCTCCCCCTCAAAGCCAACACATGTTACTCCCCTAACATCACAATGCTAGGTCAATGCTACTCCCCCTTTTTGTCATAATATAGACAAAGGAGAAGTTCCCAACCGGGTCACTCAAGGAAAAGAAAGAAAAGAGCATACAACATTGTTGCATAATTATATAAGCAACATTTATGCAATCTCAATTGATAGGAGAGACATAAGGAGATTTATTTGAAGACAATGTGTGAATCAAAAAGTGCTTTGCATACAAGACATGTTGCATTCAAGTCCAAAAACAATGGTATTTGGCAAAGCAAATAACAAAGGTTTCCAATATAATTCAAACCAATTTCACCATTTGTCATGAGAGAAGCAAGGATATAGAGTTCTTATAAATATCAAGTTTTAAAGGCACTATATCCAACTTTAAAAGCTAAATAAGGCATGAGCAACTTTGCACCCTATTTGATTTTTTCGGGAGGATACCCGTATGATAATAGCCATGTTCAACTAATAAAGAAAGAGAGACATTGATTAAACATTTTAGTCTCACTAGTATGTTTCACACAATGTGTTGCATTTAACAATTGCAATCAACAAATCATGTTTTATCATTTTTCATTAGCATGTCATTTAAAGAATCATCATGTCATGGAGATAATTATAGGTCATTCAAACATGTACTTCCAATGTATATCTCCTAGTCCAAAAATGCATGTTTGAACATAAATATGACATAGATTGTAGTCAAAGCAAAGTTCACACTTATTTAAGAAAATACAATATACTATAAGTGCAACCAATCTACTCAAGCAATCAATAAAGATGCATAAACATATTTAAGAAAAATTGCATGCAACAAGTATACAATAGCTCTTTTTGCTTGAGTTCCCCATATGGGGTCAAAAACCACAACATATCACTCCATTAAACAAATCTCAATAGATCTACTAAGAGTCTTGAATCTAGTAGCATCAAAGGGTTTAGTAAATAGATCCGCTAGTTGATCATTTGTACCTACATGCTCAAGTACAATGCATTTGCTCTCAACTTGTTCTCTAATGAAATGATGACGGATGTCAATATGCTTAGTCCTAGAATGCTGAACTGGATTCTTTGAAATATTAATTTCACTCATGTTATCACAAAGAGAGTAAGAGTACCTTGATTGAATCCATAGTCGACTAGCATTTGCTTCATCCAAAGGAGTTGTGTGCATCCACTCACAGCAATAATTTATTCGGCTTCAGCCGTGGACAAGGAAATCGAATTTTACTTCTTGCAAAACCAAAAGACAAGGTTGTTCCCAAGGAAAAAGCAACCGCCCGATGTACTTTTCTTATCATCACAATTTCTTACCGAATCTGCATCACTAAAGCCTACAAAACTAGCATTAGTGTCAAAAGAGTACCAAATCCCATAGTTGGATATCCCATTCACATATCGAATGATTCTCTTAACAGAAGAGAGATGAGATTCCTTAGGATCCATTTGGTACCTAGCACATACACCCACACTAAAAGAGATATCAGGCCTACTTACGGTCAAATAGAGCAAGCTACCAATCATGCCACGATATAAAGTTTGGTCCACACTTTTACCACTAGCATCCTTGCTTAGCTTTAAAGTGGTACTCATGGGTGTATCACAATGTTTGGCATTTTCAAGGCCAAATTTCTTCACTAGGTTTTTGGCATATTTAGCTTGAGATATGAAAATCCCATCATCCATTTGCTTAATTTGTAAACCTAGAAAATAACTTAGCTCACTAATAAGACTCATCTCAAATTCATAAGACATGACGTCAACAAATTGTTGGACTTTGGTGTCATTGGTGGAGCTAAAAACTATATCAAGAACATAGATTTGAGCTATAAAGAGCTCATCTTTATTTTTCTTGATGAATAGAGTTTTGTCAACATTACCCCTAGTGTAACCATTGTCTAAGAGATATTGAGTGAGACGCTCATACCAAGCCCTTGGTGCTTGTTTCAACCCATATAAAGCTTTCTTGAGATGATAGACATGATTAGGGTGGTAAGGATCTACAAACTCTTTGGGTTGCTCAACAAATACTTCCTCTTGCAAGAAACCATTGAGGAAGGCACTCTTAACATCCATTTGACATAATTTGAACTTGTGCAAACAAGAAATGGATAAAAGAAGTGTAATGGACTCAATCCTAGCAACGTGAGCAAATGTCTTCTCAAAGTCAATACCCTCAATTTGAGAGTATCCTTGTGCTACAAGCCTAGCCTTGTTTCTCACAATGTTGCCATCCTCATCGGATTTGTTCCTATATACCCACTTGGTGCCTATCACATTAGTGTTCTTAGGCTTAGGAATAGAGTCCAAACCTCATTCCTTTCAAATTGGTTAAGCTTTTCTTGCATAGCAAGAACCCAAAATTCATCTTTTAAGGCTTCATCAATTTTCTTGGGTTCTATTTGAGAGGTGTAGCAAGTGTAGCTAATAAGATTAGCCATTTGACGCCAAGTCCTAACACCCTCACTAACTTCACCAATAATGTCATATTTGTCATGAAGTTTCCTTACCCATGGAGCAGGTTCTTTTGAGTTCAAGTGAGGAATCCTATCACTAAGTTGTGCTATGTCATCATCAAGATTAGCCTTTTCAACATTAGAGATATCAACTACTTTCTCCAAAGGGGAGTCATCAACTAAATCTACCTCCTCTTCATGGTCATTAGTTTTGAGCCTAGTATCATCAATGACAACATTCGATGATTCCATTACGGTTCTAGTCCTTAGATTGAAAACTCGATAGGCTCTACTATTCAAGGCATAGCCAATGAAGATACCCTCAACACTTTTAGCATCAAATTTGCCAAGTTGATCACGGTCATTCAAAATGTAGCATTTGCTTTCAAATGTGTGGAAGTAGCTAACATTTGGCTCTCTACCTTTTCATAACTCATAGGAGGTTTGCCTAGTGTGGGGCCTAAGAAAAACTCTATTTCCTATGTAGCATGTCGTATTGACGGCTTCGGCCCAAAGATTCCTAGGGACATTGTTGTTAAGCAACATCACACGGGCCATTTCTTGAAGAGCCCTATTCTTCCTCTCAACAACTCCATTTTGTTGAGGTGTTCTAGGAGCCGAAAACTCATGAGAAATGCCTAGACTATTGCAAAAGTTTTCAAAATGGGCATTCTCAAATTCCTTCCCATGGTCACTCCTAATTCTCTTAATGCTTTTAATCTTGGAGTTCATTTCATTTAAAAGTTTGGAGCAAAGCATTTTAAACTTATCAAAAGTTTCAGATTTTTCTCTAAGAAAATAAGTCCATGTGTACCTAGAGAAGTCATCTACACATACAAAAATGTATCCATTTCCACCTAAACTCTCAGTTTGCATAGGACCCATAAGATCCATGTGGAGAAGCTCTAGAGGTTCTTTGGTGGTTATATACTTGCCCTTTTTTGCATACTTTTGGTTTGTTTCCCTTGTTGGCAAGGCCCACAAACACCATTAACCTTTTTCCCAAGCTTGGGAAGGCCTCGCACAACATTGAACTTATCTAAGATTCTTAAATCCCTAAAGTTCATGTGACCAAGTCTTTCATGCCACAACTCTATCTGTTCATCCTTGGACACATTACAAGACACACTTCTAGCCTCAAGACAATAGCAATTGTCACTAGACCTCATACCTTTTAACAAAGTTTGTCCATTAGGCAATATGATAGAACAATCATTTTTCCTAAACAAGACGAGAGTCCATCATCACTAAGATATGAAATGCTTATCAAATTGGCTTTTAGACCATCAACATACAAAGTATTGGACAAGGAAGGTAATCCAAGAATGGAAATTGTTCCCTTTCCTTTGACCTTCTTTTTGGATCCATCACCAAATGTGACATTTCCTCTCTCCTCCATCACAAGAGTCTCAAAGAAACTTTTATTTCCAGTCATGTGCCTAGAGCACCTATTATCCAAATACCAAAAATCACAAGAATGAGCTTTCAAAGCAATTTATGCAACATGGAAAATGTGTTCATCCTTTCTAATCCACCTAGGTGCAGTATTTTCCTTCCTAGTGGTCAATGATACATGGGCTATAAATGTCCTAGGATCATGCAAAGGTGTTCCACTTTTCCTAGTGACATGCATCATGGCTCTATGTGTCTTAGGATCATGCATCATGGCTCTAGATGTCTTAGGATCATGCATCATGGCTCTAGCCTTTTCCTTTTCTATCATGCTTTCAATTATACACAATTTGATATACCTAAAGCAATTTGGTCTAATGTGACCATCAATACCACAAAAATGACATGTAGGTAAAAACTTAGGAATTATACCATATCCTTGAGGATGCATTGGAGCCTTCCCATGTCTTTGTGGTTGTCTTGCTTGTTGTTGAGAAGCTTTCCTTATTTGTTGTTGAGCAAGACTTGATTGCTTCCTTGGTTGAGCTTGCATGATAGGTGTCTTCCCTTTGTGAGCTTTTGGTTGAAGGAAGTTAACTTGAGGAGCTCTTGTAGGATGAGCTTGAGGTGGGCTTCTTGGTGCCACCTTCACTTGTGCACTATTTGAACACTCTCCTAGATCAAGCTTCTTCCTAGGAGTTTGATGAGAAGAGAACCCATTGAAGTTCATGCTTCTTACAAAAATGGTCTTGATTGGAGTGGAAGGCATCTTGTCATCTTCAAACCCAAGCCCCTTCTTGTCACTTGGCCTCTTTCCAACATCTAGCATGTGGTCAAGTTTCTTGGTGCTAGAGTTCATCTTGGCCAACAACTCTCTAGCATCTTCAAGCTCTTTCTTCAACCCTTCTTCACTCCTCTTAGATCTTTCTAACTCTTCATTTAGTTGGTCAACTTGAGTTTAGAGGTCTAGGTTTTCTTCTTTTAATCTCTTGATCTCATTCTTGTTCCTTAATCTTGAGCTCTCAAACTTAGCCATGTAGTCCTTGAGATCCATCATCACTTGAGTAGTCTTCCTCTTGACTATCATTCTCTTCTTCACTAGCATCTTTGCTTCTAAGAGAGGATGTAAATGCTATGAAGTTAGCCATGAGTTCTTCATCATCCGAATACTCATCTCCTTCATTAGAGTTATCACTTTCACTCCATGTGGCAGCCATCACTTTTCCCGTCTTATTGTTCTTGTGATTTGTACATTCCGAGGCTAAGTGACCTATTCCACCACATTCATAGCATTGGAATCCTTTCTTCTCAGTCTTCTCTTGCCTAGGCTCAAGATTTTTGAAGGGAGCCTTTTTCTTCAAGTCTTGACCCTTGGATCTAAAGCCTTTCTTCTCGGACTTGTAGAATTTCTTGAACTTCCTCATTAGCAAGGCCATCTCTTCATCAGAGTCATCACCTTCCTCTTTCTTAACTTTGAGGCTTTCAAAGCAATATCTTTTTGCTTCTTTGATGGTGTGGGGTTAGGACATTTCCTAGATTCATAAGCTAGAAGCCTCTCAATCACTTCACTAGGCTTCATGTCCTTATACCCACTATTCTCTTCCAAGGCCGTCACCTTAGAGTCAAATCTATCGGGTAGAGATCTCAAAATCTTCTGCTTGATCTTCCTATCCGAATAAGGATCACCAAGTTGATGACTTTGGTTTACAATGTCCATCAACCTCACTTCAACGTCGTTGAAGCACTCATTCTCATCCATCTTGAGCAATTCAAATTGTGTTTGGAGAACTTGAAGCTTCAATTCCTTAACCACCTCGGTTCCCTCATGTGCAACTTCTAGGATGTCCCATGCTTCCTTAGCTATCCTAGTATTTTGAACCAACTTGTATTGGTTATCATCCATTGCATAAAGGATGGCATGCATTGTCTTCCTATTCCACTTTGAAGCCTCAAACTCTTGTGCATTCCACTGAGCCTTTGGTTTGAGTACATCATCTCCTCCATCTGTAGAAGTCATCATGGGTAGAGTGTAGCCATCTTCAACTGCCATCCATGCCCTGTCATGAATTTGGCATATATATGACTCCATCTTGCCTTTCCAAGAGGCATAATTCAACCAGGTGAGGAGTGGAGGTCTAGTGCTGGAAGCTCCCTCATTGTCACCGTTTCCACTCATTATATTTATGAATGAATGATATGAATGCAAGTGTATGAATGGTCAACACAAACAAACAAAATGCAACACACACCAAAATGAGCAAGGATCACCTATGTATGTCTAGGAACCTGCTCTGATACCAATTGAAACAAATATTATGGTGTGTAATATTAATCTAGAGGGGGGGGGGGGGGATGAATAGATGTTAATTAACTTTTACCCAATTTTTGTTAAGAGTCAAGTTGACGAAAATACCTCTATCTAGTTAAAAAGATACCACAAGTGTAATAAATGCGGAAATAGTAAAAACACTTGAGATATACGTGGAAGCCCTCCAAATGGGAAAAACCCCGGGCTGATGAGTGCACCACACTAGAACCTCGAATCCACTAATGATAAAGGAATTACAACCTAATCCCGGTTTAATCCTCCACCACAACCTAATCCCGGTATAAGTGAACCTAGTTCATCATGCTTGTGCTTTAAGCTACCTAATCCCGGAAGCAACACAAGCCTTACTTCTCAATGGAAAGATAAAGTGTTCTAAGTGAATATATGATGCTATTTAATGAACAAACAAGGCTAGGAAATCCTATATGCTTATCTAGGATAATGAGATGACAGTTTATGCAATCCTAGATATCAAGTGCTAAATGACATGTTCAAATAGCTTAGCTAAACATAGATCAATCAATCATATGAAGCTATCACAATACAACACTCAATCATGTCATCACAACAATCTCTAATTTGTATCTAGAAATATTCTAAGAGAATACAATTAATTAAAGAGATGGTTTAGCAAGCAAAAACACTTAACTTGTAAGAAGATAGTGAAGAGCTTACCAAACAAGATGTGATGAAGCAACTCTATCCATAGATGCACTCTAGATGAACTTAGATGATGCAAGATGAAGATTTAATGCTCATGGGAATGCTTTGAGTGATTAAAAATGAGTTCTTGGAAGTGTTTTTCCTTTGAAATGTGTTCTAAGGAAGAAATGTGATATTCTGAACTCATACACGACCTTAAAGCATTGAGTTATATATATATATAAGATCCAAACAAAGTGAGGTCATTTTGGAAAATACATTCCAGCTTCCTCTGTGTGCGCTGGTGACGTGCGTTGGTCGAGTAGCGCACCACCAGCGCACAGCCTATTTTTTAAATAGGCGCTGGACGAGTGGCTCATCCCAGTAGCGCAACACAAGCGCATATTCTCTAGGATGTTTGTACTGGTGAGGCTGCGCTAAACGAGTAGCATACCATCAGCGCATGCCCACATTTTTCAACTACGTACGGGTACAGCAGCGCAGATCAGTGGCGGATGACTAGCGGCGGTCCACTGTGAATGTTGCGCTGGTGAGGTACGCTGGTCGAGTAGCGCACCACCAGCGCAAGGCCTATTTTTTCAACACTCAAATGCACAAAAACAATAAGTTCAAGAGTGGTGAAATTGCATCCTATTTTAATGCCTAGCATGGCATACGACTTTCATAGCAAGATGCAAATAGGTCAACAAGAGTCATTTAAACTAAAATGCACACAAGAAAACACTCAACATATATGGTCAAGATTTATGCATGAATATGTGAGTGTGTGCAACTATCTCTTCAAAGTAAGTAAGCACAAGAATTTTACCTTTGGTGCTTCTCCTCTTGAGGTCTTGAGAGCCTAAGCTACCCTTACATTAACCCCAACAATGTGGTTGTTCATGAAATAAGCCAATCAACAAATGAGGATTTTTTAAGAATCATATGATAATAAGAACATATGATAACGACATGATAATAAGAACATGTCAATAACTCGGGCGCCGTGAAACTGCGAAGGGCGGATGGAAAGTGTCTGAAAGGGGCATAGAAGCTAAAGTAGCACGTTCGCCGAGTCGATTAGGTGCAAATGCACCTATTGGCTAAAAAAGGCAAACCTGAGGCACCAGGTTACCTGGAAAACTGCTCGGGGCACCGTCAGGAAAAAAAACCCTGGCGAGATGCGCAGCTGTGTTAGTTGGTATACATTACCCCAATGATTCGGCAAACCCCTGTAACAGACAAAACTGGGAGATGTCTTTGGTGACTTGTACAGGGACCTTAGTGTATGATCGTGGTGAGCCTCGATGTAACACTTAGGTAAAAACTGATTAGTTTAATAAGATACTTGATCATTCTTAAAGCAAAATCTAAAGATGATCAGTTTAATGAGATACTTGATCATTCTCAAGGCCATCATTCGTGAAGCCAAATGGATCAGTTTAATAATATACTTGATCAAAAGTACAAAGCTTCAATGGGTGAATGCATGTAGAAGCAGTTAGGAAACTTCCAAATGCTAGATCAGAGTCAGTTTGGCCGAACACTTTGAGATTGGCTTGGTTTGCTAAAAATCAAATAAAAACCCCAAAGGTGGGTATAAACTTAAATACGGTCACGTCCTCGAGGTGCAAAATAAACACTCTGGTTGACTTGAGCCAAAGCCTAAATCATTCTGTTAGTCGGGCGAGCCTTGGGAATAATTCGCAAGCAGTACAAAAGAGAATGGCCAAAAGGAAGAATCTAACCTACGAGATCAAGATCAAGGAGATCGAGGGTGAGCACCCGGAATGTCCCAACAAACAAAAAAAAAATTTACTCGGGACAACAAACAGAGTAGGAAGTCTACTCGGACCAGTGAAGAGAAAAGCGAACATGTGCCCAAAGCATGGCTCCTACTCTGCACATCGACATCAATTCAATGACAACTATGTTATGGGGTAGATTCTGAGCTACATGACTAAAGTACAAGAGCACCTGACTCGCCATAAATATGTATATATGGCAATGGCCTAAGGGGTGGATACTAAGAAGCACGATCTCTATAGAGCGCCAATTTACCTTTCTAAGAACAACAACATCTACCACATTTTCTCAGCTTGTGACAAAAAACGTTACTTAGAGGTACTCTAAGCAAGTTCAAGCTGTCTTGAGCCTTAAAAATTCAAAAGATCGTCGGAACATACCTTTAGAGGATATTCTGAGCGGCGATAAAAGCATTATACTGCAGTCAGAAGAAAAGGTGAGAAAGATGAGAACATGGTCGTGGCGAGAAAAGTCTCGTGCAAAGGGAACACAATAAAAAAAGAGGTGGTCAAAACGTGGCGAGCAAAAAAAATGACACTTAAATGACTAGTGAAAAATTAAAAAGTTGGGACCTCCTCGGAATAAAGAGACTTAAAAGCACCCGAGTATCAAATCTTAAGTGTCAGTCTATTCAGCTCGTTCTAGTAGTTCAACTCACCATATCTATTCAGCTCGGGGAATAACTTAACACGCCGTTGCTATTCCATTCGGCTCGTTGGCTCTTTACCTCTTAAAAGAAAATTCTAAGCTCATCCCAGTGCACGGCTAGTTCAAAAAAGAAATCTCAAAAATCAAAGCTCGTGGAGACAACAGTTCATCAAACGCGATTATAACTAAATGCAAGTAAGAATTTTCAATTATGTTTATATAAACAAAGTGTTTTTTTGATTGCAGGAATACTAGTTGGAAGGCCTTAAAGAAGAAAGCACTTCCCTCAAGACTTGGGTGTATGATCGTGGTGAGCCTCGATGTAACACTTGGGTAAAAACTGATCAGTTTAAAGATGATCAGTTTAATAAGATACTTGATCATTCTTAAAGCAAAACTGATCAGTTTAATAAGATACTAGATCAGTCTAAAGATGATCAGTTTAACAAAATACTTGATCATTCTTAAAGTAAAACTGATCAATTTAACAAAATACTTGATCATTCTTAAAGCAAAACTGATCAGTTTAATAAGATACTGGATCAGTCTAAAGATGATCAGTTTAATAAGATACTTGATCATTCTTGAAGATAAATCTAAAGATGATCAGTTTAATAAGATACTTGATCATTCTTGAAGTAAAGCTGACCAGTTTAATAAGACACTTGGATCAGTCTAAAGATGATCAGTTTAATAAGATACTTGATCATTCTTGAAGCAAAACTGACCAGTTTAATAACACTTGGATCAGTCTAAAGATGATCAGTTTAATGAGATACTTGATCATTCTCAAGGTCATCATTCTTGAAGCCAAATTGATCAGTTTAATAATATACTTGATCAAAGGTACAAAGCTTCAATGGGCGAGTGCATGTAGGAGCAGTAAGCTTTAAAGAAGAAAGCACTTCCCGTAAGAGAGCCAAAAAAAAAAATCAGAAGCCGATCACTTAAAAAATGACTGATCATTTGGTGATCAGACATGACCCGACCAGACCAAGTGCAAGTTAATCTCACAGTAAAGTATCAAAAGGCATCTTAGTGACTTGATCTATATCCCGAAGACACTGAGGTTTAAAAATGCATCTCAGCAATATAACTTGTCTTGAAGATTATCAAGGCAAGACATCGACTAGTTAAAAAAAAATGGTCAGGAAATATTTTGAGCAGAGAGCCAGGACACCGATTGGTCCAACTATAAGGGAGCAAAAAGACAAGGAGTATGAGACTGACTAGTTTAATAAGACGATCAATTTGAAAAAGAAGAGTGGTCAGTTTAATAAGATACTTGGTAGGGTTAAAGCGATAAGTTCGGAAGAATAAAAAAATCAAAACTATTCAAATCCCCTCGTCGAGTAGTCAAGAACTCATCTCGCGGATTTAAGGGGGTATTGTTATATGTATTTTTGGTCAGCATGACATGTCATCAAAATTCAACCAGTCAACGAGAGGGATATTGGCTAATGACATGTCATCGAGAAAATTGATGTGGAAGTTATAAGCATATACGCCAAGTAAAGTTGTCAAATAAAAGAGGCCTTAATGAACAAAGATCCTGCTCGCCAAGAATCTCTACTCAGCAAGGTCTACTCGACCAAAATAGGAAATATAACCTTATCGGGACACGCCGTATCAAGTGAAGATTCACTCAGATACTGAATCTAGGAATCATACTCTAATAAGGAAATATCCTTATTTTCTCTCTAATATCAGAGAATTCTAATCAGAAAGAAACTCATAGCTTCTAGGAGGATAAACATCAAACGGTAAATAAGTTCTAAACGGACTATATTTCTAGAATCCTACAAAGATTCTAATTAATGAATCCACCACTCGTATGACAATAACTAGGGCAACCCTAGATCGAACCATATAAATACAGCCATGTATTCATTATAACAGAAGAAGAAGGTCATCATCAACAATTGAGGCTTAGATGAAAAGGATGAGCAACCATATGAGAGAAAAACGAGTATTGAGTGTTGTAATTATTCTATTCATAGTGGATCTCTTCTCGTTGTCACCGGCACCGTGGATGTTTCCCCTTCTTAGGGTTTTACCACGTAAAACATGTGTTGTGTTTGATTTATTCTTTATTTCCCACTCTTCTACATTATTGGTTTATTTTGTGTAGATTAGTGATTTCAATATATTTATATCCTATGTTTTAAGATAATCACATATTTCACATTATAAATACATTGTATCATCTCATAAAAAGAAAAAAAAACATTATATCGTTATTTACTGATCAAATCACAAAAATGACTTATTAAAAAAATAGAGGGGGTAAAACGACATTGATGTATCTTTTTTTTGGGGGGGGGGGGGGGGGGGGGGGGGGGTGGTTATTTACTAATCAAATCACAATCATATTGTTCTAAATGAACTTATTAATATATATTACTAAATTGTAGACCATTTAGTAATATTATGCTTTTCATAAATTATAACATTATTTATCATAAATAATGTGACAACTAATTTATAATTGTTATAAATTCATTTTGAAAACGTACTCTTTATATCATTACAGACCGAAAATTTGAGGGTTGTTTATTTAAAAATAATAATCTAACTCTTATGATAATCATGATAGAGGATATATCATTTATCCTTTAAAAAAAAATGATTTATTTCTTGAAAATAAGCACATTTATCATGAAAACGCGTACACAAAAGTTCACTTTCTTTGGTTTTATTTGGTCAAATCCAACTAAGAGAATTGAATCATTAAAATTGGTGTGTGCATCATATATGTGTGACATTAGTCATCACTTTTTTGCAAGTCAGTTTCACAATATAACTCATTCACAATGTCTTTTCATTTTCATATATATAGCATGAATCATATGATAGAATTTAAAGTTAATGGTAGACCAAAATTTGTGGTGTTAGACAAAATTTCAAACAACCTTATACAATTATGGGTTTTGTCAATTTTGTTCACATTCACATTCACAAACCGGCAATAAAAACGCATTGTGAACAAAATGTCAAGGCACCAAGTTCAAATTGTTATTCAAGTAAAACGATTTTCAGTAATTATTTAATAAAAAATATTGGGGGTACAAAACCGGTTTCAACGATATATTAAGACAAATATAGTAAGTCTTGTGTTTCATATGGTGTCCTTAAAACAAATTCGTCGTCAACACCATATGTATTGGGTGTTTGTCTCCCCGAATAAAATGATTCACAGTGGTTGTGTATTAACACCACCACTATCAGCAAACTCAAGTTATGATATGAACTTACCACAGAGGGACACAAAACCGAAGAACAAGAGCAAGAAGTTGTAAGGCATAAAATAGAGTGATTTTGTTGTCTATGATTTTTCGTGTGTCTCAAAGGAATGGAAATTCACACAATATATATAGCAATTCATTATAGGGAGTATTCAAAGAGGAAATCAAGAGAAATAATTAGTAATTATTCTCATTTACATGGCAATCAAAAGTCAAACGGTTTTGAATTCAAAAATGTAATATTTTAATTAATCAGGAATTAATCAAAATCAATTACCATTAAATTGGTAATTACAATTTTTGAAATTCAAACATAAATTCTGATAATTACATAATTAATTTTGACTTTAAATGCCATCACCCATTTGCCATTTTTTCCAACAATCCCCCACATGAATAAAATTGACCTAGGAGACAAGAATAACCTAACAAATGACCTAATGATAATTTCAACGGTCGAAACCTGTATAGGATAGGTAGGCGTTAACCATTGAACCTTCCTTTATGAAAATATGCTTAACGTACTAGCTGATCAGTGGATAGGATGTCCTTGAACTGCTCTGTCGTTTGTGTAAATGACAACAAACCTCACAAAGGAATCTTTTCTGACCTAATTTTGTTCTCATTGTTATGTTGTTTTGGCCATTAACATCGTCTGGTTCTATGAGTGTTACTAAAGAATATAGATCTTCACTATTCTCTTTTAGAAGAGGCCCCACTTCTCACCCAATAGGTGATTTCTTAATTAAGAGTAACTCGCATTACTCTAACCAGATTTTTGATGCACGGATTTTTAACGCATAAGGATCATTAAAAGCATAGCTTAAACTTTCCCTACGGGTAGCACTGTTTCATCATAGGAATGGACAAGAGAATAACCCTCATAGTGATCCAACTAAGTCTTACAATTAGGTTATCCATTTGAACCTAGATCTTGGGACCTCCAGTCAGCTAGGTTGGGTTTCCATTATACGACTTACTATTTCATAGGTTTTAGTCCCATTCCCCTAGATGATATCTCAAATAACTCTCTATTTAACACTTTGGTTAGCGATCCACAATGTTATCCTTGGACTTTACATAGTCAATAGAGATAACCCCAGTTGAGAGTAGTTGCCTAATGATATTATATCTTTGACGTATATGTCTAGATTTACCATTATACATATTGTTATGTGTGCTCTTCTTATTGTTGATTAACTATCACAATGGATGCAAATAGTAGGCACAGACTTTGGCCATTTTGGAATATAATCTAAGGAGTGGTGTAGCCATTCAGTCTCCTCACCACGTTTATCTAGAGCAACAAACTCAGATTTCATCGTGGATTGTGCTATACATGTTTGTTTAGAGGATTTTCGAGATACGGTTGCTCCTCCTAGAGTGAACATATATCCACTGTAGACTATGTATCTTTCATATCGATATCTAGTTTGCATCACTGTATCTTTCTAGAACAGCAGTACATCTGGTATAATTAGGGATGACCAATGGGGAAATGGGGGCGGATGTAGGTCCCTCCATCCCCATTTCCCCATTTCCCCCATTTTTCCCCGTTTTCACCGTTTCACCGTTTCCCCATTTCCCCAAAGTCCCCTATTCCTCCATTTCCCTACTTTTCTTATATCAATAAAAATTACATATTAAAGAAACACATAAATTCACAATCCAATAAATTCAAATACAAAATAACATTCCATACAAATTGAAATGAAAGTTAAGTTGTTGAATATGTATATATAGTTAGTAACATATGTTAATAAATTATATGGAGCTTGTTTGGTGTGTAATTTAACAAAAAAATCAATATGTATATATAGTTAGATTGCTTGGTGTGTAATTTAAGTTATAGTTTATAAATATGTATATATAGTTAGTAAAATAAAAATAATAAAAATATTAAAAATATAATAAAAATATATATTAATATATTTTTATATAATATTATAATATTTGGGGGAAATGGGGAAATGGGGATAGGGACGGGTCCCCCCATCCACAACCCCATTTAAAATTGGTGTTAAAAGTCATCACCCCTCCCCCCCATTTCCCCATTTCCCCATTTCCCCCCCAAAAAATTCCCTCGAATAGGGATGGGGGAGCGGGGTTTTGGGGACCTGGGGTAAAATGGTCATCCCTATGTATAATGCAGTCCATAATTACAAGTGAATCGTAAATACCTTAGTACTTTTACTATTCATTTCCAGTAACCGATTCCTGGATACTTGTATATCTACTCAATTTGTTAATTGCATTAGCTATGTCCGATCATCTACTCAAATTGCTAACTGCATTAGCTATATCAGACACTCTCACCTTTATTCTCGAATATATGTAGATTTATATCTATTGGTGTTTTAAACACCCCAAAATCATTCTCGATGAATTTCTATAGAATCATATCAACATAGCGTGACATCAATAGGATATCAAATGAATTAATTTGAAAATTAATTCTCATTAAAATTGACAACTCAACGTCAAATCAGTTTTCTTTTGAATTCAAAATTTAATATTCAATTAATCCGAAATTAATAGAAATAAATCAACAATAAATTGATAATTACAATTATGAAGTTCAAAAGATTTGATTTTGACAATAATCATCATTTTAGACTTACACATCCAGCTTGTCACCACTGTTTGGCCTTATGAGTCTCATTAGATAAGAATCTCGCGAGATTCAACGTGTTCAAGTAGGGCATCATCTTTAGTTGCCGCCACTTGAAATCAGACCATTAAATTTCTACAGTTTCTCCATATGGTCCATAAGAAATGAACCGTAGTCTCACATGGATTCACCGTTGAGGTATTCACTTGACCCATAAAAGGGTTCAATATCGGGTCGGTCTTGACCCACAATCGGATTGACCACTGGAGTCTCTTGAACCACACTCTGGTTCACAGCAGAGTTTCCAGTAGGATTTGTTTCCGTCACTAAAACCAAAACACACCCTTTAGAGTCATAGTTTGAATTACACACGTATATAATTTCAAACTTTGAAATATATAAATAACCATTATACTACATTTTTATATATAATACACTGATATATCCAACAGAGATATAGTATATCAAATAATGATATAACACGGTTACATGTCAAATACTGTTGATATTACAGCCCAAGATGTTCAATTCAGCACTAGTATGTAAAATATATTAACAATATATCAAACTGGCCAATAATATATATATATATATATATATATATATATATAACCTGATACAATATATCCAACTGTAGATATATCAAACAATGATATAAACATCAGTATGCAACAATATATGAATCATTTATATCAAATATAGTGTATCAAATTCTATTCTAGCACTTTAAATATAAAATCTTTATATGTAAACAATTGTTGCTGTTCATGTAAGAATATATATAATCTATTACCAAAGTAAACCAGATTAAATATTCGATCATTATGTATCAACTATTGATATCAAACAATGAATCAGTATTGTTATCAAACACTGATAACATGAATTGATATCAAACAATAATATAGTATTTATATGAAACACTAAGTTGAATTTGTTCACCAGAATTAATACTTTCAATTTCACAATTATCAGTATTTGATATATCACAATTATCAGTATATCAAAACACTGACATATCACAATTACCAGTACGGGAGTGAAAAATTAATGGCACTATTTTGGGGGGGAGGGGGTGCAAATATCACCACTTTACTAATTTATGTTTAAAATGCACCATTTAACGTAAACATACGAAAGTACCCCAAATTATTGAAAAAGAGAGAAAGTTATCGTTTTCTTAGTCTGAGAAAAGCAAGAGTGAGAAAGAAACCGACGGGAAGCTAGTCGACTGCAACGATATCGACGGCTAAGTGACCGGAACGACAATACACCAGATTTGTTGTGATCGATAGAGGTAAGCTCAATTTGTTTTTTTTTCTCGATTTTGTTGTTGATAACTTGTAATTGCACGTTAGACTTGTGTTTTTGTTAATTGAAATTATAGATTAGGGTTGAAAAGAGATCTGAGAATGGTTGTTCTTTAGGTTAGGGTTTGAATTGAGGTTGAATATGTGATGAAGAAGATGAAATTCTGGGTATTGAGGACTTTTCATTTTGAAAATTATGTTTTGTTAAATCGAGAAATTTTTAAGTGAAATCTTGGTTTTTTGGAACAAGATCGAGATATTTTTCTAAAGTATCGAGGAAACTTTTGAATTAAACGAGCATTTCTCAAAAGATAGAGAATATTTGAAAGAGATCAAGAAACTTTTTCAAACGATCGAGATTGTTTTCAAAGGATCGTGACTTTATTCAAACAATCGATAATATGTTTCAAAGGATCGAGAACTTTTCAAAGGGTCGAGAATTTTTCAAAGGGTCGAGAATTTTTCAAAGGGTCGAGAATTTTTGTCAAAGGATCGAGAATGTTTTTCAAAGGATCGAGAATTTTTCAAAGGATCGAGATAATTTTTTTAAAGGATCAAGAATATTTTTCAAAGGATCGAGAACTTTTTCAAAGGATCGAGAATGTTTTCAAAGGATCGAGAATTTTATCAAAGGATTGAATTTTTTTTCAAAGGATCGAAAATATATTTGATAGGATCGAGAGTATTTTTCAAAGAATCGAGGAGTTTTTTCAAGGAATTGAGACTTTTAATATCAAAATTAAACCGAGTTTCTTCCAGTTTACTTATGTATTGTTTCTATGACATTGCAGATGAGGAGCAGGTTGAAGAATTTCCTTAAAACTCCAGAGAGAGATTGGTTCAAGGGAAAATTGACTCGACACGACCATTTTGAAGCCCTCGCCCGTATAGACGATGCACTGAATCGGGTCCCTAAAGAATTTGCTGTTGAGGATCGGTGTCGGTTCATGGTCGTCCTGTTCTGGGCATTTTATGTCGATGCACTGGGAGATGAAGTTTTCGAATGGTGTTATCCATCAACCGCTGTTGAGGGAGTTAGATCATAATGGGCCAACAGATAAGATGCACTTCCTGTTAGGGAACCATGTGGTGAGGTTTTCGAAGGTGGAATTTTACCTCATCACCGGATTACATTTTGGAGTCGTACCAGACACGAGCCTGTATGCTGCAGTGGAGAATGACATACATCAGCAGTACGTCCCTAGAGCCAATGAGGTATCATTGGAGGAGTTGAGGGTTGTTTTCAGACTCGGAGAGTTTAAGGAGGTGTACGATGTTGTGAAATTGTGCCTCATCTACATGCTGAATTGGATACTGATGAGGGTGAATGAGAGATTCAAGATTTCAGTTTGGCAGTTTCGGTTAGTGGAGGACCTCACTACCTTCGATATGTTCCCATGGGGTGACCACGTGTATAGTCATTCTATTTTTCATTCAAACATGCGTTACCCCGGCGACGTAAGGAGATAGGTCAACAGTCAGAGGGCGCTGATGTTCATATCATGGAAGGGTACAACATTTACTGTCTATCGCATGCCCTCTTGGTAAAAACTTTGAATTACAACATGTACATTATTTTTTGTGTCCTCATTGTTTTGGATTCTAATCGTACTATCTTTGATGCAGATATTTGCTTTTGAGGTGATCCCCTTAATGGACGACGAGTTCGGAGCCCGGAGGGTTACAGACTTTTTTCCTCATATGTTGAAGTAGGAGTTGACCAAAAAACCGAGAGGGAAGAAGCTAGCCAATATTTTTAGTGTTAGAGTATTTATTTAATTTGTTAATCGTTATATTAGTTACTATGTTTACAATGGCATTCCTCTAACTAAGCTTTCATTTGTTTGTGAGGAAGGAAATTGTGCCTACAACAACTGAGACAGAGGCACCGTACTTCGCAGGCCTAAGCAAGGAGGGAGCCTGTATGAAGAGGAGGACAGGGTTCACCTTCCGACTGTCCCTGATTAGACTACCACTGGCTGAAGCAGTGGAGAGGGTTTCAAAGAGGAGGGTGGGGTGGGAGGTGTAGTGAACTGAGGCTTCTGGCCTAGAGGGACCAGGTTTCAATGCCATGGACACTAACGGATCTGAGCCATCTCCTGAGCGAGTTAGGCATAGAAGGTTTCGGTTTACCACCCCCGCACATGCTGCATATAGTGGGGATTCCCATGCAGGCTTTGAACGTGATTGAGAGGTAAATTGATATGATAGTTTTACTTTTATTAACACAAATTGTTGATTGTTTTAGTACTAATAATGTTGACATGATTTCAGATCCCATGGGAATATCAGTTGAATGAGTTACGTGAATCCCTTCGGAAGAGTGAGGATGATCGACATCAGTAGCACCGGGAGTTGGTCGTATTGATTTGGAGAATTCAGGGCTATAGAATGCATACGCACTGGGATGGTCCACCTGGTCTTGATCCAAACTTTACTCCCGGAGACAGGACATATGGGTATACTAGGGGGACAGACAAGCCTAGTGGACATCGGGAGGATCCACATACCGGAGGGGCAATTCCAAAGACTGAGGCTCACCACCGTACTGGAGATACAGGGTCTGTTACACGTACAACAGTTCTATCGAACCTCTCATCGATCGAATGGCAGTCGTCCCCTCTACCTCCCTCATCGATTGAGCGGCAACAGCCCCTCTACCTTCCTCATCGCTCGAGCGGCAGCCGTCCCCTCTACCTCCACCTCCACCACCACCATCGATCGAGCGATAGCCATCCCCTCCAACTCCCCCACCTATGGAGCGCCACTTCCCCATCCCCCCTTTACCCCCTACATCAATCCAGCCATAGAGGGGACAAAGCTCATCATCACAATATACCCCAGAGGGGGGAGTTCGATTGGAGAGGCACGTACACAAGCGTAGTTGGCAGTTGCTCATCCCGAACACAGATCCCTCCCGGTTGAAGAGGCCAAGGGTAATACCACAGCCTGCAAACCATGTTTTTGATCCCTACAGACTGGTAGACGGTGACTAGTTGAAGGCTTACCAAGCCTTCAAAAGGAACATAAACGAGGGAATGTAAGTTAAATTTTATCTATTTAGATGGTAGTATTTTTCATGTTCAATTGAATAATTGTGTAGCTAATGAGAATTGATTGCAGATATGATGTGGACGTGCTGGAGCCAGTTGGTGCTGCATGGTTCCATCGAATGCAGGCCAACTTCATAGAGTTAGCGGACGAGGTATGTGCATTAGGCAATTTGTTATTTTATGTTTGTTTTAGTAATGATACACTCCTAACAGTTTATTATGTGTATATATTTCCAGTATATGGACGCATACCTCTATATTCTTCGGAAGCGTCAACGAGCATTCCCGAAGGTATACAACCAGAGCATCAACATATTGGATACACAGTTTTTTGTAAGTATTTAATAAGTAATGATTATGCATGTGTGTTAATTAGTTTGTAAAACATTAATAACTTTTTGTCGATCAAATGTTTGTATTGTCTTATTTGGAGCACCAGTACATGAGAATGATGCCTCGTGATGCTCGCGGGGAGATCACCACGGTACTTTGGAATATGATCAGGTCCTGGTGGACCAGTGAGGGCCTTACGACGGTGTGTGGTGGTGCCCCGAGTGGGAGTTGTCCGTGACACGAGGTTGACATGGTAAGTGTTACTTGGTATACAATTTTATAATATAAATGTCTTTGTATATCCTAACACCATCTTGTTACGTTTACAGGTCCTGATATCGTGCAACATTGGACGTCAACATTGGCTCTTGGTGACCATCGACATGACCATCGGAAAGATGTTCATACTGGACCAATGGAGACAGGATGTCGCTGTGAATATCCGAAAGCAACAAGTAGCCCCGTCGCACTGGTTTTTGCCCTCGATGTTGCATCAGACCGGTTTCATACTGCACGACGGGCTGCCCGTGAGATGTTTGCCAAGAAGAATACGTCCTTCTCTGTCAGCGTGGTATCCGAAACACATATCTCCCAACATAAGAAATCGTAAGACATTCTGTTTTCATTAACTTTGAGATTGTGTTAATAAAGACCTATTGTTTTATTAACGCATGTTAATGTGTGCAACTGCAGAGATAACTGTGGTTCCCACACGTTGAGATTGATCGAGTACTTATTGGCGCATATGAGGGATTTCCATTGATCGGAAGATGATATGAGGATCATTCGGGAGAAGATGGCAGTTGAGATTTTTTATAACTCCCGGTCCATTTAGATTGATGTAGTAATTTTTTTTATATGTAACATTTTTTTGTACAAAAACAATTCAATTGAACAAAATTAAAATTAAAATTTTTGTTTCTGTTTCATCTGTCTAGAATCACAAGTATAAAACAAAGTTAAAATCCTATTTAATGAAAATCAAATTTAAGTTAATGAACAACTCATACGATTACAAATTATCACAATGTCAACAATCGAAACACCTCAATTCATTCCATGGTAGAGTCTCTGTTAGTACACGTCAGTTTGTTATGGCCAACTATAAGACAGATGCTATACTTGCACCGATATTCCTCAAGAACATCTCTCCTCGGACCTTCATTAATCAATGTTGGGTTAGAACTGTTAGGATTATGCTCGATAGTAAGAGTATAATAATGTATTTGACAATCTTTTCATATTAATAAAGTGATTTCTAGTTTAACAAATCTTATAGCATTTATAGTTTAATTATTATAATTGTCAAAAGTAAATAATCATAAGATCAAAAGACTATGAGAAAAGAAGAATTGTTCATACATCTAGATATGTATGAGGTAGACACAATTCTTTAGTTAGTCTTGAATAATATTCACAACTTAAGATAAAGATTGGGCGCCTTTATCTTGTTAAAGTTGTAGATTCTTTTGCTAGCATTTGAGTGGGATCAAATGTGTTATGATGAGTCTAAAATCATCAAAGTGTGGTGTCTTTGGGAAAAACAATCTAGTGCACTAGGTGCATTGAATTGGATCACAATGAAATACTTTATCTAGAACCGTCAAAAGATAAAAGTTTTTCATTTGAAGACAATCGGAGAGTTTATCTCAATACTGAGATAAATGTTGGACTTATAGTTGCAAGTGTTATCATTTGAGCTATCAATGAGTACAATTATATAGCATAGTCTATCCACGATAGTTTGGTGATATTCATTTGTTAATCGATAGAGGACTTCATTTATAGAAATGGACATCGTGGCTCCATTTATTAAATGAGAGTAGAATATCATCATATGGATGTTTTGAGGTATTGGATATTAAATCTTAACGTTAAGTTTTCAATAGTGTCTATTGAAACATGGCTTCTGGACAAGTCAAAATATCCAAGTTCAAAATGTGGTCATATGAGTAAATATGGTAACTTGAAGAGCAATAGGCGGTGTATGAGCTCTTGGCGATTACTGGTATTCTTCACGAGGATACACTTTCTCCAATAAGGTTGTCTAGGGTATGAATGAGTAAACATCAACTTATTCTATCTTTATTTAAGATTTCAATTTTAGTTCTTTAGTTGAATGAACTAAAATTAAATAGATCGGACCTAAGTGAACCATTTGTTGATTGTGATTGAGTTGTGTCTATTGGAGCTTAAATTTAGATAGCTCGTCAAGATCTCAAATCTACACGAACTTGCATGGATCACTTGATATATTCTACCGGACCAATTTAGGGGTCCATCTAGAATTGTATTAAGGCATGTGAACTTGTTTCTTTTTGTAAGAATAGGTCTAGTTTACATGTGGACTTTTTATTAAGGTCCAATGGATTTAATAAAATAAGAAAAATAATATATGACTCGTATATATTGTATGGGGGGCAAGGCTATTTAGAGTAGCTTAATTATATTATTTTTATTTTATTATTTAATTAAATGGAAATTAATTAATTTGTTGATTAATTAATTATTTAATTAAAAGTCAAAATCTTTTTCCTAGTAAGAGATGGTCTCCTAAAATTATACTATTGTTGGTAGTATAATTAATATTAATGACTATATTTAATAAGTAGATAAATAAAATGAATTATTTATCTAATCAAATTATGAAGTTTTTAATATGGTTACAAATACACTATTGAGTTGGATTAAGAGTCTTGGTGTAGTATAGAATTCATTTAGAAAAAGGATTCTTAAGCACCAAGTAAATTCACCTAAGGAAATGATTCTTAACAACCAAGTAAATCCTTCTTAGGAAAGGATTTGTGATCCTAATATATATTCTTGTGAATTTCAGCCAGCTCATATATATATACAAGAGGATAGAATTCCTTTAAGAAAATGATTCTTAACTACCAAATAAATCCACATAAGGAAATGATTCTTGTCAACCAAGTAAATCCTTCTTAGGAAAGGATTTGTGATCCTATATATATACCTTTCTGAATTTCGGCCAGCCCTATGATTCTTAGAGTAAAAATTTCGGTCAACCTAAGGTTTTTCTAAGAGAGAATTTTGCTTGGCAAGAGAGAATTTTGAGAGAAAATTTTAGTATTTTACTCTAGACAAAGTTCAATCAACTCTAAGAAATAGGGCTGTGGAATTCAGCCAAGGAGAAAAGAGAAAAAGAGAACGTCTTTGTTTTCGATAGTACACTAGTATCCTTTACATCAAAAAGGTTTTGTGTACAACATCGAATCAAGGTTCACGCGAGTTTCAATCAAATTGATTGATAATTCACAAGTGGCCGGACGTTCTTGATTTTTCTCTTGGATGATATTTGTAACTAACAAAGAAATAGATTTTGTTTGTTTCCATCCTCAAGTATACAATTGAAGAAGGGGAGCCCACACTCCTAAGTGATTCACGTTTGTGATTTGATTGGAAGATCTTGAGGAATCAATTCGGCGCTTATTCAATTGTCACAAGAAAAAGGTACGACACTTTTATATACGTCAATTAATCTATGGTTAAGGTTCTTATTATTTAAAAGGGAATTTTTTTTATTTATACGCAAATCCTAATTTTTTTTCTCACGTTTCCGTTGCGTTTAGAACCGTGTTTTCCCTACAAGAACATCTCCTGGAATTATACCCTGGTTGTCCATATCTCCTACAGTTCTGTATAGTTGTCCTCTCCGAAGACGAGATATGTCGACATGCTTTCGGTCTTCCTGCTTTTCTCCTGGAGATTGGATTCTAAACCACTCTCTCATCGATGTCAGATGGCACAATCCAAGTGGAAGGATGTCCAACCAATAAAATAGGAACCGAGTATGGGTTAATAAGTGTCTGTCTCATATAGTAGTCTGCACACAGGGATATGAAATCCATGTTTCGGTCCTTGTAAAACAATGAAAATGATGAGATTCACGTTTCAGTAATATTAAGCGTACACTAAAACATCTGATGTACCTTGTGGCTGCAAGAGCGTGAGAACATGGAAGATGGTCCATTTGAAATTTGTTGCATGTGCAGGTCTTACAGTCCACTATTTTCCAGACTGCTTCACCGAGAATATGTTCCAGTCGATTGGATTTACGGTCATAAGACTATACTTCTCCACACGTTTTAGGATCACAAGACTGTGCAGTCCCTATGACGGTTGTGAAACCAACATTGTATCATATTCCTAATGAACTCTACCGGAGTCAACATAGGCAGTTGGCATGTAAATTTTAGGCATGAGTTTATGCATTTGTTGTCATTACCCTATACCTTCTGTTAGGGCAGTGCGCACAGGACCATTTGTGTGGACCGGTATCAATTGCATAATCATATGTATTCCGATGCAAGTTTCGTAACTCTTCCATGTGACGGTTATATTTCAACTCGGTGTAAGCTCGGGCTGCTTTGTCCATTATTATAACAACATCCTTTCTATGATATCGCTTCTTATTATTTTCATAAAAGTGTTAGCAACATATGGTATGGGTTGCATAAGAGAACACTTTAGAAATCTCTGCTTCAATGCTTGCATGTCGATCATAAATGAAAACCAAATCATCTATATGGCTAAGGGGTTTTTTCAAGCAATCCAAAAACCACTCCCATGATAGGTTGTTTTCTAAGCCACCGTACCCAAAAGCAATTGGATACACCTGTTCATTCCCATCTTGTGCAGTTGCGACAAACATTGTACCCCCGAATATTCCATTTAAATGGGTACCATCAACAGCAATAACCGGATGCATAAACCTCCGAAATCCTTTAATTGAGGCACTCAACGACATGTAAAAGTAGACAAATTTACCATCTTCGTCGCACTGTAAGTCAATGATTGTGTCTGGATTTTTTTTATTCCAACACGTAACCAAATGATGGCAGCAGTTGGAAGGTTTCCTCATGCGTACCATAGGTCAGTGACAATGCATAATCAAGGGCTTGATGTGCTTTACTATACATGATTTGGATGCCCTACATTGTTTTCATGTCGGCGATTATGTCCTTCAGATGCATTAGTCGACCATCCTGTTGTTGAAGTCTAGGTGCAACCACTTGTCCAAATATGACCGTACTAGCTTATCGATGGCGGCGGTGAATCTCCTCCAACAGACAAGTGTGTTCATTGACAAAACCTCTTACTTGGAAGTATGCCTCTTCATCTCTCCTCACCGCTCTTAACTTCCACGTACAATTGTTTATCAAACACACCGGATGTAACGTTGTCTTATTCGACCTTTTCACCTTCCACTCGAAGTTGTGCCGCATTGAAAAATGCCCAACCAGTCTCTTCAAAGCCTTTTTAGTAGGAAAATATTGCCCTTTATATCATGCATGTGGGTTCATAGGTTCATCTTCAACCAAGTTCCTGCTTCCACCCATACCAAACGAGTATGATTCTACTCCTGGAATAACCCACGTTGTGGCATTATCATAATCAAATGCAGTTATATTAAGCCGGACCACAGAGGTCCCAGTTATATCAGTTGCATTGGAACTACATCTGTGTACACGTCTTGCACAACTTTTCATTTGGACAAGTTCTTCATCATTCTCATTATTTGCTACATTATCTAGCGGATGCAAATTTGCCTCATTAGCCACCTCATGAATTGACCCAACATTCGGTTCATTATTCTTGTCATTGTTCATCTCATTGTATTGGTGGTTATACTGCCCATCATTCATCTCAATTTGACAACCAAAGACATCGTCTAATTGAGGTCCAGCTATATCACCATGGTCGACTACTTTCGGAAGGACACCACACATGCTTTGATGCCCTTCGATCCCACTTCTTTCAGTGAACAACTGGTTGCTTCCGCTAAACGATCAAAATTGTTGGGTGTTTTCACGATGAGTGATATCTTCAGCTATCACATCACCTGCTGCCCTCTCAATTAGACTAACACATACTTGAGGGATCACCATATCTTCCCCTAGCATAAACAGAACATCATCGTCGTTTCTTATAAATGTGTGACATGTTGTCCCAGGAACGATTGATATAGACTGTAGATCAACAATGTATGTGTTCATATCGTACTTCACAATGGTTTGCACGATCGACATCAGTTCTTCGTAAGTCTTATTCTTTGACACATACAATTCTTGGTTATCGGAACCAAAAAACCACTGACTTCCATCAGGTAATTGCTCTCATCAAACATTGTAAGATATGAATATTCTCACCCGATCCATTATCCTGTGAAAATCATGATCACAAAATATTATTAACAAATTAAAACAAAATATTACGTACAATTCTTAAGAATTAAAAATATTTCTTAACTATAAGGGATCGAGCAATTTTGTAAGGGATCGATCCTTTTTTTATAATGTGACCGAGCTTATTTAAACAAGAATCGAAATTTTTTAAATGGATCGAGATTTTTGTAATGGATAGAGATTTTTTGTAATTGATCGAGCTTTTTTGTAAAGGATCGATAACATTTTCTAAGGGATCGAGCTTTTTTGTAAGAGATCGAGAACATTTTGTAAGGGATCGAGTTTTTTCCAAGGGATCGAGGACTTTTTGTGAAGGATTGGATCGATAATTTTTTGTGAAGGATTGGATCGATACTTTTTTGAAATGGATGGAGAACATTTTCTAAGGGATTGGATCGAGAACTTTTTATAAGGGATCGAGCTTTTCTGTAAGGGGTCGAGAACATTTTTTAAGTGATCGAGCTTTTTCTTCAGGGATCGAGAACTTCTATAAAGGATCGAGAACTTTTGTCAGGGATCGAGCATATTTTCAAATTTATCGGGCATTTGTTTCAAATACTCGAGATTTTTTCCAAATATAAAATAAGCTCGATTGTTTTTTAAATATTCTAAGTCTCACATGAAAAAAGCTAGGATCTATTAAATGTTCATACATGTTCATGCAAAGGCTGGAACAACATATCATAAGGAATGGATACATTATAAAACTACATAGAAATGCATGCAAATTATCTGAAATGCGTGAAAAATAATAAATGAAGATCATAAATATTTGTGACCTTCTTGTGCAGAATGTGGAGAGAGACAAGTTTTTTGGAGAGAAAGAGGGGTTGTAGATTGATTTTCAGATAACTTTTTTAGGGAGATACAGACGAGTTAAGAAAGTTTCCTTTTAAAAAATAAAGTTTAGGGACAATTTGGGTAGTTCACCAATCACCATAATAGGTGTCTTTTAACCTTAAGTTATCAAACCGATGACATCATCACGACACATTAAAAAATGTGACATATATCACCATTTCCACTTATCAGTATACTGATTCTCGGTATATAAAACCATTGTGTTATTATACAAATCTTTATATGTAATACATATATATATATATATATATATATATATATATATATATATATGATCATATATAATTATAAACATATGTATTATCAATATATATTTTTGATACCAAATATATATGTTTCTGGTCGTCTATAAAAAATACAAACATATGACCTGTTAAGACTATTATACACCAAAACCTTTTAACAATCAAAACAGTAAGTCCTTTGGAACATTAAAAAAATTGTTTAAGACTGTTCGTCTTTGTTCATAAGGAAATCACGGAAAACAAAAGTAGAAATAAGAATTTGTCTTAAGATTGTTATTCAAGTAAAACGATTTTAAGTAATTCCTTTAGAAAAAATTTGGGGGTACAAAACCGGTTTCAACGATATATTAACAGGAACTTGGAATCAAGTCTCGTGTTTCACACGGTGTCCTTAAAACAAATTCGCCGTCAAAACTGTATGTGTTTGACTTTCGTCTCTCAAGATAAAATGATTCTCAGTTGTCGAGTATTAACACCACCACTATCAGCGAACTCAAATTATGATCTAAACTTATCACAAAGGGACACAAAACATCAAAACCGAAGAACAAGAGCAAGAAGTTGTAAGGCATAAAATAGAGTGATTTTGTTGTCTATGATTTTTCATGTCTCAAAGGAATGGAAATGCACACAATATATGTAGCAATTCATTATAGGGAGTATTCAAAAAGGAAATCAAGAGATATAATTAGTAATTATTCTCATTAACATAGCAATTAAAAGTCAAACGGTTTTTGAATTCAAAATTTTAATATTTTAATTAATCTAAAATTAATCAAAATCAATTGCTATTAAATTGATAACCACAATTTTTGAAATTCAAACTTAAATTTTGAAAATTTAATATTTTAATTAATCCGGAATTAATCAAAATCAATTGCGATTAAATTGATAATTACAATTTTTGAAATTCAAACTTAAATTTTGATAATTACAGAATTATTTTTAACATTAAATGTCATTCATTCTTTGATTTGAAAAAACTAAACACATAGTAATATCATAGTGAGTCACAAGTGCACACACACGTGATTTATACTCATCTTGTAATCTACACAAGTAGACATATATAACTTAATCAAGCATTTATTTTCCCATCAATGTGGGACTCATTATTTTTTTCCCAATTTCAACTGGTGCATTCCGAGTATCAATTTCTCATTTAGCCATTTACCATTTTTTCCAACACAAATCTTGCTCTTCTCAATTAAATAATTACTCTGGTGGCTGTCAAATTGATGGAACACTATCAAAATAACTATTAGATTGAAAAGTTATTCCAAAATGGCTATGTGTGGCGAACTTTGTGATACTAATAGTCAGTCCATCCAATGAGTGACATTTTAGTAAATAAGGGGATGACAGTGATTTATTTTAGATGTTATTTAAAAATCAAATTTTTCAAGGGGGGGTTATCAATTTAGTCCTATAGTATTGAAGAAATATCAATTTTTTAAACGTGTTACCTTTTTTTATAACCCGTGGTCCTTTACTTTTAAAAAATGCATCAAATAGATCCCTCTGTTAGTCTTCCGTTAGTCCAATTTAACGGTTCCAGAGGTATTTTAGTCTTTAAACTATGAAATAGAAAACAATTGCCACGTAAAATTTATATATATTAACAAATAATTAAAGAAAAAATAAATATATTTATTTTAAAAAACAAATAAATATTTTTTTCCCTTACACTTTCTTGGTGTCTAAACACGATCAAACTTTCTTTGATCAAATCCCATAAAAAAAACCATAAATTAATTCCACAAACCTATAAATTAATTGCAAAAACCAGAAATCAATTCACCAATTCACCACCACCAAACCCAATCCAATCACCAACCTTCACAGCCAACCCAACCACCACATATTCAAAACTTAACCCAAAACCATCTACCATAGCCACCGTCATATTCAACAGCCAAAATCACCAAAATCTAGAAACCACCACCACTATCCCATAATCTCATCGGCGCCCGAAGAAGGAGATACCATGAACCCATAAATTAATTGCAAAAACCAGAAATCAATTCACCAATTCACCACCACCAAACCCAATCCAATCACCAATCTTTACAGCCAACCCAACCACCATATATTCAAAACCTAACCTAAAACCATCTACCATGGCCACCTTCAGATTCAACAGCCAAAACCACCAAAACCACCAAAATCCAGAAACCACCACCACCATCCCATAATCTCGTCGACGCTTGAAGAAGGAGATACCATAAACCCATAAAATAATTGCAAAAACCAAAAAATAATTCACCAATTCACCACTACCAAACCCAATCCAATCACCAACCTTCACAGCCAACCCAACCACCACATATTCATAACCTACCCCAAAACCATTGACCATAGCCACTGTCAGATTCAATAGCCAAAACCACCAAAATCCAAAAACCATCACCACCATCCCATAATCTCGTCGGCCCCCGAAGAAAGAGATACCTCTCAATGGAAGAAATCAACAAATCTTCTCTAAGAAGGCCAGACTCGTTCTCTTATTGGTAAAGATCATAACTTGCCATATGGGGAGAACGACGGCAGCACGTGTACATAGTCAGAGATAGAGAGAAAGTGGTGTCGAAGAAAGAGGAGCGCGAAAGGAGTGGCCGGTGGTGGTGAGGGTTCAATGGGTGGAGATATCAATTTGAGTTTTAATTTAAAAATTTTTGTTGCTTTTGTGGGTGGAGATCTCTAATGGTTTGAGTTTGAGTGTTTTTGTTTAAGAATGAAGAAGAAGATGATGTCGTTGTTGGTGATGGATTGAGCGAAAAAAAATGTTGACCACAATTGAAGAAAAAGAAAAATGAAATATGGGTTCTCATTTTTTTTAATAATCATTGTTGAATGAAAGTGGTGATGAAGATCTCAGAATATCAAGACCCAAATCACTTAAAAAGATTTTTTCTGTTATTTTTCTTTTCTATATTTTTTTTACTTTTTACGTCTTTAATTGATTTGATGATGATATCCAATAAACCCAAATCTTAACTCTCACCATCAAAATAGATATTTTTTCTTCAATTCATGATGATGATGGTGACGAGATTCCACATTTCCCAAAAAATAATAAGTTATATCTAATTAGTAATTAATATGATTTATATTAAAGTTTTTTTTGGTATATTTTTTATTTTCTCTATATATATTTTTATTGTCTTTATAATGAAATTTATATTTTCTTTCTTATTTAATCATTTTTAAATCTAAACTTTAAAATTTGGGTGACACGTGCTATATTTTGATTGGATTGCAAATCAGATTAAATTGTAAATACTATAAATTTAAAGGGTAAAATCACACTTTTAAATTATTTAATTTAACTTAAGGGTAAAATTGTCAATTTGTGTATTTAGTTACCCTTGACTGTTAAATTTCTAGTCAAATGGATCAATCTGATACATTTTTGAAAAATAAAGGGCCACGGATTGTAAAAAAACAAACACGCTTAAAAAGTTGAGCTTTCACCAATTGTTAATGGAAAATTCTAAGTCATATGACACGTCAGTCAAAGACTAGGGCCGGGGCACCATGTCACTAGAGGTCGATCAAATTAAGTCAACGCAAGTAGGATTGAGAAAACCCGACCAGTTCCTCCCGACTCAGATAACATAGATGATCGGGTTTAGAAAACCCGATCAGGTTGTCAAGATGGTCGGGACCAGGGTCAGGTTGAATCAATGATCGGGGTAAACAATAATGGTCAGGAAAAATAAGCGATCATACGTGTGACACGTGGATAGCATCTAGATTCAATGGGGTCACGACTCAAATACGTAGAAAAAAAGTTTGATTTGAACAAGGTTTCTAGAATTGCACTTTGATAAGGAAACAAACTTCCTTATAGATATCAAAGTCCATATTAGATAAGAGATTTAATATAACCAGAATACAATCAACGCAAAAAAGGACAAATGGATAATACGACTCCAATAAGTTAGAATTGTGTTTGATTACAAGAACTCTCGTTACTTATACATCAAGAGTTAGGATTCAATACATGTATAAATAGACCTAAAAAATATCAAAAAGAGAATAAGGCAATATTGAGAGAGAAGACAAGAGTGATTGAGTGTGTAGTCTTTTTCCAGTATAGTGAATTCTTGTTGCTGCCTTAGGCAACCATGGACGTTTCCCCGCGTTGGGGTTTTACCACTTAAAATCATACGTGTCATTTATTTTCTCGTTATTTTTGTTTGCAATCAATTATTACTTTGCTTTAATTGTGTGACGGGGGATTAATCCAAAAATCACCATCAACAACTGGTGCTAGAAGGAGGGGGTGAAGCTCCGATAATATTTGGTTTACGTGGTCAATTGTGAAAGGAGTTAACTAAAGACAACGTTATAGACACTAATACAGATAGAAGTCCATCCCCTCGTAATGTCGACAAGACATATGATGTTAATACCCTAAATCCTATGAATGTCTCCGCCACATGAGAAGATCCATCCTTAAGGACCCCGATATCCACCAGACTTGACATTTTTAACATCCACAGGTGCAACAGCTAACATCTCCCCCAAAGCATTCAAATAGATCCAGGAATCCTTGTGAAAAGTTATCAAAGATGCTGCCAAACAGGGAATAAGCATATTAGCCACGGCTAACTTGAGTTCGTCGTACCAGCTTTCCATACCAATCATGGCCTAGGATCCAAAGGTGCTCTCCGAGATAGTAGCGGTCACTCTAGGAGCACCCTAGAAACATGGAAGAGATGAGGTAGAAAATCACGTAAATATGGGTCATTCACATAAGAGAAGTGGCTGAGAAGATCGGGGAGTAAGGGAACACCAAGAATCTAGTTCACGAGAAGACGTGGAAAGCTATAATGGGGGGAAACCTACCCCAAACAGGAGCATAGGAATGATGACCAGAGGAAAAGGTCCCGCTCGCATTCAAGCAACGGTGAAACAGCCCCTAGAAGGCCCAAAAAGCCAACCCCTATTGGCAGGCGTGACCTCTTTGGTGCCCAGATCAATGGGAAGGTCCCTAGGGATCCATGTGGGATACTAATCTGTTAGAGATTCAACGGATGTGAAGAGCCAGAAAGAGAGCGAGAGATCAACCTAAGAATGATAGAAGCCCTGGAACGAAGGTAGGGCTTAAAAAACCCTTTAATCGGGAACTCCGGAAGCCTGTTTGCTAATTCAATAAGACTGGCTCATTTTTAAGAGAAATTCATAATGCTGCATGTAGAACAATTCAAAGCCAATACTGACCCGCAATAGCATGAAATGAGGTATCAAAGTGTAATGGCGTAGTATGATTCTGACGACGCCTTCATGTGTCGCATGTTCCCTCAAACGTTGGGGGATTAGGGATCGAGATGGTTCGAAGGGCTATCTGCAGGTTCAATTAGGAACTTTGAGGAGTTGGTGCAAGCATTCACCATGCAGTTCAAGGGGAATATCCAGCGAAAGAAGTCTATATCTATCTTATCAACCCTGAAGCAAAGAAAGGATGAGAAATTGAAAAGACTACTTGGACAAATTCTCATAAGAGGTGTCAGAAGTGCAGTATCCCAATGATGATACAGTAGTGTCGGCATTCATCGACAGTTTACAGCACAACCATCTGACCCTAAGCCTTAGGCAAAAGGGACCGACCACGTACGCAAGCATGGTAAACCATGTCGGAGGGTACACCATGGCAGAGAAAGAACAACTAGCCCATTGAGGGGAACTTATAAATGGGGGTTGGACCGAAAGTAACCAAAAGAATATGGATGGTAACCCAAAAGGTAGCAGCAAAGGGAGCAAAAAGGTAGGAAAAGGTAAAGATGGTCGAAAGGAGGATGATAGGTTTTATAGATTTAGGGTTTATGGGTTGCATAAGTTTTTTTATTTTACTGTTATTGTATTGTAAAAAAAATATAACCTATATTGAAGACCTGAAAAAAAAACATGAAGAAAGATTCATGAGATGAATCGAAGTGACCTGATGAGACTGAAAGACTCGGAAATTACAAGAAGACGAAGGAATACCTTGGGGCATTTTTATAATTTTAGATTTCAATTTTTTTTTGTTAAATAATCCACAGTACTCGGTCAATTCATGTATGTTTTATATTATATGATGATAAAAGCATCGTCATGCATACGTATGTCATTCAGATTAGACGTGCCTACACAAATATATTTGATATGTCATACATGCATCATAGCCCAAATTTTTATGTATTTTTTTAATGTGATTAAAATAGATAAATACATAATTGGCTATGAAAATGAGATTAGTTTTTTTTTATGGTTTAAAAATACTTGGTAAATCTCATTAAATATTAATTTAGTTATTAAAATGCTTAATAAGTTAGATTAATAGGGTCATTTATTGTAATTATGATTATGATTAATTACCTAATAATAAATGAACCGAATAAAGTGTTAGAGTTTTAATAGTTAAAACTTGGCAAACATTAACATACTAATCTGACATTAGTAAATAGTTTACAAAGACTTAGATTATTCACTAATAGATTAGATTTTTAATTGTTAAAAATCATAAATAATTTATTAGTGTATTGGAACTTGTTTCTAATAATGAATTAGTTAATGCACTAGATAACTTGATTAAAGTTAGTCGTTTGATCATGTAGAGTCTATGTGCATCAACGGATAATAGAAAACCCTGATTTAAAAAATAGTGAGTATGAGAGGGATATGTGACATATATATATATCCCACAGTCTCCATCATTAGTTCAACACCGTGAGATCCGAGTGGGGTCTCGTGACGGCTTTGCTTTCGTCCTCCCTAAGGAGGGTTTCCACAAAGTTCAATACCAAGGTTGACTTCCTAACGGATAGGATTTCTGAGGGTATTTCGGGATTGATCGACCCTAAGGCGACAATTCTTCAGTTAAGCTCATGAGATATGAAATGGTAGGTTACACTCACGAAGGTTTTGATTAAGTTTGTTAATTAAAATCCTGACTGAATAAACGATGGTTGAATGATATGGAATAAGAGTTATTCAAGAATATCATTTGATTGAGAATGTCTCGGTCCAACATGCAAAGACTTGACCGACCCTAAGGTGGCACTTCTTTGTGGTATGTTGGATTGTCGTGGTATAGTAACTAGTTTTAGAGTAGTTTTAGAGTCGTTTTACATGTTCATGTATCATGTTTAAATTTATACCAAAACACTCACACTTGTTTTAAATAAATGACTGAATGAATGTTTTATTTATTTTAGCAATTATGTCTTCAACATTACTAAAATATCTCGCAAATGACAAATTAACTGGTTATAACTACACTAAGTGGGAACTTAATACTAATGCAATATTGGTCACCAAAGACCTCAAGTTTGTACTTACGGAGGAATGTCCTCCAGCGTCTACTGTCAATGCTACACGAACCGTTCGTGAGGCATACCAGCGATGAGTCTCATCTGACGAGAAGGCCTGAATATATCTATTAGCTTCGAAGACAGACGTGCTTGTCACAGAGTATGAAACAATAACTTCATCATTCAAAATCATGGAGTCATTGCATGCTATGCTTGTTGGGATTATGTTCGATAGCAAGAGTATAATAATGTATTTGACAATCTTTTCATATTAATAAAGTGATTTCTAGTTTAACAAATCTTATAACATTTATATTTTAATTATTATAATTGTCAAAAGTAAATAATCATAAGGTCAAAAGACTATGAGAAAAGAAGAATTGTTCATACATCTAGATATGTATGAGGTAGACACAATTCTTTAGTTAGTCTTGAATAATATTCACAACTTAAGATAAAGGTTGGGCGCCTTTATCTTGTTAAAGTTGTAGATTCTTTTGCTAGCATTTGAGTAGGATCAAATGTGTTATGATGAGCCTAAAATCATCAAAGTGTGGAGTCTTTGGGCAAAAGAATCTAGTGCACTGGGTGCATTGAATGTTGGAACCAAATTCACCGGTCGCG
Source organism: Dipteronia dyeriana (assembly GCA_032871835.1). NCBI lineage: Eukaryota > Viridiplantae > Streptophyta > Magnoliopsida > Sapindales > Sapindaceae > Dipteronia > Dipteronia dyeriana. Next base: position 112,606,922 of record CM065300.1, on the reverse strand, counting down.
CAGCAGAAATGGGTTTTTAAATTTTTTTATACAGATCGTAATCTGTATCTGGGACTAGTGAACTTTTGATCGTAATTATTTTCGGAACAAATACATATAAAAATTATTACACTAATAAAATATATATGTAAATACATGAAATTGTAATCAATAAAAACAAGAACCATACCAACGTTTGGTGGCTCATTCACTTTTCGATTTGCTCCTGGTCTGTACCACTGATCTTCATAGCTATTCCCGGTATTGGTAACTGCGTGTGGGCACGTCACGGTTATCAGGAACTTAGGATGGAGGGTGTAGAAGAGAAAATAATAAGAAACTATTTTTTTATATTAATGAACAACACTTGTACATAAAACCTTTTCTCTCTTTGTGGTGTTTGTTCATGCACACACTTGCACAAAATAACTCACAAAAAAAAAAAACTTTCACAGTTATTTTTATTTTTCTTTTGATCACGCATCAATTAATGCCTTTGACCAAAAAACAACAACTAAACCCTTTCTTTTTATTCTTTTGTCAAATATATATATATATATAAGTACGTTGCTGTTCGTGAAACGTACATCAACCTTTTTTTTAAAAAAAAATTATATCTTCGATATAATATTTAAAAATTTGATCAAATCTATATTTGATTTTTAAAACCTTTCAAACAAAAAATATCTCATATCTTTAATTTGATTTTAATTTTGAATTCAAACTATTTAAATTCAAAAATAAATTATTTAATAAAATAAAATAATCACATTATCTTATTTTATTCAAAAATAAATTTCAACATACACCCTCCATTTAGTGATTAATAACATAATTAAATAATCTCATTATTTAAGTTATTTAATCACTATTATCCATTAATTAAATAATCTCATTATTCAATTAATTCCCAAATAAATACGTGTCACTTTTGTAACATAATCAACCGGACAATCCAATTAATTAACCGTGACCCTTGTTACATAAATCGATCGGGCTAGCAAGGGGATCTAATGGACCTACAATATTTTGATCTCCAATAATCCTCAGAATCATTAATTAAACTCTTTAATTAATATTCCTTGATTATTAACTATGGTGTTATTCCACTAAAAACCCGAAGCTGCACTCTCTCAACCGTAGACGTTTTTACACAGACCGATACAACTCGGTGTCTATCGATATAGCTATTACATATGGTGTGATCCTCCACAATAGTTCATAATTAGAACTGGGTTATAATGTCTGTTATACCCCTCTAATTACATATATCCTTTAAGTACCATTGATTCTCTAATGGACAATAAATCCTACTTCCTCACGGAATTAGGAAAGCGCTCATATTGTCCAATCCCCGAATCAACCCTTAAGGGAACTACCATCTACTTCTCATAAGAAGGAGTGGATTCCACTATTGTGTACAAACCTTCCCAGCCATAAGCCAAACCGCAATCCCAACATGCGGAGTATATTGATCAGGAAACACATATGATCTCACCCATGGTATATCAAAGACCACGATATAATCTGATGGAGTCGATAAGACACTTAGGATTAAGATCACCCATATATAGCCATCATTAGTTGATATATATGAATCTCATCGGTAAACGGATCTTTGTGTGAGATTCATATAGATCATGGCTCAGTCGTTTATGATCACATCATACAATGTGCCTCAATTCCCATATCTCATATGAATGATTCAAGATTAAATCATTGTACATTACGGAATGGACCACAACTATAGATTAACCACAAATAAAGTACCCAGCTTTATTTGCTATCTATGGACTCTTTAGATTGCACGTCTCTTACTGTATCAATCCGTATATGACACTCATATACATAGTTCGAGATTACATCCGGCAATCCAGGATGTTAATATGTACACAAGTTTATAAAATAAATAACATAACAGAATGAATTGAACATTTCCTTTTATTTACTTCATAAATCCATTTACAAATTACATGTTTAGGGCATAAACCCCAACAATCTCCCACTTGCACTAAAGCATGTGAGGCATGTCTCGTAACCCTAGACCATCTAGGTGACCAGAAAACACTTTAGCCAGTAAGGTCTTCGTAAATGGATCAGCATGATTGTCTTGTGAGGCTATCTTGGTGACGATCACATCTCCTCTCTGCACTATCTCTCTGATGAGATGATATTTTCTCTCTATATGCTTCCCTCTCTTGTGGCATCTTGGTTTTTTGGAAATAGCCACTGCACCACTGTTATCACAATAAAGTGTGATAGGCTTATCTAGGTCTGGAACAACTTCTAGATCACTCAAGAACTTACGGAGCCAAACAACCTCTTTAGCAGCTACATATTCAGCTTCTATAGTGGAGTCAGCAATGCAAGATTGCTTGATACTTCTCCACATAATGGCTCCACCACCCAGGGTGAATACTGATCCAGAAGTGGATTTTCTAAAATCCCTGTCTGACTAAAAATCAGAATCCGTGTATCCTAACGGGATCAAATCTTGTCCGAAATACACTAGCATATAATTTCTCGTTCTACGAAGATACTTGAGAATAGTCTTGACAGCAAACCAATAATCCAATTCTGGGTTGGACTGGTATCTGATGACTACTCCCACTGCATAGCAGATGTCCGGTCTCGTGCATAACATGGCATACATGAGACTACCTAATGTTGATGCATAGGGAACACGTCTCATATCCTCAACTTCTTGAGGTGTCTTAGGACACTGTTCCTTAGACAAGTGAACTCCATGTCTGGAAGGTAAATTACCTTTCTTGGAGTTTTGCATCGAAAATCGTACAAGAATCTTGTCGATATATGATGCCTGAAACAGTGCTATAAGTTTGTTCTTACGATCCCTTATAAGTTGGATCCCTAGAACGTAACTTGCCTCTCCTAAATCTTTCATTTGGAATTGGATAGCCAGCCAACCCTTTACATCAGACAGCACTCCCACATCATTCCCAATGAGTAGGATATCATCTACGTATAGGACCAAGAAAACTACTTTTTTATCAATGATGCGCTTGTAGACAGAAGGCTCATCGACGTTTTGCTCGAAGCCATAGGTTTTGATCATATCATCAAACCTAATGTTCCAGGATCTAGATGCTTGCTTAAGTCCATAGATGGACCTTTTCAGCTTGCAAACCTTTTGCTCTTGATCTGGAGACACGAATCCCTCTGATTGCTTCATATAGATGCTTTCATCAAGATTGCCATTCAAGAATGCAGTCTTGACATCCATTTGCCAAATTTCAAAATCGAAATAGGCAGCAATGGATAAGAGAATCCTAATAGACTTAAACATGGCTACTGGCGAGAAGGTCTCTTTATAATCGACCCCCTCTTTCTGAGTATAACCCTTGGCCACTAGCATTGCCTTGAAGGTCTCTACCTTTCCATCTACTCCTCTCTTTCTCTTGTAGATCCACTTACACCCTATGGGTTTTACCCCATCCGGTAAGTCTACAAGATCCCAGACTGAGTTAGAGTACATGAACTCCATCTCGAGATTCATGGCTTTAAGCCATTCCTCTTTATCAGGATCTTCCATTGCATTCTTAAATGTCAATGGATCATCCACACTATTAGCAGAGACAACACCTTATCCCTCACCTATAGCTAAATAGCTTTCAAGTTGTCTCAGAACCCTCTCACTACGTCTAGGTGGTAGTGTATCCTGATCATGAACCATCTGACTCTCAGATGTTTATGGATCAATAACTCTTGTTGATGAAGTACTAGTCTCACCAGACTCCAACTCATTTAATACAATCTTGGAATGAGGTTTATGGTCACTAATGTAATTGTCCTCAAGAAACGTTGCATTTATCGATACAAATACTTTGTTATCTTCGGGACTATAGAAGTTTCCACCTCTGGTCTCCTTTGAGTATCCTACAAACAGGTAGACAACAGACTTAAAGTCTAGCTTTCCAGTTCTGTTCTTCAGCACGTGTGCTGGACACCCCCATATGTGAAAATGTCGTAAACTAGCTTTACAACCATTCCATAACTCTAGGGGAGCCTTAGGAACAGATTTGGATGACACTACATTCAAAATGTATGCCGTTGTTTGTAACGGATATCCCCGGAAGAAATTTGGTAATGATGAGAAACTAATCATAGATCTCACCATTTCTATTAGTGTTCTATTCCTCCTCTCCGCTACACCATTTTGCTGAGGTGTACCGGGAGCTGTGAGTTGGGAAACTATCCCATGCTCGACCATGAAGTCTTCAAACTCTTGGTCAAAGTACTTACCTCCACAATCCGATCGTAGTGATTTGATAGTCTTACCTAATTGATTCTCAACTTCAGCTCAGAATTCTTTAAACTTTTCAAATGTTTCCGACTGTCGTTGCATCAGGTAGACGTATCCGTATCTTGAGTAGTCATCTATAAAAATGACATAATACTCATAACCACCCCAAGCTTTAACATTCATCGGTCCGCAGACTTCTGTATGTATAAGCTCTAGCGGTTCTTTAGATCTAAGCCCTTTTCCAGTAAAAGGTCTCTTAGTCATCTTACCTTCCAGACAAGATTCGCAGACAGGTAAAGTGCCAACCTTTAACTCACTTAAATGTCCGCTTTTTACTAATCTGTATATCTGGTCAATGTTGATATGACCAAGCCTTAGATGCCAGAGATACGTGTCATTATCTGGAGAAATCTTATGTCATTTAGTTTTTGGTTTTTCAACCCTAAACATTTCGGTGTTGAGCAGTGTAGTATGTATTAACGGTCTTAACACATACAAATTGTTTTCACTAATTCCTGAACAAATATTCAGACCATTCTTTCCTATAATAACATACTTATTATTAAAAGAAACAGAATATTTTTGTTCTAACAACTTAGAAACGGAAATCAAATTCCGTGTAAATCCAGGAATATAAAAAACATTACTTAATAATAAAAAACTATTATTATTACAAAATTGCAATCGTATTGCTCCCACTGCTTTGGCCGATACGACATCCCTCGACCCCACACGCATTGAGAAGGCTCCCTCGTCTGGCTGTGTCCAAGAATCAATCTACTGCAAAAAAGAACAAACATGATTAGTGGCCTCTGAATAACCTATCCAGGGTGAAGAATCATCTTCCACTAAACAAGATTCAAGAACAAGTAAATCATATTTACCTTTCATCTTTTTCTTCTTGGCTACCTCCTCCAGATACTGAGGACAGTTCCTCTTCCAGTGCTCGGCCATGTTAAAATGGAAACATCTTCCTTTTTCTTGGTCAGTGGAGGTGCCCTTCTTTTTGCTTTGGGCTTTCTTGGGTTAAGGCTTTCCTTTTACCTTCCCAGCGGACCTATTTCCTCTTCATATTATTAGAGGAAGATGGTTCAGCAACATTTGCCTCACCGGTCTTGCCTTTGTTGTCCTTAATCAAGGACTCAAAGGTAGCGAGCTCATTGAGCAACTATGTAAGACTGAACTTTAACTTGTTCATCACGTAATTGCTTTTAAACTAATCGAAACTCTTCGAAAGAGTCGTCAGTATGATGCTCACCTGACTGGGTTCGTCAATGGCCCCGCAATTGACTTCTGCCATGTTGAAGTAGGACATCATGCTCGGGACATGTTCCCGAACTGACGTTCCTTCCTTCATGCGAGTGAGCATAGCGGAACGAACAGCTTCATGTCGCTTTTGCTCGGAGGGCTGCCCCGAACATAGCTTGCAATGACTCCATGATTTTGAATGCTGAAGTCATTGCTTCGTGCTTTGTGACAATCACGTCTGTCATAGATGCCAACAGATATGTTAGAGCCTTCTCATCAGATGAGACCCATCGCTGGTATGCCTAACGAACAGTTCGTGTGGCATTGGCAGTAGGCACTAGAGGACATTCCTCCGTAAGCACAAATTTGAGGTCTTTGGTGACCAAAATTGCATTAATATTAAGTTTCCACTTTGTGTAGTTATCACCAGTTAATTTGTCGTTTGCAAGAATTTGAAGTAATGCAGAAGACATTGCTGAAATAAATAAAACATTCATTCAGTCATTTATTTAAAACAAGTGCGAGTGCTTTGGTATAAATTTAAACATGATGCATGAACATGTTTAACGAACTAGAACTACCCACAAAATAGTTACTATACCACGACAATCCAACATACCACAAAAAAGTGTCGCCTTAGGATCGGTCAAATCTTTGCATGTTGGATCGAGACATTCTCAATCAAATGATATTCTAGAATAACTCTTATTCCATATCACTCAACTATCGTTTATTCAGTCAGGTTTTTAATTAACAAACTTAATCAAAACCTTCGTGAGTGTAACCCACCATTTCAGATCTCATGAGCTTAACTCGAGAATTACAGCCTTAGGGTCGGTCAATCCCGAAATACCCTCAAAAATCCTATCCGTTAGGAAGTCAACCTTGGTATTGACCTTTGTGAAAACCCTCCTTGGGGAGGACGAAAGTAAAGCCGTCAAGAGGCCCCACTCGGATCTCACGGTGTTGAACTAATGATGGAGACCGCGGGATATATATGTCATATATCCCTCTCCCACTCACTATTTTAAAAATAGGGTTTTCTATTATCCGTTAATGCACCTAGACTCTACAGGATCAAACGGCTAACTTTAATCAAGTTATCTAGTGCATTAACCAATTCATTATTAGAAACAATTTATAATTAACTAATAAATTATTAATGATTTTTAACAATTAAAAATCTAATCTATTAGTGAATAATCCAAGTCTTTGTAAACTATTTACTAAGCTCAGATTATTATGAAAATGTTTACCAAGTTTTAACTATTAAAACTCTAACACAATTTTCGGTTCATTTATAATTAGGCAATTAATCAAATTAATCATAATTACTATAAATGACCCTATTAATCTAACTTATTAAACTCTTTAATAACTAGATTGATATTAATGAGAATTAACAAGTTTTTTAACAATTAAAAAACTAATCCCATTTTCATAGCCAATTTATGTATTTATCCATTATAATCACATTAAAAAATACATAAAATATAGGCTATGATGCATGTATGACATATCAAATATATTTGTGTAGGCAATTCTAATCTAAATGACATACGTATGCATGACAATGCTTTTTATCATCACATAATACAAAGCATACATGAATTGACCGAGTACTGTGGATTATTTAACCTAAAAAAAATTGGAATCTAAAATTACAAAAATCCCCCCAAGGCATTCCTTGGTCTTCTTGTAATTTCCAAGTCTTCCAGTCTCTTCAGGTCACCTCGATTCATCTCATGAATCGTTCTTCACGATTGTCCAGGTCTTCAACATAGGTTACATTTTTTTTACAATCCAATAATAGTTAATATATATATATAATAAAAAAAATTATACAACCCGTAAACCCTAAATCCACAGTACCATATAATTAACGATCAATCATGTTTTTGTAAATTAAAAAAATAATATACATACAAAAACATCATACAGTCAATTTAAATCGTGCCTACACAATCATACAGACAGGAGCATCGAAAACAATTTCCTGTTCCGAAAATAAAACCAACCTCTGATACCAATTGTTGGAACCAAATTCACCGGTCGCGCAGCGGAAACGGGTTTTTAAAATTTTTTATACAGATCGTAATCTGTATCTGGGACCAGTGAACTTTTGATCGTAATTATTTTCGGAACAAATACATATAAAAATTATTACACTAATATGTAAATACATGAAATTGTAATCAATAAAAAATAGAACCATATCAACGTCTGGAGGCTCCTTCACTTTTCGATTTGCTCCTGGTATGTACCACTGATCTTCCTATCTATTCCCGGGATTGGTAACTGCGTGTGGGCACGTCACGGTTCTCAGGAACTTAGGAAGGAAGGTGTAGAAGAGAAAAGAATAAGAAACTATTTTTTTATATTAATGAACAACACTTGTACATAAAACCTTTTCTCTCTTTGTGGTGTTTGTTCATGCACACACTTGTACAAAATAACTCACAAAAAAAAACTTTCACAGTGCTGTTATTATTATTATTATTTTTTATCACGCACCAATTAATGCCTTTGAACAAAAAACAACAACTAAACCCTTTCTTTTTATTCTTTTGTCAAATATATATATATAAGTACGTTGTTGTGCGTGAAACGCACATCAATTTTTTTTTTTTTTTTTTAAATTTAAAAAAATATATCTTATATATAATATTTAAAAATTTGATCAAATCTATATTTGATTTTTAAAAACTTTCAAATAAAAAATATCTCATATTTTTAATTTGATTTTAATTTTAAATTCAAACTATTTAAATTCAAAAATAAATTATTTAATAAAATAAAATAATCACATTATCTTATTTTATTCAAAAATAAATTTCAACATACACCCTCCATTTAGTGATTAATAACATAATTAAATAATCTCATTATTTAAGTTATTTAATCACCATTATCCATTAATTAAATAATCTCATTATTCAATTAATTTCCGAATAAATACGTGTCACTTTTGTAACATAATCAACCGGACAATCCAATTAATTAACCGTGACCCTTGTTACCTAAATCGATCGGGCTAACAAGGGGATCTAATGGACCTACAATATTTTGAACTCCAATAATCCTCAGAATCATTAATTAAACTCTTTAACTAATATTCATTGATTATTAACTCCGGTGTTATTCCACTAAAAACCCGAAGCTGCACTCTCTCAACTGTATACGTTTTTACACAGACCGATACAACTCGATGTCCATCGATATAGCTATTACATAGGGTGTGATCCTCCATAATAGTTCATAATTAGAGCTAGGTCATAATATCCGTTATACCCCTCTAATTACATATATCTTTTAAGTACCATTGATTCTCTAATGGACAATAAATCCTACTTCCTCACGGAATTAGGAAAACGCTCATATTGTCCAAGCCCCTGAATCAACCCTTAAGGGAACTACCATCTACTTCTCACAAGAAGGAGTGGATTTCACTATTGTGTACAAACCTTCCCAGCCACAAGCCAAACCGTAATCCTAACATAAGGAGTATATTGATCAGGAAATACATCTGACCTCACCCATGGTATATCAAAGACCACGATCTAACCTGAAGGAGTCGATAAGACACTTAGGATTAAGATCACCCATATATAGTCATCATTAGTTGATATATATGAATCTCATCGGTAAACGGATCTTTGTGTGAGATTCATATAGATCATGACCCAGTCCTATATGATCACATCATACAAGGTGCCTCCATTCCCATATCTCATATGAATGATTCGGGATAGAATCACTGTATATTACGGAATGAACCACATCTATAGATTAACCACAATTAACGTACCCAGCTTTATTTGCTATCTATGGATTCTTTAGATTGCATGTCTCTTACTGTATCTATCCGTATATGACACTTATATACACAGTTCGAGATTATATCCGGCAATCCAGAATGTTAATATGTACACAAGTTTATAAAATAAATAACATAACATAATGAATTGAACCTTTCCTTTTATTTACTTCATAAATCCTTTTACAAATTACATGCTTAGGGCATAAACCCCAACATTGAATTGGATCACAGTGAAATACTTTATCTAGAACCGTCAATGGATAAAAGTTTTCACTTGAAGACAATCGGAGAGTCTATCTCAATCTTGAGATAAATGATGGACTTAAGGTTACAAATGGTATCATTTGAGCTATCAATGAGTATGATTATATAGCATAGTCTATCCTCGATAGTTTGGTGGTATTCATTTGTTAATCGATATAGGACTTCATTTATAGATATGTACATCGTGGCGCCATTTTTTAAATGAGAGTCGAATATCATCATATGAATGTTTTGAGGTATTGGATATTAAATCTTAACGTTAAGTTTTCAATAGTGTCTATTGAAATATGGTCTCTGGACAAGTCAAAATAACCAATTTCAAAATGTGGTCATATGAGTAAATATGGTAACTTGGAGAGCTATAGGCGGTCTATGAGCTCTTGACGATTACTGATATTCTTCACGAGGATACACTTTCTCCATTAAGATTGTCTAGGGTATGAATGAGGAATATTAACTTATTCTATCTTTATTTAAGAGTTCAATTTTAGTTCTTTAGTGAAATGAACTAAAATTAATAGATCGGACCTATGTGAATCATTTGTTGATTGTGATTGGGTTGTGTCTATTGGAGCTTAAATTTAGATAGCCCGCCAAGATCCCCAATCCACACGAACTTGCATGGATCACTTGATAAATTCTACCGGACCAATATAGAGGTCCATCTAGAATTGTATTGAGGCAAGTGGACTTGTTTCTTTTTGTAAGAATTTGTATAGTTCACATGTGGACTTTTTATTAAGGTCCATTGGATTTAATAAAATAAGAAAAATAATATATATACATATATATTGTTATAGGTGGCAAGGCTAATGTATAAAAGCCTAAATATATTGTTTTTAATTTTATTATTTAATTAAATGGAAATTAATTAATTTGTTGATTAATTGATTATTTAATTAAAAGTCGAAATCTTTTTCCTAGTAGGAGATGGTCTCCTAATACTATACTATTGTTGGTAGTATAATTAATATTAAAGATTATCTTTGATAAGTAAATAATTAATATGAATTATTTATCTAGTCAAATTAGGAAATCTTAAATATGGTTACAAATACTCTAATGAGTTGGATTAGGAGTCTTGGTATAGAGTAGAATTCTTCTTTGAAAGGGATTCTTAACTACCAAGTAAATCCACCAAAGGAAAGGATTCTTGCCAACCATGTAAATCATTCTTAAGAGAGGATTTATGATCCTATATACACCACCTCATAATTTTCGGCCAGCCCTATGATTTTATGAGTAAAATTTCAGGCAAGCAAGGTGATTTTCTAAGAGAGAATTCGACCAAGCAAGAGAAAATTTTGAGGGAGAAAAATTTAGGTTTTTGCTCTAGACAAAATTCGGCCAACTCATAAATAAAGGGTGTAGAATTCGGCCAAAGAGAAGAGAAAAAAGGTAACGTTTTTGTTTTTGATAGTACATTAGTATCCTTTACATCAAAAGGGTTTTGTGTACAAAATCAAATCGGGTTCACGTGCGAGTTTCAATCAATTAGATTGATAATTCACAAGTGATCGGATGTTCTTGGATTTTTCTCTTGGAAGATAATTGTAACTAACAAAGAAAAAGATTTTGTTTGTTTCCACCCTCAGGTATTATATTTAATGAAAGGGAGCTCACACTCCTAGGTGATTCACGTTTGTGATTGGATTGGAAGATCTTACGGATTCAATTCGACGCTTGTTCAATCGTTACAAGAAAAAAGTTCGAGCATGATGTCCTAAGCATGATGTCAATGGTATAGCCATTGACAAACCCAGTCAAGTAAGCATCGTACTGACGACACTTCCGAAGAGTTTAGATCAGTTTAAGAGCAACTACGGGATGAACAAGTTATAGTTTAGTCTTACATAGTTGCTCAATGAGCTTGCTACCTTTAAGTCCTTGATTAAGGATAACAAGGGTAAGACCGGTGAGACAAATGTTGTCGAACCATCTTTCTCCAATAATAAAAGAAGGAAGAGTTCTGCTGGGAAGGTGAAGGGTAAGCCCAAACCCAAGAAAGCCCAAGGCAAGAAGAAGTCCAAGAAAGGTAAATAGGATTTACTTGTTCTTGAGTCATGTTTAGTGGAAGATGATTCTTCACCTTGGATAGTTGATTCGGGGGGCCACTAACCATGTTTGTTCTTCTTTGCAATGGACTGATTCTTGGACACAGCTAGAGGAGGGAACCTCCTCAATGCGTGTGGGGTCAGGGGATGTCGTGTCGGCACGAGCAGTGGTTGTAATTAGATTACGTTTTTGTAATAATTATATATTGTTGGACAATGTATTTTATATTCCTGGATTTACACGGAATTGATTTCCATTTCAAAGTTGTTAGAACAAAAATATTATGTTTTTTTAATAATAAGTTTGTTATTATTGGAAAGAATGGTCTGAATATTTTTTTAGGAATTAATGAAAACAATTTGTATATGTTGAAACCGTTAATACATACTACACTACTCAACGCCAAAATGCTTAAGGTTGAAAAACCAAAAACTAAAAGACTTAAGATTTCTCCTAATAATGACAAGTATCTCTAGCATCTAAGGCTTGGTCATATCAATCTTGACCGGATAGACAGACTAGTAAAAACCGGACCTTTAAGTGATTTAAAGGTTGGCACCTAACATATCTGCGAATCTTATCTGAAAGGTAAGATGACTAAGAGACCTTTTACTGGAAAAGGGCTTAGAGCTAAAAAATCGCTAGAGCTTATACATACAGATGTCTACAGACCAATGAATGTTAAAGATAAGGGTGGTTATGAGTATTATGTCACCTTTATAGATGACTACTCAAGATACATATATGTCTACCTAATGCAACAGAAGTTGGAAACATTTGAAAAGTTCAATGAATTTCGAGCTGAAGTTGAGAAATAATTAGGTAGGACTGTCAAGTCCTACGATCAGACCGTGGAGGTGAGTACCTTGACCAAGAGTTTAAAGACTTCATGGTCGAGCATGGGATAGTTTCCCAACTCACAGCTCATGGTACACCTCAGCAAAATGGTGTACCGGAGAGGAGAAATAGAACCCTAATCGAAATGATGAGATCTATGATTAGTTTCTCATCATTACCAAATTTCTTCTGGGATATGAGTTACAAACAATGACATACATTTTGAATGTAGTGCTATCTAAATCTGTTCCTAAGACTCCCCTAGAGTTGTGGAACGGTCGTAAAGCTAGTTTACGATATTTCCGCATATGGGGGTGTCTAGCACACGTGTTGAAGAACAAAAGTGGAAAGCTAGACTCCAAATCTGTGATTGCCTATTTTTAGGATACTATAAGGAGATTAGAGGTGGACATTTCTATAGTCCCGAAGATAACAAAGTATTTGTATCGACAAATGCAACATTTCTTGAGGACAATTATATTATTAACCATAAACCTCATTCTAAGATTGCATTAAATGAGTTGGAGTCCGATAAGACTAGTGCTTTATCAACAAGAGTTGTTGATCCACAAACATCTGAGAGTCAGATGATTCCTGATCAGGATACACTACCACCTAGAAGTAGTAAAAGGGTTTTGAGACAACCTAAACGCTATTTAGGTATATGTGAGGGACAAAATGTTGTCTCTGCTGATAGTGTGGATGATCCATTGACATTTAAGAATGCAATGGAAGATCCTAATAAAGAGGAGTGACTTAAACACATGAATCTCAATATGGAGTCCATGAACTCTATTGATGTCGATTTCTTGATGTGTGAGAAAGTCAACAAGATTGGATTTTAGATGTGATCTCAAAGAGAAAGAGAAGGAGAATGTAATTGGACACAAGTTTTAGTGGTAAAACTCCGGTGATCTGAGAAACGTCCATGGGTGGTTGAACAAACAACCGAGCCAAAATCCACTATTGAAATAAATATTTACAACTCTCGATCTCTCTTTTTTCTCTCTGTATTCTTCTATATCTTCTCATGACGAGATTATGAGTCTATTTATATGTGAATAGAACCCTAATCCTTTTTGTACAAGTAATGAAAGATTTTTTGTATTTAATTATGATTGGTTATTTGTTCGGAGTAGTCTGTCTTCTTTCCTATTTCGTAGATTTGTATAGAGATTGAATGGGACTCTAGTGATATAGTCCAATTAGGACTTATTTCCTTACAAATGCGTAGTCTTTTTGAAGAAATAAAATTGTTGCCTGATTTGGAACCTTTTTTCTATTTGGTATTCTATTCTTCTTAGAATTCTTCTTTGAGACGGATATCTTTACGTATTTTAACATGATTCTTGGTTCGTACGCGAGTTATGTGCTGGGCTTCTTTATTCGAGTTTCTTCATATTTGTCCCGAGTAAAAGAAGACGTGATCTGATCCCGAATGACATCATTTGATCTAGAGTAGAACATGACGTTAGCTGATCCCGAGTGACGTCAACTGATCCCGAGTAGGTTTTGCTCAATACTTGTTTTTATACTTACTCGGGTTCCTCTTCTTTGGTGATATCTTGCGGGATATTTTCTGAATGCCTATTCGGATGTCCACCTGACAATTTTATCATCTTTGTCGATAATGTGTACATCTGATAAAATTTACATATGACAACACCCTCTTAAAATATTTTTACCGAACATGAATTTGTTCCAGGTGAAAGTATTTCAATCAACCATTCATCTTTTACGTCTCGTTTATGCTAGAGTTAACGTCTCGTCATAATAATGTGTCTTAATGGTGACCATGTAAATTCAATTTGCCTCCACACGTGAATTCTCAATGATTGTGACATTTTGGAGTCATGACGGTGTTAGTCAATTCTTCTTTTAACACGTGCATTCTACTGCTCCATTTCTCATTACCATTTATGAGAAACGACCTACGCGTCTCTTAGTGCGCTACCAATGTCATCAAATCTATCTTTGATTTTTCCCGCCTCTTGAGATCCTAGGGTTTTGTGCTATTGTCCCTTTAAATGCTCCACTGAACGGAGTTGCCCAGGTTTATTCTTAGAGACTCAAACCAGAAATTTTCCAACCCATATTTCTTTGCACAGAAAATCTCTATTCTCCATTGAATTCATCTTCCTGTCGTCATCTTTTTACTATAGCTCTCGAAGCGCTTGATCGTGGAGATTTTCAACTGGTTTCTTACGCTCGTAGATTATTAGGGAAAATCCCCTCTGATGAACCTCCTTTTTTAGATGTTGACGTTTCTGGGCTTTGCCCTGACGCCCGTTTTAGTTCTGAATCTAGTTCTAAATCATCTAGTTCTGAATCTATCGTTTCTGATCACAGGGTACCTTTTCGATCGAGGATAAGGAAACATCAAAGTAAAAGTGAGGTTCATAAGCACAACTCGGGCAGCATTCGAATCAGGGAACAAATTATTGATGAGAAGGACGTTGAAGAGGAGTTTAGAAAATCTCTTCTCTCTTTTTCTGTCGATCGCCTGAGTGGGTATGATGCCAAGCTGAATGTGGTCAGCGAATATGAGATCAGAAAGTATCGTGCTCAATTCGACTTGGATGACTCAGTTACACTGTCTCCTATCGGTGATAGAGTCGCATGGAACCCTCCCCCAGGCATGGTGGCAATTTATGGGTCTATGCTTTGTTGTGGTGTCACTCTTCCTTTTCAGCCGTTTATTGCCTGGTTTCTGGCTGAAGCATGGATCGCTCCAGCCCAACTTGCCCCTGAACAGCTATAAGATCTTGATATACATGTGGCATATATAGAGCCGGATGAATCTATCGCCGTCTTCCCCGAGTTAAATCAGGCATTTCTACGCACTAAGGCAATCTGGTCGGACAATGACATATTTTCTCATGTCTAATCGGCTAGATTGATGGGTCCCCGAGGGAACAAAAGTGAATCGGGGAGTTGACACATCCGATGATGCCAAAAAGATAGACTTTGTATGGGGATTCCCTTCATCCAACAAATACTGGAAAAACAGTTGGTTTTTTGCCGGAGGAAACCTTGGACTTCAAGTTACTCTTTCGGCCGAGGAGAATCGGATGGTGCTAAAGGTTCCCCATTTTTTCTGTTCTCCTGATGTATTGAACAAGAAAAAACTTGAATTTTGAGATACTGAGCTGACTAGACTTGCTCGGGCTGCAGTTCGCACTTTGAAAAAAATGAGCAGGTCTTATCTTTTCAATGAGAAGAAGAAGAAGATGATAGATATTGGCTTCTTTAGCCAGATTTCAGACTACCGCAGGCGATGTAAATGATCTTTCTACCCCCCTCTTTTTTTAATGTTGCTTTTTATATTCTGATTTGATTCTCACTTTTTTAAGTGTATGACTCGGACATCGTCTTGCGACATCCAAGCTCGCCAGGTGAAATCAATCCTTTATGCGAGACAAAAAGAAGCTTCTCTTCAAAGCAAAGAAGGCATTGCCCTGCCTGAGTCAGATGAGGACCCTAATGAGGTTGATGAGCAGATCCCTGAATATGTCCCAGAAGAAGTCATCTGGCCGACCGTAGGGGAATCTAGTGGTCCGAATGGCCCAACTTACTGCACTCAGAAATTACCTGAAGACGGGGGGAGGTAAAGTGATGGTCTTGGTGAAGGGCCCGGTGAGTCGAGCTCCCTGGTTGAAGTTCCTACCGAACGGTTGAGCGCTGGGGATGGAGATAAAACCTCTGATGGGCAAATAAATATAGATCCTGACTTTTTTGAGTCCTTTCAGGATGATGATCAGGAAGACCCTTCAGTTGATCTCAACTTCCACCGTACTCGGGTTGAGAAAAAAAAAAGCGACTGATTCTCCTGCTCGTCCTCATAAGGTTCCTCAGATAGTTTCATTCATTAACTCAAGTGATGAGAATACCGAGGTCGAGATTCCCCCGAACGTTCATATTGAAGCATCAGCAGGAGCGGAAACTTCTGACCCGAACAAGGGCTCCTTCCCTCCCGAGGTTGAAGATGTAAGGGTTGAATCATTGGGAGGTCCTTCCTATCCTTCTCCCCAGGATATGCTTAAGGTGATATCATCTGGTCGGGCTTTCATCGGGGATGATCACTGGAGCCATTTCAAGAAAGCTTCTTTAACGAGCCGTCTTCAGAATTTTTTCAACGGCGCGTCTTATGTAAGTTTTATTCCCAACTCTTTTTTTGTCTTAAATTTTTTTAATTTAATTTCCTTATAGATGGTGGCCGAGTTTGCTGAGCTGGTTCAGATGCAACAACATCAAGCCGATCGAATAAGGCATCTTGAAGCTTAGCTGAAAGAGAGTGAGGATAGCCGTGCTCCGGTTGAATCGGCTTATCAAAAGGAGGTGGGCTCTGCCCAGGTTTGGAAAAGCAAGTGGAGGTCGAGGAAAGAGCTTCTTAGGCAGAGGAGAAGGTTATGTCGTTTCAAAACTTATTGTCTTCTGCCCAGAAATCGATGCTCAAAGCCGAACAGGAAGCGGAGCAGTCCAAATCGTCCTATAAGCAGAAGATCGAAGACTTGGAACACCAAGCTTTGAAGGTCGAGTCCCTATCTAAAGAGGCCAGGCTAGAACTTGAAGTCTAGGGGATTGATCGTTTTAAAAGATCCCCTACTTATGACGTCCTTCTCCTTCGGGAATTTCAACGAGGGTTATTTTCAGCAGGCGAGTTTTTTAAGGTTAAGAGTCGGGCAACTCAAAAAGCCCGAACCAACTGGGAGCTGTGGATCAAGAACCACGTGGACCGGTCCCTATAATCTCTTCGGACTCAGCTAAAAGAGTGGAGAGCGTATTGCCGCAGTCGAGGAAAAGAGCCTCATCCTATGCATTTGGAGGTTCCATCAGAGCACTCTCTCCAAACCTTTTATGCCAGTCAGGAACCTGGAGTAGAAGGTTTGGTGTTTGATGTTGGCCCGATCCTTAGAGAAGATTACTGCGAATGGATGGATGATTCGGTCCACACAATTACTTGGCCTTCAAATGAAAGTCTCCTCCGTGAGTACGAAATGGTGTCTGACCCGAGCATCGGTAAGAGTTCCAAATCCTCCTCCCAGCCTTAAGTCATCTTTGTAAAGCTTCACCTTTGTAAAGATTTTTATCAATGAAATTTCATGTTAATTGTAACTCAGAAAATCAAGTGATTTAATCCAACTCATTGCCAAAGAAATTTCACCGAGTACCGAATATTTTATAACTTGGTTTTATTATTTGGAGTCGTTTCTAATGCCGAGTATCTTATTAAACTGGCTAACGCGATCTCTGCCAAGTATCTTATTGAACTGGCTAATGCAATCTGTGTGCCAAGTATCTTATTAAACTGGCTAATATTAACCGAGTCATCTTGAAACAAGCGAGTAGATTTACTCGTATTTCATACTCGGGTTATTTCCCAAACATTACATCAAGGCTTATCATGTTCATATGTTCAGGTTCTCACACATTACCAAGGACGTCTCCCCAGTTTTGTCTGTGCAAAGGTTTACCGAATCGTTAAGCTTTTAGAACTGCTTAACACAGCTGGACATTTCACAGAAATTTTTCCTTACAACGTCCCGAGCCGTTCTCCATAATCTGGTGCATCGGGTTTTCCTTTTTGCTAAGGTCGACTGGCCTTGCTCGGCTGGCGTGCTCCTTTGAGCTTCTCCGCCCATTCGAGAATTAATGGTCCCGAGTATTCTATTTGCATGTTCTTATTATCATGTTCGTCTCTCATATGTTCTTATTATCATATGCTTTATATTTCAAAATTTTCGATTTTGACTTTTATTTATTAACTGCAAAACCAATAATGATTTTAAATTCCAAAGCTAATAATTGACCTGACTAAAATTGTCCTAACTAAAAAGGAAACAAAATTTTAAGGATAGAAAATCTTCAAATATTGGGCGTTGCACGGTCGGAGTAAAACCCCTCCATCTTGTTGTGCAATCCAATATGCTTCATGGCCAGCTACTTCTTCAATTTTGTACGGGCCTTCCCACTTGCAGCCAAGGAACCTGCAGCTTTGTTTTTTGTATTCAACGACACCTTTGTGAGTACCAGGTCTCCTAGTTGGAATTTCCTGACTCGAACGTGAGAATTGTAGTGGTGAGCTACTCTTTGTTGATATGTCATATTTCATATTCGGGACTTCTCCCTTTTCTCTTCCAACTCATCTAGACTTTGTAATAGCATATCAACATTCTGATCCTCATCATATAGTCTGACCCTGGGTGATGTATATGAGGTTTCTTTAGGGATAACAACTTCTGTTCCACACGCTAAAGTGAACGGGGTCTCTCATGTTGAAGTTCTTGCTGTCGTTCGATATGCCCACAGCACCTCGGGGAATTTTTCCACCCAGCTTCCTTTCTTGGCATCTAGCTTCGCTTTGAGTGTATGCTTGATGATTTTGTTTATTGCTTCAGCTTATCCATTTGTTTGAGGGTGGGCAGGTGTAGCGTAGTAATTGGCAATTTGGTACTCTTTATACAACTGTCTGAATTTCAGATTATCGGACTGGGTGTCGTTGTCAGTGATGATAGTGTTTGGGACTCCTAACCTGTAGAGTATATTTTTCTTCACAAAAATTATGGTATTTTCTTCTGTGATATGCACTAAGGCTTCAGCTTCTGCCCACTTCGAGAAATAGTCAACGGCTACTATTGCATGCTTCGCTCCACCCCTTATCCCTACTGGCATTGGGCCAATTAAATTCAAGCCTCACATGGCAAATGGCCATGGGGACGTAAGGTTTCTAAGTTGTTCGGGGGGTTATCGGATATCGTTAGCAATCCTTTGGCATGTATTGCAGCTTTCCGAACATCGTTGTGCATCCGAGAATAAGGTGGAAAAATAATAACCTTGCCTAAGTACCTTGTGTGCTAAAACTTTTCCCCCAGTATGGTTTCCACATACTTCACTTTGGATTTCCTATAGTATCTAATATACATCTTCCTCTGATATAAATCTTTGGAGTGCTTGGGAAAACCCCCTTCTGTACAGTTCTCCTCCGATTAATATGTATCTTGTCGACCGATACCTGATACGTTTGGCTTATAGGGGATCTTCCAGGAGTACGCCTTCTTTCAGGAACCTTTTTAGCTGAGTCATCCAACCGTCTGTCGGTGTTCGGATTTTTGAGATTTCAAAGTTTTTTGGCTCAACTGTGCTCGGTTTGAGGAAATGTGAGACCGAAATAGTTTTTAGCCTGATTGTGATTGTTGCTGATGCTAGCTGGGACAAGGCATCTGCCTTTTCATTCTCCTCCCTAAGGATCTGGGCAATCTTATATTCTTTGAATTTCTGAATGAGCTATTTTTCTATGTTACGATAAGCTATCATGCCTTCATCTCTGGCTTGGTATTCGTCCAGGACTTGGTTGACGACTATCTGTGAGTCACTGAATATCTCGACCTCATCTGCTCTAAGGCTATGCAGACTCTGAGTCCAGCTAGTAGCCTCGTAGTCGGCTTGATTATTCGTTGCTTTGAAGTCGAATCTTATGGCACACTCGACATCATCTCCTTCAAGGGTGTATATTATGATCTCTGCCCTGCTGCGGTGAGTGTTAAAAGAGCCATCGACATATAATTTCCATGAGAAACTTTTGCCCAACATCTTTTTTGCTTCCAAGTTTGGTTCTGTGAACTCTGCTATAAAATCTGTCACTGTTTGGCCTTTGAGAGATGTCTTGGGGACGTACTGAATATCGAATTCACTTAGCTCGATTGCCCATTTGGTTAGTCTTCCTGAAATTTCTGGCTTCTATAAAATTTACTTAAGTCGGCAATCGGTGAGGACCTGGATTGCATGAGCCTGAAAATATAGCCTTAGTTTTCTTGCTGCCAAAACCAATGTTAGGGTAATTTTTTCTGCCTGTGAATACCTGGTTTCAGCTGGAAGAAGTGCCTTGCTGATATAGTACACCGGCCTCTGTACTCCATCCTCTGTTCTGACTAGAACTGAACTTACTGCTAATTCTGTAATTGATAAGTACAGGTGGAGTATCTCACCCATTTTTGGTTTCGAAAGGATGAGAGTTTACCCTAGGTACTCTTTGATTTTTAAGAACGCCTACTTGCATTCTTTGTTCCATTCGAGTCCTTTTCCTTTTTTTAATCACTTTAAAAAATAGAGCACATTTGTCTGTGGCTTTAGAGATTAATCTACCCAAGGAAGCTAAGCATCTTGTTAAGCACTGCACTTCTTTTAGCGTCCTTGGTGAGGTCATTTTTTATAAGGCTTGGATCTTTTCAGGATTTACTTTGATTCCCCTTTGGTGAACTTGGAAACCCATAAACCTTTTTGAAGGAACTCCAAATAGGCACTTGTTCGAATTCAGCTTCATTTGGTATCTCCTCAAAACGTCGAATGTCTCTCGCAGGTCTGAAGTATGTCTGTCAGCCGAGATGCTCTTGGTCAACATGTCATCTATGTAAACTTCCATGTTTCTTCCTATTTGGCGTGCGTAGATTCTATTGACCAGCCTTTGGTATGTTGCCCCTGCATTTTTTAATCCGAAGGGCATTACTATGTAACAGTATAAGCCCTGATCAGTTGTGAACGCCGTTTTTTCTTCATCGACTTTATTCATCCGGATTTGATTATATCCTGAGTAGGCATCCATGAAACTAAGTAATTCGTGGTCGGAGGTGGCATCAACCAGTTGGTCTATCCTAAGCAATGGAAAACTGTCTTTTGGGAATGCTTTATTCAAATCTGTGAAATCTACGCACATTCTCCACTGACCGTTTTTATTTTGGACGAGGACTACATTAGCTACCCATTGAGGGTATCTGATCCCTCTAATTGACCCTACAACGAGTAACTTATCCACTTCCTGATTGATTGTCTGGCTTCTTTCAAGATTGAATGACCTTCTATTTTGTATTACTGGTTTTATATTCGGGTCTACCGAGAATGGTGAGATATTATTCGGGCATCTATCCCGACCATGTCTTCATGACTCCAGGCGAACACATCTTTGTATTCTTTGAGCAGATCAGTGAGGCTTTGTTTAACTTTCTCTTCTAAATTGGCCCCAATATTAATCTTCTTATCTTGTTCATCTTCTTTCAATATTTTTTTCTTCGATTGGTTCATTTTTAGACTCTTTTGGCTCTTCCTTTGGATCAAATTAGAATGATAGTGACTCTTTGTTCTGATTCGGCTGTGTTATAGTGCATACTTGTTCACCATCGTTTTTGTCCTTGTAAACTGACAGGTTAGCTCTTTGGGCCATCTCTTGGGATCCCTTGACTACTCTGACCCCTGTTCAGTTGGGAATTTGATCATTAGGGAGTAAGTAGCTGTTACAGCCTTTGTTTTATTCAAGAATGGCCGACCTAACAACGCGTTATATGGCCAATTATCTAAGTTTACCACTACGAAATCGAGTAAAACTGTTCTCTGACAAGATGCCACTCTAATTTTTACGGGTAACTTTACTGTCCTAATAGACCTGACCTCAACTCCCCCGAATCCTTTGAGTGGGGTACGAAAAGGCTGTAAATTCTTTCGGTCCAACCTGAGTTGATCGTAGACAGCTACATTGAGAAAAGCTGCCGAACTTCCATTGTCTATTAAGATTCTCCTGACTTCCCTGTGTCCAATTCGGGCACTTATGACCAGGGCGTCATTTGGTCGAACATCGACCCCATGTGAGTCAGCTTCTGTGAATACTATTGGGTCATATCCTTCCTTTACCCTTTTCGGGTCTGGTTCGACAGAGTTGACGTCAAAGTTTTGTCTTGCCTCCACTGCTTCTCTGATTTCCTGTGTTTGCTCTCGGTTACTTCTTCCAGTTGATAGTCCCCTAAAGATCGTTTGTATTACTTCATTGGCCTCGGGCTGACCCTTTGGTTTCGACCAGAGCTATGATCGGCCCTAGTCTCTTTCTTTGTTTCTAGCCTCTCATCCCTTTTCAAGATTATATCCTGTAAGTGTCCTTCCCAAATGAGAGTCTCTATGTAATCTCTGAACTGGTAACACTTGGAAGTCTCATGGCCGGTTTCCTTGTGGAATATGCAGTATTTTGTTGTATCTCATCGGGAAAACTGAGACTATCAGCTTGCCTCTTTTACCAGACTCTTTTCTTCCAGTATGGCCAAGATTTTTTTCTTCTTTTTTTGAAAAGGGGTGTAGTTTGTGTATTTTCCTAGAAATTTCTCTGTGGTCTGGTTAATATAACGCTTGTTTCCTTTGTCCTTCTTCGGCTAATGCATATCCTCCCGCCATGTACATCGTATCCTCCCGCCATGTCCATCATATCTGCATATCTAGTTAGACGGGCCCTTCTTAAGTCAAAAGATAGTCGTCTATTCTGTAAATTGTTTATGAATGCAACAATTATTGCTTCGTCATTTGCACTGCCGATTTCTGATACAGCCTAGCCGAATCTACCTAAGTATTTCTTTAGCGACTCATCTTTCCCTTGTTTCAGCTGAGAAAGGTACGCCACTGATTTCTTTCTGTGAACGTTGCCCAAAACTTGTATTAAGAAACTTTTACTTAATTCATCAAAACTTTTGATGCTTGTTGGGGGTAATCTTCCGAACCATCTTTAGCTTGTGTCTCCTAGAGTTTGTGGAAAGTTGAGACATAATAAGGAGTCGCTATGGGCATACTAAGCCATAGCACTTTTATACCGTCTGACGTGTTCTTTAGGATCCGTATCCTTCTTGAACTGTTCCACGTGCGGCATCTTGAATCTTTATGGGAATGGGGTTCGCAGGATGTCCCTAGTTAATGAACTATCAGAATCGTCATCGGACAAGTCATTGTACCCATAACGTCTAACCAGTGTGTCCATTTGACGCCTATTGTTTTCAACTTCTCTGGCCAGGCTCTGAATTATAACGTCTCTATCTCCCACCGGATCTCCATGATGGTTAAACCACCGAGTGACTGTCATGCCTTTTTCAAGCTCCTCTTCGCTTTGTTACCGAGTCTCACGGGTTGATCCTTGCAGGCGTATGGTTCCGTGATGGCGCTTGCGATGGTGCCGATCACTAACCTCTGATGACAACCGATCCCTATATTGGTCATGCTTGCGGTGTCAGTATGGGCTATCTGATCATGGCTCTGCCTCTGACGTTGTTTCTCTTCTTTGGGTGTTTCACGTCCAACCTGATTAATTGGAATAGAGTTCCTTTCGGCTTCTGGTACATCTGGTTCTGGCCCAACTATAAACGAACAAAGCCTTGTAAATTGAGGATTAGAATGTTACGCCTCTTCTGCAGCTAGTAGATCAACTCATTCCTTCACCGCTTCCGCTACCAGCTGTTGTAGTGACTCACAGAAACGTCGTGTCAAGTCTTCGATTTTCGGAGGGATTTGTTGGATCCCCACCAGAGACGTTGGTTGGTTCTCGGTTGTGGAGAGATCTTATGAACTATTGCCAATATGAACGTTATCTGGAGATTTTTGGATATCCTCAGAACTGTTTCTGCTTCCACTTCCCACCATTACCTTTAATCAAATCGGAGGTTCACCCCCTTATTCTAGGGCCAATTGTTGACGTCGATTTCTTAATGTGTGAGAAAGTTAACAAGATTGGATTTTAGCTGTGATCTCAAAGAGAAAAAGAAGGATAATGTAATTAGACACAAGTTTTACGTGGTAAAACTCTGGTGATCGGAGAAACGTCCACGGGTGGTTGAACAAACAACCGAGCCAAAATCCACTATTGAAATAAATATTTACAACTCTCAATCTCTCTTTTTTCTCTCTGTATTCTTCTATATCTTTTCATGACGAGATTATGGGTCTATTTATATGTGCATAGAACTCTAATCCTTTTTGTACAAGTAATGAAAGATTTTTTGTATTTAATTATGATTGGTTACTTGTTTAGAGTAGTCTGTCTTCTTTCCTATTTCGGAGATTTGTATAAAGATTGAATGTGACTCTAGTGATATAGTCCAGTTAGGACTTATTTCCTTACAAATGCGTAGTCTTTTTGAAGAAATAAAATTGTTGCCTGATTTGGAACCTTTTTTCTGTTTGGTATTCTATTCTTCTTGGAATTCTTCTTTGAGGCGGATATCTTTACGTATTTTAACTTGATTCTTGGTTCGTACGGGAGTTATATGCTGGGCTTCTTTATTCGGGTTTCTTCATATTTGTCCCGAGTAGAACACGACGTCAGTTGATCCCGAATGACTTCATTTGATCTAGAGTAGAACATGACGTCAGCTGATCCCGAGTGACGTCAACTGATCCCGAGTAGGTTTTGCTCAATACTTGTTTTTATACTTACTCGGGTTCCTCTTCTTTGGTGATATCTTGCGGGATATTTTCTGAATGCCTATTCGGATGTCCACTTGGCAATTTTATCCTCTTTGTCGATGACGTGTACATCTGATAAAATTTACATATGACATACTCTAACTCAGTCTGGGATCTTGTAGACTTACCGGATGGGGTAAAACACATAGGGTATAAATGGGTCTATAAGAGAAAGAGATGAGTAGACGGGAAGGTAGAGACTTTCAAGGTAAGGCTAGTAGCCAAGGGTTATACCTAGAAAGAATGGGTCAATTATGAAGAGACCTTCTCGCCATTAGCCATGTTTAAGTCTATTAGGGTTCTCTTATCCATTGCTGCCTATTATGATTATGAAATTTGGCAGATGGACGTCAAGACTACATTCTTGAATGGAAATCTTGACGATAGCATCTGTATGATGCAACTAGAGGGATTCATGTCTCCAAATCAAGAGCAAAAGGTTTGCAAGTTGCAAAGGTCCATCTATAGACTTAAGCATGCATCTATATCTTGGAACATTAGTTTTGATGAAATGATCAAAACCTATGGCTTCGAGCGGAACGTCGATGAGCCTTATGTCTACAAGCATATCATTGATAAGAAAGTAGTTTTCTTGGTCCTATACATAGATGATATTCTACTCATTGGGAATGATGTGGGAGTGTTGTTTGATGTAAAGGGTTGACTGGCTAGCCAATTCCAAATGAAAGATTTAGGAGAGGCGAGTTATGTTCTAGGGATCCAACTTATAAAGGAATGTAAGAAAAAACTCATAGCACTGTCTCACACATCATATATCGATAAGATTATTATGCGATTTTCGATGCAGAAGTCCAAGAAAGGTAATTTACCTTTCAGGCATGGAGTTCATTTATCTAAGAAACAGTGTCCTATGACACCTCAAGAAGTTGAGGATATGAGACGTGTACCCTTTGCATTGGCAGTAGGTAGTCTCATGTATGTTATGTTATGCACGAGACCGGACATCTGCTATGCAATGGCAGTAGTTAGCAGATACTCGTCCAACCTAGGATTGGATCATTGGGTTGCTGTCAAAACTATTCTCAAGTATCTTTGAAGGCGAGAAATTATACGTTAGTGTATTCCGGACAGGATTTGATCCCGTTAGGATACACATATTCTAATTTTCAGTCAGACATAGATTCTAGGAAGTCCATGTCTGAATTAGCATTCACCCTAAGTGGTGGAGCCACTGTGTGGAGAAGTATCAAGCAATCTTACATTGTTGACTCCACCATGGAAGCCGAATATGTAGTTGCTTGTAAAGCTGCTAAAGAGGTTGTTTGGCTCCGTAAGTTCTTGAATAATCTTAAAGTTGTTCCAGATCTAGATAAGCTCATCATACTTTACTGTGATAACAGTGGTGCTATGGCTAATTCCTAAGAACCAATAAACCACAAAAGAGGGAAGCATATAGAGAGAAAGTATCATCTCATTAAAGAGATAGTGCAGAGAGGAGATGTGATCGTCACTAAGATAGCCTCAAAAGACAATCATGATGACCCATTTACGAAGACATTACCGGCTAAAGTGTTTTCGGGTCACCTAGATGGTCTGGGGTTAGGAAACATGCCTCACATGCTTTAGTGCAAGTGGGAGGTTGTTGGATTTATGAAATAAATAAAAAGAAAAGTTCAATTCATTCTTGTTGTGTTATTTATTTTATAACTTGTGCATATATAAACATCCTAGATTGCCGTATGTAATCTTGAATTGTCTATATGAGTGTCATATATGGATGGATACTGTGAGAGACGTGTAATCTAAAGAGTGCATAGATAGCAAATAAAGCTGGGTACTTTATTTGTGGTTAATCTATAGTTGTGGTCCATTCCGTAATGTACGGTGATTCTATCCTGAATCATTCATATGAGATATGGGAATGGAGACACCTTGTATGATGTGATCATATAGGACTGGCCATGATCTATATGAATCTCTCACCAAAATTCGTTTACCGATAAGACTCATATATATAAACTAAAAATGGCTATATGTGGGTGATCTTAATCCTGAGTGTCTTATCGACTCCTTGAGGTTAGATCGTGGTCTTTGATATACCATGGGTAAGGTCGGATGCAGTTCCCGATCAATATGCTCCGTATGTTGGAATTGAGGTTTGGCTTGTGGCTGAGAAGGTTTGGCTTGTGGCTGAGAAGGTTTGTACACAATAGTGGAATCCACTCCTTCTTGTGAGAAGTAGATGGTAGTTCCCTTAAGGATTGATTCAAGGTTTGGACAATATGAGCGCTCTTCTAATTCCGTGAGGAAATATGATTTATTGTCCATTAGAGAATCAATGGTACTTAAAGGATATATGTAATTAGAAGGGTATAACGGACATTATGACCCAGCTCTAATTATGAACTATTGTGGAGGATCACACCATATATAATAGCTATATCGATGGACACCGAGTTGTATCGGTCTATATAAAAGCGTCTGCATTTGAGAGAGTGTAGCTTTGAAATTTTGTGGAATATCACCGGAGTTAATAATCAATGAATAGTGATTAAAGAGTTTAATTAATGATTCCGATGATTATTGGAGCTCAAAATATTGTGGGTCCATTAGGTCCCCTTGCTAGCCCGATCGATTTAGGTAACAAGGGTGGTCATAGTTAATTATTTAGATTGTCCAATTAATTGTATTACGAAAGTGACACGTATTTATTCGGGAATTAATTGAATAATGAGATTATTTAATTAATAAATAATGGTGATTAAATAAATTAAATAATAAGATTATTTAATTATGTTATTAATCACTAAATGTAGGGTGTTTGTTGATATTAGTTTTTGAATAAAATAAGATAATGTGATTATTTTATTTTATTAAATATTTAATTTTTGAATTTGAATAGTTTAAATTCAAAATAGATGGTATCTTTTAATAAAAATAAAATAAGATTTTGTTTTAAATAAAAATATATTATGAGGTTTTTTAAAGAAGAAATATATATTTGATATATATATTCTTTGAAAACCGACCTAAACAGGATATCGATTAAAATGAATATATATATATATATATTCTTTAAAAGAAAAGGAAAAAGGTCATTTTTTTTAGGTTTCAAAAAATATATATTTGAATCATTGCATGTATGCGTGATGATTTTTTTTTTAAAAAAAAGCATCAGTTTTTTTTTAAAGAACAAGCAAGTGTGCGTGTATAAAAAAAAACTTGTATTTTGGCATGTGCAATCGTGCATTTTGAAACAAAAAGAAAAAAATATATAATATTTTTCTTAACAACTATAATGGTTATAAATTGTTTTCACTTAGAAGAAAGAGTTTCTTCAAGTCGTTTCTCTATATTCTCCATTTAAGTTCCTAAGACAGTGACGCACCCACATGCATTTACCAATCCCAGGATATAGTGAGGAAGATCGAGTGGTTCAGACAAGAGCAAATCGTAAAGTGAAGGAGTCTCCAAACGTTAGTAATAATTTTTTTCATCTTCTTTATATTGATTACAATTTCCTGTATATATGTATATTTTATTATTGTAATAATTTTATATGTATAAGTTCCGAAAAAGAATTATGATCTCAAGTTCACTGGTCCCAAATCGTTTACGATATGTATAGAAAATTTTAAAACCTACTTCCTCTGCGTGACCGGTGAACGGGGTTCCAACAGATATTGTGGAGGATCTCAATATAGTGGGTAAAACTCTTTGTGATGACATTGATTTTGAGTTGAGAAATTGTGCATTTATTTGTCAAAGTGAATTGACTAATTTCAGTGCCTTTTTGCATCTTTTCACTTGCACTAGTCTTGTGGGATATTCTAACACTACTGAGCTAAACAAGGAGAAGATCAAGATTGTGTATGCCTTAGTGACTAATCGACCCACAAACCTAGGAGAAGTTTTTATTACTTTTCTTGATAGTGTGGCTTTGTTGACAAGGTTGGATAAGAAGTTGGCACTACCGATGTTTATCACTCAATTATGTTTGAATTTTGGAGTGAAGATACAAGAGGAAGATGTGCTAATACCTCCTTTAGAGAAGTGTAGTGATAAATGTGTGACTTTCATCTCATACAAAAACAAAGGTAAGACTTGTGATTTTTTTGGACTTTTTAGTGGATCTCAAGACGAAAGCCATGTGATTAGCACTAATTGTCTTCCGGATTGGGCTACTCAATTGAAGAAAGAGGTTGAAAAGTAGTGTATGGAGGTTGAAGAATCATAAAGGAAGATTGAGGAACTCAATGCTAATGTAGCTCAACAAGATGTTAGGATTAAAGAGTTGGAAGAAATCATCTCTTCAAGCAAAATATCTACTATAAAGCATTATGTGAGATCCAACAATCGTTCAACATTCATTGGTGATACAATTGGCTAGTGGTATGACCATGAGGTACATTTCATTCTCTTTTCCTTTTGGCTTCATATCATGTCAATGAAGGGGAAAAATATATGTGCTAGCTACTTAGTTTCAATCTTATTGAAGTATGTATTTGGGAAGAAATATGTAAAGTCTCTCAAATTTTTATTGTTTGTTTCATTTTAGTTTAATTTGGAAACTTGAACATTTGTGCCATGTAATATTGTTTTTTATTTTAGTTAGAATACTTTGGATTGACATGTATTAAGGGGAAATACATAATTCATTTGATTTTTCAATGCTTTATTCTTGCCAAAGTATATTTTGTTATATGTGTTCTCTCTTGTATATACATTGTGCTTTAAGTTGATTTTATGTGACTACAAGAGAAGATCTATAAGAAGTTCAAGTCTTTATTCTTGCCAAAGTATAATTTGCTATATGTGTTCTGTCTTGTATATATATTGTGCTTTTTGTTGATTTTAGGTAACTACAAGAGAAGATCAATAAGAAGTTCAAGTCTTGGTGAAGATTAGTAAGAATGTGTAACTCATTGTAACTTATTGTGACCAATCTTCTTTGCAGTTGTTTTAGTGTATGCATAGGGGTTTTGACATGGAGTTTTTTAAAAGGGGAGATTGTTCTGTTTTTTGTTTGTGTTGGTATTAATTCCATATCAAAACAATGTTTCACTTGTATTGATTAGTTGTCTTAGATTGATGATGATTCAAGCTTCAAAGAAGATTTGAGAACATATCAAGCAAGATCAAGTCTTCGAAGAGAAATGTGCTTCATTGTTTGACAAAGGTATATTTAGACCTCATTTCTCTTACAAGACGTAGGCTCACACACAAACAGTGCATCCACATGTGTCTATGCATCGTTGTGCTTATTTAGTATAACACATTCACACACTTGATATTGAATGCTCATGTATTAATTTTAAGTTGACTAGTTTTGTAAATTGCATGTACTAAGACTATGTCTAGGAAATAGCATTCTTGTGTGTTATGTGTTTGTATGTTTATGTTTCATGGACCTTGGACTTGAATTTGGTATCGTATTGTTCCTTATTGAGTTTCGGTCATGTCGGATACATATTCATTTAATTTCAAGTTCTTAGTAAAGAGTTACGAAACTTTTTGGTCGCTTACCATTTATTGTCTTCGTCTTCGTGTATCGAGTCAAATTCATAATTTCTCATCTAAGTTTCATAGTCATCCATGTGCGTGAGAGAGTTCCGGTTTGTAATCCGGAGCAGATTCAAATTCTAAGTTTGGAGGCTGGAGAACGGTCGAAGAACGAAAAGGGAGCGCGAATGAAAAAGGCGATTACCGAAGGCCATCAAGCTACCCTTCCCCGAGATGGTGCATGGGCATCTCAGGGGCAAAAGGTGTTCCTTCATAAGATGCCCACGCGCCATCTCGGGGCTGAGATGGAGAGATGGCCACCTTTGGTCGAGATCCTCTTCTCTCCACATTATCTCCTTCTCCTTTAAAATATGTTTCTCTCTCTCATTTTATTCCAAGAAAAGAACTTTAAAAACTTGTGCGAAAATTTTTATCTCAACTTTTTCATCTCCAAAATACCATAACTTTCTCATTTGAACTCCAATTCAATTGATTTAAGTTGGAGATTGTTCCTCTATCAATCCTCTATCATTTCCAAGAAGGTTGATGTCATTTATTCAAGGTTTTTTTTTATGGTTTTCCATCATAAACGGGACTGCACATTTTCTTCTAAGTTATTAAAAATTTCGTATATTTTGATCTTCAAAGTTTTTCAATTACCTTTGATTTTCTTCTTCTATCTATGTATGTTTAGTGTATATAATTTGATTAGAGATTTAGACTCTATTGAAGGTAGATTGAATATGATTAAAATCTCTCATGTTGTTAGATTTTTCTACATTCTATGTTTTCACATGATTGGATATTGTATTGTGCTAGCTTTGATTTACGACTATTTGTGGTTCATTTGAAGGATTTTCGTTGATAAATATCATATACACGTGTTAGGTTCTTTTAATTAAACATATATTGGATTAACACATTTGATTGAGTACTTAGAGCTATTTAGAGTTTGATTGAATATCGTGAGAAAAATATGCTTTAGGTTTTTTTGCTAGAACTTTGACTGATATCATTTCATAATTCTAGCATGTTTTTGTGTTTGTTACTAAAACCTTGAATATGTGCATAGTGTATATGTATTGATTCAAGTTTTAGCAACATGAATGATTCTAGGAATTAAATGTGTCTGTGGTGTTTCACATGATTCTCAGATATTATTCATGATTAGTAACTAGACTACATTTGTTTTATGATCTCTCATGCATATGTCTAGTTCCCATAGGATGTGTTGATCATCATATTCTATGTTGAGTGCTTGTTTGTATTTTTACATTCATTGATCACATTTAGGAAGTCCTTGTAAAAGTCATGGAGTCTTGGCTAGGACATGTGGTCCGGATAGCTAAGCAAGGAGTCTTGGTTAGAACACGAGGTTCGAATAATCAAGTAAGAGAGATTTTCTAGAGGCAAATGTGCCTCAGATAAAAAATAGACTTTTTATTGGTTGACCCGGGATATTGAGATGCGATGGAGTCCAATTAAGAGCGAGTCATTTGTTGATCACTCATGAGGAATTCCCAACTTCTTAATGGTATTGGTTAGAGTGAATTCCAATAGAAAGTGAGTCATTTGTTGATCACTTCTGAGAAGTTTCCAATCTACCTATAGGGATTGGGTAGACGTCGAGTCCAATATAGTGTGTCATTTGTTGGTCACTTTTGAGGAATGTCTTGTCTGCTTTCCAATAATAAAAGTACCTGATTGTTGTATTTAACCTGTGGATGTTTCCTCTACGAATGTTTTACCACATAAAAATATCATGTGTTAATTCTTCCTATCTCTCTCATATATTTGCATGTGTATATTTGTATATGTTTGTTCTTGATTGAATGCTTGTACATATTGAATAATTTTGAGAATACAAGTATTGTTTGTTTTTAGTTTCATTTGTTAATCTTTTCACTAGCAACTTGTAAGCTTGTTTGACAATACTTTGTTTGATAATGGATATTGTTCATTACATATGCTTTATTATCTTAAATATTGTTATTCAAGCTAGCTAGAGGGACAAACATGTTTATTTTTCAAAGGGATTGAAAAAGGTGTAAAAACCGATTCACCCCCTATAGGTTAGCTTAAGGCAATTTAACCATGTTTGTACAATTTTAGCTCAACCGGTTAGCTATCTAACCCCGACTAAACCTCATTCACCCCGATAGGTTGCTTGATCCCCGACCAGATGTCTTGACCCGATCGGCCTAACACTCGATCTAATTACCTTCACCTGATCAACCTAGTCTCCCCGATCAAGTTATTTTCACCTGATCGTTTGGGTAAACATGACCGGTTCATATGAGGTCATTCATGGTCAACTAAGGTTGGTCAAGTCTAGTTGACTTTAGGTGACATGACATCTCTGATCGTTGCATAATCTGGTATTCATGCTGACTTGTCATACTTTTAGATTGTACCAATAACAATTAGGTATACACTTCACTTGGTTTTTTGAAGCTCAATTGAATTGATGGATTAAACAAGAGTACACTCCTCAAATGAAATCTGGACTCTATAATCTTAATTTTTATATAATCTCAAATGGGTGGTCAATTCTATACACTATAGGTAGATCATTTGTAGGGGATTAAGAATCAATCTTATACACTCTAGGTTGATTACAATATTATAAAAAGATCAGTCTCGTATTTGATAGATGTGCATTCACTGAAAATCTCTTGCAAAAGTTGATACTATAAACTCTAGATTGGACACTCATGTGTAGTCATGTCCACTGTTACAGTTCGTTCGGTTCCAGTTCCGAATCGCCGGTTTCGGTTCGAGCTGAAATAGGAACTGAAATCGCCAGACAAACGGTTCCGGTTCCGGTTCCACCTGTTCCGACGGTTCTTCGAGTTAGGTTTTTTTTTTAAATCCACAATAATCAATTATCACAAACCAAATACCCAGATCTCCCATCTTCTGAACCAGATCAACAATCATCATTATCCCCAATTATCCAGATCATTAATCATTATTATCAACCTTCATCACACAAATCACAGAAAAGAAGAAAAATAAAAATCACAAATCATCACACAAGCATTCATCACACAAATCATCACACGAATCACAAATCACAAATTCAATATAAGAAGAGATCGAAAAGAGAGAGAGAGAGATCGAAGAGGAGAAGAAGAAGAAGAAGAAGAGAGGGATGACCGGCGTTTGAAGAGAGAGAGATCAAAGAGAGAGATGACCGACGATCGGTGGTGATGGAAAGAATAAGAGATCGCCGGTGAGAGAGAGATCGATGGGAGTCTGGTGATTGAGTGTTGTCGTTTGGATCGAAGGAAAGAAATGAGAGATGGAGAGAGATCAGAGATAAAGAAATAGAGAGATGGTGTTATCTGGAACTGAAGAAGAAATAGTGAGAAGATAGAAAAATATAAATAAATAAATAAATATATACGACCCAAACCTAAAAAAAATAAAAAAATGTCTGGAACCGGCGGTTCTAGAACAGAAACCGAACCGCTAGTTTCTAGCCGTTTTTTTGAAGGAGAATCGAAAATGAACCTTCAACCCTACGGTTACGGTTACGGTTACGGTTTCGGTTTCGAAACCGATTTTACGGTTCCGGCTCATTTCATACGGTTCCGGCTCATTTCATACGGTTCCGGCTCATTTCATACGGTTCCGATTCGGTTTCACGGTTCGAACCAAACCGTGGTCATGTTTACTCATATGGGATATACAATCAATCCTATACATTCTAGGTTGGTTGAAATAGATTGATGTATATTCATGAGAGTTCTTGATTTGCCCATCAATTGCTTGTTGGATCCATCGACTCCTTAATCCTATTATCATACATTCACAAACTTGCCTACTAACTTAGTTGCATTTAGTGTAGTTTAATTGTAGATTGCATTCTAGTTTTAATTCAGAACCCAAGAACATATCATTTAGTTTTTACTTTTTAAGTATTCTTAGTTTTAAAACTAAATTTGATCGCTTTAAACTTCGATCCTGTGAAACGATATCCAAGTTGGAACTTTATTTGTTTTAGAAACATTTCAAAGCATATTTGGGTTTTTATAAATTTCTTTTCACAACCAAAATTTCACTTACAAAACGGCTTTTGTCATGTCTAAATTTATTTTTTATTAAGAAAAAATAGTTTTTTTTTTTGAAGTAAAACAAAATTGTTTTCAGCCGACCAAATAAGACTGATAATTAAATTAGTAAAAAACATCCAAATTCCAATGTATCGCACGCCCAACAATCCAGTGTATCGCGCCCCCACCGTAGTCAAACAAATAAAAGGTCAAAGAAAAGTGAAAAAGACAGAAATGGGTCTGAGTAGGGTTTAATAGTGTGTTTTCTCACTCGTCTTTGTCCTTCTCTTTCGCAGAAGCCGAAATAGCGCTCTGCTTTTAACAACCACCACACACACATACCCAGCTGGGTTTCATTGATTTTTCAATTGTAATTCCCCAAAACCGAATCATTTTGATCGATTTCTTGTTTTTCAAAGGAGAAATTTTGGCGAAAAAGATATGGAGAATTTGATGACTCAAGTAAAAATCGAAGCTGGCGGAGGAGGGTATTCTGATTCTGTGGTCGGTTCGTTTTCGTCGTTTCAGAGAAGGATCGAGTTCCACCCTGCTAGAAAACCCCTTTTCGGGCTTAGTAGTGGCGGCGGTGGCGGTGCTCGAGATTTCAAGCTTGAGACACTAAACCCTGGCACTTCGGATCCTGCGAGAACCGGGTCGAGCACAGGTCAGTCGGGGAAGAAACCTGACGGGTCGGAGCTTTGGGACAGTGGGTTGGACCCTGAACTCAGTTTTGGAATCACATTTCGTAGAATTGTGAGTTTACTTGGTGGCTTTTGCTATTTCTTTGTATTTTCATGATATTTAGTGTGTTTGCAAAAAAAATCAATTTGATATATTTTGTTTTTTATTCTTTTCAGTCTGGTTAAGTGTTTTTATTGGAGGGTTTTTTATTATGTTGTTTTGAATAGCAGGGGTGAGCGTTGATTGGACTGGTTCGATTTTTCATAGAACCGATAAAATCCACCAATCAAATTGACATTTGCCAACCGATAAAAAACCAACCGAATTGGACTGGTTCAGTTCGGGTTTTTTTGGGTTTGGGCCTGATGTACCAAAATTTTAAATTTCATTTATTACATATTTAGTTTATTTTTTTGAACCTATTGAACCATATTTATTTACATTACAATAAAAACATATTAAAAAACTGTAAAATCCAATACAAAACAGCAAACACATTTCAAAATACATGTCAGTCAAATTTTTTATTGATAGCTAATACAATAGGTAATACCAATCAAAGTCAAATTACATTTTAAAATCTAATAAAATATACCTAATAATTGAAGAGTGGAAGTTAGAATTAGTTTTTTTTTTTAAATTTATAGTCGGGTACCGGTTCGGTTATACGGTTTTTAGAACTAAACCGGACGAAAACCGATCCAACCGGTTTTTTTAAAAACCGAACCGAACCGATCACCCAATTAAAACCGGTAAAAAACCAATTGGACCGGTTTGATCCACTGGTTCGGTTCGGTTCGGTTCATTGGTTTTTTGCCCACCCCTATTGAATAGAATAGCTAGTAATTTGGATTACCTGAGCTGGCACGAATTGTAAAAATATGTTCTTTATTCTCTCTTTGCCCTCTTTTAGTGAATTTTGCGCTTTTTGGAGAGATAAGAATGGTGTGTGAGTTTTATATTTCTTCAGAACTGAATGTAAATATACACATATTTATATATATATTTATATTAAGATTAGAATTATATGTGCTTGATGTCATCGACTAACAACTTTGTGTGTTGGATTTATTTTTGAAATTCATATGCTGGCTAGTTCGTCTACACGCTAATTGTCATCTATTATTTGCATTGAGCTTTTAGTGAAGTTTATTGGATGTGGATCTTAATTCTAATGAATGAATCCTATACGATTTATTTATATATGGGTGTACAAAAATTTTCTCCAGTTTAGCAGTAATGTCATTTTCATTATAAATCCGTCAGCTATCAAATGGAATGTGTTTGTTGGCTTTAAGTGCTTATTGATGTTCCATTTTATTTTTGTTCAGCTTTGCTGAAATTTGATTTTGGCTCAAAGTTATTAGGTGAACAGTGAACTGGTGATGGTCTTAAATCAGTATTTAGATCCTTTAAAAAAAATACTATTTTAGTTGGAGCTTTCCAATTATTTGGGGGTCGTTTGTTTTTTCCACTTAAAACTTAATAGGTCTGAATCATAATTATTAAGTTGTTTTGTTTGTTTTTTTAAGTGATCAAACAACTTAAAAATCCTAAAAAACAACTTAAAATAAAAAGTAATAAATCTTGACTTTAAACTTAATTGCAAATCAATGAATAGCATTAAATGCAATCTAAAATCTTTTTTTCCGATACTATCCCTCCATATATAATATATTTCCAATTTCATCAAAATTACATATGGTATAGAAATATTTATTTTAATATATTGCTTATTTTAACTAGTTTTAAAAATAAAACAGAACCTAGATAAAAAAGAACCCTAATCTCTATTCATATTGATATTTAATATCAATACTTTATTATAATATTATGGTGATGTATTTATATATATTAATTAAAGTGTTTTGTGCGAGTTTTCCTGATGTCTTTTTAAAAAAAAAAAAACATTTTATTTTCTTAGAATAATGAAGTTCGTTTGTAATCAAAGATGAAGATCATGATCATATGTATTTATATATAATTATTATTTTTGGATTGTTTTTATTCCATATTATATGTATAATTGTTTAACATAGGTATAAATGTAAAATTACTTATATTCAAACAATTTTACTTTTAAAAAACAAACGTGTTGACAATACATTCAGATGTGAGAAAAAAAAAAGCCATTCAGGTTTAGATTTCAGGTCCATATTCAGTCATTAAAAAAATTCACGACTGTTCAGTAATCAAACAAAAAAAAAACGACCCCTTGGTCACAGTTGCCCTGCCAAAGTATAATTTCCTCAGGGTTTTATAGACTTATAGGCTTATAGCTTTGGGAATTTTGAGTTGGGCTGAGCTTATACATAAGTTGACTATGAGGACGGCTTTATTTGATTTCCAGGGTGCTGGTTTGGAAAATCTTGGAAACACTTGTTTTCTGAATTCAGTACTGCAGTGTCTGACATATACAGAGCCTTTAGCAGCATATTTACAGAGTGGCAAGCATCAAAATTCATGTGAGTAGCTTCCTCCTTCTAAACTGCTCAATCTTCTTCTCTTCTTCCTACGAAACATAGTTAAATTATGTAGGCACGCCACTTTTTGCATGTATATGTATTGGCATATGTCATATTATCTGGCGTTTATTTAGAGTTCTTATTGATGGTTAGTGTCTTCCTTGTTGAGACTATTCTTTAGAGAGTGGGATGATCATTTGGGAGGTTTGATGGTTTATAAAACGTCACCAGTATCTAAGATTATAGTTAATGGAGACAAGTAATTAGGCTAATATGAGGTTGAGAGGATGTTGGAAAGGTTAAACTTTCACCGGAGGTTTTGAGGTTGTGTCAGATCCATTCTCCTAATTCAAATAGGATGATCCATAAGTACTATACAATTTACTGGGTGCAAGTTTTGTAAGGATCTCAGTGAATATTTTTGTTGCTATGTTCTTATGTAAAATGTTTAAAATAGAGTCTTTATACTTTTTGCGATAACTTTTTGTGCCCGTACGAATTTCTTTATAAGTATGCGTGACATTTATTTTTAAAATAACATAATTTATGACAATTTCTCCCTCCTAGTGCAAAAAGAGGGTATCTTGGAAAGCAATGAACTTGAATAAAGCACATTCATTTGCCAGCCATTTATAATAGGAAAGGATCTATTTGTTTTTAGGGTCATGCCACTACATAGGTCAAGTAAGGTTTCTATCAAATTGAAGTCCAAGGATTCAAGGAAGACAATTTTTTAAAATAAAATTGAAATTTTTTAAAGGTGAGCTATCTAACCAACCATACAGGTTCTCTACAGTAGCAGAATCCTTGGTTTTAATGTTTCTATTTCTTGAGTTTTTTTCTTTTTCCTTTATTTATTTGGTGAGCGTGTATCATAACTTTTTAGGTTTTCTGCTTCGGTTTTCTGGAGTACTTGGTTTGTGTAAATTAATTTGATTGTGTTTATATTTCTTTGCCATGCATTGTAAATGTTATTGTTATGTCTCGTCTCTAATTGTCATCCATTGATTTATGAAGGCCATATCGCTGGGTTCTGCGCCTTATGTGCCATCCAGAAACATGTTAGCCGTGCTCTACAAGCGACTGGGAGAATAGTAGCACCAAAGGATCTTGTCTTAAACTTGCGATGTATCCTTACTTGTGCTTTGTGGTTTTTTTTTTTTCGGGGATGTCTTGTAGAAAATGGCCTTATCTTTTGCTGTTTTTTTAGCCAAATATGTTGAATATTTTCCTAATCCCCTATGATTAAAGAGGAGATCAATGTTGAATCGTAAATGTACATGATTTTTTTTTATTACAGCTTTAGTCAACCACAAATGATTTTCTTGCATCTGTTCGATGGTGATGCTAATGAGAAAGTTTGTTGTTTTATAATGAGGTTAAATGCTCATTTCTAGCGACTCAAATATTGGGCAAAAATATTTTAATTGGCTCTCATAAAGCATATCCCAGGAGGCTACAGTCTTCTAGGCTCAAGATCAATGATTGATCCATTTTTACAACAAGAGCGAGTCTTTAGTTTTTTTTTTTGTTATTTTGCACATCCCAGGATCTGCAATCCTTGACTAATAATTAGGCATATCTCGAAACTTCAGAATTTCTAGACAAGAGGATGCTCACGAGTACATGGTGAACTTGCTTGAATCAATGCATAAATGTTGCTTACCTTCAGGAGTGCCAAGTGAATCACCTGGTGCTTATGAGAAGAGTTTGGTACACAAGATCTTTGGTGGTCGTTTACGAAGTCAGGTAATTTTTTTTTTCTCTTGCTTATCAGTGGTGTTCTTATTGAGTGACAAATTGGCAATGAGGAGTGACAGGAAAGGTTTAAGAGTACAAAATCCTGATGCTGTTAATTTTACAATTGTTGGTGAGGAGTTGGGAGAAGTTGTAGGATTTGTGTTTAAATTGCTATATAATATCTCAATACTTGATGCTCCTATCATATTCTGAATGGTTTCTCGTTACTTTTGCAGGTCAAATGCATGCAATGCTCTTACTGCTCCAACAAATTTGATCCCTTTTTAGATTTAAGTCTTGAAATAATTAAGGCGGAGTCTGTGTATAAGGCCCTTACAAACTTCACTGCTGCGGAAATGTTAGATGGAGGGGAGAAGCAGTACCAGTGCCAACGATGCAAGCAGAAAGTTAGGGCTCTCAAGCAGCTGACAGTTCACAAGGCACCTTATGTGCTTACTGTCCATCTAAAGCGGTTCCGTGCACATGATCCTGGACAAAAGATAGACAAGAAAGTTCAGTTTGGTGCTACATTAGACATGAAACCTTTTGTCTCTGGTTCCTATGTGAGTAACATTTTTTACTTTGTTATCTATAATTATAATATTTTCAAATTGAAGGTTTTTAATTCAATGACGATTTAGGATGTTATGGCATCTGAGTCCTATGACTTATTATTATTTATCTTTTGGTTTATGGTCTTCATGTTCTTGCATCTTCTCTGATTTACACCTTGTCAATGGAAAATCATGTTATAGGCATCTGGAGAATAGTATAGAAATTGAAAAT
Source organism: Dipteronia dyeriana (assembly GCA_032871835.1). Lineage (NCBI taxonomy): Eukaryota > Viridiplantae > Streptophyta > Magnoliopsida > Sapindales > Sapindaceae > Dipteronia > Dipteronia dyeriana. Next base: position 112,567,001 of record CM065300.1, on the reverse strand, counting down.
TACAACCAACCGCAGAAAAATAATGAAACATTTAGTTATGGAGAGAAGAATTAGTTGAAAACATTATGCGAAGCTGGTAGCTAATGGAAAAAGAAAGTGTTTTAGTTTATAGAAGAATTCATCGCAGACGTATCTCACACATCCCTTATGTAAAATAAAATTCTTATATATGGTCATGATTAGTGGTCAGACTGGAATGTATATCTAAAGTCGGTTTTAATGCTTATTCTGGTGCTTGCTATTTTGTGACTTCGTACCTAGTTGATGGAATTATGTGTGCTTCATGGCATGATGCCAGTCTTGTTATTTTTGATGGCCAACTTGAAACTATGTTCCAGTTGAAAAAACTTCTTTAACTAGTTATATTATTTTGTAGCTGGACCCATTCCAGTAGAAACTCTGTGGTGATATGTAAGGAGACATTAGTCCTTCATGTGTGAATCATGCTTCACAGATCACCCAAATGTCACTCTTGTAAGCTGGAATTTCGAGTGCATGATTCATACACTGCATTCTGTTGTTTCCACTTTAATACTTGGTATATGGAAAATAATTTTCACATCACGTGTTCATATTATTCTCTTTAGTTGTTGATTTTCCCCTATTTTTGGTGCTTGTAGGAAGGAGATTTGAAGTATACTCTTTATGGTGTTCTGGTTCATCATGGTTGGAGCACCCATTCTGGCCACTATTACTGTTTTGTTCGTACATCAAGTGGCATGTGGTACTCCCTTGATGACAATCGGGTACTGGCAACACCTTCCTCTTTCATTTATGTTTCTTGGAATGCTGGTAGGGTTTTGTTATTCTGAGTGTCATTCTGTTTTGATTAGAATGCCCCCTCCCTTCCCCTTCAAGGTCTCGTTCTTGATTATAGTTAAATGCACTTTGAAAAGTTTTGAAGACTGGGACTGTTACTTATGCTGTGGATGTAATACCACATCCCCTATGATTTGTTGTAATGCTACTTTTTGCTTATTCCTATAGCTCATAGAGTATGAAACACAGGCAATGTTATCACAGAGAGTTGAGGATACCAGACTATCTTTGATAAATATTGGCACTAAAATTGAGGGACACTTGAAGTTTATGTACAATATCAATGATGGGTTGTTGTCTTTTAATTTCTGTTCATTTTAGCCTTTTAGGTGTTGATGACTCCCTAATGAAATGAATAAGATCTTTTTAAACAGGCAAAAACTGTATAAAACCTCTTATTAAATGTGGGATCCCTTATTATTGCTTTTGGGGAATGAAATTTCTAATTGGCTTCCTTGATTTCATGTAACAGGTTGTCCAAGTAAATGAGAGGTCTGTTCTGGAACAGAAGGCTTACATGTTGTTTTATGTCCGTGATAGAAAAAATATTGCGCCAATAAAACCCATTGATGTTGTTCACAAAGAAAACTTGAAGGCAAATGTTATTGGGAACAAAACATCTTCCTTTTTGAGCCAACAATCAAAGGGACACCCACAAAGTTGCCCGACTGAGAAAAGACTAAATGGTGCTGTAAATTCTGGGTTGTCGAAGGAGACTCCTGTGAAGGAAGCATCCTCTCTGCCAACAAATGAGCGGATCTTACTAGAGTGCTCTGTCTCAAAGAAAGACCCTCTCATAGGACCATCGTCAAGTACACCTGTACTAAAAGTCCAATCAGAAACTCTTTCTGTTCTGAACCCAGATCAAGGAGAAAGATTAAGGCCATCAGCTCCATCGATGAACAGCAAAGGTGACATTCTCAATATTGGAAATACCGCTACTACCGCTGCCAGCATCAGCCAATCCAACGGGATTGGAAGTTCTAAGGATAATTCGGAAGTCTCACTTCCCATATTGTCCCACTGCAATGGTTCCCAAAACTCTTCTACTAATAAGGTTGTTACAAAAGTTATCTCACAGAAGGTAACTGGATGTTTCATTCTCAGGGGGACCGTTGTCCATCTATTTCTCCAATCGTGAAGAATTTAACCTTATATCTAATCTGTAAATCAATTTATGCATCCAGATTAATCCTGTTTCAAATGGAGCATCGAGTGTTGCTCTGCCCCGAGATATTGGTGATAAGACACTGGAGGGAGTTTCCATAACTACTTCTGGGGAATCTAGTGATAAAATGTCAGAGAGCATGCATTCCATGAAATCACCAATTCAGCCTAGCTGTGAAAACATTCAGGTGATTTTATTTATGGTTATTTCATGGGTTACTATAGATAAATTATACATGTTTGGTAGTGAATTGTTTTTTGTTTCAATTGCAGAATTCTAATAATTATGTCTCTGGCAATTCCCCAAGTGAGAAGGCTGGTGATAACAGTAAAAAAATGGGGCCTGAATTGGTAGAACGATCAATTCCCTTGATGATGACAAATAAGTCTGTACATATCAAAGATCCTGATTGCGCAGGCCAAAGGAAATTGAAGAAGAAACTTCGTAAGTGTAAGATAAGAAACATTTATATTGGCTTAAAATTTTTCAAGGCTTCCATAGTCCTGCGCAAGAAGAAGAAACACAAAAAGAGTAAACTCTGCACATTAGATCCCCAGAATCCCATAGCAGAACTATTGTTGGATAAAGATAATATTTCATCAGATCCCGGGCCATCTAAATGTGAATATTCCAGTTCAGTTTCTTTAAGTTCTTCTCATTCCAAGAAAAAAGCAGCTAAAGATGTTACCCGTAATACAGTCAAAAATTGTAATGGTAATTCCTTGATGAATGGTATAATTGGAGAACTGAGAGATAGAGTATGTCAGAATGGTGAACTGAGAGATAGAGTATATCAGAATGGTGCTTTGCTTGCGACAGAAAATCGACAGGAAACAGTGGAACCCAGTTGTTCAAATGATTGCAAAAAAGATGTGCTACAGGAAGGAATGAACAAGCTTACCCGAGGCCTGGAAGAGACAACCAGTGAGTACACGTGCACACGTATCCCAGTTGATCATTTATAATGCATACACATTTTAGTGCTTCATATGCATAAGCTAATATCTATGGTTATGTCATGATAAACTTAACCGAAAAATTATCATATTTATAGATTTTGTTTTTTTAGACTAGTCCTTGTAGTCTTGCACCCTTTGGCTTTGGCCCACAACTTTTGCTATCTTGTGTCCACTGAAATTTTGATGATTTTTGTAAACCAGGGCTTATTGTTCATGCATGTCTGCCGTAGCTGTACAATAAAACCTATTGTTTAGACATATTTTCCCCTAGGCCCCTATGCCAGAGCTGAACTTTTGTTCTATCAACTTTATTTTACGACAATCTCTCTTTATAATATGCATTAGCAGCATCGAAATTTGTATATATATATATATTTCTTTGAAAATAAAATTCGTATAGCATTTACTTGTGGAGTACGTAATTTTTATATGAACTCCAATTCAGCTTATAGACCTGGGTGACGTGTAGGTTTGGTCTTCGCTAATATGTTTAATCTTTGTTTGACTCTGCAAACTGAATGTTATATTCTTTGGCCTTTGCTTATTATTGCAGTTGCACGTTGGGATGGGATTGAATTGCATCCTCAGAGTTTAGCATTGAATGGTACTGCGAGTTTCAGCATTGGTTATGTTCCAGATGAGTGGTGAGTTTCGTTATTTTTTTTTTTTTTTTTAGGTACATAATTTTCTTACTTTTTCAGAGATGAACTAGGGGAATGACCTATTTGGGCCGTGTATAGTTATGCTGAGTGGTCAAAGGTTGTGAATAAATCGGACTGGTAAATGATATTAAATTTAGGGGTCAATAGTAGTTTCCAGTTTAGCGTTCAGTAAACAAATAGAGTAGAAAATTTCGGATTATAATTAGTAAATTTAAAACAAATGGAGTTGTAATTGTCATTTTCCTTTAAAAGTTTATTCTTCTATTAATTTCTAAAGGGATGAAGAATACGACCGCGGTAAGAGGAAGAAGCTAAGGGAAAATAAGCACAGCTTTGGTGGGTCAAATCCTTTCCAAGAAATTGCAGCTAAGAAAACACAATTAAAGAAGGCAAAGTTGGAGCATACCATGTCTGGAAACCGACCCTTCAGGATATGAATATAATGAAGAAAATCGATCCCCGTATCTGGTACGGATTAATTTTTGACCTGTAAGCCTGATGTTTTATGAATGTGTTGTAATGATGTTTGCTAAAATTTCATAGCGTCGAAAAATACTAAAATTTCATATTTTTCATCGTTATTTTGAGATATGTTTGTTCACTTGGGGAACAGATCTTGGGGCTATGTTTTTGTTCTAATCTGATTTCTAGGCCGCTCTCTTTTTTCTGGGTTTTGTTGTTTGGTGGGAATTGTATAAGCAAACAGATCATATATATCTGTTTTATTGTTTATCGGGAACACTCAATATTATTAATACCCTTTATATAGTTTTTTTAATTTTTTTTTTTTAGTTTTTGTAGTGTGTTCAGTGTTCTTTGCTTTTGTTTTCGATTTTTTTTGTTTTTTTTTTTTTAAATTCTTTGTTTTTGATTGTATTTGTTGTGCAACAGAGAGACCTTTTAAAGGCAAAGGATAAAAAATGCTGATAGTTGGAAAGTCTTTTTTTTCTTTTACTAGTAACTCAGAAATCTCTTTAACCTGCACAGCGAACCTCGAAACTAGGGCCTCCAATGAGCCCGTTTTAGGAAACAATAAAACTATGATCTTTTATACCATGTACGTGCATAAAGGAATTTGAACATTAGACCTTGTGTAGACGAAATAATATCTCTAGTCTTAAGCATAGAATGATTTTGTATAATTTAATGGTTTGTGAGCAACTTGCTTTTGCTTTTGCGAGCGTTTGAATGTCAAGATCGTGTGGATTCTCCTTTAAATTTTGATTTTTTTATTATTTAAAAAACCATATAATTCATAAATGAGCTGAATATAGGGAGTTTTGACACTTGTGACATTCATCATTGGTTTTGTTTTGTTAAAATATTTAAAATGCCTCTTAATGTTGGGATTATAGTAAAAATGTCCTATCTGAGAGCTTATATTGCAAACATACCCTATAAAAAAATTTAAAGCAAAAATGCCTCTAAAAGATGAAATTGTCCTTAAGAGCATTGCCCCCAATTCCTCCATCATGTAAGAGTAGATTACATTATAAGGGTTCTTTCAAGATTCCATAGCTTTTAGTGATTCAAAAAGAGTTTTTAAAAAATTCTCTAAGTCCTTGTATTCCTATCACCGAGACTTACACTAGGACCACCAAAGAAGTTTTTTTTTAAGAAAACTATAAATTTTTTGATTTAAATAAAAGCAGAAGCTCTACTAGACACTTTTAAATTATAGTTTGTTCAAAGCTCTTACAAGAGGCATTAGGATCTCATTATTCTATAAATTTAATAATCTTCTTTTATTTTCGTTAATCTGGCTAGATTTCTTAATCTTTTGTGACTAAATTAAAATAGAAATAAAAAGAATAAAAGAAAACTTACTGAAAATATTCATAGTTTTTTATCGATTCTGATAGCAATACATAAAGAGAGTAGAGAATGTTGTTTACAAAGAATATGAGGGTTGATTACAAGAAGAGTAGTGGGTGTTCTGGATTGTGTGTTTTTTACACGAGGGAGTAAGCCAAGTATATGACAGTGGCCGAAAACTTTTTACAAAGTCAAAAAGCAAACAGTACATCTTTTCAAAAGTAAATAGTATTAAAGGAACCAGATGCTTCCGTCGACACTTTTTATCTTGTTTTCTTTTGCCGATACTTTTGGACAACTGCTTTTGAAGCTACTTTTTATCTTAATACTATTGTTGAAAAGAGCTTGTGTCTAGATTATGATAAGCTTCATCATCGAAATCACAAAATTCTTCTTTTTATAAAAATGGTTCTCCTAGCTTGAGTGCTTATTCTTCTTGTATTTCTCTCAAGAAATCATCAGTTTCAGGGCTGAGAAAAACCTATGAGATAGGGTACTTGAACCAGATATCATTATTTCAGATAAAAATTGACATGTGAGGAGTTTGCTCTATCAACTTAGGCCTGCTTGAATTTACACAAAGAAAATATTTTTAAGCTCTATATCTTTGAAGATATTCAGGACATAGATCCTGACAATCTATCAGAAGATTTTCTTCATGCATGACTTGAACAGGAACATTTTGAGGCACTATCATTGTATAGTGATAAGCTGGAAGATAACTGGTCATTTTGCAGGACTGACTTATGATCCATTCACATGGTATATAATCGATAACTCGGTAAAAACCTTTCTTTCCTTTAAACATCCTAATGGATTGTTGGAGTTTTTCAGGAAGAAATGAGATCCTTAGAATGTTTGAAGCAACGATTACATCAATGATCCCATAACTGAAAAGTTCTTAAATACCAACTTGACGAAGATCAGGAACTTCAAAATTCATTGGAAATACATCCAGATGAATGTGAACTGAAATGAATTTGAAAAAAACTTTTTGATTTATATTTTTCTTATGTAATAGGGTAGTCACACCAGTAGGTAATCCTATACTTAGAGAAAGAAACTTTTGTATTTTTAAAAAAAGACTTCAGATTATAATCTCTGGCGTGACAAAAAATGCCATGCTTTATATCATTAGGTAGTTTTTCTACCGCTTTATAAGTATTTTTTGCTTGGTACCTTATTAGGGTAATATTTATATGATCAAGGGGTTTCTTTGAAATTTCTTCTTTAGTAACTTTTTCTTTTTCTTTTTTCCTTTTTAATTCTTCCTATTTCTCTATTTTTTGAAGCTGTTCAATTAACTGTTTAGCTTTTTATAGATCTAGCTTTAGTACTGTATTTTGAGCTTGTAAGTTGTTCATAAGATTACTCATGTCATTTTTGCAATTTTCTAATTCTTCAGAAATTCTATTTTTAGTTTTATTTAGATTTCTAAAATGATTCATAAAACTTTTACCTTGGTTTCTATCATAAGTGATACCATTGAAATCTATAATAGGTTCAAACCCATCTTGATTTTGCAAAAACAAGTTTAATTCTTATTCAGCTTCTTCTAAAGAATAATACCCTTTGAAAATAGGACTCGGAAAATCTTCAATTTGGCTAACAGTTTCTTGTCAGGATCGTAGTACCTATCCAGGACAGTTCCGCCAAGTATCACCCATCCACCCATCATGGGAAACGATAGCAGAAAGGTTCCAACATGTCAAAGAAATAACCACCCAGGAAGTAGGAACCGATACACCAATAAGCCAACCTAGAACAAGACCATGTCTAAAAGGATGAAGCCTATAGTACCCCCTAATTAGAAGAAGAGAAAGTTGACTTCTCCCATCATTCACAAGTGCCATTAATGGAAACAATCAACTTCATCGAATACTATCAAAATGGAAGCTATTTACTTAGTCCAAGGGTTAATTCCTGCATTTGAATACGACCTCCGTCAATGTCAAATCAGGGTCCTTATGATTGCTAATTATCACCATTGATTGACCGGATTGTGAGGAATGAACAACAAGAATTGGGACCTATAAACATAATATGACTCTTTTTGGAGAGGGAATATAGATTTCATCCACTTTTCAACTAGAAAAAAATATAGACATCTCTTCATTTCTACTTGTCGACTAGCACGAGTTCACCATTGCCTAATGTATCAAAAAAGCCTTAACTGAAGAATCTACTGGTACCAAGTGGTACTTCTCCAACTGTGACCTACCATGTCGCGGTTTAAGAGTGTTAATTCAAAATTCACCCCTCAACAACTTTTCGGTTAATAGAAATGCTGGAGAAGGAGAACCAAGCTGTTAACAGCCTCTTTTGATGAGGGACCAAAAGAGAATTTTCCATCGAGCTGATAACTAGTAAGATCTGGATCAGGACTAGTTCCTAGGTACCAGAAGATATCGATATGATAATCTGGGAAGGGCCTATGCCACATCATACCTTTGACCTGGTATCAAGGAGAACCGGTACCACGATATCTCATATATAGTATCTAGGTATCACGACACCTACCTGGTACCCAAGTTCTACAATATCAATCCAAGACCAATTTGGTATATGAGTCTCATCCGTCCAGTGATCAGTTTATATATATATATATATATTTCTCCCTTATTTCCTATGTAATAAGCCTGTCTCTTGAGTAATTTAGGTTATTTAACTTGTTTGTTAAGCGTGTATAGGTGACTCTATTTGGTTATGAGGTGTTTGGTGATAATTGCAAAGAATGAAGTTTAGCAAGAATATATTGAGCGATTCTGTCAGTTACCGTTGCGTAGGTCACTGCCCAAGCAGAGCCTCCACCGCGGCATATCCAACGGAGAAGTCCACCCGTGCCATCTTTCACAGCCTCAGTCTATATCGTGTCTAAGTACCTGTCTCCACAGCGGTCGACGCCACACGAACGACTAGAGAGGGCAACGTGCAGTCGTGCGTATTCCTGGTTTTACAGGGAATTCTGAACCCTAATTTGGAGAGGACCTATATATACTTATTATAATATTTTCTGAGACACACACACATTCTAGCCTCCTCAACCATTATTTTCTTATGCAAACATCACAACACAAATCTCTCAATCACTTTTGCACAATAGAAGATCGAAGATTAAGAAGATTTCAATTAAAGACTTGAAGTATTCAATAGGTTCTATCTTCTCTTTTTCTTCTACTTTTAATTCCGTGATGTGTAACTAAACCTGTAACTAGGGAATCAATGTGAACATTTTATGAATGCTCATGTTTGGATTAATAATATTATTTCATCAATTCAATTCTTGGTTTTTTCATTATTCTTAATTGCTTAATCTTCATTGGTTTTAATAATTATTCACACCATAGACCAAGGGTGAATGATTATTTTGCATGATTTTAGGGTAAAGACTATATGATAATTAGGGAGTCTAGACCAAACCTAACATTGATTAATGTTCTTTTGAATGAATGAATTTTATCTTTAGCATAGGCCAAGCAAAGTATAGATTTTGGTTCTAATTTCTTATGCTTATTGGGTTTCCGATCATTGTTCACACCCTAGACCAGAGGTGAATAGTGGTTGGGAATTCATCACTCATTCCGTCGTCATACTGTAATAGTCACATTAAAGATAAAGAATGAACCCTTCAATTGATTGAATCTTGTTTATAAACTAATTCCAAACATTGAGTGTTCATAATTGAGAATCATTGATGACCTAGTGCTTTCTTACTCTTGACCACAACCCAATATTTTCAATTGCTTTCTTAATTTAGTTTAATTTAGTTTAAGCTTTAATTCAATCTTCAACAATCTCTTGGTTATTTTTTGTTTTGCTTTAATTAGAATTAGATTTCAACCATTAAATCTCAAATCTTCGTGGGAACAATCCTTACTTGCCACTGTATGATTCTGATTCGTGCACTTGCGAGTATTGTTTTATAACAATGGTTTTTACACCAATCAAGTTTTTAGAGCCGTTGCCGGGGACTTGTTGAATTTTTTGTCAATTCTAGTTTTAGTTTGTAGCTAATAGATTTAGTTAGTTAGGTAGTCGAGTCATTAATTTTTAGATTTTAGTTTTAGTTTTATTTTCTTTTCTTTTTATAGTTTACTGTATGTCTGTCTTTTGTTTTAGGTATCAACAGTGAATGCAAGGTAGAAGATCAATGCAAGGAGAACTACTACCGTTGAACGATAAAATTGATCGTATTGGACAAAGAGCAATGGCAGACGATGAAAATCATAACATCCAGCAAGTTCTGGATCCACCAACTATCCCCATAAAAACCATGAAGGATTACAACAGACCCATTGTTGATAATCACCCCTTGTGCATTGCACTAGAGAAGGTAGCAAGGAACTATGAGCTGAAAAGTTTTCACTACAATTTGCTACTCACCTTCCATGGGCTACTGAATGAAGATATGCTTAAATTCCCAAAGAGTTCTGTGCAGCAATTCAACTTTTTCCAAACAGTAGAGTGACCAAAAACCAGTTACGTATGAGGTGTATTCCACATGCTCTCAAGGAAAAGGAGAATACATGGCTTTTGACTTTGCCTCTAGCTTCGTTGACAACAGTAGAGAAGCTTACTGACCAATTCTATTCTTCTCAGAAAACCAGTGAGATCAGGTCAAAGATCACTAATTTCTTCCAAGGGGAATATGAGATATTAAGCCTGGGAGCGTTACAAGATGCTTTTTTTTATTGTCCTCACCACATATATCAAATTCACCAACTTTTTCAATGGTTCTATGATAGACTAAATGATGTCAAAACGGTCTTGATGAATAATGCATATGAAGGATCCATGATTGACAAGACTCCGAAAGATTTGCAACCTATCTTCGAAAAGCTTGCCAAAATTTTTCGAGAGAAGGGTTCTAGAAGAAGGAAGGGAATTTATGAAGTAGATGCTAATGTCGGGAACTCAATGCAAATGCCACAAATGAAAAAGTCTATCAAGTTACTTGTCTATCAGGTGGGACAAATAAGAGAAGAGCAACCGGGGTATGGTGAGGAAGCGTTTCAAGTAAGAGGTCATGGACCTAATGACAAGGAAGAAGTGCAAGCCATGAATAAATACAATTTGAGACCTCAGAATGATCCTTTTTCAAATACTTACAATTCGGGGTGGAGAAATCATCCAAACTTCTCTTGGACTAACAATCAAAGCACCGGGAATCAATGGGAAAACAACAACAATTATGGCCGGGGACAATATAACTCCGGTGCTCAGTATAATCCTGTATCTCATCCCGTGAACCTGTCCTTAGAAGATACATTGAAGCAATTTATAAAAAGTATGGATCAAAGAATGATTCAGCAAGAAAAACAGTTTTAAGACTCCCAACAAGATCATAACATCAGATTTCAAAACATTGATGCTTCATTGAGGAAGATGGAAAGGCAAATCGGGCAACTGGTTGAAGCTAAGCAAATGAGTGAACCAGGAAAATTCCATAGTGAATCACGAAAAGATAAAGAGCTTAAAGTGAAAAACATCAAAGATACGTCTAAAATTCACAAATCTCCAAATCCTTATGTTCTCCCAGTTCCTTTTCTAGCCAGAGTTCAAAGGAACAATCTAAACCAAACATTCAAGGAGATTTATAACATCTTGTCGAATGACAGTGTTAGTCTGCAAACCATGAAGGAGATTCATAAGATGCTAACCTATGCAAGGTACTTCAAGGATCTCAATTCAACAAATAGAAAGATTGGTTCTCACGAGAAGGAACTAATTCCAGATGAAGTAGATGCAGTACTCCAAAAGAAGTTATCCCCAAAACTCAAAGATCCTAGAAGTTTCAATATCACCATCACAGTAGGAGAAAAAAGAAAAAAGAGAGCCACACTGGATCTAGAAGCGAGAATTTATTTGATGCCATATGTTGTATACAAGGAGATATGGTTAGGTGATCTTAAACCAATCAACATGGAGCTGTCACTTGCAGATCGATCAATTAGGTATCATCGTGGAATTGTGGAAGATGTCCTAGTCCAAGTTGGCAAGCTTATTATACCTACATATTTTATCATACTGGATATAGAGGAAGAAGGCATTAGTGCGACTGACTTATCGATTTTTCTCGAAAGACCATTCATGTCAACCACGAAGGCTATCATAGATGTGCATAATGGGAAGGTCTCCATGATGTTGCTTGATGAGATGATCAATGTAGATGTTTTTGAATCTTTAAAACATCCGGTAGGTGCTTTTGATTGTTTCAATGTGGAAGCAGTAGAACCAAGAGTTTCTCTAGAATAAATTCCCACTCTCAAAAGAGGCAAGATCTCACCAATCCAACATGATTGCTCAAGTAATGAGAGCATAATCAAGCAGCTTAAAAAAGATAAACAAATGGTTGTCACTCTCAATTTTGACCGGATAACAAAGATCACTAAGTTACTGGAATAAAAAGAATCATCATTAAGAAAAAGTGCAGAACTTTCCTAAGAAATTGAAGAACTCAAAGATGAGTATACCCAACGGATGAGGCTGATGAAGGTTGAAATCGAACAGAGGGAGAAATCCCTAGAAATTATGAAGATTAAAGATCTTGAAAATAATGCAAAGTTAGTAAGGGCGGAGCAAGAAATCAAATCAAGGGCTATGGAAGGAAAGAATGATGAGTCGAGTGATTCCATCACCCAAAAGAGAGATCCAATTCCAAAAGAAAGAAGAAGAAACATAAGGAAGCAAGCTCGACCATTGAATGTCACCTACCAGAGAAGTAACATTCATAGATTTATCCCAGTTTGTCATTTTTGTAATAGGAGGGGTCACATTCGACCAAGGTGCTACGAGTATATGAGACAATGCAAACAAAGAAGAATGAATCATACGGATGTGAAGAAAGTATGGATCCAAAAGAATGAACTCAAAAAAGTTAAGAGCGGTGGAACTGTCAGGCTGAAGAAAATTGGTGATGAATATGTGATTATTGCTTCCCCATCAGAGCCGTAGAGCTAACATACAGCTCGCCTAGATGTTAAATAAAGCGCTTGGTGGGAGGCAACCCACTCAGGTTTGAGTTTTTATTTTATTTTGCTTTCTTTTTGAGTCATAATTAGTGTGTGTCTCAGTTGCCATTGTAACTAGAATTGAACGTTGTCATATTATTAGTTTTGAACTTATTTTGGAGACTATGTTAAATTCAGGTTTGGGGGTATCTTGAAGTTTTTAAAGACAAGAAAATAAGTTTTTAATGTGTGCATCTGAGCTGTGCAGATCAGATCTGGAAAACAATTTCTATCGGATACCGCTGGCCAGACCACTTCCTAGGCACCGGTCTAGGCCGCGGTACTCAAAGCAATGATCGACTATAGACTTCCACAGGGACGACCGCTCTAGAGGTGCATTGTCCACACCGCGGATCAACAAGCAAGAGTCCACTGGAGTATCATGCAGCGTTTACTGATCTTTAAAAACTTGTCCTCATAACAACCATCATAGTAAGTCACCATTGGGAATCACTGTTGCAGAATGGAAAAAATAGGCAACACCACGGCCCAGACCGCTGTCCAGATAAGTGACCTAGACAACTGTAGGGTTTAGTTTTGTGCACTATATAAGAACACGGTCTGGTTAGTTTCTTTCCAATTTTTGTTCTCTCACACACAACAACTTCTTCTTCTCCCCTCTTATTTCTTTTCATTTTTTTCTCCCACAAACTTTCTTCTAATCTTCCAAAATCTTCTTCAAGGATTCAAGGTATGCCTAACTTTTACTTCTTTCATGAATTTATTTTATTCTTGGGCATTATTTGTTCTAGGTTTTCATATATGTGTGTTCGAAAGAAGTTTGTGGTAATTGAGTGTTTTAATTCTAAATTCATGGCTAATTGATTAATGGTTTTTTATGATGAGTTGATATTTTTCATGATGCTTAGTTTATAGGTTTTAAATTTGGTTACAAGTTGAATTTCGAACTGTTAAGGAATAAAGGGATTTGTGGTGATTTATTGTTCTCATTCAAATTTCTTGCATAACTAATTGATGGGCTTGTTTAGAATGATGTATTTTATATGATTAAGTCGATTTGATAGAATTTTCACTTGGTTTTGCTTGAAATTTTGAATTCTAGGGTTATTTAAAAAAAAAGGGTTGGATTTTGGTGCATACATGCTTAATGTGATTCCATTGTGTTGAATTGGATTTATTTGGCTTATCGGATACTTGGAAGGTGTTATTTGAGAATGATGTGATTATTTGGAAATTTGGTCAAAAATTAAGTCAAACTGCTGCCAAAATTTATATAAACTCTGTTTATTTTAGTTTTGTTTGCTTGGTTTCTATGTGTAGATGGTCCGAACCAATCTAAACAAAAGACCTAGAGTAGACTCCAGAGGAAAAGGGCCTGCTCTCCCACGCCTGGCTTAGAATAAAGACTTTCGGGATCGAGTGTTGAAGTTTCAAAGGAGACCTTGGATTGTGGAGAAGGGCATTGATGTGCCCAGTTTAGTTGAGACATTTTTGCTAGAGGTTGTAGCTACCCGCTAGTGGGTAGGATTTGTTCAGAGGCCTACAAAGCCCAATAAGAGCATAGTGGCCGAGTTTTATGCTAGTATGATTCCAGAGAGATTTCTCAATGGAGGGCCTACGTCCAAGGGGTTGAAGTCCCTATCTCGCCGAATGTAATTAACCAGTATTTTGCTTCCCTAGATGTGCAAGTCAACAATTACATTGGGACAGATACGATTGACGGCATTGATAAGTGTCTAGAGAGGCTGGCTGCTGTACTTAGGATGGATAGCCAGGCGGAGTGGAACCAGATGGTTCGCCTGTATCAGAGGGTTTTGAGAGTAGATGCTGCATTTTGGAACATCTTCATATCATACTCCTTATGGCCTACGTAGAATCGTATTGAGTATTCTTTGAGCCCGCCCGACTACTACATCACCTTGTGACTGGTCATCCGATTAATATTGGTTGTGTGAGTTTTTAGGCTATTTACCACAGTGGTTATGAGGATGGTTCGTCTATGGTATTTCCAAGCTTGATTACAGCTTTTTACAGATTGGCAGGTGTCCCAGTGGATGCAGGATTAGAGGAGCAGGTGCCTAGTGTGTTGGTCTTGACAGTGTGGAACAAGATGAGTAACGATCGAGGCTTACCTATTATAGGCCAATATGGAGAGAGGCAATGTCGCCCGAGAGGCTCAGGTAGTCCAGATGAGAAATGAACAATTGTAGATGGAGGTTGTCGATCAGATTCCTGATGCTTAGCAGGAGGTTCATCCGACCCCTCAGACAGTGATCGCTCAACTAGGAGATACATATTTTGATTCTTTGTTTTAGGGTCTATGGGACCACATGGATGGTTAATTCAGTGCACTGGAGGGGCGATTGAACACACATTTTGACAAAGTTGAGGCAAGTATTAGTGAACTGTGGTCGATGGTTAGCCGGTTTTTTATGGCTGACAATGGAAGTGTACGTTTCCAGCCTCCATATCCCCACTAGAGTTTCAGGCAAGATGCAGTTCTTGGTATGATCAGCCTAGTTTTGGATTGGGAGCACTTATGGAGCCGCAATAGTGTGATCGTGATTCTGACCAGGATACAGAGATTCAGCACATTTCAGATGAAGATGGAGGACTTTAGAGGATATGTCTTTTCTTTCTTTTTCTTGTCTCATTTTCCTTTAATTTTCTTTTCAACTATGTTCGTTTTAATTTTGATTCTTTTCCTTTTTATTTTCTTCATGACTATGTGCTTTGATTTGGATTTTAGTATTATTAGTATTTCTTTTTCTTAAATTTGGTCATAAAATTATTTTTCCACTCCCGTCTTTCTCACTTTTCAACATTGGGGACAATGTTGAGTTTAGGTTTGAGGGTGTGATCCATGATATTATGCTTTGATTTGTGCCCAAGAGATAATATGCATTAGTCACTGAGTTTACACTAACTTCTTGCCACCTAAAGTAGTGCATTACATTTTAAAAAAATTTATGACATGCTTTTGATGTGATAGTGGATCGGTAGCTTAGTTGGATTGCTATGATTAATAATGGAGACTACCTTTGTGAGTTCACCAAGCAAAAAAGCGTACATAAATATCATATGAGGGTTCTTTGTTGCTACTCCTAAACACACATAGGTTCTTATCATTAGATTTGATCTCTATAGGTTGTACATTAAGCATTATAGAACATTCATCATTAAAAGAATTCACATGTTAATTTTGATCTTGAGTAAGCTGAACCAGTGGAAGTGATGATTAGACTATGTGTGTTTGAACTACTTTAAAATGCCTTAAATATTTCCTACTCGTGTATTGTGTGCTTCATAACCCTATTTGAAGCCAAACACTTAATAAGCCTTTTTCTTTCTTCACCATATTAACTGTTACCCATGTAGCCTATATTATAGTCATACCTTATAGCTTGGGATCATGCTTTGAGAATGTGAAGAAGATGTGATAGTTCTGCATGTGACTTTTGTGCATTTGTCGTTCAGAGGCCAATGAAGGAAGAGCTACATTCAATCCAAAAGTGTAAGTTTGATAATTATGAGTTTTTATGTAATTCTCTAGTTCTCTATTATTTATTGCACCAAAAAATAAAAATAAAAATAAAAGTAAAAGTTGCCACCAAAATAAATAGTGTTAAGAGGATCAGAGAATAGAAGTTATTGAGTACAGTTAAGTCAAATAAATTGCAAGGTTGTATCCACTCAAGAGGAGTTAGACATGAAGGAGAATGGTGATTTTTGAAGACTTGGACAGTAATAAGTGGAAAAATTCAACTTACTGAGGAATAATTAAAGACCAAGAGATTTGAGCAGAGCCGTAGTGGTAGTTGAAGACTCCCATGGTATGGTCCTAGGTTTTTAAATTCCTAATGTCCCATTCTTTCTTAACCTTTACCCATGGCCCTATTACAACCTTAAAGAAAGTCTAACTAATCTACTGGCTAACCTTGCTAAGAATGTATAAGTGAAACATGTGTTTATCTTGTTCATAGTGCTTGATTCTTTCAAGAGATCTTTTGCTTATAAATAAATCGTTCTTTCTTATATATACTCATATGCGATTAAGAGTTGAAATTTCTTGTGCATAACTTCTATCGCATATGCTTGATGAGTGCATTTACATAGGTTCTATGTGAAATTAATGAGTGATATCTTGTGAGAATTAGAGTCGAGGTGAATTACATATATGAGATTTAGCGAATGTGTCTTTAAAACTTGAACGTCTTGAGTGTGTGATTTTCATTAAAATTGAGCAATGCATTCAGTTTTGTGACTTATCTTTAGTCTTTACTTATTGGTTTTTACATGCATTGTTCAATATGGGCATATTTGAAACACATTTTAGATGACTGGTATTTTTAAAGCTTGTAGCACACACTCAATGCTATAGTGTTCCCTATGAAAGTTGCTTAGTTAGGATTTTTATTTTTAGGTTTAGCTTTTGAATTTTGTTTTCCTAGATTTGCTTGAAGACTGACAAAAGATAGGTTTGGGGGTATTTGATCGGTTTATATATATATATATATTCTCCCCTATTTTCTATGTAATAAGCTTGTCCCTCGAGTAATTTAGGTTATTTAATTTGTTTATTGAGCATGTATAGGTTATTTTCTTTGGTTATGAGGGGTTTGGTGATATTTGTAAATAATGGAGTTTAACAAGAAGATATTGGGCAATTATGTCAATTGCCACTGCGTAAGTCGCTGCCAAAGCAGAGCCTCCACCATGGCGTATCCAGCGGAGAAGTCTAGCCATGCCATCTTTCATAGCCGTGGTCTATACCGTGACCAAGTACTTGTCTCCACAGCGATTGATGCTGCATAAACAACCAGAGAGCACAACGTTTGGATTGTCGCGGCCTATGCAAGGTGTCCGTACCGTGGTCTAGGTAACGGTCGTGCGTATTCTTGGTTTTATATGGAATTCTGAACCCTAATTTGGAGTAGACCTAAATATACTTCTTATATTATTTTCTGAGACACACACACATTCTAGCCTCCTCAACAATTATTTTCTTCAGCAAACATCACAACACAAATCTCTCAATTACCTTTGCACATCAAAAGATCAAAGATTAAGATGATTTTAATTGAAGACTTGAAGTATTCAATAGGTTATATCTTCTATTTTTCTTCTACTTTTAATTTCGTGATGTGTAACTAAACCCACAAGTAGGGAATTAATATGAACCTTTTGTGAATGCTCATTTTTGGATTAATAATATTATTCATCAATTCAATTATTGATTTTTCATTATCCTTAATTGCTTAATCCTCATTAGTTTTAATATTTATTCACACCATAGACAAAGGGTGAATGATTATTTGGCATGATTTTAGGGTTAAGACTATTTGAGAATTAGGGCAAGAGTATAGACCAAACCTAACCTTGATTGATGCTCTTTAGAATGAATGAATTTTATATTTAGCATAGGCCAAACAAAGTATAGAATTTGGTTCTTATTTCTTACGTTTAACGGGTTTCAGATCATCGTTCACACCATAGACCATGTGTGAATAGTGGTTGGGAATACGTGACTCATCCCGCAATCATACGGTAATAGTCACATTAAAGACAAAGAATGAACCCTTCAATTGATTGAATCTTGTTTATAGATTATTCCAAACATTGAGTGTTCAAAATTGGGAATCATTGATGACCTAATGCTTTCTTACTCTTGACCACAACCCAGTCTTTTCAATTGCTTTCTTAGTTTAATTTAATTTAGTTTTAGTTTTAATTCAATCTTTAACAATCTATTGGTTATTTTTTGTTTAGCTTTTTTTTTGTTTTAGATTTCAACCATTAAATCTCTAGTCTTCGTGGGAACGATCCTTACTTGCCACTGTATGATTCTTCATGATTCGTGCACTTGCGAGTATTATTTTATAACTATGGTTTGTACACCAATCATCCAGTATGAAGAATGATTTCGAGAAGGTGACGACAAACTAACGTAAGAACCGCGTTAGCAAAGGTGGACCGGTGAACTAGGAGCAATGACCTCCTTATCACTCAAAGCGCCATAAATAAGATAGAATGGTCAACTCAATTCGAATTCAAATGTAACGGAAACCGTTGATTGTGATTTCTAGATTATATAAATTTAACCACATGTTTAACAAGACAATATAAATCAATCATCAAATAGTAAAGCAAAAAAAGAGAGTGTTAACTGTCAAAAATGGTTAAGAAGAAATCAGAGGAGCACCTCACCCAGATGCTTTAAGGAGAAACGGGAATCGGGGAAGATCCCTGTCCCGCCACTCCCCATCCCGTTCTGAACCAGACCCTGTTTGACATGGTACCTAGATCCTGCCCGACCGTTACTCCTGACCTCTGGGAGGGATCGTAAGCTCTAGTAAAACCAAGAAAGGAGGTCCTCCAAGCTAGAGTGGCCAGATCGTCAGAGTCGAGCAAGCACCAGGGTAAACTTGACCATTGGGAACAATCTAGAATCCTTGTCAAGGACTGCAAGCAGACTTATGAAGAGGAGCTGACGCAATCCCTAAATCTAGGAAGGCTAGCTCGAATGGGAAGTAACTCAATGAAGGACAATGGCAGGTGGGCATTGATTGTGCCTTGATAACAATGAAATGGAAAAGAAAGAAATCAGTGACCATTATTGTGCCACCTTGATCAGCTTCGACGTTTTGATGGCAGTCCAACTTAGCCCTAAGAAAGGTTAACTCCAATCATCACCAAAGAGGGGACTTGAGTTCCAACAGACAGAAGGAATACAAAAAGCACTTAAGTGGAAAGAAGAAAACCTAGGAAAGAAGTCTCTGACAATGGCAACGTAACAGACGTTGCTACTGTCCCCTATCAGACCTCTACTCTGAAAGAGACTCCTATGGCCAACTCACACATCCCTGTCCATTCAGAACCAGGGCAAGCACCACATAAATGACTACGGGGGACCCACGTAGGTACTATGGTATACTTGGGACCATCCTCGCCGCCCAAGGCATGTGGGTGAGCTATGTCCCTAACAAATGAACTGTGGGGATCTCCTGACCATCACCTATCCCAAGACAGAGATATCCCACTTGCTAGAGGGATCGCCAAGTTAGTCATAGAGTCATGCTAAATCAATCCTAGCCATCCATGACGTAGGAACAATGGGCTCCAAATAAAGAAACGGTATGGATCGAACTAGAGACTCCTACGTAGAAGAACCTCCTTTAACAACCAGAAGCATGGTGTCCTATAAACACCCCAACTCTCAAAGGGGTTGGATTTTTTGAAAATGAAAAGAGAGAAAAGAGAGAAAAATGAGAGAAGAGGGAGATTGCTCCTATAGGTTGACTGGTCTCCCTTTTTGAGACTAAGATAGTGTAACCCTTGCTCCTATAGGATGACTAGTTCCCCTAGCCAGAATTAAACTGTACGACCATATCCCCCACATAAAGAGCACTTATAATTGTACCTTTTTCAAGCTTGTAAGATTCGTAATGCCATCTACTTAATGGGAAAAGTGTTTTATGTTTGCTATTGTCCATCCCTGATATCTATATAGGTATAAGATAGTGAGAAAAGTGTTTTCTTTGCCCAATTCTAGGGAGTGAAGCCACGACCAAAGGACCTTATCATGCTCCAGTATGTGGTACAAGAGCGTAGTGAATCGCTTGTTAGGATTATGCCTAATAGAAATAGTGTAATAATGTTTTTGACATTGTTTCATATTAATAAAGTGATTTCTAGTTTTAACAAATCTTATAGCATTTATAGTTTAATTATTATAATTGTCAAAAGTAAATAATCATAAGATCAAAAGACTATAAGAAATGAAGAATTGTTCGTATATCTAGATATATATGAGGTAGACATAATTCTTAAGTTAGTCTTGAATAATATTCACAACTTAAGATAAATGTTGGGTGCCTTTATCCTGTTAAAGTTGTAGATTCTTTTGATAGCATTTGAGTGGGATCAAATGTGTCATGATGAGTGTAAGATCATCAAAGTGTGGTATCTTTGGACAAATGAATCTAATGCACTAGATGTATTGAATAGGATCACAATGATATACTTTATCTAAAACCGTCATAGATAAAAGTTTTCACTTGAAGACAATCAGAGAGTCTATCTCAATCTTGAGATAAATGATGGACTTATGGTTGCAAGTGTTATTATGTGAGCAATCAATGTGTATGATTATGTAACATATTCTAGCCTCGATAGTTTGGTGATATTCATTTTTAATCGATAGAGGACTTCATTTATAGATATGAACATCGTGGCTCCATTTATTAAATGAGAGTAAAATATCATCATGTCGATGTTTTGAGGTATTGGATATTAAATCTTAACGTTAAGTTTTCAATAGTGTCTATTGAAATAAGACATCTGGACAAGCAAAAATATCCAAGTTCAAAATGTGGTCATATAAGTAAATATTGTAACTTTTAGAGCTATAGGTGATTACTAGTATTCCTCACAAGGATACACTTTCTCCATAAAGATTGTCTATGGTATGAATGAGGAATATTAACTTATTCTATCTTTATTAAGAGTTCAATTTTAGTTCTTTAGTGGAATGAACTAAAATTAATAGATTGGACCTAAGTGAATCAGTTGTTGATTGTGATTAGGTTATGTCTGTTGGAGCTTAAATTTAGATAGCCCGCCAAAATCCCCAATCCACACGAACTTGCATGGACACTTGATATATTCTACCAGACTAATTTATGGGTCCATTTAGAATTGTTGTAAGGCATGTGGACTTGTTTCTTTTAGTAAGAATGTGTCTAGTTCACATGTGGACCTTTTATTAAAGTCCAATGGATTTAATAAATTGAAAAATAATATTTGGTCCATATTTATATTGCTTGGGCGGCGAGGGCCTATAATAGCCTTACATAATGTTTTTAATTTTATTATTTAATTAAATGGAAATTAATTAATTAATTGTTTAATTAAAAGTCAAAATCTTTTTTCTAGTTGAAGAAGGTCTCCAAGAGTCATATTATTATTGGTAATATGATAAGTATCAAATACTATATTTGATAAGTAGAAAAAATAAAAGGAATTTATTTAACTAGTAAATTTAGGAGGTATTTGATTTCAATTAAAACTCTAAATTCACAATTGATCAAATTAGAAAGTTTTGATATAGTCACAATGTAATTTATATTCAATAATTGGTTATTAAATAAATACAGTATTGAGTTGGATTATGAGTCTTGGTGTGGATAAGAAATCTTGTTTGAGAGAGGATTCTTGGTCACCAAGTAAATCCTCCTAGAAAAAGGATTCTTGCCCACCAAGTAAATCCTCTTTAGGAGATGATTTGGTCTCCTAAATTAAAAGCAAGTAGAATTCGACCAACCCTAAGAAAATTAGGGCAAGGATTTCAGCCAACATATATATATATATATATATAATATAGTGTGAAATTCGGCGACACTCTCAAGAAGAAGAAGAAAAAGAGGCTTGCTTTGACAGTTATTTTTCTTTAGCGTGAAAAATAGAATCCATCTCTTAAACTAGTTTGTAGAATTTGGCCATGGAGAATAGAAACGATAGTACACTAGTAGCCTTTACATCAAAAGGTTTTATGTACAACATCGAATCAAGGTTCACGCGAGTTTCAATCAAATAGATTGATAATTTATAAGTGACCGAACGTTCTTGGGTTTTCTCTTGGAGAATTATTGTGACTAACAAAAGAAAAATATTTTACACTTCCACCGCGTTTTGAATCGATTTTTCCCTACAATTGGTATCAGTGGCAGGTTGTACCCTTGATTAATTGATGTATATATACATGAATCTATTTCTTTTTATTGTGAATATGCATGTTTTAGAAAGAGATGGTGCTCTAGGTATTCACATATATATATATATATATATATTTACATTGGAATGCATGGATATATATATATATATATATATATATATATATGTTTTATAATGTGATTTGTTGTTGCTCAATTTTGGTCATAGAATTTCAATGTATTTTTGTTTTGGGATTGTAACAAGAAGGGTTCCCTATCATCGCAATAATTTTCTTCTTGTTGTGGTATGGGTTGTGCACGACAGCCCTATGAATGCTATGGTCTGTGCACGATAGACCTTTATGGAGCCAATGGGTACGCACGCCCATGAGAGGCAGCCAATGGGTGTGCAAACAGACGATGGGCCGCATGAAGACTTGTTCGCCAAGAAAGGAATTTTTGTATTCCAAAAATTGTAATGTACTTGCTTTTCTAGGATGGAGCTATTTATATTTTCATAAATATTGCAATGTTTGTCATTGTTTGATAACATGTCATATAGAATAGGAGTGCCACTCATATATCTCTTTTGGTATGAACATGCATTGAATGGTTTAGGTATCTAATTGGCATCTAGATAACTTGATAAATCATTCTTTAGATGATCCCAATCAAGCAAGCATCATACTTATGACTTATCCGAAGAGTTTCGATCAATTCAAGATTAACTATGGGATGAACAAGCTAAGGTTCAGTCTCACTTAGTTACTCAATGAGCTCACTACTTTTGAGTCCTTGACAAATGGCAACAAAAGTAAGGCTGGTGAGGCAAATGTTGCCTACCATCTTCTTCTAGAAATGAAAAGAATAGGTCTGTTGAGAAGGCAAAGGGTAAGCCCAAGCCCAAGAAAGGTAAATATGATTTACTTGTTCTTAAGTCGTGTATAATGGAAGATGATTCTTCACCCTAGATAGTTGATTTGAGGGCTACTAGCCATGTTTGTTCTTCTTTACAGTGTACGGATTCTTGGACATAGCTTGAGGATGGAGTCTTCTTTATGCGTGTTAAATACGTTACAAACAGCGTCATACATTTTTGAATGTAGTGCCATCCAAATTTGTTTCTAAGACTTCTCTAGAGTTGTAAGAATGGTCATAAAGCAAGTTTGTAACATTTTAGCATAATGAGGTGTCCAGCACACGTGCTGAAGAACAAAAGTGGAAAGCTAGACTCTAAGTCTGTGGTCTGCTTGTTTATTGGATACTATAAGGAGACCAGAGGTGGACACATCTATAGTGCTGAAGATAACAAAGTATTTGTTTCGACAAATGCAACATTTTTTGAGGATAGCTATATTAGTGACCATATACGTCTATCAAAGATTGCGTTGAATGAGTTAGAGCCTGGTGAGACCAGTACTCAGTTAACAAGAATTGTTGATCTGTTAATATTGTAGGGAAAAATCGGTTCAAAACACGGCGGAAGCGTAGAATTAGGGTTTGGTATATTTTTTTTTAATTTTCCCTTTAACAAAAAGAACCTTAACCTTAGATTAATTGATGTATATAAAAGTGTCGTACCTTTTTCTTGTGACGATTGAACTATCACCAAATTGAATCCGTAAGATCTTTCAATCCAATCACGAACGTGAATCTCCTAGGAGTGTGGGCTCCCTTTCTTTTAATTGTATACCTGAGGATGAAAACAAACAAAATCTTCTTCTTTGTTAGTCACAATAATCCTCTATGAGAAAACCCAAGAACATCCAGTCACTTGTGAATTATCAATCTATTTGATTGAAACTCGGTTGAACCTTGATTTGATATTGTACACAAAACCTTTTGATGTAAAGACAACTAGTGCACTATCGAAAACAAAGCGTTCCTCTTTTCTCTTCTCCTTAGCCGAATTCAATACACAATATCTATGAGTTGGACAAAGTTTTTTTTTATAACTATATATATATAAAAAACAACTTCTTGCACCAAAAATTTGGTCTTGGTTGAAATTCTATATAAGAGTATATATAGGTGGTCGAAAATCCTCATAGAAAGAGGATTTCTACTTCACCAAGACTCCTATCAAAATTTGGATTCAATCCTCTTAAAAATAGGATTTCTTTTACACACCAAGACTCCTAATCCAACCCAAATAGTGTATTTATTCAATAACCAATTATTGAATATAAATTAAATTGTGACTAAATCAAAAACTTCCTAATTTGACCAATTGTCAATTAGAGTTCTAATAGAAATCAAATACTTCCTAATTTAACTAGATAAATAAAGATAAATAAATTCCTTTTATTTATCAACTTATCAAATATAGTATTTGATACTTATCATATTACCAACAATAATATTACTCTAGGAGACCTTCTTCCACTAGAAAAAATATTTTGACTTTTAATTAAATAATTAATTATTTAATTTCCATTTAATTAAAGAATAAAATAAAAAACAATATAATAAGCTATTATATATAGCCTTAGCCACCCAAGCCAATATATATGGGCCAAAAATTGTTTTTCCTATTTTATTATATCCATTGGACTTAAATAAAAAGTCCACATGTGAACTAGACCCATTCTTACTAAAAGAAACCAGTCCACATGCCTTAACACAATTCTATATGGACCCATAAATTGGTCTAGTAGAATATATCAAGTGATCCATGCAAGTTCGTATGGATTGGAGATCTTGGCAGGCTATCTAAATTTAAGTTCCAATAGACATAACCTATTAACAATCAACAAATGATTCACTTAGGACCGATCTATTAATTTTAGTTCATTCCAGTAAAAAACTAAAACTGAACTCTTAAACAAAGACAGAATAAGTTAATATTGCTCATTCATACGCTAGACAATCTTAATGGAGAAAGTGTATCCTCGTGAAGAATACCAATAATAACCAAGAGCTCATAGACCACCTATAGCTCTCCAAATTACCATATTTACTCATATGACCACATTTTGAACTTGGATATTTTTACTTGTCCAGAAGCCATATTTCAATAGACACTATTGAAAACTTAACGTTAAGATTTAATATCCAATACCTCAAAACGTCCATATGATGATATTCTACTCTCATTTAATAAATGGAGCCACAGTGTCCATATCTATAAATGAAGTCCTCTATCGATTAAAAAATGAATACCACCAAACTATCGAGGATAGACTATGCCATATAAGCGTACCCATCGATAACTCAAATGATAACACTTGCAACCATAAGTCCATCATTTATCTCAGGATTGAGATACACTTCTCGATTGTCTTCAAGTGAAAACTTTTATCCATTGACGGTTCTGGATAAAGTATTTCACTATGACCCTATTCAATGCACCCAGTGCACTAGATTCTTTTGCCCAAATACACCACACTTTGATGATTTTAGACTCATCATAACATATTTGATCCCACTCAAATGCTAGCAAAAGAATCTGCAACTTTAACAAGATAAATGTGCCTAATCTTTATCTTAAGTTGTGAATATTTTTCAAGACTAACTAATGAAGAGTAATTCATGAGTAGGGTTCCATATGCCTCGACAGTTGGAAGTCTCATGTATGCAATGCTTGGCACTAGACTATATATTTGTTTTGATGTTGACATAGTTAGCAGGTTTCAATCGAAACCTGGTCTTGATCGCTGGATGGTAGTCAAGCATATTTTCAATTATCTCATGAGAATGAGAGGTCATATGCATGTATGCTCTGGAGGGAATTTAATTCCCATTGGGTATACAGATTCTGATTTCCAGTCGGATTATGACATCACGAGATCAACATTAGGATCTGTGTTTACTTTTGGAGGAGTCACAATCATATGGAGGAGTATCAAGCAATCTTGTATTGATGATTCCACCATGGAAGCTGAGTATGTTGCCACATGCAAAGCTGCTAATGAGGTCATCTAGCCCCGTAAATTCTTGATTGACTTGGAAGTGGTTCCTGATGCGAATAAGTAGATCACTATCTACTGTGACAATAATGGAGCACTGGATAATTCGAGAGAACCAAGAAGTCATAAGATAGGGAAACACATTGAAAGAAAGTATCATCTTCTTAGTGAAATTGTACATAGGGGAGACGTGATGATTACCAAGATCGCGTCAGCAGAAAATCTAGCGGATCCCTTCATAAGGGCTCTACCACAAAAGAGTTTTGATGGGGAAAACTTGGGGATAAGAGATATGACACATTTGCTATAGAGCAAGTGGGAGATTTTTTATTATACTCATTAACAAGAGTGTAATAATGTATTTGACAATCTTTTCATATTAATAAAGTGATTTCTAGTTTAATAAATCTTATAGCATTTATAGTTTAATTATTATAATTGTCAAAAGTCAATAATCGTAAGGTCAAAAGACTATGAGAAAAGAAGAATTGTTCTTACATCTAGATATGTATGAGGTAAACACAATTCTATAGTTAGCCTTGAATAATATTCACAACTTAAGATAAAGTTTAGGCGCCTTTACCTTGTTAAAGTTGTATATTTATTCACAATCTTTTCATATTAATAAAGTGATTTCTAGTTTAACAAATCTTATAGCATTTATACTTTAATTATTATAATTGTCAAAAGTAAATAATCATAAGGTCAAAAGACTATGAGAATAGAAGAATTGTTCTTACATCTGGATATGTATGAGGTAGACACAATTCTTTAGTTAGGTTTGAACAATATTCACAACTTAAGATAAAGGTTGAGTGGTTTTACACTGTTACAGTTGTAGATTCTTTTTCTAGCATTTGGGTGGGATCAAATGTGTTATGATGAGTCTAAAATCATCAAAGTGTGGTGTCTTTGGGCAAAATAATCTAGTGCACTAGTTTCCTTGAATAGGATCTCGGTGAGATACTTATCTAGAACCGTTAATGGAAAAAGTTTTCACTTGAAGACAATCAGAGAGTCTATCTGAGATAAATGATGGACTTATGGTTACAAGTGTTATCATTTGAGCCATCAGTGAGTACGATTATATAGCATAGTCTATCCTCGATGGTTTGGTGGTATTCATTTGTTAATCGATAGAGGAATTCATTACTAGATATGAACATCGTGGATATTAAATCTTAATGTTAAGTTTTCAATAGTGTCTAATGAAATATGGTTTCTGGAAAAGTCAAAATATACAAGTTCAAAATGTGGTCATATGAGTAAATATGGTAACTAGGACAACTATAAGCGGTCTATAAGCTCTTGACGATTACTAGTATTCTTCACGAGGATACACTATCTCCATTAAAATTGTCTAGGGTAAAAATGAGGAACATTAACTTATTTTATCTTTATTTAAGAGTTAAATTTTAGTTCTTTAGTGGAATGAACTAAAACTAATAGATCGGACCCAAGTAAATTATTTGTTGATTGTGATTGGATTATTTCTATTGGATCTTAAATTTAGATAGCTCGTCAAGATCGCCAATCCACACGAACTTCCATGGATCACTTGATATATCCTACCAGACCGACTTTTGGGTTCATATAGAATTATTTTTGGATTTCGGAATCCAAAAGTTTTAGAGAGGTGCGGTCATGTGTGATCAAGTCATGTGGTAACTCTTCAATTACCTTGAATGCGTGGCCAAGGATGTGGGAATCCTTGGACGACCCTAATGGGGTGCAATTAGCATTCCATTAATACATTAAGAATATAATTTGCATATTTTAATTAAATGGGCTGTTTAAATTATGTTAATGTATTAATTTAAGGCATGTGGACTTGTTTCTTTTTTAGTAAGAATGGGTCTAGTTCACATGTTGACTTTTTATAAAAGTCGAATGGATTTAATAAAATGGAAAAATAATATAGTGCCCATATAATAGGCTTGGGCGGCAATAGCAAACATTATATCCTAATATATTATTTTTTATTTTATTATTTAATTAATTGAAAATTAATTAATTTAATAATTTAATAATTTAATAATAATTTAATTAAAAGTCAAAATCTTTTTCCTAGTAGATCTCCTAGTGTTATACTATCGTTGGTAGTATAATAAGAATAAAAAACTTGATTTGATAGGTAGATAAATAAAAGAAATTTATATATCTAGTCAAATTAGGAAGTATTTGATATCTATCAAAACTCTAATCGACAATTGGTCAAATTAGGAAGTTTTTGATAAAGTCACAATTTAATTTATATTCAATAATTAGTTATTGGATAAATACACTAATAAGTTGGAATATGAGTCATGGGGTGGAAAAGAATTATTATTTGAGTGAGGTTTCTTGGCTAACACACAATTCCTTCTTTTAAGAGGATTTGGACACAAGACATAAATCCTCCTTAGAAGAGGATTTGGCCATGACCTATATATTTTCTAAGTGAGAATCTGGTCTACGTTAGTTTTCTGGAGTGAGAATTCGATCAAGATTGAAATCTTGAAGAGAGAATTCGGCCACCACCCTAGTTCTTGTGTGAGAAGTATTTTTTTATTTATTTACATAGTTAAAATAAAAACTTCATCCAACTCATTAGTACCTTTTACATAAAAAGTCTTTGTGCATAAAATCGATTCAGGTTCATGCGAGTTTCAAACAATAGATTGAGAATTCACAAGTTACCAAACGTTCTTTGTTTTTCTCTAGGAGGATTGTTGTGACTAACAAAAGGAAAATATTTTGTTTGTTTTCCATCATCAGGTATACAATTCAAAGAAAGGGAGCACATACTCCTAGGTGATTCATGTTTGTGTTTGAATTGAAGAATCTTGCAGATTCAATTCGGCACAACTTCAATCGTCATGAGAAAAATGTACGATACTTTTATTATATTTTAATTAATCAAGAGTTAAGGACCAATCTTTTAAAGGATTTTTTTTTAAAAATATACCAATCAAATTTTCCATTTCTGCCGCGTGTTTTTTCCTACACATGGAACTCAAACTGTCAGAGGTAGAAGAAAGAAGGGAGAAACTTTTTTTGCCCGATGAAAAAAATAAGAACGTTTTTCTCTTTTTTTCCGGTTCTTTTTACTCTCAAAACAATTTTTGATAGTATTCTTGTGTTATAAACTTATCGGTTACCTAAAATATATATACATATTATATACATCTATTTTAAATTGATTTAAATTTTATTAAATCATTTTAAAGGATATATTATATCTTTTATTAGATAATAATAATGTTTGAATTTAAACTTTTTAAATTCAAATTCAATATTGAATTAAAAATAAAATAATCACATTATCTTATCTTTCATAATTAAATATCAAAGAACACCCTCCAATAATGATTAATTAGATAATTAAATAATCTAATTATTTAATTAACATGTTATTATTTTTCATTAATTAAATAATCTCTATATTCAACTAATTCTCGATTAAACACGTGTCACTTTCCTAACACAATTAATTGGACAATCCAATTACTTAACTGTGACCCTTGTTACCTAATTCGATCGGGCTAGCAAGGGGACTTAATGGACCTACAATATTTTGAGCTCTAATAATCTTTAGAAATAACTAATTAAACTCTTTAATTAATGTTTCATGATTATTAACTTAGTGTCATTCCACTAAAAACCTAAATCAACACTCTCTTAACTGTAGACATTTTTACACAAACAAATAACTCTTGGTCTCCATCGATATAACAATTACATATGGTATGATCCTCCACATGTAGTTCATAATTAAAGCTGGGTCATAATATCCGTTATACCACTCTAATTACATCTTTCCATTAAGTACCATTGATTCTCTAATGAACAGTAAATCCTACATTCCTCAAGGAATTAGGAGAGTGGTCATATTGTTCAAGCCCCGATTCAACCCTTAAGGGAACTACTATTTACTTCTCGAAAGAAATAGAGGATTCCACTATTTTGTACAAAGCTTTCCAGCCACAAACCTAACCACAATCCAAACATACAGAGCATATAGATCGGGAATGCCACTCCGACCTCACCCATGGTATATCAAAGGCTACGACCTAACCTGAAGGAGTCGATAAGACACTCAGGATTAAGATCACCCACATATTGCCATCATTTGTCGATATATATAAATCTCACTATAAACAGATCTTAGTGAGAGATTCATATAAATCGTGGTCCAGTCCTATATGATCACATCATACAAGGTGCCTCCATTCTCATATCACCATATGAATGATCCATGATAAGATCACCGTACATTACGGAATGGACCGTAGCTGTAGATTAATGACAAATAAAGTATCCAACTTTATTTGCTAGCTATGGACTCTTTAGATTGCTTGTTTCAAACTGAATCCATCTGTATATGACACTCAAATACTTAATTCAAAATTACATCCGACAATCTTAGATGTTAAGTGCACATGTTATATATAAAGTATGACACAAAATAAATGAATATACTACTTCTTTTATATATGTTCAAATCACATTTACAAATTACAAGCTTTAGGGTAAAATCCCTAACATATCTTGCATTGAGCATTCATTGATTGTTCACTTAGACAATATACTCTTCTTAGAGTCAAAGTCTTGTGACTTCTAGCTGAAGTTGCACAAGCAAGTCAATTCTTGAAACCAAGGGTGGGTTGGCAAGCAATTGGTCAACTGCCACTGTAAAAGGTCCTAGGGGTAGAGTAGAAGGTGCTCACGCGAAGAGTTGTGGATTAGGGGATATCACTATGGATTGAGCCAATAGTGGTTAGTGGTAGTGTCTATATCCTGAGGTTGTCGAGAGTGAGTGTTCGAGTATCACTTGAGGGTGTAACCTTTTAGTCATATAGTGGGTTTCAGTTATCGTGTGTGCTAGCAGAATAACCCATGGTTTTTGTTTCCATTTGGAGGGTTTCCACCTATATATCACGCGTTATTTATAGTCCAAACTTTATGCTTGATTTTGTATGTTTGTTTTTTTTTTGAGTGAATTTGAATATTGACTAATCAAGAAAAGTTGGTAATTAACTGGATTAAAACCTATTCACCCCCTCTAGGTAATTAGACACACGTTTTAGGGAATTTCTTGTTTGTTTGTTGTATGATCATTGATTAGAGTAATTAACTCTAATAGAGTAGAATGAGCTTCAATTTACATGCATGTTGAGTTAGGTTTTTTAAATCAATGTTTTCACATGCTTGTGATATTGTATTGTGCTAGCTTCAACTGTAGGACTATTTTGTGTGATCATTGACATCTTTTATATGATAAATAGTCTCTACATATGCTAGGTCACTTTGATTGAATATTTGTTGAAATAACATATTTGGTATGTACATGCATCATTTGCTTGATTGCATTATTTTTAGGATGATAAACTAGAATACATTTCACATGTTCTTATTGATTCATTTCTAGTTTCCATAGGATATATTGATCATATATACTATGTTATGTGTGTTTGCATCATTTGCATTCACTTAGATCACATGCCTTGTGAAGAGGTTGGAAGTCCCATTTCTAAGAGTGATTCTTTGCTTTGAACATTGGAAGTCTTGACTAGGATCGGGGTGATCCGGATAGCTAAGCATTGGAAGTCACATTTTGAAGAGTGATTCTTTGATTTGTGCAAGGAAGTCTTGTCTAGAGTCTGGAGAACTTGGATAGACAAGCAAAGGATTCTTCCTAGAGACATGAGGTCTTGGATAGGAAGGCAGCATAGTAAGTTCACTAGGTCCGAGGGTAAAATAGGTGTAGATAGCTTAGAGAGTGAATCTTGTATTGATTGCCTCTTGATTGAGTATCTGCTATTTGTCATAGTGATTTGCTTTTACCGGTGGTTATGGTATAAACCCGTGTATGTTTCCTCATTTTTGAGGTCTTACCATGAAAATATCCTTATGTTGTTTATAGTTGTTTACTTTCCTTGAATTGTATTGATTCATCTTTTATTGTATTGCTATCACAATAATTTGTTGAATCAATCATCTTGTTAAAGTTTCTTTGTGTAATTGTATTCTTTTGAAAGGAAAAAGAGATTTCAAGAATTTTGAGTCTATACCTATTCACCTTTTTCTAGGTATATTTGACACTATAAGTGGCTAAGGGAATTTTCATGTTGTAAGAGGTTTCTGCTAATGTGGGTCTTTTGCTGATGGTATGGATGATTTGGATATGCTACATTAGATACCTTCCTTTATCCCTCCTTATTTCTTCCTCTTCTCAAAGCTCACCTTGAACCTTCTTCCCTATCCTAATGTTTTCTTGCACCTATTGTAAAAATTCAGTTAAAAGACCACCTTTTACCAATCCTTCGATTTGGTTGTGGAGACTATAACATTATAACCTATTGTGCTCTATGTCCTCACGGAAGTCACAGTACTTGTATCGATTTCGCTTATCTGCTGGGAGCTTTATAAAACCTGGATTTCTGAGCAGCCCCTTATCACATATGGTGAGGTATATGCTTTCCTAAGAGGTGTTAATAAGAGTATAATGGTTGTATCCTTCCTCCTCCCTTACTATTCATGCTACTTCCCATGGTGGGTGTATTGCTCTAGGAGGCGTCTTTCTCACTAGATACCACTCCTGCTGTGTGGGAAAGAGAGGTGACCGATAAGTGGACTGCTTAGGAGGTAGTTTCTGGGTCTTCTGGCTAGTCCTGGCTTTAGCTCTTCCTTATTTGAACGCTTGACAAATCTCGCTTCATCATTCTCAATCTTGATTCTAAGTTGTTTGCTTATCTCCACTTGTTTAATGATCAGAACAATCTACCGACCCACACGTTTCTCTAAATTTTAGCTAAAGACTCTTTCTAGATGAACACTCCCATCTAGATTACTTCTTTATGGAATTTCTCTTCGTAAGATTTTAGTGACTTTACTCACTCTTGGACCGCGTACTGGAGCAAGATACGGTCTTTAGGATGAGGTTTGATCCCTTGGAATTGAGAGCATAAATCCTTGGTGAGCTATGTGAATGAGTCTATGTTACCTAGGGGTAGTTTCCTAAACCAAGTCTTGACACAATCGGTCAGGGTTTAGAGGAACATTCGACACATCGCTAATCGGGTATCGTTCTGAATCTCTATATGGTGTACAAAACTCTTTAAGTGGCTGGGGGTGTCCTCTGATCCGGGGTATTCCTTGATTGGCATTTTGAATTTAGGCAGCAACCCTACCTCCCTGATCCTCCGTGAGAATGGTGTGTTCATTTCTCTCAATAGATCCTGAAAATACCTACAAGGTTATACTAAACAACCTAGAGGGGGGTGAATAGGTTATCACTCTATTTTTTGAACTCTTTCAAGACTTGTGACAAATCCTTAGTGAGCATACAAATTAACATTTAACATGATTGTTATGAGAAAACAATTTACACAAGTATGTCTGCAAAACATATAACAAGAAACAATGTATCTTATAAACAAATATATTCAATGTAGGGCAAAATCCATAAGTTGTACTTAGAATATTACAATGTGAAACTTTACGACTTGAAATGGAATATCACCAGATACAAAGTTCAAACACTTACAAAGATACAATAGATAAATGTACTAAAACAAAGAATACTTGTATTTACAACAATGTTCAATATGTACAAGTACTTAATCAAAGATGATTATATACAAACAAATCTATGTACAAATAAAATGATATTTACAACTTTGATCATATGAACAGCTAGAATTTCACACATTACAACAATCTTGTTTTTCAATAATATCTAGAAATGAAGATTGTAAAACAAGATACTAACATACACATACAAATATATTAAAGGGATAAGAAGAATTGACACATGATGTTTTTACGTGGTAAAACCTTCGTAGAGGAAACATCCATGGGTTGAATACAACTGTCAGGTACTTTTATTATTGGCAAGTAGATAAGACATTCCTCAAAAGTGACCAACAAATGACATACTCTATATTGGACTCGACATCTACCCAATCCCTATTGGTAGATTGGAAATTCCTTAAAAGTGATCAACAATGATTCACTCTCTATTAGAGTCCACTCTAACCAAAACCATTAAGAAGTTGGAAATTCCCCAAGAGTGATCAACAAATGACACAATGTATCTATAGATTTCATCACATCTGAATATTCTGGGTCTACCAATAAAAAGTCTACTTTCTATCCAAGGCACCCTTGCCTCTAGCAAGTCTCCCTTGCTTGATTATCCGGACCTCGTGTCCTAACGAAGACTCCTTGCTTTGCTATCCGGACCACATGTCCTAACCAAGACTGCATGCCTTTTACAAGGACTTCCTAAATGTGATCAAAGAATGCAAAAATGAAAACAAGTACTCAACATAGAATTTGGGATCAATACATTCTATGGGAACTAGACATAAGCATGTGAGTTCATAAATCAAAATTGTCTAGTTACCCATGCATGAATAATATTCTAGTGCATATGAAATACCAAAAACACATTTAATTCATAGATATATTCATACAACTAAAACTTGAATAAAAGAATATACATTAAGCACATATTCAAGATTTCAGTAACATACACAAAAACATACTGGAATCATATGATAATGTCAATTAAATTTCTAGCAAAAACCTAAAGCATATTTTATTCACAATATTCAATTAAAGTCAAAATAGCTCTAAGAACTCGATTAA
This sequence comes from Dipteronia dyeriana, assembly GCA_032871835.1. NCBI lineage: Eukaryota > Viridiplantae > Streptophyta > Magnoliopsida > Sapindales > Sapindaceae > Dipteronia > Dipteronia dyeriana. Next base: position 112,532,355 of record CM065300.1, on the reverse strand, counting down.
ATGTATTGTTCTAAAATGTATTCAATTAAATGAACCTAACACATATAAAGACTATTTTTATTAAAATCAATCAATCAAAGATCACAACATAGTCCCAGATAGAAAGTTAGCACAATACAATCCCAAATATGTGAAAACATAGGCAATATCAAAACCTAACCCAACATGTAAGATTTCAATCAAATTCAATCTAGTTTCATAATAGTCTAAAACTCTAATTAAACTTTATACAATATACATACATGTATTAAGAAGAAAACCCAAGGTTATTGAACACATTTAAGAGCAAAACTCAAGATGAAATTGATAAATACCATAAGAAACAATGTGCAGTCCCATTTTTGTGTGTAGAGCCACAAAAAAACGTGATCAAAACTTCTCAAATCTTCTTTGAGATGATAGAGGATTGAAGGAAGAACAATCTCCAATTCGAATCACTTGAATTGGAGTTCAAATGAAAAAAATATAGTGTTTGGATGGTGAGAAAAATTGAAAGAAAATTTCTGCACGATGATTTCAAATTGTCTTCTTAGAATGAAATGAGAGAGAGGAGAGTTATTTAAAAGAAAGGGAAAGGAAGATGTGAAAAAATTGAAATCCCCCAAGCCACTTCCCACCCTGAGATGGCGCATGGGCATCACAGGGGCAGGAAGGGTTCCTTCCAGAGATGGCCATGCGCCATTTCGGGATGGAGGCTTGGTGGCTTTTTGGCCGCTAGCTTCCTCCCTTGCACTCCTCTACGTTTTTCGACCGTTCTCTGACCTCTGAACTCTGAATTTGAATCCATTTGTGGATTATAAACTGGAAATATTTGTTGCACATGGAAAATTATGAAACTTAGACCAGAAAATAAGAATTTGACTCAATATATGAAGACGAAGACAATGCATGTAAATTGACCGAAAAGTTTCGTTACTCTTGACTTGGAAGTCAAAATCAAATATATGAGTAACCAAAATGACTGGAACTTATTAAGGAACAATGTAATACCAAATTCAAGTCCAAGGTCCATGTTATATAAGCATACAAAATGTAATCACACAAGAATGTTATTTCTAGACAAAGTCTTAGAACATGCAATTCACAAAGCTTGTTAATTTAGCACTAATGCATGAGCATTCAATATTTAGTGTGTGAATGTGTTATACAAAATAAGCACTATGATGCAGGGACACATATGGATGAAATGTGTGTGTGTGCCTAAGCCTTATAAGAGAGTTACGGTTTTAAATATACATTTATCAAACAATGAACTGCATTTCTCTTTAAAGACTTGATCTTGTATGATAAGTTGCCAAATCTTCATTGAAGCTTGAAACATCATCAATCTAAGACAATTAAATCAATACAAGTGAAACATTGTTTTGATATGGAATTAATACCAACATAAACCAAAAACCTAACAGATCCTTTTACGTTCCCCGATGCTTTCATTTCCTCAATTTCTTTTTCCTTTGCCATCTTGGCCATCTAATCTTGGAGTCACTTAGGTGTGCCACCTATGGTCCCAGTCTCTAAACAATTGTTGTCTAAGTTTCTGACACAACTGTTGATTCCTTTCAGTCTTCCCTTTGAGGATGGTTCCCTTTGGCATTCCTTATAGGACTGATACTACCATCAACATAAGATCGTGGGGCTCTCTCCTTTGTCCCGTCTAGCTATTGACAAGTTTCCCAAGTAAGGGATATCAACCGTGGATTTCACCGCTAGGGTTGGAAATTCACTGGGTGGTCTGAAACTTACGGTTGTAGCCCGAGTCTTTCAAAGATTGGTACTCTGCTACCTGGTCCAGATTCTCTCATGGCTTGGGGTACCTTAAAGCGAAGGGTGATTCCCCCAACAATTATCTAAAAGAAGATACTTTCTACAAAATTTACTACCTACTACTCCAGGATATCTCAATTTGTTTCCTAGATAGCCGTGGCATGAGGCACGAAGTGTGTAATTGAGGGTGGGACCGGTGCTGGATTGTAATGCCTCGATCCCTTACCACACATATTAACTATTTGAAGTTGTGTTGGCATTAATTCCATATCAAAACAATGTTTCACTTGTATTGATTAGTTGTCTTAGATTAATGATGATTCAAGCTTAAAAGAATATTTGGCAACTTATCAAATAAGATTAAGTCTTCAAAGAGAAGTGTGCTTCATTGCTCAACAAAGATATATTTAGACCTCATCTCTCTCACAAGGGTTAGACACACATAAAAATTGCATCCATATGTTTCCCTGCATCAATGTGCTCAATTTATATAATATATAAATTGACAAATTTTATAAATTGCATGTTCTTGGACTATATACAGAAAATGGAATTATTGGGTGTTCATGTGTTTTTTTGTTTTGGTTTTTTGGAATTTGGACTTGAATTTAACCTTATATTATTCCTTATTGATTTTTGGTCATTTTGGTTACTCATTCATTATATTTCAAGTTTTGAGTAAAAAGTTACAAAACTTTTCAGTTACTTACCATGCATTATCTTTGCCTTCTTCTATCAAGTCAATGGTCTAAGTTTCATAGTTGTCCATATGTGTGAGAGAGTCCCAGTTTTTAATATGAAAACATATTCAAATTTAGAGTTCAGAGGCCGAAGAATTGTTGAAGAACTAGAAGGTGCGTGAGGGATGAAGCAAGTGGCCAAAGGCCACTTGCTTCCCATCCTCAATGAGGTGCATGACCATCTCAGGGAGAAGGAAGTCCTGCCCCTAAGATGGCCACACTCCTCCTTAGGGATGTGAGGTGGCATATGGCAATTGGTCCTCTAAATTTCCGCGCTCTCTCTCTCTCATTTGTTTCAAGAAGAAAAATTGAAAAACCAGGTTTGCATAAATTTTCTCTCAAACTTTCTCATCTTCCAAACACCATAACTTTCTCATTTGAATGCTGATTCAAGTGATTCTAATTAGAGATTGTTTGTCTATCAATTCTCTAAAATCTCCAAGAATTTTTGAGGTCATTTGATCAATTTTTATGGTTGTTCTTTATAAAAAAATGAGACTGCATATTTGTCTTAAGGTATTGAAAATTTTGTTGAGTTTTATTTTTCAAAGTTTTCAATTACCTTGGGTTTCTTCTTCTATATATGTATGTTTATTGTGTATACTTTGATTAGAGTTTTAGACTCTATTAAAGCTAGATTGAACATGATTAGAATCTCTCATGCTGAGTGAACGCGTTTTTTTCGACGTTAAGAAATTACGAATTCTAAAGATATTTATAAATGTGTTCCTACACATTGTGCTCTTATAGTTTTGAAAACAATTAAAGTGGTAAACGAGGGGGTATCATCAACCCATGAGGTGTTATCCATAGATTGTCTCTCGTTTTATTGATTATTGAAAGAAATGAAATAAGAAAATGGCAAGAGTGAGAGTGGTGTGTGCGAAGTGTAAGCATTTGAGTTTATGTGTGCGTGAAAACAATAGCAAAGAAAAGTGTTAATGGAGAATTTACTCGAGGTGAGAAATTTCGGTTAACACCCTCGAGACCACTACCACGTAGGTGGTGGCCGGGATTGGTACCTAACCTGACAGAATAAAGATGGATGTATGAATATGAGTGCAGTTATAAACAGGAATGTGATGGCTTTATTATCAACTATGAATTTCATACAAAAAGACTCTTAAACACTCTTAATCTCTCTGGGATATAGTAGGGTGGCAATTTCATGCCTGTCGAATAGTAGATAATAGTGGAGGCCGTGTTCCAATTACAAAATTTAGATCAAAGACTAAAGAACTCTTTTTGTTTCCCTCCCACTCTCTTTGTTTACGACGGGCATATTTATACACGGTCCAAGTAGTTCAAACCAGTGAATCTCCCGCCATAATTCTCTAAATCCGTTCCTTTCTTATCGGCTAGGACTTTGTATTAATAACGAATTCGAAAATATCTTTGGTAGAGATAAGTTTGTTTCCTTTTAGGACTCAATATCTTGCCTTACACGTACGTAAAGTTTCAATATTTGTTGGAGTTTAGATTTGATCTTGTGTGTACTCATGGAACGATTCTTCATGGAGGTCGTTGAGTTAGCTGTTCATTGTTTTATAGGGTGAGGTAGACCCCTACTTTAGTTTTGGTACCAGAATCTCGGCCTGACCCTTCTCGGTCCTTTGGAGCTTGAGACGACCTTGTGTGCACTCATTGGGGGGAACTTGCATTATACGAGCTTTCTTTTTCTCGTCTAGATGGGTTCAAATCTTCCTTAGCGAGTTGGAATGTAGCTACAACATGAACCTGATATCTTTAAAGGCTCCCCCTTTTTGTGCCTGGAGAGGCTGGCTAGCTTCTGGGGAGGCTACGGGGTAATTTTGTTCTTAGGAAGCCCCGGATAACCACACATCAGGCTTTGCTCGAATTCAAGTGTTGGCGTAAAGGGCTCGACCTGGTCGTGTCGGGCTCAATTCATGATAGTTCTGAAGGTTGATGACCCTTCCTCGATTCTACGAGGTAGTTCTATGGCTCGCTCTTAGGACCCAGGGTTCAATGACTGGTGAACACGAGATTTGATTCGGGTTAGGAGAGTGGAAAATTTCTCTTTGGTACCCTAGCCAATTTTTGCTATTAACAGAAGTCCCCTCTGACTTGAACATCGGTGACTGAGTTGGGGTTGGAGTTAGATTCCTTGTTTTAATTGGGAAATTTTCCCTATTTTACCATTACCAAATCTAGGCAAAATCTCTTTATTAATTATACCAGTGACGTGGCAGAAAAAGACCTGTGTATTCCCTGAGATAATCTGGCTACATTACGACCGCTCTCATAATTCGAGGCAATCCCTCTGAAGATTTCATTGACGTCACTACCTCTCCCTCCTCTATTTAAACCCGACTTCCTCATCACTTTCCTCACGCTTTCTTTCATACTTCAAGTTTTCAAAATTCCCTCTCGTTCGCTACCTTTGAAAAGCTCTTCGTTGTTTTCTTTGTTATTCAAGCCCCACATTCAATAATGTTAAAATCTGCTGACATTATTGAGACTATGGTTTAAGGCACTAGTGCCCCCAGCCCAGTTCCTAGGAAGCAGGTGCTAGAAAATTCAAGCGACGAGGACGCTTTCCCGCTCTGTCAGTGCCTCCGCTTTGGTAGGAACGTTTCGATTGGCTCCAACTTCTCTAATCACCTAGACAACCCTCTCAAATTAGTCCATGAATATTCTAATGAAGGAGAGAGGGCTGACGCTATTTGGAAGGGTCAAGTCACGGTTGCTGGACCTCTTCCAGCGAGGCCTCTTCCTTATGGCATTAGGGTTATCCCCGATTCTACTGTTGATCTGCAATCGATTGACCGCCTGAGGAATAAGTATGGCATTCCTGATAGCATCACCCTTACAGTTACCCATAGGAACTACGATGTCTTCAATCTGCCCAAAAGCGTGCTCCCTGTCCACGTGGCAGCCTTCAAGAATGGGGTCAAGCTCTCTTTTCATCCTACTCTTTGACGGGCTCTTAACGCCCTACAACTAGCTCCCCTTTAGCTGACGTCTGGCTTCTAGAGGCATCTGATTGGCTTTCTCGTGCTATGGAGGGAACAGTTAGAGCTGGGCAAGGTCACCCTGGAGCCCGGAGTAGAAGAGATGGCCTACCGTTTTCAAATCAGGAGTTTGTCCGGAGTTCCCTAGGCTAGTTCTATGCGAAGGCTAAGAACAAACTGAACTTCATCATCCCTAGCGCTTCAAGGAAGGACCCAGTCTAGAAGGAAGAGTGGATACTAGCGGGGGGTGATTGGGGAAACTTCATATTTATTGGCGAGTATGAGTTCGCGGTTCCTACCACTTTCAACAATAAAGCCTCGTAGGACCAGGACTCCTTACCTCCCAAGTCTGATGGTATGCTGAAGACTATCCTTGCCAAGAACTATCTGAACCTGAAGTATCCAAGTGCTGATCCCTTCGATTCTCTAGGGTGAATCGATACCAGTGGATCTCTGATGCTACCCCTCATAAGTAACACAAAGTCATTATGCTTCATTCCATTAGTTAGCTCGTTTCTGACATCTTTTTTTTAACAGTTTTTGTTGTTGCTCCAACTTCTCTTGAAGTACAGCAGACTTGTACCCCTTCTCCTCACTCAAGACTACCCCGGGAAGCCCCATTGACTGCCTTAGAAAAAAGAGGCCTTGCTTGTCCAGTTGAGGTTTCGCCTGCTTCAGTTCCATCACCCTCCAAAGTTAGCTCTATGATGGCTATTCTTGTATCGCGAGCTACTAGAGTTCTAAACCAAGGGAGGCCTGCTTTCCAGGCCGCTGATACAACCATTTCTGCCCCTTTATTGGTGGCCCTCACTACAGCTACTGTCCCTCTAGCCATGTTACCCATTTCCTTTGTTACTCCGTCACACCCCAAGCTCCTCAAGCTTCGGCAGACCCCAAGGCCGATGTTCCAGAGGTCCTTCTGCCAGTTCCCACCATCAGTCGAGCTTGCTGGGGTAGGACGAAGTCTTGGAGCAGTTTGTTGTATCTTGCCCGGGTGGTAGGCTCTCTAGGATGGCTTTAATGCCCGTGGAAATCTTGCTTACCAAGGGGTCCTCTCTTCTAGCTGAGGTAACTTCCCTTTTATCTTTCATGTGACTGTGGGTGCTGAACATTCTCTAATCTTGGTTTTATACCCTGCATGCCTTCAAATTCATTGTGGCGATGGGCCACCAGGTAGTATCTCTTTGTGATCGGGCCACCAAGGTTGAAGTTGAAACTGAATGGGCCATGGAGTTGTTGGCGCGGGCTCAAGACTTAGTATAAGAGATGACATCTAGCCAGAGGGTGATGGAGGCGGAGCTAGTTGAGCTTCATTGTGACCACGAGAGGTTGAAGCGATCTTTCGATCAAGAAACCCTCCAGTCAGTTAGTGGAGGATCCCCTAGAGGAGGGGGTAGCAGGGGAAGGTGGCCATGGTGAGCGACTACCCAAGGGAGAGATATGAAGAGCAGGGGGCGAGATCTATCAGGTAGGGGGAGCAGCAGAAGAGAATCAAGAGAAAGCATGAGTTTGATATTCACAACTTGCCTTTGCAGCTCGGAAGGGGGGGGGGGGGGGGGTGGGCACCCCAATTTATTCATGTTTAACCATCATCATTTTTTTTGTAGCCCAAAATCGGGGGTTGGGCTCCCAGCTTGATAACTGTAGCCTCTCCAGGGGATAGGCTCCCATTTCATTAATGAAAATTGGCTTTAGATTACGTCCATGCTTACTTCAATGACTTTTGACTTGGCTGACATCCTCTTGCTTTATTCCAGATCCCGATCTAGATGCGACCTTTGGAATAACTAGACTTACTCAGATTTGACAAAAATATTGAGACATTAAATTTGATTAAGTGCGAAAGTAGACATCTAGGTTGAGTTCTCAGCTTTTAACAGAAGCTTGTGGCTCGATGACTTTAGTGAGTAGCCCCATTATATGATTATAGGCTAGCTTATACATGTCACATCGAGTGATCATATGCACATGGAAGATTAGTAACCAGTAATAACCGGAACATTGGAGTTTAAGTAGGAGAGCTTTCCAATCCCATTCTCCCTTGGGGAGGGGAGGGGGGGGGGGGGGGTTGTAGCCCGATCGAAGCATCAAGAAGGCTATCTAGCTATTTCCCAGTCTCGTGATCTGGATGGCCACTATGCTTTTACATTCAGACCCTTCTTGGGGGTGGTAGCCTGACCAAGGCATCAGGAGGGCTATCTAGCTATTTTCTATTCTCGTGATCTGGATGGCAACTATGCTCTTACACTCAGACCCTTCTTGGCAAGGGGTGGTGCCTGGCCGAGGCATCAAATACAGTGAGGGGACTTCCCCGACTAATCCTTGGTCTTGAGATGACTATGTCGAACTTACCCGTGTAGACCCTGGTTGGATATGGAGAAATTATTGTAGAATATAATCAAAGATGGAGAAAGCAAACTTTATTGATAAAAATGGAGTACATTATTGTTGGAATTTTTATTGAAACCTAAAATGAGGGTAGTCTGCTTACGAGTCCCCTGTCTAAAGGTAATACTTCCTCATGTGATCTGCATTCCAGGTGTGATCGATGGGTTGACCTTCCATGTCCTCGAGCCTATATGCCCCATCACAGACCATTGTCTTTACCAAATAAGGTCCTTCCCAGTTGGGCCTCAGGACTCCGTCTGACCTCTTCCTAGTATTCAAGGTTACATTCCTAAGAACTAGGTCCTCTTCCTTGAAGCTTAGAGCTTTAACTCTCCTGTCAAAGTACCTAGCGATCTTACTATGGTAAATCTCTACTTTCTCAACTACCCGATCTTACTTCTTTTCCAAGAGATCAAGACTAGCTTGGAGCTTATCCACATTGCTTCTAAGCTCAAAATGTTGAACTTTGAAAGAGGTCAGTTTGTGCTCGATGGGAAGAACTGTTTCAACCCTGAAGGTTAAATAATAGGGCATTTCTCCTGGTGGCTGTTCTCTTTATAGTACGGAAAGCCCAAAGGACTTCGGGAAGCTCTTCGGCCCACCTACTCTTTCTCTACTGTGACTTCTTTTTCAACAGCTTCTTAATAGTTTTATTGTTGGATTCCACTAGCCCATTATTCTGAGGATGGGCTACTGAGGCGAATCTAATGTCGGTTCCCAAGCCTTTGCAAAAGTCCTTGAATCAACCGTTACCAAACTGTTTTTTGAGCTACATTAATTTTTATGAACCTTATCATATTCTTTTCCGATATCTGGGAGAGTGGTCAGGCTTTGACCTATATAGTAAAATAGTCGATTCCCATGATAACATGTTTGGCTTATCCAGGAGCAGTTGGAAGTGGACCAATCAGGTCGACTCCCTACATAGCAAAAGGGTAAGGCGAGCTGAGAGATGACAGACGCTTCGGTGAGAGGTGGCTTAAGTTGGCAATCTTCTAGCATGGTTCACAGGATTGAACAAAGTTCTTTGTATCTTGATGGATAGTTGGCTAGTAATACCCCATGCGGAGTACCTGATATGCCAGAGCTTCCCCACCAACTTGGTTCCCGCATTCCCCATAGTAAACCTCTCTTAAAGCCCATTTGGCATCATCATGATGCAAAAATTGAAGCAGGGGAATGGACCTGCCCCTCATGTAGAGGCACCCATCAACCAGGCAATATCAGACTGAGAGCCTCTTAATTCTTCTGGATTGGTTAGGATACTCAGGAATCCTTCCTTCTTGGAGATAAACCACTATTGGGTCCATCCTGTATGGCTATCGATCTAGGGTATAAGTCTCTTTGCCTACTATTATGCTTGGTAGAGAGATCACTTGGAGAGGGACTCCTTGTGGTAAGGCCTGGCCACCATTTATAACTATCTTGGCTAGGACGTCAGCTCTATGATTCTGTTGACAAGGCATGATCATAAATCCCTTGAGTTTGTTCTTAAGCAGCTGAACTAGCTTTAAATAGGCAATCATGTTATCCCCTTTGGCCTGATAATCCTCAGAAACCTGATTGACTATGAGTAGTGAGTCACTTTTGACCTGTAGGTAATCAACCAAAAGCTCGGTGGCTGCCCTCATTCTGACTAGGAGGGCTTCATATTCTGCCTTATTGTTAGTGTCCTTAAATTCGAATCTGAAGCAGTGGCAAATCTCAGTCTTCTCTAGGTCTATCAGGACTATGCCTGCTCCTCCCCTGGCTTACCCGGATGCTTCATCAGTGTGGAGGATCCATGACTTGCATCCTACCGACCAGTTTTCCAACTCTAGAATCCTCTCAGAAGCTATATTTATCTCTACGGAGGTCGCTAGGCCTGTAGGCACTGAAAGCTCTGCCATAAAGTCTGTTAAAGTCTAGGCTTTAATTACGGCCCTGGGTTTATACCTTAAATCAAACTGGGTAAGTTCCAGGGCCCATAAAACCAGTCTTTCTGACATTTCTGTTCTTTGTAGGAATTGGAGAAGAGGTTGGTCCGTCACTACTGCTATTGCGTGGGCTTGAAAGTAGGGAGAGAGCTTCCTTGCTGAGGCTTCCACGGAATAGGCAAGCTTCTCTAGAAGGGTATAATTCTTTTCCATCTTGGTTAGGGTGTGAGTCACATAGTAGATAGGTCGCTGGACCTATCGGGTTGGCAGACACTGCATAACACTTTCTGGCTGCTTTCTAGTCACCATATATTTCCCCCACTTTGTCTCCTACTGGAAACCTTAGGGCATTGTGGTAAATGGACAAGACCCTTTTCAAGGATGACAAAAAAGGTCTTCACAATATCGCATTGTAGGCCGATGGGGTTTCCACCACTACGAAGTCCTTCATGATATTTTGCTAAAGGAGGGTTGTTCCAGCAATTACTAGAAGGATCTTTGACCCCACAGATATGATAGAGTCCCTATTGAATCCATACAATGAGGTTGTGCAGCTATTGTAATACCAATGTTTCAAATTTAGCTTTTCCAAGGTATCTTTGAAGAGGATGTCGACGCTATTGCCTATGTCAACAACACGCAATGGGCCATGCAGTTGGCAATCTGTACCGTGACCACCATGGGATTTTCATGAGGTTGCATGGTGTTGTAGACATCCACCTCGGTAAAAATAATCTACGCAGACTGAGAGGGGTCAGCTGGGCACTGGTCGATCTTGAAGATACCTCACCCTTCATCTACTCGATGGACCTTCCTCGCATGGTTTTATCTTGAATTATTAGATTTGCCAGCCAATGTGGGCCCTCCGCTGATGGTGTGTATCACCTGGATTTGTTACATCAGATCCTCCTGCTCCCCTTTTTTCTTCTCAGCAAGCTCACAGATTTCTGCTTGCACTTCCCTTCCAGTTTGAATATTATCCCTGACCTGCTGCAAGAACTTTATCAGATATCCTCCCATTATTATAGCCTCGATCTGATTATATCACTCCGAAGTGTTGTGCCTTACGTCTTCATGGAAGTTGCAGTACTTGTACTGGTTTCTTCTATCTACTGGAGCTTTCAAAGGTGCAAGCTTCTACAGTATCCCCTTATCCAGAATATCGAGATAAATTATTTCTCGAGTAGCATTTAAGGGGGTATAGTAATCGTACCCTCTCTCATTTCAAGTTACATGGGCTACTGTGTTGGGAGGAGGCGAAGCCCATAGAGGATTTCACCTTGCTGGATACCTTTCTTGCCCCGACAGAGAGGTAGGGATACGGTACGTCGACTTACTGGGAGGTTTATTATGATTTTTCTGAGCTAGCTCTGGTTTGAGAGATTCTTTCTTTTGTCGCTTTGTTTTTCTCATATCGTCGTGCTCTATCTTGACCTTGAGTTGCTTGTCAACTTCAATTTGCTCTAAAGCCCAATCATCGACCTCTTTGTAGGTGTCCGGAGGTCGTTTGGCAAAGGATCAAACAAGCTTACCCGCCCATATGTTCCCCTAAAATTGGCACGGGTCTCTTTCTCAGTGAAGACCCCTATCTAGATGACTTCCTTATGGGAACGCTCCATATAAGCCGAGAGGGTTTTCCCCCTCTCATAGATAACATACTGTAAATGGATGGGATCCTTCATCCGAGGGTTTGATTCCCTAGAGATGTTAGCAAAAATCAGTGGACATCTTTATGAACGAATCCACGCTACTAGCGGGTAGCTTTTTGAACAGGGTCTTGCCACAATCTGTAGCGTAGTAGGGAACATTCAACACATAATAGTTGTAGCTATGCTTTGAACTTCTATCTGTTGGATGAAGCACTCCAAGTTGGTCGGAGGATCTTCCATACCGAAGAACTTATTTGATGGCATCCTAAACTTCGGTGAGAGCTCCACCTCCTTGATTCTTCTGGTAAAAGAGACGTTCATCTGGCTTAGGGGATCCTTTTTGATCTTCTTACCCTTCCCTATTTTCAACTGCTGGATCTCCTTCTACATCTTGGCCAGCTAGTTCCTCAGGCGTTTATTTCCGTGCTTCCCATAAGGACGCCTAGCCTGTCTCCGAAGGAAGTTTTCGGTCCTATCCTATTATAATCCGAGATTAGTGGGGGGGGGGGAGGGGTCCCAACCTATCGAAGACTGGCGATCTCACCGCAGGTCGGCTTGAATTTCCTCGGATTCCCAGGTCTGCCAGCTGAAGATTAATTTCCTTTACATCTAGACGGAGAGAGGACATTTTCCACAGTGGCTGTTGCATGTTGATTGATCACAGCTTGACTCATTGTCAGAGGGAGCCCACTCTACGCCTGGCTGATGAGGGGCTGGCTTATAGTGCTTGTATTTCTTTCCCTTTTTCTACCCTTTCTGGGTTGAGGGGGCAAATGGATGTCCCTAGGTTTTAGGCTGTCATTGAGAGGTGCGAAGCCTCATGATTACTGCAAAACAACAAGCTAGTAAGAGTAAAACTTACGGTGTGGGCTGCTTCCCACAGACGGTGCCAAAAAGTGTTAACGGAGAATTTACTCGAGGTGAGAAATTCCGGTTAACACCCTCGAGACCACTACCACGTAGGTGGTGACCGGGGTTGGTACCTTAGGTACCTAACCTGACAGAATAAAGATGGAAGCATGAATATGAGTGCAATGAAAATGGGAATGTGATGGCTTTATTATCAACTATGAATTTCGTACAAAAAGACTCTTAAACACTCTTAATCTCTATGGGATACAGTAGGGTGGCAACTTCGTGCCTGTCAAATAGTAGATAATAGTAGAGGCTGTTTTCTGATTACAGAATTTTGACTGAGGACTTTAAAACTCTTTTTTTTTTCCTCCCACTCTCTTTGTTTACGACATGCATATTTATACACGGTCCAAGTAGTTCAAACAAGTGAATCTCCTACCATGATTCTCTAAATCTGTTCCCTCCTTATCGGGCGGGATCTCTTTTTTAAAAGTCACTGCCTTTATTAATAATGGATTCGAGAATATATTTGGTAGAGATAAGTTTGTTTCCTTTTTTGAACTCAATCGCTTGCCTTACACGTGTGCAGAGTTTCAATATTTGTTGGAGTGTAGATTTGATCTTGTCTGTATTCATGGCATGATTGTTCATGGAAGTTGTCGAGTTAGCTGTTCGTTGTTTCGTAATACGAGGTAGACCTCTGCCTTAGTTTTGGTACCAGAAGCTTGACCTGACCCTTCCCGGTCCTTTAGAGCTTGAGACGGCCTTGTGGGCACTCATTGGGTGCATTATGCGAGCTTCATTTTTCTCATCCTGATGGGTTCAAATCTTCCTTAGCGAGTTGGAACATAGCTACAACATGAACTTGATATCTTTAAAGGCTTCCTCTTTTTGTGCCTGAAGAGGTTGGCGAGCTTCTGGGAGGTTACAAGGTAATTTCGATCTTAGGAAGCCCACACAGCCACGTCTTGAGCTTTGCCCAAATTCTAGTGTTGGCGTAAAAGGCTCGACCTAGTCATGTCGGGCTTCATTCCTGATAGTTCTGAAGCTTGATGACACTTCCTTGCTTCTGCTGGATAGTTCTATGGCTCACTCTTAGGACTGAGGGTTCAATGACTGGTGAACTCGGGTTAGGAGAGTGGAAAATTTCTCTTTGGTCCCCTAGCCAAATTTTACTATTAACAAAAAGAAATGAATAAATAAAACATAAGAGAACATTGATGAGAGAGAATGGTGATTAAATGAGATAAAAAAAAACATGATGGATAGTAGAGATGCAAGAGAATGGATACATATGGTACTCATGATCACCAAAACATTCACTCCACCTAAAATAACTAAACGCAAAGACACTCCTACATATTGGGCTAATCTTTCTAGGCTAGAGTTTTCGGGTTGTCTTGAATTGGAAAGCTCACAGTCCACCCCTTTCACTTTTGCTTTGGATAGATGTACGGTAGTCGGGATGACTTGGATTGGAATGCTCACAATCCACCCCTTTTATCTAGCTGGGACGTATTGGATGGACTGCTCACAACATATCCCATCAAATTCAAATGAGCTAAGATGAACACCTCAGTTGTGATGGTTAAAGATGTAAATTGAAATCTAATATAAACCAAGAGTTGGAATGCCTACTTGCCTCATAAAGACACTTATACACTCAAGGTGCCGATCTCGGATCTCTAAGCTCAGAGAGGGGACCAATTGTCAGCTTGGATCTACATGCTCCATTAATGATCCTCCTCCTTATAAATAAGGTAGGATGGTTATTTCCTCAAGAATCTCCTCTAAAGATGGGTAGCTGTAAGTAGAAGGTGATGGTTGTAAGGCATCCATGGAGGAAAACCTCCATGGATGCCTTTGGAAGCACCTCTCTCTCTCTTAATTTGGTGGAGAAGATGATGTATGGATAAAATGATAAATTAGAGATAGGATATTGGGTATTGTGGCAAAGTGATGTATTTATAGGTTTGAGAGGTTAGTGCACGAAATAAGAGTGAAATGACGGTTTTTTCCTTCTAAAAATGTAACTTATGCCCAACTGGATCAAGTAGTGTGTGGGTCATAACCTGATGCCTGTGATCTACTTCTCGAGTTCGCTCCTATGCACCGTTGGTGAGCTAGTTGTGCATGAGTTGAAGACCCACATAGTTGCCATTCTTCATATTAGTGCGCGGGTAAGGACCCGCGCAGTACCAACACACTGATGCTTCCTCTTTCATCGATTTGACCTGTTTTTTACCTGAAAGTCCCGGTTTCTACCTTCTGTACCTGAAATTCGTTGAATGCCTACAATCACTACGAAACAAGCCATTAGACACCAAAATATGCTTGAGATCAAGCTAAAATGATATGGAATTAAGGGTCAAAATATATGACAATTTTGGTCTGATCTCTATTTTCGAAACTCTATGTTTTCATACGTTTAGGAGTTGTGTTATGCTAGCTTTTGATTTAGGACTATTTGTGTTTCAATTGTGTTAACCAAAATTTCGCCATGGGAGAGAAATTTCAATTATCACCCTCAAGCTATTACCAGGTAGGTTGCAGTGGAGTAGATAACTCGTGCCGTAACTAAAACAAAACGAATATAATAAAAGAAGGAATGACAAGGTAAGGTGTGGTGTGTATGAAGAGAAGGACTGCTTTATTGAATATAAGTCTTATTGATACAATGATGGTAATAATCACTTCTTTCTTCTTCTCTTACACAAATGGTGATGACTATCTCGTACTAGTCGATAAGTGGATATAATTCTATATAACATTGGCGAAAAAACTCTTTGTAGGTGGTAACAGTGAAAACTCTCTGATTTCTGTCTGGATCTTTACCTTCAAATCTTATTTTTATAGTTATCGTCCCCGATTCTTCCAATCTAATCCCTTAAATTTGGTTGATTGGTCTATAATTATCGAAGTTGATTATCATTGATGAAGACTGTCAATTAACATGGGAATTTCTCCCTTCATTTACGTCACGGTTTCTATTTATATTCAAATTACGAACCAGTTGACTTATTTGGTCTCATTTATGGTGCTTTATATGGTGAATGGGTCAACCCTTTCCTTTCACGTTGTCAGAGGAGAAAACATTGATTACATGGCACTTGTTACATGGCACTTCGGGGCGCAATACCCTGGTGTACTAGTCTACTCTCACTATCATGGCACTTGTTATAACATGTTGGTACCTTCATGGTTCCATTCTCTCTTACCTATCGGGTAGGATACTTATTACAGTTTGTTCTTAGACCGATATCGCGGTACTTGGGTACTGGGTTGATGTCGCGGTACCCAAGTACAAGGTAGAAGATATCGTGATACCGATTGATATCAGTTAACACACGTGTCACGGTACTGATTCTTCCCAGATTATTGTGTAGACTTCTCCCGGTACACAGAAACCGATCCAGGTCCTACCATGTACTAGGTAGATGGAAAATTCTTTTTTGGTCCCTCATCAAAAAGGGTTGTTAAAAGAAGTTCCCCTTGACCTTAACACCGATGACAACTTGGGGTTGGAGTTAGGTTTCTTAAGATGCCTGAAGGATTTTCCTTTTCAGTTGGTAAACAGAATCTACGAGGAAATCTTGCATTAAATGAGAATTCCAGGTGTCGAGCTAGGATGGGTCAGTTTTTTGAAAAGGAAAGATTTTTGGTGTCGCACGTTTCCTAAAATTGCCTTTCCCACTGCCCGAATATCTCACCTAACTGATGATGTTTCTATTATCAGTAACCATCTCCTTCCCCTATTTATACTCCATCTTCTCACAAAATTTTCACGCTACTTCTTTCAATCCTTGCCTTTCGAAAAGAAAATCCCTAATAACCTAAAACCTTAGCTTTGTCTCTTCTTCAACCTTCAACTTCATAACCCAGCCACCATGTCTTTATCAATTAGCTTAAAACAGATTTTTAATAGCGATACTGCCACCAGTGGGAGCCTTGTCCACAGAAAGTGAAGCTGTCAAGGGGGCGACGGTGGATAAGGTGGTCCTCCCCTTCAACGTAGTCAATCAAGCTGAACGTCGCTATCGGGTTGGGCTTTAGCAAAGACCCCGAAACCATAGTTGATATGGATGATGAATCAAATAAGGAGTTTGATGAAACCTAGAAAAGTGGAGACCTGGCTGGAGACGTGACGACGGAGCTAGTGGGGTGGTCGCCCTACCTAGTGACTTCCGATGCGTTCCTGACTCTATATGCACCGTCGACACACTTAGGCACTTTAGGATGGGCTTTATGATCCCGTCTGATATTACACTCATGATACCCAGAATTCCAACGTTAGGGAATTACGAATCCTAAAAAGATATTTATAAAAGGTCTTACGCAATGTGCTCTATAGTTATAAAAACTAGCAAAGCAATAAGCGAGGATATCGTTCCATAGAGAGGTGAGATTCATCGACCGTCTTGAGTTCTAGCTATTTATCATAACACTCCGAATGAACTCGTGTGTTGTGTGTGCGAAAAAAGTGAAAAATAATATAACTATAAAAATTACATAATAATATTTACAATGATATATGGAATGAAGAGATGCATGAAATGTGGACACGCTAGGGAAATGACTCAACCGTGACAATCTTCCTAATCAAGCACTAGACACACCTAGTCCCTAAAATGTGCAAGTATATTATAGGCTTGTGTCCTCTTAATTAATCTCTAATCTCTCCCGATGTCTTAGAGATTTCATCCATGCATACAAAGTATGCATGAATCAATTAAGTACTATTGGACATGCACACGAACCATGTACGCCAGCCTAGTGATACTCTCACTTTCTCATCATATACACAAGACGTTTAGTTAGGCATGTATTACATAATCGCGTGGGCCATACTATAGCCAATAACTCATCCACGAGGCTAACCAAATACAAGATGGAAACCAAGTGAAAGCATTGAGAATACGAGATACCCCTATAACACATATGTTATATGCTCGTGTCGCCTTAATTAATCTGTACCATCTATCTAGCACATAGAGATTGCATCCATGCATAAGCATGAATCCATTAAGGACCATGGGACACACACTAGCTCTACACAAAAGCCTAACTAATCTCTTGCTTACTGGTGAAATGTAGAGGGTACCACACTGAGCATGCTAAAGTGAACCAAGCGATATATAACACACAGCTTAAATATCATTCACAAGGTGGCTAACCAAGTGAAAGCATTAAGCATACTAAATATCCATATTACGACACAAGCACAAGAGGAATTCTGTTTATCTTTACTTTTAAGTCAAGGATTCAGTTTTATCAGTCTCCCTAGAAAGGCTAAAAACAGAAAACAAGTTCACCAAACAAGAATATGAAACAAAGTTGATTATTATTCATTAAGACCATTAAAATTTAGTCAAGGGCTCATTCTCATGACTATGGAATAAACCAAAATCAATTCATCACCCAATCCGGCCAAGGATGGATAATTGTGTCTTACTACAAAGACCCTTTAGGCACACGAATATTGAACTATGCTTAATTTATCATATAAATGCATCAACCAAGCCTTTCTCACTCTTTAGAGCTAAAGCTCTAGCACTAGAGTCATTCAAAGCATGGTATTTTGGTTCATCAACCAATATAAAAATAAACATGGGATGCTAAACTACACTACTCCTACTCTAAATTACTCTACTCCTAATCCTAATCATGCAAACATGTCAATTTTAGCCCTCAACACTCATGAATTTCATATTAAGAGATTTAATCATGCATAATCAAATAGTAGAACAAAATCAAAATGAATATAGGCATAATCATATATATATTTCATAAGTGCCGGTTTACAAAATTCCCAAATTGGGGATACACATGCAAGAAAACAAGTTATACAAAAAGAAATGAGTTGAAGGAGACAACCCTTGAAGACAACTTCTACAAGCTCTCCTTGATTTCCTAGCTCGTTTTTGGTCCAAAGACTACTCCTTTCTTCTTGTAAACGACTCTATGATGGGTGGATAAAGTGTAAAAAAGGTGGTGGAGGTGTATGGTGAGCTCCCATGGGGGAAAAACCTCTATGAGAGCTTAACCTCTCCTTATTTGATGGAGAAAATGAAGAAAAGAGAAAAAATGAAAGAGAGAAGAGAATAGGCGTGAGAGGAGGAGAGGATTCTTTTAGAGAGGTGAGAAATGGGGATATTTATAGTCCTTGGAAGTTAGTTCACGAAATGGGGTGTGAAAGAACAAAGTTGCCGTTTTAATAGTGGCTAAAAATGGTTGAAAATAGAGCTTCCGTGAGTGGGTCCACGAGTGGCTCTCGCGGAACTTGTCCCATAGAGCATTCATATGTCTTTTTCATAGGTGATTTCTTGAGAGAATTCACGGGTGATTTTTCTAGTATGCGCACCATTACAAAAACGTCCATAACTTCCTCTAGAGACCTCAAAATAGCAATTTGTAAAAAGTGATGGAAAGTGAACATCTGGTGATTTATGAAAAGTGGTAATGAGTAACTTAGTTGGATCGGAGGAGGGATATATAATATTCTGAATTTGATTATACTGCACGAGCAATTCCAATTACAACCATTCTAACCTCCAAAATTCTTCAATTAAGCTCAAATACCTTTCGTAGAGAACATGTACCTACACAAGGCTTACAAACACATTAAATAACAAAATATGCTAAAAAATGAGAGAAATGATAGGAAAATGGGGATGTCAAAAGGTGTTTAAATCAGTACGTTCACACCCTAAAACCTTTATTTTTCTTGCCTTGAGCAAAACAAAAACGAAAAACAATCAAACAAAATGAAAAATAAATAAAACTAAGCTAGGATAGTCTAATTTTGTAGGAAATACAATGACACTTAGCATGTGCCACAAGCCTTTCAGCCAATAGACGATCCCTAAATGGTGAAGTTTTGTCTTCTGAGGGATTACAAATACGACACCCACAAACGTATTACTTTGCATGAAAGGTGAGATGCAATCCAAACATACCATATAAAGACTACATTCATGCTAGTATCTCAAAATATACCAATCTATAACCATGCATCACTCCATGCAAGTATTTCAATACTTAGGATGTTTTTGGTCTACAAAACAACTATGCTCGAATTGCTAAAGACATTCGCCTTAACTCTAATCATCCCTAGATTTTAGTCATATTTTTCCAATCAAAACCTAGGCAATCACTCTCTATTAAACATATACGAATGAGTTTATGTATGGGAATCTAATATATCGCATATGAGTATATTCAATGAATCAGATTTTAAAGTGATAGATCTCATGGAAGGAATTGAAATGCCATGAACTTGGAAAGAGCATGCATTCACTCATATTCCCAATATAAACTTTGTAAGAGATCAATTGGAATTTTCCTCACTTGTATTCGGGCCAAGTTGATGTGTGGAAGATATGGTAGGAGTGGGAAGAATAAAGTTACTAACCATACTAAGGTGTTTAAACATTTCAATACTTGCGTGTGCTCTAAAACATATTACATAATAAGTTACTAGGCATTAAACTTTACATTGCACATTTGTGCTACGCTTGTACTCAATGGTGAGTAACTTTACGATTGAAGAACTTGAAGTCTTAAGTGTTTACAATTCACACTTATTCTATTTTTTTTCTCTTTTGTTATAAGCCTTTGCCTTTTCACATTTACACATAATTGTCTAAGTACACACTTTTGCAAAATTTAGAGAAAAATTTAACTTCTCGAAAGCTATACACCTTAACATGATCAATAACTAGGGAATGCCTTTTGTTTGGGTTATTTATGTGGATGGAGGTTTAGTGTTTGGCCTCAAATTTCACAATGTAAGCACATATAGGGACATAGGACTGTTTGGTTTATATTTGTAGCCATGCACACACTCAAGTCCAAAATCATTTCTAAAAATCCATCTAACAGTGGAATACAAATCTCAACAAGCATTCCACATGATGAATTTCTATGGCAATCAATGCAAAGTTGATGTATAATGAGATCATAATTAAGAACAAAATTGAAGAGTGTATAAAAAGTATAAACAAAGCCCATAGATGTCACTTTTTAGGCAAGTGTAGCTCACAGGTAGTCTCCACTATTTTTCTAAGCTAAACAAACAAAGAGTTATATCCACCTCAATATCAAAAGATTGGCATTGTATAAGAAAATTTAAGTAATGCATGGAGCTAAAAGCATACAATACATGTCTCTATCGGCACATAAATAAAACAACTCAATATGAAGGCCAAAAATTCTAAAAACTGTCAAAATAAATTCGTCCAATGTCTGCTCTCTGGTGTAAATATTAAAAGCACATAAAATCATTTTACAACATGTTTACACCATAGAGTAGACATATAAATACATATTTTTCATTTAGAAAATATTTCAGAATTCAAATTGAAAAAGTATGAAAATGGACAATGAAAACAGTGTATGTTCAGTTTTGAAAAACAAGGCATCGCCCTTGACCTTCGATCTAAGAAATGATCACAACTTTTAAACCGCCACCTAAAATTTTACTTTCTTTATATATTTAGAATCGTAACGAAAAATCAAAGAACACAATGTAGGAAAAAAAATAATTTCCTCACTAGTTAGTACCATTTGAAAGAAACATTTGCCTTTAAAATCTTCAAAACAGGGCACTTTTTGCAGAGATTTTTTTTTTAAAACAAATAGACTAAGATCTAACCTTAACATATATCCACTCTTAGATCTAAATAGAAATAAAATCACAAACAATAAGCAAAGCTTTTTACCCTTGAAGCGCTAGCCCTCACGAGTGGTTATTGAATCAACCAAGCCTCTGTGATGCTCTCTTGAGTTGTGTGGTCTATCCAACCTGAAAATTTTCTTTTCTAGCACAAGACAACTCAAAATAAATCAAATGCATATGCTTAAAGATAAAATTGAAAACAAAAACATGACTTACACCCCCAAACCTAGCGCCTAAACACTGTTGGCCACACAATGAAAAGTATGAGTAAGAGAAGTGTTTATTATTAACATAATAAACTAGTCCGCAAAACAATAAAAAGCAATAAAAGCAAGCTAAAACTATAAACAATCACTGAATAAACCGTCTTCCCGGCAGCGGCACCACTTTTGATTCCGCTATTCTATCGTTAGGGAGTTACGGATCCTAAAACGATATTAGTAAAAAGTCCTATGCAATGTGCACTATAGTTATAAAAACTAGCAAAACGACAAGTGAGGGTATTGTTCCACGGGGAGGTGGGATTCATCGACCGTCTCTAGTTCTAACTATTTATCACAACACTCCGAGCGAAATCATATGTTGTGTGTGTGAAAAAATGAATAATAATATAACTATACAAAAATTACATAATAATATTTACAATGATAGATGGAATGGATAGACGCATGAAATGTGGAAACGCTGGGGAAATGACTCAACTATGACAATCCTCCTAATTAAACACTAGACACAACTAGTCCCTCAAATGTGTAAGTATATCATACGCTCGTGTAACCATAATTAATCTCTAATCTCTCTCGTTGTCTTAGAGATTTTATCAACACATAAAAAGTATGCATGAATCCATTAAGTTCTATGGGACACACATACGAACCATGTATGCCAACCTAGTGATACTCTCACTTTCTGATCATATACACATGACATTTAGTTAGGCATGTAAAGTGCAACCGCGTGGGCTATTCTATAACCAATTACTCATACGGGGATGGCAACCAAGTGAAAGCATTAAGAATACGAGATACCCCTATAACACATATATTATATGCTCGTGTCCCCTTAATTAATCTCTACCCTTTCTCGAGCGTACATAGAGATTGCATCCATGCATAAGCATGAATCCATTAAGGACCATGGAACACACACACGAGCTCTACACGCCAACCTCTCTTATCTCTAGCTTACTGGTCAAATGTTGAGGATACCACGATGAGCATCATAATGTCAACCATGCAATATATAACACAAAAGCTAAATGTCATTCATATGGTGGCTAACCGAGTGAAAGCATTAAGCACACTAAACATCCATATTACAACACAAGCACAAAAGGAATTCATTTTATCTTTACTTCAAAGTCAAGGATTTAGTTTTATCAATCTCCCTAGGATGGCTAAAAATGGAAAACAAGTTCACCAAACAACAATATGCAACAAAGTTTATTATTATTCATTAAGACCATTCATTTTTAGTCAAGGGTTCATTCTATTGATTAAGGAATATGCCAAAATCAATTCATCACCCAATCATGCCAATGACGGATAATTATGTCTTACTACAAATGCCCTTTAAGCACAAGAATATTGAACCAAGCTTAATCGTGCATAATCAAAAAGTAGAACAAAACCAAGAGATTTTGGCCCTCAATACACATGAACTTCGTAATAAGAGATTTTATCATGCATAATCAAATAGTAGAACAAAACCAAAATGATTATACAAATAATCATACATATATTTCATAAGAGTTAGTTTACAAAATTCTCAAATTGGGGATACACATCCAAGAAAACAAGTTATACAAAAATGAATGAGTTTAAAGGAGAAAACCCTTGAAGACAACTCCTCCAAGCTCTCCTTGAATTCCTAGCTCATTTTTGGTCCAAAGACCACTCCTTTCTTATAAACTACTCTAAGATGGGTGGATAAAGTGTAAAATGGGTGGTGGAGGTGTATTGTGAGCTCCCATGGATGTTTTACTATAAGATGGGTGGATGAAGTGTAAAAAGGGTGGTGAAGGTGTATTGTGAGCTTCCATGGAAAAAGAACCTCCATGGGAGCTTAATCTATCCTTATTTTGTAGAGAAAATGAAGAAAAAGAGAAGAAAATGTAAGAGAGAAGAAAGAGGAAGGAGAGGAAAGGATTCTTTTAGAGAGGTGAGAAATAAGGGTATTTATAGTGCATGGAAGTTAGGTCACGAAATGGGTTATGAAAAGACAAGATTGCCCTTCAAATAGTGGCTGAAAGTGGCTGAAAATAGGGCCTCTACGGTGGGTCCATGAGTATCTCCTGCGGAACTTGACTTCTTGAGAATTCTGGTGCCTTTTTCGCGGGTGATTTCAAGAGAGAATTCACGAGTGAGTTTTTGACTATGCATAACGTTACGAAAACGTCCATAACTTTCTTTAGAGACCTTGGAATCATAATCTGTAAGAAGCGCTGGAAATTAGACATCTAGGGATTTTTTAAAAGTTATAATGGGAAGCGTAGTTCGATTGAATGAGGGAGATATGACCATCTGAATTTGAGTGTATTGTACAAGCAATTTCAATTTCAACTATTCTAACCTCTAAAACTCTTCAATTAAGCTCAAATACCTTTCGTAGGGAACATATACCTACCTAAGGCTCACAAACACATTAAATAACAAAATATACTCTAAAACAATATAAATAATAGAAAAAGGGGACCTTAAAAGGTGTATAAATCGGTATAATCATCTCACTTTCCATACCAAGGGTATGATATGTAATCCCTTCCACTTAACCAGCTTCCCATTTGCACCATCACATATGAGTGCAGGGTTAGGCTACCTCTCCACCCTACCCTTTGCAAAATGCTTCAAACTCTATAGCTCACCCTTCTCCAACTATCTCTAGGATTCTAGTGGAACCAAGTAGGATTTCTCATGATGTTGAGGGAGTAGTGCGAGATGGACCGAGTTACCAAGAAAATGAGGCTAGAGGAACTCAAATTCCACTTTTAGATTACTACCAATGCTTCTAGTCACAATTCTATGAGTTGCCCATGAACCCCTAAATTTTACGGTACTTGGTACCATAACGAAAGATAGCACTTAGAGAGAACAGTAGGTCATTGTAGGAGGTGACTGAGAGAGCTCGATTTATATCAGGGGTCCGAGTTTGAGGTTTCTACCCATTTTATTAGTAGGATTGGGTGGGAGAAGGACAACATCCCCACTGAGTCAGAGAAAATTATAAAGAACATAATTTCCCGATTCTACCTCAATATGAAGTTCCACACATCTGATCCTTTGGAACCGGGAAATGTTGAATTTTACTTCCGCATATCCAACGCATCACCAGGTAGATAGACTTCTTATCTTTACTTTCCTTGTAGTTTCTTGTATTTTATGGTGAATGGTCGGTACTAACTTCCTCGATTGTGATAGTTTATGTAGTGCCTATACCGATTCCAGACATAACTAGCCTATCTGAGGATCGGTCTTTTTCTTAATAAACTTCTTCTTTCAGGCCTCCACCTCGCCTCGAGCCTGTTATAAGGACAACATCCCTATACAGGCAGGCGCACGTCGGTCCCATTGGTGGTACCTAGAGATCTTCTCTGCCTCATGCTTTTGCACCAAGATCTAACCTGACAGAGATGGCTGCAAGACATGCCAGGATCAGTGGCTCTTCTGGGCAAGTTCAGAGCCAGGTTCTTGCTGCTTTTACTACCATTCTTACTGAACACGTTTTTTCTGTTATTAATAAATTGTGGATTCAAAAGATATTTACAATTTTGTTCTTATACAATGTTCTCTAAAGTTTTGAAAACTAGTAATGCGGTAAGTTAGGGTATTATCCATAGGGAGGTGTCATCCATCGATTGTTTCACGTTTTAGTGATTATTGAAAGCATTGTAAATAAGAACATGGCAAGGCTGAGAGTGGTGTGTGTGAAGTGTAAAATGTCGTATGTGTGTGGGAGAACAAGAACAACGAAAAGAAACAAATTAAAAACACATAAGAAAACATGAATGAGTGAGAATGGTGATTAAAGTGATAAATATAAAATTAGAGATATGAGAGATGCAAGAGAATGGATACATAAGGTACTCATGATCACAAAAACATTTGCACCACCTAAAATAACTAACCGCAAAGACACTCCTAAATTGGATTCAACCTAGCGTTAAGTGCGACCTATAGGTATAGAAATCGGAGAGTCGAGTAGTCCTCTAACACTACTCACTAGGACTGTATTGCACGAGCAACTACTAAGGACCGCGTTTGGGCACAAATATAAAAGAGATAAACAATAGATCGACCATCGATCGATACTCACCTGTCACGTGTAAGCAACAATTAATGGAAGCATTAAGTATCAATGGACTCTCAACCACTACTCACTGAAAGGGTATCATACAAGTAATGACCAAGAGTCGCAACCCGAATGCTACTCGCCGAGAGGTTATCGAACGAGCAATGCTCAAGGTTTATGTAAGCAAGTAGGCTTATAGAATCGAAACCCACAAATGCAGAGTGTATGCTATTCATGAATTCCACCCAAACAAACAAAAGTACTCAAGCCAATCCAAAACATGCATTTCGAATAATCCATTAACATATGAGCAATCATAGAATTCTTAAATAATCTACCTCTAAATTACATTAATCAACTCCTAATCCTAATCATAAACACAAATCAATTTCTACCCGATAGGCTATGAATGTAAAGACAAGAGCTATCCCTAAACATGTATCATGAGTTAGGTCGTCAATCCTACTTAATTCAAGTTAAGAATAAAAAAAGTACATTCATTATTGAGCATCCAATAATTTCATCATGCATATCACTTTAAAGCATGCCATAGATAGAATCATCTTGTCATGGAGATCAATTCTAGGTCATTCAAAATGTACTTCCCAATCAATTCTCCTAGTCCAAAAATGCTTGTTTGGTCATAAATAAGACATGGATTGCATGTAGAGCAAACACACTTATTAAAAAAAATTACATCCAATCATCTCAATCAATTAATAAAGGAGCATAAATATTATCAATGAGCATAATGCAATGCCAATTTGCTCTCTTTCCTTGAGCTCCCCATATGGGGTCAATCCAAAACAAGTCAAAAAGAAACATGAGTCCCTATAGACCTACCAAGTCCATTGGACCTAGTTGAGTCTATGGGTGAGACCTTTGTACAATGGCATGTGAGTTCATCTTTTCTAATCCACTTAGGTGACACATTGTCATTCCTAGTGGTCATGGTCATCATGTTTCTCCTAGGATCATTGACTCTAGATTTCCTAGACACATGCATATTGGCTTTAGCTCTTTTTCTTTCAATCATGCTCTTAGTTCTACACATGTTAACGTACTTGAAGTAATTTGGTCTAATATGACCATCAACACCATAAAAATGACATGAATGAATAAAATGAGGGGTCATACCATTCCTTTGTGAGGACAAAGGTGCTTTCCCATGTCTTTGAGCTTTCCTTGGTGTTTTATTTGTTCTCTTCTCCTTTGTTGTTGAGTTGGAGAAGATTGCTTCCTTAGTTGAGTTTGCATGAATTGCTTCTTGGATTGATGGTATTTTAGTTAAAGGAAACTTGATTGATGTGCTCTCATTGGTTGAGTTTGAGCTTGACTTCTTGATGCCACCTTGACTTAGACATTCTTAGAGCACTCTCGTAGTTCAATTTTCTTCCTAGGATGAAGTGGAGGAAGGGCCTCTTTGAGGTCCATGCTCTTGACAAATACCATCTCGCTAGGATTTGAGGTTTCCTTGTCATCTTCAAACCCTAGACCTCTCTTATCACTTGGATTCTTGCCAACTCCCAACATATGGTCAAGCTTCTTCATACTCAAAGTCATTTTAGCAATAAACTCTCTAGCCTCTCTAAGCTCCTCATTCAAACTTTCTTCTACCTCTCTTCCATTCTTCAGTTTTTTACACAAGTGAATCACCTCGTTTAATAGCTTGAGGTTCATTTCCTTTAGCCTTCGAGCCTCTTTTTTCATCTTCAACATTAAGCTTTTAAAATGCTCAATGAACCTTTTAAGGTTCATGCTCTCTACATTTCCATTTGTAGAGTGAGATGATGAACTCTCATAACTAGTGTCACTTGTTGCCATACAGACATCATCAACATAAGTAGCTTTATTAATTACTCTCTTAGCTACTTTTTCATCACATCCTTCTTCAGGGTCACAAACTAAGGCATTGTTTCCTTTTTCTACATCTTGCACATGGGAGGCTCCAAATGCCAAGTAGTTAATTACAAGCTCCTCATCACTTGAGGGATCTTTTCACTTCCACCATCACTTGATGAGGCGGCCACCACCTTTCCCTTCTTCCTCTTCAGATTAGTACATTCAGAAGCAATGTGACCGAAAACACTACACTCATAGCATTGAATGCCTTTTCTTGTAGGCTTATTTTGCCTTGGCTCAACCTTATACTTTGAGTCATTCTTGTGAAGTTTCATAATTTTCTTGAATTTCTTCACCATTAGAGCTATGTCTTCATCTGAATCATCCATCTCTTTCTATACTTTAGATGTCGTCAAGGCTATGCTCTTTTTTTTCTTAGGAAGTTTATTTGTAGAAGTCCATCTAGACTCATATGTTAGAAGCCTTCCAATCACTTTACTCGGCTTTATTGTCTTGTAGTCGCTATTTTTTTCATGTGCCGTCACTTTGGACTCAAATCTCTTTATGAGTGACCTTATGATCTTTTGCTTGATCCTTTTATCTAAGTATGGGTCACCAAGTTGATGACTTTGATTCACAATGTCCATCAACTTTACTTGGAAGTCATTAAAGCACTTATCTTCCTCCATCATAATAGTCTCAAATCACATTTAAAGGACTTGGAGCTTGGAGTCTTTAACTACTTCGGTACATGAGCCGTTTGTAGAATCTCCAAAGCCTCCTTAGCAATCCTAGTGTTTTCAACAAACTTGTATTGATTATCATCCATGACATACAAGATGGCATGCATTGCCTTGTCATTCAACTTAGAAGCTTCAAATTCTTATGTGCTATATTGAGACATAGTCTTGGAGACTACAATTCCATCTTCAGTGGTCATTGTTGGAAGAGTATAACCATTCTCAACTGCCATCCATGCACGACCATCTATTTGGCAAATGTAGGACTCCATCTTACCTTTCCATGATGCATAATTATCACTTTTAAGCAAATGTGGTCATACACTTGAGGCTCCCTTATTACTCATCCCTAACTCACTCATATTGTTTGAGTTATAAATGAATGAGATGCAAATGTGACGCAACACACAAAATGTAAGCAAACAAAATGCAAAAATACAAGACACATACAAAGCACAGACCACCTAAGTATGTCTAGGCACTGGTTTTGATACCAATTGAAATTCCTTTAAAGTGTATGTCTATAAACCTATTGAATCAATTACAGATTTTTTATTAACCAAGATTAACAGAAACTACGCCATATAAACAAACATTCAATTAAACTAATTATGCTTAAAACAGTGAAAACACACGATATACACGTGGAAACCCTTCGACAAGGGAAAAACCATAGGCTATCCATCTAGCCACATCCGATCCTCAAATCCACTATTGTAATGATTTTTACAACCTAAGTTGACCACGTAGTCACACTTCAAGGTTACTAACCCACCACTACTATCCAACGGGCCTTAATAGTGATTCTTGATCAACAAGCTTGTGCGCTAAACACTTAGTCACAAAGCTTAACCTCTATGAAGAGTTAAAACAACCTAAGTGAATATGATGAGATATTTAAACATGCAAGTAGTGCTAAGCTACACTAAATGCTTATCTAGCAATTTAAAGATTTCAATAAATGCAATTCCTAGATATTAATGTCTAAATGCAAGTGCAAGAAGACCTAACTAGATATAGCTATGAAAGACAAATATCTAGTTATCAAAGAAAATCCAATCAACAAAAGTTGTCATAAACAATAGCAAAGAACAATCATTGCAATTAGCAAATGCAATCAGTTAGACCTGAAGAATATCTGAATGCAAAGAATAGAGATTTAGTTAGAAGGGTAAAATCATCTTAAAGGCTAACTATCACTAATCAATGTTCTCAACACACAACCAACATCACAAGCATGTTATAAAATATATTAAACACAAGAACATGCATTTAATTTGTAATAAAAGCTAAAACCTAGGCATACATGACATAGTAACAAAACAATGAAGTCTAGGGCATGTAAATTTACCTAGTCAAAGAAAACAAAAAGACCCATGTCTGGATGATGCAAATATTATGCTAGATGGCCATAGTTTGAAAGTTGGTTGAGTCAAGAAGTGTTCTTAGGAGCTCTCTCTCTCTTGGAGTCATTTTATCCTTGTAGGGAATGAATTTCAGAGCTCTAGATCTAAATTGAGATAGAAGATAACATATATAGATATATAGAAAAATAAAATGGCATCATTTTGGTACAAATCTGCCCAGATCCGCGTAGTGCGCCGGCCTGTGCACAGAGTGACCCACACAAATGTCTGCATATTGACCTGAAACTAAGAGTAAAAATGAATCACTCAGTGTATTGCGCGGGTACTGCGCACATAAACCGCGCACTTCCCTGACACAAAGGGTTCAAAGGGACAAAAGCAAGACCAAAAAAAAATAAATCCAAGAAAGCAAGAGATAAAAGAATAAAGCACACATAAAGACAATTAAGCACTAATGCAAGGTGATCAAAACATCCAAGGGAGTAAATGTGTGCACTAAATCTCTTCAATGAAATTAAGCAAGTGATATACCTTTGAAGCTTGAGCTTGGTCATGAACAAAGATGACCTAAACTACCCTTACATTTTAATCCCCAATTGTGGTTTGTCTATCAAAATAAGCCAATCAAAAACCAAGGAACTTACACACATCAAAGAGGAAAACAACAAGAGAAGAGTAAATAGAAGAAACCTAATGTGTCAATCTCGGATCTATATCTCATATCTCTAAGCTCCATTGAAGCTCCTTCTCTTCATAGACATGGTATGATGCTCTTTTCTCTTTAATCTCCTCTAAAGTCGGGTGGCGGCAAGTAGAGAGTGTTGGAAGGGACGCAATCCACAGATGAAAACCTCCATGGATGCCTTTGGAAGCTCTTCTCTCTCTTGATTAGGTATAGAAGATGAATTATGGATGAAAGAATGCTTCTAGGTTAATGAAAGCCTGAATGAGTAAGTCTTGTGGAAAAGTGATGTATTTATAGTTTTGAGAGTCTAGGACACGAAATAGACAAGTTTGCCCTTTTGAAAACTTGACTTTTGCCAAGTAGGAACACGTAATGCATGGTTTGTACGCAGGTAAGGACCCGCACAGTGACTCGTGCATGTACGTAAACCAGATTATTCACATTCGGTGCATGGGCAAATGCAAAACCATAGGAATGGTCCTACCCTCACATTCTCCTTCCTTTAATTTTTTCTTCATGTGCATAGGTAGTGCACTGGTTGTAGACCTGTGTAAGTGCCGTTCTTCATATTGGTGCACGTGTAAGACCCATACAGTACCATTGCACTAATGCTTCTTTCTTCATCGATTTGGCTTGTTTTTCGCCCGAAAGTTTCGGTTTCAGCCTTTAAATCTTGAAATTCATTGAATGCCTGAAATCACTACAAATCGAGCCATTAGACACCAATGCTCGAGAACATGCTAAAGGATATAGAATTGAAGGCTAAAATGTATTGTATTTTTACCTCGATCAAATACGCCCAAACCAAACCTTTTCTCATCCTCGAGCAAACAAAAATACACAAAACAAAATAAACGTGACTCTATCTAGAAATTTCCTAACACAAGCAAAACATGCTGCAAAGCCATTTGTTAGAGAGATAAACAAGAGAATGTAGGAGTAAGGAATAGGTACATGCAAAATGTTCTAAAATAACTCCAAGAAGCCATAAGGGGAAACTCGCAGAACATGAATCCCACACTTAAAGCGTCCTTACCTCAGAAACCACTCACTCTAACACCTCGAGCGTAATTCGCTTCAATCTAGGTTCTCACATGTGATCTCTCTTCTTTTGTTTTTCCTCTCGAAACCTAGGTTCACACTTCATTGCAAGATGTATGCAAATGACGTTATGATTTTGAATCAAATTAATTGCATACACTTAATATATGATGAATGCTCTTTTCAGTGAATGAGTCTCACGAAAGAATCAAGTGTCATGAACGTGGAAAGAGTATGCATCGACTAATATTCCTAATATAGATTTCCCATTAGATTAACTAGGTCTTTATCATTCGGTTGTAATGGGGCTACGATGATTGGTGATTAGAAAGAGTGAGAATTTAGGCATAAAGCACTAATCAACCAAGTTAAGGCAATACATTCTACACTTAAGCTTTTAATTCCTCAAGAAACACTACTTCAAACATAAAGTATGGCATCCAGGCATACAATTACATTCCAAGTGCAATCTTTAACTACTCTTGTTACCTATTTGTGTAGTGTTTTACAATTCAAACAAGGGGAAGCGTATTTTAATTTTTGTTCTTTTGCTTCTTTTACTTTTCTTTCATTTTTCTTTCTTTTGATTTTTCTTTTCATGTTCTTGGTTTTCTTGCCTTTGAATATGTACATTCTCACAACTACATCAAATAATAGCCTAGGTACACACCATTTATCAAATTATAGCACATTTTATATTTAATACTAAGCCTTAACAAGATTAATTAATGAGGGTTGGATCAGTGTTTAGGTTGCTTGGGGTATGGATGATGTAGGTGTAGAATGAAAAAGCCTATATGTGTTTGGCTTTAAAATTGGCTTTGGAGCACACACATAATGAGAATGGGAAGTATTTGGACTTTTTAAGTGGCTAAAACACACATTGCCTAATATCACTATATATATGCCATCTATCAATGAATAAAAGTTTCAATCAAGCATTCCATATATACGATGCATGTTCTATGACAAATGATGATTGTTGATGTAATGAGACTATGTATGGTGTTTGAATAATGTGTAAGATTTGAAAAACATTTTCCGTCGTATTTGTACGCTTTTGGCTCATGTTTATGAACTCACAAGAGTATCTCCACTATTAGAACAAGGCGCTTGAGTACCAAGTCCTCTCAACTTAGACACTAAAAGATGAGACTAACCCATGAAGTGAAAGTGCAAGTGAGACCCCTAATGTGACAAAGAGCTATACATAAGCACACTAAGCATACACACATTCACCACAAACACTATGCTCAAGGTATCCCACCAAGCTAAATTAAGCTTGAAAATTTTGGCAAAGTGAAAAACAGACATAAAAAGACTTAAAGACTCAAAAAGACGACTCATAAAGGCGTCTACACCCCTAAACTGAAACTCAACATCGACCTTGACGTTGGACATGAGAGCTTGGCCTAGCGGTGCACACCTAACACGACTCAAACAAGGCTCAACATATAAAACAAGGCAATAAAGCACAAAGGCACATAAATTCATGCATAAAACCTACATCACACATTTACCAAAAATGACCGAATGAGGCATAACAACCCTCAAGCCGAATCTAACTATATGCATTAAGATCTCTATAAAAATAATGCTTGCACCCAAAACCCCCAAGCTGAATTGGGCTATATATGACAATTGAATCTATACACTCGCATGCAATCATCCATAAGAGCCTTTGACTCATTCATCAACAAAAGAATAGATCCATCATATCCAAAAGGCAAATATCATAATTTACAAGTGATCTATCAAAAAATGCAATTCCAACAATATCCACATGAAAATCTGCACTATATATTTTCTAAAGAAAGTAAAAATGAAAATCTGAAAAAGGAAATTAGAAATGTAAAATTAGGTGGGTTTCCTCCCACAAGTACTCTACTTATCATCTGGGCAAGACATTGTTGTTGCACTTCGGTTCTTCTAACTCCAATTTGCCTATCTCCTTCACAATGAGGTTCTTGCCCTTTTTATGAGCACTTTTGGCTTGCTTGTCCCTCATAGACGCATAGATTGTCGGTGTTTCTTCCCAAAAGGTGAAAAACCTCTCTTTTAAGTACAAGCTAACAAAACATGCTTCCTGTAGAAGCTATAAACAATTTATACACTCATAAAATCCATTAGAAGTTCAAGCAACTAAGAATATATAAATATAAGAAATTCGACAAACCGAAGCTCAATGTACCACTAATTAGAGAAAAACAAACTTAAACAAACTAAGCAATTCCACAATAGATTCCACCCCCCCCCCCCCCCCCCCCCCTAAAAAAAAACCTAGCCTTCCCCATACATTCATGGTCATACTAACAAATTGAGGGATAAGAACTCATTTTACAAGAGAGAAAGAATTATGCAATCATAAAATACTCAAAAGTAACAAATATCAAATCAAGCTTAACACTTTTATAATGAAGCACATAGGTGGTTTACACCTCAATATCAACAACCATACACACACACACAATTGATAACATTAAACCCTTCCCAAAGTATTTAAGCACATGCATTAGTACATCCCAATCAACTCACTCACATATGCTTCGACATTACACACATTACCCATAAACATTTAAGCTATACCCTCACAAGTAGGGTAATTTTAAAAAGATAGAAACACTGAGAGGAATTGAAATCGAAAATCAAATTTGTAGGAAGAAGCTTGTAGAGATACCACCTCTAGTTACACTATGAGATCTTTTAGCGTCCTTGGTTATAAAAACCACATAGGTTATCATGGCGTTGTCATTTAGCTTGGTGAAGTTGTTGGAGTGCAATACGCACTCATGGTTCTCTTGAGTTGCTGGTTAGCATCCTTGATTGTTGGTCCCTCTCCAACTTTGAGTGAAAACTTGCCAACTTGAAGATTTGTCATTCCTTTCACAACACAACTTAAACAACATTACATACATATGCTTTAAACAAAAATAAAAATAATAGACAAACACACAAAAACAATAAAAAATAGAAACTAATGGAATATTTACATTACTACATTAATTGCTAAAATAAGAAACAATTAACGAATATGCCACGTCTCCAGTAGCAACACCATTTTGATTGCGATAATTATGTTGTTAAGATATTGTGGATTTAAAAGATATTTACAAATTTGTTCATACATAATGTGCACTAAAGTTTTGAAAACTTGTAAAGCGGCAAACTAGGGTATTGTCCACAGGGAGGTGTCATCTGTCAATTGTCTCTCGTTTTAGTGATTATTGAAAGCATTGTAAATAAGGACATGGCAAGGGTGAGAATGGTTTTTCTAAATTTTAAGCATGTTCATGTGTGTGTTTATGCTCGTGAGAACAATATCAATTACAAAAAACAAACAAATAAAACATAAAAGAACATTAAGGGCTGAGAATGGTGATTAAAGTGATTAATATAAAATGGATGGATAGGAGAGATGTAAGAGAATGGATACATATTGTACTCACGATCACAACAACAATCACACCACTTAAAATAACTAACTGCATAGAAACTCCTATATTGGGTTCAACCTAGCCTTAAGTGTGACCTCTAGCTATGGAAATAAGAGAGTTGACTAGTCCTTTAACGCTACTCTTCAAGATGTATCGTATGAACAACTACTAAGGACCATGTTTTTTTAGGATTATGCTCGATAGTAAGAGTATAATACTGTATTTAACAATCTTTTTATATTAATAAAAGTAATTTCTAGTTTAACAAATATTATAGCATTTACAGTTTAATTATTATATTTGTCAAAAGTAAATAATCATAAGGTCAAAAGACTATGAAAAAAGAAGAGTTGTTCATACATCTAGATATGTATGAGGTAGACACAATTCTTTAGTTAGTCTTGAATAATATTCACAACTTAAGATAGAAGGTTGGGCACCTTTATCTTGTCAAAGTTGTAGATTCTTTTGCTAGCATTTGAGTGGGATCAAATGTATTATGATGAGTCTAAAATCATCAAAGTGTGGTGTCTTTGGGCAAAAGAATCTAGTGCACTATGTGCATTGAATAGGATCACAATGAAATACTTTATCCAGAACCTTCAATGGATAAAAGTTTTCATTTGAAGACAATCGGAGAGTCTATCTCAATCCTGAGATAAATGATAGACTTATAGTTGCAAGTGTTATCATTTGAGCTATCAATAATTTTTTGATTGTGATTGGGTTGTGTCTATTGGAGCTTAAATTTAGATAGCCCGCCAAGATCCCCAATCCACACGAACTTGCATGGATCACTTGATATATTCTACTGGACCAATTTAGGGGTCCATCTAGAATTGTATTAAGGCATGTGAACTTGTTTCTTTTTGTAAGAATAGGTCTAGTTCACATGTGGACTTTTTATTAACGTCCAATGGATTTAATAAAATAAGAAAAATAATATATGGCCTTTATATTAAGGTATGGGCTGCAAAGGCTATTAATAATAGCTTTAATATATTGTTTTTTATTTTATTATTTAATTAAATGGGAATTAATTAATTTGTTGATTAATTAATTATTTAATTAAAAGTCAAAATCTTTTCCTTGTAGGAGATGGTCTCCTAAAACTATACTATTGTTGGTAGTATAGTTAATGTTAAAGACTATATTAAGTGATTCACGCTCGTGATTGGATTGGAAGATCTTGCGGAATCAATTCGGCGATTGTTCAATCATCACACGAAAAAGGTATGCTATTTTATATACATTAATTAATCTAGGGTTAAGGTTCTTGTTAATAAAAGGGAATTTTTTTTATTTATACGCAAACCCTAATCTCGTTTTTATCACGCTTCCGTTACGTTTTGAACCCGTTTTTCCCTACACCTACCCGGACTGTGACTTACGAAGTAGCGGTCTTGAGGGTGTTAGCTGATATTCCTCACCTTGAGCGAATTTTTGGGTTACACTTTTTAGCATCGTCTGTGGAGTATAGTCCACACCTTTTTAAAAGCGTGTAAGACATCGTTGTTTTTACAGCATATTACAATGATACTTTGATCCCAAGGATAGCCCGAACCATCAGGGCATCAATCCATTACTTCCACCCACAAGGCTGAGAAATAAGGAAGAATTCGAAGCACCAAAATCTAGCGCGCATCACCTCTGGTTACCGAACGGGCTACACCAAGGTCACAATAACCTCGAAAGTAGGTCAGGCCATTCTGGAGCAACAGGCAGTAGCCTTCATATAGAGCGTCTGCCTCTGATTGGTATGCACCGGATACTAAGGAAATATCAGTCGTCCAGGTACCGGGATACCTACATTTGATTGATTATGACCTCTGAAACAAATATTATGGTGTGTATAATATTAATCTAGAGGGGGGGAGTGAATAGCTTTTAAAAAAATTTACCCAATTTTCGTTAAAGGTCAAGTTGACGAAAATGCCCCTAGCTAGTTACAACAAATTCACAAGTGTAAAGATTGTGGAAATATTAAAGACACTTGAGATATACGTGGAAACCCTCCAAATGGGAAAAACCACGGGCTGATGAGTGCACCACACTAGAACCTCGAATCCACTAATGGCAAAGGAATTACAACCTAATCCCAGTTTAAATCCACCACCACTACCTAATCCCGGTATAAGTGAACCTGGTCTATCTTGCTTGCGATTTAAGCTGCCTACTCCCGGAAGCAACACAAGTATTACTTCTCAATGAAGAGATAAAAAGTCATATGTGAATATATGATAATATTCAAAGAACCAACAAGGCTAGGAAACCCTATATGCTTATCTAGGATAATGCGATGACAATTAATGCAATCCTAGATATCATGAGCTAAATGACATGTTCAAAAAGCTTAGCTAAACATAGATCAAACAATCCTATGAAGCTATCACAATACAACACTCAATCATGTCATCACAACAATCTCTAATTTGTATCTAGAATATGTTCTTAGAGCATACAAATAATTAAAGAGATGACTTAGCAAGCAAAACACTTAACTTGTAAGAAGATAGTGAAGAACTTACCAAACAAGATGTGATGAAGCAACCCTATCCATAGATGTGCTCTAAATGAACTTAGATGATGCAAGATGAAGTTTTTATGTACATGGGAATGCTTTGAGTGTTTAAAGATGAGTTCTTGGAAGAGTTTTTCTTTTGAAATGTGTTCTAAGAAAAATATATGATGTTCTGAACTCTTACACGACCTTAAAGCAAATAGTTATATATATATGAGATCTAAACAAAGTGAGGTCATTTTGGAAAAAAAGTTCCAACTTCTTCTATATGGGTTGGTGACGTGCGCTGGTCGAGTAGCGCACAACCTAATTTTTCAACAGGCGCTGGATGAGTGGCGCAGTTCAATGGTGCAACACATGCGACAATTCACTGGAATGTTACGCTGATGAGGCTGCGCTAGTCGAGTAGTGCACCACCAGCGCACTGCCCATTTTTCCAACTATACGTGGGTGCAGTGGCACAACTCAGTGGCGCAACACATGCAATGATCCACTGGAAAGTTACGCTGGTGAGGTGCGCTAGTCGTGTAGCGCACCACCAGTGCAAAGCCTATTCTTTCAACACTCAAACACATAAAATCAACAAGTTCAAGAGTGATTAAAGTGCATCCTATTATAATGTCTAGCATGACATTAAACTTTAATTACAAGATGCAAATAAATCAACAAGAGTCATTTAAATCAAAATGCACACAAGTACAAATACTCAACATATATGAATAAGAGTTATGCACGAATATGTGAGTGTGTGTGTAACTATCTCTTTAAAGCAAGTAAGCACAAGAATTTTACCTTTGGTGCTTCTACTCTTGAGGTCTTGAGAGCCTATGCTGCTCTTACATAAACCCCATAAATATGGTTTGTTCACGAAATGAGCCAATCAACAAATGAAGACTTTTCAATCTCCCCATTTGGCTATTTCGTGACAAAACCACCACTCACATTGATCCTCACAAAACAAAATAAAACACCAGGAAGGTATTCTACATTACAAAGAGATATACAAAAAAAAACTTCAAATCTTCAATCTTATGTAGAATCATCAACCCTACATACAAAGCAAACAACAAGTACACTTTCCAAACCAAGTGCATGTGAGATGATCAAGTGGATAGAAAACAAAAGCATTTGCATATAAGAATATGAGTAATGCACCACATCATGCAATGCTCCCCCTCAAAGGGTTACTCCCCCTAAATGTAATCTCCCCCTAAAACAAGTACTACTCCCTTTAAATCCAACACATGATACTCCCCTAACACCATAATGCTAGGTCAATGCTACTCCCCCTTTTTGTCATGATATAGGCAAAGGAGAAGTCCCCAACCGGGTCACTCAAGGCAAAGAAAGACAGAAGCATACAAAATTGTTGCATAATTATATAAGCAACATTTATGCAACTTAATTAATAGGAGAGAAACAAGGAGATTTATTTGAAGAAAATGTTTGAATCAAAAATGCTTCGCATACAAGACATGTTGCATCCAAGTCCAAAAACAATGGTAATTGGCAAAACAAATGACAAAGGTTTCCAATATAATTCAAACCAATTTCACCATTTGTCATGAGAGAAGCAAGGATATAGAGGTTTTTATTATAGATATCAAATTTTAATGGCACTTTATCCAACTTTATAAGCTAAACATGGCATGAGCAACTTTGCACCCCATTTGATTTTTCTGGGAGGATACCCGTATGATAGTAGCCATGTTCAACTAATAAAAAAAGAGAGACAATGATTCAACATTTTAGTCTCACTAGCTTTTTCACACAATATCATGCATTCAACAATTGCAATCATCAATTCATGCTTTATCATTTTTCATTAGCATGTCATTAAAGAATCATCATGTCATGGAGATAACTATAGGTCATTCAATATGTACTTCCTATGTAGATCTCCTAGTCCAAAAATGCATGTTTGAACATAAATATGACACGGATTGTAATCAAAGCAAAGTTCACACTTATTGAAGAAAATACAATATACTACAGTATAAGTGCAACCAAGCTACTCAAGCAATCAATAAAAGGGCATAAATATTTTTAAAAAAATTGCATGCAACAAGTATACAACAACTCTTTTTGCTTGAGTTCCCCTTATGG
Source organism: Dipteronia dyeriana (assembly GCA_032871835.1). Classification (NCBI taxonomy): domain Eukaryota; kingdom Viridiplantae; phylum Streptophyta; class Magnoliopsida; order Sapindales; family Sapindaceae; genus Dipteronia; species Dipteronia dyeriana. Next base: position 112,493,371 of record CM065300.1, on the reverse strand, counting down.
GGTCAAAGACCACAACTCATCACTCCATTAAACAAATCCCAATAGATCTACTAAGAGTCTAGAATCGAGTAGCATCTAAGGGTTTAGTAAATAGATTCGCTAGTTGATCATTAGTACCTACATGCTCAAGTACTATAAATTTGTTCTCAACTAGTTCTCAAATTAAATGATGACGGATGTCAATATGCTTCGTTCTAGAATGTTGAACCGGATTCTTGGAAATATTAATTGCACTCATGTTATCATAAAAGAGAGTAAGAGTACCTTGATTGAATCCATAGTCGACTAGCATTTGCTTCATCTAAAGGAGTTGTGTGCATCCACTCCCAACAACAATGTATTCGGCCTTAGCCATGGAAAAGGAAATCGAATTTTACTTCTTGCAAAACTAAGAGACAAGGTTGTTCCCAAGGAAAAAGCAACCGCCTGATGAACTTTTCCTATCATCACAATTTCCTGCCCAATCTGCATCACTAAAGCCTACAAGACTAGCATTAGTGTCAAAAGAATACCAAATTCCATAGTTAGATGTCCCATTCTCATATCGAATGATTCTCTTAACGGAAGAGAGATGGGACTCCTTAGGATTCGATTGGTACCTAGCACACACACCCACACTAAAAGAGATATCGGGCATACTTGCGGTCAAATAGAGCAAGCTACCAATCATGCCACGATATAAAGTTTGGTCCACACTTTTACCACTAGCATCCTTGCTTAGCTTCAAAATGGTGCTCATGGGTGTATCACAATTGTTGGCACTTTCAAGGCCAAATTTCTTCACTAGGTTTTTGGCATATTTAGCTTGAGATATGAAAATCCCATCATTCATTTGCTTAATTTGTAAATATAGAAAGTAACTTAGCTCACCAACAAGACTCATCTCAAATTCATGAGACATGACATCAACAAATTGTTAGACTTTGGTGTCATTTGTAGAGCCAAAGACTATATCATCAACATAGATTTGAGCTATAAAGAGCTCATCTTTGTCTTTCTTGATGAATAGAGTCTTGTAAACACTACCCATAGTATAGCCATTATCTATAAGAAATTGGGTGAGACGCTCATACCAAGCCCTTGGTGCTTGTTTCGACCCATATAAAGCTTGGTTGAGATGATAGACATGATTAGGGTGGTGAGGATCCACAAACCCTTTGGGTTGCTCAACAAACATTTCCTCTTGCAAGAAACCATTGAGGAAGGCACTATTAACATCCATTTGATATAATTTGAACTTGTGCAAACAAGAAATGGATAAAAGAAGCCTAATGGACTCAATCCTAGCAATGGGAGCAAATGTCTCCTTAAAGTCAATACCCTCAATTTGAGAGTACCCTTGTGCTACAAGCCTAGCCTTGATTTGCACAATGTTGCCATCCTCATCGGATTTGTTCCTATATACCCACTTGATGCCTATCACATTGGTGTTCTTGGGCCTAGGAACTAGAGTCTAAACCTCATTACTCTCAAATTGATTAAGCTCTTCTTGCATGGCAAGAACCCGAAATTCATCCTTTAAGGCTTCATCAACCTTCTTGGATTCTATTTGAGAGGTGTAGCAAGTGTAGCTAATTAGATTAGCCATTTGATGCCTAGACCTAACACCCTCACTAACCTCTCTAATTATGCCATCTTTGTCATGGAGTTTCCTAACCCATGAAGCAGGTTCTTTTGAGTTCAAGCGAGGAATCCTGTCAATAGGTTGTGTTATGTCATCATCAAGGTTAGTCTTTTCAACATTAGAAACATCAACAACCTTCTCCAAAGGGGAGTCATCAACTAGATCTACCTCCTCCTCATGGTCATTAGACTAGCTGCCACCGGCAAACAAAATCCACTAGTAGATTAGACAAGTGCAATCTCTCAAGTGACCTCTTCACCTAGAAACTACCCTCCTTTCCTACTCTAGAAGCAGCCGCCCTATGCTCAACAATCCGAGGCTTCACACCTCTTGTCAAGACTTCCTTGCTCACCTTATCCGGATCTTCACAACCCAAGGCAAGACTTCTTGCTCAACTATCTGAGTCTTCCCGACTCTAGTCAAGACTTTCTTGCTCACCTATCCGAGTTCTCCCAACTCTAGGTAAGACTTCTTGCTTGACTATCCAAGGCTTCAAACCTCTAGCCAAGACTTCCTTGCTCGACAATCCAAAGTTTCACACCTTTTACCAAGACTTCTTGCTCAACACCATAGGTCTCACACCTATTGTCAAGATTTTCTTCTCACAGGGCATCTAGGTGATCATGAATGCAAAATGCAAACAAGCACGCAACATAGAATGTTATGATCAACACATCCTATGGAAAATACTAGACATGAGCATGAATGCATAAATCACATATAGTCTGGTTAATCATGCATGAGTAGTCAATCTAGATTACGTAAGATATGATCAACATTAATCACAAACTAGATTCATGCATATATCTAAACTTGAATCATAAGATATGATCAACAAATCACGAGATCATGTTTAAATCACAAAAACCTAAAACATGCTAAAATCATATGACAATGTCAAATAGATCTAAGCATAAGTTCTAGAGCATATTCCTAATGATAGATTCAACAAATCACATGAATAGCTCAAAAGAACATAAACACATGTATTATGTGAGAAATTCGGCCAAGAGAGCATAATACATGTAAGGAACTATTTTTCACAAAATCAATCAATCAAAGATCATAAAATAGTCCTAGAATCAAATCTTGCACAATACAATCTCAAACATGTGATAACATAGGCAAAATCAAAACCTAACTTTACATGTATGATTTCAATTAAAATTCAATCTAGCTTTGAAAGTGTTCAAAACACAAATCAAAGTACTAACAATATACAATTATATGTAGAAGAAGAAAACCCAAGGCAATTGACCAAGTTTTAAAAGAAAACTTAGAGAGAAAATCAATACCTTAGTTGATCTAGGTGCAGTCCCGTTTTTATATGATTAGACATCAAAAAAAGCAGCAAAATAAACTCAAACCTTCAGAGAAAAGATAGAGGATGAATAGATGAACACTTTCAACTTTAAATCACTCAAATCGGTGTTCAAATGAAGAAGTTTTGGTGTTTGGAAGGTGAGAAAATTTAGAGAGAAAATTTTGCACACTGGATTTGAATTTCTTCTTAGAATGAAATGTGAGAGGGAGAGAGATTATAAATGAGTGGGAAAGAAGAAAGCAAGAAAGACCAAAATAGCCCTCTTTAGAAGTGCTCCCCCCTAGATAGTGTGTTGGCATCTCGGGGCAGCAAGGTTGTGCGGTCGAGATGGCCACGCGCCATCTCAGGCATGCACACCTCCTTGGCCTTTTGGCCATGGTGCATTCCCCTCGCGCTTTCCTCGTATTCTTTGACCTTTCTCCGGTCTCCAAACTCAGAAATCAAATCCGTTTACGGATTACGAACTGTTACTCTCACACGGACATGGAAATATAAGATACTCAACCCTGAAAATAATAATTCGACTCAATATATGAAGACGAAGACAATGTACGAAACATGAGATGAAAGTGTAGTATCTTTTGACTTTGAACTTGAAATCAATAGTATGAGTAACCGAAATGACCAAAACTCAATCAAGAATTATTTAAGACTAAACCCAAGTTCAATATCCATGTTATACAAATATATACAAACACAAACACAATTCACACTTGAATGCAAACTATATAGAGATAGTTTCCAATCATACATATTCCAAAACATGTTAATTCCAAACCAATACATGAGCATTCATCTCCAAGTGTTTGAATGTGTTTTACATGGTGCACAATGATGCAGGGACACATATAAATGAATTTTATGTGTGTGCCTATAATGGTGCACAACGATGCAGGAACACAAATGTATGATATGTGTGTGTGTGCCTAAGCCTTGTAAGAGAAAGATAAGGTCTTAGTATACCTTTGTAGAACCAAATTGCATCCTTTCTCTGTGAAGACTTAGAAATTGCTTTGACTTGTTGTTTCTTCTTCCTTGAAGCTTGAATCATCATGAACCTAAACAACTAAGTTATTACAAGTAAACATCATTTTGATATAGAATTCATGCCAACACAAACTAAAACCTAACAAAAGTGACCTATCCCACCACATTCATAGCATTGGACTCCTTTCTTCTCTGTCTTTTCTTGCCTAGGCTCAAACGTTTTGAAGGGAGCATTTTTCTTCAAGTCTTGACCATTGGATCCAAAACCTTTCCTCTCAGACTTGTAGAATTTCTTGAACTTCCTCATTAGCAAGGCCATTTGTTCATCCGAGTCATCACTATCCTCCTTCTCAACTTTAGAGGCTTTCAAATCAATATCCTATTGTTTTTTTGGTGGTGTGGGGTTAGGACATTTCCTAGATTCATAAGCTAGAAGTCTCCCAATCACTTCACTTGGCTTCATATCCTTGTAGCCACTATTCTCTTCTAAATCCATCACCTTAGACTCAAATATATCGGGTAGAGATCTCATAATATTCTGCTTGATCATCCTATCCGAATAAGGATCACCAAGTTGATGACTTTGGTTCACAATGTCCATCAACCTCACTTCAAAGTCATTGAAGCACTCGTTCTCATCTATCTTGAGCAATTCAAATTGTTTTTTGAGAACTTGAAGCTTCAACTCCTTAACCACATCGGTTCCCTCATGTGCAACTTCTAGGATATCCCATGCCTCCTTAGCTATCCTAGTATTTTGAACCAACTTGTACTGGTTCTCATCCATTGCACATAGGATGGCATGCATTGCCTTCCTATTCCACTTCGATGCCTCAAACTCTTGTTCGTTCCATTGTGCCTTTGGCATGAGTACATCATCTCCTCCATCTGTAGGAGTTATCATGGGTGGAGTGTAGCCATCTTCAACCGCAATCCATGCCCTGTCATGAATTTGGCAAATATACGACTTCATCTTGCCTTTCCAAGAGGCATAATTCAGTCCGGTGAGAAATGGAGGTCTAGTGCAAGAAGCTCCCTTGTTGCCACCATTTCCACTCATTGTGTTTAATGAATGAATTATATGAATGCAAATGTATGAATGAACAATACATACAAAAAATGTAACACACACCAAAATGAGCAAGGATCACCTATGTATGTCTAGGAACCTGCTATGATACCAATTGAAACAAATATTATGGTGTGTATAATATTAATCTAGAGGGGAGGGGGGGGGGGGGGGGGGTGAATAGATTTTTAATTAATTTACCCAATTTTCGTTAAAGGTCAAGTTGATGAAAATGCCCCTAGCTAGTTACAGCAAAATCACAAGTGTAAAGATTGCGGAAATATTAAAGACACTTGAGATATACGTGGAAACCATCCAAATGGGAAAAACCACGGGCTGATGAGTGCGCCACACTAGAACCTCGAATCCACTAAAGGTAAAGGAATTACAACCTAATCCCGGTTTAAATCCACTACCACTATCTTGCTTGCGATTTAAGCTACATACTCCTGGAATAAACACAAGTCTTACTTCTCAATGAAGAGATAAAAATTCCTATGTGAATATATGATGATATTTAAAGAACAAACAAGGATAAGAAACCCTATATGCTTGTCTAGGATAATGAGATGACAATTAATGCAATCCTAGATATCATGAGCTAAATGACATGTTCAAAAAGCTTAGCTAAAAATAGATCAAACAATCCTATGAAGCTATCATAATACAACACTCAATCATGTCATCACAACAATCTCTAATTTGTATCTAGAATGTGTTCTTAGAGCATACAAATAACTAAAGAGATGGCTCAGCAAGCAAAACACTTAAATTGTAAGAAGATAGTGAAGAACTTACCAAACAAGATGTGATGAAGCAACCCTATCCATATATGCACTATAAATGAACTTAGATGATGCAAGATGATGTTTTTATGCACATGAGAATGCTTTGAGTGTTTAAAGATGAGTTCTTGGAAGAGTTTTTCCTTTGAAATGTGTTCTAAGGAAAATATATGATGTTCTGAACTCTTACACGACCTTAAAGCACAGAGTTATATATATATGAGATCTAAACAAAGTTAGGTCATTTTGGAAAAAATGTTCCAGCTTCCTCTATATGCGCTGGTGACGTGCGCTGGTCCAGTAGCGCACCACCAGCGTACAACCTAATTTTTCAACAGGCGCTGAAAGAATGGCGCAGTCCAGTGTCATAACACATGCGACAATCCACTGGAATGTTACGTTGGTGAGGCTGTGCTAGTCGAGTAGCGCACCACCAGCGCACTGCCCATTTTTCCAACTATGCATGGATGCAGTAGCCCAACTCAGTGGCGCAACATATGCGATAATCCACTGGAAAGTTACACTTGTGAGGTGCACTGGTCGATTAGCGCACCACCTATTCTTTCAACACTCAAAAACACAAAATCAACAAGTTCAAGAGTGATGAAAGTGCATCCTATTCTAATGCCTTGCATGACATAAAACTTTAATTACAAGATGCAAATAAATCAACAAGAGTCATTTAAATCAAAATGCATACAATTACAAATACTCAACATATATGAAAAAGAGTTACGCATGAATATGTGAGTGTGTGCAACTATCTCTTCAAAGCAAGTAAGCACAAGAATTTTACCTTTGGTGCTTCTCATCTTGAGGTCTTGAGAGCCTAAGCTACCCTTACATAAACCCAATAAATGTGGTTTGTTCACGAAATGAGCCAATCAACAAATGAGGACTTTTCAACCTCTGTCATCGGTACCGGTCATTGATAGGCTAAGGCCTTGCCCCCTAGCTCTAGTCAGACCTGAGGATTATCAATCCCAATAGGTGAAGTTAGACTTCAACATCCCACCTAGGGAGCCATATTGCCTAGCCCAATCATTAGCAATGGGGAGGCAACCTTGATCCATCATAAGGTAGTAGAAAAAAAACACCCGAGAGAACCCCCCTCCCCCAAGGAAGATAACCGGGATGAAGCCTTTGTAGCATCGGAAGGATTAGATAGTGAGGATTCTGAGGTTGAGTCGATGAATAGAGGAAATAAATTATCTAGGATAGCAAACGAAATCCTGGAGTTAAGTAAGGGAAAAGACCAAAAGAACCGGAAGGATCTCATGGGCGAGATGAACTCCCCCTTCTTTAGAAGGATCAAAGAGGTAGAGCTCCCACCTAAGTTCAAAATGCCCACTAACAAGAACTTTAGAATTGAGGATTCCTTTAGCCACATTGAGGGCTTCGTATAACAGATGGAGGTCCAGAACGCCACTTAGGTCGCCATGTGCAGGATGTTCCTAACCACATGGATACACTACGCCAAGACATGGTTTAGGAAATTGCCAGTATGTAGTACTGATTCCTTTACCAAATTAACATGTGACTTTTGTGCTTAATTAAAGGGCATCAAAACTTGCCCAAGGATCCCATCCATCTTTAGTATGTGACCCAGGAACGTAATGAATCGCTCAGATCCTACGTGAAGAGATTCCATAAGGAAATTATCCAAATGAGAGTCTTCGCTAAGAAAGAGGCCTTGACAAACTTCAGGAGAAATCTATGGGCTAGTAGATTATTTTGATCATTTGCAAAGCATCAACTAAAGACATAATAAGAGGCCTATGATCGGACTCTTGAGCAGGTAGAGATCGATGAACAACTTTGGGTTAAAATAGAGCATGATAACCTGAGGAATGCCAAACGCCCAAAGAAGGAATCACCTAAGCCTGCACCAATCTAGGAGATCCAAAATAGACCTCCCAACTGATCTACGTATCGCCCCCACCATTCCAACCATAACGGCTGCGGTACCCTATATTGATGACCCTCCTCGAACAATGTCTGCCCTAGAGAGATAATATGGATAGCTAGAGATGAAAAGGGGTACAAAAACTATGCCTCCCTCAACGTATCACATGATACTGTCTACCATGTTATCCGTGACATAGGGCTACATAGGAAGCCCGGTCCTATGAAAATGCGAACTGATAAACGGAATCGCTATAAGTATTACGAATTCCACGAGGCTGTGGGACATAACACATTGGAATGCTATAGTTTGGAAAACCAGATTGAGGCTCTGGTAAAAGGTGATTACCTTGTTGAGTTCATGCAGTAGGTGCGGGACAGTATTCATACGGGGAAAGCAGTGCAGGCTGAGATCAAGGCTGATGAAGATAGGAAGAAGACAAAAGGGAAGGATTTAATACAACAGATCTAAGGTATTCATACCATCGGTGAGGGACCTACCCTGGGTAGAACTTCCAACAGCCCAAGAAAGAACAACACTAGAAAGGCACCCTAAATCAAGGAAGGACGAGACGTTCTCAAAGTCATCTGGAGGTCACTAGGGTCCTCAAGATCTACCCAAATTTGTTTTCACCGGGGACGAATTATACAATATAGTACAACCTCACGATGACCCCACTGTTTTTACTGTACAAATTGCCAACTACATGGTACATCACATCTTGATAGACACTGGTTGTAGAAAGGATATCCTCTTTAAAGACACCTTGGAGAAGTTCAACCTGAAAAACTCCTTCTACAACACCAGCACTGCACCGTTGTATGGGTTCACTAGGGATTCAATGATACTGGTTAGGTCTAAAATACTACCAATGACAGTGGGAGATGTACCGCTCTAATAGAATATCATGACTGCTTTGGTGGTAGTAGATACCCCATCTACCTACAATGTCATATATAGGAGGCCTTTACTATTAGCTTTCAAGGGGTTCTTGTCTGTCTACCACCATAATGTCCTAAAGATTTTGGTAACTGATAAAATGGGTGAGGTATGGGAGAACCATCAGCCAGCACTTAATACTATACAGTGTCCACTAAGCCAGCAACACTAGCCAACCAATGTATAAAGATAACTGTTATGCAGGAACATAAACCATCAGGATGGGACTTCAAGATTCAAGATGCCACAGAGAAGGTAGGAGTAACAGAGGAAGAACTCAATGTAGAGATCCCCATTGCAGAAGAAAAGGACAAATGGTGGGCCAGTGGCTACCCAGTTGATGTGTTAGAGGATATACCAATCAGAGGGATGACCCTTTCACTTTTGTCAAGATAGAAACAGCGTTAGAAGTAAGAGTTAATAAGGGTTTGGTCAGACTCCTTCAAGAGTACAATGAGATTTTTGCTTGGAGCCACGATGAGATGCTAGGGACTCCCATCTCCTTGGTAGTTCATAGGTTAACAGTCAATCCTACCACTGAATTGGTCAAACCGAAGCAGTGACATTTTAACCTAGAGAGGTACGTCGCAATACAGGATGAGGTCGACATACTTTTAAATGCCAGATTCAATAAGGAGTCTGAGTACCCTGAATGGATTGCCAATTTAGTGATGGTGACCAAAGCCAATAGGAACTGGTGAATGTATATTGACTATATAGATCTCAATCGCTCATACCGGAAAGACAGTTTCCCTCTACCAAAGATCGACCAACAGTAGATTCAATCGTAAGAATTAAGGTCCTTAGCTTTATGGATGAATTCTCGTGGTACAATAAGAAAATGATACACCTCGTTGACCAAGACAAGACGAGTTTCATTACCGAGCAGAGCCTATACTAATTTAAGGTAATTCTCTTCAATCTTATGAATGTAGGAGCTACCTACTAATGTCTGGTCAACCATCTCTTTAAGGAACAATTAGGAAAGACCTTGAAGGTATACATTGATGACATGATCATCAAGTACCATATGGATGAGCAACACCAGGACCATATCCATCAGACTTTCCAGGTTATAATGGGTATCTTAGGTCTTCTTGACGATTTCCAAGACAAGCTTTCAAGCATCTCCATGATTTTAAGATCAAGAGCTTCAAAAGGTATATCACTTGACCTTGATTCTTAAAGAGATTAGATGCACAAACACACACATATAAACACATACGCATACATACCTCATGCATGTTTTGTTCATCTTGCATTTGTGTTAAAAGTGTTTATATTTGTGCATCTCTTCACAATCATATTTGCACTTCATTCTTTGTGTTAAATGTGGTTGATGTGTGTTTAATTCGTTTTTTGTTATTTGATTGAAAATGTCTATACATGCACGATGGTGTGTTATTCTTAGTGCGAAAAGAGATCTTTAGAGTCTCTACTGCGCTGGTAGTCTATGGGTCCTTTACCTATGCAGTACCCATGCAGTACCCAAGCAGTAGGTTGCCTTTGCATGCTTTCCTTACTTGGTTCAATGATCATGCACTGGTCGACCAACATAGCCTCTCCCGTGCATCAATGGTAACACTAGTCATGTGCTACTCGACCAACGCATCTTACCCATGCATTGCGTTATTTTTAGGCAATGATACCTGTTGTGTGCGGGTAAATGCGCAGGTGTGCATGGCATTTTTGTCTTTTCCCTCAGTACGTGATACTCCCTATAAGAGCCCCTCTTTCTCATCTTCTTCCTTACCTCTCCTGCACTTAAAGAAACCAGTGAGAGAAAAAGAGTCTTGTGAGAGAAAGCTTGTTCAAGCTTCATTAACTCTCCAAAACTTCAAACGCATATTCATCTTGCATTACTGGCATCATTCAAAGTGTGCGTCTTCATTAATTAGTATGTAGAACTATCATTCATGTTCAATTACTGTTCTAGCTTATCAAGACAAGTTATTTATTGCTTAGGATATCAAATCTTCATATTTATAGTATATCTTGTGAAGTTATGACATGTTTGGGGTTTGTATTGTGATAGCTTGCATCATTAGGTCATTTATTCCTAAATAGCTGATCCATGAATGTTCATGTATGATTAATTGATGATTATGTTGACTCTGTGCATCTAGTCCATTTCATGAATATTTATGTGAGTGATTATTGATGATTAGGTTGTTAGAATTACTCTACATCTAATTGAGACCTCATGTGTGTACATGTATGTTTGTTTGATAACTAGGTTGTCTAATTGCATTATAACATCTAGTTAACCATTTGGTGTTTAGTCTTGCACTTTATTGCATTGAGCATATTGTTATATAATACACTTAGACTTCTATTTTTTTTCATTGAGTCAAAGTCTTGTGGCTACGGTGTGAAGTTGCATAGGCAAGAGAAGCCCTACAACCAAGGGTGTGGTTGGCAGGCATTGTGCCAGGGAGCCACTGTAAAAGGCCCGTGGGGTAGATTATGAGGTTTTCACACCAAGAGTAGAGTATCAGGGGATATCACTAGGGATTTAACCAAGAGTGGTGAGTGGTAGTGTCCATAGCCTGAGGTTGTTGAGAGTGAGAGTCCGAGTATCACTTGTGGGTGTAAGTTCCTTCTCATATAGTGGATTTTTATGGCTCAAGTGGCTAGCGTGACTAGTCCCGTGGTTTTTCCCATTTGAAGGGTTTCCACGTAAAATTCAACTGTTGTTTATATTTCCGTACTTTACTTGATTTTGTATGTTTGTTTTTATTAGGATATATCATTAATATTGACTAATCAAAAAACTTGGAAATAATCGTTTAACAACCCATTCACCCCTCTGTAGGTTGTTTAGACACGTTTTGGGGAATTTTAGCAGTGATCCCGGTCGAAGAAATTCACAATTCACTAAGGGTATAACTCTTTTACCCTGACACAAATGTGGGTATGCTGAGTCAGGTAAGGAATGCTGCCTATCAATAAAAGGCAACCAGATATTACAACTCACATATTCGGATAAGAAGATTCTAGAACGGGGATCTAGTTCTAAGAAGGGTGTCGCTCAACACAAGGAAAAAGTCAGCAGGATCGTTGGCAGAAAAATGGGAAGATCCATAATAGGTGGCGGTAGCATACCGCATTACCCGACCAGAAAGGGGTGAACTACCCAAGCCATGCAATACACAATACTTGAATATTTTCTACCCTTACATCTTTCTCATTAATTATATTAGAAATTGATTTGATTTTATTTTCGAAATAGCTAACTTATTGTTATCTTTTTCTAGCATTCATTAAAAGTCCCTTTGAGGGAACAATTCCAAGAAGTCAAGTATAGTGTTCTTTTTTTTTGCTTTCATCCACAAAAGCAAGCCCGGGGCACCAGAGATTGCTTAATGCCAATTTGGGTACCCGAGAGGCCTAGTGAGGTGGCCATGAACATATGTCGTAAAGAATGTACACTCACCGAAACTAACTGGGTGTATAGAAACGCTTTTAGAGCACCTTCAGGTCACAGGTACTTGATGGGATGCACTAAGAGTTGAATAAGGGATAAAATATTTATACTTGAAACGATTCTCAATGCAAACTTTAGCATCTTCTGTAAAGTTAGTAAAATATAAGCTACCCTCGTTGCAACGAATCTTAAACAACAGATTACAAGAAGAGTCCAGTGACTTAGTTGACAGAAAAAAGACAAGCGTTTATAAATTACATACCATACAAATGGTCCACAAAAGAACACTACTTGATGAAAAAGCAGCGAAGCAGTCAGAATTAAAAAACAACTGATCGTGTTAGAGCAGTAATACTCAACGTTGTTATACAAACTGTCAATGTCACTAAAATTACCCAATCACATGCAGATATTTGGTTAATGTTAGGTCGCTTAGCTAAGTGCAACAAAACGCATATAGCTTGAGTTAACAAATGACCATGACTATACAAAGATTGGTTGGCTAAAGATGAGTTATCCAATTCAGCATGATCATAAATAAACAATTAAATTATGGGATTCGGTTTTCTTACCACAGACAAGGATTCGGTTACAGTTCAACCATTCAACTCGATGTAAGGAATTGCATATAGTTCGAGTCAACTAATGGCTCCAACCACCCATAGATCGCTCAGTTAGAAGTTGATTAATCGACTCAGTATAATAAAAAGCGTAAAGTTTGAGTTATTTAACTTAATGCGAAAACAAAAAACGTAGCGAAAAATAATGATATTATATATGTCATAAATTTAGGTTGCAACAATGATGATTAGGGTTTACTTATGAAAAAATGGCATGAGATGCGGTGGTAGAATCAAACACCTAATGAGCTCGAGGGACCTCCTGGCCCGGATCCATTAGGAGGAACATCATCGTTTCCATATCCCCAGGACAGATCCCCAAAATTTGGCCAACTGATGTCATATTTTGGGTCATCAGTCATGAGGGTAGAGTATTCTATGTAAGGCAAGGGTCCAACATCCATACCCTTCATTAAAGTACTACTATCCTCTCTAGCATGGAAGGTCACCATAAAGGATTTGGAAGGGAGTTCCAGATGCATGATATGGGGATTCTTCCCAATCAATTTTTAATAAGCCCTTCACCTAATCCTCTAGTTTATTATAGCCTACAGGGACTCAGCCTTGTGTTTCTTGATTATCCTATTCCATTTTCGATAATCCTCTCCTGAAGACCTCTTCTTACCAGTAAAGAACATTCGAGCGGTGACTAGCCCTCACACGAGCTCTCTTAGTATGACAGCTTCGAATGCAAAATATCTTTTATAACGATTGACATTCTGAACTTCAAGGGCGAGTCTGGCCTATCGGGAGAACACTTCCATACTAACTTGATGTTGCTACATTAGATCTTGATCTAATTGCTCGTAATGTAGGAGAGCCTCTTCAGATGCTTATTGTGACTCAAGCATAGTCTGCTAAGCGAAAGTAAGGGTGTCCTTGGTTACTTGGGTTTGTTCCTTAAGCTTGGCTGCCTTAGCTTCAGCCAGGATGACCCTCGACTCAAGTTCGACACTCTGTAATTCTACCCTTGTAAGCTTTGGACATAAGCGATAGTCCTCATTCTCAAGGCAATCTTGATCATATCACGTTGCTTTAGTTTTTCATCATAAGATTACTTGATTTTGGACTCGCTGGTAGATGAAGACTTGAGGGCTTCAGTCTTTTTTCTCCACTTTCTTACCTTTCCCTATTTTTTCTCCTTGGCCTGTCTCTCGAGACCAATCAAATTCAAAGTCAACTCTTCCACCGACTGACAAGAAAAAAGAGGGAAAGGTAAGAAAGTATAAAGGCAATCCAAAAACAAAGGTAAAAGGAGAAAAACACTTACAAAAAAGTTGTTGTAAAAGATCGCGTGGATCAGCTCCGAACTCTAGCAGCTTTAGCCTACCTCCAATATCCATCAGCCAAATGAAGCATGGCATTGGGGTCGATTGAAAAAATACTTAAACTAGGAGGTAGAGAAAACCCAAGTGTAAAAACAGTCATTGGAACTGACAGGGTGGATCTATCCCGACCAAGTGTGGGGATGGTCAGAAAAGCTGCTAGAAGGGTTGGATCTACAACAACTAATGCCTTTGAATTCCACCTTTCTCTCCAGCCTGAAGGATAGTTACAGGAGTTTTGTATTCATGCCCTTAAGAAGCTTGACCTTTACTAACACCATCTTGATGAAGAGGCGCACAAAGTGCATCACCGAGGATTCACCCAGCTTGGCTTTGTTGGTCCAAGCATTACCAATTAAACAGGCAACTGCAACATTTGGTAAAACCCAAGATGGCATATCCAACTGTAGAGATACTTTATCAACATGCTCATCAGTAACGTCAAGCACATCATTGTAAATACAAAGCTCATCAGCGGTAGGCTCCTCATCATCAGAGTCAGAGTCGGTGAAGATTATCTTACATTTAATAAAAAATTACATAAAGGCAATGCCAGAGCATAATACAAGTGTATCAATAGGAGCCTGATCGACAGGATGGTCGGTTTGGACCTGAGATGGCCCAGGGTGAGAAAGAAGTGTTGCTTGTTATAGTGTGGCCACACCACCAGTTCTAGCCGGAACCCGGTCTACTATCCTTGTCAGAGTAAAAGAAAAAGGGGCAGATGTTGTAGAGGCACGATCATACTATCTCTTCGACCTTTGCTCCCGCCAGATTCGGTCAGTCGAGGTCTCCTGATCATGATCGTCTTTTTCAAGGATGATATGATCAACACCTGACTCAAAAACTACTGGATCAGCATCATGTGGAGCTTTCATCTATCTACGATTGGACTTAAGGACTGAGGACCCTTGTACAGTTTTGGCTACTTTTCCTCTGGGTGCCTCTTTGCTAGATTTCTTCTTGCCAAACCTCTCTTTAATAGGCCTAACCCTACTGGATCTCTCTCGGCTAGACCTCTCCCAGTCATGCTCTCTTGAGTGGATCTCCCACGAGTAGGCCTATCTCTAGAAAACCTTCTTCTCCTATTCCTGGGAGGGGCATCACGTCCACTCTCTTTAATCTGCACAATGAGAACTATTATGGTGTTGGGATCTGACTCTTATACTGGCTCTACCAAATCATGCTCAGGAGGCGCAATTCCTTGAGCCATTTACTCAGTAACCTCTTTTCTACTAGCCCGATCAATGTTCTTAACCTTTCCAGCTTAGTCACCAGCAACGATGTTGTTAATAGCTATTTTGGTAAGGGGTCAAAGAAAAATTTTACACTTAGCTAGTACCTGGTTGGAAACGCCTCCTTACACTAGGTAGGTATGACACAATATGATCTACCTTGAAGTACCGGGTCTCACATAACTTAGGTGCCTCGGCATCATCGTTGAAGCAAGGTAAAGCTCTTACTCCCCCCTTAAACAATCAAACAGGTACCTAATATCCTGATGCCATTCCACTTCTCAGTAGAGGTACATATCTTACCCCTCTAGCAGGCAGAAAAAGGCCTATAAATCTCCTAAAATGATCATAAATCCCAATGTGATTGATCAAGCGCCACATTGTTATAATGGTACCTCAAGGTACCTCGCCAGCAGACTGGTACCTCAAGGTACCTCGCCATTAGGACGATCAAGCACCACATCACTAGACCGATACCTTAAGGCATCTCACCACTGATAAATGAAATCAGAATCTTTCTCCAAATCGTAACAAGCTCCACCTACACATAGCCATAAAAAAAATTCTAATGAGGAAACAAACACATCTTCCCCAAGATATTCACCACAAGCCGATTCACCAGGGTTAACTACATTAAACAGAAAATTACGCTTAGTAAGGAAGTGAGATAAGTCTAGTGATCTTCAGTTTGTATACTAAGGAAAAACCCTAATGACACCATGCATAAATACAAGGGTAATAGCATGAAGAAAAGGATTGAAAAATTGACATCAAGAACCTCAAGAGCTATCGCTTAATTCTGTAATCAAAATTAAGCCTAGTTATCACCATTGATCATTGTATCCACTTATTGACCAATACAAGTTCGCCATCTCCAGTTAGTTAAAGAGAAAAGAGAAAACAGATATTGAGAGTTATTTCATGTTAGTGCATTTACTTCACTGTTAAAAAAATAACACCTCCCGATTCTATCATTCTTTCCTATACATTTCATTCATTTTTTACAAGTGAAATCGGTACCGAAGGTACCTACCCCTTCCGTGATCTACCTAGGTAACATTCTTGAGGGTGTTAACTGAGATTCCTCACCAAGAGTGAATTTTTGGTTAACACTTTTTGGCATCGTCTGTGGGAAGTTTCCACACCCTTTAAATAATCACATATTTGTCCTCTGTCAGTTTTTTAGGATCATGAGGCTTTAATCGTCCCAAGGATAGCCTGAGGTTTCAAGGTACCAATCTGTAGCTTTAACCCGAAAAGCAAAGAGAAAGGGAAATAAATTGAGGCATCAAAATTCAGTTTTTACTCAACCAACCACCACGCGGGCTCCAGTTGCCTCGGTAGTTGGCCAGGCCATTCTCAACCAGCAAGCTACCACCTTCTTGGAATATGGTCATCTCTAATTGATTACAAGAGGAATCACCTCCCAGCCAGCATATCTTGGTACACGAGAAGATCCTAATAGATCGGGAGCTTGGTCGTCTGCCATTGATAGGTTGGGACCTCCAACACCAGTATCAGTCCGTGATAGGTTAAGGCCCCTACCCTCAGTCCGAGACATATTAGGGCCCATGCTCTTGGTTCTATATAGGCCAGCCAGCTATCAACCCCGATGGGTTAAATCAGTTATTGAAATCCCGCCTAGAGAACCCTGCCACCATGCCCAACCGGCAGATACCAAAGGAAAATATCTCTCAGAAGCTGGAGGTAATAGGAAGAGTGCTTAAGGAAATCTTCCTCGGGGGTCTAATTGAAGCGAGGTCTTCATCATATAAGAGGGGTTTGGGACCGAAGAGTTATAGGTTGAATAAAAAAATATTAGGAATAAACACATAAGGGATCATTTAGCTCGAATGGTGATGGAAATATAAGAGCTGAAAAGGAGGAAGCATCGGGAAATCAGGAAGGATTCCTTGAGCGAGATGAATTCCCCATTCTCTAGAAAGATCAAGGAAGAAGAGCTCCCTCCTAAATTCAAGATGCCAACTGATAAGTACTTTGGCACGGAGGATCCTCTAAACCACCTAGAGAGTTTTGTCCATTAGATGGAGGTTCAGAATATGACCAGGGATGCTATGTGTTGGATGTTCCAGACCAAGCTGACTAACTACGTCAAGACGTGGTTCAGAAAATTGCTTGCTGGTAGCGTGGTCTTATTTATGAAGCTCTGTAATGATTTTTATCCATAGTTTTAAGGGATCAAGCCTTGATCGAAAGACCCGACCCACCTGCAATACGTGATTCAAGAGCGAGGAGAAACGCTTAGGTCTTACGTAGAGGGCTTCCACAATAAGGTGATCAGGATAAGAGGTTTTTGGTTATAAAGAAACCCCCAACCAACTTCTGTAGGAACCTATAGGCAGGTAGGTTGTTCCGTTCTTTCGCCAAGCATCCTTTAAAGTCCTACCATGGGGCCTACGATCGGGCACCGAAATAGGTAGAGATAGATGAGCAACTCAGAGTCAAGATTGAACATGATGACATGAGGACTGCCAAGCGCCAAAAAAAGAAGGCATTCAAGCCTGAACCAGTCAAGAAGGCCCAAAACAGACCTCTCAATCTATCTATGTATTACCTATTACCTTTACATTCTCAATAGGAGCAGTACCCGACAATTCGAACCCCACATTGAGCTTCGCCTCCACCTAGAGTAGTAGGCCCCACAACCCTGGATGAAATGGGATTTGACCACTACACCCCTTTGAACCCATCCCGTGAGACTATTTACCTCGCTATCTATAATAAGTAGCTATTCAGAAAGCCCAAGCCCGTGAAAGCACCAGCAGATTCAAGGAACCAACACAAATACTATGACTTCCATGAGGTTGTGGGGTATAATACTTCGGAGTGTTTTAGTATACGTAATCAAACTGAAGCAATAACGAGAGGCGGCTACTTGATGGAATTCTTACAGCAGGTTCGGAATGGCATCCACACTGGAAATGAAGTACAGGTCGAGATCCGGGATGATACAGAGAAAAGAAAGGGAAACGAAAAGGACCTGATGCTACAAATCCAGGTCATACCTACCATCAGTGGGGGGCTTACCTTGGTCGGAACCTCTAACAATTCCATAAAGAACCATGCCAGAAAGATACCTTGAATTGAAGAAGGGCGAGAAATCTTTAAGGCAGATTAGAGCTCAACAGAGCCTCATAATCAACCCAAGTTATATTCATTGAGGAGGATGTATATAACACAGTGCAACCACATGATAATCCAATAGTGGTCACAATACAATTTTCCAACTTCTTAGTCCATCGCATACTGATTGATACAGGTAGCAGCGTGGATATCCTCTTCAGGGACACTCTGGAAAAATTCAATCTGAAATAGTGGTGTTACAAGAATTACACCACCCCACTGTATGGTTTTACTAGGGACTCAATCGTACCAGTTGGGTCCAAGATTTTACCGGTGATCATTGGGACTTCACCCCTCTAGTATAACCTAATGACTGACTTTATTGTAGTCGACACCCCGTCAGCTTACAACACTATCCTCAGAAGGCTTTTCTTGTCCTCCCTCAAAGGGCTTTGGATAGGCATATTTTATATCATATTTATATCCCTTAATTTGGATTTGTTAAATACTTGATTTAGCTATTTTTGTTTAATTAGAATTATTTTTGTGCTTTAGGTGAAATATCATGGAATTTGGAAATAATCAATAAGATGTGGTCTCATTTCAATTGTGTTATTATTTGAAGACTAAAGCCCAAGACCCAAGTTCAAGTAAATCCCAAAGTCTCATCAGGCAAGTTCAAGGCCAGGTAAAATCTAAGGCAATCCGTAGGCCCATCTAGAGAAAACGTGGGCTAAAATTGGACAACAAAATCTACCAATTCAAGGCAAGCCCAGAGCAAAGAATAAGACAATGTAAAACAAAAATTCAAGGGTAGCCCGACGCATGACAATCCAGGCTCCCCGAGGTCGAAACTACCTCGTAACCTCCCCAGAAGCCTGCCACTGTCTTCAAACATAGAAAGGATCAATAAAGACATCATGTTCACGTTATAGCATCGCTCCACTTCGCCAAAGAAAGGTTCAAACCTAACTAGATAAGAATGAGGGAGCTCGTTGAAGCACCGTTACCACAAAAAAGTGCATACATGGCCATATCAAGCTCCAAGTGAACGAGAAAGGTCAGACCAAGATCCTAGTACCAAGACACAGATATACCCTCTCACACTTTGAGGGAGCAAACACCATGTTCGACGACCTCCATGGAGCGTCACACCTTGAAGGTACAAAAGATAATATATGCACTCTAACGAACGATAAATTACCGCGTACGTGCTGGGAAAGTGATTGAGTCCAAAAAGGAAACAAACTTATCGCCACCAAAGATATTCTTAACTCCATTACTAAGCCAAAGTGAGTGAGTTTTAAATAAAATATCCCGTAAGATAAGGACAAAATGGATTCAGAGAATCATTGCAGGAGATTCACAAGTTTAAACTACTCGGACCATTTATAAATAGGGTTAAGCATGATCACCAAGGGATGGACAACTGATAGAACCAGTAACATAGAAAAAGTGAGAGTCGACTTTGGCCTAAATTTTGACTTCAGAATACGGCCATCGCTGTATTCTACTATTCGACAGGCACGAGTTTGCCACCTTACTGTATCCTCATGAGATTGAAAGTATTTGAGAGTTTTTTGTGCAACATACGTGATCTATAATAAAGAGTTATATTCCCATTCTGACTGTATTAACATTCAAACACTCACCTTTGTTCTAACAAGTTAGGTACCAAAGCTACCAACGCCGAACACCACCTCCGTGGTAATGGTCTCGAGGGTGTTAATTGGAATTTCTCACCTTGAGTAAATTTTACGTTAACACTTTATGGAAACCGTCTGTGGGAATGATTCCGTACCCAATTAATAAAATCAACAGTTACATGTTTGTTATTTTGCACGAATTATGAGGCTTCGCTCCTCCTAGGGACAACTCGAAGCTTCAGGATAACCTTCGGCTGCATCTACACGAAAGGCAGCGAATAAGAGGAGAAAATCTGGAGGCCACTGCCAAGCTCCAGTCCAGCCAACCACTAGAATAACAAGAGGCAGCCTTCATGGAGAACGTTTACTTTCACCTACATGCTGAGGGAATTATGGTCCAGTTATCAAATCCTAACACTCACGAAGAGCCAAGCATGTCCGAAGCCAGGTATCCCGCCTTTGATCGCATTGGACCTCCTCAACAAGAGCCAACCCGTGATAGAACTGGGCCTCAACCTTCGATCTAGGATAGGCTAGTGCCCCTGCCCCTATTTCCTGGAAGACCATCACATTACCAGCCCAGGCGAGTTAAATCTGCAGCGGATATCCTACCCAGGAGTAGCAAGAGGCTTCTCGCCTGGCTTCTTTAAGGAGGGAAGCCCATGCTAGAGGGGAAGGTAGCCAAAGAAGTCCCCACATAGATCCCAGTCATAGAGAGGACTGGGTAGAGATCGTCAGTTTATCGAAGGGATCTGATAGCAAGGAAACCGAGGTCAACTCAAAGAAACCCGGGCACAAGCTCTGAGAGACCAGTTGACAACGCCACAGAAGGAGATCCAGTAGATAAAGAAAGGAAAGTACGAGGAGGAAAAGAATGATTCTTTGAGTGAGATGAATGCTCTTTTCACCAAAAAGATCTGGGAGGTGGAGCTCTATCTGAAATTTAAGTTACCGACAGATTAATTTTCCAGGACAAAAGACCCCTTAAACCACCTAGAGAGCTTTATCCAACAAATGGAGGTCCAGAATACCACCAGGGCTGCTATGTGCAGGATGTTCCTTACCACCCTGACTGACTAAGTAAAGACTTCATTCTGGAAGCTGCCTACTGGTAGCGTAGATTCTTTCACAAAACTATCAACAGATTTCTGATCGCAGTTCCAATGGGTTAAATCGCCTCCAAAGTATCCTATACACCTACTATATGTGATCCAGGAGCGAGGTGAGATGCTCCTTTCATATGCGGAATGCTTCTATAAGGAAGTCATCCAGATGGGAGTTCTCGCTGGGAAAGAGACCCTTGCTAACTTTCGACTGAACTTGTGGGCGGGTAAGCTTATCTCATCCTTTGCCAAGCGACCTTCAAAGACTTGACGGGAGGCCTATGATCAGGCTCTAGAGAAAGTCAAAATCGACGAACAACTCAAGGTCAAGATGGAGCATGACGATATAAGAATGGTTAAGCCCTAGAAGAAAGAAGCTGTCAGACTTAAGCGAGCTCAGAAAAACCAGATCAAACCTCCCAATAGGTCGACATACTGCTTCCCCGCTTCTTAACCCAAGCAAGAAATGTATCCAATAAGGTGAACGCCTCAACGAGTTTCACCTCCTCCTAGGACAGTAACCTTGTAACTCGAGATGAGAGAGGGTATGATCACTACACCCCCTTAAATGCATCCCATGAAACAATCTATCTAGCCATTCGGGATAAGGGGCTACTATAGAAGCCCGCACGCATGAAAGCCCAAGTCGATAGGAGGAACCGGTATAAGTGTTGTGACTTCTATGAAGATGTGAGGTCATAACACTATAGAGTGCTATAACCTGTGTAACTAGATAAAGGCTCTGATAAGGGAAGGATGTTTGATAGAGTTCTTACAGCAGGTGAGAGACAACATTTAGATTGGAAAGAAAGTACAAGCTGAGATCCACGAGCACGCTGAGAAGAGAAAGAGGGAGCAGACAGATATGATATAACAAATCTAGGTGACCCATACCATCAGCGGAGGGCCACTCTAGCTGGCACCTCTAAAAATTCAGGAAAAAACCATTAAGGAAGATTCCTCGTGTAGATGAAGGTCAGGGTATCTTCAAGATTGACCAGAGCCTGGCTGGCCTCTTTCAGTCAGCACAGATTAATTTCATCCAGGGGGATGTCTTTAACACTGTGCAGCCTCAAGGCGATCCCATGGTGGTCACAGTATAGATTTCCAATTGCGTGATCCACTACATGCGCGTCGACACATGCAGCATCATCGACATCCTATTTAAATAATGGTGTTATAATAGCTGCACAACCCCGTTGTATTGATTTAATGGGGACTCGATCATACAAGTGGGATAGAAGATCCTCCTAGTGATTGATAGAACAACACCTTTAAATGAAGTTCTATACAGTATCTACCAACCCCGCAGCTCTAGGATAACAATTTGTAAATGTTGCAACGATCCAAGATAGGGAAACACCTGAATTGTCCTTAGAAGATATAGAGCTAGCAGATCATCTAGAGGATGACCCCGTGATGCCAGATGTGGAAGAACAGAACAGGGATTGGGCTAGCGGGCATCATGTGGACAAGCTCGAGGAGATATCCATCAGGATGGACGATCCTTCTAAAGTCGTCAAGGTCGGAGCTACCCCGTGAAGGGAGTGAAGAAAGGTCTGATCGAGCTTCTCAAAGAATTCAGTAAAATCTTGGCTCAGAGTCACGATGAGATGCCCGGGATCCCAATGTCATTGGTTGCTTATCAATTAACAGTGGATCCGACCTTTAAGCCTGCCAACCAGAAAAGGTGTCACTTTAACACCGAAATAAACGTTGTGGTTCAGGAGGAAGTGGAAAAATTAATCAAAGCACTCTTCATCAGAGAGGTGCGCTACCCCGAATGGATAGCCAACATGGTCATGGTCATGGTCATGGTCGTGAAGGTGAATGGGAAGTGGCGTATGTCCATCAATTACACCGACCTCAACAGTGCATGTCCAAAAGATAGTTTTCCTTTACCAACGATCGATCAGTTGGTGGACTCCATATCCGGGAACAAGCTCCTAAGCTTCATGAATGCATTCTCAATGTATAACCAAATTAAGATACATCCAGTCGACCAGGATAAGACCAATTTCATTACCAGTCAGGGTCTATACTTTTACAAGGTGATGCCGTTTGGTCTCAAAAACGCTAGAGCTACATACATGCGGCTAGTTAACCGAATGTTCAGGCAAGAGATTGGAAGGTCGATGGAGGTTTACATAGACAACATGATCATAAAATCACAATCCACAAAAGGACATCATGAGACCTTAGTAGAACTTTCATGATCCTAAGGGAAAACCAGATGAGATTAAACTCATTTAAATGTGCTTTCGGGGTAACTGTAGCGAAGTTTCTAAGCTTCATGGATCATGAGAGAGGCATAGAAGCTAACCCTGTAAAGATCAAGGCTATCATGGACCTAGAATTCCCCACATCACTTAAACAGGTTCAAGTCTTGACCAGGCAGGTAGCAGCACTCAACAGGTTCATTTCTCACTCCACCGATAAATGTCTCCCTTTCTTCAAAGCTATTAATTGGGGAAGAAACATGAAGTGGGACTAGGAGAGCGAGCAGGATTTTCAAGCCTTGAAGAAGGATCTAACGAGCCCTTAATTGCTAGTCAAGCCAAGTCCTGGAGAGGAGCTGCAAATCTACTTGGTTGTTTAAAAAACTGCAGTAAATGAGGCTTTGATCAAGGATTGAGGAGACAGGGTCCAACGACCTGTCTACTACGTGAGTCATGCTCTAACCCAGCCAGAGAAAAATTATACTATTCTGGAGAAACTCACATATGCTATGGTGACTTCAGTGAGGAAGTTCCATCCCTACTATCAAGCTCACTCAACAGCAGTGGTGACAGACCAACCTCTCCACCAATTTTTACAGAGGCCGGATGTATCCTAAAGGTTAGTTTTATGGGATCTGGAGCTTACTCAATTTGATTTAAAGTACAAACCTAGAACCATAATCAAATCCTAGGCTTTGGCGAACTTCGTGATAGAATTCTCAATGCTCTCAGGCCAAACGACCCATGTAGCATCAATTCTAGCTACTTAGAAGATTTCAGAGGTCAACAACTGGCCGAAAGGTTGCAAGTCCTGGGTCCTCTACTCAGATCGAGTGTCAGGGTAGGCTGGGGGAGGAGCTGGCATAGTTCTAATGGACTCGGATGGGACCGAATGCTATCATTACTTCAGATTCTAGTTTAAGGCCACCAATAATGAGGCGGAGTATGAAGCCCTCATGGCCAGGATGAAGACAACCATCATGCTGGGGTTGACTACCCGTAGGTCAAGAGTGACTCCTTACTCGTAGTCAATCAGGTTTCAGGGATTTACCAGGTATAAGGCGATAACTGGATCGCCTACTTGAAACTAGTTCAACTGCTTAGAAATAAATTTAAGGGATTCAAGATCGAGTTGTTTCCTCGATAACAGAATCATCGAGCAGATGTCCTAGCTAAGATAGCTACGAATGGTGGTCAAGCCTTATCACAAGGAGTTCCCCTCCAAGTGATCTCCCAACCAAGCATAACAGTGGGTAACAAAATTTGCCCCCTAAATTGTCAGCCTTGCTTGATGGAACCAATTATTGCTTATCTCCAAGAAGGAAAGCTTCCCAAATACCCCGATCAAGCCTGAAGAATTAAGAGGCTCTCTATCCGATATTACCTAGTAGATAGATACCTCTACAGGAGGGGCATGTCCCTTTCTTTGCTTTGGTGTTTGCATCCCGATGATGCCAAATGGGCATTGATAGAAGTTCACACTAGGGACTGCGGACACCCACTCACTACCCATGATGCCTTGGTCGGGCTACAACCCCGAATAAGGGTTTGAATGTAAGAGCATAGTTGTCATCCATATCTCGAGACCAGGAAAGAGCTAGAAAGCCCCCCCTGATGCCTTGGTTGAGCTACCACCCACAATAAGGGTCTGAGTGTAAGAGCATAGTTGCCATGCAGATCACGAGATCAAAAAATAGCTAGATAGTTCTCCTGATGCTTTAGTCGGGCTACCACCCCCAATGAGGGTCTGAGTGTAAGAGTATAATTTCCTTCTAGATCTCGAGACTAGGAAATAGCTAGATAGCCCTCATGATACCTTGGTCAGCTACAACCCCGAGAAGGGTCTGAGTGCAAGAGCATAGTTGCCATCCAAATCTCAATACCAGAAAATAGCTAGATAGCCCTCCTGATACCTTGGTATGGCTATTATTCCTGAGAAAAGTCAAAATGCTGATTTGCTCGACCTGAGGTCACCATGGTAAGATATCCACTTGCATAACGGGAGAAGATATATCTATATCAATTACCACACAGCTTTCGCCTAAGTATCGAGCACTAGGTTACTACTAACCATTGGTTTTCATGAACATGAGATTGTTTATACCGCCAGCTTAAAGTATGAATAAGGAATCATCGAGGATGATGTTGGGATGATGCTCGATAGCAAGAGTATAATAATGTATTTGACAATCTTTCATATTAATAAAGTGATTTCTAGTTTAACAAAGCTTATAGCAATTATAGTTTAATTATTATAATTGTCAAAAGTAAATAATCTTAAGGTCAAAAGACTATGAGAAAAGAAGAAATGTTCATACATCTAGATATGTATGAGGTAGACAAAATTCTTTAGTTAGTCTTGAATAATGTTCACAACTTAAGATAAAGGTTAAACGTCATTAACTTGTCAATGTTGTAGATTCTTTTGCTAGCATTTGAGTGGGATCAAATATGTTACGATGAGTCTAAAATCATCGAAGTGTGGTGTCTTTGGGCAAAAAAATCTAGTGCATTGGATGCATTGAATCGGATCACAGTGAAATACTTTATCTAGAACCGTCAATGGATAAAAAAATTCAGTTGAAGACAATCGGAGAGTCTATCTCAATCCTAAGCTAAATGATGGACTTATGGTTTCAGGTGTTATCATTTGAGTTATCACTGAGTACGATTATAAAACATAGTCTATCCTTGATAGTTTAGTGGTATTCATTTGTTAGTCGATAGAGGACTTCATTTATAGATATGATCATCGTGGCTCCATTTAGTAAATATGAGTAGAATACCATCATATGGATATTTTGAGGTATTGGATATCAAATCTTAACGTTAATTTTTCAATAGTGTCTATTGAAACATGGCTTTTGGACAAGTCAAAATATCCAAGTTCAAAATGTGGTCATATAAGGAAATATGGTAACTTGGAGAGCTATAGGAGGCCTATGAGCTCTTGACGATTAGTAGTATTCTTGACGATTACTAGTATTCTTCATGATGATACACTTTCTCCATTAAGATTGTCTAGGGTATGAATGAGAAATATTAACTTATTCTATCTTTATTGAAGAGTTCAATTTTAGTTCTTTAGTGGAATGAACTAAAACTAATAGATCGGACCTAAGTGAATCATTTGTTGATTGTGATTAGGTTATGTCTATTGGAGCTTAAATTTAGATAGCCCGCCAAGATCCCCAATCCACACGAACTTGCATGGATCACTTGATATATTCTACCGGACCAATTTAGGGGTCCATCTAGAATTGTATTAAGGCATGTGAACTTGTTTCTTTTTGTAAGAATATGTCTAGTTCACATGTGGACTTTTTATTAAGGTCCAATAGATTTAATAAAATAGAAAAAATAATATAATGGCCCATATATGATGTTGGGTGGCAAAGTTATATAGCTTAGCATAATTATATTATTTTTATTATATTATTTAAATAAAATTAATTAATCTGGTAATTGATTAATTATTTAATTAAAAGTCAAAATCTTTTTCCTAATAGGAAATAGTCTCCTAATATTATACTATTATTGGTAGTATAATTAATATTGTTAATAGTGAAATTTGGCCAAGGATCGAAGAGAAATTTTCCACCCATAATCGACAATCATTAAGCCGGGAAAGACCGTAAAGCCACCCCGAAGGAGCAGGGAAGGCCGGTTCGGCTTCAAAGCGACAAGAAGACAAGCCAGGCGCGACCCGGACGAGCCCTCACAAGAGTACTGGAAGCCGAGTTTCTCCAAGCCATCTATCGTGGAACCTTGGCTTTGAGGTCGAGCTCCATAACCACCCCGTAGATGCCATGGGAAGTCTCCAAGCTTAAGAGAGCTTTGAAAGAAGCCCACCAACCTCTCCAGAAGCCCGCTGTCCTTGTTGGACATAAAGGAAGAATCACGCCTAAATCTACACTACCCCAGCTACCTCCCAAGAGGGTCTACAAGAGCACCATAAGCCCCCAAGAGTCACGGAAAATCCATCTTAAACTTCTAAGATCAGAGCCAGAGCAGGGATCTACCTCGGTCTAATGGGCAACATGCAGCTGGCAGGGTGACCTCCATAAAGATCCATGGCACGAGTGCACACAGGATTATCTCCACATAATATTTACATACACGTCAAGAGTTTAAATTCAAATAAGGGAACAAACTTTTCTTCGTCAACGATATCATCGAATCCGGAAATAATTCAAATTTAAATAACGAATCCCGCTCGATAAGGAGGGAACGGATTCATGAGAATATGGTAAAGTAATCGCGAACTAAAAACCTACTTGGATGATATATATATGTGAAGCCAAGCATAGTAAAAGGAGAGGACAACGAACGATAGAGACAAAATCATAAACAATAGATATATACATAGAAAGAGGGCCTAAATTCTGATTTCAGAACACGGTCACCTTCATCTCCACTATTCGACAGGCACCGAGTTGCCACCATCCTACACCTCCGAGAGATTGTGAGCAAACAAGAGAGTTATTTGTATCTTAAGGCAATATATCAATAATAGAGCTCCCATTTACTGATATTACCACTCGTCTCTTTCTTAAACAGGTCGGGAACCAACGGTACCGACCCCGGCCACTGCTTTCATGGTAGAGGTCCCGAGGGTATTAATAGAAATTTCTCATCTCGAGTAAATTTCCCGTCAACACTTTCTGGCACCGTCTGTGGGAAACCTCTCACACCACCATCTTTTTACATTCAAAAATTTATTTATTTTAAAGTCATCATTAAGCTCCGCTCCTCACAAGGGCAGCAAGGCACCTCAGGACAACCTACTGCTACATCGACATGAAAAGTCCTTAGGAAAAGGAAAAAATCCAAGCTCTAGAGCCAGATTCTCATCTAGCCAGCTACTGTACGGGCTCTGGATCCCCCTTTGGAAAGCCAGGTCGAGCTTGACCAACAAGCGGCGGTCTTTGTAGAGAACGTCTACTTTCGACTACTCGTTGAGGGTATCGCTATCCAACAAACAGGTCTCTGCTATCAGGGGGAAACAAGTAGGCCCGGGGCTAGGCAACCCACCTTTGATGGCTTGGGGCCTGCCCCTCGAGAATCAACTCGAAAAATAACGGGGCTTCTGACCTCGATCTAGGATAGGCTAGGGCCCATGCCCCATGTTTCCGAAGCATTGCCACTCTACCAACCACCGCAAGTCAGATCCGCGGTAGATGTTCTTTCCCGGGCACGGGAAGATCTCTTCTACCCAACGACTACAAGGAGGGAAGCCTGGGGTAGAGAAGGAGAAAGTCAGCAAAGCCCCCCAGCAAGCCCCCTCCAAAAAAGAAACAGGGTAGAGGTCACCAGTTCATCAGAGGGATCTGATGGTGAGGAATCTGAGATCGACTCAAGGAAGTTCAAAAGCAAGCGACTAAGGGACCAGTTGGCAGAGCTACAAAAAAAAGGTCCAATTGATGAAGAAGGGGAAGTACAAGGAGGACAAAAAAGATCCTCTAAGTGAAATGAACGCCCCCTTCACCAGAAGGATCCTAGAGGTAGAGCTCCCGCCTAAGTTTAAAATGCCAATTGACAGGTTCTCTAGAGCAGAAGATCCGTTGAGCCACTTAGAGAGCTACGTTCAACAAATAGAGGTCCAGAACACAACCAGGGCCGCTATATGTCAGATGTTCCCCACTACACTCATGAATTATGCTATGACCTGGTTTAGGAAACAACCCGCCGGGAGCGTAGATTCCATCACCAAATTATCAACTGATTTTTGCTCACAGTTATAAGGGGTTAAGCCCAGACTGAAGGACCTGATTCATCTATAATAAGTGATCTAGGAGAGAGGGGAAACTCTCCGGGCTTATGTCGAGCGGTTCCATATAGAAGTCATCTAGATGGGGGTATTAACAGAGAGAAATCCTCCCCAACTTCAGAAGAAACTTGTGGGCGGGAAAACTATTCTGGTCTTTTGCCAAGAGACCTCTGGAAACCTACCAGGAAGCCTATGATCTGGCTCTGGAACAGATCGAGGTCGACGAACAGCTCAAGGTTAAGATGGACCATGACTACATGAGAGCCGAAAAGCGATAAAAGAAAGAAGCTCCAAGAACTGAGCAAGATTAGAAAAGCCAAAACAAACCCCCTAATAAATCAAAATACGGTTTGCCTCTTACTCAGCCCAGATCAGAAAGGTATCCAGGTAAACGGGCTTCTTCTCAAGCTTTGCCACCTCCCAGGACAGTGGCCCCTAAAGCCTGCGATCAGAGTGGGTATGACCATTACACTCCCTTGAATGCATCCCGAGAAATAGTCTACCTCGCCATTCGGGATAAGGGTTTGTTATAAAAGCCTGCTCCTATGAAAGCCCCAGTCGATAAAAGCAATCGTTACAAATATTGTGACTTTCACGAGAACATAAGGCACAATACTTCAGAATGCTTCAACTTGCGGAACCTGATTAAGTCTTTGATCAGTGGAGGATGCTTGATAGAGTTCTTACAACAAGTCAGGGAGATCATTCAGACGAAAAGAGAGGTGCAATTCGAGATCCCGGAACATGCGGAGAAGAGGAAAGGAGAGCAGATGGACCTGACGTAACAAATTCAGGTAATACACACTATCAGCGGAGGTCCCACTCTGGCCGGCACCTCTATCAATTCCAGGAAAAATCATATGAGGAAGGTTCCTAGTACGGACGAGGGAAGGGATATCTTCAAGGTCAACAAGAGACCGACCAACCCCTTCCGGCTGCTTCAAATCATCTTCACCGAAGCAAATGTCTTTAACACCATGCAACCACATGATGACCCCATGGTCATTACATTAAAAATTGCCAACTTCATGGTGCACCGCATGCTCGTCGACACAGGTAGCAGCGTCAATTTTCTGTTCAAAGACACTTTGGAAAAACTAAACTTGAAGCAATTGTGCTACAACAGTTGTACTATTCCATTATACGGTTTCACTGGGGTCTCCATCACACCCGTAGGATCAAAAATTCTACCAGTGATCATCAAAGCCGTGCCTCTCCAACAAAACATCATGACCGACTTCATGATGGTGGATACCCCGTCGGCCTACAACGCAATATTAGGGAGGCCATTCATATCATCCCTGATGAGGGTCCTGTCTATTTACCATAATGTCCTAAAGTTCCCGGTAGGAGACAAGGTAGGAGAGGTTGAGGGTGATCAGCAAGCAGCTAGGAAATGCTACGTAGTGTCGGCTAACCCAGCAGCTCTAGCTAAACAGCTCACCCAAGTAACGATTATCCAAGGTGGGATAACCCTGACACTAATCCTGGAAGATGCGGGCTCCAACGATTTTCCCGAAGAAGGCCTTGTGGTGCCCGATATGGAAGAATAGAGAAGGGAATATGCCAGCGGCCATCCGGTCGATAAGTTAGAGGAGATTCCTGTTCGACTAACCGATCCCTCGAAGGTAGTCAAGATCGAAGCTACCCTTGAGCAAGGAATGAAAGAGGGCTTGATTAGGCTCCTCATGTAGTTCAACGATATTTTCACCTGGAGTCATGTAGAGATGTCGGGGAACCCAATGACATTAGCTGCACATCGAGTGGCGATGGATCCGAACTTCGAGCCCGTCAAACAGAAAAGGCACCACTTTAACAATGAAAGAAATGTGGCGGTTCAAGAAGAGGTGGATAAACTCACCCAGGCAGGCTTCATTCCAGAAGCCCGCTATCCCAAATGGCTCACCAACGTGGTCATGGTCACGAAGGAAAATGGGAAGTGGCGTATGTGTGTGGACTACACCGACCCCAAACGGGCATGCCCGAATGACAATTTTCCTCTGCCAAAAATTGATCAGTTGGTCGATTCCACCTCTGGAAACAAGCTCCTGAGCTTCGTGGATGCATTTTTCAGCTACAATCAGTTTATGATGCATCCCACGGACCAAGAAAAGACCAGTTTCATCACCACGCAAGGCTTATATTGCTACAAGGTGATGCCTTTAGAGCTCAAAATGCTGGAGCTACTTACCAGCGGTTAGTCAACCATTTGTTCAAGCCCAAAATTGGAAGGTCGATGGAGGTATATATCGACAAAATGATCACTAAATCTTTGACCTCGGAAGGCCACCTGAACGACCTTCGAAGGACCTTCATGATCCTAAGGGAAAACCATATGAGGTTGAACCCTTCCAAATATGCCCTTGGTTTAACTATGGGAAAGTTTCTGGGCTTCATGGTCCATGAGAGAGGCATAGAGGCTAACTCATATAAAATCACGGCTATCCTGGATCTACAATCCCCCGTATCTCATAAACAGGTTCAAGCCTTGACCAGTCAGGTAGCAGCGCTCAACAGGTTCATCTTCCGGTCTACCGATAAGTGCCTACCATTCTTCAAAGCTATCAAGCAGGGAAGGAACATGAAGTCGGATCAGGAGAGCAAACAGGCTTTCCAAGCTTTGAAAATATACCTAACAAGCCCTCCACTGATGGTCAAGCCAAATCCTGGAGAAGAGCTACAAATATACTTAGCCATTTCAGAAACCGCTGTAAGTTGGGCCTTGGTCAAGGAAAAAGGGGATAGGATCCAGCGACCTATCTACTATGTGAGTCGCGCTCTAACCAAGCTCGAAAAGAACTATACCCTACTGGAGAAGCTCGCTTATGCCTTAGTAACCTCGGTAAGGAAACTCCGTCCTTACTTTTATGCTCATTCAATAGCAGTAATGACGGATCAACCCCTCCATCAGTTCTTGCAAAGGCCGGATGTTTCTGGAAGGCTGGTTCTATAGGCCCTAGAGTGTACCCAGTTCGATTTAAAGTATAAGGCTAGAACCACGATAAAAGCTCAAGCACTAGAAAACTTTGTAGCCGAGCTTTTAGTACCTTCAGATCAAGCAACCCCCGCGGTAATAGATGTCACCCTTGACAGGATTCCAGAATCTGACAACTGGCCTGAGGGCTATGAGTCATGGACACTCTACGCTGAATAAGCTTCTGGGAAGTCCGGGGGAGGAGCGGAAATAGTCCTCATCGACCTAGAAGGAATTGAGTGCTGCCATTGTTTCAGGGTCGAATTTAAAGCCACAAACAATAAAGCGGAATACGAAGCCCTGCTAGCTGGGATAAAAGCTGCCATAGAGCTCGGGGTTGATTACCTGAATATCAAGAGCGACTCTTCACTCGTGGTCAACCAAGTTTCTGGGGATTATCAGGCCAAAAGGCATAACATGATCGCTTACCTGAAACTGGTGCATCAACTCAGGACCGGATTTCGAGGATTCATAATCGAGCAGATACCTCGACAGCTAAATCATCGGTCAGAAGTCCTAGCCAAGATAGCTGCCTATGGTGGCCAGACCCTACCACATAGAGTCCCTCTTTAAGTAATGCGCATACCTAGCATTATGACTAGTAAAGAAGCTTATACCCTGGACCGACAGCCATGCTGGATGGATCCAATAACAGAATATCTACAGGATGGGAAACTCCTCGGGGAGCCCGACTAAGTTAGGAGGGTTAAAAGGCTCTCGGTTCGGTATTGTATGATGGATGGGCATTTATACCGAAGGGGAAAATCCCTTCCCCTACTCCGATGTCTACACCCTGAAGATGCCAAGTGGGCTTTGAGAGAGGTTCATTCCGGGGAATGCGGGAACCATATTGATGGAGAGGCCTTGGCATATCAGTTTCTCCGCATGGGGTATTACTAGCCGACCATCCATCAAGATGCTAAGAACTTGGTGCAAACCTGAGAGGCATGCCAGAAGGCCGCAAATTTAAGTCACCTACATCCGTAGCGTTTGTCATCCCTTAGCTCGCCATACCCCTTTCCTATGTGGGGATTCGATTTGATTAGACCGCTTCCTACAGCTTCGGGACAGGCTAAGCACACTATTGTAGCGATTGATTACTTTACAAGATAGGTTGAAGCCGGACCACTATCCCAGATATTGGAAGAGAACACAACAAAGTTCATCAAGACCTATGTAGTTTACAGGTTCGGAACCCTTTTTACCATCATAACCAACCTCGAAAAATATTTCGATAATGGCCGATTCAGAGATTTCTTCCAAGGTTTAGGAATCGACCTTCGGTTTGCTTCAAGAAATTATTAAAGAAAAAGCTACAACAAAAAAATGCAGGTGGGTAGAGAGCTTCACGAGGTCCTCTGGGCTTACCGAACTACAAGGAGAACAACTGCCGGGGAAACGCCATACTCGCTGTCCTTCGGGGTTGAAGCAGTCCTACCTATAGAGCATAAGTTGACCTCCTTTAAAGTCCAATGATTCGAATCAGGGAGCAATGAAAGCAAGCTCCGAGCTAGCTTGGACCTCTTGGAAGAAAAGCAAGATCGAATAGCTAAGAAGGTGGCGATCTACCAAGACAGAATTGCCAGGTATTTTAAAAGGAGGGTTAAAGCCCGAAGCTTCAAAAAGGGGATGTAGTCCTCAGGAAAGTGATGTTGAACACCAGGAAGAGGTCAGACGGGGTCCTAGAACCTAACTGGGAAGGACCCTACCTAATAAAGATGGTGATCCGTAATGGGGTGTACAAGCTCGAGGATATGGATGGCCGACACATTGACCATACTTGGAACGCAAATATTATTTTTATAGTCCTTCAGATCTTAAAATATTTGTTTCGACTAATGCCAAATTTCTAGAAGAGGACTATATAAATAATTTTGTTCCTAAAAGTAGAATTGTCCTAAATGAGCTTTTAGGAGATACAATTCCACAAGAGGTTTCGCAACCAAGCCCAATTGTAAATTCCGTACCAACACAAGATCAACAATCCACCATACCTCATCGTAGTGGGAGGGTTGTTAGACAACCTAAAAGATACATCAATCTAAGAGAATCTGTAGAGAATCTTTCAGACGATGATGATCTCTATACGTACAAGGAAGCAATGGAAGATGTTGATTGTCACCATTGAGAAAAGGCAATGCAATCCGAAATTGAATCTATGTTCAAAAATAAAGTCTGGTCTCTTGTAGACTTGCCTAAAGGGATAAAATCCATCGAGTGCAAGTGAAGAGAAATGGATGGAAAGGTGGAAACCTATAAAGCTAGATTGGTAGCTAAAGGTTATACACAGAAGGAATGTATCGATTATGAAGAAACCTTCTCTCCTGTGGCCATGCTTAAATCCATTAGGATACTCTTATCCATTGCGGCATCTCTAGACCTAGAGATTTGGAAAACAGACGTCAAGACAGCTTTCCTTAAAGGAAGTCTTGACGAAAGCATCTATATGATGCAACCAGAAGTATTCATTGAAAAAGGCCAAGAGGAAAGTGTATGCAAGTTGCAAAGATCCATGTATAAATTGAAGCAAGCATCCAGATTCTGGAACATAAGGTTCGATCAAGACGTTAAAGGTTTTGGATTTATTCAAAACCTTGATGAACCTTGTGTATACAGAAGGATTAAAGGCGACAAGTTGGTTTTCCTAGTTCTTTACATTGATGATATACTACTACTCGGAAACGATGCAGGTGTATTGACATCAATAAAAGAATGGTTAGCAAAACAATTTGATATGAAGGACTTGGGAGAAGCAAGTTATATTCTTGGTATCCAAGTCATAAGGGATAGAAATAATAGAACGATTGCATTATCCCAAGCATTATACATAAGATAAAATCGTGTGTAGGCTTTCCATGCAAGATTCCAAGAAAGGTATGGTATTTTCAGGCATGGAATCAAACTTTCTAAGCAATCTTGTATTGCTGATTCCACCATGGAAGCCGAGTATGTTGCCTCATGTGAGGCTGCTAAAGAGGTTGTCTGGCTCCGCCAATTCTTGATTGACTTGGAAGTGGTTCCCGAAGCGAATAAGCAGATCACTATCTATTATGACAATACTGGAGCAGTGGGTAATTTGAGAGAACCAAGAAGTCATAAGAGAGGGAAACATATTGAAATAAAGTATCACCTTCTAAGGGAAATTGTGCATAGGGGTGACGTGACGATTACCAAGATCGATCAGTAGAAAATCTAGCGGATCCCTTTACAAAGGCTCTTCCTCAAAAGAGTTTTGATGGGAATCTAGAGAACATGGGGATGAGAGATATGACACATTTGCTATAGAGCAAGTGGGAGATTGTTAGGATTATGCTCGATAGCAAGAGTGTAATATTGTAATTAACAATCATTTCTTATGAATAAAGTGATTTCTAGTTTAACAAATTTTATAGCATTTACAGTTTAAAAATTATAATTGTCAAAAGTAAATAATCATAAGGTCAAAAGATTATGAGAAAAGAAGAATTGTTCATACATCTAGATATGTATGAGGTAGACACAATTTTTTAGTTAGTCTTGAATAATATTCACAGTTAAGATAGAAGGTTGGGCGCCTTCATCTTGTTAAAGTTGTAGATTCTTTTGCTAGCATTTGAGTGGGATCAAATGTGTTATGATGAGTCTAAAATCATCAAAGTGTGTTGTCTTTGGGCAAAAGAATCTAGTGCACTGGGTGCATTGTATAGGATCAAAATAAAATACTTTATCTAGAACCGTCAATGGATAAAAGTTTTCATTTGAAGACAATTTGAGAGTCTATCTTAATCCTGAGATAAATGATGGACTTCTGGTTGCAAGTGTTATAATTTGAGCTATCAATGAGTACGATTATATAGCATAGTCTATCCTCGATAGTTTGGTGGTATTGATTTGTTAATCGATAGAGGACTTCATTTATAGATAAAGACATCGTGGCTCCATTTATTGAATGAGAGTAGAATACCATTATATGTATGTTTTGAGGTATTGGATATTAAATCTTAACGTTAAGTTTTCAATAGTGTCCATTGAAACATGGCTTCTGGACAAGTCAAAATATCCAAGTTCAAAATGTGGTCATATGAGTAAATATGGTAACTTGGAGAGCTATAGGCTGTCTATGAGCTCTTGGCGATTACTGGTATTCTTCACGAGGATACACTTTCTCCAATAAGGTTGTCTAGGGTATGAATGAGTAACATCAACTTATTCTATCTTTATTTAAGAGTTCAATTTTAGTTCTTTAGTGGAATGAACTAAAATTAAATAGATTGGACCTAAGTGAATCATTTGTTAATTGTGATTAGGTTGTGTCTATTGGAGCTT
Organism: Dipteronia dyeriana; assembly: GCA_032871835.1. Taxonomy (NCBI): domain Eukaryota; kingdom Viridiplantae; phylum Streptophyta; class Magnoliopsida; order Sapindales; family Sapindaceae; genus Dipteronia; species Dipteronia dyeriana. Next base: position 112,457,029 of record CM065300.1, on the reverse strand, counting down.
AAATTTATATAGCCCGCCAAGATCCCCAATCCACACGAACTTGCTTGGATCACTTGATATATTCTACCGGACCAATTTAAGGGTCCATCTAGAATTGTAATAAGACATGTGAACTTGTTTCTTTTTGTAAGAATAGGTCTAGATCACATGTGGACTTTTTATTAAGGTCCAATGGATTTAATAAAATAAGAAAAATAATATATGACCTTTATACTAGGTATGGGCGGCAATGGCTATGGTGAATAGCTTAAATATATTATTTTTATTTTATTATTATTTATAAAAATGGAAATTAACTATTTTGTTGATTAATTAATTATTTAATTAAAAGTCAAAATCTTTTCCTATTAGGAGTTGGTCTCCTAAAACTATACTATTGTTGGTAGTATAGTTAATGTTAAAGACTATATTTGATAAGTAGATAAATAAAAAGAGTTATTTATCTAATCAAATTAGGAAGTCTTTAATATGGTTACAAATACACTTTTGAGTTAGATTAGGAGTCTTGGTGTTAGGATAGAATTCTTTTTTGAAAAGGATTCTTAACCACCAACTAAATCTACCTAAGGAAAGGATTCTTAACTACCAAGTAATCCTTCTTAGGAAAGGATTTGTGATCCTAATCTATATCATATAAAATTCGGCCAGCCCATATATATATATACAAAAGGATAGAATTTCTTAGAGATAAGGATTCTTAACTACCAAATAAATCCACCTAAGGAAAGGATTCTTGCCAACCAAGTAAATCCTTCTTAGGAAAGGATTTATGATCCTATATATATGTGTGTGATTTTCGGCCAGCCCTATAAATTTTATGATGAAAATTTCGGCCATGCCTCGTTAATTTTCAAGAGAGAATTTGACATAGCAAGAGAGAATTTTGAGGGAGAAAAATTAGTTTTTGCTCTAGACAAAATTCGATCAACTCATAGATAAAGGGTTTGTGAATTCGGTCTAGAAGAGAAAAAAGGGGAACATTTTTGTTTTCAATAGTATACTAGTATCCTTTACACCAAAAGGGTTTTGTGTACAATATTGAATCAAGGTTCACGCGAGTTTCAATCAAATTGATTGATAATTCACAAGTGAGCGGACGTTCTTGGATTTTTCTCTTGGAGGATATTTGTAACTAACAAAGAAAAGATTTTTGCTTTGTCTCCATCCTCAGGAATACAATTTAAAGAAAGGGAGCCCACACTCCTAGGTGATTCACGTTCGTGATTGGATTGGAAGATCTTGTGGAATCAATTCGACGCTTATTCAATCGTCACGTGAAAAAGGTACGATACTTGTATATACATCAATTAATCTAGGGTTAAGGTTCTCGTTGCATAAAAGGGAATTTTTTTATTTATACGCAAACCCTAATTTCATTTTTTTTTCACGCTTCCATTGCGTTTCTAAACCGTTTATTCCCTACAATTGGTATTTGAGCCTGGTTGTACCCTTGATTAATTGATGTATGTGTTCGTGAATCTTTTTCTTGTATTGCATATATGCATGTTTTAGAAAGAGATGACACTCTAGGTATTCCCATATATATTTACATTGGAATGTATGGATATATGTATGTTTTATATGTGGATTGTTATTGCTCAATTTTGATCCTAGAATTTCTATGTAATTTTGTTTTGGGATTGTAACAAGAAGGGTGGTCTATTATCGCCATAATTTCCTTCTTGGTAGTTGTTAAGTTTTTTTTTTATTGTTGTAATAAATAAATAAAAAAAACTGCAGTATTTTGTTATTTAAATTCTTCTGTAAAACATTCAAGTATCGAAGACTCGAAGGTTTGAAGAATTAGGAGTAACCGGAACAAGTTTGGGACCGTGCGAGCCGTAACAACGAACGTGCGTGCGAAGAGCGCGCAACCACGTTTGTTGTGGCATGGGCTAAGCATGGCAGCTCTTTATGGGCTTGTGACATGCGCACACCCATGGGTAAGGGCAAGGGGTGCGCACACCCATGGGAGGTAGCTGAGGGAGTCCGAACGACGAAGGTCGCATGAAGACTTGTTCACCAAGAAAGAAGTTCTTGTATTCCAAGATATATGTAATTTACTTGTTTTTCTAGAATGGACCAAAATTGTAGCTATTTATATTTTTGTAAATATTGCAATGTTTGTCATTGTTTGATAACATGTCATATAGAATAAGAGTGCCACTCATATATCTCTTTTGGTATGGACATGCATTGAATGGTTTAAGTATCTAAATTGGCATCTAGATAACTTGGTAAATCATTCTTTGGAATTCAATCACACGCCTTAAACAATTGAGTGGGAGAAGGTGTTTTGGAACACCTACGGCCTCCAAGTTTAGTTGAGCTTTATGTTTCGTGAATAACCTCTCAAGAGGTATTCATGAATGGAATTTAACAAGATACTTCCTTACAAGGATAGACTAGACAATTAGCCAAACGATATCTACTCCCAAAGGAGGGATATTCGTGAGGGATTATATTGAAGGTCGATAACTTGGTAACACACTCAATGTGAGTTTATTAATATCCTCCTAAGAGTTCTTGTTAATAAAATCACAAGGCTACAAATAAAACGTCGGTTGTTATGTTAACAATTAGGTGGGACCTAGTCCAACTAGTAAATATTACGAACTCCCAAAGGAGGCGTGACATTTATGGGTGTTGGATCACCGTTGAACTTTTACGATTGAATTATTTTATTTAATTCAAGATAAATATTCAAAAGTACTATATCATGATTGTTTACTTATATAATTTTTGTTATTAAAAAGAAATCATGACCCCATCCCTAATCAATATCCTAAAAGGTAATACTTTAACTGGTGATAATTATGTCAAATAGAAAAGGAATATTGGTTGTTGTTGCAAGCTAAAAAGTATAAGTTCATTATGTATATTCCTTAACCACCAAACTAATGAATCTACTCAGGAGCAAAGAGATGAGTATCAGTAGTGGAAGTCTTTAGAAGAGATAGCTAAATGTACGTTACATTATGGCCATCATCTCCAACGTGTTGCAACAGCAACATGAAGGAATTGAGACTGCTGCCAATATTATGATGTCTCTAGACAAGGATTCATATGGTTGGTAAAGTTGCTACTGTTAAGACCTATTAGAAGGTCAAGAGATAACAGAAGTAAAAGCAACTTGAGCCTTCTTAGAAGGAGACCAAGAAAGTAACCAAGATCAAAGGAAAGTGTTTCTTTTGTGGTGAAAAGGGTCAAAGGAATAGACTGGATAAGAATGAATTCAACTTGCATGTAGGCAATGGAGCATTGGTGTCTACTAGTATAATGGGAGATATTAGAATCAATTTTGATTCTTATAGGCATTTAATATTAATAAACGTTTATTATGTACCAATATTCAAGAGGAATTTAATTTCGGTCTCTTGTCTAAATAAATTTGGATATTCGGTTACTTGTAATAAAGGTTTTATTATTAGTAAGAATAACAAATTTGTTTGCAAAGGTACATTGGAAAATGGTTTATTTTATTTGCATGGAAATATATCTCACTTGTTAGACACGGAATCAACGGAAACTAATCATAAAAGAGTAAAATTATCAAAAGATGAAACCTACCTGTGGCATTTGCGCCTAGGTCATATTAACCTTAATTGGATTAAAAGATTGGTATGTGACGGACCTCTAAGTGACTTAAAATTTGATGATCTACCAACTTGTGAATCTTGTTTGGAAGGTAAAATGACCAAAAGGTCGTTTACGACCAAAGGCACAAGAGCCATTGAATGTTTAGGATTGATACACACTTATGTGTGTGGACCTATAAGCATTCAAGCTAGAGGTGGATATGAGTACATCATCACTTTCACGGATGATCACTCAAGATTTGGCTATGTGTATCTCATGAGACATAAGTCAGATGCTTTTGATATGTTCAAAGCATTTAAAGTTGAAGTAGAAAATCATCTTGAGAAACGCGTAAAAATCTTGAGGTCCGATCGTGGTGGAAAATATCTATCTGGTGAGTTTCAACAATATCTTATTGATAATGAAATAATTTCTCAGTTTTCTGCACCAGGCACACCTCAATAAAATGGGGTGGCAGAAAGGAGAAATAGAATTCTTTTGGATATGGTTAGGTTTATGTTAAGTTATTCAACGCTTCCTAGTTCTTTTTAGGGATATGCTTTACAAACTGCCATGTATATTCTAAACGATGTACCATCTAAGTCGGTTCCTAAAACACCGCATGAGTTATGGACTGGGCGAAAGCCTAGTTTACAACACTTAAGGATATTTGGATGTCTTGTGTACGTGTTAAAAGGAAAGACAGATAAGATGGAGTCCCGTCCAGAAACATGCATATTTGTAGGGTATCCAAAAGGAACAAAAGGATATTATTTTTATAGTCCTTCAGATCTTTAAATATTTGTTTCGACAAATGCCAAATTTCTAGAAGAGGACTATATGAATAATTTTGTGCCTAAAAGTAGAATTGTCCTAAATGAGCTTTTAAGAGATACAACTCCACAAGAGGTTTTGCAACCAAGCCCAATTGTAAATTCAGTACCAACACAAGATCAGCAATCCACCATACCTCGTCGTAGTGGGAGGGTTGTTAGACAACCTGAAAGATACATCAGTCTAGGAAAATCTATAGAGAATCTTCCGGACGACGATAATCTCTATACGTATAAGGAAGCAATGGAAGATGTTGAATTTCGCCATTGGCAAAAGGTAATGCAATCCGAAATTGAATCTATGTTCAAAAATAAAGTCTGGTCTCTTGTAGACTTACCTAAAGGGATAAAACCCATCAGGTGCAAGTGGGCATACAAAAGGAAAAGAGGAATGGATGGAAAGGTGAAAACCTATAAAGCTAGATTGGTAGCTAAAGGTTATACACAGAAGGTAGGTATCGATTACGAAGAAACCTTCTTTCATGTGGCCATGCTTAAATCCATTAGGACACTCTTATCCATTGCGGCATCTCTAGACCTAGAGATTTGGCAAATGGACGTCAAGATAGCTTTCCTTAAGGAAGTCTTGATGAAAGCATCTATATGATGCAACCAGAAGGATTCATTGAAAAGGGCCAAGAGGAAAGGGTATGCAAGTTGCAAAGATCCATATATGGATTGAAGCAAGCATCCAGATCCTGGAACATAAGGTTCGATCAAGCGTGTAAAGGTTTTGGATTTATTCAAAACCTTGATGAACCTTGTGTATACAAAAGGATTAAAGGCGACAAGTTGGCTTTCCTAGTTTTTTACGTTGATGATATACTACTCATCAGAAACGATGTAGGTGTATTGACATCAATAAAAGAATGGTTAGCAAAACAATTTGATATGAAGGACTTGGGAGAAGCAAGTCATATTCTTGGTATCCAAGTCATAAGGGATAGAAAGAATAGAATGATTCCATTATCCCAAGCTTCATACATAAGATAAAATCTTGTCTATGTTTTTCATGCAAAATTCCAAGAAAGGTATGGTACCTTTCAGGCATGGAATCAAACTTTCTAAGGAACAAGTTCCAAAGAATGAGCATAAAGAGCAATCCATGAGTAGGGTTACATATGCATCAGCAGTTGGAAGTCTCATGTATGCAATGTTATGCACTAGATTGGATATTTGTTTTGCTGTTGGCAGAGTTAGGTTTCAATTGAAGCCTGGTCCTGATCATTTGATGGCAGTCAAGCATATTTTCAAGTATCTTAAGAGAACGAGAGATTATATGCTTGTATACTCTGGAGGGGATTTAATTTCGTTGGGTATACGGATTATGATTTTTAGTCAGATTCTGACTCCAGGAGATTGACATTAGGATCTGTGTTTACTATTGGAGGAGGGGCAGTCATATGGAGGAGTATAAAGCAATCTTGTATTGCTGATTCCATCATGGAAGCCGAGTATGTTGCCGCATGCGAGGCTGCTAAAGAGGCTTTCTGGCTCCGCCAATTCTTGATTGACTTGGAAGTGGTTCCTGAAGAGAATAATCAGATCACTATCTATTATGATAATAGTGCAGCAGTGGCTAATTCGAGAGAACCAAGAAGTCATAACAGAGATAAACACATTAAAAGGAATTATTACCTTCAAAGGGAAATTGTGCATAGGGGTGACATGACGATTACCAAGTTCGCATCAGTAGAAAATCTAGCGGATCCCTTTACAAAGGCTCTTACTCAAAAGAGTTTTGATGGGCATCTAGAGAACACGGGGATGAGAGATATGACACATTTGCTATAGAGCAAGTGGTAGATTGTTAGGATTATGCTCGATAGCAAGAGTGTAATATTCTAATTAATGATCTTTTCATATGAATAAAGTGATTTCTAGCTTAACAAATTTTATAGCATTTATAGTTTAATTATTATAATTGTCAAAAGTAAATAACCATAAGGTCAAAAGACTATGAGAAAAGAAGAATTGTTCATACATCTAGATATGTATGAGGTAGACACAATTCTTTAGTTAGTCTTGAATAATATTCACAACTTAAGATAGAAGGTTGGGCGCCTTCATCTTGTCAAAGTTGTAGATTCTTTTGCTAGCATTTGAGTGGGATCAAATGTGTTATGATGAGTCTAAAATAATCAAAGCGTGGTGTCTTTGGGCAAAAGAATCTAGTGCACTGGGTGCATTGAATAGGATCAAAATGAAATACTTTATCTAGAACCGTCAATGGATAAAATTTTTAATTTGAAGACAATCGGAGAGTCTATCTTAATCCTAAGATAAATGATGGACTTATGGTTGCAAGTGTTATCATTTGAGCTATCAATGAGTACGATTATATAGCATAGTCTATCATTGATAGTTTGGTAGTATTCATTTATTAATCGATAGAGGACTTCATTTATAGATATGGACATCGTGACTCCATTTATTTATTTAATGGAAATTAATTAATTTGTTGATTAATTAATTATTTAATTAAAAGTTAAAATCTTTTCCTATTAGGAGATGGTCTCTTAAAACTATACTATTGTTGGTAGTATAGTTAATGTTAAAGACTATATTTGATAAGTAGATAAATAAAAGAAGTTATTTATCTAATCAAATTAGGAAGTCTTTAATATGGTTACAAATATACTTTTGAGTTGGATTAGAAGTCTTGGTGTTAGGATAAAATTCTTTTTTGAAAAGGATTCTTAACCACCAAGTAAATCTACCTAATGAAAGGATTCTTAACTACCAAGTAATCCTTTTTAGGAAAGGAATTGTGATCCTAATCTATATCATATAAAATTCGGCCAGCCCATATATATATACAAAAGGATAGAATTTCTTTGAGATAAGGATTCTTAACTACCAAATAAATCCACCTAAGGAAAGGATTCTTGCCAACCAAGTAAATCCTTCTTAGGAATGGATTTATGATCCTATATATATGTGTGTGTGATTTTCGGCCAGCCCTATGAATTTTATGATGAAAATTTCGGCAATGCCTAGTTAATTTTCAAGAGAGAATTTGGCATAGCAAGAGAGAATTTTGAGGGAGAAAATTTCGTTTTTGCTTTAGACAAAATTCGATCAACTCATAGATAAAGGGTGTGTGAATTCGGTCTAGAAGAGAAAAAAGGAGAAAGTTTTTGTTTTCAATATATACTAGTATCCTTTACACCAAAAGGGTTTTGTGTACAACATTAAATCAAGGTTCACGTGATTTTCAATCAAATTGATTGATAATTCACAAGTGACCGGACGTTCTTGGATTTTTCTCTTGGAGGATATTTGTAACTAACAAAAAAAAAAACTTTTCTTTGTCTCCATCCTCAGGAATACAATTTAAAGAAAGGGAGCCCACACTTCTAGGTGATTCACGTTCTAATTGGATTGGAAAATATATCCCCCAATAAGGCTACAACACGTAAGGGGGGCCCAATCCCTGGTTCCGGGCTACAAAAGAAAAATAATGAAAGATCAATCTCAGTTGAAGATGGATGCCCACCCCATTTTTAGGGCATTCAAAACAGATCACATGGAAGAGAACTCAAGCTTCTTCGTCTTCCTGAGGGACTTAGCTTCCTCCCCCATATAATGGACCTCGCCCTCTGCTCCTCTCTCCAGTCACGGCTCATCCTGATCAGCTGCATCTACCGCTTCCACCACTTTCTCCTAAGGATCAGCCCCGGCTGCCTCGGGATCAATATGATCTTCCTCTATGATTTTATCGATCACCGCCATAACTTCAGGCGATATAGCTACATCAAGAAGGCGTGTCACTAACTTAGGCACATTCCCGCCCTCTGTTGACTCAATTCCTAAGAGCACTACGGGAGGATCTCGAGCTTCAGTAAGGCCTACTTCTAGCTCCTCGTTGTGAACCCCCTTTGAGGATTCACCGGACGAGATACTGGAAAGGCTGGAACAGAAGGAGGCAGATCTGGCACCTCTAACTTCTTTTCAGCTCCCTTCCCAGAAGAGCCAACTCCATCAGTTTTTGGGCGAGACATCTCCGCAGCCCGTGACATGACCTCTGCTCTATCCCAGCCGGTAAAACTAAAGAGATCAAATGGGGAGGAAGAGCCTCTGTAACCTGATAGGAGGCATAGAAATACCCCTCGCTAAAAAAAGCTTCCACTTCAGCTTGGAGCTGGGTAATTCGAGCCTGTAAGGTTTTGTTTTCAACATCCAGGGCCTTCGCCTCTCCCCTCCAGTCATCCCGCCAACTAGCCGGCAGGCTAGCCCACCGCTTCGATCGGAGAGTCTTCTGATCAAAAGCCCCCTTCAGCCTCTCATGATCGCATTGAAGCTCAGCTAGCTACGTCTCCATTCCTTGTTGGCTGGAGGTTATCTCCTGGTCATCTCCTGGACCAGGGTTTGAGCCTACGTAAGAAACCTTATGGCTCGCTTAGCTTCAGCCTCAGCCTTGGCTGACCGATCCTGGAGGAAGGCTACCTGATGCCCCATGGCCATCTGAAACTTGAAAGCCTACAAAGGAAAATCATGTTAGAAAGTGACGAGTCAAGCAGCTCTATGAAGAAGTAAATTCGACAATTACCTCGGCTAAAAGGGCGGACCCTTTGGTGATCAAGATGTCCACGGGCATCGCGGTCATCCTAAAAAGCCCGCCGCCTAAACAAGATGCGATAAATTGCTTTAGGACCTCATCTTGACCCACTGAGCTCGATTGCTGGTGGGGGCTAGAAGGGGTGACCTAAGAAAAATCGGTATCGGGCTCCCTAGGAACCTCGACTGCCCGGGATACAACCGGATTTGCAGAGAGGGGTAGCGGGACTCGGGGGGCATCACATGGAGTAGTAACCACTGGAGGAGGGGCAGGAACAAACTTATTATTGACTTAGGAAGCAGACCCTCCTCGGTTTAGAGCCTTCGTAACCCGAGATGCCAGAAGAGCCATCTTGGACTTCACCTGGGAAGAAGAGGGGGAAGAAATGAATGGGGTAGCTACCTTAGTGGTTGACCCCCTATCTTCAAAACATTTGGGAGAGCTACCGGGGATGATCTGGAAGAAGGAGGAGTTATCCCAGCTTGTCGGGCTTCACGAGAAGCTGGAGCAACAACAAACATTGTTAGAGAAAATAATCAAGATCATCAGAACTGAACCCTCCAATAAAAAAAGAAAAAAGAAAAAACAAGATAAATCCAGATACTTACGAGGGGTAGCACCGGATATCCACAGGTACCTGTTTACCCTACGCAGATCGAAGGGGTCGGCGGACGGAAACTTCAGATTAAAATAGTTCAGAATCAGGATGGTCTTCTGCACTGCTTCAGACTCATCGGGCAAGGAATCCTGACCTAGGTGGGTTTGTCACTTAAGACGGTGGGAACCTCAAGCTCATGCCCGTCGATGAAGGCGGAGCTCCCCCAATCTCCCCTTGCCAATACCCATTCTTCTTTCCAAGCGGGGTTCTTCTTTGAAGCCCCAGGATGATAAAATTGAGCCTATTCTTAGCCTTGGCATAGAATTGGCCTCGTGGGACTCCTGCCAGGCTACCGATCTGGTAAAGGAAGGCTAGCTCCTCAGCCCCGGGTTCCCTGGTTATGTTGCTCAGCTCGTATTGCTCCCTCCATAATACCAGGAAGCCGATTAGATGCCTCCAGAAGCCTGGCGTCAGTTGAAGCGAAGCCAGCTGAAGAGCATTGAGAGCCCGCCGTAGGGTGAGGTGAAGAGAGAGCCTCACCCCGCTCTCATAAGTAACGACGTGGATAGGAAGCACGCCTTTGGGAGGGCTAAAAACATTGTAGTTCCGATGGGGGACATTTAGAGAAACGGTATCAGGAATACCATACTTGTCCCGTAGACAGCCGATCGACTGAGGGTCGATAGTAGAGTTGGGGATGACCCTGGGTTCGAAAGGAAGGGTTATCACTGGAGCAAGCTCCGCCACTGTGACTTGAGCCCTCCCAGACGTCAGAGTCTTCATCGACTAAGTTTAGAGGATTATCAGGCCGGTTCGAAAAGCCAGAGTCGATAGAAGCGTTTCTGTTAGAACAATGGCGCTGGCGGAGGAGGGAAGATTCCTCATCGCTTGAAATCCTTCACACCCGCTTAAGAAGAGCTAGGTTAGGGCCCCCGGAGCCCTCCACCAAGGCATCAACACTATCTGTGGAAGTCGACATTGATGGGCAAGAGAGATGAGAAAGCAAGCGGAAGATAGAGACAGAGAAAGCTGGGAAGAAGAAATTTGAAAGTTTGAAGATTTGAGGAAGTATGAAGAAAGTGCCGGTTAGGCCGGGCTTAAATAGAGGTTTATTGGTGATATCCTCGGGAAGATCACCTGGAGCTGTATTACAGCCATTTTTCTTCGAATAACACTCAGTTTCAAATTCAAAATGTTAGGTAGTTAATGAGAAGATTTCGCTCTCATTAATTATCTTGATGGTGAAAAACATTCTCAACTAAACAAGGGATTTGACTCCAACCCCAACTCTACCACCGGTGTTCAAGTCAGAGGGGACTTCTATTAATAGTGAAATTTGGCCAAGGATCAAAGAGAAATTTTACACCCATAATCGACAATCACGAAGTGCAGAAAGATCGTAAAGCCACCCCGTAGGAGCAGGGAAGGCCGGTTCAGCTTTAAAGCTACAAGAAGACAAGCCAGGCGTGACTGGGATGAGCCCCCACAAGAGTAATGGTAATGGAAGCCGGGTTTCTCCAACCCATCTATCGGGGAACCTTGGCTATGAGGTCGAGCTCCATAACCGCCCCGTAGATGCTAGGGAAGTCTCCAAGCTCAAGAGAGCTTTGAAAGAAGCCCGCCAACCTCTCCAAAAGCCCTTGTCCTTGCTGGACATAAAAGAAGAATAATGCCTAAATCCCCCAGCTACCTCCCATGAGGGTCTACAAGAGCACCTCAAGCCCCTAAGGGTCATGGAATTTCCATCTTAAGCTTCTAAGAACAAAGCCAGAGCAGGGATCTACCTCGCTCTATGGGGCAACAGGAAGCTGGCAGGGTGATCTCCATGAAGATCCATGGCACGAGTGCACACAGGATCATCTCCACATAATATTTACATGCACGTCAATAGTTTTAATTCAAATAAGGGAACAAACTTATCTTCGTCAATAATATCATTGAATCCGGAAACAATTCAAATTTAAATAACGAATCCCGCCGGATAAGGAGGGAATAGATTCATGAGATTACGGTAAAGTATTAGCGAACTAAAAACCTACTTGGACGATATATATATGTGAAGCCAAGCTTGGTAAAAGGAGAGGACAACGAACGATAGAGACATAAAATTATAAACAACAGATATACACATAGAAGGAAGGCCTAAATTCTCACTTCAGAACACGGTCACCTTCATCTCCACTATTCGACAGGCACCGAGTTGCCACCACTCTACACCTCCGAGAGATTGTGAGCAAACAAGAGAGTTATTTGTATCTTAAAGCAATAAATCAATAATAGAGCTCCCATTTACTGATATTGCCACTCGTCTCTCTCTTAAACAGGTCGGGAACCAATGGTACCGACCCCAGCCACTGCTTTCGTGGTAGTGGTCTCGAGGGTGTTAACAAAAATTTCTCATCTCGAGCAAATTTTTCCGTCAACAAATATTAAAGACTATATTTGATAAGTAAATAAATAAAATGAATTATTTATCTAGTCAAATTAGGACATCTTTAATATGGTTACAAATACACTATTTGAGTTGGATTAGGGATCTTGGTGTAGGAAAGAATTTTTTTAGAAAAGAATTCTTGGTCACCAAGTAAATCCACCTAAGGATAGGATTCTTACCCAACAAGTAAATCCTTCTTAGGAAAGGATTTGTGATCCTATATATGTCTCTTGTAAAATTCAGCCAGCCCTAGTGATTTTCTAAGAGAGAATTTTGGCCACCCCTAGGAATTTTAAAGAGAAGATTTTGGGCAACCTAAGAATTCTACTTGGAAAGAATTCTGCCACCATAAGAATTTTGGGAGAAAAAATTGTTTTTGCTATAGACAAAGTTCCATCAACTCTAAGAAAAAGTGTGAGATTCGACAAAGAAGAAAAGGAAGAAAGAACGTTAGTTTTCGATAGTACACTAGTAGCCTTTACATTAAAAGGTTTTATGTACAACATCGAATCAAGGTTCACGCGAGTTTCAATCAAATTGATTGATAATTCACAAGTGACCTAACATTTTTGTTTTTCTTCTTGGAGGATTATTGTGACTAACAAAGAAATAGATTTTATTTGTTACCATCCTCATATATACAATCTAAAAAAGGGAGCCCATACTCCTAGGTGATTCACGTTCGTGATTGGATTAGAAGATCTTGAGTATACAATTTGGCGCTAGTTTAATCGTCACGAGAAAAAGGTACGACATTTTTTATATACATCAATTAGTCTAGGGTTAAGGTTCTTGTTATTAAAAAGGGAAAAAAAATATTCATACTGAAACGCTAATTTATTTATTTTCTTTCTTTCGTTGCGCGTTTTTCCTATAGATGTGAGAAACATTGCAGAGGGAATGTCCCCCCAAAATTACAAATCCTTACCAAGTGCTGGAAATTGGAGCTAGGTGTCTACCCAATTATCAGGTTTACAATTAAAGTTTTCTATGTTCCGGATTTAGTTAAGTCATGGTTACTTTCGAAGGTTGCATCATGGTAGAGGTCAAGAGTGAAGCAAAAAGATATCAGCCGAGTCAAGGTTCATGACCATAGTCAATTAAAGCAAGCATAAAAGAAGTTAAGCAAATTATCATTAATAATATGGGAGTCTATCCCATTGTAAGGCTATAATCACCCGACAAGGAGCCCAACCCTAGGTTCTCCGGGCTACATAAAAAAATGACTAAACTTGGCATGAATAAAGCGGGGTGCCCACCCCTCTTTATGGGAAGTCAAAGCAAGTCAAGAATGGGTTTCATCAAGCTCTAGCATCCCCCTGGTTTGCTTTCGGTGCACCTTCTTCTTGATAATCCTTGCCTCCTTCAGGTGGTTGCTCACCATGGTCGCCCTCGCTTGCTAACCCTTCCTCTGGAGGTTCCTCAATTGCCTGTTGCTCAACCGGGTCCTCCTCCAGGACCTTATTAACAACCGTCATAACCCCATGAGGGTTGGCCGTATCAACCTCCAACTCTGCTCTAGAGGGCTCTTAAGGGCGGCATCGGACCTCCTCCCAGGCTTCTGGGTGAATATCCCCATACTGAGCATGCAGAACCCCACTTGAGGATTCCCCGAGACATGAGACGGGGAAGATGGGAGGGGGAATGAGAGGATTTCTCATGACAGGTTGCTTCCCAGCTCTAGCTAGGTCAGAAGGAACCACTCCCTCACCATCAGGGCTGGACATCTCGGCAACCCTAGTCATAATCTCATCTCTATCCCAACCGACAATAGTGGACAAGTCGAAGGGAAGAGGAAGAGCTTCTGTAACTTGGAAAGAGGCATAAAAAATACCCATCACTGAAGGAAGCATCCACCTCGGCCTGTAGCTTGGCCACCTGGTATGTAAACCCTAGTGTTTGACATCTAACATTTTGGCTTATCCTTTCCAGGAATCCCATCGCTTAGCCCGGTGTTCAGATCAGAGGGCTTCTTAGTCTTGGGACCGCTTCAGCCTCTCATAATCGTAATATAGCTCAGCCAACTAGCCTCCATTCCCTCTTAACTAGAGGTCATCTCCTGAACCAGAGCTTGAGCTTGAGCGAGTAACCCTATAGCCTTCTCAATTTCGGCCTCAGCTTTTACAACCCGGTCAAGAAGGGAGGCAATCTGGTGGCCCATATCAACATTGAATTGAAAGGCCTACATGATACAAAGCTAAAGTTAGACATTGATCGAGCTAACAAACCACAAGTAAAAGAATAAGAAAATAGTTACCTCAGCCAATAGAGAAGACCCCTTGGTGAGCAAGATATCGACAGGCATTGAAGCCATCCTAGAGAGCCCACTACCCGGATAAGATGCAATGAATTGCTTCTGGACTTTGTCTTGTCCCACCGAGCTCTACTAATGTTGGGGCCGAGCAGGAGGAACCTCTAGAACACCAGTCTTGGGGCCCTCCGAAGCTTGAGGAATTAGGTACATATGTGGAAGGGCGAGAGACATTGGGTAAAGTAACCGCGGAAGCAGCAGTAGTAACGTTAGTAGTAGAAGGTGCAGTAGGGCCAGAAATGGTTGTATCAACAGCTTGGGAAGCGAAGTTTCCCCTGTTTAGAACCCTGGAAGCCCAAGACGTAAGTATGGCCATTCTAGACTTAGCCTGGGAAGAAGACAAATCAGGAGCAAGAGAGACCCCAACTAGAACAGTAGGCCTCTTTTCTCCGAGGCAGCTAGATGGGCTCCCCATGTAGTCTAACATGCGAAAGAGGAGTTCGAGCTCTCTGGGCTACCTGAGGAGCTGGAGCAACAATAAAAATTGTTAAAAAAAATGTGTTAGAGTCGAGCTAGCCAACAAAGCAAAGACATAATAGTTCGATATTACTTACGAGGAGTAGTATCAGAGATCCATAGGTATTGATGCACCATGAGAGAATCAAAGGGGTCAGCGGTTGGAAACTTCAGGTTCAAATAGTTTCTAGCGAGGATGGCCTTCAATACAGCTTCAGACTCTACGGCCAACGAATCCCGATCCCACGATTGTTTCTTACTGAAAGCTATGGGAACCACGAACTCGTAACAACCAATAAAGAGCGAGCTTCCCCAATCATCCCTTGATAGGATCCACTCCTCTTTCTAGGTTGGGTCCTTCTTTAATGCACCAGGAATGATAAAATTGAGCTTGTTCTTAGCTTTTGCAAGAACTAACATCGGGGAGCTCCGAATAGGCTTCCAATTTGAAAGAGGTAAGCTAGATTCTCCGTTCAGGGCTCCCTAGTGACCTTACTCAGCTAACACTATTCCCTCTACGGCATGAGAAAGCCAATCAGATGCCTTCAAAAGCTGGGCATCAGCTGGAGAGGAGCTAGTTGTAGAGCGTTGAGAGTCCGTCGAAGGGTAGGATTGAGAGAAAGTCTAACTCCGTTCTCGAGGGCCCATGAATTGAAAGCACACCTTTGGGAGGATTGAGGATGTCATAATTTCTGTGAGGAACTAAGATGGAGATGCTGTCAGGGATACCGTACTTGGACCTCAGATATGCGATTGAGTTTGGATCGGTGGTAGAATCCAGAATCACCCAGAAATTATAGGGAGAAAGCCTCTCTAGAGGAGGATCAACAACTGTAAATTGATCCCTTCTAGTAGCATCATCTCTGGGTTCCCCACGGGAATCCTTGTCAACCAGGTTCGGTTATCTGGTTTGTTAGAGAACCCGGTGCCGACGGCTATGTTTTTGTTCGACCGATGGAGCTGCGGGTTTGGTGGGGAGTCACCGCAGTCGAAATCCTTTCGTGCCCATTTTCCTTGGGCGAGACTAGTGACTTCCTCACCATCAACAATGGAGTCATGGCTGATTTTTGACATGGTAAAACAAGGTTTGCAAGGTTGACAAAACAAAAGAAGATTAAGGTGTTGCTTGAAAGGAAATTTTTTCTTTGTTGAGAACTCAAAATTTGAAAGAAGAAAAAGTGTGAGCAAGGTGGTGAACACAATCGGGTTTAAATAAGAGTGGATGGAGTAGTGATGTCGTCGACACAGAAGTAAAATCTTTTATGGGATTGCCTCGTATCATGGGAACGGCCGTAACACAGCCAGATTGTTTTGGGGAATACACCGGTCTATGCCCCCCACGTCACTTGTGTAATTAATGAGAAATTTTCCACCTAGATTTTGGTAACGATAATGGAGGTAAAATTTCCCAACTAAAATAGGAAATCTGACTCCAACCCCAACTCAATCACCAGTGTTCAAGTTCGAAGGGACTTTTGTTAATAGCCAATTTTTGCTAGGAACCAAAGAGAAATTTTCCACTATACTAGCTCGAATCCAAGCCTGAGATTACCCACCGTGGAGCCCCGGGTCCTGAGGTCTAGAGGTGGAGCCACCCCGTGGAAGCGAGGAAAAGTCATCAAGCTTTAGAAGAACCCAAGGTAGAGCCTGACACGATCAAATCGGGCACCTTATACCAAAACAAGAATTCAGGGAAAACCCAACGCATGACGGTCCAGGCTCTCCGAGGTCGAAACTACCTCATAATCACCCCAGAAGCCCGCCATCCTCTCCATTCATAAAAAAACCTATATAGACATTAGGTTCACATTATAGGATCGCTCCACTTTACCAAAGAAAGATTTGAACCTAACTAGATAAGAACGAGAGAGCTCGTCGAAGCTCTGTTACCACCAAAGGGTGCCTATAGGGCCACATCAAGCTCCAAGTGAATGAGAAAGGTCAGACCAAGCTCCTAGTACCAAGATACAGATATACCCCTCCCGCACTTATAGGGAGCAAACACCATGCTCAATGACCTCCATGTGGCATCACACCTTGAAGGTACACAGGATCATATCTACACTATTGCAAACGATAAATTACCATGTACGTGTTGAGCAAGTGATTGAGTCTAAAAAGGAAACAAACTTATCTCTACCAAAGATATTCTCAACTCTGTCATTAAGCCAAAGTCATTGACTTTTAAATAAAAAATCCCACCAAATAAGGAGGAAATGGATTTAGAGAATCATGGCGGGAGATTCACAAGTTTAAATTACTCAGACCATGTATAAATGATTGCAGTGGGAAAGAATGATGTCTCATGATGCTCACGATTTGTGACCATGGCGAGGTGGAATGTCTTGTAGTCCCGATGGTTGGATGAGGACCTTCAGACGGTTCGTGGAGCTACAATGAGTGGAAACAGTCCATGGCACGAGGTTAACTTGGTCAGTGTTACACGGTGCAAATGATTTCATTTATAAACTTTTTATATTTCCTAGCACCTTCTGTATACTATTATAGGTCCTAATACCGTGTAACGTTGGGTGCCAACATTCACTTCTGGTGACCATCAACCTAATTCTTGGGAAGCTGGAGATACTGGACCCCTAAAGACAGGATGTCCCCTTGTATATCAGGAAGCAGCAGGTCCGCCCATTGCAGTGGTCTTTGTTGTCAATGTTTAATGACACTGGGTTCCACACAGCACGACAAGGTGGTCGTCGGCTGTTCACTAGAGAAAATAAGCCCTTCACGGTCAGCATGGTATCCACTTCTACGGTCCCCCAATGAAAACAATCGTAAGACATTCTATTTCATTATCTTACTTAGAGATTGTTTTATTGAAAGAGAATTGTAACGCGTGTAAATGTATTCACTTGTAAGGGTAATCATGGTCCTCATACATTGAGACCGATTGAGTACTTACCAGCAGATTGATAACCTTTCGATTGGTCAAAGGATGATATGGGTATCATTTGAGAGAAAATGATTGTGGAGGTTTTTTGTAACTCTAGGCCTGCCTATAGATTGGTTGTATATTTGTTGTAATTTTTAATTTTTTGTAAAAAAGATTTTTGTACAAAGACATTCTATTTCAATTTTTTTTTTATGTTTCTATTTGAAGTGTCTGCCATCAAAAGTACGACACACATTACAAACCTTGAATAAGTCATATAATTCCAAATTATTACATTGTAATACTATTCCAAATGTTTACAATGTTATCAATGGAAACGTTACCATTCATTCCCTATTACAGTCCCTGCTAGGGCACGTTTGTTTGTTATGTCCAACTGAATGACAGATGATACACTTACGGCGGTATTCCTTGGGAACAACTGTGATTGAACCTTCATTAATCAAAGGTGGATTACAACACCTTCTAGAATTATGACCCGATTGTCCACATCTTCTACACGATTGTGTGGATGTTCTTTTTGAAGACGAGACATGTCACCCCGCCCTCGGACGTCCTGCTTGTCTTCTGGAGATTAGATTCAAAACCACCTATTCAGTGATATCATATGGCACTATCCATGTTGAAAGATTTCCAACCGGCTTAATAGGAACTGGGTATACATCAATAAGTGTCTGTCTCTTGTAGTAGTCCGCACACAGATGTGAAATCCAAGTTTCGCTCCCTACAAAAACAATGAAAAGGATGAGTTTCACGTTTCAGTAATATAAATCGTACACTAAAATTTATGATGTACCTTGCGACAGTGAGTGCGTTAGAACATAGAAGCTGGTCCTTTTGGAATTTGTTCCAAGTGCAGGTCTTCCGGGCTAAGTCCACAGTCCACTATTTTCCAGATTGCTTCACCGAGAATATGTTCTAGTCGACTGGATTTACAGTCAAACAACCAAAATTCTCCATACGTTTTAGGATCACAAGAAGTGTGGCATCAGTCAACTGATGATGCATAGACTGTGCAACTCGATAGCGATCATGAAACCACCCTTGTAGCATATTCCTAATGAACTTAGCCACAGTCAACATAGGCAGTTGCCCTGCAAATTTGAGGCAAGAGTTTATGCATTTCACAAAAAAATTTATCATCACCCAATACCTTCTTTTGGGACAATGTACACTTGATTATGTCCTTCAGATGCATTAGTCGACCATCCTTTTATTGAAGTCTATGTGCAACCACTTCTCCAATTATGACTGCAGTAGCTTGTCAACGGCGTCGGTGAATCTCCTCCAACGAACAAGTGTGTTCATTGACAAAACTTCTTACTTGGAAGTATGTCCCTTCATCTCTCCTCACCGCTCTTAACTTTCACGTACAATTGTCCATCAAACAAAAAAGATGTAACGTTGTCTTGTTCGACCTTTTCACCTTCCACTCGAAGTTGTGCCACATTGCAAAATGCCTAACAAGTCTCTTCAATTCCTTTTTACTATATATCATGCATGTAGGTTCATCTTCTATCAAGTTTCTGCTTCCACCCATACCAAACGAGTATGATCCTACTTCTGGAATGACCCACATTATGGTATTATCAGAATCATCTAGAGTTACATTAGCCTGGACCTCGGAGGTCCTAGCTATATCTGGTGCACTAGAACTAAATCTATGTGCATGTCTTGCACGTCTTTACATTT
This sequence comes from Dipteronia dyeriana, assembly GCA_032871835.1. NCBI lineage: Eukaryota > Viridiplantae > Streptophyta > Magnoliopsida > Sapindales > Sapindaceae > Dipteronia > Dipteronia dyeriana. Next base: position 112,437,660 of record CM065300.1, on the reverse strand, counting down.
GGACAAGTTCTTCATCTTCCTCATTGTTCCCTAAATTATCTATCAGATGATAATTTACCTCATTATCCACCTTATGAATTAGCCCAACATTCGGTTATGTATTCTGCTCATTGTTCAAGTCATTGTAAATCTCATTGTATTGGTGGTTGTACTGCCTACCATTCATCTCAATTTGACAACCAAAGACATCGTCGAATTGAGGTCCCACTATACCAGTATGGTCGGCTACTTCCAGTATGACACCACACAAGTTTTCCTGACCGTCAATCCCACTTTTTTCTATGAATAACTGGTTGTTTCCGCCTGACAATTGAAATTGTTTGGTGTTATCACGAGGAGGCATATCTTCACCAATGGCACCTCCTGCTAACTTCTTAATTAGACTAACATATACTTAAGGGATCACCCTATCTTCCCCTAGCATAAACTGAACATCATCGTCGTTTCTTATAAATGTACGACATGTAGTCCCTGGAATGATTGATACATATTATAGATCAACACTATATTTGTTCTCATCATACTTCACAATAGTTTGCACGATCGACATCAGTTCGTCTTAAGTCATATTCTTTGACACATACAATCCTTGGTTATCTGAACCTATTAACCTCTGACTTCCATCAGGTAATTGCTCCCATCGACCATTGTAAGATATGACTATTCTCACTCGATTCATTGTCCTGTGAAAATCCTCATCATAGACCATTATCAAGAAAATAATATTTAATATTAAATTTACAACTAATAAAGATTTCAACAAAAATCTTAAGCGTAAACGATTGAGCTTTTTTTGTTAGGGATCGAGTTTTTTTTACATGATCGAGCTTTTTTGTAAGGGATCGGGCTTTTTTGTAAGGGATTGAGCTTTTTTTACATGATTGAGCTTCTTTTGTAAGGGATCGAGCTTTATTTCTACATGATCAAGCTTTTTTACTAAGGGATCGAGTTTTTTTTGTGAATGATCGAGCTTTTTTACTAAGGGGTCGAGTTTTTTTTTTTAGACGATCGAGCTTTTTTTAATGGCTCAAGCTTTTTTGTACATTATCGAGCCTTTTTTGTGAGGGATTGAGCTTTTTGCTTAAGGGTTCAAGTTTTTTAAAAATTGCTTTTATTGAGGGATCGAGCTTTTTTTGTACATTATTGAGTTTTTTTTTTAGGAATCAAGTTTTTTTCTTAAGGGTTCGAGTTTTTTTCCCAACATTATAAACTTGGTTGCACTAGTTAGAGAAAGCTCGGACTAATGTAAAAAAGCTCGAAAAATTAAAAAAATCCTCGAATCAATTACAAAAATGCTCCAAAACATTTCAAAAAATCTCGGACCAATGTACCAAAATCTCGGACACATATACAACAACTCGTAAACATATCAAGAAAACTAGAGAAAAAATGTTCATACATGTTCATACAATGTTAAACCACACATAAATGTATGAAAAATAAAAAGATGATCAGAAATATTGGTTACCTTCTTGTACAATATCTGGAGACACACAAGTTTTTTTTGGAGAGAGAGAGGAGTTGTAGATCGACTTTCAGACAACTTTTTTGGAGAGAGAGAGAGGAGGTGCCGTTTAAAGAATAAAAAATCGATTATTTTATGGGCATTTTTAGTAGATCAGCATAATAGATACCTTATAAACTTAAGTTATTAAACCGGTGACATCATTACAACACACAATAAAAAAGGTGACATATCTCACCATTTCCACTTTTTTTAATGTGATTAAAATGGGCAATATACATAATTGGTTATGAAAATGAGAATAGTTTTTTAATGGTTAAAAAAATTAGTAATTCTCTTTAAAATTAATCTAGTTATTAAATTGTTTAATAAGTTAGATTAATAGGGTCATTTATTGTAAATAGGATTAATATGATTAATTACCTAATAATAAATGAACCAAATAAAATGTTAGAGTTTTAATAGTTAAAACTTGGTAAACACTAACATAATAATCTAACCATAGTAAATAGTTTACTAAAGCTTGGATTAATCACTAATAAATTAGATTTTTAATTGTTAAAAATCATTAATAATTTATTAGTTAATTAGAATATGATTCTAATAATGAATTAGTTAATGCGCTAAATAACATAATTAAAGGTAGTCGTTTGATCCTGTAAAGTCTAGATGCCTTAACAGATATTAGAATACCTTATTTTTAAAATAGTGAGTGGGAGAGGTGTAAGTTCCTCAGTTTTTGATTGGCTTATTTCGTTGACAACCACATTTTGGGATCAATATGTAATGGTAGTTTAGGGCTTCATTGTTCATAACCAAGCTCAAGCATCAAAGGTAAAATCACTTGCTTAACTTCATTGAAGAGATTTAGTGCACACACTCACACTCATGTATTTTATTTTAAACATCTTGCTTGCATGCTTATTTGCCATTTTGTATGCCTTGTGTGTCCTATTTTTATTTGAGTGTTGAATGTATGTTTGTGCCTTAAATAGAGGATTTTATATTCTATACCACGGTATAGACCGCTCTCTTTGCAGTTCCCACGCTGCGACCTACACATCGGTGTTTGGCAGAGGAAACGCGAGGTTTCTACCGTGGTCTATGCTTGTTGCCTACGCCGCGGTCTCCCAAGTGGAGTTTCATAGAGGATGCACAATGTCCAGACCGCGGTTTGTGCACGATGCATGCACAGCGGCCTACAGAGCGGCATTGTCCAGATGATACACAGCTCTTCATGCCGCGGTCTAGACACTTGGCTGGACCACCGTACAGCCAACGGTCCTGACGCATTTTGGTTGAGTTTGCAAAAAAGGACACAGTTTTACTTTAGGATTCATATATATACATCATCTTTTCCCAACTCGTTTTTGAGAGCTTCAAAACCTAATTTTTAGAGTGAGATAAGGTTCTTTAGAGAAAGAAGCTCCAAGAAGCCATTTTTACTTAACCATCCTTAAAATCCAAAGCATTCAGCATCTTTCAAGCATGGATTTCTTATGTGTTCATGACTAGGTATTCTCTACATGTTCTAAACTTTATGTTTTCATTACAAAGACACGTATACCTAGGGTTTTAGTCTTTATTGCATATTAATTGTTTGCTTGGTTGTTTAATTGCTTTTATGACATGCTTGTGTGTTGATTGTTGGTTGAGATGCATTAATTTGTGATAGCTAGCATTTAGGACGATTTTACCCTTCTAGCTAATTCTTCTTGCCTTTGCATTTAGAACATTGATATATAGGATTTTCTTTATTGTCATTATTAATCCTAGATAAGCATGAATGTATTGACCTATCATTTTTGCATATTGAATATTCTTGCATATTCACTTAGGTTGCCATTATCTCTCCATTGTTGTTTTAGCTTGTGGCTAAGTGGTTAGTTCACAAGGCTAGTGATCCAAAATCGCTATTAAGGCTCATTGGGTAGAGTGAAATGGTTAGTAACTGGAGGGTTAGACGGGAGATCAACCTAGGTTGTAAACTCTTACTCAATAGTTGATTTTGAGGATCGAGGGTGGCGCTCTAAATAGCCCGTGGTTTTTCCCATTTGGAGGGTTTCCACCTATATTTTCCGTGTTGTTATTGTTTTATGTTTGTTGTCATTTAATTGAGCATTTAAGTAAAATGGGGTAGAATTGTTAATATTTATTAATTCGTAAAATTGGTAATCTATCGAATTAAAAACTATTTACCCCCCCCCCCCCCCCCCCTCCAGGTTATAGATACACACTTTCTAGGGAATTTCAGTTGGTATCAAAGCCGGTGCCTAGATATACTTAGGTGATCCGTGCATTGTGTGTGTCTTACCTTGTGCATTTTGGTTGTTTGCATCTTGTGTTTTTGCATCTCATTTGCATCTCATTTATAACCCAAACACTATGAGTTAGCTTGGGATGAGCAAAGAGGGAGCATCAAGTATTAGACCACCTTTGCTTAAAGGTGATAATTACTCCTTATGGAAAGACAAGATGGAGGCTTATATTTTCCAAATAGATGACCGTGCATGGATGGAAATTGAAGATGGCTACACTTCTCCAACAATGACCACCGAAGAAAGAGATGAAATTCCAAAGCCTGAGTCTTAATGAAGCACACAAGAATTTAAAGCTTCCAAGTGGAACAACACGGCAATGCATGCCGTCTTATGTGCCATGGACAACAATCAATACAAGTTGGTTCAAAACACTAGGATTGTAAAGGAGGCTTGGGACATTCTTCAAAAGGCACATGAGAGAACCGAGGTAGTCAAGGACTCAAAGCTCCAAGTCCTCCAAATGCAATTTGAGATGATTAGGATGGAGGAGCATGAATGATTCAATGACTTCCAAGTGAAGTTGATGGATATTGTCAACCAAAGCCATCAACTTGGTGACCCCTATTCGGATAGGAGAGTCAAGCAAAAAATTATGAAGTCACTTCCGTCAAGGTTCGAATCAAAGGTTACGGCACTTGAAAAGAATAGTGAGTACAAGAACATGAAGCCAAGTGAAGTCATTGGAAGACTTCTAGCTTATGAGTCAAGATGGAACACCTCACCCACTTCTCCAAAAAAGCAAAAGAGCATTGCCTTGAAGACCACTAACGTTGAAAAAGAGAAGGAGGACTCAGATGAAGAAATGACCCTCATGGTTAAAAGATTCAAGAAATTCATAAAGTTTGAGAGGAAAGGTTTTCGGTCAAAGGGAAAGAAAGTGAAATAGAAAACTCCCTTCAAGAAGATTGAAAAGTTTCAAAAAATTTACTCCAAGAAGGGCATTCAATGCTATGAATGCAATGGCTTTGATCACATTGCTCCAGAATGTGTAAATTTGAAGAAACAGAAAAAGGGGAAGGCAATGGCGGCTACTTGGAGTGATTGTGAAGACTTAGAAGAGGAAGAAAAGTATTCGGATGATGAAGATAGAGTTACAAACTTTATTTCCTTCACAACATCCCATACTGGCAAAGAAGTTATGAGTGACAAGGAAGAAGTAGATGACTCTAGTGATGAGAGTACCTCTTCTAACTCTAGGTTTGAGATTGATGAGGAAATGAGGTATGTAGACTTCATGAATTTTTTTGAAAAGTCTAGATTGAAAAAGAAGAAGAAAAAGGTTCAAGAGTTGAAAAGGAAGAATCTAGAGTTGAATTTCAAGATTACTAACTTGAGTGAGAAGGTAAAGAGTGGAAAAGAGTTAGAAGAGAGTTTAAAGTTAGAGCTCGTGATCACTAAGAAGAGTGAAGAAAACCTGAAGACAGAGCTTAGAGAAACGAAAGAATTGGTAGCCAAGATGACATCCGGAACCGAGAGACTTGACAAAATACTATCATATGGGAAGAGTCCTAGTGATAAAACGGGCCTAGGATATGTGGAAGGCAAGGATGCCACTTCATTGAAGAAGACCATCTATGTCAAGAGTCAAAAGGATAATGAGGTTCAAGAGTCACACCAACAAATGAGATCAAATGAGGTTGGTGAATCATCAAAGCAAGCACAAAGAAAGTCTCAAGCTAAAACACATTCACCAAAAGCTAGAGCTCATCAAACAAGACCACAACCTCCAAGGAGCACTCAAAATCAACAAAGGACCTTTCATTGACAATTAAAAGGGAAAATTAATTTGGCTCAATCACAAAGGTTCTTTCAAGGAAGAGATTCGGTTCAACATCAAAGGACAACTCAAAGGAGAGGGAAGTCTTTCATGCTTTGACAAGGATATGGTATGAATTCTTACTTTACTCCCATTTGTCATTATTATGGTGTTGAAGGTCACATAAGGCCGAATTGTTTTAAATTTATTAAGTTGTGTCATTTTGAAAGCATGATTGAAAAGAATATGCTTAGAATAGCCAAAATGCATGCACCTAGGAATTTTAGAGCCAATGAACCCAAGGCTCCTAGAAATGACAATGTTGCTACTAGGTGGACTAGAACAAATAAGTATGTTTGCCATGTGGCCCAAGTGGCGTTGAAGGTGAAAGCCTCTAAAACTTGGTACCTTGATAGTGGTTGTTCTAGGTATATGACCGGAAACAAGAGTTTCTTTGAAACTCTTGTGATCGAGGATGGTGGATTTGTCACATTTGATGATGGTTCACGAAAGAAGGTTTTAGGAAAAGGGAACATATCCATCCCCAGTTTGCCCTCTTTACTTAATGCTCTTTATGTAGATGGCTTGCAAGAAAATCTTATTAGCATATCACATTTAAGTGATGAGGGGCTTTCGGTCATGTTTGGTAAATTTGATTGTTCTATTCTCAGAGAAGATGGACAAGTCCTAGTGAAAGGAAAGAGATCAAGTGACAATTGTTATTGTCTTAATTCCAATGAAATCTCATGTAATTTGTCTAGTTGTGATTAAGTTGAATTGTGCCATCAAGGGTTAGGTCATATGAATTTCAAAGACTTGATAGTTCTTGAGAGGTTGAAAGCCGTGAAAGGCCTTCCTGAGTTTGGAAATAGGATTGAGAGAGTTTATGGACCTTGTCAACAAGGAAAGCAAACTAAGAGTATCCATTGATGGTTTTTGTTGGTTGACCCCATATGGGGAGCTCAAGCAAAGAGAGCAAACTTGCATTTTTATTAGCAAATAATTTTTCAATTTTATGCTCTCTAATTAATTGCTTGAGTATCTTGGTTGCATATCTTATTATATGTCTTTTTATTCAATAAGTGTATTTTTTTTGCCTTATTTGAAATGCATATCTCATTTGTGTTCAAACATGTATTTTTGGAATAGGAAATTCGATTGGGAAGTACATTTGATTGACCCAAAGTTTATCTCCATTTTTATGAAAACTTGATCTTGACATGCTTAAAGTGGTATGCATGATGAATTTATTGAAAGCTTACAAAATGATTGCAGATATGTGTGCAAGTGACTTTTGAGACTTTATTCAATAAGGATATTGTATCCATTTCAAGGATTCCACAATCCAATAGTCTCTCTTTACTTATTGAACAAGGCTACTATCATACGGGCATCTTGCCCGGAAAAATCCAATAGGGAGCAATAGTCGCTCATGTATTGTTCAACTTGTAAAGTCCGATAGTTGCTCTTATGTTTTTTGGTTGAACTATATCTTGTTTTTCATTATCAAGTTGGTGCAAATTGGTTTGACTTCTCTTGGAACCTCATGTGTTATCTTCCTTTGCGAAATACCATGCTTTTGGAAGTTGATGTTGCGTGTATTTCTCTCAGGGCAAATCTTTCGCACATATTCAAATCAATAAAACTTCCTTGAATTTCTCTCTCTTAATTAACCTGCATAAAGTTGTTATATATGGTGATGCATTTACATTGCAAATATCTCTCTTTGCTACAGCATCCCGGTTTGGGAATACTCATTTGCCTATCTTGTGACAAAAAGTGGGAGTAGTGTTGGATTTAAGGGGAGTTGATATTGACAAGTTTAAAGGGAGTTTGACCTATTGTGAGGGAGTTGACCTATTAAGGGGGGGCTTTTGCTTTGTGCATTGTTGATTGCATGTTGCTTGTTTTTATTTCATGCAAATTGCACTTGTTTTATTTTTCTTGATCCCTCACATACACTTGTCTTGGAAAGTTTAGTTCTTTGTTTTGTAGGGATGATCATGCTACAAGAGATGAAAGATTTGAAGATTTAGCTTTAGATATCTCTTGTAACATAGAATGTTTGTTTGTTGACCTCTTGTTGTTTCTTGTTATTCGTTGTGAGGATACCTTATGAGTGAGTGGTTTTGTCACAAAATAGCCAAAGGGGGAGATTGCAAGTTCCTCGATTTTTGATTGGCTTATTTCGTTGACAACCACATTTTGGGATCAATATGTAAGGGTAGTTTAAGGCTTCATTGTTCGTAACCAAGCTCAAGCATCAAAGGTAAAATCACTTGCTTAACTTCTTTGAAGAGATTTAGTGCACACACTCACACTCATGCATTTTATTTTAATCATCTTGCTTGCATGCTTATTTGTAATTTTGTGTGCCTTATGTGTCCTATTTTTATTTGAGTGTTGAGTGTATGTTTGTGCCTTAAAGAGAGGATTTTTTCCTCTAGACCGCTCTCTGTACAGTTCCCATGTCTCGGCCTGCACAACGATGTTTGGCAGAGGTTGTACGAGGTGTCTATCGCAGCCTGTGCTTGTTGTCTACGCCGCGGTCTCCCAGGAGGTGTTTCACAGAGGATGCACGTTGTCCAGACAGCGGTCTGTGCAAGCTGCATACACAGCGGCCTACATAACGGCGTTGTCCAGACGATACACCGCTCTCTGTGCAGCGATCTGGACACTTGCCTAGACCGTGGTACAGCCAGCGGTCCTGACACATTTGGTTGCATTTTGCCAAAAAGGACACAGTTTCACTTTAGGCTTCATATATATACATCATCTTCTTCCTAACTCATTTTTGAGAGCTTTAAAACCTAATTTTAACAGTGCGATAAGGTTCTTTTGAGAGAGAAGCTCCAAGAAGCCATTTTTACTCAACCATCCTTAAAAATCAAAAGCATCAAGCTTCTTTCAAGCATGGATTTCTTGTGTGTTCATGACTAGGTATTCTCTACATGTTCTAAACTTTATGTTTTCATTACTAAGACATGTATACCTAGGGTTTTAGTCTTTATTGCATATTAATTGCTTGTTTGGTTGTTTAATTGCTTTTATGACATGCTTGTGTGTTGATTGTTGGTTGAGATGCATTAATTTGTGATAGCTAGCATTTAGGACGATTTTATCCTTCTAGCTAATTCTTCTTGCCTTTGCATTTAGAACATTGATATCTAGGATTTGCTTTAATTGTCATTATTAATACGAGATAAGCATGAATGTATTGACCTAGCATTTTTGAATGTTGAATATTCTTGCATATTCACTTAGATTGCCATTATCTCTTCATTGTTGTTTTAGCTTGTGGCTAAGTGGTTAGTTTACAAGGCTAGTGATCCAAAATCGCTATTAAAGCCCGTTGGGCAGAGTGAAAGGGTTAGTAACTGGAGGGTTAGACGGGAGGTCAACCTACGTTGTAAACTTTAACTCAATAGTGGATTTTGAGGATCGAGGGTGGAGCTCTAAATAGCCCGTGGTTTTTCCCATTTGGAGTTCCACGTATATTTTCCGTGTTGTTATTGTTTTATGTTTGTTGTCATTTAATTGAGCATTTAAGTAGAATGGAGTAGAATTGTTAATATTGATTATTTCACAAAATTGGTAATCTATCGAATTAAAACCTATTCACCCCCCCTCCAGGTTATATATACACATTTTCTAGGGAATTTCAAGAGGGATATATGACATATGTATCCCGAAGTCTCTATCATTAGTTCAACACTATGTATCCCGCAGTCTCTATCAGTAGTTCAACCCTAGGAGTGTGGTCTCCCATTATTTAAATTATATACATGAGGATGGAAACAAACAAAATCTTTCTCTTTGTTAGTCACGATAATCCTCCAAGAAGAAAAACAAAGAATGTTAGGTCACTTGTGAATTATCAATCAATTTGATTGAAACTCGCATGAACCTTGATTCGATGTTGTACACAAAACCTTTTAATGTCAAGGCTACTAGTGCACTATCGAATACAAAACGTTTTTTCTTCCTTTTCCTCTTTACCGAATTATCACACACCAATCTTTAGAGTTGGATGAATTTATCTAGAGCAAGAACTGAGTTCTTTATACTCAAAATTCAATGGTGGCTGAAAACTCTTTTAGAAAAAAAATTAGGGCTTGGCCGAATTTTTCTACTTAGAATTATCTAATGGCAGAATTTTTCCTCTCTAAATTAGCTTTGGCTTTCACGAAATTTGGAGTTTAAAATCATTCCTTGGCCGAAATTTAGAGGTACTATATATAAGATCATAAATCCTCTCATAAGAAGGATTTACTTGGTAATTAAGAAACATTTCCTTAGGTAGATTTACTTGGTGGTTAAGAATCCTTTTCAAAGAATAATTCTACCATTAGGTAGTTTCACTTGGTGACCAAGAATCATTTTCCAAAAAGAATTCTTTCCTACACCAAGATCCCTAATACAAGTCAATAATGTATTTGTAACCATATTAAAGACTTCCTAATTTGATTAGATAAATAATTCCTTTTATTTATCTACTTATCAAATATAGTCTTTAATATTTATTATATTACCAACAATAATATATTTTTAGGAGACCATCTCTTATTAGGAAAAAGATTTTGACTTTTAATTAAATAATTAATTAATTAATTTCCATTTAATTAAATAATATATTTAAGCTAAACTATATAGCTTTTCCGCCCAATAGGCACATATATTATTTTTCTTATTTTATTAAATCCATTGCACCTTGATAAAAAGTCCATATGTGAACTAGACACATTTTTACAAAAAGTAACAAGTCCACATGCCTCAATACAATCCCAGATGGACCCCTAAATTGGTCCGGTATAATATATCAAGTGATCCATGCAAGTTTGTGTCGATTGCGGATCTTAGCGGGCTATCTAAATTTAAGTTCCAATAGACACAACCCAATCACAATCAACAAGTGATTCACTTAGGTCTGATATATTTAATTTTAGTTCATTCCACTAAAGAACTAAAATTGAACTATTACATAAAGATAGAATAAGTTGATGTTACTCATTCAGACCCTAGACAACCTTATCGGAGAAAGTGTATCCTCGTGAAGAATATCAGTAACCTCCAAGAGCTTATAGACCACCTATAGTTCTCCAAGTTACCATATTTACTCATATGACCACATTTTGAACTTGGATAATTTGACTTGTCTAGAAGCCATGTTTCAATTGACACTATTGAAAACTTAAAGTTAAGATTTAATATCCAATACCTCAAAACATCCATATGATGATATTATACTCTCATTTAATAAATGGAGTCATGATGTCCATATCTATAAATGGAGTCATTATGTCCATATCTATCGATTAACAAATGAATACCACCAAACTATCGAGGATAGACTATGCTATATAGTCGTACTTATTGATAGCTCAAATTATAGCACTTGCAACCATAAGTCCATCATTTATCTCGGGATTGAGATAGACTCTCCAATTGTCTTCAAGTGAAAACTTTTATCCATTGACTGTTCTAGATAAAGTATTTCACTGTGATCCAATTCAAAGCACCCAGTGCACTAGATTCTTTTACCCAAAGACACCACACTTTGATGATTTTAAACTCATCATAACACATTTGATCCCACTCAAATGCTAGCAAAAAAGTCTATAACTTTGACAAGATAAAGGTGCCCAACCTTTATCTTAAGTTGTGAATATTATTCAAGACTAACTAAAGAATTGTATCTACCTCATACATATCTAGATGTATGAACAATTCTTCTTTTCTCATAGTCTTTTGACCTTATGATTATTTACTTTTGACAATTATAATTATTAAACTATAAATGCTATAAGATTTGTTAAATTAGAAATCACTTTATTAATATGAAAAGATTGTCAAATACATTATTAAACTCTTGCTATCGAGCATAATCCCAGCAATCTCCCACTTGCTCTATAGCAAATGTGTCATATCTCTCATCCATATGTTCTCTTGCATAGAAAACCTAGACAAGATTTTATCTATGTATGAAGCTTGGGATAATGCAATCGTTCTATTCTTTCTATCTCTTATGACTTGGATACCAAGAATATAATTTTCTTCTCCTAAGTCCTTCATATCAGATTGTTTTGCTGACCATTCTTTTATTGATGTCAATACACCTAAATCGTTCCCGACGAGTAGTATATCATCAACGTAAAAAACTAGGAAAACCAACTTGTCGCCTCTAATCCTTTTGTACACACAAGGTTCATAAAGGTTTTGAATAAATCCAAAACTTTTCACGGCTTGATCGAACCTTATGTTCCAGGATATGGATGCTTGCTTCAATCCTTATGTGGATCTTTGCAACTTGCATACCCTTTCCTCTTTGCCTTTTTCAATGAATCTTTCAGATTGCATCATATAGATGCTTTCGTCAAGACTTCCATTAAAGAAAGTTGTTTTTACGTCCATTTGCCAAATTTCTAGGTCTAAAGATGCTGCAATGGATAAGAGTATCATAATGGATTTAAGCATGGCCATAGGAGAGAAGGTTTCTTCATAATCAATACCTTCCTTCTGTGTATAACCTTTAGCTACCAATCTAGCTTTAAAGGTTTCCACCTTTCCATCCATTCCTCTTTTCCTCTTGTATACCCACTTGCACTCAATGGGTTTTATCCCTTTAGGCAAGTCTACAAGAGACAAGACTTTGTTTTTGAACATAGATTCAATTTCGGATTGCATTGCCTTTTGCCAATGGCGACAATTAACATCTTTCATTGCTTCCTTGTACGTATAGGGATCATCGTCATCTGAAAGACTCACTATAGATTCTCCTAGATCGATGTATCTCTTGGGTTGTTTACTAACCCTCCCACTACGATGAGGTATGGTAGATTGTTGATCGGGTGTTGGTATGAAACTTACAATTGGGATTGGTTGTAAAACCTCTTTTGGAATTGTATCTCCTGAAAGCTCATTCAGGAAAGTTCTAATTTTAGGCACAAAATTATTCATATAGTCCTCTTCCAGAAATTTAGCATCTATCGAAACAAATATTTTAAGATCTGAAGGACTATAAAAATAATATCATTTTGTTCCATTTGGATACCATGCAAATAGGCATGTTTCTGAACGGGACTCTATCTTTTCTATCTTTCCCGCATAGGACATCCAAATATCCTTAAGTGTTGTAAACTAGGCTTTCGCCCGGCTCACAACTCATGCGATGTTTTAGGAACCGACTTAAATGGTACATCGTTTAGAATATACATAGCGGTTTGTAAAGCATATCCCCAAAAAGAATTAGGGAGCGTTGAATAACTCAACATAGACCTAACCATGTCCAAAAGAGTTCTATTTCTCCTTTCTGCCACCACATTTTGTTGAGGTGTACTTGGTACAGAAAACTGAGAAATTATCCCAGTATCAATAAGATATTGCTGAAACTCACCAGATAGATATTCTCCACCACGATCAGACCTCAAGATTTTTATGCGTTTCTCAAGTTGATTTTCTACTTCAGCTTTAAAAGCTTTGAACATGTCAAAAGCGTCCGACTTATGTCACATGAGATACACATAGCCAAATCTTAAGTGATCATCCATGAAAGTGATGAAGTGCTCATATCCACCTCTAGCTTGAATGCTCATAGGTCCACACATATCAGTGTGCACCAATCCTAAACATTCGATGGCTCTTTTGCCTTTGGTCGTAAACAACCTTTTGGTCATTTTACCTTCCAAACAAGATTCATAAGTTGGATGATCATCAACCTTTAAGTCACTTAGAGGTCTATCACTTACCAATATTTTAATCCTATTAAGGTTTATATGACCTAGGCGCAAATGCCATATGTAGGTTTCATCTTTTTATAATTTTACTCTTTCAAGATTAGGTTCTGTTGATTCCGTGTCTAACAAGTGAGAGATACTTCTATGCCAATAGAATAAACCGTTTTCCAATGTACCTTTGCAAATAATTTTGTCATTCTTACTAATAATAAAGGCTTTATTAAAAGTAACCGAATAACCAAATTCGGTTACTTTTGAATTAAGATACATAATAAATGTCTATTAAATCTAAATACTTAAATTTCTCTTGAATTAAGATACATAATAAATGTCTATTAAATCTAAATACTTATAAGAATCTAAATCTATTCTAATATCTCCCACTACACTAGTATACACCAATGCTCCATTTCCTAAATGCAAGATGAATTCATTCTCATTCAACCTTTTCCTTTCTCGAAATCCCTTCTAGTTTTGCCCAAGTTTCTTTTTCTTCTGTTGTTTCTTGACCTTCCTACGGGTCTTAACATAAGCAACTTTACTAACCGTATGAACCTTACACAAGGATTTTCTCGGTGCTTTGATCATCTTACATAAGGCCTTGAAAGGTGTATTCCTTATTGTTCAAGGTGTAGTCCAACCTGAACTTATCAAAGGAATCCGACAGCAAGTTGACGATCATGTCAATTTTTCATCTCACCATCTATCTCAGAACCATTCCGTTCAGCAATGTTGAGATGTGCTATGACTTTCATCATGTGATCTTTAATAGTCTGTCCAGGTTTCATGCTAAGATTCATGAAAGCAGTCACTACCTCTCTCTTAGTCATCCTAGATCTCATAGCTAATATCTTCTATAGAGAAATCATTATATCGGCAGCAATCTCCATTCATTCATATTGTTGTTGCAACACGTCGGAGATGATTGCCATAATGTAACGTACATTTAGCCATCACATATGAAGACTTCCACTATTGATACTTATCTCTTTGCTCCTGAGTAGATTCATTAGTATGGTGGTTTAGGAATAGACAAAACGAACTTATGGTTTTTCAACTTACAACAACAACCCAATTTTCCTTTTTCCATGTGACATAATTATCATCAGTTGAAGTATTATCTTTTAAGATTTTGAGTAGGGATGGGGTCATGATTTCTTTATATTAACAAAAATTATTTAAGTAAATAATCATGAAGCACTTCCAAATACTTATCTTGAATAAAATAAAATAAAATAATTCAATCGTAAAATTCAACGGTGATCCAACACCCATAAATGTCACGCCTCTTTTGGGAGTTCACACCATTTACTAGTTGGACTAGGTCCCACCTAATTGTTAACCTAACAAACAGCGTTTCAATTTTAGCCTTGCAATTTTTTTAACAGGAACTCTTGGGAGGATATTAATAAAATTACATTGAGTGTGTTACCAAGTTATCGACCTTCAATTTAATCCCTCACGAGTATCCCTCCTTTGGGAGTAGATATCGTTTGGGCTAATTGTCTAGTCTATCCTTGTAAGGAAGTATCTTGCTAAATTCCATTCTTGAATACATCTTGAGAGGTTATGACACTAAACATAAAGCTCAACTAAACTTGGAGGCCGTAGGTGTTCCAAAACACCTTCTCCCACTCAATTGTTTAAGGCGTGTGATCGAATTCCAAAGAATGATTTACCAAGTTATCTAGATGCCAATTTAGATACCTAAACCATTCAATTCATATTCATACCAAAAGAGATACATGAGTGGCACTCTTATTCTATATGACATGTTATCAAAAAATTACAAACATTACAATATTTACAAAAAATAAATAACTACAATTTTGGCCCATCCTAGAAAAGCAAGTAAATTACATGTCTTGGAATACAAAAAACTCCTTTATTGGTGAACAAGTCTTCACGCAACCATCGTCGTTTGGACTCCCTCAGCTACCTCCCACAGGCGTGCAGACCCTTGGCCCCTACCCATAGGCGTGCGCATGCCACAACCCCATAAAGGGCTGCCATGCGCAGCCCATGGCTTCCATAGGGCTGCCATGCGCAGCCCATGCCACAACAAATGTGGCCGCATGCTCTTCGCATGCATGTTTGTTGCTACGGCTTGCCCAAACTTGTTCTAGTTGCTTCCAATTCTTCAAACCTTCGAGTCTTCGATACTTGAGTGTATTACAGAAAAATTATAAATAAAAAATTACTGCATTTTTTTTTATTATTATAAAAGTGCAGCTTTTTTTATTACAACAAAATAAAAATAATTAGAAACTACCAAGACGAAAATTATGGTGATGATAGACCACCCTTCTTGTCACAATTCCAAAATAAAAATACATTGAAAATCTAGGACCAAAATTGAGCAATAACAATCCACATATAAAACATATATGCACATATATATATATATATCCATACATTCCAATGTAAATATATATATATGCGAATACATAGAGTGTCATCCCTTTCTAAAATATGCATATATACAATAAAAAGAAAAAGGTTCATGAACACATACATCAATAAATCAAGGGTACAACCAGGCTCTGATACCAATTGTAGGGAAAATACACGCAGCGGTAGCGTGAAAAAAAATGAAATTAGGGTTTCGGTATAAATAAAAAAAAATCCTTTATAATAACAAGAACCTTAACCCTAGATTAATTGATGTATATAAAAAGTGTCGTACCTTTTTCTCGTGACGATTGAACTAGCACCGAATTGAATCCACAAGATCTTCCAATCCAATCAAGAACGTGAATCACCTAGGAGTGTCGGCTCCCTTTTTTTAAATTGTATACCTGAGGATGAAAACAAACAAAATCTTTCTCTTTGTTAGTCACAATAATCCTCCAAGAAGAAAAACAAAGAATGTTAGGTCACTTGTGAATTATCAATCAATTTGATTGAAACTTGCGTGAACCTTGATCCGTTGTTGTACACAAAACCTTTTAGTGTAAAGGCTACTAGTGCACTACCGAATACAAAACTTTCTTTCTTCATTTTCCTCTTTGACGAATTATCACACACCAATCTTTAGAGTTGGATGAATTTATCCAGAGCAAGAACCAAATTATCTATACTCAAAATTCAATGGTGGCCGAAAACTCTTTTAGGAAAAAAAATTAGGGCTTGGCCGAATTTTTCTTCTTTGAATTATCAAATGGCCAAATTTTTCCTCTCTCTAAATTTGCTTTGGCTTGCACGAAATTTGGAGCTTAAAATCATGCCTTGGACAAAATTTAGAGGTACTATATATAGGATCATAAATCCTCTCCTAAGAAGGATTTATTTGTTAATTAAGAATCATTTCGTCAGGTAGATTTACTTGGTGGTTAAGAATCCTTTTCAAAGAATAATTCTATCATTAGGTAGTTTCACTTGGTGACCAAGAATCCTTTTCCAAAAAGAATCCTTTCCTACACCAAGATCCCTAATGCAACTCAATAGTGTATTTGTAACCATATTAAAGACTTCCTAATTTGATTAGATAAATAATTCCTTTTATTTATCTACTTATCAAATATAATCTTTAATATTAATTATATTACCAACAATAGTATAATTTTAGGAGACCATCTCTTATTAGGAAAAAGATTTTGACTTTTAATTAAATAATTAATTAATTAATTTCCATTTAATTAAATAATATATTTAAGTTAAACTATATAGCTTTGCCGCCCAATAGGCATATATATTATTTTTCTTATTTTATTAAATCAATTGCACCTTAATAAAAAGTCCATATGTGAACTAGACCCATTCTTACAAAAATAAACAAGTCCACATGCCTTAATACAATCCTAGATGGACTACTAAATTGGTCCGGTAGAATATACCTAGTGATCCATGCAAGTTCGTGTGGATAGAGGATCATGACGGGCTATCTAAATTTAAGCTCCAATAGACACAACCGAATCACAATCAACAAATGATTCACTTAGGTTCGATCTATTTAATTTTAGTTCATTCCACTGAAGAACTAAAATTGAACTCTTAAATAAAGATAGAATAAGTTAATATTGCTCATTCACACCTTAGACAATCTTAATGGAGAAAGTGTATCCTCGTGAAGGATATCAGTAATCGCCAAGAGCTCATAGACCGCATATAGCTCTCCAAGTTACCATATTTACTCATATGACCACGTTTTGAACTTAGATATTTTGACTTGTCCAGAAGCCATGTTTCAATAGACACTATTGAAAACTTAACGTTAAGATTTAATATCCAATACCTCAAAACATCCATATGATGATATTCTACTCTCAATTAATAAATAGAGCCACTATTGGGGTTTATGTCCTAAAGATGTAATTTGTAAATGGATTTACGAAATAAATAAAAGGAAAAGTTCAATTCATTTTTGTTGTGTTGTTTATTTTATAACTTGTGCATATATTTAACATCTAAGAATGTCGGATGTAAATGAGTGTCATATATAGATGGATACAGTAAGAGACGTGCAATCTAAAGAGTCCCTAGATAGCAAATAAAGTTAGGTACTTTATTTTTCGTTAATCTATAGTTGCGGTTCATTCTGTAATGTACGGTGATTCTATCCTGAATCATTCATATGAGATATGAGAATGGAGGCACCTTGTATGACGTGATCGTATAGGACTGAGCCATGATCTATATGATTCTCTCACCAAGATCCGTTTACTGATGAGATTCATATATATCAACTAATGATGGCTATTTATGGGTGATCTTAATCCTGAGTGTCTTATCGACTCCTTTAGGTTAAATCGTAATCTTTGATATACAACGGGTGAGGTCGGATGCAGTTTCTCAATCAATATGCTCTGTATGTTGGGATTGCGGTTTGGCTTGTTGTTGGGAAGGTTTGTGCACAATAGTGGAATCCACTCCTTCTTGTGAGAAGTTGACGATAGTTCTCTTAAGGGTTGATTCGGGGCTTGAACAATATGAACGCTCTTCTAATTCCGTAAGGAAATAGGATTTATTGTCTATTAGAGAATCAACGGTACTTAAATGATATATGTAATTAGAGAGGTATAACGGACATTATGACCCAGCTCTAATTATGAACTATTGTGGTGGATCACACCATGTGTAATAGCTATATCGATAGACACCGAGTTGTATCGGTCTGTGTAAAAGCATCTACAATTGAGAGAGTGCAGCTTCGGGTTTTTAGTGGAATAACACCGAAGTAAATAATCAAGGAATATTAATTAAAAAGTTTAATTAATGATTCCGATGATTATTGGAGCTCAAAATATTATGGGTCCATTAGGTCCCCTTGCTAGCCCGATCAATTTAGGTAACTAGGGTCACAATAAATTAATTGGATTGTGCATTTAATTGTGTTACAAAAGTGACACGTATATATATATATACGGGGAATTAATTGAATAATGAGATTATTTAATTAATTAATATTAATAGTTGAATTAATTAAATAATTAGATTATTTAATTATATTGATAATTATTAATTAGTAATTAACTATTAATTGGAGGGTGTTATTTGATATATGGATTTAGGTAAAGATAAAATAATAGGATTATTTTATTTTACTAAATCATTTATCTAAGTATTTGAATTTAAGTTTAAATTTAAAATACTTATTATCACTTTTAATATATTAGATATATTTGAAAAGGATAATTAAAAGATATATATCAATTATAACACAAGAGATTGCATAGGATGCAAATTGGTGTGTACACATATATAAGTGTTTCTATAGGATACAAACAATGATATATATATATATAAGAAAAAAAAAGACGTTGACTTTTATCAAAAATTCAAACGCAACAAAAGTTATAAATATATATATTAAAGGCATGACCAGTTGCAAAACTGGTGATAGGCAAAAAAAAAATACAAAAAAAAAAAATCAAGTGTTTGCCCTGTTCTAGAAAAAGAGTGCGTGATTCGTGAGATATAAATATATATTAGATATATATTATGATTTTAAGGATTGAACCACATCTGTAAATATATGTTTTGCATGAGATACAATTTATGTGTACTTGAAATCAATACATCAAATTGAGAAGAAAGAGTTTCTTCAAGTATTTCTCTACATCTTCCATTCAAATTCCTGAGACAGTGACGCGCTCACATACAGTTACCGATCCTGGGAGATAGCGAGGATGATCGCGTGGTTCAGATAGGAGCACATCGTAAAGTGAAGAAGCTTCCAAATATTGGCAAGATTGGTTCAGACAGGAGCATATCGAAAAGTGAAGGAGCCTCCAAACGTTGGTAATTTTTTTTTCTTCTAATTATATCGATTGCAATTTTCTGTGTTTACATATTGTATGTATTAGTTCCGAAAATAATTATGATCCCTAGATCACTGGTCCTAGATACAGATTATGATATGTATAAAACTTTTTAAAACCTAGTTCCACTGCATAACCGGTGAACGGGGTTACAACAATTGGTATCAGAGCCTGGTTTATTTTTTGGAACAGGAAATTGTTTTCGATGCTCCTCCATGTATGAATGTATAGGGACCATCTTTATGATTGTATGAATGTTTATAATTAAATTGTTTAATTTAAACATGGTTAATCGTAAATTGATATGGTACTGTGGATTTAGGGTTTATGGATTGTATTATTATTATTATTATTTTGTTTATTTTTTTTTACTGTTATTGTATTGTAAAAAAAAAAAAAATATGTAACCTATATTGAAGACCTGGAAAAATCATGAAGAACGATTCATGAGATGAATCGGAGTGACCTGAAGAGACTAGAAGATATATAAAGTTACTAGAAAATCCAAGGAATGCCTTCGGGAATTTTTTGTAATTTTAGATTCAAATGTTTTTAGGTTAAATTATCCACAGTACTCGGTCAATTCATGTATGCTTTATATTATGTGATAATAAAAGCATTGTCATGCATACGTATGTCATTTAGATTAGAAGTGCCTACACAAAAATATTTAATATGTCATACATGCATCATAGCCTGATAATTTATGTATTTTTTTAATGTGATTAAAACAGGTAAATACATAATTGACTATGAAAATGAGATCAGATTTTAATAGTTAAAAACTTGGTAATTCTCATTAATTATTAATCTAGTTATTAAAGAGTTTAATAAGTTAGATTAATAGGGTCATTTATAATAATTAGGATTAATTTGATTAATTGTCTAATTAGAAATGAACCGAAAATTGTGTTAGAGTTTTGATAGTTAAAACTTGGTAAACACTTTCATAATAATCTGAGCTTAGTAAATAGTTTACTGAATCTTCGATTGTTCACTAATAGATTAGATTTTTTAATTGTTAAAAATCATTAATAATTTATTAGTTAATTAGAATTTGTTTCTAATTGGTTAATGCGCTAGATAATTTGATTAAAGTTAGTCGTTTAATCCTGTAGAGTCTAGGTGCATTAACAGTTAATAGAAAACCCTAATTTTAAAATAGCGAGTGGGAGAGGGATATATGACATATATATCTCGCAGTCTCCATCATTAGTTCAACACCGTGAGATCCGAGTGGGGCCTCGTGACGACTTTGCTTTCGTCCTCCCTAAGGAGGGTTTCCAAAAAGGTCAATACCAAGGTTGACTTCCTAACGGATAGGATTTCTAAGGGTATTTCGGGATTGAGCAGCAATTCTCAAGTTAAGCTCGTGAGATCTGAAATGGTGGGTTACACTCACGAAGGTTTTGATTAAGTTTGTTAATTAAAAACCTGACTGAATGAACGACGGTTGAATGATATGGAATAAGAGTTATTCTAGAATATCATTTGATTGAAAATGTCCAACATGCAAATACTTGACCGACCCTAAGGTCGCACTTCTTTGTGGTATGTTGGATTGCCTTGGTATTGTAACTAGTTTTAGGGTAGTTCTAGTTCGTTAAACATGTGCATGCATCATGTTTAAATTTATACCAAAGCACTCCGCACTTGTTTTAAATAAATGACTGAATGAATGTTTTATTTATTTTCAACAATAATGTCTTTTGCATTACTTCAAATTCTCGTAAATGACAAATTAACTGGTGATAACTACACTAAGTGGAAACTTAACATTAAGGCAATTTTAGTCACCAAAGGCCTCAAGTTTGTGACTATGGAGGAATGTCCTCCAGTGTTTGCTGTCAATGCCATACGAACTGTTCGTGAGGCATACCAACGATGTGTCTCATCTAATGAGAAGGCCCGAACATATATGTTGGCTTCAATGACAAACGTGCTTGTCACAAAGAATGAGGCAATGACTTCAGCATTCGAAATCATGGAGTCATTGCAAGCTATGTTCGGGTAGCCCTCTAGCAAAAGAGACACGAAGTTATCCGTTCCACTATGCTCGCTCGCATGAAGGTAGGTATGTTAGTTCGGGAACATGTGCTGAGCATGATGTCCTACTTCAACAAGGTAGAAGTCAATGCGGGGCCATTGACGAACCCAGTCAAGTGAGCATCATACTGACGACTTTTTTGAAGAGTTTCGATCAGTTTAAAAGTAACTATGAGATGAACAAGTTAAGTTTAAATCTCACACAGTTGCTCCATGAGCTCATTACCTTTAAGTCCTTAACTAAGGACTGTAAGGGTAAAAACCGGTGAGGTAAATGTTGCTGAACCATCTTCCTTTACTAATAAGAAAAGGAAGAGGTCTACTGGGAAAGCAAAGGGTAAGACCAAACCCAAGAAAGCCCAAAACAAGAAGAAGTCCAAGAAAAGTAAATATGATTTACTTGTTTTTGAGCTGTGTTTAGTGGAAGATGATTCTTCACGCTGGATAGTTGATTCAGGGGTCACTAACCATGTTTGTTCTTCTTTACAATGGACTTATTCTTGGACACAGCTAGAGAAGCAAGCCTTCTTAATGCATGTAGGGTCAGGTGATGTCGTGTCGGCATGTAGGGTTAGGAGATGTCGTGTCGGCACGAACAGCGGACATAATTAGATTACGTTTTTGTAATAACTATATATTGTTAGACAATATATTTTATATTCCTGGATTTACACGGAATTTGATTTCCGCTTCCAAGTTGTTAGAACAAAAATATTCTGTTTCTTTTAATAATAAGTCTGTTATTATTGGAAAGAATGGTCTGAATATTTGTTCAGGAATTAATGAAAACAATTTGTATGAGTTAAGGCCGTTAATACATACTATACTACTCAACACCAAAATGTTTAAGGTTAAAAAACCAAAAACAAAACGACATAAGATTTCCCTAAATAATGACACGTATCTCTGGCATCTAAGGCTTGGTAATATCAACCTTGACCAGATAAACAAACTAGTAAAAAGCAAACTTTTAAGTGAGTTAAAGGTTGGCACCTTACCTGTATGCGAATCTTGTCTGGAAGGTAAGATGACTAAGAGACCTTTACTAGAAAAGAGCTTAGAGCTAAAGAACCGCTAGAGCTTATACATATAGACGTTTGCGGGCCGATGAATGTTAAAGCTAAGGGTGGTTATGAGTATTATGTCACCTTTATAGATGACTACTCAAGATACGGATACGTTTACCTAATGCAACTGAAGTCGAAAACATTTGAAATGTTCAAAGAATTCCGAGCTGAAGTTGAGAATCAATTAGGTAGAACTATCAAGTAACTATGATCGGATCGTGGAGGTGAGTACCTTGACCAAGAGTTTGAAGAATTCATGGTCGAGCATGGGATAGTTTCCCAACTCACAGCACCTTGTACACCTTAGCAAAATGGTGTAGCGGAGAGGAGAAATAGAACCCTAATGGAAATGGTGAGATCTATAATTAGTTTCTCATCATTACCAAATTCCTTCAGGGGATATGCGTTACAAATAGTGACATACATTTTAAATGTGGTGTCATCCAAATCTTTTCTTAAGACTCCCCTAGAGTTGTGAAATGGTCGTAAAGCTAGTTTGTGACATTTCCGCATATGGGGGTGTCCAGCACACTTACTGAAGAACAGAACTGGAAAGCTAGACTCCAAGTTTGTTGTCTGCCTGTTTGTAGGATACCCTAAGGAGACCAGAGGTGAACACTTCTATAGTCCTGAAGACAACAAAGTATTTGTATAGACAAATGCAATGTTTCTTGAGGAAAATTACATTAGTGACCATAAACCTCATTCCAAGATTGTATTAAATGAGTTGAAGTCTGGTGAGACTAGTGCTTCATCAACAAGTGTTGTTGATCCATAAACATCTGAGAGTCAGGCTGTTCCTGATCAAGATACACTACCATCTAGACGTAGTGAGAGGGTTGTGAGATAACCTAAGCGCTATTTAGGTATAGGTGAGGGACAAGGTGTTGTCTCTGCTGATAGTGTGGATGATCCATTGACATTTAAGAATGCAATGGAAGACCCTGATAAAGAGGAATGGCTTAAACCAATGAATCTCGAGATGGAGTCCATGTACTCTAACTCAGTCCAGGATCTTGTAGACTTACCGGATGGGGGTAAAACCCATAGGGTGTAAGTGGATCTACAAGGAAAAGATATGAGTAGATGGAAAGATAGAGACCTTCAAGGTAAGACTAGTGGCCAAGGGTTATACCCAGAAAGAGGGGGTCGATTATGAAGATACCTTCTCGCTAGTAGCCATGTTTAAGTCTATTAGGATTCTCTTATCCATTGATGCCTATTTTGATTACAAAATTTGGCAAACGGACGTCAAGACTGCATTCTTGAATGACAATCTTGATGAGAGCATCTATATGATGCAACCAGAGGGATTCGTGTCTCCAGATCAAGAGCAAAAGGTTTGCAAGCTGCAAAGGTCCATCTATGGACTTAAGCAAGCATCTAGATCTTGGAACATTAGGTTTGATGATGTTATCAAAACCTATGGCGTCAAGCAGACGTCGATGAGCCTTGTGTCTACAAGCGTATCACTGATAAGAAAGTAGTTTTCTTGGTTCTATACGTAGATGATATTCTACTCATTGTGAATGATATGGGACTGTTGTCTGTTGTAAAGGGCTGACTAGCTAGCCAATTCCAAATGAAAGATTTGGGAGGGGCGAGTTATATTCTAGGGATCCAACTTATAAGGAATTGTAAGAACAAACTTATAGCACTTTCTCAGGCATCATATATCGATAAGATTCTTGTACGATTTTCGATGCAAAACTCCAAGAAAGGTAATTTACCTTCTAGGCATGGAGTTCACTTGTCTAGGGAACAATGTCCTAAGATACCTCAAGAAGTTGAGGATATGAGACATGTACCCTATTCATCGGCAGTAGATAGTCTCATGTATGCTATGTTATGCACGAGACCGGACATCTGCTACACAGTGGGAGTAGTCAGCAGATACCAGTCCAACCCATGATTGGATCATTGAGTTGTTGTCAAGAAAATTCTCAAGTATCTTCGGAGAACGAGAGACTATATGTTAGTGTATTTCGAGCAGGATTTGATCCCGTTATGATACACGGATTTTGATTTTTAGTCAGACAGGGTTTCTAGGAAATCCACGTCTAGATCAGTATTCACCCTAGGTGGTGGAGACATTGTGTGGAGAAGTATCAAGCAATCTTGCATTGATGACTCCACCATGGAAGCCGAATATATAGCGGCCTGTGAAGCTGCTAAAGAGGCTGTTTGGCTCTGTAAGTTCTTGAGTGATCTGGAAGTTGTTCCAAATTGGATATGCCCATCACACTTTATTATGATAACGGTGGTACTGTGGCTAATTCCAAAGAACCAAAAAGCCACAAAATAGGGAAGCATATAGAGAAAGTATCATCTCACTAGAGAGATAATGTAGAAAGGAGATGTGATAGTCACAAAGATAGTCTCACAAGACAATCATGCTGATCCATTTACAAAGACCTTACCGGTTAAAGTGTTTTCGGGTCACCTAGATGGTCTAGGGTTACGAGACATGCCTCACATGCTTTAGTGCAAGTGGGAGATTGATGGGGTTTATGCCTTAAAGATGTAATTTGTAAATGGATTTACGAAATAAATATAAGGAAAAGTTCAATTCATTCTTGTTGTGTTGTTTATTTTATAACTTGTGCATATATTAAACATCAAAGATTGCCGAATGTAATCTCAAACTGTGTATATGAGTGTCATATACAGATGGATACAGTAAGAGACGTGCAATCAAAAGAGTTCATAGATAGCAACTAAAGTTAGGTACTTTATTTATGGTTAATCTATAGATGCGGCCCATTCTGTAATGTATGGTGATTATATCCTGAATCATTCGTAAGAGATATGAGAATGAAGGCACCTTGTATGATGTGATCATGTAGAACTGGGCCATGATCTATATGAATCTCTCACCAAGATTCGTTTACCGATGAGATTCATATATATCAACTAATGATGGCTATATATGGGTGATTTTAATTCTGAGTGTCTTATCGACTCCTTCAGGTTAAATGGTGGTCTTTGATATACCATGGGTGAGGTTGGATGCAGTTCCCGATCAATATGCTCCATATGCTGGGATTGCGGTTTGACTTGGGAAGGTTTGTACAAAATAGTGGAATCCACTCCTTCTTATGAGAAATAGACGATAGTTCTTTTAAGGGTTGATTTGGGGCTTGGACAATATAAGCGCTCTCCTAATTTTGTAAGGAAATAGGATTTATTGTCCTTTAGAGAATCAATGATACTTAAATGATATATGTAGTTAGAGAGGTATAACGGACATTATGACCCAGCTCTAATTATGAACTATTGTGGAGGATCACACCATGTGTAATAGCCATATCGATGGACACCGAGTTGTATCGGTCTGTGTAAAAGAGTCTACATTGTAGAGAGTGCAGCTTCGGGTTTTTAGTGGAATAACACCGGAGTTAATAATCATGGAATATTAATTAAAGAGTTTAATTAATGATTCCGATGATTATTGGAGCTCAAAATAATGTGGGTCCATTAGGTCCCCTTACTAGCTCGATCGATTTAGGTAACAAGGGTCACGGCAAATTAATTAGATTGTCCAATTAATATTGTTACAAAAATGACTCGTATATGTACGGGAATTAATTGAATAATGAGATTATTTAATTAATGAATGTTAATAGTTAAATTAATTAATTAATTAGATTATTTAATTATATTGAAAATTATGAATTATTAATTAACTATTAAATGGTGGGTGTTAGTTGATATATGGATTTAGTTAAAGATAAAATAATATTATTATTTTATTTTACTAAATCATTTATCTAAGTATTTGAATTTAACTTTAAATTTAAAATACTTATTATCACTTTTAATATATTAGATATATTTGAAAAGGATAATTAAAAGATATATATTAATTATAACACAAGAGATTGCATAGGGTGCAAATTGGTGTGTGCACATGTATAAATGTTTGTATAGGATACAAACAAGGATATATATATATATATATATATATAAAAGAAAAAAAAAAGATGTTGACTTTTATCAAAAAATCAAACGCAGCAAAAGTTATAAATATATATATATTAAACGCACGACCAGTTGCACAACTGGTGATAGGCAAAAAAAAATTAAAAAATTAAAAATTCAAGTGCTTGCCCTGTTCTAGAAAAAGTGTGCGTGAGTTTAAGGATTGAACAACATCTGTAAATATATGTTTTGCATGAGATGCAATTTATGTGTGCATAAAATCAATACACTAAATTGAGAAGAAAGAGTGTCTTAAGTATTTCTCTACATCCTCCATTGAAATTCCTGAGACCGTGACGCACCCACATGCAGTTACCAATCCTAGGAGATAGCGAGGAAGATCGAGTGGTTCAGACAGGAACACATCGTAAAGTGAAGGATCTTCCAAATGTTGCTAAGATTGGTTCAGATAGGAGCATGGACATAAAGTGAAGAAGCCTCCAAACGTTGGTAATTTTTTCTTCTTCTGTTTATATTGATTTTAATTTCCTGTGTTTGCATATTGTATGTATTAGTTCCGAAAATAATTATGATCCTATGTTCACTGGTCCCAGATACAGATTATGATATGTATAAAAGAAATTAAAACCTAGTTCCGCTGCATAACCGGTGAACGGGGTTCCAACAATTGAAGATCCTTCATTTTACGATGCTATAATTGAACACAATGTCCATATCTATAATTGAAGTCCTCTATCGATTAACAAATGAATATCACCAAACTATCGAGAATAGACTATGCTATATAATCGTACTTAATGATAGCTCAAATGATAACACTTACAACCATAAGTCCATAATTTATCTCAGGATTGAGATAGATGTAGGGAAAAAACGGTTTAGAAACGCAACGGAAGCATGATAAAAATGAAATTAGGGTTTGCGTATAAATAAAAATTTTCCCTTTTATGCAACGAGAACCTTGACCCTAGATTAACTGATGTATATAAAAGTATCGTACCTTTTTCGCGTGATGATTGAACAAGCGCCGAATTGATTCCGCAAGATCTTCCAATCCAATCACGAACGTGAATCACCTAGGAGTGTGGGCTCCATTTCTTTAAATTGTATTCCTAATGATGGAGACAAAGAAAATATCTTTTCTTTGTTAGTTACAAATATCCTCTAAGAGAAAAATTCAAGAACGTCCGGTCACTTGTGGATTATCAATCAATTTGATTGTAAGTAGTGTGAACTTTGATTCAATGTTGTACACTCTTTTGATGTAAAAGATATCAGTATACTATCGAATACAAAAATGTTCCCCTTTTTTCTCTACTTGGTAGAATTCACACACTATTGCTTAGAGATGATTGAATTTTGTCTAGAGTAAAATCAGATTTTTCTTACTCAAAATTCCTATGATGGCCTAAACTTTCTCTTAGAAAAATAAGCTTGGCCGAAATTCCTCTCTAATGACTTAGTCATGACCGAAATTCTTCACACATATATATAGGTTCATAAATCCTTTCCTAAGAAGGATTCACTTGGTTGGCAAGAATCCTTTCCTTATATGGATTTATTACGTAGTGAAGAGTCCTTAACTAAAAGGAAATCAAACGAGTCCTATAACCATATGTTGTTGGCTGAATTTTTGGTTTTTGATATAGATTAAGAGAGTTCAATCTTTCCTATGAAGGATTACTTGATGGACAAGAATCCTATACTTAGGTAGATTAACTTGGTGGTTATGAATCCTTTTCAAATAAGAATTCTACCACTAAGTAGTTTTACTTGGTGATCAAGAAGCCTTTTCCAAAAAGAATTCTTTCCTACACCAAGACTCCTAATCCAACTGAATAGTATATTTGTAACCATATTAAAGACTTCCTAATTTGATTAGATAAATAACTTATTTTATTTATCTACTTATCAAATATAGTCTTTAACATTAACTATACTACCAACGATAGTATAGTTTTAGGAGACTATCTCCTAATAGGAAAAGATTTTGACTTTTTATTAAATAATTAATTAATCAACAAATTAATTAATTTCCATTTAATTAAATAATAATAAAATAAAAATAATATATATAAGCTATTCACCATAGCCTTTGCCGCCCATACCTAGTATAAAGGCCATATATTATTTTTCTTATTTTATTAAATCCATTGGACCTCAATAAAAAGTTCACATGTGAACTAGACATATTCTTACAAAAAGAAACAAGTTCACATGTCTTATTACAATTATAGATAGACCACTATTGGTCTGGTAGAATATATTAAGTGATCCATGTAAGTTCGTGTGGATTGAGGATCTTGACGGGCTATTTAAATTTAAGATCCAATAGACACAACCCAATCACAATCAACAAATGATTCACTTAGGTCCAATCTATTTAATTTTAGTTCATTCCACTAAAGAACTAAAATTGAACACTTAAATAAAGATAGAATAAGTTGATGTTACTCATTCTTACCCTAGACAACCTTATTGGAGAAGGTTTATCCTCGTAAAGAATACCAGTAATTGCTAAGAGCTCATAGACTGCTTATAGCTCTCCAAGTTACCATATTTACTCATATGACCACATTTTGAACTTGGATATTTTGACTTGTCCAGAAGCCATGTTTCAATAGACACTATAAAAAACTTAACGTAAAGATTTAATATCCAATTCCTCAAAACATCCATATGATGGTATTCTACTCTCATTCAATAAATAGAGCCACAATGTCCATATCTATAAATTAAGTCCTCTATCGATTAACAAAAGAATACCACAAAACTATCGAGGATAGACTATGCTATATAATGGTACTCATTTATAGCTCAAATGATAACACTTGCAACCATAAGTCCATCATTTATATCAGGATTGAGATAGACTCTCCGATTGACTTCAAATGAAAACCTTTCAAATGAAAACCTTTATCCATTGACGGTTCTAGATAAAGTATTTCATTTTGATCCTATTCAATGCACTCAGTGCACTAGATTCTTTTGCCTAAAGACACCACACTTTGATGATTTTAGACTCATCATAACACATTTGATCCCACTCAAATGCTAGCAAGAGAATCTACAACTTTGACAAGATAAAGGTGCCCAACCTTCTATCTTAAGTTGTGAATATTTATTCAAGACTAACTTAAGAATTGTGTCTACCTCATAAATATCTAGATGTATGAACAACTCTTCTTTTCTAATAATCTTTTGACCTTATGATTATTTACTTTTGACAATTATAATAATTAAACTATAAATGCTATAAGATTTGTTACACTAGAAATCACTTTATTCATATGAAAAGATTGTTAATTACAATATTACACTCTTGCTATCGAGCATAATCCTAATAATCTCCCACCTGCTCTATAGCAAATGTGTCATATCTCTCATCCCCAAATTCTCTAGATGCCCATCAAAACTCTTTTGAGGAAGAGCCTTTGTAAATGGATCCGCTAGATTTTCTGCTGACGCGTACTTGGTAATCGTCACGTTACCCCTATGCACAAATTCCCTTAAAAGGTGATACTTTCTTTCAATGTGTTTCCCTCTCTTATGACTTCTTGGTTCTCTCGAATTAGCTGCTAGGATTATGCTCGATAGCAAGAGTGTAATATTGTAATTAATAGTCTTTTCATAAGAATAAAGTGATTTCTAGTTTAACAAATCTTATAGCATTTATAGTTTAATTATTATAATTGTCAAAAGTAAATAATTATAAGGTCAAAAGACTATGAGAAAAGAAGAATTGTTCATACATCTAGATATGTATAAGGTAGACACAATTCTTTAGTTAGTCTTGAATAATATTCAAAACTTAAGATAGAAGGTTATGCGCCTTTATCTTGTCAAAGTTGTAGAATCTTTTGCTAGCAATTGAGTGGGATAAAATGTGTTATGATGAGTCTAAAATCATCAAAGTGTGGTGTCTTTAGGCAAAAGAATCTAGTGCACTGGGTGCATTGAATAGGATCAAAATGAAATACTTTATCTAGAACCGTCAATGGATAAAAGTTTTCATTTGAAGACAATCGGAGAGTCAATCTTAATCCTGAGATAAATGATGGACTTATAGTTGCAAATGTTATCATTTGAGCTATCAATTAGTACGATTATATAGCATAGTCTATCCTCGATAGTTTTATGGTATTCATTTGTTAATCGATAGAGGACTTAATTTATAGATATGGACATCGTGGCTCCATTTATTGAATGAGAGTAGAATACCATCATATGGATGTTTTGAGGTATTGGATATTAAATCTTAACGTTAAGTTTTCAATAGTGTCTATTGAAACATGGCTTCTGGACAAGTCAAAATATCCAAGTTTAAAATATGGTCATATGAGTAAATATGGTAACTTGGAGAGCTATAGGCGGTCTATGAGCTCTTGGCGATTACTGGTATTCTTCACGAGGATACACTTTCTCCAATAAGGTTGTCTAGGGTACAAATGAGTAACATCAACTTATTCTATCTTTTTTTAAGAGTTCAATTTTAGTTCTTTAGTGGAATGAACTAAAATTAAATAGATTGGTCGGACCTAAGTGAATCATTTGTTGATTGTGATTGGGTTGTGTCTATTGGAGCTTAAATTTAGATAGCCCTCCAAGATCCCCAATCCACACGAACTTGCATGGATCACTTAATATATTCTACCGGACCAATAAAGGTCCATCTAGAATTGTAATAAGGCATGTGAACTTGTTTCTTTTTGTAAGAATAGGTCTAGTTCACATGTTGATTTTTTATTATGGTTCAATGGATTTAATAAAATGAGAAAAATAATATATGGCCTTTATACTAGGTATGGGCGGCAAAGACTATGGTGAATAGCTTTAATATATTATTTTTATTTTATTATTATTTAATTAAATGGAAATTAATTAATTTGTTGGTTGATTAATTAATTATTTAATTAAAAGTTAAAATCTTTTCCTATTAGGAGATGATCTCCTAAAACTATACTGTTGTTGGTAGTATAGTTAATGTTAAAGACTATTTTTGATAAATAGATAAATAAAAGGAGTTATTTATCTGATCAAATTAGGAATTCTTTAATATGGTTACAAACACACTATTGAGTAGGATTAAGAGTCTTGGTGTAGGAAAGAATTCTTTTTGGAAAAGAATTCTTGGTCACCAAGTAAAACTACTTAGTGGTAGAATTCTTATTTGAAAAGGATTCATAACCACCAAGTTAATCTACCTAAGGATAGGATTCTTGTCCATCAAGTAATCTTTCTTAGGAAATATTAAACACTCCTAATCTACTTCAAACAAGGGAAATTCGGCCAACACAATATATAGTTAAAGGAGTAGTTACTTTTCTTCTAAGATAAGGATTCTAACTACCAAATAAATCCACCTAAGAAAAGGATTCTTGCCAACCAAGTGAATCCTTCTTAGGAAAGGATTTATGAACCTATATATATATATGGATGATGAATTCGGCCAGCCCTAAGGCATTAGAGAGGAATTTCGGCCAAGCCATATTTTTCTTAGTGAAGAATTCGTCTATCATAGAATTTTGAGGGAGAAAAATCTGATTTTACTCTAGACAAAATTCAATCTTCTCTAGGCAATAGTGTGTGAATTCGGCCATGTAGAGAAAAAGGGGAACGTTTTTGTATTCGATAGTATACTTATATCCTTTACATCAAAAGGGTTTTGTGTACAACATCGAACCAAGGTTCACGCGAGTTACAATCAAATTGATTGATAATTCACAAGTGACCGGACGTTCTTGAATTTTTTCTCTTGGAGGATATTTGTAACTAACAAAGAAAAAATATTTGCTTTGTCTCCATCCTCAGGAATACAATTTAAAGAAAGGGAGCCCACACTCCTAGGTGATTCACGTTCGTGATTGGATTGGAAGATCTTGCAAAATTGATTCACCGCTTGTTCAATCGTCATGCGAAAAAGGTACGATACTTTTATATACATCAATTAATCTAGGGTTAAGGTCTCGTTGAATAAAAGGGAAATTTTTTATTTATACGCAAGCCCTAATTTCATTTTTTAACACGCTTTTGTTGCGTTTCTCAACCGTTTTTCCTTACATTAGCCACTGCCTCACTATTGTCACAGTAGATAGTGATCTGGTTATTTGTATCAGTAACCACTTCCAATTCAATCAAGAATTGGTGGAGCCAGACAGCCTCGCATGTAGCAACATACTCGGCTTCCATGGTGGAATCAGCAATACAAGATTGCTTGATACTCCTCCATATGACTGCCCCTCCTCCAATGGTAAACACGGATCCTGATGTCGATCTCCTGGAGTAAGAATCTGACTAAAAATCAGAATCTGTATACCCCAAGTGAATTAAATCCCCTCCAGAGTATACAAGCATATAATCTCTCGTTCTCCTAAGATACTTGAAAATATGCTTGACTGCCGTCCAGTGATCAGGACCAGGCTTCGATTGAAACCAGTTAACTATGCCTACAGTAAAATAAATACTGGTCTAGTGCAGAGCATTGCATACAGGAGACTTCCAACTGTCGATGCATATGGAACCCTACTCATGAATTGCTCGTCATGCTCATTCTTAGGAACTTGTTACTTAGAAAGTTTGATTCCATGCCTGAAAGGTAACATACCTTTCTTGGAATCTTGCATGGAAAACCTAGACAAGATTTTATCTATGTATGAAGCTTGGGATAATGCAATCGTTCTATTCTTTCTATCTCTTATGACTTAGATACCAAGAATATAACTTGCTTCTCCCAAGTCCTTCATATCAAATTGTTTTGCTAACCATTCTTTTATTGATGTCAATACATCTACATCGTTTCCGATGAGTAGTATATCATCAATGTAAAGAACTAGGAAAACCAACTTGTTACCTTTAATCCTTTTGTATACACAAAGTTCATCAAGGTTTTGAATAAACCCAAAACCTTTAACGGCTTGATCAAACCTTATGTTCCAGGATCTGGATGCTTGCTTCAATCCATATACGGATCTTTGCAACTTGCATACCCTTTCCTCTTGGCCTTTTTCAATGAATCCTTCTGGTTGCATCATATAGATGCTTTCGTCAAGACTTCCATTAAAGAAAGATGTCTTGACGTCCATTTGCGGCATCTCTAGGTCTAGAGATGCCGCAATGGATAAGAGTATCCTAATGGATTTAAGCATGGCCACAAGAGAGAAGGTTTTTTTATAATCGATACCTTCTTTCTGTGTATAACCTTTATCTACCAATCTAGCCTTAAAGGTTTCCACCTTTCCATCCATTCCTCTTTTCCTCTTGTATATCCACTTGCACCCGATGGGTTTTATCTCTTTAAACAAGTCTATAAGAGACCAGTCTTTATTTTTTAACATAGATTTAATTTCGGATTGCATTGCCTTTTTCCAATGGTGACATTCAACATCTTCCATTGCTTCCTTGTACGTATAGGGATCAGCTTCGTCCAGAAGATTCTCTACAGATTCTCCTAGACCGATGTATCTCTCGGGTTGTCTAACAACCCTCCCACTACGATGAGGTATGGTAGATTGTTGATCTTGTGTTGGTACGAAACTTACAATTGGGCTTGGTTGCGAAACCTTTTGTGGAATTGTATCTCCTAAAAGCTCATTTAGGACAATTCTATTTTTAGGCACAAAATTATTTATATAGTCCTCTTCTAGAAATTTGGCATTTGTCGAAACAGATACTTTAAGAACTGAAGGACTATAAAAATAATATCCTTTTGCTCCTTTTGGATACCCTTCAAATATGCATGTTTCTGAACAGGACTCCATCTTATCTGTCTATCCTTTTAACACGTGCGTAGGACATCCAAATATCCTTAAGTTTTGTAAACTAGGCTTTCGCCAAACCACAACTCATGCGGTGTTTTAGGGACCGACTTAGATGGTACATCGTTTAGAATATACATTGCAGTTTGTAAAGCATATCCCCAAAAAAACTAGGGAGCGTTGAATAACTCAATATAGACCTAACCATATCCAAAAGAGTTCTATTTCTTCTTTCTGCCACCCCATTTTGTGCTTGGTGCAGAAAACTAATAAATTATTCCATTGTCAAAAAGATATTACTGAAAATCACCAGATAGATATTCTCCACCACGATCGGACCTCAAGATTTTTATGCGTTTCTCAAGCTGATTTTCTACTTTAGCTTTAAATGCTTTGAACATATCAAAAGCATCCGACTTATGTCTCATGAGATACACATAGCCAAATCTTGAGTGGTCATCCGTGAAAGTGATGAAGTACTCATATCCACCTCTAGCTTGAATGCTCATAGGTCCACATACATCAGTGTGTATCAATCCTAAACATTCGATGGCTCTTGTGCTTTTGGTCGTAAACGAACTTTTGGTCATTTTACCTTCCAAACAAGATTCACAAGTTGGTAGATCATCAACCTTTAAGTCACTTAGAGGTTCGTCACATACCAATCTTTTAATCCTATTAAGGTTTATATGACCTAGACACAAATACCATAGGTAGGTTTCATTTTTTGATAATTTTACTCTTTTATGATTAGGTTCCGTTGATTCCGTGTCTAACAAGTGAGAGATATTTCCATGCAAATAGAATAAACCGTTTTCCAATGTACCTTTGCCAATAATTTTGTCATTCTTACTAATAATAAAAGTTTTATTAAAAGTAACCGAATAACCAGATTTATTTAAATAAGAACCCGAAATTTAATTCCTCTTGAATTGAGGTACATAGTAAACGTCTATAAAATCTAAATGCCTATAAGAATCTAAACTAATTCTAATATCTCCCACAACACTAGCAGACACCAACGCTCAATTGCCTAATCGCAAGTTGAATTCGTTCTTATTAAGCCTTCTCCTTTCCTTGAACACTGTAAGGAAAAACAAACATGATTAGTGGCTCTGGAGTCTATGATCCATGAATCCATAGAATCCGCCAAAAAACATGTTTCAAGATAATTAATATTTCCTTCTTCTTTTCCTTAAGACTTTGGCCAATTTCTTTTCCAGTGCATTTTCACCATAAAGGAAACACTTTCCTTTGATCTTGGTTACTTTCTTTGTCTCCTTTTTTGTAGGTCCTAGTTGCTTTGTATCTCTTAAAAGCTCATTTAGGACAATTCTACTTTTAGGCACAAAATTATTTATATAGTCCTCTTCTAGAAATTTGGCATTTGTCGAAACAAATACTTTAAGATCTGAAGGACTATAAAAATATTATCCTTTTGTTCCTTTTGGATACCCTACAAATATGCATGTTTCTGAACGGGACTCCATCTTATCTGTCTTTCTTTTTAACATGTGCGCAAGACATCCAAATATCCTTAAGTGTTGTAACTAGGCTTTTGCCTAGTCCACAACTCATGCGATGTTTTAGGAACCGAGTTAGATGGTACATCGTTTAGAATATACATAGCAGATTGTAAAGCATATCCCCAAAAAGAACTTGGGAGCGTTGAATAACTCAACATAGACCTAACTATATACAAAAGAGTTCTATTTCTCCTTTCTGCCACCCATTTTGTTGAGGTGTGCCTGGTGCAGAAAACTTAGAAATTATTCCATTATCAATATGATATTGCTGAAACTCACCAAATAGATATTCTTCACCAAGATCGGACCTTAAGATTTTTATGCGTTTCTCAAGATGATTTTCTACTTCAGCTTTAAATGCTTTGAACATATCAAAAGCATCCGACTTATGTCTCATGAGATACACATAGCCAAATCTTGAGTGATCATCCTTGAAAGTGTTGAAGTACTCATATCCACCTCTAGCTTGAATGCTCATACGTCCACACACATCAGTGTGTATCAATCCTAAACATTCAATGGATCTTGCGCCTTTGGTCCTAAACGGCCTTTTGGTCATTTTACCTTCCAAACAAGATTCACAAGTTGGTATATCATCAACCTTTAATTCACTTAGAGGTCCGTCACATACCAATCTTTTAATCCTATTAAGGTTAATATGACCTAGCCGCAAATGCCATAGGTAGGTTTCATCTTTTGATAATTTTACTCTTTTATGATTGGGTTCCGTTGATTCCGTGTCTAACAAGTGAGAGATATTTCCATGCAAATAGAATAAACCGTTTTCCAATGTACCTTTGCAAATAATTTTGTCATTCTTACCAATATTAAAGGTTTTATTAAAAGTAACTGAATAACCAAATTTATTTAAAATAGAAACCGAAATTAAATTTCTCTTGAATTGATGTACATAGTAAACGTCTATTAAATCTAAATGCCTATATGAATCTAAACTAATTCTAATATCTCCCACTGAACTAGCTGACACCAACGCTCCAATGCCTAAACGCAAGTTGAATTCGTTCTTATTAAGCCTTCTCCTTTTCTTGAACCCCTGTAAGGAAAAACAAACATGATTAGTGGCTCCGGAGTCTATGATCCAAGAATCCATAGAATCCGCCAAAAAACATGTCTTTTTCCTTGAGACTTTGGGCAATTTCTTTTCCAATGTCCCTTTTCACCATAAAGGAAACAATTTCCTTTGATCTTGGTTTCTTTTTTTGTCTCCTTCTTTGTAGGTCCTAGTTGATTTTTCTTCTGTTGTTCTTGACCTTTTTACGAGTCTTAATAGTAGCAAATTTACCTACTGTATGAATCTCTTTACCCTTGCCTTTCACAATGATCTTTTATGCGCTTTGAACATCTTGCATCAGGCCTTCCAAGGTGTATTCCTTATTATTCAAGGTGTAGTCCAACTTGAATTGATCAAAGGAATCCAATAGTGAGTGTACAATCATGTCAATTTTGGTCTCACCATCTATCTCAGCACCATTCAGTTCAGCAATGTTGAGATATGCTATGACTTTCAACATGTGATCTTTCACAGCCTGTCCTAAGATTCATAAAAGCAGTCACAGCCTCTCTTTTAGTCATCCTAGACCTCATAGCAAACATTTACTCTAGAGACATCATTATATGGGCAGCAGTCTCCATTCCTTCACGTTGCTGTTGCAACATATCGGAGATGGTGGCCATAATGTAACATTTAGCCATCTCATCAGAAGACTCCCACTGCTGATACTCATCTCTTTGCTCCTGAGTAGATTCATTAGTAGGAGTAGGTAGTTTAGGAGTGCACATAAAGAACTTATGCATTTCGGATTGCAATAGTAGCCAATTTTCCTTTTCCATGTGACATAATTATCACCAGTTAAAGTATTGTCTTTAAGGATGTTGATTAGGGATGGGGTCATGATTTCTTAACAATAACAAAAATTATTTAAGTAAATAATCATGATTAAACACTTTTGAATATTTCTCTTGAATTAAATAAAATAATTCAATCGTAAAAATTCAACAGTGATCCAACACCCATAAATGTCACGCCTCCTTTGGGAGTTCACAATATTTACTAGTTGGACTAGGTCCCACCTAATTGTTAACATAACAACCAGCGATTTATTTTTAGCCTTGTGATTTTATTAACAAGAACTCTTGGGAGGATATTAATCAACTCACATTGAGTGTGTTACCTAGTTATCGACCTTCAATATAATCCTTCACGAATATCCCTCCTTTGGGAGTAGATATCGTTTGGGCTAATTGTCTAGTCTATCCTTGTAAGGAAGTATCTTACTAAATTCCATTCATGAATACCTCTTGGGAGGTTATTCAAGAAACATAAAGCTCAACTAAACTTGGAGGTCATAGGTGTTCCAAAACACCTTCTCCCACTCAATTGTATAAGGCGTGTGATCGAATTCCAAAGAATGATTTACCAAGTTATCTAGATACTAATTTAGATACTTAAACCATTCAATGCATGTTCATACCAAAAGAGATATATGAGTGGCACTCCTATTCTATATGACATATTATCAAACAATGGCAAACATTGCAATATTTACAAAAATATAAATATCTACAATTTTGGTCCATCCTAGAAAAACAAGCAAATTACATATATCTTGGAATACAAGAACTCCTTTCTTGGCGAACAAGTCTTCACGCGACCTTCATCGTTCGGACACCCTTGGCTACCTCCCATGGGAGTGCACACCCCTTGCCCTTACCCAAGGGCTGCCGTGCGCAGCCCATGCCACAACAAACGTGGTTGCGCACTCTTCGCACGCACGTTCGTTGTTACGGCTCGCACGGTCACAAACTTGTCCCGGTTACTCCTAATTCTTCAAACCTTCGAGTCTTCGAAACTTGAATGTATTACATAAGAATTTAAATAACAAAATACTGCAGTTTTTTTTTATTACAACGACAAAATAAAAAAAACTTAGCAACTACCAAGAAGGAAATTATGGCGATAATAGACCACCCTTCCTGTTACAATCCCAAAACAAAATTACATTGAAATTCTAGGACCAAAATTGAACTTTTTTCGCATGACGATTGAACAAGCGCCAAATTGATTCCACAAGATCTTCCAATCCAATCACGAACGTGAATCACCTAGAAGTGTGGGCTCCATTTCTTTAAATTGTATTCTTGAGGATGGAGACAAAGTAAATATTTTTTCTTTGTTAGTTACAAATATCCTCCAAGAGAAAAATCCAAGAACTTCCGGTCACTTGTCAATTATCAATCAATTTGATTGTAACTCGCGTGAACATTGATTCGATGTTGTTCACAAAAACCCTTTTGATGTAAAGGATATTAGTATACTATCGAATACAAAAACGTTCCCTTTTTTTCTCTACTTGGTCGAATTCACACACTATTGCTTAGATATGATTGAATTTTGTCTAGAGTAAAATCATATTTTTCTCCCTCAAAATTCCTATGATGGCCGTAACTTTCTCTTAGAAAAATAAGCTTGGCCGAAATTCCTCTCTAATGCCTTAGTCATGACCGAAATTCTTCACACATATATAGAGGTTCATAAATCCTTTCCTAACAAGGATTCACTTGGTTGGCAAGAATCCTTTCCTTAGGTGGATTTATTTGGTAGTTAAGAGTCCTTATCTAAAAGGAAATCTAACTATTCCTATAACCATATGTTGTTGGCAGAATTTTGGTCTTTGATATAGATTAGGAGAGTTCAATCTTTCCTATGAATGATTACTTGATGGACAGGAATCCTATCCTTAGGTAGATTAACTTGGTGGTTATGAATCCTTTTCAAATAAGAATTCTACCACTAAGTAGTTTTAGTTGGTGATCAAGAATCCTTTTCCAAAAAGAATTCTTTCCTACACCAAGACTCCAAATCCAACTGAATAGTGTATTTGTAACCATATTAAAGACTTCCTAATTTGATTAGATAAATAATTATTTTATTTATCTACTTATCAAATATAGTATTTAACATTAACTATACTACCAACAATAGTATAGATTTACGAGACCATCTCCTAATAAGAAAAGATTTTAACTTTTAATTAAATAATTAATTAATCAACAAATTAATTAATTTCCATTTAATTAAATAATAATTAAATAAAAATAATATATAAAAGCTATTCACCATAGCTTTTGCTGCCCATACCTTGTATAAAGGCCATATATTATTTTTCTTATTTATTAAATCCATTGGACCTTAATAAAAAGTCCACATGTGAACTAGACCTATTCTTACAAAAAGAAACAAGTTCATATGCCTTATTACAATTCTAGATGGACCCCTATTGGTCCGGTAGAATATATTAAGTGATCCATGCAAGTTCGTGTGGATTGAGGATCTTGGCGGGCTATCTAAATTTAAGCTCCAATAGACACAACCCAATCACAATCAACAAATGATTCACTTAGGTCCAATCTAATTAATTTAAGTTCATTCCACTAAAGAACTAAAATTGAACTCTTAAATAAAGATAAAATATGTTGATGTTACTCATTCGTACCCTAGACAACCTTATTGGAGAAAGTGTATCCTCGTGAAGAATACCAGTAATCGCCAAGAGCTCATAGACCGCCTATAGCTCTCCAAGTTACCATTTATACTCATATGACCACATTTTGAACTTGGATATTTTGACTTGTCCAGAAGCCATGTTTTAATAGACACTATTGAAAACTTAACGTTAAGATTTCATATCCAATACCTCAAAACATCCATATTATGGTATTCTACTCTCATTCAATAAATGGAGCCACGATGTCCAAATCTATAAATGAAGTCCTCTATCGATTAACAAATGAATACCACCAAACTATCGAGGATAGACTATGCTATATAATCGTACTCATTGATAGCTCAAATGATAACATTTGCAACCATAAGTCCATCATTTATCTCAGGATTGTGATAGACTCTCCGATTGTCATCAAATGAAAACTTTTATCCATTGACGGTTCTAGATAAAGTATTTCATTTTGATCCTATTCAATGCACCCAGTGCACTAGATTATTTTGCGCAAAGACACCGCACTTTAATGATTTTAGACTCATCATAACACATTTGATCCCACTCAAATGCTAGCAAAAGAATCTACAACTTTGACAAGATAAAGGTGCCTAACCTTCTATCTTAAGTTGTGAATATTTATTCAAGACTAACTAAAGAATTGTGTCTACCTCATACATATCTAGATGTATGAACAACTCTTCTTTTCTCATAGTCTTTTGACCTTATGATTATTTACTTTTGACAATTATAATAATTAAACTATAAATGCTATTAGATTTGTTAAACTAGAAATCACTTTATTTAAATGAAAAGATTGTTAATTACAATATTACACTCTTGCTACCGAGCATAATCCTAACAATAGACTCTCCGATTGTCTTCAAACGAAAACTTTTATCCGTCGACGGTTCTAGATAAAGTATTTAATAGTGATCCAATTTAATGCACCCAGTGCACTAGATTCTTTTACCTAAAGACACCACACTTTGATGATTTTAGACTCATCATAACACATTTGATCCCACTCAAAAGCTAGCAAAAGAATCTACAACTTTGACAAGATAAATGCTCCTAACCTTTATCTTAAGTTGTGAATATTATTCAAGACTAACTAAAAAATTGTGTCTACCTCATACATATCTAGATGTATGAACAATTCTTCTTTTCTCATAGTCTTTTGACCTTATGATTGTTTACGTTTAACTATTATAATAATTAAACTATAAATGCTATAAGATTTGTTAAACTAGAAATCACTTTATTAATGTGAAAAGATTGTCAAAAACATTATTATACTCTTTCTATCGAGCATAATCCGAACATACGAAACCCTTGTGATCTTTAATGGTGGGAGGGGAGGGTTTCTCCTCAAAATTGTAAGGAATCCAATGGCTCGGTGAAGTTGACCACAGTTAAAAGGTACCTCCGGTATATGAGCGACCAAAAGTATAGAAATTACAAATTTTTTGGGGAGTCGGGGGTGTTAACCTCTGATCTTCTTTCACAGATGCCATAAGTTCAGTACCATATAGGAATTTGGAGTCAACTATGAATGAGCAATGCCTACCCATATCAATCAAGAATCGAGCGATGAAGGGTTGGATGGGAAAAGTGACTCCAGAAGATAGCATGGCCCTATAGATGGCAACGGCACCAAAAAGAGGGTTCCACACGACGCATTCGCCGCTAGAAATCACTTGCACCATATGAGAGATATCAAATATGTCCATGTACCTCCCAACCCCTGATTAGCCACCACGTTTATCTCATAGCCAAAGGCACATGGCTGATCAACATAAAACTTTAACATGTACACCCCTCATCTTCTCAGAACTTCTTTAATCTTTAATGTTTTAAGGTGATCTTCAAGTCACTCATGAGGCGAGTAGATTCTTTGGGTGAAGATTTAAGTGCTTATCAAGAACTTGCTGGCTTTGACTTTTTTAGATGAGCACCCATAGGAGTAGAGATAGTAGGATTAGCATGAGGAGGTAAACATTCAGGTCAAGCAATTGAATAATTAACGTTAAGGTTACAGGCTGAGATGAAGAAGTGTATGTGTGAAAGTAACCCCGTAATATGGATTCAAGCCTGGAGATATTTTCCTTTTCACCTGATTGAAAGGCTTGCATGAGAAGTTCAAAATACCGATGACAAAAGGTAAGAACCATACTTGAGAAGTTGTTGAGAAAAGTAGAATGTTAATCACTAGAATCGACGAAATGAAAAGGTGAATGAAATCAGACCAAGATGTAAAGATTGAAAAACTCAAAGAAAAGGCTCGAAAAAAGAAAAGAAAATTAGGGTTGCAAGAAAATAGGAAGTCGTGAAAAGGAAACACTAAAATTTCAATATATATATATATTTAAGGGATGACATAATTGAGGCAAGCAAACGTCACTAATACAACGTGCAAGAGTGGGGGTTGTGTACGCACCCTGAAGATCATTCACCATTCAAAAATCAAAAAGTTGCTAATGATTACAACAATTACATCGCATCCCTCGAACAGACCAAACAGATATGGATGGAGTTTAATGCTTAGTTGTTAACCGCTAACTATGCATTAATGAGCATTAATGAGCTACAAGACAAAAAAGGAAAAAAAATAAACAAACTTCACCGAGTGAGTTCTCTAGGTTAGAACGAGATACTCGGTTTTGTATGTTTATATGGGTATTGTTGTTGGAATAATTAGAAGAAAATGACACGTCGGTAATAGACAGGAGTCGGGGGTGCCAAGTCACTAAAAGTCTACCAGATCAAGTCAACTCTAGTTGACCATAAATGGCTTCATAACACCTGATCAGGGTTACCTAAATGATAAGGTAAAGATAGTCCCAATAAGATGATCAGTTTGGTAAAATAACGATAAAATCAATCGAGATTGCCCAGATGAACACGATAAATTATAAGCTTGGGTATAACCACCGGTCAGGGGAAATGAAGTCTGGTCGGGAGTAGCGAATGGTCAGTTGAATGACACGTGGACAACCATGAAATTAGTTCTGTAATGACTCAAACATACATAGAATGTGTCTTACTCGAATAATGTGTCTAGAAGAATACTTTGATGAGGAAGTAAACCTCTTCGTAGATATCAAAATCCAGATTATCCAAGAGATCTAATACAACTAGAATACAATCAAAGTGAGATAAGAAGGATAACACGACTCCAATAAGTTAGAGATTCGATTAATTACGGGAACATTCCTTACTTGTATATCAAGAATTAAGGTTCTATACATGTATAAATATACCCTAATAATACCCATGAAGGGTGAACGTGGTTTTAGCTTACAAGAGGGCAAGGGAGATTGAGTGTGTAACTATTCTCATTCATAGTGATTTTCCTTCTCGCTGTCACCGGCAACAGTGGACATTTCCCTTCTTTGGGGTTTTACCACGTAAAAATATGTGTCTTGTTTTCTTTTTGCTTATTTTAATTCATAATTCAGTTGTTGATTCGTATTTTTTTTTCCATTGAGTGATCAATTAAACTTAATCCAAAAATCACCGTCAACACATGCTTTTTACAAAATTTAATACTCTATTTGGAAAGATAAAAAACACTCAGAGTGAAAGAAAAACCTAACGGAACAAGAAAAATAGTAATAAATTGCCTTCGCAACATGATTATATTCAGCTCGGAGATGATGGTGAGCTCGCAGTGCAAGCATCATATCAATACAAAGAAAGCACCCCGAGCTAGTATTAAATAAAAACGTTATCGAATTGACAAGTACCTGACACTGTCGACAATCCAGCCCCCTCAAAATGTAAATTAAACATTCGAGGCAACAATTGG
Organism: Dipteronia dyeriana; assembly: GCA_032871835.1. Lineage (NCBI taxonomy): Eukaryota > Viridiplantae > Streptophyta > Magnoliopsida > Sapindales > Sapindaceae > Dipteronia > Dipteronia dyeriana. The sequence goes on along the minus strand of CM065300.1, from coordinate 112,393,462 downwards.
GGTCAAATTTCATAGAAATTCCACTAGCTTGGCTAAAGCAAAACAATTGCAACCGGTAAACCGGACAAACCCTTATGGCCGATAAAATCGAGAGACGTCTCAATGACTTGCTTAGAGACTTACTGTATGGTCGTGGTAAGCCCCGAGAACATTAAGAATTATGAAAATAAAACAAGATCAGACTAAAATACCTCGGCAAAAAAAGATCTTATCATTAGTTAAATCCACTAGAAGAAAAGGATCCAAGCAAAGTCGAGTATGGATACGAGCATTGGTAAGATCAGCTTAAAGAAAAGGATCCAGGTAAAACCGAGTAAGGATCAAAGCATTTGTAAGATCCTCTCTAGGAAAAGGATCCAAGCAAATCCATAAAGGTCTGAGCATTAGTAAAATCCACACCAGAATAAGGGTCCAAGCAAAGCTTAACAGTGTTGAAAAGGGTCATTGATTCGCCCAAATAGGTAAAAACATTCAAACATTAGCAAGAAACAAAAAGTCGAGTTAAAAAAAATAACAAAAACTCAAGATAGCTTAACAAAATGTTCATTACAGAGTAATGGCCATCGCCTTACTCGCAACAAAAAGACTATATGAACAAACCTAAACACAAGTATGAAATCAAAGTTATATTTATACAAACAAAGTGCTTTTTAATCGCATGTATACTAGCTAAGAGTCCATGAAATAAAAAATAAAACTAAGTGGGAAGAAAACTAAAATCAGTACATCCCAATGAACACTTTAGTATTGTATGACTAAAGGCGGGACTAGGCTAAGAAACCTTAGCCGAAAAAGGTTCCGAAGGTGCATAAAATAAAAGAATCCGAATAAATCTGAGCAAGGAAAAAGAAGCTTAGGGTTGCTCAAGAAAATTAATAATGCCTGAACATCCAACGAGGACCACTCACAGATGAGAGGATTCGAGTAGAGGTAAATGACGCTAGGAAGGACCCCTTATTCTTTTTATTGGTTGAGGGTCCAAGTACTAGCAAAGAATAAAGCAAAAGGCATAAAATATTGTCAGTTGAACAAGAGATATATAAAAAAAATGCTATGAAACGTAATTGTGTTCTTAGTAAAAGCATCTCACACGTAAAAAATCGAACACACTATAAGAAAAATGAATATAAGTAAGAAGTTCATTACTTAGAATATTTACAGTAACGGGATCAAACCCGATTACAAAAGCCCTTCATGGGGTAGTATAAAAAAGGGAAGAAAGAGAAAACTATCAAGCATCCGTAACAAGGACTCCACTTCTGCTTCCTTCTTCTTCGTTGTCACAAATCTAGTCATCCTCAGATGGCTAGTTAACCTCCTCATCTTCTTTGGGTATCTATGTCCCATAATCATGACCAAAAAAAGGGCCAAATTCTGGCTTTTTACTAGTACTAGAAATGCTACCTTTCTTGCCAGAAAAGACATGTTGAAAGCACTTATGGTGCGAACTTATAAGTACATGGGATGAGGCTCGACTCTTTGATAATGACAGTGATATCGCCATAGTTTCATCTGATCTTTGATCATATCAACGGTATCGTCTATATGATGGTGAAAAGGACTTGTCAAAGCCTTTTTGGTAGAATGTCCCTTCATCGTGAAGAAATTCTTGGACTGCCTCATTCCGTACTCAAACTAAAGGAGAAGAATGGCATCATATGTCGGAGACCTTTTGAAACAGTTGATAGCTTAAGCCTCTAGCTCAACCTATATCTCCTCAAAGATTGAATCTTTAGAGTCTTGCTGGCTTCAACACCTGAATTTCTTCCTCAACCGCCAACAACTTCTCATCGATAGCTAGTTAGGCGATTAAGAACCTATCAACAAGCTCCCTCACCTGAATAAGCTTTTGTGAGCATGATTCCTCCATGGTCAGTTTCTCGGCCACAAGACGAGAAACTTGGTCTTGAAGGTGTCTACCCTCCACACCAAAAGTATTCCCACACCTGTAAGAGCCAACCATCTCGGACATCATCTAGAAAAGAATGAGAATTACTTAGAAGAAATAACAAAGTCAAGAAAAGAGGTGGGAAGTGTAAAAACTTACCAATGAATGGCAATTGAAGAAGAATTCCATTTTTTGTTGCATGATTTTTCTTTGACATTCATCCAACCTTTTTCAATGTAAACATCTTCATTAATCATGGGTGCCAAATTAGTGGAAGCTGAAAGACCTAAAGGAGAGTCCTAGTCGGATGCCTCACCAGCTTGGGAAGGGGCTTGAGTGGATGGAATAGAGCCGCTAGTAACAGAAGACCTCTAAGTCTCTATGAAGAGGGCATTTGCCCAAATTACTCGATACAACACCTGTAGCAGTACCCTTACCGATATCTTTTGGGACTATAACAGTTGGGATGGAATGATCTGATAAAATGATGAAAGTAGGTTTGTTTGTTCATCACCCCATTTTGAACGAACAGCTGGGTCATCATCAATGACCTATTCAGTAACAACTTCATCTGCGACTACTTCTATAGTAGCAATTTCCTTTGGTGATGTAATGGAATGAAAATGCTCGGATGACTTGTTGACATTCTCATTCACATCATCAACCTTATCATCTAAAGAAAAGAAGTAAAACTTAAAACACTTAGGAACCTTCTAACTAGGAAGTTGTAACAAATATCTGTAGGGACCTCTCTCCAATATTCACTACTAAAAAATAACCAGTTATTTTTTCATATCTTGTTTGAAGAAGAGAATCCCCAGAAAAACCATCTTCTTATCGTCATCGGATATCTCAAACTTACCTAAATTCTTGGCACCCGTTGAAATCCAATTTTCAACAGTAAAAGAGAGAAGAAAATAGGTACCTTCATGACCTGATTACCTTGAGGTATAGAGACCGTGAATCTCGTAAGGAGTAGAGGGTGCCTTGCTCATCATCTTCACGTCAAACATAGACACATCAAGATTTGATCACTATTCGGGGTAAGCTGAGCTGGAGAAAGTTTGTCATCAACTAAGAAGCGAGCAATGAAAGGCTACAGGGGAAAAGTGACCCCACATTCAAGCTTCGAGGCATAGATTGCCACTACATTCGGGAGATGATTCCACACAACCCACTAGTAAGGTAATAATATTTGGACCAAGTCAGGGATGTCAAAGCGACCATTATACTTACGAAGCTCTGATTCACCGACTACATTCACTTTACAGTCAAACACACCTAGCCGATCGATTGAAAACTCTAACTTGTCATCTCGATGCTTATCTACATCCAAGTTAACTATCATTTGGGCACCCAAACTGTAGGTTCCCTAGACATCCTCGACCTATTACCACTGAGTCAGGATGACTTAGCTGTTTATGGCGAATCATCACAATGAAATGGAGGAAGATTAGTATCAATGAAATCAGGCCCAAAATCAGTGAGAGTGGATAAAGCATTGGGGATCAGATTAGTTGGGTCAAAATCACGCATCAATTGCTCAAGTTTATTTACAGTATTTTTATCCCCCTGTTATAAGGACCTCATCATATGGCTGAAAAATAAACAACGTTGATATGGGTCCACGAAAACTCACTGCAAAAAAAGGGAAAAAGAATTTGAATATGTAAACTGATTTTGTTCATGAAGCTGGAATTGATGAAGCAAATCGCAAATACACATTGTGAATGCTAGGAAAGAGCAAAGCCCTTGGATCACTTGACAAAGAAAAAGAAGAATTAAGCCAAAAAGGATTCGATAAGGAAGAAATTTATGGGTAAAACAAGACGAAGGTTTAGGTAATAAGGGTTAGACGAAGGGTAGGGATTTATAAGAGAGAGAAGGTTTTTGAAATTCAAAAATGATATCACAGACAGTGATATGGAGTTGAAAACGAGTTTGAAGAAAGTTAACGTCTCTACAGTGCACGAAGTAATGTCAAGTACATCCACTCACAGACAAACATATGTCCTTTTAAAAGAAACACTAAAGTCAAAACATCAAATCATTCGACATCTATTAAAGCATTGTTTGAATGGTTTGTTGACTCAATTAAAACCTAGCCTGAGCAAGCATTCATTACTAAGAATGGCATTTAATGACGCATTTAAAGGTGAGAATCTTTTAAACAAAAAATTTAGCAATTAGAATTGAAGTCAGATATAGAAAATTGGAAAATGAGGTGAATGGTACTCGGCCAGAATTAATTGATGATCTTTTAAATATTGCTTACCAAACAAGATCATAGGTAGGAATAAAAGTCTGCGAACAAGGAAAAATACAATTGCTCTGCTAGAAATATTTAAAGGGGTATTTGTTGGGATTATGCTCAATAGCAAGAGTAGAATAATTTATTTGGCCATGTTTTCATATTAATAAAGTGATTTCTAGTCTAACAAATATTATAGCATTTATAGTTTAATTATTATAACTGTCAAAAGAAAATAATCATAAGATCAAAAGACTATGAGAAAATAAGAATTATTCATACATCTAGATATATATGAAGTAGACACAATTCATTAGTTCGTCTTGAATAATAATCACAACTTAAGATAAAGGTTGGACGCCTTTATCTTATCAAAGTTGTAGATTCTTTTGCTAGCATTTGAGTGGGATCAAATGGGTTATGATCAGTCTAAAATCATCTAAGTGTGGTGTCTTTAGGCAAAAGAATCTAGTGCACTGGGTGCATTGAATTGGATCAATGCGAAATAATTTATCTAGAACTGTCAATGGATAAAAGTTTTCACTTGAAGACAATCGGAGAGTCTATCTTAATCCTGAGAAAAATGATGGTCTTATGATTGCAAGTGTTATCATTTGAGCTATCAATGAGTATGATTATATAGCATAGTTTATCCTTGATAGTTTGGGGGTATTCATTTTTTAATCAATAGAGGACTTCAATTATAAATATGGACATCGTGGCTCCATTTATTAAATGTGAGTAGAATACCATCATATAGATATTTTGAGGTATTGGAAATTAAATCTTAATTTTCAATAGTGTCTATTGAAACATGGCTTCTGGACAAGTCAAAATATCCAAGTTCAAAATGTGGTCATATGAGTAAATATGGTAACTTAGAGAACTATAGGAAGTCTATGAGCTCTTGGTGATTACTTGTATTCTTCACGAGGATACACTATCTCCAATAAAGTCGTCTAGGGTATGAATGAGCAATATTAACTTATTCTATCTTTATTTAAGAGTTCAATTTTAGTTCTTTAGTGGAATGAACTAAAACTAATAGATCGGACTTAAGTGAATCATTTGTTGATTGTGATTAGGTTATGTCTATTGGAGCATAAATTCAGATAGTCCGCCAAGATTCCAAATCCACATGAACTTGTATGGACCACTTGATATATTCTACCGGACTAATATATGGGTCCATCTAGAATTGTATTAAGGCATGCGGACATGTTTCTTTTTTAGTAAGAATGAGTCTAGTTCACATGTGGACTTTTTGTTAAGGTCCAGTGGATTTAATAAAATAGAAAAAACAATATTGACCCATATATATTGGCTTGGGCGGCAAGTGACTATTTATTAGTCTGATATATTGTTTTTTTTAATTAAATGGAAATTAATTAATCTATTAATTAATTAATTATTTAATTAAAAGTCAAAATCTTTTTCCTAGTCGCAGTAGGTCTCCTATTTTCATATTATTGTCGGTAATATGATAAGTATCAAATACTGTATTTGATAAGTAGATAAATAATAAAAATTTATTTATCTAGTCAAATTAGGAAGTATTTGATTGCTATTAAAACTCTAACTGACAATGGGCCAAATTAGGAAGTTTTAATTTAGTCATAATTTAATTATATTCAATAAATTTTTATTGAATAATTACACTATTTGAGTTGGATTATAAGTCTTGGTGTAGAAAAAAATTCTTTTTGGAAAAGGATTCTTGGTCACCAAGTAAATCCACCTAAGGATAGGATTCTTGCCCACCAAGTAAATCCTTCTTAGGAGAGGATTAGGTCTCCTAAACTAAATACGTTAGGAGTCTTGGTGTGTAAAAGAAATTCTCTTTTTAAGAGGATTGAATCCAAATTTTGGTAGGAGTCTTGGTGAAGTAGAAATCCTCTTTCTAGGTGGATTTTCGGCCACCTATATATACTCCTATATATAATTTCGACCAAGACCTAATTTTTGGTGTGAGAAGTTTTTTATTTTTTTTTCTATAGTTCTAAAAAAAAATTCGTCCAATTCATTGTGTGAAGAATTCGGCCAAGCAAAGAGAAAAGAGATAATGTTTTTGTTTTCGATAGTACACTAGTATCCTTTGCATCAAAAGGATTTTGTGTACAACATCGAATCAAGGTTCACTTGAATTTCAATCAAATTGATTGATAATTCACAAGTGACCGGACGTTCTTGGTTTTTCTCTTGGAGGATTATTGTGACTAACAAAGAAAAATATTTTATCTGTTTCCATCCTCACGTAGACAATTTAAAGAGAGGGAGCCCACACTCCTAGGTGATTCATGTTCGTGATTGGATTAGAAGATCTTGCAGATTCAATTCATGCTAGTTCAATCATCACGAGAAAAATGTATGATACTTTTTATATACATCAATTAATCTAGGGTTAAGGTTCTTGTTATTAAAAAAGGGAAAATTTGTATTCATACTAAACCGTAATTTCATGTTTCCGTTGTGTGATTTTCCCTACTATTGGTATCAGAGCCTGGTTGTACCCTTGATTAATTGATGTATGTGCACGTGAATCTCTTTCTTTTATTGTATATATGTATGTTTTAGAAAGAGATGGCACTCTAGGTGTTCGCATATAGATTTACATTGGAATGTATGAATATATATATATATATATATATATATATATATATATATGGATTGTTTTGCTTAATTTTGGTCCTAGAATTTCAATGTATTTTGTTTTGGGATTGTAACAAGAAGGGTGGCCTATCATCACCGTAATTTCCTTCTTGGCAGTTGCTAATTTTTATTTTTTTTGCTATTGCAATAAAAATACTGTACTATATTGTAAAAAAAAATTGCAGTTTTTTTATTTCAAATTCTTCTGTAATACATTAAAGTATCGAAGACTCAAAGATTTAAAGAATTGGAAGCAACCGAAACAAGTTTGGGACCGTGTAATCCATAGCAATAAAAGTGCGTGCAAAGAGCATGCAAAGAGCATGCAACCACGATTGTTGTGGCATGGGCTGTGCACGGTAGCCCTATGGAAGCCATGGGCTGTGCATGGCAGCCCTTTATGAGCTTGTGGCATGTGCATGCCCATAGGAAGGGCCCAAGGGTGCACACTCCCATGAGAGGCAGCTGAGGGAGTCTGATCGACGAAGGTCGAGTGAAGACTTGTTCGCCAAGAAAGGAGTTTTTATATTCCAAGACATATGTAATTTACTTGCTTTTCTAGGATAGACCAAAATTGAAACTATATATATTTTTATAAATATTGCAATGTTTGTCATTGTTTGATAACATGTCGTAGAGAATAGTAGTGTCACTCATATATCTCTTTTGGTATGAACATGCATTGAATGGTTTAGGTATATAATTGGCATCTAGATAACTTGGTAAATCATTCTTTGGAATTCGATCACACGACTTAAATAATTGAGTGGGAGAAGGTGTTTTGGAACACCTACGGCCTCCAAGTTTTGTTGAGCTTTATGTTTCGTGTAATAAACCTCTAAGGGTATTCATGAATGGAATTTAGCAAGATACTTCCTTACAATGATAGACTAGACAATTAACCCAAACGATAACTACTCATAAATGAGGGATATTCGTGAGGGAATATATTGAAGGTCGATAACTTGGTAACACACTCAATGTGATTTTATTAATATCCTCCCAAGAGTTCTTGTTAATAAAATTACAAGGCTAATATTGAAAACGATGGTTGTTATGTTAACAATTACGTGGGACCTAGTCCAACTAGTAGGTGGTGCGAACTCCCAAAGAAGGCGTGACATTTATGGGTGTTGGATCACCATTGAAATTTTACGATTGAATTATTTTATTTTATTTAAAGATAAATATTTGAAAGTGCTTTATCATCATTATTTACTTATATAATTTTTGTTATTAAAAAGAAATTATGAACTCATCCCTATTCAACATCCTAAAAGATAATACTTTAACTTATGATAATTATGTCACATGGAAAAGGAATATTTGGTTGTTGCAAACTGAAAAGCATAAGTTCATTTGTTGTACTCCTAAACCACTTACTCCTACTAATGAATTTACTCAAGAGCAAAGAGATGAGTATCAGCAGTGGGAGCCTTCAGATGAGATGGCTAAATGTTACATTATGGCCACCATCTCCTACATGTTGCAACAGCAACATGAAGGAATGGAAACCGTTGCCGATATAATGATGTCTCCAGATGAGATGTTTGTTATGAAGTTCAGGACAAATAAGAGAGAGGCAGCGACTACTTTCATGAATCTTAGGATGAAACCTGGACAGAATGTGAAAGATCACTTGATGAAAGTCATAGCACATCTCAATATTGCTGAACTCAATAGTGTTAAGATAGATGGTGAAATGAAAAATTGACATGATTGTCAACTCACTGTCGGATGCCTTCGATTAGTTCAAGTTGGGCTACACCTTGAACAATACGAAATACACCTTGCAAGACCTGATGCAAGATGTTCAAAGCGTCAAAAAGATTCTTATGAAAGGCACTGGTCAAGAGAATCATATGGTTGGTAAAGTTGCTACTGTTAAGACTCGTCATAAGGTCAAGAAACAACAAAAGAAAAAGTAACTTGGGTCTAACTAGAAGAGGTTTCGGTAAAGGAAGAGACTTAATGAGAACAAATTCAACTTGCATTTAGGAAACAAAGCGTTGATGTCTACTAGTGTAGTGGGAGATATTAGAATCAATTTAGATTTTATAGGCAATTAGATTTAATAGACGTTTATTATGTACCTCAATTCAAGAGGAATTTAATTATAGTTTCTTGTTTAAATAAATTTGGTTATTCGATTACTTTTAATAAAGCTTTTCTTAATAGTAAGACTGGTAAAATTATTTGTAAAGGTCCATTGGAAAATGGTTTATTCTATTTGTATAGAAATATCTATCACTTGTTAGACACGGAATCAACGAAACCTAATCATAAAAGAGTAAAATTATCAAAAGATGAAACCTACATACGGCATTTGTGCCTAGGTCATATTAACCTTAATAGGATTAAAAGATTGGTTAGTGATAGACCTTTAAGTGACTTAAAGGTCGATGATTTACCAACTTGTGAATCTTGTTTGGAAAGTAAAATGACCAAAAGGTCGTTCACGACCAAAAGCACAAGAGCCATCGAATGTTTAGGATTGATAAACACTGATGTGCGTGGTCCTTTGAGCATTCAAGCTAGAGGTGGGTATGAGTATTTCATCACTTTCATGGATGATTACTCAAGATTTGGCTATGTGTATCTCATGAGACATAAGACAGATGCTTTTGACGTGTTCAAAGCATTTAAAGTTGAAGTGGAAAATCAGCTTGAGAAACATATAATAATCTTGAGAATTGATCTTGGTGGAGAATATCTATCTGGTGAGTTTCTGCAATATCTTATTGATAATGGGATAATTTCTCAGTTTTCTTCACCAGGTACACCTCAACAAAATGGGGTGGTAGAAAGAAGAAATATAACTCTTTTGGACATGATTAGGTCTATGCTGAGCTATTCAACGCTTCCTATTCTTTTTGGGGCTATGCTTTACAAACTGCCATGTACATTATAAATGATGTACTATCTAAGTCGATTCCTAAAACACCGCATGAGTCTTGGGCCGAGCGAAAGCCTTGTAGGGAAATTCACGCAGCGGAATCGTGAAAATTTATAAAATTAGGGTTTCGGTATAAATAAAAATGTTCCCTTTTTAATAACAAGAACCTTAACCCTAGATTAATTGATGTATATAAAAAATGTCGTACCTTTTTCTCATGACGATTGAAAAAACGCCGAATTAAATCCGTAAGATCTTTCAATCCAATCACGAACATGAATCACCTATGAGTGTGGGCTCCTTTTCTTTAAATTGTATACCTGAGGATGGAAACAAACGAAATCTTTTTCTTTGTTAGTTACTATTATCCTTCAAGAGAAAAATCCAAGAACGTCCGGTCACTTGTGAATTATCAATCTAATTGATTGAAACTCGCGTGAACCCGATTTGATTTTGTACCCAAAACCCTTTTAATGTAAAGGATACTAGTGTACTATCAAAAACAAAAACGTTCTCTTTATCTCTTTTCTCCTTGGTCGAATTCTACACAATATATCTATGAGTTGATCGAATTTGGTCTAGAGAAAAAACTAAAATTTTCTCCCTCAAAATTCTCTCTTGCTAGGCCGAATTCTCTCTTGAAAGATACCTAGCTTGGCCGAAATTTTACTCATAAAATTATAGGGCTGGCTGAATATTATGAGGTGATATATATAGGATCATAAATCCTCTCCTAAGAAGGATTTACTTGGTTTGCAAGAATCTTTTCCTTAGGTGGATTTACTTGGTAGTTAAGATCCTTTTCAAAGAACAATTCTACTCTACACAAAAATTCCTAATCCAACTCATTAGAGTATTTGTAATCATATTAAAGATTTCCTAATTTGACTAGATAAATAATTCCTATTATTTATCTACTTATCAAATATAATCTTTAATATTAATTATACTACTAACAATAGTATAATATTAGGAGACCATCTCCTACTAGGAAAAAGATTTTGACTTTTAATTAAATAATAAATTAATTACCAAATTAATTAATTTCCATTTAATTAATTAATAAATAATAATAACAATATATTTAGGCTTTTATACATTAGCATTGCCGCATATAACAATATATAGGTATATATATTATTTTTCTTATTTTATTAAATCCATTGGACCTTAATAAAAAGTCCACATGTGAACTAGACCCATTCTTACAAAAAGAAACAAGTCCACATGCCTCAAAACAATTCTAGATGGACCTCTAAATTGGTCCGGTAGAATATATCAAGTGATCCATGCAAGTTCGTGTTGATTGAGGATCTTGGCGGGCTATCTGAATTTAAGCTCCAATAGACACAACCCAATCACAATCAACAAATGATTCACTTAGGTCCGATCTATTAATTTTAGTTCATTCCACTAAAGAACTAAAATTGAACTCTTAAATAAAGATAGAATAAGTTAATATTGCTCATTCATACCTTAGACAATCTTAATGGAGAAAGTGTATCCTCGCGAAGAATATCAGTAATCGCCAAGAGCTCATAAACTGTTTATAGCTCTCCAAGTTACCACATTTAACTGTATGACCACATTTGACTTGTCCAAACATCATGTTTCAATAGACACTATAAAAAACTTAACGTTAAGATTTAATATCCAATACCTCAAAACATCCATATGATGATATTTTACTCTCATTTAATAAATGGAGCCACGATGTCCATATCTATAAATGAAGTCCTCTATCGATTAACAAGAAAAAACCACCAAACTGTTGAGGATAGACTACGCTATATAATCATACTCATTTGAAACGTCCTCATTTGTTGATTGGCTTATTTCGTGAACAACCATATTGTTGGGGTTCATGTAAGGGTAGCTTAGGCTTTCAAGACCTCAAGAGGAGAAGCACCAAACGTAAAATTCTTGTGCTTACTTACTTTGAAGTGATAGTTGCACACAATCACATATTCATGCATAACTCTTGATCAAATATGTTGAGTGTTTTCTTGTGTGCATTTTAGTTTAAATGACTCTTGTTGACCTATTTGTATCTTGCTATGAAAGTCTTATGTCATGCTAGGCATTAAAATAGGATGCAATTTCATCACTCTTGAACTTATTGTTTCTATGCATTTGAGTGTTGAAAAAATAGGTCTTGCGCTAGTGGTGCGCTACTCAACCAGTGCACCCTACCAGCGCAACATTCACAGTGGATTATCGCTAGTGTTGCGCCACTGGGTTGAGCTGCTGCACCAGCGCAAAGATGCAAAAAGTGGGCGTGCGTTGGTGGTGCGCTACTTGACTAGCGCAGCCCTACCAGCGCAAACATTCTAGTGGTTTTGCACTTGTGTTGCGCCACTGACGTGCGCCACTCGACCAGCGCCTATTGAAATTTTTAGGTAGTGCGCTGGTGGTGCGCTACTCGACCAGGGCACCTAATCAGTGCATAATGAAGAAGCTGGAACGTTTTTTTCCAAAACGATATCACTTTGTTTGGATCTCATATATATATATATATATATATATATATATCTCATTGTTTTAAGGTGTGTTAGAGTTCAAAATATCATATATTTTCCTTAGAACACATTTCAAAGGAAAAACACTTCCAAGAACTCATTTTTAATCACTCAAAGCATTCCCACGTGCATCAAAACTTCATCTTGCATCTTCTAAGTTCATCTAGAGTGCATCTATGGATAGGGTTGCTTCATCACTTCTTGTTTGGTAAGCTCTTCACTATCTTCTTACAAGTTAAGTGTTTTTGCTTGCTAAACCATCTCTTTAATTAATTGTATTCTCTTAGAATATTTCTAGATACAAATTACAGATTGTTGTGATGACATGATTGAGTGTTGTATTGTGATAGCTTCATAGGATTGATTGATCTATGTTTAGCTAAGCTATTTGAACATGTCATTTTGCATTTGATATCTAGGATTGCATTAATTGTCATCTCATTATCCTAGATAAGCATATAGGGTTTCCTAGCCTTGTTTGTTCATTGAATATCATCACATATTCACTTAGGACACTTTATCTCTTTATTGAGAAGTACGACTTGTGTTGCTTCCGGAAGTAGGTAGCTTAAAGCACAAACAAGATGAACAAGGTTCACTTATACCGGGATTAGGTAGTGGTGGTGGATTTAACCGGGATTAGGTTGTAATTCCTTACCATTAGTTGATTCGAGGTTCTAGTGTGGCACACTCATCAGCCTGTGGTTTTTTCCCATTTAGAGGATTTCCACGTATATCTCAAGTGTTTTTATTATTTCCGCATTTATTACACTTATGATATTATTGTGACTAATTAGGGGCATTTTTGTCAATTTGACTCTTAACGAAAATTGGGTAAAAATTATTTAAAATCTATTCATCCCCCCCTCTAGATTAATATTACACACCATAATATTTGTTTCAATTGTTATCAGAGCAGGTTCCTAGACATATATAGGTGATCCTTGCTCATTTTTGTGTGTGTTGCATTTTGTGTGTTTGTGTTGACCATTCATACACTTGCATTCATATCATTCATTCATAAACACAATGAGTGGAAACGGTGGAGATGAGGGAGCTTCCAGCACTAGACCTCCACTCCTCAGCGGATTGAATTATGCCTCATGGAAAGGCAAGATGGAGTCGTACATATGCCAAATTCATGACAAGGCATGGATGGCAATTGAAGATGGCTACACTCCACCCATGATGACTCCTGCAGATGGAGGAGATGATATACTCAAACCAAAGGCACAGTGGAATGCACAAGAGTTTGAGGCTTCAAAGTGGAATAAGAAGGTAATGCATGCCATCCTATGTGCAATGGATGAGAATCAGTACAAGTTGGTTCAAAATACTAGGATAGCTAAGGAGGCATGGGACATCCTAGAAGTTGCACATGAGGGAACCGAGGTGGTTAAGAAATCGAAGCTTCAAGTTCTCCAAACGCAATTTGAATTGCTCAAGATGGATAAGAACGAGTGCTTCAACGACTTTGAAGTGAGGTTGATGGACATTGTGAATCAAAGTCATCAACTTAGTGATCCTTATTCGGATAGGAAGATCAAGTAGAAGATTATGAGATCTCTACCCGATAGATTTGAGTCCAAAGTGACGGCTTTGGAAAAAAAATAGTGGGTACAATGACATGAAGCCTAGTGAAGTGATTGAGAGGCTTCTAGCTTATGAATCTAGGAAATGTCCTAACCCCACACCATCGAAAAAGCAAAAAAACATTGCTTTGAAAGCCTCCAAACTTTTGAAGGAGGAGAGTGATGACTCGGATGAAGAGATGGCTTTGCTAATGAGAAAGTTCAAGAAATTCTACAAGTCCGAGAAGAAAGGTGTTGGATTCAAGGGTCAAGACTTCAAGAAAAAAGCTTCCTTCAAGAAGTTTGAGCCTAGGCAAGAGAAGACCGAGAAGAAAAGAATCCAATGCTATGAATGTGGTGGAATAGGTCACTTTGCCCTGGAATGTGCAAATCACAAGAACAAGAAGAAGGGAAAAGTGATGGTTGCCACATGGAGTGAAAGTGATAACTCTAATGAAGGAGATGAGTCTTCGGATGATGAAGAACTCATGGCTAACTTCATAGCATTTACATCCTCTCTTAAAAGCAAATATGCTAGTGAAGAAGAGAATGAAAGCCAAGAGGAAGACTACTCAAGTGATGATGGATCTTCATCACAATCCATAAATGGAAGTGTGGATAGGATGGATCTCAAGGACTACATGGCTAAGTTTGAGAGCTCAAGGTTAAAGAACAAGAATGACATCAAGAGATTGAAAAAAGAAAACCTAGACCTCTCAACTTAAGTTGACCAACTAAATGAAGAGTTTGAGAGATCTAAGAGAAGTGAAGAAGGATTAAAGAAAGAGCTTGAAGATGCTAGAGAGTTATTGGCCAAGATGAACTCTAGCACCAAAAAACTTGACCACATGCTAGATGTTGGAAAAAGGCCAAGTGACAAGAAGGGGCTTGGGTTTGAAGATGACAAGGTGTCCTTTACTCCAAGCAAAACCACTCTTGTAAGAAGCATGAACTTCAATGGGTCCCCTTCTCATCAAACTCCTAGGAAGAAGCTTGATCTAGGAGAGTGTTCAAGTAGTGCTCAAGTGAAGGTGGCACCAAGAAGCCTACCTCAAGCTCACTCTACAAGGGCTCTTCAAGTTAACTTCCTTCAACAAATAGCTCATAAAGGGAAGACACCTATCATGCAAGCTCAACCAAGGAAGCAATCAAGTCTTGCTAAACAACAAAGTAGGAAAGCTCCTCAATAACAAGCAAGACAACCACAAAGACATGGGAAGGATCCAAAGCATCCTCAAGGATATGGTATAATTCCTAACTTTTTACCTACATGTCATTTTTGTGGTATTGATGGTCACATTAGACCGAATTGCTTTAGGTATATCAAATTGTGTAGGATTGAAAGCATGATAGAAAAGAAAAAGGCTAGAGCCATGAAGCATGATCCTAGGACATCTATAGCCATGATGCATGATCCTAGGACACCTAGAGCCATGATGCATGTCACTAGGAAAAGTGGAACACCTTTGCATGATCCTAGGACATTTAAAGCCCACATACCATTGACAACTAGGAAGGAAAACACTGCACCTAGATGGATTAGAAAGGATGAACACCTTTTCCATGTTGCACAAATTGCTTTGAAAGCTCATTCTTGTGATTTCTGGTATTTGGATAGTGGGTGCTCTAGGCACATGACTGGAAATAAGAGTTTCTTTGAGACTTTTGTGATGGAGGAGGGAGGAAATGTCACCTTTGGTGATAGATCCAAAAAGACGGTCAAAGGAAAGGGAACCATTTCCATTCCCAGATTACCCTCCTTGTCCAATGCTTTATATGTTGATGGTCTAAAAGCCAATTTGATAAGCATTTCACATCTTAGTGATGATGGACTCTCCGTCTTGTTTAGGAAAAATGATTGTTCTATCCTTTTGCCTAATGGACAAATCTTGCTAAAAGGTATGAGGTCTAGTGACAATTGCTATTGTCTTGAGGCTAGAAGTGTGTCTTGTAATGTGTCCAAGGATGAACAAATAGAGTTATGGCATGAAAGACTTGGTCACATGAACTTTAGGGATTTAAGAATCTTAGGTAAGTTCAATGTTGTGCGAGGCCTTCCCAAGCTTTGGAAAAAGGTTAATGGTGTTTGTGGCCTTGCCAACAAGGGAAGCAAACCAAAAGTATGCACAAAAAGGGCAAGTATATAACCACCAAAAAACCTCTAGAGCTTCTCCACATGGATCTTATGGGTCCTATGCAAACTGAGAGTTTAGGTGGAAAGAGATACATTTTTGTATGTATAGATGACTTCTCTAGGTACACTTGGACCTATTTCCTTAGAGAAAAATCTAAAACTTTTGACAAGTTTAAAATGTTTTTCTCTAAAATTCAAAATAAAATGAGCTCTAAGATTAAAAGCATTAAGAGAATTAGGAGTGACCGTGGGAAGGAATTTGAGAATGCCCATTTTGAAAACTTTTGCAATAGTCTAGGCATTTCTCATGAGTTTTCAGCACCTAGGACACCTCAACAAAATGAAATTGTTGAGAAGAAAAATAGGGTTCTTCAAGAAATGGCCATGCGATGTTGCTTAGCAACAATGTCCCTAGGAATCTTTGAGTTGAGGCCGTCAATACGGCTTGATACATAGGAAATAGAGTCTTCCTTAGGCCCCACACTAGGCAAACCTCTTATGAGTTATGGAAATGTAGGAAGCCAAATGTTACCTATTTCCACACCTTTGGAAGCAAGTGCTACATTTTGAATGACCATGATCAACTTGGCAAATTTGATGCTAATAGTGATGAGGGTATCTTCATTGGCTATGCCTTGAATAGTAGAGCCTATAGAATTTTTAATCTAAGAACTATGATCGTAATAGAATCATCTAATGTTTTCATTGATGATACTAGGCTCAAAACTAATGACTATAAGGATGAGGTAGATTTAGTTGATGACTCCTCTTTAGAGAAGGTTGTTGATGTATCTAATGTTGAAAAGACTAACCTTGATGATGACATAACACAACCTATTGATAGGATTCCTCTCTTGAACTCAATAGAACCTACTCCACGGGTTAGGAAACTCCATGACAAAGAGGACATCATTGGAGAGTTTAGTGAGGGTGTTAGGACTAGGCATCAAATGGCTAATCTAATTAGCTACACATGTTACACCTCTCAAATAGAACCCAAGAAAATTGATGAAGCCTTAAAAGATGAATTTTGGGTTCTTGCTATGCAAGAAAAGCTTAACCAATTTGAAAGGAATGAGGTTTGGCCTCTAGTTCCGAGGTAAAAGAACACCAATGTGATAGGTACCAAGTGGGTATATAGGAACAAATCCGATGAGGATGGCAACATTGTACGAAACAAGGCTAGGCTTGTAGCACTAGGATACTCTCAAATTGAGGGTATTGACTTTGAGGAGACTTTTGCTCCCGTTGCTAAGATTGGGTCCATTAGGATTCTTTTACCCATTTCTTGTTTGCACAAGTTCAAATTATATCAAATGGATGTTAAGAGTGCCTTCCTAAATGGTGTCTTGCAAAAGGAAGTGTTTATTGAGCAACCCAAGGGGTTTGTGGATCCTCACCACCCTAATCATGTCTATCACCTCAACAAAGCTTTATATGGGTTGAAACAAGCACCTAGGGCTTGGTATGAGCGTCTCACCTAATATCTCATAAACAATGGATACACTAAGGGTAGTGTTGACAAGACTCTATTCATTAAGAAAAATAAAGATGAGCTCTTTATAGCTCAAATCTATGTTGATGATATAGTCTTTGGCTTCACTAATGACACCAAAGTCCAACAATTTGTTGATGTCATGTCTCATGAATTTGAGATGAGTCTTGTTGGTGAGTTGAGTTACTTTCTAGGTTTACAAATTAAGCTAATGGATGATGGGATTTTCATATCTCAAGCTAAATATGCCAAAAACCTAGTGAAGAAAGTTGGCCTTAAAAGTGCCAAACATTGTGATACACCCATGAGTACCACTTTGAAGCTAAGCAAGGATGCTAGTGGTAAAAGTGTGGACCAAACTTTATATTGTGGCATGATTGGTAGCTTGCTCTATTTGACCGCAAGTAGGCCCGATATCTCCTTTAGTGTGGGTGTGTGTGATAGGTACCAAGCGGATCCTAAGGAGTCCCATCTCCCTTCTGCTAAGAGAATCATTCGGTATGTGAATGGGACATCCAACTATAGGATTTGGTACTCTTTTGACACTAATGCTAGTCTTGTAGGCTTTAGTGATGCAGATTAGGCAAGAAATTATGATGATAGGAAAAGTACATCGGGTGGTTGCTTTTTCCTTGGAAACAACCTTGTCTCTTGGTTTTGCAAGAAGAAAAATTCAACTTCCTTATCCACGGCTGAGGCCGAATACATTGCTGCTGAGAGTGGACTCCTTTGGATGAAGCAAATGCTAGTCGACTATGGATTCAATCAAGGTACTCTTACTCTCTTTTGTGATAACATGAGTGCAATTAATAATTCAAAGAATCCAGTTCAGCATTCTAGGACTAAGCATATTGATATTCATCATCATTTCATTAGAGAACTAGTTGAGAGCAAATGCATTGTACTTGAGCATGTAGGTACCAATGATCAACTAGCGGATCTATTTACTAAACCCTTATATGCTACTAGATTCAAGACTCTTAGTAGATCTATTGGGATTTGTTTAATGGAGTGATGTGTTGTGGTCTTTGACCCCATATGAGGAACTCAAGCAAAGAGAGCTTTTGCATACTTGTTGCATCCATTTTGTCATTAAATATTTATGCTCCTTTATTGATTGCTTGAGTAGCTTGGTTGCACTTATATATTATATTATATTTTCTTCAATAAGTGTGAACTTTGCTTTGATTACAATCCATGTAATATTTATGTTCAAACATGCATTTTTTGACTAGGAGATATACATTGGAAGTACATGTTGAATGACCTATAATTATCTCCATGACATGATGATTCTTATATGACATGCTAATGAAAAAAGATAAAGCATGATTTGATGATTACAATTGTTAAATGCAACACATTATGTGAAACATACTAGTGAGACTAAAATGTTTAATCAATGTTTCTCTTTCTTTAATAGTTGAACATGGCTATTATCATACAGGTATCCTTCCGAAAAAATCAATTAGGGTGCAAAGTTGTTCATGCCTTGTTTAGCTTTTAAAGTTGGATATAATGCCATTTAAAACATGAATATATAAAACTCTATATCCTTGCTTCTCTCATGACAAATGGTGAAATTGGTTTGAATTATAATGGAAACCTTTGTCATTTGCTTTGCCAAATACCATTGATTTTGGACTTGAATGCAACATGTCATGTATGCAAAGCATTTTTGATTCACACATTTTCTTCAAATAAATCTCCTTGTTTCTCTCCTATTAATAGAGTTGCATAAATGTGGCTTATATAATTATACAACAATCTTGTATGCTCTTTTCTTTCTTTGCCTTGAGTGACCTGGTTGGGGACTTCTCCTTTGCCTATATCATGACAAAAAGGGGGAGTAGCATTGACCTAGCATTGTGATGTTAGCGAAGTAGCATGTGTTGGCTTTGAGGTAGCATGTATTGGCTTTAAGGGGGAGCATTGCATGAGTGTACTTGTTTGAGGGGGACATTGCATGTAGGGGGAGTAACCCGTTGAGGGGGAGCATTGCATTCACATACATTGCATGTTGTCATATTAATATTCTTAAATGCAAATGCTTTTGTTTTATATTCACTTGATCATCTCACATGCACTTGGCTGGAAAGTGTATTTTTGCTTACTTTGTGTGTAGGGTTGATAGTTCTACAAGAGATTGAAGACTTGAAGTTTTTTTTTATGTTTATCTCTTTGTAATGTAGAATATCTTCCCGGTGTTTTTCTGTTTTGTTTTGTGAGGATCAATATGAGTGGTGGTTTTGTCACGAAATAGCCAGAGGGGGAGATTGAAAAGTCCTTATTTGTTGATTGGCTTATTTCGTGAACAACCATATTGTTGGGGTTCATGTAAGGGTAGCTTAGGCTCTCAGGCTCTCAAGACCTCAAGAGGAGAAGCACCAAAGGTAAAACTCTTGTGCTTACTTACTTTGAAGAGAAAGTTGCACACACTCACATATTCATGCATAACTCTTGATCAAATATGTTGAGTGTTTTCTTGTGTGCATTTTAGTTTAAATGACTCTTGTTGACCTATTTGCATCTTGCTATGAAAGTCTTATGTCATGCTAGGCATTAAAATAGGATGTAATTTCATCACTCTTGAACTTGTTGTTTCTATGCATTTGAGTGTTGAAAAAATAGGCCTTGCGCTGGTGGTGTGATACTCGACCAGCGCACCCCACCAGCGTAAAATTCACAGTGGACTGTCTCTAGTGTTGTGCCATTGGGTTGCGCTGCTGCACCCGTGCAAAGATGTAAAAAGTAGGCGTGCGCTGGTGGTACGCTACTCGACTAGGGCAGCCCTACCAGCATAAACATTCCAGTGGTTTTACGATTGTGTTGCGCCACTGACGTGCGCCACTCGACCAGTGCCTATTGAAATTTTTAGGCAGTGCGCTAGTGGTGCGCTACTCGACCAGCGCACCTCACCAGCGCACAATGAAGAAGATGGAACATTTTTTCCAAAACGACATCACTTTGTTTGGATCTCATATATATATATATATATCTCATTGTTTTAAGGTCATGTTAGAGTTCAAAATATCATATATTTTCCTTAGAACACATTTCAAAGGAAAAACACTTCCAATAACTCATTTTTAATCACTCAAAGCATTCCCTTGTGCATCAAAACTTCATCTTGCATCTTCTAAGTTCATCTAGAGTGTATCTATGGATAGGGTTGCTTCATCGCATCTCTTTAATTAATAGTATTCTCTTAGAATATTTCTAGATACAAATTAGAGATTGATTGAGATGACATGATTGAGTGTTGTATTGTGACAGCTTCGTAGGATTGATTGATCTGTGTTTAGCTAAACTATTTGAACATGTCATTTAGCACTTGATATCTATGATTGCATTAATTGTAATCTCATTATCCTAGATAAGCATATAGGGTTTCCTAGCCTTTTTTGTTCTTTAAATATCATCATATATTCACTTAGGAAACTTTATCTCTTCATTGAGAAGTAAGACTTGTGTTGCTTCCGGGAGTAGGTAGCTTAAAGCACAAGCAAGATGAACTAGGTTCACTTATACCGGGATTAGGTAGTGGTGGTGGATTAAACCGGGATTAGATTGTAATTCCTTGCCATTAGTGCATTCGAGGTTCTAGTGTGCCGTACTCATCAACTCGTGGTTTTTTCCCATTTGGAGGGTTTCCACGTATATCTCAAGTGTTTTTATTATTTCCGCACTTATTACACTTGTGATATTATTGTGACTAATTAAGGGCATTTTCATCAATTTGACTCTTAACAAAAATTGGGTAAAAATTAATTAAAATCTATTCAACCCCCCCCCCCCCCCCCCCCCCCCCTCTAGATTAATATTACACACCATAATATTTGTTTCATCATTGATAGCTCAAATGATAACACTTGCAACTATAAGTCCATCAATTATCTCAGGAATAAGGCAGACTCTCCGATTGTATTCAAATGAAAAAATTTTATCCATTAACGGTTCTAGATAAAATATTTCATTGTGATCCAACTCAATGCACCTAGTGCACTATATTCTTTTGCCCAAAGACACCACACTTTGATGATTTTAGACTCATCATAACACATTTGATCCCACTCAAATGTTTGCAAAAGAATCTACAACTTTAACAAGATAAATGCCCCAACCTTTATCTTAAGTTGTGAATATTATTCAAGATTAACTAAAGAATTGTGTCTACCTCATACATATCTAGATGTATGAACAATTCTTCTTTTCTCGTAGTCTTTTGACCTTATGATTATTTACTTTTGATAATTATATTAATTAAACTATAAATACTATAAGATTTGTTAAACTAGAAATCACTTTATTAATATAAAAAGATTTTCAAATACATTACTACACTCTTGCTATCGAGCATAATCCCAACAAGCCTAGTTTACAACACTTAAGGATATTTGGATGTCCTATGCACGTGTTAGAAGGAAAGACAGAAAAAATGGAGTCCCATCCAGAAACATGCATATTTGTAGGGTATCCACAAGGAATAAAAGGATATTATTTCTATAGTCCTTCAGATCTTAAAGTATTTGGTTCAACAAATGTTAAATTTCTGAAACAGGACTATATGAATAATTTTTTGCCTAAAAGTAGAATTGTCCTGAATGAGCTTTATGAAGATACAATTCCACAAGAGGTTTCACAATCTAGCCCAATTATAAGTTCCACACCAATACAAGATCAACAATCTACCATACCTCGTCGCAGTGGGAGGGTTAGTAGACAACTCGAGAGATACATCGGTCTAGGAGAATCTGTAGGAAATCTCCCGGATGATGATGATCCTTATACGTACAAGCAAATAATGGAAGATGTTGATTGTCACCACTGGCAAAAGGTAATGCAATCCAAAATTGAATCTATGTTCAAAAATAGAGTCTGGTCTCTTGTAGACTTGCCTAAAGAGATAAAACCCATCGGGTGCAAGTGGGTATATAAGAGGAAAAGAAGAATGGACG
This sequence comes from Dipteronia dyeriana, assembly GCA_032871835.1. Classification (NCBI taxonomy): domain Eukaryota; kingdom Viridiplantae; phylum Streptophyta; class Magnoliopsida; order Sapindales; family Sapindaceae; genus Dipteronia; species Dipteronia dyeriana. The sequence goes on along the minus strand of CM065300.1, from coordinate 112,371,101 downwards.
AAACCTTTAAAGCTAGATTGGTAGCTAAAGGAAACACACAAAAGGAAGGTATCTATTATGAAGAAACCTTATCTCTTGTGGCCATGCTTAAATCCATTAGGATACTCTTATCCATTGCAGCATCTCTAGACCTAGAAATTTGGCAAATGGACATCATGACAGCATTCCTTAATGGAAGTCTTGACACAAGCATCTATATTATGCAACCAGAAGAATTCAATGAAAAAGGCCAATAGGAAAGGGAATGCAAGTTGCAAAGATCCATATAAGGATTGAAGCAAGCATTAAGATCCTGGAACATAAGGTTCGATCAAGCCGTGAAAAGTTTAGGATTATTCAAAACCTTGACGAACCCTATGTATACAAAAGGATTAAAGGTGACAAGTTGGTTTTCCTAGTTCTTTAAGTTGATGATACACTACTCATTGGAAAAGATGTAGGTGTATTGACATCAGTAAAAGAATGGTTAGGAAAAAAATTTGATATGAAGGACTTAGGAGAAGCAAGTTATATTCTTGGTAACCAAGTCATGAGGGATAGAAAGAATAGAACGATTACATTATCCCAAGCTTCATACATAGATAAAATCTTGTGTAGGTTTTCCATGCAAGATTCCAAGAAAGGTATGTTACCTTTCAGACATGGAATCAAACTTTCTAAGGAACAAGTTCCTAAGAATGAGCATGAAGAGCAATTCATAAGTAGGGTTCCATATTCCGCGGTAGTTGGAAGTCTCATGTATGCAATGCTCTGCACTAGACCAGATATTTGTTTTGTTGTTGGCATAGTTAGCAGGTTTCAATCGAAACTTGGTCCTGATCACTGGAAGGCAGTCAAGCATATTTTCAATTATCTCAGAAGAAAAAGAGATTATATGCTTGTATACTCTGAAAGGGATTTAATTCCCGTTGGGTATACAGATTCTGATTTTCAGTCAGATTCTAACTCCAGGAGATCAACATCAGGATCTGTGTTTACTCTTGGAGGAGGGGCAGTAATACAGAGGAGTATCAAGCAATCTTAAATTACTGATTTCACCATGGAAGCTAAGTATGTTACCGTATGGGAAGCTGCTAAAGAGGTTGTTTGGCTCCGCCAATTCTTGATTGACTTGGAAGTGGAGCCTGATGCGAATAAGCAGATCACTATCTGTTGTGACAATAGTGGAGCAGTGGCTCATTCAAAAGAACCAAGAAGTCATAAGAGAGGGAAACATATTGAAAGAAAGTATCACCTTCTGAGGGAAATTATGCATAGGAGTGACATGACGATTACCAAGATTGGGTCAACAGATAATCTAGCGGATCCCTTTACAAATGCTCTTCCATAAAAAAAAATTAATGGGCATCAAGAGAACATGGGGATGAGAGATATGACACATTTGCTCTAGAGCAAGTGGGAGATTGTTGGGATTATGCTCGATAGCAAGAGTATAATAATGTATTTGACAATCTTTTTATATTAATAAAGTGATTTCTAGTTTAACAAATCTTACAATATTTATAGTTTAATTATTATAATTGTCAAAAGTAAATAATCATAAGGTCAAAAGACTATGAGAAAAGAAGAATTGTTCACACATCTAGATATGTATGAGGCAGACACAATTCTTTAGTTAGTCTTGAATAATATTCATAACTTAAAATAAAGGTTGGGCGCCTTTATCTTGTCAAAGTTGTAGATTGTTTTGCTAGCATTTAAGTGGGATCAAATGTGTTACGATGAGTCTAAAATCATCAAAGTGTGGTGTCTTTGGGCAAAAGAATCTAATGCACTGGGTGCATTGAATTAAATTAATGTGAAATAATTTATCTAGAACCATCAATGGATAAGAGTTTCACTTGAAGACAATCGGAGAGTCTATCTCAATCCTGAGATAAATTATGGACTTATGGTTGCAAGTGTTATCATTTGAGCTATCAATAAGTACAATTATATAGCATAGTCTATCCTCAATAGTTTGGTAGTATTCATTTGTTAATCGATGGAGGACTTCATTTATAGATATGGACATCGTGGCTACATTTCTTAATGTGAGTAGAATACCATCATATGGATATTTTGTGGTATTGGATATAAAATCGTAATGTTAAGTTTTCAATAGTGTCTATTTAAACATGGCTTCTAGACAAGTCAAAATATCCAAGTTCAAAATATGGTCATATGAGTAAATATGGTAACTTGGAGAGCTATAGGCGGTTATGTGCTCTTGGCGATTACAGGTATTCTTCACGAGGATACACTATCTCCAATAAAGTTGTCTAGGGTATGAATGAGCAATATTAACATATTCTATCTTTATTTAAGAGTTCAATTTTAGTTCTTTAGTGGAATGAACTAAATTTAATAGATCGGACTTAAGTGAATCATTTGTTGTTTGTGATTACGTTTTGTCTATTGGAGCTTAAATTTAGATAGCCTGTCAAGATCCTGAATCCATACGAACTTGTATGGATCACTTGATATATTCTACCGGACCAATATGTGGGTCCATCTAGAATTGTATTAAGGCATGTGGACTTATTTTTTTTTTTTAGTAAGAATGGGTCTAGTTCATATGTGAACTTTTTATTAAGGTCCAATGGATTTAATAAAATAGAAAAACAATATTGGCCCATATATATATTGGTTTGGGAGGCAAGGGACTATTTATTAGTCTTATATATTGTTTTTTATTTTATTATTTAATTAAATGGAAATTAATTATTTATTTATTTAATTAAAAGTTAAAATCTTTTTCCTAGTAGGAGTAGATATTCTATTGTCATATTATTGTTGGTAGTATGGTAAGTATCAAATAATATATTTGATATGTAGATAAATAATATGAATTTATTTATCTAGTCAAATTAGGAAGTATTTGATTGCTATTAAAACTCTAATTGACAAATGGTCAAATTAGGAAGTTTTAATTTAGTCACAATTTAATTATATTCAATAAATGGTTATTGAATAAATACACTATTTGAGTTGGATTAGTAGTTTTGGTGTAGAAAAGAATTCTTTTTGGAAAAGGATTCTTGGTCACCATGTAAATCCACCTAAGGATAAGATTCTTGTCCACCAAGTAAATCCTTTTTAGGAGAGGATTAGGTCTCATAAACTAAATACATTAGAAGTCTTGGTCTGTAAAAGAAATCCTCATTTTAAGAGGATTTTAATCCAAATTTTGATAGGAGTTTTGGTGAAGTAGAAATCCTCTTTCTAAGTGGATTTTCGGCAACCTATATATACTCCTATATATAATTTCGACCAAGACCTAATTTTTGGTGTGAGAAGTTTTTTTTTTATTATTGTTATAAAAAAAAACTTCATCCAACTCATTGTGTGAAGAATTCGGCCAAGCATAGAGAAAAGAGAGAACGTTTTTGTTTTCGATAGTACACTAGTATCCTTTGCATCAAAAGGGTTTTGTGTACAACATCGAATCAAGGTTCACTTGAGTTTCAATCAAATTGATTGATAATTCACAAGTGACCGGACGTTCTTAGTTTTTCACTTGGAGGATTATTGTGACTAACAAAGAAGAAGATTTTGTTTGTTTCCATCCTCATGTATACAGTTTAAAGAAAGGGAGTCCACACTCTTAGGTGATTCATGTTCGTGATTGGATTGGAAGATCTTGAGGATTCAATTCGACGCTAGTTCAATCGTTCTAGAAAAAGGTATAATACTTTTTATATACATCAATTAATCTAGGTTAAGGTTCTTGCTATTAAAAAAGGGAAAATTTTTATTTATACTAAACCCTAATTTCACATTTCCGTTGTACGATTTTTCGTACAGTATTGTTGTATGTGTAAACTCAGCGAGGTGACACGTCAACAAAAGTAGCAAGTAACACGAAGATCTGGAATTATCATGTCATCATAAGTCATTGGATCAATCTACAAAAAATTGACTAGAGACACATCACCTGATCAGAGCATGTGAACGTGGATTCCGTGAGAATAGGACATGCTCGCCAAGCCAAGCCACTCAATTTAATGGAAGCATTAATGAACAAAGATCATATTCGCCGAATATCCTACTTCAGTGAGATCCACTCGGCTTAAAAAAGGAAGTATTGTTTTGTTAAGATGGACTACATCCCGCTGAAATCTAGTTAGATACGGGACCTAGGAATCTTTTTCCAATTGGGAAATAAAGTTGTTCTCTCTCATGAAATGGAGAGTTCTAATCGAGAAAGGGAATTAGAGCTTCTAGAAGATAAGCACAGAACATGAAACAAGTCCTAAACGAATCACTCCGTGAGAATCTCACCAGTATTCTCATTAAAGATTCAGTCATTCACATGACAACAATTAAGATAACGACAAATTATCCCACATAAAGATCAGTGAAAGTTAATGTATAGAGATATATGCGTTTTTTTTAGAAAAAGTGAGCTTTGAGTGTATAAACTCTACTATTCGTAGTGATATTCTTCTTCACTAACTCCGACAACCTTTGTTTTTCCCCTTTTTACAGTTTTCCACTTAAAATTTGTATCGTCTATTTTTCTTTAACTTTCAATATTATAAGGGCTCATATAATAATTGTTGGACGCGTGACCTTTTTCTCTAATCCGAAAACCACCGTCAATACTGTGGATGAAACATTTTCTACGGATAAAACTTAAAAGTTCACAATATACAACTCCCCACTTTTACTCACCAATCTCATTGTATTTTTTTTAATTAACAAATAGACAAAAATTGTTCGAGATAATGTAAGTGAAAATAATTAAAGAGAAATGTAAATGGTTAAAAACAATTATCTTAGTATGCGTGTTAAATAATATGTAAATTTATGATTATAATGATATGTTTTGTATGTCATAATTTATGAATGAATCATGATGTAATATGTGATGGATGAAGTTTTAATAATTACTAAAGTGAAATATATCATGTTGATAGTCATACACGTAATATAAAATTCATAGTAAACATTATAATTCTTATAATGATGACCATTTAATTACACCAACATAATCAAATAAGTTAGAATTGGAATAAAACTTTTTTAATTAATATGTAATTAAATATTGAAATTTAGAAATATTTTACTTTCTTAACTTCTCTCTCAAGAATTTTCAATATTCTATGAACAGGATTTTAGAAAGAAATTTGTTAGAAAATGAAGATGTAATGGTTGTTTATTTTTTTAATAGTTTAAATGTACTTCAACAAGTAACTGCTAAAGTTGCAAATCAATGTGGAATTGCAGATCAATCAAGAAAATTTAAATTTAGATTGATTTTTTGTGAAAAATATAAGAAGACTAATGAAGGAAACGTAAGGTTTTTATCAAATTATAAGCAACATATGACATTAAATTTTATGTTTATAAAAACTGAATTGATTGGAATGTTTAAGTAAGTAAGAGTTGACCGGATAAAACCCGTTTGATTGTGATCAATATTGTTGGGCTCGGTGCACCTTAGGTACATTAAATATATTTAGGATATGGTATGGGCTATTGTATATGTGTGGGCCTAGTATTCCTTTTTAGGACCACTTATCCTATAAAGGTTGAGAATCCTTTATGGGTTAGGATTCTAGGAAGTTATACTATATATAAGGGGTCCCTACTCTCACTCGTATAAGGTATTACAGAATTGTCTCCCCATTAAGCAATCTGAGAAAAGTGAGTAGAGAGTAGAAGACTCTCTATTATTTTCATTATTTTTTTGTTTTCTTTTTAGGTTGGTTTTCTTGCGCTATTCAATGGATTCGAAAAATTCATGTACGATTTCATGCTTATGTATTTAATACGAATATATATTTATTAGCATATAATACTTATGTGGTATTAGAGCCTCCGTATTTTTACATAGGCTGAATATTAAATTCTTATAACTATTCATCTACTGTTTTTATACTTGAATATTGATATATGTTGAATCCATTAGAAAAAAAACTTTTGTTTTGATGATTTGTTTCAACATAGAAATCTATTGCACGTTAGGATTCGACTGGTAGATGAACAAAATATAGGATTTAAGTTTTAGTTGTGTGATAGAAAAGCCAGTTGGGTCTTGGTTTGGAATCATATTATCAGATCACTTGATCTGGTTTCTTGCTCTTGGGTCGATGAGTTTTCAACCTTGATCCGTTGTGATTTCCTTCGTGGGTCAAGGCCGATCGTCACCCAAACCCGATATCCTACCCATCCATCGTTCCTTTCTCTCAGTCAACACCATCAGGTCTGAATCGTTCCGGTAGGTTTCTTGAGTGAAATGCATGAGTTTTGCGGCGAGGATGATGATCGACGGACGTTGAACGCGATCTCGACCACGATCTGACAAGAACGAGCGCAGATCGGCGGCCGGTTTGCTCGATCGGTCGGATGTCAATCATCGGTCTTCATCATTTCGATCCGGGCTTGTGGGTCTCGTTGCGCCGCCGTGAGTTGCCTTCAGGAGAAGAGTGGGCTGTTAAGGCTGTGGTGAACATAGTCATAGGGTTTCCAAAAGCTTAATTTTGCTTGAGCCAACTTTTGAGAATTTGATATTCATAAGGGATTGATTATCAATTATTTTAGGTCCTTTTGTATTTTTGATAAAAATATGGGATTAATTTGTAATTACTAAAACTTACTGGAACAATTTGCAATTTCAAAATAGTTTTGGGCCAATGTAAATAATGAAAAGTTGCAGGGTCACTTTGTAGTTTCAAACAAAATTTGGGCTAATTTATAATTATCAAAACTTACTGGGCTAGTTTGTAATTTTGACCAAATTTAGGGGTCGATTTATAATTACTTAATCTTGAGTGGGCTTTTTGTAATTTAACAAAATCAGGGATAGTGTTTGTAATTTTCTAATAGGGTTTTGGGAATAATTGCAGTTGATAATCTTTGTGATTTCGGATGATTATGTTTGTACGTAGTAGACTAATCTTTAAGTTTTTATATTGATTATTTCGTTTGAAATTAATAATCCGTTTTGTATATTCTCGTGAATACGATGGTTATGTTTTCACGTAGTGGCTAATCATTTTGATTTTGAAAATTTAGTTGGCCGACGATTATTAATTTGATAGTTTTAATAATTGATTGAATACTCTAGTAATTTGGATGATTATGTTTCACGTAATGACTAATCATTAAAGATTTTGAGATATTCGTCGGTAATCAATTACTAAATTTGAACTGCAAAGATGAAAATACTTTTGTTGTATGAGGGTTATCACATGTGATAGGTGATGTTATTCTCCGTAGTAGGTTCATCATCCTGAGGTATTCATCTATAGAACTGCAATAACGGAAACTATATGCATGTTTTAATCATCTCCGTATGAGGGTTATCACATGTGATAGGTGATGTTCTTCTCTGTAGGAGGTTTATCATCTTGAGGAATTCATTTATAGAATAGAGTGATCTTTGCCCATTCACATGTTGAATTTTGTTTCTATAAATGTTTTGACTGTTATCTTATAAGCATGAAATCCTTTGTTTTGATATTCAGTTTTCAATGTCAATAATTTTGCTTCGAAATTGTCTGCTATCAAACTTTTGGATGAGACTAATGTCGAGGAATGGAAAGAGACTCTCACTGCTTTTCTAACTCTTTGGGGTATAGACATTTTGTTATGTGAGAAGAAGCCTTCTAAACTCACTGAATATACCATTGGCTTCCTTTTTATTTGGGCCTAAGCCCAAACTTGTTGGGCTATTACGTATTGAATTTGAATCTCGAAACCCAAAACTTGTTGGGCTTTTATGTATTGAACTTGAATCTTGAAACGTGATGCATTCACTTCTTTTTATAAATACCAATTCATACGCTTAAATTTTAAAACCAAAAAATAAAAATAAAAAAATCCAAAAATCAGTACACTTATATTATAAGATTGTTTTACTCATAAAATTTGATCAAATAATTGTGAATAGGTGATTATTTTAAAATGTATATTAATATACTTATATACTGTACACCCAAATTATGAATTATTCAATACATCAACCACTAATCTGACCACCGATGAACCCTTTGAAGAATTCTGGTCAGCAGCCTCAAAAACCGAAATGTTTGCCTCTCTTATTCTCTCTTTGCACACACACCGATCCCTCGTCTGAAAAGAATCTTGACAAGCAAGAGGCCATAACACGGGACAAACGTCACCCCGACTAACAAATACCTGTCCATGTAACAACCCAGTTGGTCAAGTGCTAGCAAACATATCATAAACTTTTGGTAACATTCAGCTATTTTTTAGTAGTTGAAGCACCAACTAAACATTAACAAGGCAATGAACTAAAATAACCACTTCTTTCAAGTCATAACACAATATTCTATCTATGTTTCACACTTCAAATTAAAGCCAACTGAATACAGCAAGGAAGCTAACAAAATATTTATGCAATAACTGATGACTGTTACTTTTTTCGAATACAAAATCATCCATGCACGTTCTTCCACTTCTAGTTAATTAGAAGTTCATGCACAAACACACACTTTGTTTATGAGTATGATGATATTTTAGAAATTGTTGAAGAATTATGAGAGAACTTGAAAAAACTTTGTGTATCTCTCTTAGCATATGAAACTTATTTTGTTGATATTTCTTCAAATTGCTTGAAAGTGTGATTGTGTGAACATCTTTGTGAACTTTATGCTATCATGGATTTTAGTTATAGCATTTATCAAGGGGGAGCATTGTATGCTAGACATTGTTCTCTTTTATGATATGTTCACATGTTTCATTTTGTTACATGTTGGCATATTTTGACTTAATGATACTTGTAAGATATTACTCACTATCTTTGTCTTGCATGATGATTCATTCTTAAGTCATATGCCTTTGTGTTTATATATTTGTGACTAATATGCTTGTTTTGTCTTTCACTCACTTTTGTTGTATGTATATAGCATCTTATATCACAAAAACAAATGGGAAGAACTAAGGTTACCGGAAATGGAAATCAGTTGAATCCCATTGTGAAAGCCATGTCTACCTCAAAAGGATCTAAAGCTTCAAGGTCAAAGGATTTAGGGATCTTTGGAACTAAGAAGATATTTCAAGAGAGGGGCATTGACTTAGGTAAGTGTAAGGATTCTTATGTTCTTAAATGCATTAAGGATAGAAATTGGGAATCTTGGGTGAGCATGTTAGGAATAGTGAATGATACTCTTGTTAGAGAGTTTTATCTTGAATATAGAGAAAGTGTCACCTTATTGGATGCTTTGATGGAGATTAGGGGTGTTGTGTTTAGAGTTAACCCGGAAAACATTAACAAGTTTCTTGGGCTATCTAATGATATAGATTCGAACTTTCTAGATGTAGATGTCATTGAGAATCTTAATATCATGGGTAGAACTCTTTGTGATAATGCTTCTTTTGAGTGGAAAGGTAGATCATATATTAGTCAACATGAGTTAACTAAGGCTAGTGCATTTTGACATCTATTCATTTGCACTAACATTATTGGATCTTCTAATTCAACCGAGTTGAATAAAGACAGGATCAAAATAGTGTATGTCTTGGTGAGTAATCAACCTATAAACCTTGAGGATCTACTTATGCTTTATATTGATAGTGCGACTTTCTCAACTAGAGGAGATAAAAAGCTTGAATTATCGGGGTTTATAACTTCTTTGTGTTTAGCTCGTGGTGTTAAGAGTAGAGGAGATGATGTGTTAGTACAACCCTTGGAAAAGTATAGTGATAAACGTGTCATACATGTCATATAAGGATAAGGGTAAGACATGTGATACTTTTGGACTATTTATTAGTTCTCAAGTTGATTGTCAAGAGACTAGCACAAACATTCTTCCAGATTGGGCTTTACATTTGAAGAATAAGGTTGATGAGCTTAGTGCTATAGTTGATAAACAAGATGCTAGAATAAAAAAGTTGGAGGAGTGTATTGCCTCAAGTTCAAGACCACATCTCAAACATTATGTTAGATCAACTACACGCACATCTTTCTTTGGTGGACCAAGTAACTAGTATTTGAGCCTTATGGTATTTTTTTTACCTTTTGGCATCATTTCATGTGAAAAAGGGTGAGAAAGAGTTGCTAGTTACTTAGTTTCTTTTTATGTTGTTTTTGTGAACTTTTGAACTTTCAATGGCATGTAATAATTATTTTTAAGGTTTGGTTAAGAATTCTTGTATTTTGGCATGTATTGAGGGGGAGATACATGTATTTGTGGACTTAATTGTATATTCTTATCCATATTATATGTTGCCATTTGTTGTTTTTCTCTTGTATATGCATTGTGCTTTGAGATGATTTATAGGTTGCTTCAAGGGAAGATCAAGATGAAGTTCAAGAGTTGGTGAAGATTAGTTATAGGAATCTTACTCATTGTAATGTGAGGGAGTGATTTTGTGACCTATCTTCATTTTTATATTTGTAGTAAATGCATAGGTGTTTTGACATAGAATTTTCCAAAGGGGGAGATTGTTAGGTATTAGTTTGTGTTGGCATTAATTCCATATCAAAATGATGTTTACTTACAATGATTTAGTTGTTTAGATTCATGATGACTCAAGCTTCAAAGAAGAATGAACAACAAGTCAAAGAAAGTTCTTATTCTTCAAAGAGAAAGGATGCAATTTGGTTTTACAAAGGTATACTAAAACCTTATCTTTCCCTTACAAGGCTTAGGCACACACACACAATTCATACATTTGTGTCCCTGCATCGTTGTGCACCATTATAGGCACACATATACAATTCATTCATATGTGTCCCTGCATCTTTGTGCACCATGTATAACATATTCACACACTTGAAGATGAATGCTCATGCATTGGTATGGAAATAACATGTTTTGGAAAATGCATGATTGAAGACTATCTCTATGTAGTTTGCATTCTAGTGTGAAATGTGTTTGTGTGTGTGTATGTTTGTATAACATGGATATTGAACTTGAATTTAGTCTTAAATCATTCTTGATTGAGTTCCGGTCATTTCGGTTACTCATCCTATTGATTTTAAGTTCTAAGTCAAAAGATACTACATTTTCAACTCATGTTGCATACATTGTCTTCATCTTCGTATATCGAGTCGAATTATTATTTTCTGAGTTGAGTATCTTATATGTCCATGTTCGTGTGAGAGTTATGGTTTGTAATCCGTAAACGGATTCAAATTCTGAGTTCGGAGTTCGGAGTCCACAAACAAATTCGAAGAACGCAAAGGAAGCGTAAGGGGATTGCACCATGGCCGAAGGCCATGAAGAGGTGCAAGCCTGAGATGGCGCGTGGCCATCTCGGCTGCAATAACTTGTTGCCCCGAGATGCCCACTCACCATCTTGGGGAAACAATAACAAAAGGGGGCATTTTCATCTTTTGGCTTATTTCTTTCCCTCTTCTTTATATTCTCTTTCCCGCTCACATTTCATTCTAAGAAGAAATTCAAACTTGTATGCAGAAATTTTCTCTCTACATTTTCTCACCTTCCACACACTACAACTTCTTCATTCGAACTCCGATTTGAGTGATTCAAAGTTGAGAGTGTTTGTCTATTCATCCTCTATATTTTCTCTGAAGTTTTGAGTGAGTTTTATTGCTGTTTTTGGAGTTTAAACACATAAAAACTGGACTGCACCAAAATCAACTAAGGTATTGATTTTCTCTCAAAGTTTTCTTTTAAAACTTGGTCAATTGCCTTGGGTTTTATTCTTCAACTTATATATGTGTATTGTAAGTGTTTTGATTTTAGTTTTGAACTCTTTTAAAGCTAGGTTGAGTTTCAATTGAAATCTTACATGTTGAGTTAGATTTTGATTTTGCCTATGTTTTCACATGTTTGGGATTGTATTATGCTGGCTTCAATTCTAGGACTTTTTGATGATCTTTGATTGATTTATTTTGTGAAAAATAGTTCCTCACATGTATTAGGTTCTCTTGGCCGAATTCTCACATTGATACATGTGCTTATATTTTTTTGAGCTATTCATTTGTTTTGTTGAATCAATGAATAGGAATATGCTCTAGAACTTTAGCTTAAATCTAAATTACTTTGTCATATGATTTTAGCATGTTTTTTGGTTTGTGTCATTTAAACTTGATCTTGTGATTTATTGAACATATCTTGTGATTCAAGTTTAGATCTATGCATGTATCTAGGTTATGATTAATGTTGAACATATCTTACATGATCTAGATGATTTAAACATGCATGATTGACTAAAATACATTTGATTTGTGCATTCATGCTCATGTCTAGTATTTTCCCTAGGATGTGTTGATCATAGCATTCTATGTTGCGTGCTTGTTTGCGTTTTGCATTCATGATCACCTAGATGCCTTGTGAGAAGGAAGTCTTGACAATAGGTGTGAGACCATGTTGTTGAGCAAGAAGTCTTGGCATGAGGTGTGAGACCTTGAATTGTCAAGCAAGGAAGTCTTGGCTATAGTCGGGAGGACTCGGATAGTCGAGCAAGAAGTCTTGCCTAGGGTCGTGAGGATCTGGATAGGTGAGTGAGGAAGTCTTGACTAGAGTCGAAAGGAATCGGATAGTTGAGCAAGAAGTCTTGCCATGGGTCATGAGGATCCGGATAAGGTGAGCGAGGAAGTCTTAACAAGAGGTGTGAGGCATCTTATTGTTGAGAATGAGGGCGACATCTTCATGAGTAGGATATGAGGGTAGTTTCTAGGTGAAGAGGTCACTTAAGAGATTGTACTTGTCTTATCTACTAGTAGATTTTGTTTGCCGGTGGTTGCTAACCCGTGGATGTTTCCTCTTCGGAGGTTTACCATGTTATATCTTGTGTCAACTTTTCTCTATCCCTATCTCTCTAGTATTTGTATTTATTATTTGAATACTATGGATAGAACTCTTTATGTAAGTTGACTTCCTTTCTATAATATAGATTGTGTATGTGTTTCAATTACTTATTTGTATCACACTTTACTTGTTCTATACATTGATAAAGTGTCTTTAATAAATATATATATATATATATTTTGTGATACAAGCAATCTAGAGGGACAAACTTTGTTTGTTTCTAAGGGAGTCGAAAAAGGTGTCTAACCTATTCACCCTCCCCCCCTAGGGTAGTCTTGAGCATTTAACCTTGTTTGTATTTTCAGTTTTTGCAATTAGCGTACTTGACAGATTTCAAAGTATTCCTAACATTCATCATTGGACAACAGTAAAGAAATTTATACGTTATCTGCATCGAACAAAGGATTTAATGCTCACTTATAGGCGTTCAGACCTATTGGAAGTTGTTGGCTATGCAGATGCAGATTTTACTGGTTGTACATATGATCTAAAATCCACTTCAGGTTTTGTGTTTATGTAAGCTGGTGGAGCCATATTGTGGAAGAGTGTCAAGTAGACACTTACAACTTCATCTAATACAAGTTGAGTTTGTGGCATATTTTGAGGCAACAATCCAAGTAGTTTGGTTGCGGAATTTCATTTCAGGGTTAAATAATGTGGATTCAATTTCTAAGCCATTAACAATCTACTGTGACAAATTCGCAGCAGTTTCTTTCTCTAAGAACAATAAAATATATTCTGGACCTAAACATATGGAGATCAAGTATCTTGTGGTTAGAGAGAATCTTCAGGAGTTACAAACTTCTATTATTCATATTGCCACAGAAGAGATGATAGTGTTAGGATTATGCTCGACAGCAAGAGTATAATATTGTATTTGATAATCTTTTCATATAAATAAAGCGATTACTAGTTCAACAAATATTATTGCATTTATAGTTTAATTATTATAATTTTTAAAAGTAAATAATCATAAGGTCAAAAGACTATAAGAAAAGAAGAATTGTTCATACATCTAGATATGTATAAGGTAGACACAATTCTTTAGTTAGTCTTGAATAATATTCACAACTTAAGATAGAAGGTTGGGCACCTTTATCTTGTTAAAGTTGCAGATTCTTTTGCTAACATTTGAGTGGGATCAAATTTGTTATGATGAATCTAAATCATCAAATAATGGTGTCTTTGGGCAAAAGAATCTAGTGTACTAGGTGCATTGAACTGGATCACAATGAAATACTTTATCTAGAACCGTCTGTAGATAAAAGTTTTTCATTTGAAGACAATCAAAGAGTCTATCTCAATCCTGAGATAAATGATGGACTTACAGTTGCAAGTGTTATCATTTGAGCTATCAATGAGTACGATTATATAGCATAGTCTATCCTCGATAGTTTGGTAGTATTCATTTGTTAATCGATAGAGGACTTCATTTATAGATATGGACATCAAGGCTCCATTTATTAAATGAGAGTAGAATATCATCATATGGATGTTTTGAGGTATTGGATATTAAATCTTAACGTTAAGTTTTCAATAGTGTCTATTGAAACATGACTTCTGGACAAGTCAAAATATCCAAGTTCAAAATGTGGTCATATGAGTAAATATGGTAACTTGGAGAACTATAGGCGGTCTATGAGCTCTTGACGATTACTGGTATTCTTCACGAGGATACACTTTCTCCAATAAGGTTGTCTAGGGTATGAATGAGTAACATCAACTTATTCTATCTTTATTAAAGAGTTCAATTTCAGTTCTTTAGTGGAATGAACTAAAATTAAATAGATCGGACCTAAGTGAGTCATTTGTTGATTGTGATTGGGCTGTGTCTATTGGGGATTAAATTTAGATAGCCAGCCAAGATCTGCAATCGACACGAACTTGCATGGATCACTTGATATATTCTACCGGACCAATTTAGGGGTCCATCTTGAATTATATTAAGGCATGTGAACTTGTTTCTTTTTGTAAGAATATGTCTAGTCACATGTGGACTTTTTATTAAGATCCAATGTATTTAATAAAATAAGAAAAAAAGTATATGACCCATATATATGTGTTGGGCGGCAAGATTATTTAGAATAGCTTAATTATATATATATATATATATATATTAATTAATTAAATGAAAATTAATTAATTTGTTGATTAATTAATTATTTAATTAAAAGTCAAAATCTTTTTCCTAGTAGGAGATGTTATCCTAAAATTATACTATTGTTGGTAGTATAATTAATATTAAAGACTATATTTGATAAGTAGATAAATAAAATAAATTATTTATCTAATCAAATTAGAAAATCTTTAATATGGTTACAGATACACTATTGAGTTGGATTAGGAGTCTTGGTGTAGGATAGAATTCATTTAGAAAAAAAGATTCTTAACCACCAAGTAAATCCACCTAAGGAAAGGTTTCTCAACAACGAAGTAAATCTTTCTTCGGAAAGGATTTGTGATCCTAATATATATTCTTGTGAATTTCGGCCAGGTTATATATATATATATAAGGATAGAATTCCTTTAAGAAAAGGATTGTGTTTGGCCAATGAGTATAAAATGCTTAAGATATTAAGTTTGCTCGTCTTCAGCTGCTTTGTATTGTGTGAAGTTGGACCTATATGGAAATAAGCATGATGACCACATTTGCATGTAATTTTCATACCACACATACATACCATTTTACCTGGGTAGGTAGAGCTAAGGCTATTTTGATTACATATGGTCTTATGTTGATTAAAGATGTAATGATCTATGTAGTTGGATACTTGAGGTTCTATTGAAATAAGAGGAAGAAAAGTGTTACTCTCTTAAACATTCATTGTGGCCACATATAATTGTTTGTCAATTCGGAGAGTCGTTTTCTAAAATAAATTTTAAAATCTAAAATAATAATGTTTATGTAGCTCAGATGAGAGAATGTAAGGTTCTTATTAAAGTATGAGCAACATATGACATTATATTTTATATTTGAAAACTCAATTGATTGGAATGTTTAAGTAAGTGATAGTTGACCGGATAAAGCCCGTTTGATTGTGATCAATATTGTTAGGTTCAGTGCACCTTAACTACATTAAATATATGTAGGATATGATATGAGCTATTGTATATGTGTGAACCTAGAATTTCATTTTAGGACTAATCATCCTATCAGAGTTGAGAATTCTTTATGGGTTAGGATTCTAAGAAATTATACTATATATAGGGGGTTCTTACTCCCACTCATATAACGTATTATATAATTATCTTCTCATTAGACAATCTGAAAAAGGTGAATAGATAGTAGAAGACTCTCTGTTATTTTTATTATTTTTATTATTTTCTTTTTAGGTTGGTTTTCTTACTATATTTAAAGGATTCACAAACTTCATGTACGATTTTATGTTTATATATTTAATTGAATATATATTTATTTGCATATAACACTTGCAGGAAAACTTTCCTGTTGCTATAAAAAAAATAAAAGAGAGCATAAAAATAGTATTAAAACCATCGACATAAATTCTTTGACTTTTGAAAAAGACTTTTTATGTATTTGTTTTAATTTTTTGTTGCCAAAAAAGCACAACTTTGCTTTGTAATAGAAAAAGAATCCGATACAACACTTCTATTACTTAGGAGAGAAAAAGAAAAGAAAAAGAAAAAGAAAGGAATCAACTTTCCGAATGAAGAAGAATCATTGAATACCCACCAACAAGCACTGATGAATTCAACAACCCCAATTTGATATTTTGTATTCTATATTCACCCACTCACTTCTTCATTTAAGGAGCTCAACTTCTGACCACTCCAAACTGTCATCTTGCCTTACCCATATTGCCCTCCTCCTCCTATCTGTGTGTCTCACTTTCCAAAAACCCTTCTTAAAATTTAGCTTCTTTTTTTAAAATTTTATGAAGGAAAAAAAAAAAAAAGTGGTAGAGTTTCACGTCTAGGTGAGAAAACACAAAAGTGCTTCTTTCTTCACCTGAGTTGTTTGTTTTGTTTTTGTTTGCCTTTTATCCAACTGCAAACCCACACAAGTGCTGCTCACATTTTCTCTTTTGATCCACCAAAAAGCTTGCTACTCTGCTAGTCTTTCAAAAAAAGAAAACCCCATCTGTTATCTCAACTTTCATGTCTTTTTTCTATAATCACCATTTTCCCTTGGTGTTTGCCGTTTGGTCTTAATGGAGTTTTGAGAGGGTTTTTGGGTTGAAGTTTCATTTTTTTCACTCTTTATTTCTTAGTTTTAGGCTTCTTCACTAATGGGTTTTGGTTACTTTGGTTCTATATTGGTTCTTGCACTGTGCTTCAAGCCTCTTGCTTGCCAACTACCCAACACAGATGGGTACTTTGTTTCTGAGTTCTTCAAGAAGATGAGCTTAGCTTCTTCTTCTTCCTCACAAGCTTCCAACTTTTCTACCCCTCTCTGTTCATGGCAAGGTGTGTTTTGTGATGCCCAGAAAGAGCATGTAATTGGTTTCTCAGCTTCTGGTTTAGGCTTCTCTGGTTCTGTTCCTGATACTACCATTGGAAAACTCAGCAAGCTTCAATCTTTAGATCTTAGCAACAACAAATTCACTGCTTTGCCTTCTGATTTGTGGAGTTTGGGTTCACTCAAGACTCTCAATCTCTCCTTCAACAAGATTTCTGGTTCTCTCCCAAGCAACATTGGCAATTTTGGTATGCTTGAAGCATTTGATGTCTCCAACAACAATTTCTCTGGGGTGATTCCTGCAGCTATCAGCTCACTTGTCAGTCTAAGAGTCCTCAAACTTGATAGAAACATGTTTCAATGGAGCATTCCACCAGGAATATTGAATTGTCAGTCATTGGTTTCACTTGATCTTTCAATCAACAGTCTAAATGGCTCCTTGCCTGATGGTTTTGGTGCTGCATTTCCCAAGCTCAAAACCTTGAACCTAGCAGGAAATGAGATTCATGGCAGGGACACAGATTTGACAGAGATGAAATCCATCACAAGCCTCAACATTTCAGGGAATTTGTTTCTGGGTTCAGTGATGGGTGTGTTTCAGGAGAAACTTGAGATGATTGACCTGAGCAGGAACCAGTTTCAAGGTCACATTTCTCAGGTACAATTCAACTCTAGTTATAATTGGTCTCATTTGGTTTATCTAGACTTGTCTGTGAATCAGCTAAGTGGACAGATTTTCAACAACTTGAACCGAGCTCAGAATCTTAAACACCTTAATTTAGCTTACAATAGATTTAACAGACAGGGGTTCCCGCGAATCGAAACGTTTTTGGGTTTGGAGTATCTAAATTTGTCTAGTACTAGTCTCACTGGTCACATTTCCAGTGATATATCACAACTGAGTAATTTGCATACACTTGATCTTTCCATGAACCATCTCACCGGTCAAATTCCGGTACTGAGAATCAAAAGCCTTGAAATTGTTGATGTTTCACACAACAATTTGAGTGGGGAGATTCCTGTATCTGTATTGGATAAGCTTCAATGGATGGAAAGATATAACTTCTCTTACAACAACTTAACCCTTTGTGCTTCGGAGTTGTCCCCTGAAATCTTACAAAAAGCCTTCTTTGGTTCGACAAACAACTGTCCAATTGCTGCAAACCCTGGTCTCTTTAAAAGAAGAGCAAACAAACACAAGGGACTAAATCTTGCTCTGGCCTTAACCCTCTCAATGATCTGCTTGCTTGCCGGGTTGCTGTTTCTAGCCTTTGGTTGTCGAAGGAAACCTAAACTGTGGGCGGTAAAGCAAACCTCATACAAAGAAGAGCAAAACATTTCAGGTCCCTTTTCGTTCCAGACTGATTCAACAACATGGGTCGCTGATGTTAAGCATGCAAACTCAGTCCCTGTAGTAATCTTTGAGAAGCCATTGTTGAATATTACATTCACAGACCTCTTGTCTGCAACTTCAAATTTTGATCGCGGCACTCTTTTGGCTGAAGGTAAATTCGGGCCTGTGTACAGAGGATTTCTACCTGGTGGAATTCATGTAGCTGTAAAAGTTTTGGTTCACGGATCAACATTGACTGACCAAGAAGCTGCAAGAGAGCTTGAGTATCTTGGTCGGATCAAACACTCCAATCTTGTTCCATTGACCGGTTATTGCTTAGCTGGTGATCAAAGGATTGCCATCTATGATTACATGGAGAATGGGAACTTGCAAAATTTGCTTTATGACTTGCCGCTTGGGGTTCATACAACAGAAGATTGGAGCACAGATACTTGGGAAGAAGATGACAATAATGGAATCCAAAATGTAGGCTCTGAGGGGATATTAATAAATTGGAGGTTTCGACATAAAATAGCTCTTGGCACTGCCCGAGCACTAGCATTTCTTCACCACGGATGCTCACCACCAATCATTCACAGAGATATTAAAGCTAGTAGTGTTTATCTTGATTATAATTTGGAGCCAAGAGTATCTGATTTTGGATTGGCCAAGGTATTTGGAAGTGGCTTAGATGTTGAAATTGCACGCGGGTCACCTGGCTATGTCCCACCAGAGTTTTCTCAGCCTGAATGCAACTCGCCAACACCAAAATCCGATGTGTATTGCTATGGGGTGGTTCTGTTTGAGCTCATTACTGGGAAAAAACCAATAGAAGACGACAATCCCGAGGAAAAAAAAGCGAACTTGGTGAGTTGGGTTAGAGGTTTGGTGAGGCAGAACCAAGGATCGAGAGCTATCGATCCAAAAATTCGTGACACGGGACCTGAAAAGCAAATGGAGGAAGCCCTGAAGATTGGATATCTTTGCACAGCTGATCTTCCTTCCAAGCGACCAAGCATGCAGCAGATAGTTGGCCTGCTTAAGGATATCGAACCAAAGGCTCATCAATGAAGAACAAAGTGAGAGGACTACACATAAGTTATTTCTCTGTACTTATTGTTTTTTTTTTTTCTGCTACGAGTTTTTCCTATGCTGCCATGGAGAGGAATGTACAGTGGTCCTTGAGTTATATTTTGGACTTTGATGAATTTCGTCCTTTCCATTGTTGGTGGCACGAAAATTTAATTTATATATACAAGAGTTTGATCCTTTGAAACTCGAAAGATAGATTCTCCTTACACATTTATCTTCTTCTTCACTTAGTATTCATATAATACTTGTAGAATTAATCAGTACAATTAGTACCAGAATCAAACATATTTCATGATGTTGGATACGTGAGTCCACTTGACGCATCCAACATAAAACTTGTGCTGTCTAATATTGTTCTTGTGGGAATGCCCACACTCGCACACACACAACAGACCTACTCCTTTTTCCCCCTTAAGATTTGCAGCAAAAAGTCACTTTAGAAGCTCACATTGTTAGTTGTGGTCCTGTGGCTTTTGGTTTCTTCTCGGAAACAAGAGGTTAATTAGTGCTTTGATAAGCAGCCTTATATGCCATTTGTGTGTGTGCTTTTCTGGGGGAGTAATTTTGCCATAGCCTTCAGTGAATTCATGGACCACTGCTGGACCATTGGTAGATCAATGTGGTGTTTGTTTTATTAAATTTGACATCAATGGGGTCAGGGTTTTGTCGGAATCTGATGAGGTTGTGAGATCAAACAATACAGCTTCCATTATAGGGAAGGAATCGTTATGAATTAATTTGGGGAGAGGAGAAGAAGAGAAGAGCATAGAGTAGATTTTTTGCGTAAATATTCGATGCCCTTTATTCAAGAGCATTGGACCATTTTATAGGTCTACATTTTGTTGATTATTGACCTCTAAAATAGGAATAGATTGGCATGTGCACAATCTCAACAAAACTAACCAATCAAACTTCAACTAATTAATTTATTCAAATCTCTAAGATAACTAAAGATAACTATCGATTGAGTCAGCCACCGAGTTTCATGCATGCATGGAAACTTGGCTTTCTATTGACCGAGTCATCCATTGAGTTGCATGTATGCATGGAAGCTTGGCTTGCATGGCTCATACGAATTACAACACATCATTCCCTTCCACTCAAAGCGTCATTGTCCGCAAGGATGAAATTCGGATAAGTCCAAGAGAAGCGTCTCTGATCTTCCCAAGTTGAGTCTTCCGTAGGGGCACCCACCAATTTCACCAATATCTCTGTTTTCGGTCGATAGTTACCCTGGTGGACCACTCTACGATCCATAACCGTCTCAGGCTAGGGAAGAAGGACCTCAGCGTCAGATACTGGTGGAAGCTGGTTCGAAGGACAAGGTGCTAGTCCCAAGTGCTTCTTCAGCATACTGACGTGAAACACATCATGTATCTTAGAGCCAATGGGCAAGGCTAGCTTATAAGCCACCAGACCCATTATTGTTGTGATTCGATATGGTCCAAAAATACGGGAGCCAATTTAAAAGAGTTGCGGAAGGCCACAGAAGCTTGTCGATACAGTTGTGGCATCAATTACACGAAATCCCCAACAGAAAAATCCACCTCACAGCGATGTTGGTAGGCATGGACCTTCATACGGTTACAGGCAATCTGGAGATTGTGGCATAAATCTCGTAGAATAGAGTCTCTATCACGGAGATACTCGTCCACAACTTAGACATGTGAAGTTCCGGGAATATATGTCAACAAGCTAGGTTGAGGAACACCGTATACGACCTCGAAGGGAGAGATTTCGGTGGTAGTTTGAACCGCTGTATTATAGCTGAATTTGGCCCACGGAATCCATTCCACCCATTTGCGCGACTGGTCACCCGTAAAGCATCTCAACTACTGTTCGAGCGTGGGATTAACCAGTTCCGTTTGTCCGTCGGTTTGCGGATGATAACTCGTACTCATTCATAGCTAGCTCCCCTGTAACTTGAACAACATTTGTCAAAAAAGCTTATAAACACCTTGTCACGGTTACTCACAATTGATTTTGAAATCCCGTGAAGCTTAACTATATTGTTCACAAAAGCTTTCGACACCATCACGATTGTGAATGGATGCCTTAAAGGAATGGACTGGGCGTATTTAGATAGTCGATCAACCACCACTATGACCACCGTGTTATCGTTTGAAGGCGGTAAGCCCTCTAAGAAATCCATGGAAATATCCGACCAAATCCGCTCCGGAATGGGAAACGGTTGTAGCAGTCCAACCGGCTTTATACAATTCGTCATGTATCTTTGACAGGTTTCACAATTTTGTAAAAATTCCTTCACCATGCGTTGTATCCCCGGCCAAGCAAAGTTTCGTTTAACTCTTGCAAGGGTCTTGTGATACCCAAGGTGTTAGGATTATGCTCGATAGCAAGAGTGTAATAATGTAATTGACAATATTTTCATATTAATAAAATGATTTCTAGTTTAACAAATCTTATATCATTTATACTTTAATAATTATAATTGTCAAAAGTAAATAATCATAAGGTCAAAAGACTATGAGAAAAGAAGAATTGTTTATACATCTAGATATGTATGAGGTAGACACAATTCTTTAGTTAGTCTTGAATAATATTCACAACTTAAGATAGAAGGTTGGACGCCTTTATATTGTTAAAGTTGTAGATTCTTTTGCTAGCATTTAAGTGGGATCAAATGTATTATGATGAGTCTAAAATCATCAAAGTGTGGTGTCTTTGGACAAAAGAATCTAGTGCACTGAGTGCATTGAATAGGATCAAAATGAAATACTTTATCTAGAACCGTCAATAGATAAAAGTTTTCATTTGAAGACAATCGGAGAGTCTATCTCAATCCTGAGATAAATGATGGACTTATGGTTGCAAGTGTTGTCATTTGAGCTATCAATGAGTACGATTAAATAGCATAGTCTATCCTCGATAGTTTGGTGGTATTCATTTGTTAATCGATAGAGGACTTTATTTATAGATATGGACATCGTGGCTCCATTTATTGAATGAGAGCATAATACCATCATATGGATGTTTTAAGGTATTGAATATTAAATCTTAACGTTAAGTTTTCAATAGTGTCTATTGAAACATGGCTTCTGGACAAGTCAAAATATCCAAGTTCAAAATGTGGTCATATGAGTAAATATGGTAACTTGGAAAGCTATAGGCGGTCTATGAGTTCTTGGCTATTACTGGTATTCTTCACGAGGATACACTTTCTCCAATAAGGTTGTCTAGGGTATGAATGAGTAACATCAACTTATTCTATCTTTATTTATGAGTTTAATTTTAGTTCTTTAGTGGAATGAACTAAAATTAAATAGATTGGATCTAAGTGAATCATTTGTTGATTGTGATTGGGTTGTGTCTATTGGAGCTTAAATTTAGATAGCCAGCCAAGATCACCAATCCACACGAACTTGCATCGATCACTTGATATATTCTACCGGACCAATAGGGGTCCATCTAGAATTGTAATAAGGCATGTGAACTTGTTTCTTTTTGTAAGAATAGGTCTAGTTCACATGTGGACTTTTTATTTAGGTCCAATAGATTTACTAAAATGAGAAAAATAATATATGGCCTATATACTAGGTATGGGCGGCAATGGCTATGGATAATAGCTTTAATCTATTATTTTTATTTTAATATTATTTAATTAAATATAAATTAATTAATTTGTTGATTAATTAATTGTTTAATTAAAAGTCAAAATCTTTTTCTATTAGGAGATGGTCTCCTAAAACTATACTATTGTTGGTAATATAGTTAATGTTAAAGACTATATTTGATAAGTAAATAAATAAAAGGAGTTATTTATCTAATCAAATTATAAAGTCTTTAATATGGTTACAAACACACTATTGAGTAGGATTAGGAGTCTTGGTATAGGAAAGAATTCTTTTTGGAAAAGGATTCTTGGTCACCAAGTAAAACTACTTAGTGGTAGAATTCTTATTTGAAAAGGATTCATAGCCACCAAGTTAATCTACCTAAGGATAGGATTCTTGTCCATCAAGTAATCTTTATTAGGAGAGATTAAACACTCCTAATCTACTTCAAACAAGGGAATTTCGTTCATCACATGTATAATATAGGATAGGATAGATTTTCTTCTAGATAAGGATTCTAACTACCAAATAAATCCATATAAGTAAAGGATTCTTGCCAACCAAGTGAATCCTTCTTAGGAAAGGATTTATGAACCTATATATATATATATATATATATATATATATATATATATATATATATATGTGGATGATAAATTCAACCAGCCCTAAGGCAATTAGAGGTAATTTCGGCCAAGCTTTATTTGAGAAAGAAAAAGTTTCGGCCATCACAGGAATTTTGAGGGAGAAAAATCTGATTTTACTCTAGACAAAATTCGATCATCTCTAATCAATAGTGTGTGAATTCGGCCAAGTAGAGAAAAAAGGGGAACGTTTTTGTATTCGATAGTATACTAATATCCTTTACATCAAAAGGGTTTTGTGTACAACATCGAATCAAGGTTCACGCGAGTTACAATCAAATTGATTGATAATTCACAAGTGACCGAACGTTCTTGGATTTTTCTCTTGGAGGATATTTGTAACTAACAAAGAAAAGATATTTGCTTTGTCTCCATCCTCAGGAATACAATTTAAAGAAAGGGAGCCCACACTCATAGGTGATTCATGTTCGAGATTGGATTGGAAGATCTTGCGCAATCAATTCGGCGCTTGTTCAATCGTCACGCGAAAAAGGTACGATACTTTTATATACATCAATTAATCTAGGGTTAAGATTCTCGTTGCATAAAAGAGAATTTTTTTTATACGCAAACCCTAATCTCATTTTTTCTCACGCTTCCGCTGCGTTTCTAAACCGTTTTTTCCCTACAATTGGTATCAGATCTTGGTTGTACCCTTGATTAATTGATGTATGTGTTCGTGAATCTTTTTCTTTTATTGTATATATGCATGTTTTAGAAAGAGATGACACTCTAGGTATTCGCATATATATTTACATTGGAGTGTATGGATATATATATATATATATATATATATATATGTTTTTTATGTGGATTGTTATTGCTCAATTATGGTCCTAGAATTTCAATGTAATTTTGTTTTGGGATTGTAACAAGAACGGTGGTCTATTATCACCATAATTTCCTTCTTGGTAGTTGCTAAGTTTTTTTTTATTTTTGTTGTTGTAATAATAAAAAAAAAACTGCAATATTTTGTTATGTAAATTCTTCTGTAATACATTCAAGTTTCGAAGACTCGAAGGTTTGAAGAATTAGGAGTATCCAGAACAAGTTTGGGACCGTGCGAGTCGTAACAACGAACATGCGTGCGAAGAGTGTGCAGCCACGTTTGTTGTGGCATGGGCTGCGCACGGCAGCCTTTGTGGTAGCCATGGGCTGCCCATGGCAGCCCTTTTTGGGCTTGTGACATGCGCACGCCCATTGGTAAGGGCAATGGGTGCGTACGCCCATGGGAGGTAGCCGAGGGAGTCCGAAAGACGAAGGTCACGTGAAGACTTGTTCGCCAAGAAAGAGTTCTTGTATTCCAAGATAAATGTAATTTACTTGTTTTTCTAGGATTGACCAAAATTGTAGCTATTTATATTTTTATAAATATTGCAATGTTTGTCATTGTTTGATAACATGTAATATAGAATAGGAGTGCCACTCATATATCTCTTTTGGTATGAACATGCATTGAATGGTTTAAGTATCTAAATTGGCATTTAGATAACTTGACAAATCATTCTTTGGAATTCGATCACACGCCTTAAACAATTGAGTGGGAGAAGGTGTTTTGGAACACCTACGACCTCCAAGTTTAGTTGAACTTTATGTTTCGTGAATAACCTCCCAAGAGGTATTCATGAATGGAATTTAGCAAGATACTTCCTTACAAGGATAGACTAGACAATTCGCCCAAACGATATCTACTCCCAAAGGAGGGATATTCGTGAGGGATTCTATTGAAGGTCGATAACTTGGTAACACACTCAATTTGAGTTTATTAATATCCTCCCAAGAGTTCTTGTTAATAAAATCACAAGGCTAAAAATAAAACGTTGGTTGTTATGTTAACAATTAGGTGGAACCTAGTCCAACTAGTAAATGGTGCGTACTCTCAAAGGAGGCGTAACATTTATGGGTGTTGGATCACCGTTGAATTTTTATGATTGAATTATTTCATTTAATTCAAGATAAATATTCAAAAGTGCTATATCATGATTGTTTACTTATATAATTTTTGTTATTAAAAGAAATCATGACCCCATCCCTAATCAATATCCTAAAAGATAATACTTTAACTGGTGATAATTATCTCACATGGAAAAGGAATATTGGGTTGTTGTTGCAAGCTGAAAAGTATAAGTTCATTATGTATATTCCTTAACCACCAAACTAATGAATCTAACTCAGGAAGCAAAGAGATGAGTATCAGTAGTGGAAGTCTTCAGATGAGATGGCTAAATGTACGTTACATTATGGCCATCATCTCCAACGTGTTGCAACAGCAACATGAAGGAATGGAGACTGCTGCCGATATTATGATGTCTCTAGACAAGGATTCATAGGGTTGGTAAAGTTGCTACTGTTAAGACCCCGTTAGAAGGTTAAGAGATAACAGAAGAAAAATCAACTTGAGCCTTCTTAGAAGGATACCAAGAAAGTAACCAAGATCAAAGGAAAGTGTTTCTTTTGTGGTGAAAAGGGTCAAAGGAATAGACTGGATTAGAATGAATTCAACTTGCATTTAGGCAATAGAGAGTTGGTGTCTACTAGTGTAGTGGGAGATATTAGAATCAATTTTGATTCTTATAGTCATTTAGATTTAATAAACATTTATTGTGTACCAATATTCAAGAGGAAATTAATTTCGGTCTCTTGTCTAAATAAATTTGGATATTCGGTTACTTTTAATAAAGGTTTTATTATTAGTAAGAATAACAAATTTATTTGCAAAAGTACATTGGAAAATGGTTTATTTTATTTGTATGGAAATATCTCTCACTTGTTAGACACGGAATCAACGGAACCCAATCATAAAAGAGTAAAATTATCAACAGATGAAACCTGCCTGTGACATTTGCGCCTAGGTCATATTAACCTTAGTAGGATTAAAAGATTGGTATGTGACGGACCTCTAAGTGACTTAAAGGTTGATGATCTACAAACTTGTGAATCTTGTTTGGAAGGTAAAATGACCAAAAGGTCGTTTAGGACCAAAGACGCAAGAGCCATCGAATGTTTAGGATTGATACACACTAATGTGTGTGGACCTATGAGCATTCAAGCTAGAGGTGGATATGAGTACTTCATCACTTTCACGGATGATCACTTAAGATTTGGCTATGTGTATCTCATGAGACATAAGTCGGATGCTTTTGATATGTTCAAAGCATTTAAAGCTAAAGTGGAAAATGCATTAGATTCTTTTGCCCAAAGACACCACACTTTGATGATTTTCGACTCATCATAACACATTTGATCCCACTCAAATGTTAGTAAAAGAAGCTACAACTTTGACAAGATAAATGCGCCCAACCTGTTGTCTTAAGTTGTGAATATTATTTAAGAGTAACTAAAGAATTGTTTCTACCTCATACATATCTAGATGTATGAACAATTCTTCTTTTCTCGTAGTCTTTTGACCTTATGATTATTTACTTTTGACAATTATAATAATTAAACTATAAATGCTATAAGATTTGTTAAACTAGAAATCACTTTATTAATGTGAAAAGATTGTCAAATACATTATTACACTCTTGCTATCGACCATAATCCCAATAACCTCCCACTTGCTCTATAGCAAATGTGTCATATCTCTCATCCCCATGTTCT
The DNA here is from genome assembly GCA_032871835.1 of Dipteronia dyeriana. NCBI lineage: Eukaryota > Viridiplantae > Streptophyta > Magnoliopsida > Sapindales > Sapindaceae > Dipteronia > Dipteronia dyeriana. The sequence continues at coordinate 112,343,706 of CM065300.1, read as the reverse complement.
CTAGATGCCCATCATAACTCTTTTGTGGAAAAGCCTTTGTAAAGGTATCTGCTAGATTATTTGCTGACGCGATCTTGGTAATCGTCAAGTCACCCCTATGCACAATTTCCCTTAAAAGGTGATACTTTCTTTTAATGTGTTTCCCTCTCTTATGACTTCTTGGTTCTCTCGAATTAGCCACTGCTCCACTAATGTCACAATAGATAGTGGTCTGCTTATTCGTATCAGGAACCACTTCCAAGTGAATCAAGAATTGGCGGATCCAGACAGCCTCTTTAGCAGCCTCGCATGCTACAACATACTTGGCTTCCATGGTGGAATCGGCAATACAAGATTGCTTGATACTCCTCTATATGACTGCCCCTCCTCCAATAGTAAACACAGATCCTGATGCTGATCTCCTAGAGTCAGAAACTGACTGAAAATCAGAATCTGTATACCCAATGGGAATTAAATCCCCTCTAGAGTATACAAGCATATAATCTCTCGTTCACCTAAGATACTTGAAAATATGCTTGACTGTCGTCCAGTGATCAGGACCAGGTTTCGATTGAAACCCACTAACTATGCCCACAACAAAACAAATATATTGTCTAGTACAGAGCATTACATACATGAGACTTCCAACTGCCGATGCATATGGAACCCTACTCATGAATTGCTTTTCATGCTCATTCTTAAGAACTTGTTCCTTAGAAAGTTTGATTCCATGTCTGAAAGGTAACATACCTTTCTTGGAATCTTGCATGGAAAAATTAGACAAGATTTTATCTATGTATGAAGCTTGGGATAATGCAATCGTTTTATTCTTTCTATCCCTTATGACTTGGATACCAAGAATATAACTTGATTCTCCTAAGTCCTTTATATCAGATTGTTTTGCTAACCATTCTTTTATTGATGTCAATACACCTACATCGTTTTCGATGAGTAGTATATCATCAACGTAAAGAACTAGGAAAACCAACTTATCGCCATTAATCCTTTTGTATACACAAGGTTCGTCAAGGTTTTAAACAAATCCAAAACTTTTCACGGCTTAATCGAACCTTATGTTTCAGGATCTGGATTCTTGCTTCAATCCATATATGGATCTTTACAACTTGCATACCCTTTCCTCTTGGCCTTTTTCAATGAATCCTTCTGGTTGCATCAAGTAGATGCTTTCGTCAAGACTTCCATTAAGGAAAGTTGTCTTAACGTCCATTTACCAAATCTCTAGGTCTAGAGATACCGCTATGGATAAGAGTATCCTAATGGATTTAAGCATCCTAATGGATTTAAGCATGACCACAGGAGAGAAGGTTTCTTCATAATTGATACAATCCTTCTGTGTATAACCTTTAGCTACCAATCTAGCTTTAAAGGTTTCCACCTTTCCATCCATTCCTCTTTTCCTCTTGTATACCCATTTGAACCCGAAGGGTTTTATCCCCTTAGGCAAGTCTACAAGAGTCCAGACTTTGTTTTTAAACATAGATTCAATTTCGGATTGCATTGCCTTTTGCCAATGGCGACAATCAACATCTTCTATTGCTTCCTTGTACGTATAAGGATCATCGTCGTCTGAAAGATTCTCTACAGATTCTCCTAGACTGATGTATCTCTCGGGTTGTCTACTAACCCTCCTACTACGACGAGGTATGGTAGATTGTTGATCTTGTGTTAGTATAGAACTTACAATTGGGCTTGGTTGCGAAACCTCTTGTGGGATTGTATCTCCTAAAAGCTCATTAAGAACAATTCTACTTTTAGGCAAAAAATTATTCACATAGTCATCTTTCAGAAATTTAGCATCTGTCGAAACAAATACTTTAAGATCTGAAGGATTATAAAAATAATATCATTTTGTTCCTTTTGGATACCCTACAAATATGCATGTTTCAGAACGGGACTCCATCTTTTCTGTCTGTCTTTTAACACGTGCGAATGACATCCGAATATCCTTAAGTGTTGTAAACAAGGCTTTCGCCCGGTCCATAACTCATGCGGTGTTTTAGGAACCGAGTTAGATGGTACATCGTTTAGAATGTACATTGCGGTTTGTAAAGCATATCCCCAAAAAGAATTAAGCAGCGTTGAATAACTCAACATAGACCTAACCTTGTCCAAAAGAGTTCTATTTCTCTTTTCTGCCACTCCATTTTGTTGAGGTGTCCCTAGTGCAGAAAACTGAGAAATTATCCCATTATCAATAAGAATTGTTGAAACTCACCAGATAGATATTCTCCACCACGATCAAACCTTAAGATTTTTATGCGTTTTCTCAAGCTGATTTCAACTTCAGCTTTAAATGCTTTGAACATGTCAAAAGCATTCGACTTATGTCTCATGAGATACATATAGCCAAATCTTGAGTGATCATCCGTGAAAGTGATGGAGCACTCTTATCCACCTCTAGCTTGAATGCTCATAGGTCCACACACATCAGTGTGTTTCAATCCTAAACATTCGATGACTCTTGTGCCTTTGGTCGTAAATGACCTTTTGGTTATTTTACCTTCCAAACAAGATTCACAAGTTGGTAGAGTATCAACCTTTAAGTCACTTAGAGGTCCGTCGCATACCAATCTTTTAATCATATTAAGGTTAATTTGACCTAGGCGCAAATGCTATAGGTAGGTTTCATCTTTTGATAATTTTACTTTTTTATGATTAGGTTCCATTGATTCCGTATCTAAAATGTGAGAGATACTTCTATGCAAGTAGAATAAACTTTTTTCAAATATACCTTTACAAACAAATTTGTTATTCTTACTAATAATAAAACCTTTATTAAAAGTAACAAAATATCCAAATTTATTTAGACAAGAGACTGAAATTAAATTCCTCTTGAATTGTGGTACATACTAAACGTTTATCAAAACTAAATGCCTATAAGAATCTAAATTGATTCTAATATCTCCCACTACACTAGTAGACACCAACGCTCCATTGCCTAAATGCAAGTTGAATTCATTCTTATTCAGTCTATTCCTTTGATGCTTTTCACCATAAAGGAAACACGTCCCTTTGATCTTGGTTACTTTCTTGGTGTCCTTCTAAAATGGCCCAAGTTTCTTTTTCTTCTATTGTCTCTTAACCTTCTTACGGGTCTTTAACAGTAGCAACTTACTAATCATATGAAACTCTTGACCCTTGCCTTTCACAAGGATTTTCTTGGTGCTTTAAACATCTTGCATCAGGCCTTGCAAGATGTATTCCTTATTGTTCATGTGTAGTTAAACTGATCAAGGAATTAGACAGTGAGTTGACGATCATGTCAATTTTTGTCTTATCATCTATCTCAACACCATTCAGTTTAGCAATGTTGAGATGTGCTATGACTTTCATCATGTAATCTTTCACAGCATGTCCAGGTTTCATCCTAAGATTCATGAAAGCAGTCATTGTCTCTCTCTTAGTAGTCCTAGACCTCATAGCTAACATCTCCTATAGAGACATCATTATATCAGCAGCAGTCTCCATTCCTTCATGTTGCTGTTGCAACACGTCAGAGATGATGGCTATAATGTAACGTACATTTAGCCATCTCATCTGAAGACTTCCACTATTGATACTCATCTCTTTGCTCCTAAGTAGATTCATTAGTTTTGGTGTTTAAGGAATAGACATAATGAATTTAAGTTTTTCAGTTTGCAATAACAACCCAATTTTTTTTTTCCATGTGACATAATTATCATCAGTTAAAGTATTATCTTTTAGGATGTTGACTAGGGATGGAGTCATGATTTCTTTTTAATAACAAAAATTATATAAGTAAATAATCATGATATAGCACTTTTGAATTTTAATCTTGAATTATAAATAAAATAATTCAATCGTAAAATTCAACGGTAATCCAACACCCATAAATGTCACGTCTCTTAGAAGTTTACAACATTTACTAGTTAGACTAGGTCTCCCCTAATTGTTAACATAACAACCAATGTTTTCTTTTTAGCCTTGCAATTTTATTAACAAGAACTCTTGAGAGGATATTAATAAAATTACATTGAGTGTGTTACCAAGTTATCGACCTTCAATATAATCCCTCACGAATATCCCACTTTTGGGAGTAGATATCGTTTGGGCTAATTGTCTAGTCTATCGTTGTAAGGAAGTATCTTACTAAATTCCATTCATGAATACCTATTGGGAGGTTATTACAGGAAACATAAAGCTCAAATAAACTTGGAGGCCGTAGGTGTTCCAAAACACCTTCTCCCACTCACTTGTTTCAGGCGTGTGATCGAATTCCAAAAAATGATTTACCAAGTTATCTAGATGCCAATTTAAATACCTAAACCATTCTATTCATGTTCATACCAAAAGAGATATATGAGTGGCACTCCTATTCAATATGACATGTTATCAAACAATGATAAACATTGCAATATTTACAAAAAATATAAATAGCTACAATTTTGGTCAATCCTAGAAAAGCAAGTAAATTACATGTCTTGGAATATAAAAAACTCATTTCTTGGCAAACAAGTCTTCACACGACCTTCGTCGTTTGGACTCCCTTGGCTGCCTCCCATGGGCATGCGCACCCTTTGCCCCTACCCATAGGCGTGTGCATGCCACAACCCTATAAAGGGTTCCATGCGCAGCCCATGGCTTCCATAGGACTGTCGTGCGCAGCCCATGCCACAACAAACGTGGCCGCATGCTCTTCGTATGCACGTTTGTTGCTACAACTCGCACAGTCCCAAACTTGTTCCGGTTGCTCCCAATTCTTCAAACCTTAAAGTCTTCGAAACTCGAGTGTAATACAAAAGAATTATAAATAAAAATACTGCAGTTTTTTTTTTATTATTACAACAACAAAATAAAAAAAACTTAGCAACTACCAAGAAGAAAATTATGGCGATGATAGACCACCCTTCTTGTTACAATCCCAAAACAAAATACATTGAAATTCTATGATCAAAATTGAGCAATAACAATCCACATATAAAACATATATATATCCATACATTCCAATGTAAATATATATGCGAATACCTAGAGTGTCATCTCTTTCTAAAACATGCATATGTACAATAAAAGAAAAAGATTCACTTACACATACATCAATTAATGAAGGGAAAAAGCCACGCTGCGGAAGCGTGAAAAAAATAATTAGGGTTTCGTATGAATAAAATTATTTCCTTTGAATAACAATAACCTTAACCCTAGATTAAGTGATGTATATAAAAAGTGTCATACCTTTTTCTCGTGACGATTGAACAAGTGCCGAATTAATTCCGCAAGATCTTTCAATCCAATCACGAACATGAATCATCTAAAAGTGTGGGCTCCCTTTCTTTAAATTGTATACCTGAGGATGGAAACAAACAAAATCTTTCTCTTTGTTAGTTACAATAATCCTCCAAGAAGAAAACAAAGAACGTTAGGTCACTTGCGAATTATCAATCAATTTGATTGAAACTCGCGTGAACCATGATTCGATGTTGTACACAGAAACCTTTCAATGCAAAGGCTACTAGTGTACTATCAAAAACTAAACATTCTTTCTTCCCTTTCTTCTTTGCCGAATCTCACACTATTTCTTAGAGTTGATAGAATTTTGTCTAGAGTAAAATCAGATTTTTCTCCCTCAAAATTTTTATGGTAGCCGAAATCTTCTCTCTTAAAGACTAGGGCTGACCGATATTAATTCTATGAAATCACCTTATACTGGCCTAAATTAACATACATACATACATATATATATATATATAAATATATATATATATATATATATAAGATCATAAATCCTCTCCTAAGAAGGATTTACTTGGTTGGCAAGAATCCTTTCCTTAGGTGGATTTATTTGGTAGTTAAGAATCCTTATCTAAAAAGAATTCTATCCGCTTATATATATATATATATATATTAGGATCACAAATCATTTCCTAAGAAGGATTTACTTGGTTGTTAAGAATTCTTTCCTTAGGTGGATTTACTTTGTTGTTAAGAATCCTTTTCTAAAAGGAATTCTATCATACACCAAGACTCCTAATCCAATTCAATAGAGTATTTGTAGCCATATTAAAGACTTCCTAATTTGATTAGATAAATAATTCCTTTTATTCATCTAATTATCAACTATAGTCTTTAATATTAATTATACTACCAACAATAGTATAATATTAGGAGATCATCTCGTACTAGAAAAAGATTTTGACTTTTAATTAAATAATTAATTAATCACCAAATTAATTAATTTCCATTTATTTAAATAATAAAATAATATAATATAATTAAGCTATTCTAAATAGCCTTGCCGCCCAACACATATATATATATGGGTCATATATTATTTTTCTTATTTTATTAAATCCGTTGGACCTTAATAAAAAGTCCACATGTGAACTAGACCTATTCTTACAAAAAGAAACAAGTTCACATGCCTTAATACAATTCTAGATGGACCCCTAAATTGGTCCGGTAGAATATATCTAGTGATCCATGCAAGTTCGTGTGGATTGAGGATCTTGACGGGCTATCTAAATTTAAGCTCCAACAGACACAACCCAATCACAATCAACAAATGATTCACTTAGGTCCGATCTATTTAATTTTAGTTCCTTCCACTAAAGAACTAAAATTGAACTCTTAAATAAAGATAGAATAAGTTGATGTTACTCATTCATGCCCTAGACAACCTTATTGGAGAAAGTGTATCCTCGTGAAGAATATCAGTAATCGCCAAGTGCTTATGGACCGCCTATAGCTCTCCAAGTTACCATATTTACTCATATAACCATATTTTGAACTTTGATATTTTGACTTGTCCAGAAGCCATGTTTCAATAGACATTATTGAAAACTTAACATTAAGATTTAATATATAATTCCTCAAAACTTCCATACGATGATATTCTACTCTCATTTAATAAATGAAGTCACGATGTCCATACCTATAAATGAAGTCCTCTATCGATTAACAAATGAATACCACCAAACTATCGATGATAGACTATGCTATATAATCGTACTCATTGATAGCTCGAATGATAAAAATTGTAACCATAAGTCCATCATTTATCTCAAGATTGAGACAGACTCTCCAATTGTCTTTAAATGAAAAACCTTTATCCATTTTCGGTTCAAGGTAAAATATTTCATTGTGATCCAATTCAATGCATCCAGTGCACTATATTCTTTTGCCCAAAGACACCACACTTTGATGATTTTAAACTCATCATAACACATTTGATTCCACTCAAATGCTAGCACAAGAATCTTCAACTTTGACAAGATAAAGGTGCCCAACCTTTTATCTTAAGTTGTGAATATTATTCAAGACTAACTAAAGAATTGTGTCTACCTCATACATATCTAGATGTATGAACAATTCTTCTTTTCTCGTAGTCTTTTGACCTTATGATTGTTTACTTTTGACAATTATAATAATTAAACTATAAATGCTATAAGATTTGTTAAACTAAAAATCACTTTATTAATATGAAAAGATTGTCAAATACATTATTATACTCTTGCTATCGAGCATAATCCTAAAAAGTATTGGCCATTCGATGACAGTATTAACTTTTACGGGATCAACTACCACCCATTGCTCCGATATTATATGGCCAAGATAGACCACCTATAAAGCACTGAATCGACATTTTGACTCTTTCGCAAACAACTTGTTTGTGATAATATTTCAAGGACCGTGTGCAAGTGAGAGATATGATCCCATCCAGGTCTATGATTACACCAAAATGTCATAAAAAAATACCAAGATAAACCTTCAAATATACGGTCGGAAAGGTCATTCATGAGGCTTTGGAAAGTGGTTGGTGCATTTGTGAGCCCGAAAGGCATCACGATAAATTCATAGTGACCCTCGTGTGTACGGAAAGCCATTTTTGGAAAATCGTCCTTGTTAACCCGAATTTAGTGGTATCCTAACAGTAAATCCAGCTTCAAATAGAATTTGACCCCATGAAGTTTGTGTAAGAGTTTGTCAATAACTGGTATCAGATACTTGTCTTTAATTGTGATGCTATTTAGAGCTCTATAGTCCATACAAAACCGCCACGTTCCGTCGGTTTTTTTTAACAACAAAACCGGAGAAGAAAATGGACTACTACTCAGTCATATAAGATCCGATGCCAGCAACTCCTTAACCAACCTCTCAATTTTTGACTTCTGATAGTACGGATAGCTATAGGGACATACGCTTACTGGAGCCGAGTTCGCTTGCAACTGAATTCGGTGATCATGCATTCTTTTCGGTGGAAGTGTAGAAGGGAATTCGAACACATGCCTAAATTTGTTTAGCAAGTTTACAATGTCAGAGAGATAAGCACTAGTTTCTACGACATGAACAGCTGGAACAATTTGAAAATAATATTCTGTGCCTTGCAAAAACAACAATTCTTTATCTGACACCACCTCCACTCTTGCATGGCCAAGGCCCTTAAATGTGAGTGTCACTTCACCCTCCGTGAAGGTCATGGTTAGCTTCTTGTAATCTTTTTATATGGGACCAAGGGTCTCAAGCCATTGGACTCCTAATATCACTTGACAAGCTGCTATCGGAAGAATGAAATAATCCGATGTCACCGAGTGCCATTGGATTGTCAAAGTAAATGCTCGACATTGCCCCGGACATTCAATTTTCTCATGGTTTGCCATAATTACTTTCAATTTTCTATCCCGCGTAACTGGTAATCCAAGCTTGGAAATTAAGGTCTGGTCCATAAAATTAAGGGGGCTTTCGCCATCAATCAACACCATCACGTCTCGGTTCTTCAATTTTCCCAAGACTCTGATGGTTTGGGGATGCCCCGTTCCCGCCATTGCATGGAAAGAGATCTCGAGTTTGGTCTCCATTTCTTCCGATTCAGTTGTGGAGGGGTCCTCTTCCAATTCCTTCAGCGGTAAATCCTCTATCATGAACATCTATGGCCTCTCACAGCAATGGCTAGGAACGTACCTCTCACCACAATAATAACATAGACCTTTCTCTCGATGTTCCCTCGCCTCTTGATTGGTAATTCATAGGAAAGCAATAGGATTACTCAAGCCTTGAGTTGTCTTAGCAATAGAGGCGGCCCAAGCACTTCCGTCCACGGATTGGCCGTAGACCATGACACTGGCTGGGATCGGGGCAGATAATTATGCCTTTTCTGTAACAAGTTTCGTTCTTCCACAAGTCGAGCCACTCCAATTGCATCCGCTAACGTCCAGGGCTCCTTAATTTTGACGTCAAGACGAATCTCTTCCTTGATTGCTGTAACAAAATAGCCGATTAAAAAACTCTCAGGAAGTCCATCCACCCTATGCTACAACTTCTCAAAGGATTCTTGATATGAGGCCACGATGAAGGTCTGTTTGAGGCATGTCAATGTTTCCGAAGGGTCCTCATAATTAGTTGGTTCGAAGCAGAGCAGCACTGCCTTGGTGAATTTGGCCCACGTTACGGATCCGTGGAACTTCGTAAGCCATCTATGCCATTGTAAAGCTATGCCTTCCAAATGGAATGATGCCAAATCAACTTGTTGGTCCGGAACTATATTTTTGAATTCAAAATATTGTTCCGCTTTGTAGACCTATCCTTGCGGATCATCCCTATTAAACGTTGAAAATGATAACTTCAGATGAGGGGTGCTGCGTTCGAGGACTAGGGTTGAATGGGAAGTGCTAGGTTAGTGTGAGGATTCATCAAGTGCAAATGGGTTCGTGTCTATTTGATGGGCGTTTGGGCTAGAGGAAGGTCGTAGGGATTTGAGTTCATCAATCACTATTTTCAATGCGGTGTGAACTTGGTTGAAGCTCGATTCATGGCGGGCCAGAATCTCATTTATCTCATTATGGAATTCCATATTGGACTTTCCGTGGGTATCCATGTGAAAACAAGGGTTTTAGGCTCTGATACCACTGTTATGAATTAATTTGGGGAGAGGAGAGGAAGAGAAGAATAGAGAATAGATTTGTTACTTAAATATTCGATGTCCTTTATTCAAGAGCATTGGACGATTTTATTGGTTTACATTCTGATGATTATTGAACTCTAAAATAGGAATAGATTGACATGTGTATAATCTCAACAAAACTAATCAATCAAACTTCAACTAACTAATTTATTAAAATCTCTAAGATAAGTAAAGATAACTATCGATTGAGTCAGCCACGGAGTTAGTTGCATGCATGGAAACTTGGCTTTCTATTGACCGAGTCATCCACTGAGTTGCATGTATGCATGGAAGCTTGGCTTGCATGGCTCATACGAATTACCACACATCAAGAATCTTTTCATACTTTACGATTTAATAGGTCCATTTTACTATAAGAGTGAATGTGGCTATCAATGTAGTGTGTTTGATTGCATGGAGGAATTAAAATTGTGACATTTGCTTGCCTATAAGGATATGTGAAAAAACTCAAAAAGTGCTTTGAAGTTTCAAGTGAGTTGATTGAAAAGAATATTTAGTCTCCTTAATACTAGTAGTACTCATATAAACTTTAAAGTTGATCGTTAATACATGTTCTAATATTTGAATTAGGAAAGGAATTAAAGCATTAATTAAGGTCAAATATAGCCAAAATATACGGATAATGATTGAGAGAGACAGAGATATATTCCTAGACTAATTAAATATAATACACGATGACATGAAATTAAATTAAAATTATGTGCATGTTTTTGATGCTTTCGAATGGTGTGACAGAGTTTCTTTCCAATCCAACCTCACTGAAAATACCATGGAGATGCACATGCTTGCTTATCTCATCATTAGCAGATACTGACATACATATATAATAGCAAGGTCGCACTCATTTTTATTTTTATTTTGGGGTCAAATTGGCCGGTGGCTTACTTGATTTGCTGTCAAGCATGTTCTGTGTATCTGACTTATTACAATGTAGAAGCTGGTGAATATAAACTATTTGTGCTTCTCTAGTACAACAAAAGAGTTTATCAACCTATCTAACTAGTTCCAACGAAATGTGCAATAAAAGGATTTTTACGAAAGTTTCAGACACTACCGTTAATGTGGTTTAATGGAAAGAGGTCCATTAATATTTCAAGGTAGAGTCGTCTTCACCGCGAATAATGCAAATGAATTCAATAAATGAATAATAAAAAAAAAAACAAAGTAGATAATTCATGAGTGTTAATCTAGATATTTGTTTAAAGAGATTATTATTTTATGGAAACGGTGAGGAATGTCATATTTTTTTTTGTCATTTGCAGTGATGTCACCGTTCTAATAAGTTAAGTTTAAAAGACACTTATTATGGTGAGCTACCGAAATTGCCCTTAAATAATCGATATTTTATTCTTTAAAGGCTGTTGTCCAAAAAAAAGGTATGAAAATCAATCATCTACTCCATTTTTTCATCAGAAAACGAGCTTTATTCCAGATATTGCAGAAGAAGGTAAATTAATATTTCTGATCTTCATTTCCATTTTTTATTGTATTTCTGTGTAGTATAACACTGTATGAACATTTATGAACATGTTGTCTCAATTTTTTTATGTTGATGTCCTGGAGTTGTAAACTTTTTACAAAGAATGAATGAACATGTATGCATATTTTTTTGTATATATATTTGGCCGAGTTGAGTTGTAGTGGTGCAAACAAGTTTATAATCTTGGGCATGAAAGTTAGAAATGTTTTAAAAAAAGATCGAAACATTTATAAAAAAACTCGGAAATTTGAAAAAAAGTCTCGATCAAATTCAAAAAAAGCTCGATCCAAAAAATAGGTGCTGGATACATAAAAAGAAAAGCTCGATCTCTCGAAAAAAGGTTCGATCCATCAGAAAAAAGCTCGATCCTTGTCAAAAAAAAGCTCGATCTCTCACACAAATAGTTCGATCCCTCGAAAAAAGGCTCGATCCATCAGAAAAAAAGCTCGATCATTGCCAAAAAAGCTCGATCCCTCACACAAATAGCTCGATCCCGCATAAAAAAAGTTCGATCCCGTACAAAAAAAACTAGATCCCTAAAAAAAGCTCGATTCCTAAAAAAAAACTCGATCCGTAAAAGTAAAAGGTCGAGCCATATTTGAAAAAAGATCGAGCCATATGAAAAAAAGCTCGAGCCATATATAAAAAAACTCTATTATGTAGAAAAAGAGCTCAGTCTTGAACAAAAAAAGCTCGATCCCATTAGAAAGAGCTCGACCATGTACAAAAACGGATCGATCATGTACAAAAAATGCTCGATCAGTTTAAAAAAAAGCTTTATATCTTACGCTTTTAATTTTTGTTTAATCCTTTATAATTGTAAATTTAATATGAAATATTTTTTCCTTATTAATGGCTTTTGATGTTGGTTTTGACAGGACAATGGATAGGGTGAGAATAGTCATATCTTACAACGGCCGATGGGAGCAATTACCAGACGGGAATCAGAGGTATTTAGGTTCTGATAACCAAGGTTTGTTTGTGTCAAAGAATTTGAGTTACGACGAACTGGTGTCGATCGTGCAAACCATTGTGAAGTTTGATGAGAACAAATACAGTGCTGAGCTACAGTCTCTATCAATTGTTCCTGGGACTACATGTCGTACATTTATAAGAAACAATGACGATGTTCAGTTTATGCTAGGGGAAGATAGGGTGATCCCTCAAGTATGTGTTAGTCTAATCGATCGTCATAGGGTGATCCCTCATCCTGATAACATCCAACAATTTCGATCGTCAGGCGGAAGCAACCAGTTGTTCACAGAAAGAAGTGGGATTGATGGTCGGGAAAACATATGTGTTGTCCTACCAGAAGTAGCCGCCCATGATAATAGACCGGGACCTCAATTCAACGATGTATTTGGTTGTCATATTGAGATGAATGGTAGAAAGTACAACCACAAATACAATGAAATCTACAATGACATCAACAATGAGGAGAATACAACACTGAATGTTGGGGTGAATAATGAGGTGGATAATTAGGGCAATTTAAATTCTGTAGAAAATGTAGAGGACAATCTGGATGATGCAGAACCTGTCGAAACGGAAAGACGTGTAAGACATGTACACATATTTAGTTCCAGTGCACCAGATATAGCTGGGACCTCCGAGGGGAGGGCTAATGTAACTGCAGATGATTCTGATAATGCCACAACATGGGTTATTCCAAGAGCAGAATCATACTCGTTTGGTATTGGTGGAAGCAAGAACTTGTTTGAAGATGAACCTACAAGCATGATATATAAAGGCCAGTTTTTTCCAACGAAAAAGGATTTAAAGAGACTAGTATGCCATTTTGCAATGCGGCAGAACTTCGAGTGGAAGGTGAAAAGGTCCAATAAGACAACATTACATCTAGTTTGTTTGATGTGAAATTGTACGTGGAAGTTAAGAGCGGTGAGGAGGAATGAAGGCACATACTTTCAAGTAAGAAGTTTTGTCAATGAACACACTTTTCCATTACAGGAAATTCATTGCCGACACCGACAAGCTAGTGCAGTCATAATTGGAGAAGTTATTTCACCTAGACTTCAACAACAAGATGGTCGACTAATGCGTCCGAAGGACATAATCACCGACTTGAAATCAATGTATGGAATCCAAATCATGTACAGTAAGGCACACGCCGCCTTCGATTATGCGTTGTCACTGATATATGGAACGCATGAGGAAAACAGAACCCGCATATGCCTATGCCTTTCTCGTTGAGGGCCTGTCTCATATCCCTCACTATCACTGGGACTCAAACCCCCAGCAGCGGGCTCAGATCCCTCACTGTCAATGGTCCTGTCTGTACCACTTATCCTGCCTAAGGTGGTCTGATCAGGGACCTCAGGCGGCATATCATCCATGTCATCTTCTATATACAGGCTCCCCCCTCGTCTAGCCAGGCATAGTACGGTGCATGTCTCTTAGCTGGTGTCGGCACCAGTTCCTTGATCGCAAACATCTGAAATATTAGTTAGAACAATGTCATTGTACAAATACTAACTAATAAAAACATTAACAAAATAAATACATACCCTGGCTTTGAAAATCTTTGCTAGCTTGTTCCCTCTCGGTTGTTTGGCCAACTCCCACTTCAAAATACGGGGAGTCAGATCAGTAACCCTCTGGACACCGACCTATTTGGCCAAAGCAGGGATCACCTTCAAAGCAAATATCCGCATCAACGATAAGTACGATAAGTATCCATAAAATTTTGGGCACCAACAATAAAGTACAATTTGTAGTTCGAACTTCTTACCAACAGGGCATGAGATAGACCGTATATGTTATAGGTCTCCACCCTGTGTACGTCAGCACCCTTTTCCTACTAGCGTCGCTCGAACCCGTCTCTTCGCCTGTCAAGCGCATGCTTGAATGAGTGAATAGAATGCCTATACAAGTGGGCACCCCACGGGAACGCGTCGAACGCATCGAGCTCCTTAACCAGTCGAAACTGCCAAGCTGTAATCTTGAATCTCTTATCCACCCCCATCAGTATCTAGTTCAACATATATAAGAGGCAGAGCTTGACAGCATCGTAATCCTTTACGAAATTTGTGCCGGTGACAACACCCCTAATCTGCTCCAGCGACACCTCTTCGGCTCCAGGAAAGTACCGCTCATGTATGCCATTCTCCATTACTGCATACATGGTGGTTTCTGGTATAACTCCAAACCGCAGTCCGCTGATTAGGCAAAATTTCACCTTCGAAAACCTCACCGACTGGGTTCTTAACATGAAGTGCATCTCATCTCTAAGGCTGTTATGATGGAGCTCCCTCAAAAGCAACCGATGGATAATACCACCGAAAAACTTCATCTCTCTAAACATCTTCAGAAATGCCTGAAACATGACGCCATGAACCACCGATGGTCTTCATCTGTAAATTCTACAGGGACACGGTTCAGCGCGTCGTCTATATGGGCGAGGGCATCAAAATGGTTGTGTCGTGTCAATTTTCCCTCGTACCAGTATTCTTCTTGAGTTTTAAGTGAATCCCTCAACCTAATTCTCATCTGCAATGTAACAGAAATACAATATCATTAAACAGAATTTTTTTTAAAAGCTCGATCCGTTTCAAAAAAGCTCGATTGATTTACAAAATGCTCGATTCCTTTTAAAAAAGGCTCGATCCCTTTCAAAACAGCTCGATTGCTTTACAAAAAAGCTCGATTCCTTTTGAAAAACGCTCGATCCCTTTCGAAACAGCTCGATTCCTTTACACAAAAGCTCGATTCCTTTACACAAAAGATCGATTCCTTTTCAAAAACACTCGATCCCTTTCAAAAAAGCTCGATCCCTTTCATAAAAGCTCGATCCCTTTAAAAAAAGCTCGATCCCTTTTAAATAAGGCTCGATCCAATTCAAATACAGCTCGAACCTATTCAAAAAAGCTCGATTCCTTTTCAAAATATCTCGATCCAATTCAAAAAAAGCTCGATTCATTTTCAAAAAAGCTCGATGCCTTTCAAAAAAGCTCGATCTCTTTTAAAAAAGGCTCGTTCCCTTTTCAAAAAGGCTCGATCCCTTTTCAAAAAACCTCGATCCCTTTCAAATACGCTCGATCTAATTCTAAAACAGCTCGAACCTATTCAAAAAAGCTCGATCAGTTTCAAAATGGCTCGATCTTTTTCAAACAAAGGTCGATTCTTTTTAAAAAAAATCTCGATTTCTTTTCAAAAAAGCTCGATTCCTTTTCACTAAAACTCGATTCCTTTTCGAAAAAGCTCAATTTACCAAAACCTAATTTTCACAAAAAAAAAGCTCACCTAAACAAATAAGATCAATTCCCTTCAAAAAAGTCTCGAAAACCTAGATTTCATTTTCCTCAACTGATATTCAACCAAATTACAAACCCTAACCTAAACCACAACCATTTTCACATCTCTATTTTAACCGGTTTCTACAATTCCTATCAACAAAACTCAATTCTAACATGTAATGCAAGTTAACAAGAACAAAAACGAGGAAAAAAAACCAATCTTACCTTTGTCAATCGCAGCTCTTCCGGTCACTTCACTGTCGATTAGTTTCCCGTCGGTTTGACTGTTGCTTCTCTCTGACTTTGAAAACGACAACTTCCTCACTGTTAAAATATTTCAGGGTATTTTTGTCTCAAACACTCTTTTGGTGCCTTTTAAACATACATTAGTAAAGTGGTGATATTTTCACAACACAGCCCTCAAATAGTGCCAATAATATTTTGACCCCTATTATTTTCCACCCTGACTTATAAGGCATTGGTCATTTTACACCCTCATATTCAAGTATTGATTATTTTGCACCCTCTGTTAAGGTCCATCAACATTTTGGGTCAAGTTACAATTTTACCCTTATAATATATTTTTTTTAAAATCAAGTTCATCTTCAGCATCAACACCATAATCCAAACCCATATCCCTTCATCATCGGTCACCACCATCACAACCAGACCGCCACCATCACCATCACCATAACTCTAGAATCCACACCACTAGAACAAAAAAATCGTCGAGATCCCAACAAATCGCCATAAAAAAACTCACTAAATCCGAACAAAAATCACTATTCGTATCTTGCTCAAGGAACAAAAAAAATCAGAAATTTGATATTTATGACCCTTCAATAATAAAACCCAAATCATTAATTTAAAAATAAAAATAAAATCGAGAAATCATAACACGCTCAAAAAAATTTACCACAAATTCATCATACACATCGTTTATTTCAACTTCTTTAACTATTAAAAATAATATGCAAAAAACAAAAATTAAAACCGACTGAAAAAATCACCACTAGATCTCACCATTATAAACCGCCATCCGAAAACAAAATTCTTCATCACCTACGATAGAAAG
This sequence comes from Dipteronia dyeriana, assembly GCA_032871835.1. Classification (NCBI taxonomy): domain Eukaryota; kingdom Viridiplantae; phylum Streptophyta; class Magnoliopsida; order Sapindales; family Sapindaceae; genus Dipteronia; species Dipteronia dyeriana. Next base: position 112,326,982 of record CM065300.1, on the reverse strand, counting down.
TAACACACTGATTTGGAAACTAAAAAAAAAAAAATCAAACCGAGAAAAAATATATGGAATACAAATCAAACTTAGTCAACATATGGAATCGGAAAAAAACCAACAAATTCAATATCTTTATATTCAAGACCCAACCCAGATATGAAATCGATGTAGTAAAAAAGTGTTGGAGAATAAAAGAAGAGAGAAATCACTTTATACAACTAAAATTTCTGACTAAATTTTTTTGACTTCAATATCTCAACCACTCATTTGTTCACTTGTTCTGTGATCCAATGGTTGAGATATTAAAGTTAAAAAACTGAATAAGAAATTTGAACTAATATAACCTAAGTATATATATATATATATATATTTATTTATTTATTTATTTACTTTAATTTCGGTAAAAACCTTGATAAAATCTCACCGATTTTTAAGAATTATGATCTAATTTTTTTTATGAATAAAATTCGAGAATTTTTAAAGTATAAGAACTATTTTTTTTATTTTCCTATATTTCTCTTTCTTTTTTTTTAATACCTTTATATTTATTAGAACCGAAATTAAAGTAAAGGTTTGATAAAGGTCTGATCGATCTAAAGTAATTCAGTTGGTGCGGAAAACCTTGGCATGCAAAATTTCCACACACCTACTTGCTTCAAACATCATGACACGAGATTTCATGAGCATATGCCATCATACGAAAATGTGTTGAAATAATAATTTTGACCACTAACTTTATGCAGCAATTGGTGGGAGTAATGATTGATTTTGTCATCAACAAACATCGTGGTTGGTCAATACCCTTCGAAAGAAATATACATGCCCAATAAAAGTTATTTTCAAAAACATGTAATTTTTTTTTAAATTAATTTATCAATAATGTTCCTATTAAAAGTATCTCACTTTGAAAGCATTTCCACTTATTTTTAACTAAACAATGTAAATAGATTTTATTAGTGTTTATATTCAATGACCTAAAAATACATTCAAACGCCCATTAAAGAACTTTTGAACATAATTTAGACTTGCAGGAAGAGATTCCCATTATATGAAGCACTCTGTAGATTCTGTAAATCTTGAAAGATTTATTTCTTATAACTTCTTTATGTTAAGAGTAAGTTATTGTAAATACAATGACTAATGCTGTATATATCATAAATGTTGGATATTATTGTGAGTGTCAGTGGAGAGTCCTTGGGGCATCATCTTCGGCAACACTTACTCACTGAAGTCAACAACAAAGTCCTTTTAACCGACCTTCACCGACTACTTCCGATCACTTGACTTTACACAAGTCGATCCTATGGAGGAGTACTAAATGTCTTAACAACCACTGGCACCCCAGTAAACAACTGATTGGACCTCCAGCCCATGAAAGGAGGACACACAACCACATGTGTTAGAACGTACAACCTATTTAAACCCCGTTATTGCCATTTTTTTAAGGAGGTTCGTTTTTTACCTTTTAACTTTAAGAACTCTCTCTCAACTGTAATGCCATTTTACTCTCAGTATTCGATAAAGAGAATTTGTTCATTGAATTTAGATTATCATCCCTCTAATACAATTATCCAATGCCAGAAGCTCATTTCTTCATTTAACATTTGGCGTTAGAGGAAGGGGGACACAACCAGCACCTTTACATGAAAGAATGAAATCACGACCAGGATACGATTATCCTAACATTTATCTCAAGATGCAACCCGTCAGGGGTAAGGGCAATGAACAGGCCCCGCATACCCAGCAGCATATTCAAGACCCCATAGAGAACCTGATCCTCCGAACATTCCTCACAACATATCGCCTTACCACAATCTGACAGCCAATCAGTTGCTGCAACCCCATGGTTACGGATATTACTCGTTCCCGACACCATATCATCCCCACAGTTATAGCTCTAGATATCAAGGCCATTCGTAATACTATCCCCCGTTTCAATAACAAGCGCACGCCACACTGTGAACCCATCAATTCTTTCTGTAGGCCGACGATCAGGTCGTCCGAGGAATTACCAGTCGGCTTGATGCCCTAGCATAAAATGTGATGCGGGTGGTCAACGTTGTGGAAGGGTGCGGTCACCAAAGAGATTCGGATGATGGTAATTCCTGATCTAAAAGGAGAAAGATTCATCCTAATTTCTAACAAGGGAGAGGAGAAGGATCAGGTCACAACGGACAACCCGGCTTGTTAAGCCAGAACATGGGGAGGGTGCAGACACACCCCCTTCCCCCCACTACATAGATTGGCCGGAATAACACACAATAGAAAAGAGTGTGATGGCAACGATCAAGAGGAATTGCCTTACGAAATGAGGCATCGACCGAGCCAGGGGGCGGACCCCGATATTTGGATAATACTTTTGAACAAAACACTCGCGAAGACCCCGACGCATTCCATAAGATTCAGGATCAGCTCATAAAGATACATAAGCAGATCGACTCAGGTCACCACCACCAAAATGGACACCGAGAGAGCTCTTTTATGGGGGGAATCACTTTTACCTCAATTTCTAGTGACGTTAAACTACCCCGAAAGGATATGTGCTGTTTCGTAAAAACTGGGTATCCCGAAGATCACCTTGATACCTACCTTGACTAGATGAACATGCAAAGAGCATCAGACATGGTAAAGTGTTAGGATTTTCCTCTTACGCTATCCGGAGATGCATGGACATGGTACGAGGGAATCAAGAGAAAAAGTATATCCTCGTTCCACAAGCTCTTTAAAGAATTTTGTAGCAGCTTTACCGCAAGTAGAAGAAGATGAAGGCATATGATGCACCTAAACTCGGTTAGCCATGCAGACTCCGAAACAGTTAGGGATTGCATGAAAAGGTTTAACGAGGCTGCAAGGCAAGTCCAAGACTTCAACGAAATCGGAGCAACTACGGCATTCACTCAAGGACTCTAGCAAAGGCATCTAAGTTGGTCACTCTTAAAGAAAGGCCCATCAATATACCGCGAGCTCATAGAGAGGGCCGAGAAATACGCCACCACTAAAGACATTAGCCACTCCAAGACCAGGACATCACCAAGTCAAATGTTTTGGAGGTTAACACTAGCTCCAAGAGATGGTTTACCCAATTAGGGGTAGGGGGAAGAAGCCCAAGACATCCAAATAGGTAAACACTGGCTTGAGTGCCATGACCCACCGAATGCCAAGAAGTAAGTTAGACCATTATACCTCACTAATGTATTCAGTGGATAAGGTGTTCAAGATAACAAGAAAGAACAATCTTCTTCAATGGTCGGCACAGAAGTTGGCACCTTCGGACATAAGGAATAGGCAACTGCATTACGACTTCCACAGGGATCATGGCCACGAAACCAAAAACTGTCACGCCTTAAAAGAGCAGATCGAAGAGATTATTAGGAGCGGAAAGCTCCAGGACTGCTTCTCAACCAATAAGATATGTCCTACCTCTGCCAGCAACAGTGGCAGCCCGAACGATAGAGGCCGTATGAACACTTTTGACTTTAATAATGAGGAGCCCATTCACTTCATTCTATCAGAGCATCTAACTGACGATCTCGCCTTTCCATCATCTGTAAAAGTGACAACAACAGTTTGTTTGACCTCAACACCAGAAGACCACTGAGAAAATTGGGCAACAATAACTTTCTCTCCGTCCGACTCAGAAAGAGTCAAGTATCTGTACCGTGATGCACTCATCATTTCGGTAAAGATCAGAAAGCGTGTTGTATAGCGGACCCTCATCGACCATTGAAGTTCCCTCGACATCATTCATTGGGACACACTGTAAAAACTATAGTGCACCCTGCCACAACTCCAAGCCTCCCGATACTTTATCAAAGGCATCGGGGGACATCGTACCTTACCCTTCGGGTAAATCGACCTTCCTGTATGCTTCGGCACAAGACCTTAGGTTTGAACTGTATGGGTCTCTTTTCAAGTTGTTGACATACCATTTCTATTCAATGTGCTAATCGGGAGACCAACCCTTTAAACCCTCAAGGCAGAAACAAGTGTATACTCTTTAAGAATCAAGTTTCCCACCGATATGGGTCCGAGGGAGGCAAGAGCTGATCAGGAAGAATTTAAGAGGTGCATCCAGATAGTGTCAAACTAGGTACTGATGACAATCCCTGCTCATTGGAGACCAACGGGAAAGGTCAGGAGACCAACGGGAAAGGTCAGTAGACCAAAGAAAGGAAGAATAGGAGAAACACCGAAGGGGGAGTCCCCTAATAATAGTGAAATACGGGTCACCAACCTCGATCCTCAGGAAGTTAGGTCCCACCTAATAGGAGAACCAACCAAGCCATTGTCCAAGGTATCACTTCATCAGTTATAGGATATATTCGCCTGGTCGTATATCGACATGCCAGGCATCGATCCATCTATCATAACTCATTCCCTCAGTGTAGATCCAACATTCAAACCCGTTTTTCAGAAGCGGAGGTAGCTCAACACCAAACGATGCAAATCAGTTACCACCGAAATAGAGTAACATATAGAGACAGGATTTAAAAGGAACCTTGACTATAATGAATGACTTTCAAACATGGTCCAGGTGAAGAAGAAGGACAGAAAATGAAGGATGTGTGTTGACTTCACGAACCTGAACAAACAGGCCCATAAGACAGTTTCCTACTTTTAAGGGTCGACCAGCTCGTAAACCCATATCCGGACATGAGCTTCTTAGTTTAATGGATGTGTACTCCGGTTACAACCAAATTCGGATGAACTAGAATGACATTGCCAAAACGGTTTTCATCACAGACTGTAGAGTGTACTACTACAGTGTAATGCCCTTCGGATTAAAAAATGCTAGAGCAACCTATCATAGGCTGGTCAACCAAATATTCACATCTCAGCTCAAGAGAACCATGAAAGTCTACATCGATGACATGCTCACTAAATTTGTAACCTTAATAGAGCATACGAACGATCTCAAGGAAACCTTCCTTTTTTTGAGATAATGCCAAATACGCCTGAATCCAAAAAATTATGCCTTCCGAGTGTCATAAAAAATTCCTTATATTCATGGTCAACCAAATGAGGATAGAGGCCAATTCCAACAGAATCAAGGCAGTAATAAACTTGTAACCACCAAAGAGAGTGAATGAGGTCCAAAAATTGAACGACATGATTGTCGCTCTCTCCTGGTTCATTTCAAAATTGACCGACAGATGTCTACCGTTCTTCGAAGCCTTAGGGAAGATGGTCGACTTCTGCTAGACCTCAAAATGTTAAATAGCTTTCCAGGACCTTAAAACTACCTTCAGAGGCCACCGATGTTGGCCAAACATACAGTCAGAGAATTGCTCTTCCTTTATCAGGATGTTTTTTAATTAGCAGTAAGTTCCGTACTCATTAGGGAAGAAGGCTCCGTCCAAAGAGCAATGTACTATATTAGCAAGAGCATGAAAGGTCTGGAATCCCGGTACCCGGAGATGAAAAAAACTCACACTTAGCCTCTTTGTTTCTTCACAGAAACTCATACCCTACTTCCAATCTCACCCGATTGTGGTTATGACCAACTAGCCTCTCAGGAAAGTCTTACAAAAACAAGATTCCATGGGAAGACTAATCAAATGGTCAATGGAACTCAGCGATTTCGACATCCACTTTAAACCTAGAACTCCGTTAAGAGCCAGGCTATAACCGATTTCATAATGGAGTACTCAAACCTGGAAGTTTTGAATCTATCCATCGACGTTATCCCACGGTGGGAGATGTTTGTCGATGGTTCTTCTAACAGGCATGGCAGCGGGGCTGGATAATCATCAGAACCCTTGATTGTAGCATAACACAAATTGCCATCTGTTTCAACTTTAAGGCAACCATTAACGTTACGGGATTTGAACCTCAAGCCACCGGTCTGAAAATCACCCACAGTTTGGGAGCTGAAGACCTAGTCGTCTACAACAACTTACAGTTGATTGTCAACCGGGTGGAAGATGAAAATCAAGCCAAGAATGATGGAATAATTAGATACCCGAGGAAGGTTAGAACCTTGATAAGCCAGTTCAAGAAGTGCAGCATCATCCGAATTCTCAAGGACGATAACTCGTAAGCCGATGCTTTGGCTAAACTGGTCTCTACATGGACATGAAGCTTCCATGATCAATAATTATCTTGAGACTTCCCAAATGTATTGTAACCAAAGAGAAACCTGTTGGCTTCATCGTTCCAGATACTAATGGTCAATCCGAGACATGGATGACCCCAATGCTGAATTTCCTCCGAGACGGAATTTTACCACCAGAACGGTTGATTCATAGAGAATCTAGAGGCAGCCCCCAAATACATCATCGTTGATGACATCCTCTACAGACATCGCTTCTCTCTACCCTATCTTCAATGCGTTGCACCTCTATAAACATATTCAATCCTCCAAGAGGTTAACGGGGGAACTTACGGTAGCCATTTGATAGGTATCAACCTCGGCCACCGTATCACAAGGTAAGGATACTACTGGCCAAGCCTCTTAAAGGATTCAAAAGAGCATGCAAGTGCCTACGATTGGTGCTAGAGGACATTTCACATTCCTGGACTTCCGATAGAGTCTTTGACCCTGATGGCTTCCCAATGGCCGTTTGTGAGATTCGGAGTTGATATAATTGGTTTTATTCCAGGGGGAGCCTCGGACAAAAGATATACAGTTGTCACCATAGATTATTTGATGAAATGGGCAGAGGTAGAGCCCCTGAAACACATTACTGCAGCCAACACCATCAACTTTATAAAACATTCCATCGTCTACTGATTCGGGATACTGGATACTATAGTTGCTGACCATAGAACACAGTTTGATAATGCTAACCTGTACAAACATTGCTCAGGCCACCACATAAACCTCAGGTTCACCTCACCATCTCATAAACAAAGCAAGGACAAGTTCAAGTAATCAATAAAGTTATCAAAACACTATTAAAGAAAAAATTAAAAACAAAGAAAAGAGCATGGGTGGACAAACTCCCAGACGTTTTATAGGAAATCCGGACAACCCCTCACTCTTCAATGGGGGAAACCCCTTACTCACCTGTGTTCGGGTCGAAAACGGCTATAGCGATCGAGGTAAATGTCCCCAGCCAAAGAGTCTCCTACTACAACCCTAGAGATAACGAAGAAGAACTCCAACACTGCTTCGAAGAGCTCGAGGAAAGGTGAGAATTGGCAAGAATCCGGACAACCCATCATTAACAATAAGTTGCCAAGTACTATAACCCCCGGGTCAAGACTCTGAGGTTTTACCCAGGAGACTGGTTCTCAAAAAGGTTATCCCTAGCACTCTGCAGCCTGCCTCCGGATGTTTGGGTGACAGTTGGGAAGGCCCATACATTGTTTCCTCCGTCTTAATGAGAGGAGCATACAAATTAAAAAACAAGGAAGGGACACCGTTAAGGAACCCCTAGGACGTAGGTCACTTAAAGAAATACTATCAATCGTTTATCCACTTATATGTAAACTTGGTACACACACACACACACACACACACACACACACACACACATATATATATAAATGAATATTCCTTTTCGGATACACTGTGTGAACAAAACATTCAATCAGAAGCATTAAAGGTCTGCCCGATGGAGCATTGAGTCTTCAAGTGAAATGCCCCCGAGACTGTACCTGCTAGTGCAAACACAAAGTCTCCCCGATGGGAGCAATGAGTCTTCAAGGGCAATGCCCTTGAGACTGCACCCACTGGTGCAAATACAAAGTCTCCCTGATAGGAGCAATTATGCTCCAAGGGCAATGCCCCATAGACAGCACCAGCTGGTGTAAATACAAAGTCTCCCCGATAGGAGAAATGAGTCTCCAAGGGAAATGCCCACGTGACTGCACCCACTGGTACAAATGTAATGTCTCCCCGTTGGGACCAATGAATCTCCGAGGGAAATACCCCTGAGACTGTACCCACTGTTGTAAATACAAAGTCACCTCGATAGGAGCAATGAGTCTCTGAGGGCAATCCTCCTAAGACTGAACCCGCTAGTGCAAATACAAAGTCTCCCCGATGGAAGCAATGAGTCTCTAAGGTTAATACCCCCGAGACTGCACCCCGCTGTTGTAAATACAAAGTCTCCCAAGCAGAGCAATGGATCGATGGCAATGCCTTTGAAATTCAAAGAAACCAACATTAAATCATAGCCGATATATGAAAATAAAAATGAACAAGACCAAGAACAAATCACAATTTATGCATATAACATGGCAAAAATTCAATTCATAAGATAGAATAACAATTGTATCAAGTACCGATTAAATACCTTAAAAAGATGAATTACTTCCAAAAAGGTCAAACAACAGGAAGGAAAAAGAGAGGTCAACTTTGAACGACAACGTTTCCTTTACCAGATGTATCCTCCTCAGCCCCGATAGCTCTATCAAACCACCTATCATCAGAGAATACATCTATAGGCTCATTATTCGAGAGAGTTACCTCTATGAAGGCTGAGGAAATATCTGCCACTGAATCTTGGACCGGCCTTACCTGGCCTTCGATCGCTTTTCTAGCTTTGGCATCAAAAGTGTTGAAGTAAATTTGGGGTGCGACCTCAGCAGCATCTCTTTAAGCTCCTCCACCGTGCAATCGAAGTTCCTAGTCTGGATGTCACAGAATTCATCAGAGGCCAGGAATAGGTCAACTGCATTATTGCCCAGATCATTTTTCGTCCCTCTGATAATCGTATTCGCGGACTTGATCCACTGAAGGTAGTCATAAAGTTTTACATGTCAGCCTTTGCCTTTCGGTAGCATGCAACCAGCTCATTCATTTGAGTCTTCAGAGACTCATACTTCCCTTGAGCAGGCTAAATCTTGTCGTTCACATTAACCTTAACTTCTCAACACTCTCCCTCTTCCCCTCATACTTCTTCTCCATTTTTAAAAGATTCCCCATAACCTACAACCCACAAAAACAAACAAACAAACAAAAAATATTTAAAACAAAACAAATCTTTTACCTGCCAGAAGGTACCCTAAGACTGCTTGATCCGATCAGTATTCGACATCTTACCGAAAGCTTCTCAGCATGTTCTTCACATAGGACCACATGAATTCCACATCTATCTTAGGAGTGATAGGGCTCTTCTTCAGGTCGAACAATTTTATCGAAGGATTGTCGTAATAATTGGGAGATATCTTCGGATCACACGCGTACTAGTCCTCGAGGTTGTTTCTCTTCAAACTCTCTTCAACTCGGACCAGTGGAGCCTCTAGTAGTCCATTTGAGGAAACATGCAGAGGAATGGCATCCAGAGGTAAGCTACTAGCATCCACTATAGAAACGGATGTGGATGAGCCTACCACCTGGGTAAGCTTCGAAATAGGTTCAACATCGGAAGATGACCCCCTTTAGATCAGCGACGGTACTCATGGTATCAACCACTTCTTCTTCTTAATTTCTACATATTTTCCCTTATTAACAATCCTCTTCCTGGCTCCTTCAACAAGCTTCCCTGCATCAGAGGACAAGATACAAAAACTCAGAATATATGTTAAAATGGTAGTCAATAGAACACTCGACGAAAAACAATTACATTTTTTCTCCAAGTTCTTTTCCACGGTCTTCTTCTTGTCCTCCAACAGAACGAGAATGATTCCCAGATCATAGAGATTTCTTTCGTCCAACAAGAAATATACGTGCCTCATAGATGGCGAAACAGACTACACCTCCGATATTTGCCTCCTCTATTCTTGGGAAAGGTCTTTCACCATAACACGCTCCCACGGGGCTGCCAAAAACATACAATCAGATAATAAAGTCGGGACTTAAAGAAAATGACAACCCCCAAACACCTAGGAGATTGAACATCGAATAAACACTCTACCATCTACCACAAAGCTCGACATCTTTACCTCATTCACTCCTGTAACTAACCAGACTTTTTTCCAGTCCTTATTAGAAGATGGTAGCCCGGTGATCAGAGGTTCTCCCGCTTGCTTATCACAACAAGCAAGAGCCTACCAACCATCACTTCCTGATTTATAGGAAAGATGGTTGTAGCAATGTCCAATCTCCACAAAGGTTGGGTCAAGAAATCCCATCCATTGCCATAGAGCAGACATCCTAATGATTATTCTCTAGGTGTTGTTGGGCCGGTGCAACCCTAATTTCACGCTAGACCCTCCACATGTAAGGTTGAAGAGGTAGCTTGGTTCCGATTTTTAAAAAGGCCAGATGAAAGGCCACCCAAACTTTGGCAGGGTTGCTTGCTAACTCCCCTACTATAGGCAACCTCATGCCCACATAGTCAGGAATGGAAAATTCTGTGGCAATCTGCCCGATCATAGCCTCGGTCAAAATATTCTTTACCGCCTGATTGATGGTAAACCAATTGTGATCCATCTCATAACGGCAGTTCCTCCGAGTTGTATCCTTCTTCATAATCATCAGGCCTCGGATGAGATTCAGCGGATTGAACCTAACCCCTAGTTCGATGACGCCAAACCAACTTGTTGTACTACTACCTTCAGTAGAACCACTAGTAGACTCCGAATAGCTCGACGAAGCCCTGCCTGTCAACGACTACACTTCCAAACCGTTGATCAGAAATGATGAAATACGAGTGCAAAGTAAGGGAAAGATAAGAAAGAGTGTTTCGAAAACTAGCCTTACCAAAGAAACAAACAATGAATAATAAATCTCCGAAGCGGCTCTAATCAAATGAAAATTCACAAATGAGAAGTGGTGAGGTCCCTACCTCTATTTATAGCCTTCCCCACCTGCCAGGGAAATTGAAATCGACGCCATGGTTACCCACCATGCATGACAGTCAAGCAATCACCTCGAACGCCGTAAGCCACGTGACACACCCCAACGTTACGTGGGCCCACATTGATTGGACCCTGACATGAAGCCCATGATAGAGCGTTGTATGGTGAACCCTTGCTAGCTCCGGCCGATGACCTTGAGGCAGAATTTTTGATATTATTATAAGCATCGGTGGAGAGCCCGGGTTGCATCATTTTCTAAGACACTTACTCACCGAAGTCAGCAACGTTGTCCTTTTAACAAACCTTCACTGACCCTCGAGTCGGTTCTTCGGAGGAGTACTAAACGTCCCAACCATAATTGGTACCCCAGTAAACATTTGATTGAACCTCCAACCAAAGAAAGAAGGACACACAACCACACGTGTCATAATATACAACCTATTTAAACCCTATTTTTACCCATTCTTAAGGAGGCAGAATTTTTACCTTTTAACTTTAAGAACTGTTTCTCAACTGTAATATTATATTTACTCTCAGTATTCAATAAAGAGGAATTTTTCATTAAATTCAGATTGTCATCCCCCTTGTACAATTGTCTAATACTGGAAGCTCATTTTATCTCTTAACAATAAAGATTATAAAAAAAATTATCACTAGAACTTGACACGAAAGACCTTGTACAGAACAAGAAGAGAGATCTTACGAGCTAAACTAACTAATACTCATAACTTACTGGGGCCAGATTTGGCTGGAAATGACTAACTATTTTCTATTTCACGGAAGAAACAAGAGAGCCAGGAAAATTTTCATAATTTTTTTTGGCAGTTTCTTTCTGTTAACAGTAATAAAAAAATAAAATTGAGTTTGGTGGTCCTGGAATTGGTAGAGCTATGCCGAGGAATATTAAAGACAAAAGTCGAAGCTTTAAATACAAAGCTGTGTAATTCATGGAGGATTTTGATCATAACCAGAAGAATTCAACTACGCAGGCATAGAATTTATGGGCCACATATCTCAATATGAGCATGCCATATGTTTAAGAGGTGGTCCACGAGTCAAGTATAAAAGTAGATAATATGTAAAATGAGCAGTGACTCAAACCGGCGGACGGATGAGCGGTGATTTAAACCGACAAGTGTGATCTTATGTTGTGCTAAGTCTGATCCTATGCTGTGCTAAACCTTTTACCTGATTTTTGGTTTGAGACCAAACCAATAAAAAAATGATTTAATGGTACGGATGTCCTCTTTATTATTCACATATTACTGATTTTCCCTCTGAATTCTTAAAATGGTCACTAAACCCCCTGAACTATCTGAAATAGACAATAAGTGACGGAAATGGAGACGGACGTCTATGACAAATTACATTTGCACACCCTGATTAAACGTATAATTGTACTAAAACTGAAAAAATATAATAATAACACCACATACCATTCGACCAGTTGAGTAATGTCCAAAAAATTATAATAAATATAGTAATAAAAATAATAATAATAATAATAATAACAATAATAATAATAATAATAACAATAATAGTAATAACAATAATAATAATACTAATAATAATAATAATAATAATAATAATAATAATAGCCAAATTTGGCTAGGGACCAAAAGAGAAATTTTTCATTCTCCTAGCTTAGGTCCAAGCCCAAGATTACCCGCTATGGAGCCATCCCGCAGAAGCGAGAAAAGATAGTCGAGCTCTAGAAGCATCCAGGGTGGAGCCCAACACGATCGGATCGAGCTCCAAAAGCACCTAAGGATAGCCCGACGCATGACAACCTAAGTTTCCCGAGGTCAAAACTACCTCGTAATCTCCTTAAAAGCCCACCATCCTCTCCAGGAGTAGAAAGGGATTTATAAAGAATTCAAGTTAATGTTGTAGCATTGCTTTACTTCACTAATGGAAGATTCAAATCAATCTAGACCGGAAGGAGGGAGATCATTGAAGCTCCGTTACCACCAAAGAGTGCCCATAAGGGTCATCTCAAGCTCCAAGGTATCTGGAAAGGTCATACCAAGCTCCTAGTATCTATAAGCAGAACACAGATATACCTCTCCCAATTGTTGAGGGAACAAACACCATTCACGACGACCTCCACGAGGCCTCACATCTTAAAGACACGCAAGATCATATATATACTCCAACGAACACTAAACCACCGTGTGCGTGCAAGGCAGGTGATTGAGTCCAAAGAGGAAACAAAAATATCCTTTGTCCAGATATTCTCGGTTCCTTAATTAAGTAAAAGTCAATAAACATTTAAACGAAGGACCCGCCTAATAGAGGGGGATTTGATTGAGAGAATAATGGTGGGAGAACGATGAGATTTGACCTAATAGGAATGTGTATAAATGGCCCAAGGATGCACAAAGAAGAAAAAAAAAAGAGGAACGGAGACGATATCTGACTCCTAGCTCAAATTCCGTGGTCAGAACACGGACATCGTTGTATTCTACTATTCAACAGGCACGAAGACACCAACCCGTTGTACCCACTAGAGCAATTAAAAGTGATTGAATATTTTCTGTTTACACCGTATGAATCAATGATAAAATGATATCATTACCATTAAGTGTCTTTGTGTTTCGTACTGTCGTTCATCATTTTACTCATTAGTAAACATTCATCAATCAGATACCGAAGGTATCAACCCCGACCATCACCTCCGTTGTAGTGGTCTCGAAGGTATTAACTAGAATTTCTCACCCCGAACAAATTTTCCGTTAACACTTTCTGACGGCGTCAGTGGAAAATATCCACACCCAGTTAATCAAGTCAATAATTACTTGTTTGTTATTTTATAGGAATTATGAGGCTTCGCTTCTCCTAAGGACAACCTGAAGCTTCGGGATAACCTTCGGCTGCATCAACACGAAAGGCCCCGAAGAAAGGGAGGAAATCTGGACTACAGAGACAAGCTCTGGACCAGCTAACTACTGCGCGGACTTCAGGTCCTCTGATGATAAGCCAGGCCACGCTCGACCAACAAGCGGCAGCCTTCGTGGAGAACGTTCGCCTTTGCCTGCTCGCTAAGGGCATTGCGGTCCAGCAAGCGAATCCCAACACTCAGGGAGAGCCGAGCAGGCCCAGAGCCAAGCAGCCCGCCTTCGATCGCTTGGGACCTCCTTTTCTAGATCCAACCAGCGATAGAATCAGGCCTCAACCTTCGATCCGGGATAGGCTAGGGCCCATGCCCCCAGTTCCTGGAAGACCATCACATTACCAGCTCAGGCGAGTTAAATCTGCAGTAGACGCCATGCCCAGGATCAGCGAGAGGTTCCTCGCCTGACCGCTTGAAGGAGGGAAACCCAGGCTAGAGGGGAAGGTAGCCAGTAAAGTCCCCAGGTAGATCCCATTCATAGAGAGAATCAGGTGGAGATTAATAGTATATCGGAGGGATCAGATGGTGAGGAATCCGAGGTAGATTCAAAGAAACCCTGGAACAAGCGCTTGAGAGACCGGCTGGCAAAGCTACAGAAAGAGATCCAATAGATAAAGAAGGGAAATCACAAGGAGGACCAGAAAGATCCTTTGAGCGAGATGAATGCTCCTTTCACTAGAAGGATCAGGGAGGCTGAGCTCCCGCCAAAATTTAAGATGTAGACAGATAAATTCTCTAGAACAGAAGACCCTTTGAGCCACCTGGAGAGTTTCTTCCAGCAAATGGAAGTCCAGAATACCATCAGGGCTGCTATGTGCATGATGTTCTCAACCACCATGACCGACTACGCAAAGACTTGGTGCAGGAAACTGCTAGCTGGCAATGTGGATTCCTTTATAAAGCTATCAACAGATTTTTGCTCATAGTTCTGAGGGGTCAATCGGTGTCCAAATGATCCCATACACCTGTAGTACGTGATCCAAGAGCAAGGTGAGACACTATGGTCCTATGTGGAAAACTTTCATAAAGAGGTCATTAATGTGTTGTAAATTCGTGTTTTATAAAAACAATACTCGCAAGTGCACGAATCATGAAGATATCGTACAGCGGCAAGTAAGGATTGTTCCCACGAGGACTAGAGATTTATCGATTAAAACTAATTCTAATTAAAGCTAAATTAGAGTAACAAGAAGATTGTTGAGTTTGATTTAAAGCTAAAACCAAATTAAATTAAAACTAAGAAAGCAATTAAAAATATATGGTTGTGATCAAAGGTGAGAAAGCACTAGGTCATCAATGCTTCCCTACTATGTTTACTCAATGTTTCAAATTGACTGTGAAAGATATTAATCAAGTTAAGAGTTCGTTCTTATCTTAAGTATGATTGTTACCGTATGATCCTGGGATGAATCAAGTGTTCTCAATTACAATTTACCCATAGATCAATGGCACAAACTAAATAATGAACTCATTAAGTGCAAGAACAATGAACCAAAACCTACTTGCATAGATCAATGCTAAGATAAATTTTATCCATTCAATTGAATATTAATTAAGATTATGTATAGATCAATACACCAACCTTAATCATTAAATTATCAAAACCCTAAATTCATGCCAACGTATGATCATGCATTAACAAGAATAAAGAATAAAGAATAAAGACATAGGATGAATTGAATGAATCAAAATTTAATTTAATTTAATATAGTCAATTCCAACAAAGAGCATTCATAGAGGTTCACATTGATTCCCAGTATGGAATTAGTTACACATGGCGAAAATAGAAAGAGAAGAGAAAGAAACGATAAAACCCATTGAGGCCTCAAACGAATTTTTCAAATCTTCAATGATGAATTCCTCTTCGTCTTCAAATATTCGAATTCGCAACGATGAATGAAAGAATTGTTATGTGTTTTGAAAGATATTGAGAGGTGATATTTGTTGATTCTCCCTTTGGAAAAATCGATAACTATGTATATATAGGTTCTCTTTAAAATAGGGTTCAGAATTACTAAGACAATAAGGAATACGCACGACCGCTCCCTAGACCGCGACATGGACAAATTGCTCTTTGAGAAGTTCCGCGGTGTAGACCGCTCTAGAAGCACGACCTGAGCAGCGGTACAGACCACATATATGTAAGGTGTCTCTCTATGATTCTCCGCTCATTAGACCACGGTAGAGGCTTTGTTTAGGCAGCAACCTTCGTAGCGGTAACTGACAAAATTGCCCTTCTTTGCTTCAAATCTTCCAAACACAACATTAAAGTCCAATGTCCTAAAACATGCTAAATCACACAAATTTTATACCTAAAAATACTCAAGAAACAAGTAATTGATCGAACCAAAAGGGATTAAAAGCATATACAAATAATGACCGATCAGTCATCCAGATGGGAGTCTTCACCGAGAATGAGACCCTCGTCAACTTTCGGTTCAACTTGTGGGCCGGTAAGCTTTTCTGATCCTTTGCCAAGCGACCACCAAAGACCTATCAGAAGGTCTATGATCGGGCTCTAGAGCAGGTCAAAATTGATGAGCAACTCAAGGTCAAGATGAAGCATGACGATATGAGAATGGCGAAGCACCAGAAGAAGGAAGCTCCCAGACCCCAGCCTGCTCAAAAAAGCCAGAAAAAACCTGCTGGTAGGTTGATATACAACTTCCCCGCTTCTCAACCCAAGCAAGAACCCCTCCGCGGGTTTCGCCTCCTCCTAGGATAGTAGCCTCTGTAACGCGAGATGAGAGAGGGTATGAACACTACACCCCCTTAAATGCATCCCATGAAATAATATATCTTGCCATTCGAGATAAAGGGCTGTTACAGAAGCCTGCACCCATGAAAGCCCTAATCGATAGGAGGAACCGGTACAAGTATTGTGACTTCTATGAGGACGTGGGTCACAACCACTCGAATTACTACAACCTGATTAACCAGATTGAGGCTCTGATAAAGGAAGGATATTTGATAGAATTTTTGATGTAGGTCAGGGATAATATTTAGACAGGAATGGAAGTCTAACCCGAGATCCGAGAGCATGCTGAAAAGAGAAATGGGGAGCAGACGGATCTTATGTAACAAATCAAGGTGATACATACCATCAGCGGAGTGCCTACCTTGGCTGGCACCTCTAACAATTCCAGAAAAAACCATGTGAGGAAGATTCCTCGTGTAGATGAAGGTCAGGGTATATTTAAGGTCAACCAGAGCTCGTCTGGCCTTTCTAAATCAAAACAGATTATTTTCACCGAGGCTGATGTCTACAATACCATGTAGCCCTATGCCGATCGCATTGTGATCACGGTACATATTGCCAAATTGCGTGGTCTACCGCATGCTTGTCGACACAGACATCAGCGTCGACATCCTCTTTAAAAATACCTTGGAGAAGCTGAATTTGAAACAATGGTGTTGCAATAGCTACAAAACCCCGCTGTATGGATTAACTGGGGACTATAACATACTAATGGGATCGAAGATCCTCTCAGTAATCGCTGGAACTGCACCTTTCCAACAAAACGTTATGATTGACTTCGTTGTGGTTGATACCCCACCGGCCTACAACGTGATATTAAGGAGACCTTTCTTATCTTCCCTAAAAGGAGTCTTGTCCATCTAACACAACGTCCTAAAATTTCTAGTGGGAGAGAAGGTAGAGGAGGTGCGTGGTGACCAACAAGCAGCCAGGAAGTGATATGCGGTGTCTGCCAATATAACTACTTTAGCAAAATAGTTTATGCAAGTTGCAACGATCAAGGATACGAAAACTTTCTAGACAACCTTAGAAGACACAGAGCCCGCCAATCATCCAAAAGATGACTCCTTAACGTTGGATGAGGAGGAAGAGAACAGGGAATGGGCCAGTGGGCATTATGTGGGCAAGTTAGAAGAGATACCCATAAGGAAGAATGATCCCTCTAAGGTTGTCAAGGTCAGAGCTGCCCTCGAGCCGGGAGTGAAGGAAGGCTTAACCAGCCTCTTCTAAGAATTCATTGACATCTTCGCCTAGAGTCATGACGAAATGCCTGGGATTCCCTGCGACACTGGCTACTAATCGATTATCATTGGATCCGACCTTCAAGCTTATTAAGCAGAAGCGACATCACTTTAACGCAAAAAGAAATGCAGTTGTCTGGGAGGAAGTGTACAAGTTGATCAGAGCCGGCTTCATTAGAGAGGCACGCTACCCCGAATGGATCGCCAACGTGGTCATGGTCACAAAGGTGATTGGGAAATGGCGTATATGCGTCGACTATACCGACCTCAAACGGGCATGTCCAAAAGACAGCTTTCCTCTACCAAAGATCGATTAGTTACTTGATTCCACATCCGAGAACAAGTTCTTAAGCTTTATGGATGTGTTCTCGGGGTACAACCAAATCAAGATGAACTCAGTAGATCAGGATAAGACCAGTTTCAATACCGGACAGGTTTTATACTACTACAAGGTGATGCCATTTAGACTTTGGAATGTGGGGGCTACATACCAGCGACTAGTTAACCGACTGTTCAGGCCCAAAATTGGGAGGTCGATGAAGGTATACATCGATTACATGATTACAAATACAACAACTGCAGAAGGACACCATGATGACCTTCGCAGGACTTTTCTGATCCTAAGGAAAAACCAGATGCGATTGAACCCCTCCAAATGTGTTTAGGGGTAACTGCAGGGAAGTTTCTGGGCTTCATGGTTCATGAGAGAGGCATAGAGGCCAACCAAGAAAAGATCAAGGCTATCTTGGACCTAGAATCCCCCACATCACTGAAACAGGTACAAGTCTTGACTGGCCAGGTAGCAACGCTCAATAAATTCATTTCTCGCTCCACGGATAAGTGCCTCCCCTTCTTCAAAGCTATCAAACAGGGGAAAAACATGAAGTGGGATCTGAAGAGCAAGCATGCTTTTCAAGGTCTAAAGAGATACCTGATGAGCCTTCAGTTACTAGTCAAGTCAACTCTTGTAGAGGAGTTGCAAATTTACTTGGCTTTTTCAAAAACTGCAGTAAGTGGAGCTTTGGTCAAGGAATGTGAAAACAGGGTCCAACGACCTATCTACTACATGAGTCATGCTCTAATCAAGCCAAAGAAAAACTATACTCTCTTAGGGAAGCCCGCTTATGCTCTGGTGACCTTGGTAAAGAAGCTCCGTCCATACTTTCAAGCTCACTCAATAGCAGTGGTGACAGACCAGCCTCTCTGCTAATTTTTACAAAGGCCGGATATATTCGGAAGGTTAGTTTTATGAGCCCTAGAGCTCACCTTATTCAATTTGAAGTACAAACCCATAACCGCAGTCAAAGCCTAGGCTTTAGCAGACTTCGTAGCAGAATTCTCAGCAATCCCAGGCCAAGTGACCTCCGCAACAATGAATCTAGCTCCTGAAAAGATTTTAGAGATCGATAACTGGTCAGAAAGTTGCAAGTCTTGGATCCTCTACTCAGATGGAGTATCCAGACAAGCTAGGGGGAAATGGCATATTACTTATAGACCTAGAGAAGACCGAATGCTGTCATTGCTTCATATTCAAATTTAAGGCTATCAATAATGAGGTGGAGTATGAAGCCGTCTTAGCCGGGATGAAGGTAGCCGTTGAGCTGGGGGCCGATTACTTACAGGTTAGGAGTGAATCATTACTCATAGTCAATCAGGTTTTTTGAATCTATCAAGCGAAAAGGGATAACTTGGTTGCCTACCTGAAGCTAGCTCAGTCACTTAAGAATAAATTTAAGGGATTCAAGATCGAGCAGGTACCTCGATAACAGAATCATCGAGTAGATGTCCTGGCTAAGATAGGTGCGAACCATGGGGAATTCCCCTTTAAGTGATCTCCCTACCAAGCATAACAGTAAGGAAATTTATACCCTAGATCGTCAGTCTTGTTGGATGGATCCAATAGTTGATTATCTCCAGGAAGGAAAGCTTTTTGAAGAGCCCGATTAAGCCCAAAAAATCAAGAGGCTCTCTGTCCGATATAACCTAATGAATGGATACTTCTACATGAGAGATAAATCCTTTCATTTGCTTTGGTGTTTGCACCATGATGTGCCAAATAGACAATAAGAGAGGTCACTCTGGGGACTGCGGGAACCATATCGGCGGTGAAGCTTTAGCGTATCAGGTGCTCCGTATGGGGTACTACTAGCCAACTATTCACATGGATGCAAAAAACTTTGTACAATCTTGTGAACCATGCCAGAGGACCTCAAACTTGATTCATCTCCCATCGGAGCGGCTATTATCTCTTAGTTCACCCTACCCCTTTGCAATGTGGGGGGTCGACTTGATCGGACTGCTTCCCACAGCTCATGGGCAAGCAAAGCATGCTATCGTAACAATCAACTACTTTACAAGATGGGTTGAGGCCGGAACTCTCTCCCAAATATCGGAGGAAAATACGACAAGGTTGATCAAAACTAACGTAGTTTGTAGATTCGGGACCCCTCTCATCATTATTGCAGACCTAGGCAAGCAGTTTGACAATGCTTGATACGAAGATTTTTATAAAAGACTGGGAATCGACCTCAAGTTCGCTTTAGCAGCCCATCCTAGGACTAATGGGCTGGTTGAATCCACCAACAAGACCATCAAGAAACTATTAAAAAATAAATTACAACAAAAGAAAGGAAAATGGGTTAAGGAGCTTCCCGAAGTTCTATAGGCATATCAGACTACAAAGAGAACAGCTACCGGGGAGACACCCTACTCTCTAGCCTTCGGGGTTGAAGCAGTCCTTACCATCGAGCACAAACTGACCTCTTTCTGGGTATAACACTTCAAACCCGAAAGCAACAAGGTCAAGTTCCGTGGTAATATAGATCTCCTAGAGGAGAAGCAAGACCGGATAGCTGAGAAAGTTGAGATTTACCAGAGCAAGATCGCTAGGTATTTCAACAGAAAGGTATGAACCCGGAACTTCAAGGAAGGAAATCTAGTGCTCAAGAAAGTGACCTTGAATAACCATAAAAGGTCAGATGGGGTCCTGGGACCTAACTGGGAAGGGTCATACTTGATAAAGGTAGTGGTTCTTAAAAGGGCATACAAACTAGAAGGCATGGATGGTCGACCCATCGATCACACCAGGAATGAAAATCACCTATGGAAGTACCACCTATAAGCAGGTGACTCGTAAGCAGACTACCTCCATTTAGGTTTTAAATAAAATTCCCAATAGCAGTGTACTCCATCTTGATCATCAACAAAGTCTTCTATTTCTCCATTTTTGATTTTGTTCTCCATAAATGATTAATATTCGACTAGGTTCTATATGGATAAGTTCAACATAACCGCCTCAAGACCAGGGATTAGCTGGGGAAGCCCCCTCGCTACACCTGACGCCTCGGCAGGGTACTACCCTTAGCCAAGAAGGGTCTGAGTGTAAGAGCACAGTTGCCATCAAGATCTTGAGTTCATAAAATAGCTAGATAGCCCTCCTAATGCCTTGGTCGGGCTACCACCCCCAAGAAGAGTCTAAGCGTTAGAGTATTGTTGCCATCCGGATCTTGAGACTAGGAAATAGCTAGATAGCTCTCCTGATACCTTGGTTAGGCAACCACCCATAAGAAGAATTTGAACGCAAGAGCGTAGTTGCCATCCGGATCTCAAAACCAAGAAGTAGCTAAATCGCCCTTCTGATGCCTTGGTCAGGCTACCACCCTCAAGAAGGATCTAAGTGTAGGAGTATAGCTGTCATCCTGATCTTAAAACCAGGAAATAGCTAGATAGCTCTCTTGGAGCCTTAGTTGGGCTTTGACCCCCAAGAAGGGTCTAAGCGTGAACAACAGTTTGACTTATGGGATTGGGTCACTATGATAGGATACCTCCCCGAATATCGGGAGAAGGAGTAGCTACATTACTATCACACAGCCCCCACCTGAACACTGTGAATCTGATTACAACTAACCTATGGTTTTTCATGAATATTCAAACATCTAATATCATCAAGTTAAAGTTTGAAGGAGGGGTTATCGATGCAGGATACAATGCAAATGGACTTTTCCCCAAAGATAGAAATTCCTGCCAAATGTTGAGAATTGGAGTTGGATGACTACCCAGCTTATCGAGATCATAAATGTAGCAAGGAGATGTCAGCCAACTCGAATTTCATGGTCAGAGTCAAACAAAGCAAGCATGAAGAAACCCTAAACGAATTCTCATTAATAATACGGGAGCCTATCCTATTACGAAAGGTACATCCATCAAATAGGGAGCACAACCCCCTGTTCCGGGCTACATAAAAAGAAAATAAAAGATTGACTAGTTGGTCATGAGTAAAGCAGGGTGCCTATTCCCCTTTTTGGGCAATCGAAGCAAGTCAAGAGTGGGTTGCATCAAGCTCCAACATCCACCTGGTTTCCTCTCACTGCTCCTTCTCCTTGATAATCCTCGCCCTCCGCTCATTCTTCAGGTGGTTGCTCGCCTTGGTCACCCTCACCTGTTACCTCCCACTTTGGGGGTTCCTTATTCACCTGCTGCTTAGCTGAGTCCTCTTCAAAGGCCTCATTTTTCATTGCCATAACCTCAGGAGGGATGGGCACATCGAGAAGGGTAGCCACTGACTCCATCATGCTCTTCTCAACCTCCAGCTCTGCTCTAAAGGGTTCTTTAGAATGGTCTCTAGCTCCTTCCCAGGCTATTGGCTGGCTGCCCTTGGGCTACGCAAGCTGAACCCTGTTAAAGGTTTCACCGGGACCTGAGACTGAAAGGAGTGGGGGAGTATGAGGAGGAAGATCCGTCACGGTTGATTATTTCCGGGCTCTGGCCAAGTCAGAAGTTTCTACTCCATCACCATCAGATCAATACATCTCAGCAACCGTAATCATGATCTCCCCTCTATCCCAACCAACAATGGTGGACAAGTCGAAGGGAAGAGGGAGAGCTTCTATAACTTAAAAGGAAGCGTAAAAATACCCTTCGTTGAATGAGGCATCCACTTCCATTCATAGCTTGGCCTCCTGAGAATACAGGACCTGGTTCTCATTGTCTATCATCTTAGCCTCTGTCTTCCAAGAATCCCACCGTTTTGCTCGACTTTCAGATCAAAGGGTTTCTTGATCGAGGGATCACTTCAACCTGTAGTGATCACAGTAAAGCTCGTCTAGCTCTACCTCGAACCCCTTATGGCTGGAAGTCATCTCTTGTGCTAGATCTTGAGTCCGTGCCAACAACACTATAACCTGCTCACCTTCAACCTCAGCTTTTACAGCCCGGTCTCGGAGGAAGGCAACCTGGTGGCCTAAAGCAACATTGAATTTAAAGGCCTATATGATACAAAGCCAAAGTTAGACATTGATCACGCTAACAAACCATAAGTAAAACAATAAAAAAAATATTTACCTCAGCCAAGAGAGCTGACCTCTTGGTAAGCAAGATGTCGACATGCATTGAAGCCATCCCTAAAAGAACGAACATCGTTGTATTATACTATTTGACAGGCACGAAGCCACCACCCCATTGTACCTACTAGAGCAACTAAACCTTTATAAACAAGTTCAACGTAGTTGAAATGAGTTTAACATTGATAATAACGTTAAACCTGTTTTGTGAACAACTGAACGTAGATCTTAATGAACAAGTTTAACCTAAATTGAACAAGTCAGATGTTAAGCCCAACGTTAAACTTGTTTACTGAACAAGTTGGTGTAAAACACGTTATGAACAAGTTTAACATAGTACAAACAAATTTAACGTTAATCAGAATGTTAAACTTATTCATTGAACAAATTAACATAAAACGGTTATTACCAAGTACAACTCAGGGTGAACAAGTTTAACGTTGACCTAATCGTCAAAGTTGTTCACTGAACGAATTAACGTAACAACCGTCGTGAACAAATTCAATGTAGGGTGAACAAATTTAACGTTTGTCAGAGAACAAATGTAAGTAAAAACCGTTATGAACAAGTTCAACGTAGCTTGTACAAGTTCAACGTTACTTTGAACGTTTCACTTGTTCGATATATAAGTCAACAATGAAATTCACAAACAAGCTTAACGTAGGATGTATAAGTTTAACGTTCAAATGAACCTTAAACATGTTCTGTGAACAAGTTTACGTAAACCGTAGTGAGCAAGTTCAACGTAGATTGAACGAGTTTAACGTTCACATAAACATTTAATTTGTTTAGTGAAAAAGAGAAAATAATTATCCCTGAACAAGTTGAACGTAAGGTAACCAACTTTTCAGTCTATACCCAACACTTATGTTTTGTTCGAACCACTTATTTTGGGATGATTTCCTTCAATTGTTGGTATGTTAAAAACAAGTTAGACAATTCTCTTAACGTAGAGTAAACAAGTCAAGCGAGATAGGAAGATATAACAAAACTGAGGCAAACACGACATTGGTGTAACCAATATGAAGTCTCTCTCTCGTCGTTATTGCCTTGGATTTATTGTTCCAAACCAAAGACAATTGCGACATTGGGGGTGACCCTACACGAAGTTGCATTGTGGTCGCTTTTGCCTCAAATATGTATTCTCAAGACAGAGATGAAAGCGACCTTTAGGTAACCAGTTCGCAGTAAAACTAAGCGATCTACAGGTCATGTTTTCCCTAATCTGTAAGTGAAACACACTATTTTTGTGTAAATCGACCTGGTAAAAGCGACTTCTGGGTCGCCTTGAAGTAGCACTTGTGTAAAAATTATGATAGAAACCCTAAGTCGTGGGAAGTTGATTAAAACACAAAAATCACCTCCAAAAGCAACTAATTCTGGATTGACAGAGAAAACCAAAAGTTAAATTTTGACAAATACTGTCCTTAAACCTAAAACTAACTCAACAACACAAATAACAAAAGATGGATAAAATTTGAGGCAAAATTTTGAAGCAAACTAAGAAAGGTAAAGCTTACAATGTTCTGAAGTGGGCATATCAAGGAATCCAGTCTACTCTCCCACATGTTACCGTCGCCATTGAAGCCCTCAAGGATTGATGACACCTAGCTCAGATCTTTTTTATTCAAAACCAGCGGATCGGTTTAGGTCTTCTCAATGGCTGACCTTGCTCTGAAACTGGCCAAAAACCGTGTACTCTGCATGGCTTAGTTCCAGAATATGGTGATTGCGATCTTTCGACACCTTCCAGAGTTCAATCAGGGAGATCAACGACCGATTGATGAATAATGACTGTTAGGATATGAGATTTTTTTCCTGATATTCAGGAATTCAAAGTGAGAGGGAGCTACTTTTGTTTTAGATTTGTAAACACAAATCTAAAGGAAAAAAAATATACAAAACTCTAATCTTCAAACGAAACAACAATAAATTACCTTTAAGTTTTGAAATTTGAAGATTAAGATGCATCTTGACGAGCCACCAAGTAACAATGTTCACACCTAGAAATTGAATGCCAGAAACCAATGCAGGATTGAGAGACGATCTAGAGAGAGAGTTAGAAGAGGAACCTAGATGGAGAATGAGAGGAGAGAGACATAGTTTGTTTTTTTTGTGTAAAGAACAGGTGTAACTGTTGCTGACGAATTTTTTTTTATTTTCTCTTTTTCACCTGTTGAAACCTTTTAATATATGTGTTGTACGGTATAACACAATACCCTTATTCCTACCGTAGCAAGTACCGTAAAAAACTATTAATTTTGGTGATAGTTGAAGAATCTGGGAATATTTTTTTGAATATTTACTGCACACACGATAGTAATTTATTAAATAAATCGTATGAATATAGTACAGAAGCTAGGTACCATATAGTATGATTTTTATAAAGCAACGGCATTTGCACCTCTTAAAAATAGTTTGTACTTCCTAAATTAGTATGTTTTTAAAAATATAATAATATCCAAGAGTAAAATTACTAAAATACCTAATTATTTTTGTTAGTACACCCACCAATAAATTACTAATTAGTTTCGTATTTTAATATTTTGTATTTTTTTCCTATTAGTGGCTTGATATTAACATATAATAAAATCTCTTTCTATTTTAATAAACCTTGGATTCTCTTTTAAATATACTTTCAATCTTTTTTAAGAAAATACAAATTGATTACTAAGTATGAAAAATGAATCAAAATCTTGAGACAAATTAGGTTGTGAAAAGTTAAAATTTATTAATTTTTATTACAAGAACAAAATCATTATGTATATAAACATATTTTTAAATTAACTATATTATCTCTATTTTTTTTAATTTCATTCAAACACACTATATAATTTTTATTTATTTATCAATACTATATGTTCTTTCTTGTTAAAATATATATTTTATATATTCTTCAATTTCATCGAACATATATCTTATTTAAAAAAAAAAACAAATATCATTTATCACCTATCTATTTCCACATCAATTGGGACATAACACAAATCTTACATTCCTACAACTCACTTAAACATAGAGTGGTTCTCCAATAAAAAAACATCTTAAAATGGATTTTTAATGAAAAATAGAGTTTGATTTTAAAAAAACCAGGAAGAGAAAAGAAGTAGGAAAGAGAAAGAACAGTAAAAGAATTAAAGGTAACAATTTTGTTTTTTAAAAAATATTGATAAAGTTGGTTAAATAACATAATAATAGTCATAGGTAATGTGTACTTATAAAAAAACAATAATGTATAATTAAAGAAAGATTATTTTTGGCATTAAGTATGGTTTTCCTTACAAGTTAGAGATTTTTTAAAATTTTGATGGGTGCAATTACAAAAGTGGTGTAAATATAGTTTTTAAGAAGTGTCATTATCGCCACTCTTTTTATAGCCATATGGCCAAACAAGATGAAGTTAGTTGGCCCATGAGTTGGCCCAATTAACCAGATTTTTCCTAATTTTATTTCTCAAATATACGGCTATAGATTTATACTTTAAAAATTTGTAAATTATCAATAGATTAATTTGTCATTTTTTTTAATATAAAACATATGGTGCGACAACTCAAACTTGAGACATTACTAGATTTACAATTCCTAGGTTTGAACATGTTATTTGTACGATCTGAAAGAGCGACAAGTAAACATGATTACCCCGAATGTGCGGCAGTCAAAGATGCCATGTAACCAAAAGTCAACTAGACTAAACCAACATGAGTTGACGAAGTATATCCTCACAATTACCTAAATGGTGGAAATAACTCAACTAAGGTGATTAGATTGATGATCGAGCCACGATAACACTATATTTTGAGTCCCCCTTCTTATGTTTATTGCTCAATTTTTAGGTAAAATCGAGTGTTTAATGACTCGATTAAGTGTTTTGCAGGTTTTTAGTAATAGGGGTATCATTTGGATAAAAAGAATGAAGTTGGGATCCAAAGCAGATCTAAAATTTGAAGTTGGAGCCTGAAGGAACGAGTGTCACGGTCTAAGTACCATCTTGGCCCACCGCGACACATCTGGCGACAGTAATTCATATAGACAAAGTTTCACTGATGTTGCATGAAGGAAAAGATACTAAAACAAAAGGAAGAAGTGTCACAGTCAAAATGTTGTCCTATACAACCATGACATATTTGGCAACAACAACTCTCGTGCCTAAAGTGCCGTTGCTGATGAGTTACACGCGAAAACAAGGATTAAGCTTGTCACGATCAAACTGCCATCTTGGACGACCGTGACAACATGTCAACACATTTTTCAAGATAGATTCTTGCCCTATTTGGATCCCATATAAATACCCTTCTTATTTTCTATGTCAAGGACATCAGCCACACGAGGAATTAGACACCAGTACCCTTTCATACTTACATTACCATTTTTACATACTTTTTTCTCTCATACATCTTCCATCTATCTTTGGAGTTTTGAAGCAAGAAGACGAAACATACAAGTCAAGGAGCCTCAATGACTAACTTGGGTTTCTACTTTAACTCTTCTATGTTTTCTTTCCTTCCTGTGATGTGTAACTAATCTTCTAAGTTAGGGGATTGATGTAACCGATTGAACAACTCTTTACAATCCTATAGTCTAATATTTTAATTTAATTCATTATTAGCCTCTTTTATTGAAATACTTGGTCTAATTCCTTTACTCATATTTACTTATGACCTCAATGAATGTGTGTGCTAGGATTAGTTTATACATGAGGTTGAGGTTTAAATGTTGGTGACCATTCCATTTAAGCCTTAACTAGGAGGTTAATAATTGTGAAAATTTTCATACGCATGACATTGCTATAATGACATGAAAAAATAGCTTTTAGCAACATTACAAAGACAATGTGCATAGGTTGTGTGTTGTTAAAAGTGATCTACAGCAACGCGCACCAAATGTATGTTGTGGAATCGACCTACGACAACATACAACTGAATGTTGCAAATAATAAAGCACATTTGACTATGCATTTCAAAATGTATGTTGCTATAGAACACTTATTACAACATACATAAGACGTTAATAAAAATATATGGTTTATAACAACACGAAAAGAATGCACGTTGTTATTATTCTTTAAAAAAACAACGTAAATTTCTTGTACGTTGCTATAGATAGATTTTTAGCAATGTAAAAATATGTATGTTGTGAAAACGATAATATCTACAACATACCTGTATTGCATGTTTTTAAAAGTTTCTATTTGGCAACATGCACATCAATTGTTGCTAAAAACCTGATTATTTGCAACATACATCTTTTACACGTTATTGTAAGTTTATCTTCCATAACATACATTGCAAATGTTGTTGTAAAAGCTTATTAGCAACATGAATTATGTGTACGTTGCGAAAAAAATATAATATTTGACAATATACATCTCTTGCACGTTGTCGTAAGTGACTATTTGACATGCATATAGTCATAAGTTTATATTCTACAACATACATTGTGAACGTTGTTGTATAAGCTTATTAGCCATGTGCATTGTTTGTATAATGCAAAAGGTTTGTCTTATGATAAAATTTAGCCTTTTGCACCTTGCATTATATAAGTTTGAACAACATACCCCGCACATAGTTAAAAAATGTGTGTTGTGGGAACCACCTACGACAACGTACAATAATTGCACGTTGTTGTAGTTATATCATTATTTGTAGTTATATCATTAGAATATGCACATTTTGTCCATGTTGTTATAAACAAGTTTTTAGCAATATACAATTGTGCACGTTGTTTAAAAGCTAATATTTAGAAACGAAATCATCAGGGGCAAAAGAGTTATTTCTCTAAAAGAGGATTTGGCATCGATGCCATTCGGTGGTCGGTGGCCTTGTGCGTTGTAAAAAATTCTAATATTCGATAACACACTTACACACACATCATGCACGTTGCCATAGATGTCTTTAGCAACATGCAAATGTGTATGTTGTTGAGTCGTGTGTTTGTAACGATTAATATCTTATTGGGTTTCGATAGACCCTTAACCGGATTAATTTTTTTATTTCAAATAAATTATTTAGCTATTACATATGACATGTATAATTATTTAAATCATTGATTTTCGTAGATCATTGGAGAAATCCAATGACAATAGGAGGTTGACCTAATGTTTTCCATCACACATACATCATGAGGTTGTGGGTCCAAATGTGTCCCCCTCCCCCAAAACCCAAATTATTGTAATATTACAAAAAAAATTGTAAGTTGTAACTATATGGAACCTGTATATTAACCAAACCCTTAGACTAAATATTGGGATAAAATTTATAAAATTTCATTGTTTATCATAAAATAATTACAATGATTATTATAATGATCCTAAATTATCAATTAATCAAATTATTAATGTTTTCAATAAATTGCTGAATTAAATTTTTTTATAACATATGTTATATATAAATAAGTGTGCATTATATATCAAAGTTAAACTTGCAGTGAAATGGTAAAGACTCTCATGGTGGTGGTTGGTGTTTGTCACAGGTTCAAACCCCCACCTAAACAAAGTATTAGATGTAATTTGGCAAGGGGTGTTGTATAGTGATTGGGTAGTGTGAGGGCATCTCCAACGAGATTGAATTTTTTTTAAAAAAAATTCTTAACTTGAGGCAACAAACAATACTAGTTGCGAAAATTGTCTAAGGCAACATACAATTCACATTGCTAAAACCTTCCAAGGCAACACACGATAAAATTGTCTATGACAATGTTTGGTAAGGCAACTTATTCTATAACTATACACACTGCACATTGCCAAAAGCTTTGGAACTTTTGGTAACAAGCGTATCAACAACATTCACCCGCACGTTGTGAAATCCTTTTACAACGCTTTTGGCGCGTTGCGAAAGTCCAAATTTCTTGTAGTTATATGCTTTATTTGGCTTATAATTTTGATTAAAAATTGGTTCTAACCATTGCTCATTACATAATCGTGTGTGAGTGGTGGGAAAGATTAAGTACTTCATGGTTTATCCTAAAACAATCCCTAATAATTAGATTAAATAGTTTTAATGAGACTTATGGATTGCATTCAGTGGTTTAATTAGGTTGCGTTAATTCCTTAGCATTTCTCTACATATTCCTATCTTCGTGTGTGCTTTTATGATAAGTTAGTTTATTACCATTTGTAAATCAGCTAATCAATTGACTTTTCAAAATCAAGCATTATGTCATTTAGTTTTCCTGCATTAGTTTTTAATTAAATTAATTAGTTTTTCAACCAATAGAATCACCGATCCCAGTGAACAAACATTTATTTAAAATTGAGTTGAGATAAAATACTACATCAATTGACTAGGTAAAGATGACCCGATTGGGATTATTAAGATGGTTAGGTCAAGATAGTTGTGTAAAAATGGACTGGCCTGGCCCATTAGGCACGGCCTGGCCAGTCCATTTGTGGAAACAGGCCTGGCTGGGCCTGGTACGCGACGGTGTCGCGGGACGGCCGGGCCTTGCCTGTTTCCTGAATAGCAGGCTCCGCACGGCACGCCGGCCTGCCTCAGGTGGGTCGTGCCTGGGTGCTGTGCCAGGGCGGCCCATAGGCCCCTTCTGACAGGCCAGGCGGGCTAGTCTTTTGGTCCATTTTTTTTTTCAAAGTACGTTTGTTTGGATTTAAGGTTTAGGGTTTAGGGTTTAGGATTTGAAATGAATAAAGAGAACGAATAATTTTTTAATTATTTATTTATTTTTCACTTATGGAACTCAGTATTAGATATTTACATGATTGCCTCATTAAAAACCTTACCAAGAAAAACCCCAGTGGGATAAAAACTTGGTATGGGAAAAAGAGTGCAATCGTTTTACAACTTACAAGTAAATAATAAATACATATGTAAGAGTATAACCTAGTTCTTGCCATGGCCACTACCTGAAGGGTCATCAATATATAGATTGTCGAAATTTAGAATAAGTTCTTTTTCTACAGTTAGATTTTGCAACCTTTTTTTAGCATGCTCCAAATCCCAAAGGCATGTTAGTACCTCCACCATCTCTGGAGACAAACAGCTTCTTCTCGGTTCAATTACACTGGTGCTGAAAGCTTGTTCTGAAGACACCGTTGACACTGAAATAACTAGTACGTCAAGTGCTAAGTGTGACAGAACTAGATACCTGTACGTACAGGTCTTCTACCATAACAACAAATCAAACTCTTTCTTGTCTTCAACAACATCGAACTGTGCATCAAGGTACCTGATAAGTTCGGTACAAGAAGATTGGCTAGATCTTTGCTCTGAAGAAGTACTTGCTAATTTGTCCTTTTTTCGGCGTTTCAGAAGGCTCCAACTTGTTTGTTTTGGCTCTGTCTCCGGTTGTGTTGATTAGGGGGTGTCAATGTTACCAAACCTGCTCTCATAAATACGAAAAATCTCGAACAACTTGGTTCGAATGTCAGTAATTTGTTCTGAATAATCTATTGACGAATTAATACCAATAAACTCAATCAAAACTTCTAAACCAGATAATTTAACCCTAGGATCTACTATAGCACTTAAGGCATAAAGTATAGGAATGTTAACCTAATATTTTTTCAATTTTGTCTTCATGGCAACAACTGCAGCGCCTAGATGTTCATCTTCTCTATAATTGTTTAACTGTTCAGATATTTCCACTATATGATGGATTTCCTGGGAAGATGTGGGGTAATATACCCCGGAAAGAGTTACAGTGGCATTGTAAAAAATCTTTAAAAATTGAACAAAAATCTTTGCCACATACCAATCGTCTGTGGTAAGTATTTTTGGACTATGTTGACTTGTTTCGGCCAATTTCATGTTATAAAAACATGTAATGGTTGTATCATATTCCAAACAATTTTACAACATTAAATAAGTAGAGTTCCACCTTACCGGCATATCAGTTTGGAATCGTCGGGGTTTGAGACCGTTTAATTTACAATGTCTCTTAAATTCACTGAATCTAAGATTAGAACTGCAAATCCAAGAAATGGCATCTCTGATGCGATCTATTTGGTCGCTTACCTGCTTTAAACCATCTTGTACAACTAAATTTATAATATGGCATGCACACCGTTGATGGAAGAAATAACCTCCATCTTGCGGGATATTTCTTGCAACAAACAATGCAATAGAGCTAGTATTTGCAGATGCATTATCAAATATGATCGAAAGGATGCGATGTGTGATTTCATAAGTTTCTAAAACTTACATTATGACATTAAAAATGTTTTCTGCGGTATGTGCAAAATCCATAGGACGAAAACCAAAAATTCTTTTTTTTATCCTCCAGTCAAAATCTAAATAGTGTCTCGTGACACATAAATAGTCCTGTTTGGAACATGCATTCAAATATTAGAAGTTAATGCAATAGAGACACTTAAATGCTGTATTTCAGCAACTAAGTCATCGCTTTGGTTTTCAAACAATCGTATCAAATCATTTCTAGTGGTGGTTCTAGAAACAGGTTCAAATTGGGGGGTTATATGCAGATGTGATTAATTCTTTATAAAATGGACTCTCACCAATACTGATTGGTTGATCAGTTTGTGCAATTTATCGTGCTAAGCACTCTCTAGCGTGCATGGCGTCGAACTGCCATGTCGTAACGGACCCGTCTGGGTGCCGTTGAAGTTGTGTCTGGGTTGTAGTGTCTACCTGTCCATGTGCAGGCATACATTTGTGCATATGCCGTCTCAAATGTCCGGTTCCCCTCGTAATTGTAGCATAATCCTTATGACAAAACTTACATTTAGCTCTTGGGCCAGACGTCCCGTCTGGGAGTGTCATTTGGACTATGTTGAAACATTGCCACACATCTGATGTTAATTTTTTGGGACTTGATGTTGGTGTAACACCGGAACCAGAAGGTCCCGCTTGAGTATGGGTCAGCTCTGAAATATCAAATTCATCGTTGAGCATATTCAAACCGTCCAAAAAATAAGGCTGCTGGTTAGGATCTATTATCTGAAGTAAAAATATGAGCACTATAGTAGTTAATAGTCAAATTAAAAATCAATATTTACTAACAGTAATCTTAATTTACTAACAATAATGACTATAAATAATACGACACTTACAATAATTAATTTACTTCAAAAACAAATTAAATGAACAAAAAAATCATAATCAACTAACAAAAAATATTAAATTCACTACTACAAATAAAATTAATAAATTTACTGACATAATATACTAACATAAAATTGATGAATTGAACCACTACTCTTAAATTTACTAACATAATCTACTAACAAAAAATTTTAAATTCACTACTACACTTTAAATTTATAATATACTCACCAAAAATATTAAAATAAACAACTACACTAAAAATTCATAATTTATGAAAAAAACAATATCAAACGTAATTACTACACTTAACATCATCATTTACTTATTACAAAAATTAAATTCAGTAATACAAATTAACTTTCTAAATTTTCGAATAACAAATATTAAAATTACTACTAAACTTAAAAATCTTAATATACTAAACAAATAATATTAACATTAAAGCCCAAAAATTGATAAACTAACTAACTAAATAAAAATGTTCACATTAAGTAACTAAAATCTAAACATAAATATATAAATTTACTATGAGAATATGTTTGAGCAAAAGTAATAACAAAATTGTACCTTTAAAATTTGGTGTTTTGGTGGAAAATGTAGAGAATTTTGTAGAGAGAGTAATAACCAATTTGAATGAAAAAGTTTAGAGAATTGGAGAATATATTACAGAATGAGAGATTGAAAGAATGATAGAGAGAGTGAATGGAAAATGAAATGGATGGAAGTATTTATAGAAAAATTGGATTTGTGGGTCAAAATGTAATTTAAATGAATTCAGAGGGGGTTTTTGTAAATTTTTTTTACTCCAATGGCTGGAATTTGAGGGTTTTTGAAAAGAAAAAAAAAACCGGCTTGGTCGAAGGAACCGGTCAACCGGTCCGACAGGCCTGACACGCCGGCTTGGCGTGCCGTAGCGGGCCGGCCTGTCGGGCTTTCTACCAGCTGCCCGACACCCGGCCTGTCAAGGGCCAGGCAGTGGCCTGGCTCGCTTCCTTCACGGGCAGTGCCAAGCACTGGCCTTTGTCTTCCTGGACCGGCCAGACTGGCCTGTCACCGGCTGGCCCATTATTACAGCACTAGGTCAAGACCTCTAGTCGGAATTGAAACACTAGTTAGGGAGAATAAGGTTTGGTTAGGTCTGGTAGATGGTCGATTGAGCTACACGTGGACAACTTAGAATTCAGTACTACCACGAATTAAATACGTAAAGAAAGAGTCTTACTTCAATAAGGTGTCTTGGAACATACTCCGATAAGGAAACAAACTTCCTTAGAGATATCAAAGTCCAAATTAGGCAAGAGATCTAATGCGTTCATAACATAAACAATGCAGAACATGAAAGAAGAATTAAATGATTCCAACAAGTTAGAGTTTCATTAAACCTTAACAATTTCCCTTACTTGTACACCCAAAATTAGGACTCTATGCGGGTATAAATAGACCCTATAAACACCATTGAACACAAAAATAAATATACGAGAGTGTAAGAAAGGTTGAGTGTGTATTCAAAAACATTATTTCTCTCATTGCTTTATAGTATGGCTATGGATTTGTGTAAATTTATTAGACACGTGATTAATTTTACTTAATCTAATAATCACGGACAATAGATGGCGCTATAAGAAGGGGAAGAACATTATCTCTCGCCAAAAACTTGTGAAACAGAAACATGACAAACAGTAGAGACAGAAGTCAATCCTCGCATGATTCTGGCACCCGTGGGGTGTCAACATCCCTAGCTTAGCAAACACCAGCGTTGCCAGAGGAGATTTACCCTTCAGGACCCCGACTTCCATTGGACAATAATCCTCCAAGAGAAAAACCAAGAACGTCCGGTCACTTTTGAATTATCAATCAATTTGATTGAAACTCGTGTGAACCTTGATTCGATGTTGTACACAAAAACCTTTTGATGCAAAGGATACTAGTGTACTATCGAAAACAAAAACGTTCCCTCATTTCTCTATGCTTGGCCGAATTCTTCACACAATGAGTTGGACGAAGTTTTTTTTATAAAATAAAAGCAGACATAAAAAACAACTTCTCACACCAAAAACTCATACTTGGTCGAAATGAACAAGTATATATATAGGAGACCAAATCCTCTCCTAAGAAGGATTTACTTGGTGGTTAAGAATCTTATCCTTAGGTGGATTTACTTAGTGGTTAAGAATCCTTTTCCAAAAGAAATTCTTCCTACACCAAGACTCCTAATCCAACTCAATAGTGTATTTGTAACCATATTAAAGATTTCCTAATTTGATTAGATAAATAATTCATTTTATTTATCTACTTATCAAAAATAGTCTTTAATTTTGATTATACTACCAACTTTAGTATAATATTTAGGAGACCATCTCCTAATAGAAAAAGATTTTGACTTTTAATTAAATAATTAATTAATCAACAAATTAATTAATTTCCATTTAATTAAATAATAAAATAAAAATAATATAATTAAGCTATTTTAAATAGCCTTGCCGCCCAACATATATATATGGGCCATATATTATTTTTCTTATTTAATTAAATCCATTGGACCTTAATAAAAAGTTTACATGTGAACTAGACCTATTCTTACAAAAAGAAACAAGTTCACATGCCTTAATACAATTCTAAATGGACCTCTAAATTGGTCTGGTAGAATATATCAAGTGATCCATACAAGTTCGTGTGGAATGAGGATCTTGGCAGGCTATCTAAATTAAAGCTCCAATAGACACAACCAAATCACAATCAACAAATGATTCACTTAGGTCCAATCTATTTAATTTTAGTTCATTCCACTAAAGAAATAAAATTGAACTCTTAAATAAAGATAGAATAAGTTGATGTTACTCATTCATACCCTAGACAACCTTATTGGAGAAAGTGTATCCTCGTGAAGAATACCAGTAATCGCCATGAGCTCATAGACCGCCTATAGCTCTCCAAGTTACCATATTTACTCATATGACCACATTTTAAACTTGGATATTTTGACTTGTCCAGAAGCCATGTTTCAATAGATACTATTGAAAACTTAACGTTAAGATTTAATATCCAATACCTCAAAACATCCATATGATGGTATTCTACTCTCATTATATAAATGAAGCCACGATGTCCATATCTATAAATGAAGTACTCTATCGATTAACAAATGAATACCACCAGACTATCGAGGATAAACTATGCTATATAATCATACTCATTGATAGCTCAAATGATAACACTTGCAACCATAAGTCCATCATTTATCTCAGGATTGAGATAGACTCTCCGATTGTCTTCAAATGAAAAACTTTTATCTATTGACAGTTCTAGATAAAGTATTTCACTGTGATCCTATTCAATGCACCTAGTGCACTAGATTCTTTTGCCAAAAGGCACAACACTTTGATGATTTTAGACTCATCATAACACATTTGATCCCACTCAAATGCTAGCAAAAGAATTTACAACTTTGACAAGATAAAGGCGCCCAACCTTTTATCTTAAGATGTGAATATTATTCAAGACTAACTAATTATGTCTACCTCATACAAATCTAGATGTATGAACAATTCTTCTTTTCTCATAGTCTTTTAACCTTACAATTATTTACTTTTAACAATTATAATAATTAAACTATAAATGCTATAAGATTTGTTAAACTAGAAATCACTTTATTATTTGAAAAGATTGTTAAATACAAAATTATACTCTTACTATCGAGCATAATCCTAACAGTCTCCCACTTGTTCTATAGCAAATGTGTCATATCTCTCATCCCCATGTTCTCTAGATGCCCATCAAAGCTCTTTTATGGAAGAGCCTTTGTAAAGGGATCCACTAGATTTTCTACTGACGTGATCTTTGTAATCGTTACGTCACCCCTATGAACAATTTCCCTTAGAAGGTGATACTTTCTTTCAATGTGTTTCCCTCTCTTTTGACTTCTTGGTTCTCTCGAATTAGCCACTGCTCCACTATTATCACAATAGATAGTGATCTGCTTATTCGCATTAGTAACCACTTCCAAGTCAATCAAGAATTGGCGAAGCCAGACAGCCTCTTTAGAAGCCTCGCTTGCGGCTACATACTCGGCTTCTATGGTGGAATCGGCAATACAAGATTGCTTGATACTCCTCCATATGACTGTCTCTTCTCCAATAGTAAAGACATATCCTAATGTTGATCTCTTGGAGTCAGAATCTGACTGAAATTCCGAATTTATATACCCAACAGGAATTAAATCCCCTCCAGAGTATACAAGCATATAATCTCTCGTTCTCCTAAGACACATGAAAATATGCTTGACTGCTGTCCAGTGATCAGGACCAGGCTTCGATTGAAACCTGCAAACTATGCACACAGCAAAACAAATATCTGGTCTAGTACAGAGCATTGCATACATGAGACTTCTTACTGCCGAAGCATATGGAATCCTACTCATGAATTGCTCCTCATGCTCATTCTAAGGAACTTGTTCCTTAGAAAGTTTGATTCCACGTATGAAAGGTAACATACCTTTCTTGGAATCTTGCATGGAAAACCTAGACAAGATTTTATCTATGTATGATACTTTGGATAATGCAATTGTTTTATTCTTTCTATCCCTTATGACTTGGATACCAAGAATATAACTTGCTTCTCCTAAGTCCTTAATATCAAATTGTTTTGCTAACCATTCTTTTATTGATGTCAATACACCTACATCGTTTCTGATGAGTAGTATATCATCAACGTAAAGAACTAGGAAAACCAACTTATCGCCTTTAATCCTTTTGTATACACAAGGTTCTTCAAGGTTTTGAATAAATCCAAAACTTTTTACGGCTTGATTGAACTTTATGTTCCAGGATCTGGATGCTTGCTTCAATTTATATATGGATCTTTGCAACTTGCATACCCTTTCCTCTTGGCCCTTTTCAATGAATCCTTCTTGTTGCATCGTGTAGATGCTTTCGTCAAGACTTCCATTAAGGAAAGCTGTCTTGACATCCATTTGCCAAATCTCTAGGTCTAGAGATGCCGCAATGGATAAGAGTATCCTAATGGATTTAAGCATGGCCACAAGATAGAAGGTTTCTTCATAATCGATTCCTTCTTTCTGTGTATAACCTTTAGCTACCAATCTAGCTTTAAAGGTTTCAACCTTTCCATCAATTCCTCTTTTCCACTTGTATACCCACTTGCACCCAATGGGTTTTATCCCTTTAGACATGTCTATAAGAGACCAGACTTTTTTTTTAACATAGATTCAACTTCGGATTGCATTGCCTTTCGCCAATGGAGA
This sequence comes from Dipteronia dyeriana, assembly GCA_032871835.1. Lineage (NCBI taxonomy): Eukaryota > Viridiplantae > Streptophyta > Magnoliopsida > Sapindales > Sapindaceae > Dipteronia > Dipteronia dyeriana. Next base: position 112,288,798 of record CM065300.1, on the reverse strand, counting down.
CAATCAACATCTTTCATTGCTTCCTTGTACGTATAGAGGTCATCGTCATTCAAAAGATTCTCTACATATTCTCCTAGACCGATGTATCTCTCGGGTTGTCTAACAACCCTCCCACTAAGATGAGGTATGGTAGATTGTTGATCTTGTATTGGTACGAAACTTACAATTGGGCTTGGTTGCGAAACCTTTTGTGGAATTGTATATCCTAAAAGCTCATTCAGGACAATTATACTTTTAGGCACAAAATTATTCATATAGTCATTTTCCAAAAATTTAGCATTTGACGAAATAAATACTTTAAGATCTGAAGGACTATAAAAATAATATCCTTTTGTTCCTTTTGGATACCCTACAAATATGCATGTTTCTAAACGGGACTCCATCTTTTCTGTCTTTCATTTTAACACGTGCGCAGGACATCCAAATATCCTTAAGTGTTGTAAACTAGGCTTTCACCCGTTCCACAACTCATGCGGTGTTTTAGGAACTGACTTAGATGGTACATCGTTTAGAATGTACATTGCGATTTGTAAAGCATATCCACAAAAAGAATTAAGGAGAGTTGAGTAACACAACATAGACCTAACCATACCCAAAAGAGTTCTATTTCTCATTTTTGCCACCCCATTTTATTGAGGTGTGCCTGGTGTAGAAAACTGAGAAATTATTCCATTATTAATAAGATATTGCTGAAACACACCAGATAGATATTCTCCACCACGATCGGACCTCAAGATTTTTATTCTCTTTTCAAGCTGATTTTCTACTTCAGCTTTAAATGCTTTGAACATATCAAAAGCATCCGACTTATGTCTCATGAGATACACATAGCTAAATCTTGAGTGATCATCCGTGAAAGTGATGAAGTACTCATATCCACCTCAAGCTTGAATGCTCATAGGTCCACACATATCTATGTGTATCAATCCTAAACATTGGATGACTGTTGCGCCTTTGGTCGTAAACGACCTTTTTGTCATTTTACCTTCCAAACAAGATTCACAAGTTGGTAGATCATCAACCTTTAAGTCACTTAGAGGTCCGTCACTTACCAATCTTTTAATCCTATTAAGGTTAATATGACCTAAGCGCAAATGCCACAGGTAGGTTTCATCTTTTGATAATTTTACTCTTTTATGATTAGGTTTCATTGATCCCTTGTCTAACTAGTCAGAGATATTTTCATGCAAATAGAATGAACCGTTTTCCAATGTACCTTTACAAACAAATTTGTTATTCTTACTAATAATAAAACCTTTATTAAAAGTAACCGAATTTCCAAATTTATTTAAACAAGAAACTAAAATTAAATTCTTCTTGAATTGAGGTACATAATAAACGTCTATTAAATCTAATTGCCTATAAGAATCTAAATTGATTCTTATATCTCCCACTACACTAGTAGACACCAACGCTCCATTGCCTAAATGCAAGTTGAATTCATTCTTATTCAGTCTATTTCTTTGACCCTTTTCACCACAAAAGAAACACTTTCCTTCGATCTTGGTTACTTTCTTGGTCTCCTTCTAAGAAGGCTCAAGTTTCTTTTTCTTCTGTTGTCTCTTGATCTTCTTACGGGTCTTTAACAGTAGCAACTTACTAAGCATATGAATATCTTGACCCTTACCGTTCACAAGGATTTTTTCCGCGCTTTGAACAACTTGCATTAGGCCTTGCAATGTGTATTCCTTATTATTTAAGGTGTAGTCCAACTTGAATTGATCAAAGGAATCCGATAGTGAGTGGACAATCATGTCAATTTTGGCCTCACCATCTGTATTAGCACCATTCAGTTCCGCAATGTTGAGATGTGCTATGACTTTTATCATGTGATCTTTCATACCCTATCTAGGTTTTGTCCTAATATTCATAAAAGCAATCACTGCCTCTCTCTCTTAGTCATCCTAGACCTCATAGCAAACATCTCCTCTAGAGACATCATTATATTGGTAGCAGTCTTCATTCCTTCATGTTCCTGTTGCAACACGTCGGAGATGATAGCCATCTTATCTCAAGACTTCCACTACTGATACTCATCTCTTTGCTTCCTGAGTTAGATTCATTAGTTTGGTGGTTAAGAAATATACATAATGAACTTAATACTTTACAGCTTGCAACAACAACCCAATATTCCTTTTCCAAGTGATATAATTATCATCAGTTAAAGTATTATCTTTTAGGATATTGATTAGGGATGGGGTCATGATTTCTTTTTAATAACAAAAATTATATAAGTAAACAATCATGATATAGCACTTTTGAATATTTATCTTGAATTAAATAAAATAATTCAATCGTAAAAATTCAACGGTGATCCAACACCCATAAATGTCACACCTCCTTTGGGAGTACGTACCATTTACTAGTTGGACTAGGTCCCACCTAATTGTTAACATAACAACCAACGTTTTCTATTTTAGCCTTGCAATTTTTATTAACAAGAACTCTTGGGAGGATATTAATAAAATTACATTAAGTGTGTTACCATGTTATTGACCTTCAATATAATCCCTCACGAATATCCCTCCTTTGGGAGTAGATATCGTTTGGGCTAATTGTCTAGTCTATCCTTGTAAAGAAGTATCTTGCCAAATTCCATTCATGAATACCTCTTGTGAGGTTATTCACGAAACATAAAGCACAACTAAACTTGGAGGCTATAGGTGTTCCAAAACACCTTCCCCACTCAATTGTTTAAGGCGTGTGATCGAATTCCAAAGAATGATTTACCAAGTTATCTAGATGCCAATTTAGATACTTAAACCATTCAACGCATGTTCATACCAAAAGAGATATATGAGTGACACTCCTATTCTATATGACATGTTATCAAACAATGACAAACATTGCAATATTTATAAAAATATAAATAACTACAATTTTGGTCCATCCTAGAAAAACAAGTAAGATGCCAATTTAGATACTTAAACCATTCAACGCATGTTCATACCAAAAGAGATATATGAGTGACACTCCTATTCTATATGACATGTTATCAAACAATGACAAACATTGCAATATTTATAAAAATATAAATAGCTACAATTTTGGTCCATCCTAGAAAAACAAGTAAATTACATATATCTTGGAATACAAGAACTCCTTTGTTGGCGAACAAGTCTTCATACTACCTTCGTCGTTCAGACTCCCTTGGCTACCTTCCATGGGTGTGCTCACTCTTCGCCCTTACCCATGGGCGTGCGCATGCCACAAACCCATAAAGAGCTGCCATGCACAGCCCATGGCTACCAAAGGGCTGCCGTGCGCAGCCCATGCCACAACAAATGTGGCTGCGCGCTCTTCGCAGGCACGTTCGTTGCTACAGCTCGCACGGTCCCAAACTTGTTCCAGTTGCTTCCAATTATTCAAACCTTCAAGTCTTCGATACTTGAATATATTACAGAAGAATTATAAATTAAAAAATACTGCAGTTTTTTTTTATTACAATAGTGCAGTTTTTTTTTAATTACAACAACAAAATAAAATAAAAACTTAGCAACTACCAAGAATGATATTAAAGCGATGATAGACCACCCTTCTTGTTACAATCCCAAAACAAAATACATTGAAATTCTATGACCAAAATTGAGCAATAACAAACCACATATAAAACCATATATATATATATATCCATTCATTCCAATGTAAATATATATGTGAATACCTAGAGTGTCATATGTTTCTAAAACAAGCATATATACAAAAAAAGAAAAAATTATAGAACACATACATCAATTAATCCAGGGTACAACCAGACTCTGATACCAATTGTAGGGAAAAAAACGGTTCAAAACGCAACGGAAGCATGAGAAAAATTAGAAAATTAGGGTTTGCGTATGTAAAAAAATTTCCCCTTTAATAACAAGAACCTTAACCCTAGATTAATTGATGTATATAAAAAGTATAGTACCTTTTTTTTGTGACGATTGAACTAGCGTTGATTTGAATCCGTAAGATCTTCCAATCCAATCACAAACGTGATTCACCAAGGAGTGTGGGCTCCCTTTCTTTAAATTGTATACCTGAGGATGGAAACAAACAAAATCTTCTTCTTTGTTAGTCACAATAATCCTCCAAGAGAAAAACCAAGAACGTCCGGTCACTTTTGAATTATCAATCAATTTGATTGAAACTCGTTTGAATCTTGATTCGATAGTACATAAAACCCTTTTGATGCTAAGGATACTAGTGTACTATCGAAAACAAAAGTGTTCCCTCTTTTCTCTATGCTTGGCCGAATTCTTCACACAATGAGTTGGACGATTTTTTTTATAACAATAAAAAAACAAATAAAAAAAAACTTCTCACACCAAAAACTCATACTTGGTCGAAATTTACAAGTATATATATAGGAGACCAAATCCTCTCCTAAGAAGGATTTACTTGGTGGTTACGAATCTTATCCTTAGATGGATTTACTTGGTAGGTAAGAATCATTTTCCAAAAGGAATTCTTTCCTACACCAAGACTCCTAATTCAACTCAATAGTGTATTTGTAACCATATTATTGAAATCCTAATTTGATTAGATAAATAATTTCTTTTATTTATCTACTTATCAAATATAGTCTTTAATATTAATTATACTACCAAAAATAGTATAATATTTAGGAGACCATCTCCTAATAGAAAAGATTTTGACTTTTAATTAAATAGTTAATTAATCAACAAATTAATTAATTTCCATTTAATTAAATAATATAATTAAGCTTTTCTAAATAGCCTTGCCGCCCAACACATATATATATAGGCCATATATTATTTTTCTTATTTTATTAAATCAATTGGACCTTAATAAAAAGTCCACAAGTGAACTAGACCTATTCTTACAAAAAGAAACAAGTTCACATGCCTTAATACAATTCTAAATAGACCCCTAAATTGGTCTGGTAGAATATATCAAGTGATCTATACAAGTTCGTGAGGAATGGGGATCTTGGCGAGATATCTTTATTTAAGCTCCAATAGACACAATCCAATCACAATCAACAAATGATTCACTTAGGTCCAATCTATTTAATTTTAGTTTATTCCACTAAAGAACTAAAATTGAACTCTTAAATAAAGATAGAATAAGTTGATGTTACTCATTCATACCCTAGACAACCTTATTGGAGAAAGTGTATCCTCGTGAAGAATACCAGTAATCGCCATGAGCTCATAGACCGCCTATAGCTCTCCAAGTTACCATATTTACTCATATGACCACATTTTAAACTTGGATATTTTGACTTGTCCAGAAGCCATGTTTCAATAGATACTATTGAAAACTTAACGTTAAGATTTAATATCCAATACCTCAAAACATCCATATGATGGTATTCTACTCTCATTATATAAATGAAGCCACGATGTCCATATCTATAAATGAAGTACTCTATCGATTAACAATTGAATACCACCAAACTATCGATGATAGACTTTGCTATATAATCTTACTCATTGATAGCTCAAATGATAACACTTACAACCATAAGTCCATCATTTATCTCAGGATTGAGATAGACTCTCCGATTGTCTTCAAATGAAAAACTTTTATCTATTGACGGTTCTAGATAAAGTATTTCATTGTGATCCTATTCAATGCACCCAGTGCACTAGATTCTTTTTCCCAAAGACACCATACTTTGATGATTTTAGACTCATCATAACACATTTGATCCCACTCAAATGCTAGCAAAAGAATCTACAACTTTGACAAGATAAAGGCACCCAACATTTTATCTTAAGTTGTGAATATTATTCAAGACTAACTAAAGAATTATGCCTACCTCATACATATCTAGATGTATGAACAATTCTTCTTTTCTCATAGTCTTTTGACCTTATGATTATTTACTTTTAACAATTATAATAATTAAACTATAAATGCTAAAAGATTTGTTAAACTAGAAATCACTTTATTAATATGAAAAGATTGTTAAATACAATATTATACACTTGCTATCGAGCATAATCCTAACACAAGGAATATAGTTTGCCAAGAGGTGTAAAAAATATGACGGAGGAAGGCTAGAGTATAGCAGGGAAGAAAGGTAAGACAATCATAAGGGGAGATCTTGATATGCTTCCACTGATAAAGAAGCCTTGCTTAGAAGACGTTGTGAAACCACTTTTGCCATGAGATACAATGATCGTAAAACCCAAGTTACAGGACATATACCTAGGGATCCTTATCGGTTCACCATTCATTAGAAGTTCGATGAACATGGGGAGTTATAGGGTTAGCAAAAAGCTTGGTTAAGAAGGATAAAAGCTCTAGAGTGAAGGTAATATCATGGAAATCTATTAATTCAGAACTCTAGCAGTCCATTCAATGATTTTTTGGGCAAGCTCAAGTTTAGGATGCCGAACGTGGAACAATTCATGGCTAACACCGACCCCCTAGAGCACGTCAGGAGATACTATAGTGCAATGGCATTATATGATTATGACTATGCACTCATGTGTAGGATATTCCCTCAAACATTAGGAGACCAGAGGTCCAAGTGGTTTGGTGGCCTCACTAAGGGATTAATCCGGAACTTTAAGGAATCGATACAAGACTTCATTTGACAGTTTATGGGGAACATTCAGTGGAGAAAGTCAATGTTTTTTCTTTTTATTCTTGTGGCAAATAAAGCATTAGTAATTGAAAGACTACCCGACCAAATTCCAATAGGAAGTATTAGAGGTGCATGATCCCAATAAAGAGGCGGTGGTGTCTGTATTTGTTGAAAGTTTGCAGCATAACCACTTACTCAGTTTGAGGCAGAGGAAGTCGATAACTTACGCACTATTGGTAGATGATGTGGGAGGATACACAATAGCTAAGGAATAGTAGATAGTCCATAAGGGAGAATTCATACATGGCGGCCGACCAGGAGAAGGCTAAAAACCTAAAGATAACAGTTCGAAGAGTAACAGTAAGTGGGATGAAAAGAACAGTCTTAGGAAAGGTAACAAAGGTCACAAAGATGATTATGAGGCAGTACACTAATTGCACCCCTCTGGCGTAGAAGTAGGAAGAAATCCTACCCATGATAGGTGACAAGAATATACACACGAAACCCCTAAAGAAATTTGATTTTACAAGAAAGGACACCTCAAAGGACTGCCAATTTCATCAAGAAAATGGTCACCAGACCTCTAAATGCTAACAACTGAGAGATTACAATGAGAAGTTGACCAGAGAAGGGAACTTGAAGAATGTGGTCTTGAAGGGTGGCAACGACTGGCAGAAGAACCCCCTAAAGAATGAACAAGACATGAAAGGCAGTCCTAGAGGAAACTCATATGGGGTAGCGATCTACACCATCTTCGATGTGCCATACATAAGAAGTAGTAAGCGAAAAAGAATGACTGAAGTCTATGAGGCAATAGATGGCCAGAGAAACTTAGAGGTAACCTTAGTTAGTCCCGACTAGAAGAAACTCAAATAGTTAGGATTTGATCATGTTTTTTGAAGCTGATGCACACATACTTGAAGTCAAACAAAATGATGTAATCGTTGTGTTAGTTCAAATTGGTCATAGGGAAGTAAGAAGAGTGTTCATGGATAATGGAAGCTCGATAGATATCCCAAGCATTGGAATATATGATTTGTTAGGGCTATAATGGAAGGATCAACAACCTCTAACAATCTCGCTCAGAGGTTCGGAGGAGCAGAAGTAAGATCTTTAGGAACAGTTAAGCTTCTCGTAGATATCGGGAGTTAGTCTTGCCATAAAAAAATACTCATAGATTTTATGGTCGTAGACACTAAGAACTGACCATACAACTTCTTGTTAGAAAGACCGTTCTTAAACAAATCAAAAGTTGTCACTGCAGCCTATGCTCTGACTTTCAAATTCTTGAAAGCGGCAGGGGTAAGTGTAATAAAGAGCCCTCAAGAATGGGCAATGAGAGCAAACATGATAGTATATAAAGAAAAGGTGGAGTCGGACATAATGCCGATAGACTTGCCCCAAAGAAGAAGGTTGTCCAAAGATGGATGAAGGGGAGGTCGAAGCAAAGAGACCAACCCAGTTTGATCTAAACCCATGGGAGACACCTCCAATGGAGGGGAAAACTAAGAAGAAGAACCAATCAATGAAGTTATGGTTGACAAAGGTAACCCAGAACAAACAGTTAAGTTAGGAGCTTGGTTAACGAAACAAATTCAAGATGATCTAGCCAGCTTGTTAAGGGAATATAAGAACATGTTCACATGGAGGCATGAAGACAAGCTAGGGATTAACACCAAAATAATCTTTCATAACCTGGCAGTAGATCCTGAGAAAAAATCGATCATCCAAAATGGGTGATAATTTAACCCCGAAAAAGTAAAGCAATCAGAGAAGAAGTTAAAAAACTCCTAGCAACAGAGTTAATTAGGGAAGCACAGTACCACGAGTGGGTCACCAACGTAGTGATTGTAAAGAAAAAGAATGGACAATAGAGAATGTGTGTGGATTTCATAGACCTAAACAAGGCGTGCCCAAAGGTTAGCTTCCCCTTTCCTCGAATAGACCAGCTAGTCAATGCAACTGTGGGGCACAAACTACGTAGTTCATGGACACTTACTCAGGTTACAACCAAATCAGGATGTTTAGGTCGGATGAAGAAATTACTGCCTTCACAGCCAATAATGGGATCTACTGTCTTGATTATGCTCGATAGCAAGATTGTAATAATGTTTTTGACAATCTTTTCATATTAATAAAGTGATTTCTAGTTTAACAAATTCTATAGCATTTATAGTTTAATTATTATAATTGTAAAAAGTAAATAATCATAAGGTTAAAAGAATATGAGAAAAGAAGAATTGTTCATACATCTGGATATGTATGAGGTAGACACAATTCTCTAGTTAGTCTTGAATAATATTCACAACTTAAGATATAGGTTGGGTACCTTTATCTTGTCAAAGTTATAGATTATTTTGCTAGCATTTGATTGTGATCAAATGTATTATGATGAGTCTAAAATAATCAAAGTGTGGTGTCTTTGGGCAAAAGAATCTAATGCACTGGGTGCATTAAATATGAGTACAATGAAATACTTTATCCATAACCATCAAAGGATAAAAGTTTTCACTTGAAGACAATCGAAGAGTCTATCTCAATCATGAGATAAATGATGGACTTACGGTTGCAAGTGTTATCATTTGAGCTATCAATGAGTACGATTATATAGCATAGTCTATCCTCGATACTTTTATGCTATTTATTTGTTAATCAACAGAGGACTTCATTTATAGCTATGGACATCGTGTCACCATTAATTATATGTGAGTAGAATATCATCATATGGAAGTTTTGAGGTATTGGATATTAAATCTTAACGTTAAGTTTTCAATAATGTCTATTGAAATATGGCTTCTAGATAAGTCAAAATATCCGAGTTCAAAATGCGGTCATATGAGTAAATATGGTAACTTGGAGAGCTATATGCGGTCTATGATATCTTGGCGATTACTGATATTCTTCACGAGGATACACTATCTCCATTAAGATTGTCTAGGGTATGAATGAGATATATTAGCTTATTTTATATGTATTTAAAAGTTCAATTTTAGTTCTTTAGTGGAATGAACAAAAATTAATAGATCGGACCTAAGTGATTCATTTTCTGATTATGATTAGGTTATGTCTATTGGAGCTTAAATTTAGTTAGCCAGCCAAGATCCTCAATCCATACGAATTTGCATGGATCACTTGATATATTCTACCGGACCAATTTATGGGTCCATCTAGAATTGTATTAAGGCATGTTGACTTGTTTCCTTTTTGTAATTATGAGGCTAGTTCATATGTGGACTTTTTATTAAAGACCAATGGAGTTTAATAAAATGGAAAAAACATTATATTGGCCGAAGTATAGGCTTGGGCGGCTAGGGCTTATAAAATAGCTTAATATATTGTTTATTATTTTATTATTTAATTAAATATAAATTAATTATTTTTTAAATATTTTAATTTTTTAATTAAAAGTCAAAACCTTTTGCTAGTTGGAGAAGGTTTTCGAGAGTCATATTATTTTTGGTAATATGATAAGCATCAAATACTATATTTGATTAGTAGATAAATAAAAGGAATTTATTTATCTATTCAAATTAGAAAGTATTTGATTTCTATTAAAACTCTTGTTGACAATTGGTCATTTTAGAAAGTTTTAATATAGTCACAATTTAATTATATTCAATAATTGGTTATTGAATAAATACACTATTTGAGTTGGATTAGGAGTCTTGGTGTGTATTTTTTTTTAAAGGATTCTTTGTCACCAAGTAAATCCACCTAAAGATGGGATTCTTGCCTACCAATTAAATCCTCTTTAGGAGAAGATTTGAGAAAACTATAAATATCTCTATGTTGAATTTGGCCAAGGTATTATTTTTACTAAAGAAATTTCAGCCAAGGCAAGTTTTCTAAGACTCAATTCGGCCAAGAGAGAATTTTGAGTGTAGAGAATCTGGTTCTTGCTATAGATAAATTCTTCCAATTCCAAAGATAGGTGTATGAATATTCGGCAATGAGGAAAAGGAAGAAAGAACGTTTTGTTTTCAATAGTGCACTAGTAGCCTTTACATCAAAAGGTTTTGTGTACAACATTGAATCAAGGTTCACGTGAGTTTCAATCAAATTGATTGATAATTCACAAGTGACCGAACTTCTTTGTTTTTTTCTCTTGGAGGATTATTGTGACTAACAAAAGATAAGGATTTTGTTTATTTTTTCATCTTTAGGTATACAATTTAAAGAAATGGAGCCAACACTCCCTGGTGATTCACATTTGTGATTGGATTGGAAGATCATACGGATTCAATTCGACACTGGTTCAATTGCCATGGGAAAAAAGTACGATACTTTTAATATACATTGATTAATATATAGGGTTAAGGTTATTTCTTTGAAAGGGAAAATTTTAAAAATTACCAAACCTTAATTTTACGCTTCCGCCACGTTTTTAATCAATTTTCCCCTACTTCTAATACTATAGGGTAATGTCGGCCTCAAGAATGTCGAGGTAACTCACCAAAGGTTAGTATATAAAATGTTCACTAAACAGATCGACATCATGCTAACAAAAAACATTACTGTTGGGGGGCATGCAACGGATCTAAAAGAGACATTCGGGTGATGAGAAAATATAGAATGAAGCTCAACCCAAAAAAATATGTTTTCATTGTACAATCAGGAAAGTTCCTCAGTTTCCAAGTTCACTATAGGGGGATCGAGGTAAACCATGAGAAAATCGGAGCGTTTGAGAACATGAAGTTCCCATTTTCCTTAACGAAAATCCTGAGACTAATTAGCCGGTTAGCCTTATTAAATCGGTTCACCAACAAATCAATGGAGAAGTGTTTGCCTTTCTTCAGGGCCATAAGAAAAGGAAAAGTAGTGGAATTGAATGAAGAGTGTGAAGAAGCCTTCCAGAAGATCAAGGAGTACCTTGGTAAGGCTCCAGTTCTGTTAAAGCCATTGAATGAAGAGATGCTATATTTGTATCTATCATTCACAACAGTAGCCACTGGATCGGTACTATTCAGGTTAGACGAAAGAGTACAGAGACCGGTGTATTAAACCAGCAAAGCTCTGCTACCATCACACACAAGGTACTCAGTAGTCGAATAGATGGTGTTAGCATTAGTAACAGTAATAAGAAAGTTGAGGCCTTATTTCTAGGCGTACCCGATCAAAGTCTATATAGATTGTTCATTCATGAAAATTTTGTCCAAACTTGAAGTGTCGAGAAGGCTGACAAAGCGGGTGGTCGAGTTGAGTGAGTTCGATATCACCAACTCACCGAGGGCCATGATCAAGGGCCATACAGTGGCAGAGTTCATCAAATTTTGTTGCACCTAACATCGAGGTGATCAAAATGCTCAGAGACATAGAAATAAAGGTTTTCCATTGGCAACTGCATGTCGATTGGTTGCCAAACACGCATGGCAGTGGGTCAGGCAATGTGGTGTCCACCATAAAAAGTGATCAATTAGAGCGTGCCTTACAGTTTTGAAATTCCTACAAGGTTATGATCTAAACTACCATGAGGGCGGAGAGAGGGGGGGGGGGGTGGAGGGGGGGAGGGGGGTGAATAGGTTGACATACTATTCTTATATATAAAAAATTGCTACTCTTGTCAAACACTAGATTAGCATAAAAATTAACAATTAATATGATTGTCAATATATAACAACTACCACATGTATGCTAAATACACCGCTCTTAGTCTACAAACATAAATGTAAAAGTATATGACACACTTAACACGTACATAAAACAAGAAATAATGTATCTTATATACAAGTATTTTCAATTCAAAACAAATTCTACAAGTTGTACTTCGAATATTACAATATAAATTCACTAAGTATAACTTTACAACTTGATATAGAATTTCACAAGAAACAATGTTCAAATACTATAAAAGATACAAGAAACAAATATGGAATGAACAAAGTGTTTTCTACTCAAACTTGTCAAGAATATTTTTTACAAAGAAATTCAATAGAGACACAACAACATACAATCAAACATATATACAAATATAAATGAGTTTGAGTTAGAGACATTTGACACATTGTTTTTATATGGTAAAACCTCCTAAGAGGAAACATACACGGGTTGATACCAACCACCGACAAAACAACTTTTAATAGTTGGATAAAAGTACACCCTCATAAGTAGCCAATTCTCATGAAACAATTCCTATTGGATATCCCTCTTATCTCGTACATGCATGCCCTTTACTATTGAAAGTTTTGCCTCCATGCTTGACTTTTCGAATCACCATAACCATAGTCAAGACTCCTTGCTTAGCTATCCAGATCAACCCAATCCTAGACAAGAATCCTTGCTTAACTATCTGGATCACCCCGATCCTATTTAAGACTCCTTGCTCAAATTGAAGATACACACTCCAAATGAGACTTCCTAGCTTTTGCAAGTAAAATGATCTAAGTAAAATGCAAAAGATGCAAACACATTCAACATAGAATATGTGATAAATATATCCTATGGAAACTAGAAATGAACAATAAGCACCCAAACTAAGATTTTTTAGTTTTCAATCCTAAAACAATGCAATCATACAAATGATATGTGTACATATGAAATGTATGAATTAAGCACAGTTCATAACATACTAGACTTAATCATCAAAATGCACAAAAACAAGTTTTTCTAGGGCTTATAACAAGAACAAACAATCTAGAGTATGTGAAACACCTAACATACACCAAAGATCTAGATTTTGTTCAAACAATTAAAAATGCTAGAATCAATTAATTTTTTCAGTATAAATCTCTAGCAAACATTTATAGCCTATATTTCTCACAATAGTCAATTAAAACCAGAATAGCTCTAGATGCAAAATCAAATGTGCTAATCCTATATATGTTTAACTAAAAAGACTTAGCACATGTATAGGCTATTTATCGGTAAAAATCAATCAATTGAAGTACAGATACTCCTAAATAGAAAGCCAACACAATACAATTCACAATCATATGAAAACATAGGCGTTAATAAAACCAAACTCATATTCTAGTTTCTAATTAAACACAACTAGCTTATAATTGAAGCTCCATCACTCATCAATATTTTTTCAAGCAACGTTAACTAAAATAGAAAGAAGACCCAAGGTATTTGAGCATTAGAATCAAAGAAATCAAAAGATAAACAAATACCTTGTGAAATTTGAGTGCAGTCACAAAAATGGTGAGAACCACCAGAAACCTTGAACAAAATACTTCAAGGTTACTTGGAGATGATAGAGGATTTTGAAAGGAAACTTATCCAACTTGAATGATCCAAATCGAAAAATAAATGAGAGAGATATGGTGATTCAAAGTTGAGAGAAAATTTCAAGAAAAATCGGCCCTACATTGTCTTCTTCAATTTTGAATTTTCGGTGAGAGTAAGAATACAAAGAAAGAGAGAGTTATCTGGTGTGGTAAGCTTACACAAGAAAACTATCTTATGACCAATAGGAGATGATGCCTATGACACCATATGGATTTGATTGACCGTGCACAGCAAACAATATATGCATGCAATACATGTAACAAAATCCCACAAACAATGAAATGTGAATTTGGCGAGCAGCTCAGGTGAACAGATAAGCATGTTTAGCATGGAGCCCACACACCTACACGGCCAAGTAGAAAAATGGCAATTCGCCAACTTTTTTTTTTGGTCCCTTTCACGCATCTCTTTTGTTCTTCAACAGTTCTCCGACCTCAGAACTCCGAATTTGAATTTTTTTTCGAATTACAAACCGGGACTCCCTCACGCATATGGATGAAAATAAAACTTTAATAAAAATATGGAAATCAACTCGATACACAAGGGTGAAAACCATACACGATAACTGTACAGAAAGTTTCGTAACTTCCAATTTAGAACTTGAAAACAATTGAATGAGTAATCGAAATGACCGGAACTCAATGAAGAGTAATATAAGAGCAAATTCAAGTCCGATATCACACAAACACATGAACATACAGGTATGCCATTTCCTAGATATAGATCTAGAACATGCAATTTTCAAAATATATCAATTTAAATATAATGCATGTGCATACAATAACATGTGTGTGTATGTGTTATACTAGTTGAGCACAACGATGCAGAGACACATATGGATACAATGTGTATGTGTGCTTAAGCCTTGTAAGATGACCAAGGTCTCATAAAACCTTTGCTGTGCAACAATGCTTACTCATCTTGAAGACTTCACTTTGCTTGATGAGTTTGTAGGGAAAAATCGATTCAAAACGCGGCGGAAGTGTGAAATTAGGGTTTGAAATATTTTTTAAAAATGTCCCTTTTTAATAGAAAGAACCTTAACCTTAGATTAATTGATGTATATTAAAAGTATCGTACCTTTTTCTCGTAACGATTGAACTAGCATCGAATTGAATCCGCAAGATCTTCCAATCCAATCACGAACGTGAATCACCTAGGAGTGTGGGCTCCCATTCTTTAAATTGTATACCTGAGGATGGAAACAAACAAAATCTGTTTCTTTGTTAGTCATAATAATCCTCCAAGAGAAAATCCAAGAACGTCCAGTCACTTGTGAATTATCAATCTACTAGATTAAAACTCGCGTGAACCCGATTCGATTTTGTACACAAAACCTTTTTGATGTAAAGGATACTAGTGTACTATCGAAAATAAAAACGTTCCCCTTTTCTCTTCTCCTTGGCTGAATTCTACACACCATAGTTGGATGAAGTTTTTTTTTTAAACTATAAAAGCAAAATGATATGCTTGGCCAAATTCTAGAGCATGGAATTCTTATGCTTGGTCGAAATTTACAACCTATATTTATAGGTTCACAAATCCTCTTCTAAAGAGGATTTTCTTGGTAGGTAAGAGTCCTATCCTTATGTGGATTTACTTAGTGACCAAGAATCCTTTTCCAAAAAGAATTCTTTCCTACACCAAGACTCCTAATCCAAATTAAATAGTGTATTTGTGACCATATTAAAGACTTCCTAATTTGACTAGTCTTTAATATTATTTATACTATCAATAATAGTATAATATTATGAGACCTTCTCCTATTAGAAAAAACGATTATGACTTTTAATTAAATAAATAATTAATTAACAAATTAATTAATTTTTATTTAAATAAATAATAAAATAAAAACAATAAAATTAAGCTAAAATATTTAGCCTTGCCGCCCGAGACCACACATGAGCATATATATTATTTTTCTTATTTTTTTAAATCCATTAGACCTTAATAAAAAAGTCCACATGTAAACTAGACCCATTCTTACAAAAAGAAACAAGTCCACATGCCTTAATACAATTCTAGATGGACCCGTAAATTGGTCCGATATAATATATCAAGTGATCCATGCAAGTTCAAGTGGATTGCAGATCTTGGCAGGCTATGAAAATTTAAGCTCTAATAGACACAACCCAATCACAATCAGCAAATGATTCACTTATGTTCGATCTATTGTTTTTAGTTCATTCCATTATATAGCTAAAATTGAACTCTGAAATGAAGATAGAATAAGTTAGTATTTCTCATTCATATCCTAGACAATTTTAATGGAGATAGTGTATCCTTGTGAAAAATACCAGTAATCGCCAAGTTCTCATAGACCGCCTATAGCTCACAAAGTTACCATATTTACTCATATGACCACATTTTGAACTTGGATATTTTGACTTGTCCAGAATCCATGTTTCAATAGACACTATTGAAAACTTAACATTAAGATTTAATATCCAATATCTCAAAATATTCATATGATGGTATTCTACTCACGTTTAATATATGGAGCCTTGATGTCCATATTTATAAATGAAGTCCTCTATTGATTAACAAGTGAATACTACCAAAATATCGAGGATAGACTATGCTATATAATCATACTCATTGATAGCTCAAATGATAATACTTGCAACCATAAGTCCATCATTTATCTCAAGATTGAGATAGACTCTCCGATTGTCCTTAAGTGAAAACTTTTATCCACTAATGTTTATGGATAAATTAATTCACTGTGATCCTATTCAATGCACCTAGTGCACTAGATTCTTTTGCCCAAAGACACCACACTTTGATGATATTAGACTTATCATAACATATTTGATCTCACTCAAATGCTAGCAAAAAGAATCTACAACTTTAACAAGATAAAGGTGCCCAACCTTTATCTTAAGTTGTGAATATTGTTCAAGACTAACTAAAATGATTTTAGACTTATCATAACATATTTGATCTCACTTAAATGCTAGCAAAAAGAATCTACAACTTTAACAAGATAAAGGTGCCCAGCCTTTATCTTAAGTTGTGAATATTGTTCAAGACTAACTAAAGAATTGTGTCTACCTCATACATATTCAGATGCATGAACAATTTTTCTTTTCTCAAAGTCTTTTGACCTTATGATTATTTACTTTTGACAATTATAATAATTAAACTATAAATGTTATAAGATTTGTTAAACTAGAAATCACTTTATTAATAAGAAAGGATTGTCAAAAATATTATTACATTCTTGCTATTGACCATAACCCTAACAGAGTTGTACAACTTCCTTGAAGCTTGATAAACCGTGAACTTTAGACAATTAATCAATACAAAGGAAATATCATTTTGATATAGATTAAAGCCAATATAACTCAAAATTCAAACATGTTTGACTTCAAAGCTACCAACAACATGGCCGAATATGAGGCATTATTGGCAGGACTTAGGGTTTGCATTGCACTGGGAGCAGATGAGTTAGATATATTCTGTGATTCACAGGTCGTGGTCAACCAGGTTTTAGATGAGTATCAAGCAAAGGAAAATAACATGACGGCCTATCTTGAGATAGCTAAGGCCTTACTCGGGAGGTTTAAGACCTACAGAATCACTCAAATCTTGAACGAGAAAAATGGGAAAGCCAATCGTCTATCAAGGCAGGAATCAACAACTATAGGCATCTGATCCAAGACAATTCCAATGGCCATACACAAGAAATCTTGTATCAAAGAAGAAGAAGAAGAGTTTATGGCACTAGCAGTCGAAGAAAGACAAGTCTCCTGGATGACCCTAATTAGAAAATACCTCGAAGAAGGTACATCCTATGAGGTTACATTAGAAACAAAACACGTCGGATTCATAGTTGTCTAGTACACGATAATTTGGGGAGAAATTTACATAATGGGGTTTTGAAAAAGCTCTACAACGGTGTGTCAATATGGTAGAACGCGATAAGATCCCTACAAGTATAATTTTGGCTCGTAAAATGGGGTGTGTAAACCATGCTGGGGAAAAATTTTTGGCTCATAAAACTCTTAGACAAGGTTTCTACTGGCAAACTCTATTATAGGATGCGCAATCAGTGGTAAAAAAGTGAAACACTTGTCAAAGGATACCGAATGACATCGAGCAGCCACTTGAGCGCTTGAAGAACCCAGCCTCGCCTTGGCCGTTACAAATGTAGAGATTTGACTTGATCGACTCAATGCAAACAGTATCCAAATGAGGCACAAAGCATGATATAGTGACGGTAGATTATTTCATGAAACGGGCAAAGGTAGAAGCACTTGTACACATGTCCGAGGCCAACATGACCAACTTTGTAAAGAGGAAGATCATTTACCGGTTAGGGATTCAGATACAATCATCACTGATAATGGGACCTAGTTCAATATTGATAACTTTAGGGAGAAGCGCCAGAACTACCATATAAAAAAGCACTATGCCATACTAACCCATCCTCAGACAAATGGGCAAACTGAAGTTGTGAACAAAATCATCAAGCATACTTAAAAGGCCATTCTTGATGGTAAAAAAAGGAGCTGGGTAGACATGCAACATGAGGTACTTTAGGCTTACTGAACGACTGAAAGAACCTCAATAGGAGAAACTCCCTATTCACTGTATTTGGGACTAAGGTAGTAATCCTAATCGTGGTAATCCACGTTGTCCAAAGAGTATGGTTGTATCACCCTGACGCAAATGTGGATGAGGTAGAAGAAAAAATGGACTTGACAAGAGTGAGAAATGTAGCCTACCAACATAGAGTAACCAGATACTACAACTTGCATGTCCGGGTAAAGAGATTTCAGCTCGGAGACTTGGTTCATAAAATGGTATCCCCAAACACAATGGAAAGAGCAATTAGATATTTGGCAGACACATGTGAATGACCCTATTAGAAGATCAGGTTAACTGGACAAGGGGCATATCGCCTTACCTGACCATAAGGGGAAGAGTTACCCGGACCGAGAAATACCCAATACTTTCAGATTTTTCATCTATTAAAGATTCGGTTTGCAGGTTTTACTTTTGATAAATGTTAGAATTAGCACAAGTTTTAGTTGTTTCTAATAAGTTGTTGTTCCTTTTTAGTAGTTTGATTAAAGTTATCAATAAAAGTCCCCTCAACTGAAACAATTCCAAAAGATCAAGAAATAATGTTGTTTTGTTTTAGATTTGTGTTGGCTTAATTCCATAACAAAACTCTCTTTCTTTGTAATGTTTAGTTGCATAGGTGGTTCATGTTTTTGAAAGAGCTTCAAAGGAAGAAAGTGACTTCTCATGCAAAGTTCGTCTTCAAGAGGTGCTTGCTTAAGCACTAAGGTATCAAGATTCTTTTTTTTTATATACAGGGAATCTAAGGCACACACATATATAACATTCATATATGTCTCTATATCGTTATGTACATTTGGTATAACACATGCTCACACTTACTATTGCATACACATGTATTAGATTTAAAGTTGACAATTTGTGTAAATTGCATGTTCATGGACTATAACTAGGGAATTGTATACTTGTGTTCTTCTGCTCATTTAATTTTACTTGTATGATATTGAAACTAAAATTGTGCTTATGATATTTCATGTTAAGTTTTGATCATTTCGGTTACTCACTCATTAAGTTTCGAGTTCATATTATATAGTTAGGAAACTTTTCATGTCTTGATCGTTCATGGTTTTCATCTTTGATTTTCATGATTGAATTCCATATTTTTTTAAAACATTTTATTTATGTCTTTTGTTCATAAGAGAGTCATGGTTTTTAATCCAAAAAAGGATTAAAAATTGGTGTTCGGAGGTCAGAGATATGGTCGAAGAACTGAAAAAGCCTCAAAGGGAAAAAGAAGGGGATAACACCCCTTTCCCTATCCCCTTTCCCGTGGAGGCACGTGGAGCTCCACGGGAAAGGAGGCCTTCTACCCCGTGGAAGCCCATATGACTCCACATGATGTAGAGGTGTCTCATTTCTATTAGTTGTGATATTACCTAGTTAAACTTTCCTTTAAATATCTCTTTTCCCTCTCATTCTTTCACAAGAAGAAAAAACTTCAAAGAACTTGAGCATAAGTTTTCTTTCAAATTTTCCTATCTCCAAAACATCATATCTTTCTCATTCGGAGTCTGAACCGAGTGATTCGAATTGCAGAATTCTTGTCTACCATTCTTCCATCTTTTCCACAAGATTTTAAAGTCATTTGATTATTTTTTCCAGTAGGTTCACTCCACTACTACAATAATGTTAAAAGACATCAATACTTTACATAGGTTTTTAGGTAACCGATTGATGGGTGTAAAATCGTAGTTATAAAACAATACTCGCAAGTGCACGAATCATGAAGAATTATACAGTAGCAAGTAAGGATCGTTCTCTTGAAGACTAGAGATTTAATGGCTGAAATTAATCGTAATCAAAGCTAAACTAAAAATAAACATTTGAAGATTGAATTAAAACTAAAACTAAACTAAATTAAACTAAGAATGAAATTGAAAAGATTTGGTTGTGGTCAAGGTAAGAAATTACTAGGTCATCAATTATGAACACTCAATGTTTGGAATTAATTTATAAACAAGATCCAATCAATTCAAGGGTTCATTCTTTGTCTTTAATGTGATTGTTACCGTATGATCGTGGGATAAGTCAAGTATCCCCAACCACTATCACCCTTGGTATATGTTGTGAACAATGATCGGAAACCTGTTAACCGCAATAAATAATAACCAAAATATATACTTTGCTGGCCTATGCTAAAGATAAAATTCAATCATTGTAAAGAGCATTAATCAAGGTTAGGTTTGGTCTACACTCTAACCCTAATTCTCAGATAGTCTTAACCCTAAAATCATGCCAAATAATCATTCACCCTGGGTCTATGGTGTGAATAAATATTAAAACTAATAAGGATTAAGCAATTAAGATCAATGAATAAATCAAGAATTTAATTGATGAAATAATATTATTGATCCATACATGAGCATTCATAAAAGGTTCATATTGATTCCCTAGTTATGGGTTTAGTTACACATCATGAAAATAAAAGCAGAAGAAAAAGAGAAGATAGAACCCATTGAATACTTCAAGTCTTCAATTAAAATCTTCTTAATCTTCGATCTTCTGATGTGCAAAGGTGATTGAGAAACTTGTGTTGTGATGTTTGCAGAAGAAAATAATGTCTAAGGAGGCTAGAATGTGTGTGTGCCTCAGAAAATAATATAAGAAGTATACATAGGTTCTCTCCAAATTAAGGATCAGAATTCCCTAGAAAATCAAGAATACACACGACCACTCCCTAGATTGTGGTACGGACACCTTGCACAGGCCGCATCACTCCAAATGTTATGCTCTCTGGTCATTTCCGCGGTGTTGATCGCTGTGTATACAAGTACTTGGCAGCGGTATAGACCCTGGCTATGAAAGAAGGCGTGGCTAGACTTCTCCGCTGGATACGCCGCGGTGGAGGCTTTGTTGGGGCATCGACCTACGCAGCGGCAATTGACAGAATTGCATAATATCTTCTTGTTAAACTCCATTCTTTGCAAATATCACCAAACACCTCTTAACCAAAGAAAATAACCTACAAATGTTCAATAAACAAATTAAATAACCTAAATTACTAGAGAGAATCGCCTATTACATATGAAATAGGGGAGAAATATATATATATATATATATATATATATATAATAAATCGATCGAATACCCCCAAACCTATCTTTTTCTAGTCCTCGAGCAAAACTAAGAAAACAAAATTCAAAAACTAAACCTAAAAATAAAAATCCTAACTAAGCCAATTTTGTAGGGAATACAATAGCATTGAGCGTATGCTACAAGTTAAAAAAATACCAATCATTTAAAATGCATTCGAAATGTGCCCGTATTGAAACAACGCATGCAAAAGCCAATAAGTAAATACTAAAGATAAGTCACAAAACTGAATGCATTGCTCAATTTTAATGACAAGTTTCAAAGTCACATTCGCTAAATGTCATAGATGTAATTCGCCTCGACTCTAATTCTTACAAGATATCACTCGTTAATTTCACATAGAACCTAGGCAAAAACACTCATCAAGCATATGCGGTAGAAGTTATGCACAAGAAATTTCAAGTCTTGATCGCATATGAGTATATATAAGAAAGAACGCTTTATTTATATGCAAAAGAACTCATGAAAAGAATCAAGCACTATGAACAAGATAGACACATGTTTCATTTCCACCTTCATAGCAAGGACAACCAGTAAATCAGTTAGAATTTCATAAAGGTTGTAATAGGGCCATAGGTAATGGTTAAGAAAGAATGGGAAATTAGGAATTAAAAACCTATGGCCATACCATGAGAGTCTTCAACTACCTTTACAGCTTTCCTCAAATCTCTTGGTCTTTAATTATTCCTCAGTAAGTTGAATTTTTCCACTTATTACTATCTAAGTCATCAAAAATCACCATTTTCCTTCATGTCAAATTCCTATTTAGTGGATACAACCTTGAAATTTATTTGACTTAATTGCACTCAGTAACTTATATTCTTTGATCCTCTCAACACCATTTATTTTGGTGGCAACTTTTACTTTTTTTTTGGTGCAATAAATAATAGAGAACAAGAGAATTACATAAAAACTCATAATTATCAAACTTACACTTTTGGATTGAATGCAACTCTTCCTTCATTGGCCTCTGATAGACAAATGCACAAAAGTCACATGCAAAACTATCACATCTTCTTCACATTCTCAAAGCATGACCCCAAGCTATAAGGTATGGCTATAATATAGGCTACATGGGTTACAATTAATGTGGTGAAGAAAGAAAAAGGCTTATTAAGTGTTTGGCTTTAAACAGGGCTACGGAGCACACAACACACGGTAAGAAATATTTAAGGCCTTTTAAAGTAATTCAAGCACACATAGTCTATTCATCACTTCTAGTGGTTCGACTTACTCAAGATCAAAATTAACATGTCAATTCTTTTAATGATGAAAGTTCTATAATGCTCAATGTACAACCTATAGAGATAAAATCTAATGCTAAGAACCTACTAAGTGATGGAGTAGAAACAAAAGACCCTCATATGATATTTATGTACACTTTTTGGCTTGGTGAACTCACAAGGGTAGTGTCCACTATTAATCATGGCTATCTAACTAGGAATCCTATCCACTATCACATCAAGAGCATGTCATAAATTTAATTAAAAAATGTAATGCACTACTCTAAATGGCAAGATGTTAGTATAAACTCAGTGATTAATGCAAATTATCTCTAGGGCACAAGTCAAAGCATAATATCATGGATCACACCCCCAAACCTAAACTCAACATGATGGGATTATGCTCGATATGTATGAGGTAGACACAATTCTTTAGTTAGTCTTGAATAATATTCACAACTTAAGATAAAGGTTGGGCGCCTTTATCTTGTCAAAGTTGTAAATTCTTTTGCTAACATTTGAGTGGGATCAAATGTGTTATGATGAGTCTAAAATCATCAAAGTGTGGTGTCTTTGGGTAAAAGAATCTAGTGCACTGGGTGCATTAAATAGGATTACAATGAAATATTTTATCCACAACCATCAAAGGATAAAAGTTTTCACTTGAAGACAATCGGAGAGTCTAACTCAATCCTAAGATAAATGATGGACTTACGGTTGCAAGTGTTGTCATTTGAGCTATCAATGAGTACAATTATATAGCATAGTCTATCCTCGATACTTTGGTGGTATTCATTTGTTAATCAATTGAGGACTTCATTTATAGATATGGACATCGTGGCACCATTAATTATATGTGAGTAGAATATCATCATATGGAAGTTTTGAGGTATTGGATATTAAATCTTAACTTTAAGTTTTTAACAATGTCTATTGAAATATGGCTTCTAGATAAGTCAAAATATCTAAGTTTAAAATGTATTCATATGAGTAAATATGGTAACTTGGAGAGCTATAGGCGGTTTATTTGCTCATGCCGATTACTGGTATTCTTCATGAGGATAGACTATCTCCGATAAAGTTGTCTAGGGTAAGAATGAGAAATATTAACCTATTCTATCTTTATTTAAGAGTTCAATTTTAGTTCTTTAGTGGAATGAACTAAAATTAATAGATCAGACCTAAGTGAATCATTTGTTGATTGTGATTGGGTTGTGTCTGTTGGAGCTTAAATTTAGATAGCCCTCTAAGATCCCCAATCCACACAAACTTGCATGGATCACTTGATATATTCTACCGGACCAATTTAGGGGTCCATCTAGAATTGTATTAAGGCTTGTGGACTTGTTTTTTTTTTGTAAGAATGGGTCTAGTTCACATGTGGACTTTTTATAAAAGTCCAATGGATTTAATAAAATTAGAAAAATAATATATATGCCTATATATTGTCATGGGTGGAAAGGCTAATGTATAAGAGCCTAAATATATTATTTTTTATTTTATTATTTAATTAAATGGAAATTAATTAATTTATTGATTAATTAGTTATTTAATTAAAAGTCAAAATCTTTTCCAAGTATGAGAAGGTCTCCTAATATTATACTATTGTTGGTAGTATAATTAATATTAAATGTTATATTTGATAAGTAGATAAATAAATAAAAAATTATCTTGTCAAATTTGGAAATCTTTAATATGGTCACAAATACACTAGTTAGTTGGATTAGGAGTCTTGGCGTAGGAAAGCATTCTTTTTGGAAAAGGATTCTTGGTCACTAAGTAAATCCACCTAAGGATAGGATTCTTGCCCATTAAGTAAATCCTTCTTAGAAATGGTTTAAGTCTTCTAAACTAAATACATGTAAAATTCGGCCAACCCTAAATAGATTAGGGTAAGGAATTCGGTCAATATATATAGGTCTTATATATTTCGGCCAGTCCTAATGGTTTTCTATGAGTGAATTTCGGCCAAGCTAAGTAATTTTCAAGAGAAAGTTCTTTTAATGATGAGAAAAAGGGAACATTTTTGTTTTTGATAGTATACTAGTATCCTTTACATCAAAAGGGTTTGTATACAAAATCAAATCGGGTTCACGCGAGTTTCAATCAAGTAGATTGACAATTCACAAGTGATCGGACGTTTGGAATGTATGGATATATATATATATATATATGTTTTATATATGGTTAGTTATTGCTCAATTTTTGTCCTAGAATTTCAATGTATTTTTATTTTGGGATTGTAACAAGAAGGGTGTCCTATCATCACCATAATTTCCTTCTTGGTAGTTGCTAAGTTTTTATTTTATTTTAGTGTTGCAATAAAAAAAAACTGCAGTATATTGTAATAAAAAACACTACAGTATTTTTTATTTAAAATTCTATTGTAATACATTCAAGTATCGAAGACTCAAAGGTTTGAAGAATTGGAAGCAACCAGAACAAGTTTGGGACCGTGCGAGCCATAACAACAAACGTGCGTGTGAAGAGCACTCGGTCACGATTGTTGTGGCATGGGTTGCGAACGACAGCCCTATGGAAACATGGGCTGCGCATGGCAGCCCTTTATAGGGTTGTGGGTTGTGCGCACCCATGGGAGGGAGCCAAGGGTGCGTACACCCATGAAAGGCAGCCGAGCGAGTCCAAATGACGATGGTCACGTGAAGACTTGTTCACCAAGAAAGGAGTTTTTTATATTCCAAGACATATATAATTTACTTGCTTTTCTAGGATGGACCAAAATTGTAGCTATTTACATTTTTATAAATATTGCAATGTTGTCATTGTTTGATAACATGTCATATAGAATAAGAGTCCCACTCATATATCTCTTTTGGTATGAACATGCATTGAATGGTTTAGGTATCTAATTGGCATCTAGATAACTTGATAAATCATTCCTTGGAATTCGATCGCACGCCTTAAACAATTGAGTGGGAGAAGGTGTTTTGGAACACTTACGGCCTCGAGGTTTAGTTAAGCTTTATGTTTCGTGTAATAACCTCCCAATAGGTATTCAGGAATGGAATTTAGCAAGATACTTCCTTATAAGGATAGACTAGACAATTAACCCAAACGATATTTACTCCCAAAGGAAGGATATTCGTGAAGGATTATATGAAGGTTGATAACTTGGTAACAGACTCAATGTGATTTTGTTAATATCCTCCCAAGAGTTCTTGTTAATAAAATTGCAAGGCTAAAATTGAAAACGCTGATTATTATGTTAACAATTAGGTGGGACCTAGTCCAACTAGTTAGTGGTGCGAACTCCCAAAGGTGGCGTGACATTTATGGGTGTTGGATCACCGTTGTATTTTTACAATTGAATTATTTTATCTAATTCAAGATATATATTTGAAAGTGCTTTATAATGATTGTTTACTTATATAATTTTTGTTATTAAAAATAAATCATGACCCCATCCCTAATCAAACATCTTAAAAGATAATACTTAGACTGATGATAATTATGTCAAATGGAAAAGGAAAATTGGGTTGTTGTTACAAGTTGAAAAACCATAAGTTCATTCTGTTTATTCCTAAAACACCTACTCCTATTAATGAATCTAATTAGGATAAAAGAGATAAGTATCAGTAGTGGAAGTCTTCAGATGAGATGGCTAAATATATGTTACATTATGACCACCATCTCCGATGTGTTGCAACAGCAACATGAAGGAATGGATACTGTTGCCGATATAATGATGTCTCTGGAAGAAATGTTTGCTATGAAGTCCAAGTCGACTAAGAGAGAGGCAGTAATTTCTCTCATGAATCATATAAAGAAACTTGGACAGGCTGTGAGTAATCACATGATGAAAGTCATAGCACATCTCAACATTGTTGAACTCAATGGTGTTGAGATAGATAGTGAGATGAAAAATTGACATGATTGCCAACTCACTGCCGGATTCCTTTAATTAGTTCAAGTTGGACTACACCTTGAACAAATAAGATTACACCTTGCAAGGCCTGATGCAAGATGTTCAAATCAACGAAAAGATTCTTGTAAAAGGCAAGGCTCAAGAGATTCATATGGTTGGTAAAGTTGTTATTGTTAAGACCCATTAGAAGGTCAAGAAATAATAGAAGAAAAAGAAACTAGGACCTACTAAGAAGGAGACAAAGAAAGTAACCAAGATCAAAGGGAAGTGTTTCTTTTGTGGTGAAAAGGGACATTGGAAAAGAAATTGCCCAAAGTCTAGGGAACAGAAGGAAGAAGAGGTTCAAGAAAGGAGAAGGCTTAATGAGAACGAATTCAACTTGCGTTTAGGCAATATAGCATTGGTGTCTGCTAGTTCAGAGATATTAGAATTAGTTTAGATTCTTATAGGTATTTAGATTTAATAGACGTTTATTATGTACCTTAATTAAAGAGGATTTTAATTTCAATTTCTTGTTTAAAAAAATTTGGTTATTCGGTTACTTTTAATAAAGCTTTTATTATTAGTAAGAACGAATTTCGTTTTTGTAAAGGTACAATGGAAAACGGTTTATTTTATTTGTATAGAAATATCTCTCACTTGTTAGATACGGAATCAACGAAACCTAATCATAAAAGAGTAAAATTATCAAAATATGAAACCTACCTATGGCATTTGCGCCTAGGTCATATTAACCTTAATAGGATTAAAAGATTGGTAAGTGACAGACCTCTAAGTGACTTAAAGGTTGATGATCTACCAACTTGTGAATCTTGTTTGGAAGGTAAAATGATCAAAAGGCCATTTACGACAAAAGGTACAAGAGCCATCAAATGTTTAGGATTGATACACACTGATGTGTGTGGACCTATGAGCATTCAAGCTAGAGGTGGATATGAGTACTTCATCACTTTCACTAATGATCACTCAAGATTTGGCTATGTGTATCTCATGAGACATAAGTCAGATGCTTTTGACATGTTCAAAGCATTCAAAGCTGAAGTAGAAAATCAGCTTGAGAAACATATAAAAATCTTAAGGTCTGATCGTGGTGGAAAATATCTATCAGGTGAGTTTCAGCAATATCTTATTGATAATCGGATAATTTCTCAATTTTCTGCACCATGTACACCTCAACAAAATGGGGTGGTAGAAAAGAGAAATAGAATTCATTTGGACATGGTTAGGTCAATGTTTAGTTATTCAACGCTTCCTAATTCTTTTTGGGGATATGCTTTACAAACTGCCATATACATTCTAAACGATGTACCATCTAAGTCGGTTCCTAAAACACCGCATGAGTTGTGGACCGGGTGAAAGCCTAGTTTTCAACGCTTAAGGATATTTGGATGTCTTGTACACTTGTTAAAAGAAAATACAAAAAAGATGGAGTCCCGTTCAAAAACAAGCATATTTGTAGGGTATCGAATAGAAACCAAATGATATCACTTTTGATAGTCCTTCAAACCTTTAAGTATTTGTTTAGACAAATGCTAATTTTCTGGAAGAGCACTATATGAATAATTTTATGTCTAAAAGTAGAATTGTCCTGAATGAGCTTTCAGGATATACAATTCCATAAGAGGTTTCACAACCTAGCCCAATTATAAGTTCCGTACCAACACAAGATCAATAATTTACCTTACCTCATTGTAGTGGGAGAGTTTGTAGACAACCTGAGAGATACATCGGTCTAAGAGAATCTATGGAGAATCTCCCGGACGATGATGATCCCTATGATGATCCCTATAAGTACAAGGAAGCTATGGAAGATGTTGATTGTCGCCATTGGCAAAAGACAATGCAATCCAAAATTGAATCTATGTTCAAAAATAAAGTCTGGTCTCTTGTAGACTTGGCTAAAGGGATAAAACCCATCAGGTGCAAGTGTGTATACAGGAGGAAAAGAGGAATGGATGGAAAGGTGGAAACCTTTAAAGCTAGATTGGTAGCGAAAGGTTATACATAGAAGGAAGGTATCGATTATGAAGAAACCTTCTCTCCTGTCACCATGCTTAAATCCATTAGGATACTCTTATCCATTACGGCATCTTTAGATCTAGAGATTTGTCAAATGGATGTCAAGACAACTTTCCCTAATGGAAGTCTTGACGAAAGCATCTACATGATACAACAAGAAGGATTTATTGAAAAAAGCTAAGAGGAAAGGGTATACTACTCATCGGAAACGATATAGGTATATTGACATACGTAAATAAATGGTTAGCAAAACAATTTGATATGAAAGACTTAAGAGAAAAAAGTTAATTTCTTGGTATCCAAGTCATAATGGATAAAAAGAATAGAATGAGAAAGGTTTGTTACCTTTCAGACATGGAATCAAACTTTCTAAGGAACAAGTTTCTAAGAATGAGCATGAATAGCAATTCATGAGTAGGGTTTCATATGCACCGGCAGTTGGAAGTCTCATGTATGCAATACTTTATACTAGACCAGATATTTATTTTGTTGTGGGCATAATTAGCAGGTTTCAATCGAAACCAGGTCCTTATCACTGGACAATAGTCAAGCATATTTTCAAGTATCTTAGAAGAATGAGAGATTATATGTTTGTATACTCTAGTAGGGATTTAATTCCCATTGGGAATACAAATTATGATTTTCAGTCAGATTCTGACTCCGGGAGATCAACATCAGGATCTGTGTATTGGAAGAGGGGCAGTCATTTGGAGGAGTATCAAGCAATCTTGTATTGCTGACTCTACCATGGAAGCCTAGTATGTTACTGCATGTGAGGCTGCTAAAGAGGCTATCTGGCTCCGCCAATTCTTGATTGACTTGAAAGTGGTTCCTGATGCGAATAAGCATATCACTATCTATTGTGACAGTAGTGGAGCAGTGGCTAATTTGAAAAAACCAAGAAATCATAAGAGAGGGAAACACATTGAAAGAAAGTATCACCTTTTGAGGGAAAATGTGCATAGGGGTGACGTGACGATTACCAAGATCACGTCAGCAGATTCTGTATGTATGATTGTGTAGACACGATTTAAATTGACTGTATGATGTTTTTGTATGTATATTAAATTTTTTAATTTACAAAACATGATTGATCGTTAAATATATGGTATTGTGGATTTAGGGTTTATGGGTTGTATTATTATTTTTGTTTTTTTTTTTACTGTTATTGTATTGTATTTTTTTTTTAAAATGTAATCTATATTAAAGACCTGGAAAAATTTTGAGGAAGGATTCACGAGATGAATTGGAGTGACTTGAAGAGATTGGAAGACTCGGAAATTACAAGAAGACCAAAGAATGCCTTGGGGGTATTTTTGTAATTTTAGATTCTAATTTTTTTAGGTTAAATAATTCACAGTAATCGGTCAATTCATATATGCTTTATATTATGTGATGATAAAAGCATTGTCATGCATATGTATGTCATTTAGATTAGATGTGTCTGCACAAATATATTTGATATGTCATACATGTATCATAGCCTGATATTTTATGTATTTTTTTTTAATTTGATTAAAATGGGTAAATACATAATTGGCTATGAAAATGAGATTAGTTTTTTAACAGTTAAAAAAATTTGGTAATTCTCATCAATATTAATCTAGTTATTAAAAAGTTTAATAATTTAGATTAATAGGGTCATTTATAGTAATTAGGATTAATTTGATTAATTGCCTAATTATAAATGAACCGAATATTGTGTTAGAGTTTTAATAATTAAAACTTGGTAAATACTATCACAATAATTTATCCTTAGTAAAAAGTTTACAAAGTCTTAGATTATTCACTCGTAGATTAGATTTTTAATTGTTAAAAATCATTAATAATTTATTAGTTAATTAGAATTTGGTTCTAATTTGTTATTGCGCTAGATAACTTAATTAAAGTTAGCCGTTTGATCCTGTAGAGTCTAGGTGCATTAACGAATAATAGAAAACCCTAAAGTTAAAATAGTGAGTGGGAGAGGGATATATGATATATATATCCCTCTGTCTCCATCATTAGTTCAACACCGTGAGATCCAAGTGAGGCCTCGTGACGGCTTTGCTTTCATCTTTCCTATGGAGGGTTTCCACAAAGGTCAATACCAAGGTTGACTTCCTAACATATAGGATTTCTGAGGGTATTTCGGGCTTGACTGACCCTAAGGCGGCAATTCTTGAGTTAAGCTCGTGAGATCTGAAATGGTGGGTTACACTCACGAAGGTTTTGATTAAGTTTGGTAATTAAAAACCTAACTGAATAAACAATGGTTGAATGTTATGGGATCAGAGTTATTCTAGAATATCATTTTATTGAGAATGTCTCGGTCCAACATGCAAAGATTTGACCGACCCTTAGGCGGCACTTCTTTGTGGTATGTTGGATTGTCGTGGTATAGTAAGTATTTTTAGGGTAGTTCTAGTTCGTTAAACATGTTCATGCATCATGTTTAAGTTTATACCAAAGTACTTGCACTTGTTTTAAATAAATGACTGAATGAATATTTTATTTATTTCAGCAATGTTTTCGGCATTACTTAAAATTCTCGCAAACGAAAAATTAACCGGTGATAACTACACTAAGTGGAAACTTAATATTAATGCAATTTTTGGCACCAAAGACCTAAAGTTTGTGCTTACAGAGGAATGTCCTCCAGCACCTAATTCCAATGCCACACGAACTGTTCGTGAGGCATACCAGCGATGGGTCTCATTTGATGAGAAGACCCGAACATATCTGTTGGCTTCAATGACAGACGTGCTTGTCATAAAGCACGAAGCAATGACTTCAGCATTCGAAATCATGGAGTCATTGCAAGCTATGTTCGGGCAACTCTCCGAGAAAAAGTTACACGAAGATGTTCATTCCGTTATGCTTGCTCGCTCGCTCGTATGAAGGAAGGTGCATCAGTTAGGGAACATGTCCTGAGCATGATGTCATACTTCAACACAGCGGAAGTCGATAGCGGGGCCATTGACGAACCCACTCAAGTGAACATCTTACTGACGACTCTTTCGAAGAGTTTTGATCGGTTTAAAAGCAACTAAGGGATGAACAAGTTAAAGTTTAGTCTTACATAGATGCCCAATGAGCTCGCTACCTTTGAGTCCTTGATTAAGGACAACAAGGGAAAGAACGGTGAGGCAAATGTTGACGAACCATCTTCCTCTAAAAATAAGAAGAGGAAGAGGTCCGTTGGGAAGACAAAGGGTAAGCCCAAACCCAAGAAAACCTGAAGAAAAAAGAAGGGCACCTTCATTGACCAAGACAAAGGAAAATGTTTCCATTGTAACAAGGTTGTGCACTGGAAGAGGAACTGTCCTCAGTACCTAGAGGAGGTAGCCGAGAAGAAAAAGATGAAAGGTAAATATGATTTACTTGCTATTGAATCTTGTTTAGTGGAAGATGATTCTTCACTCTGGATAGTTGATTCGGGGGCCACTAACAATGTTTGTTCTTCTTTACAGTGGACTGATTCTTGGACACAGTTAGAGAAGGGAGCCTTCTCAATACGTGTGGGTTGGGGGATGTCGTATCGGCCAAAGCAGTGGAAGCATTAAGATTTCAATTTTGTAACAATAATATTTTTTTATTATTAAACAATGTTTTTTATATTCCTGGATTTACACAGAATTTGATTTCCGTTTCTAAGTTGTTATAACAAAAATATTTTGTTTCTTTTAATAGTAAGTCTGTTATTATTGGAAAAAATGGTCTGAATATTTGTTCAGGAATTAATGAAAATAATTTGTATGTGTTAAGACCGTTAATACATACTACACAGCTCAACACCAGAATGTTTAAGGTTGAAAAACCAAAAACTAAATGACATAAAATTTGTCCAGATAATGACTTGTATCTCTGGCATCTAAGGCTTGGTCATATCAACCTTGACTTGATAGAAATACTAGTAAAAAGTGGATCTTTAAATGAGTTAAAGGTTAGCACCTTACCTGTCTACGAATCTTGTCTGGAAGGTAAGATGACTAAGAGACCTTTTACTGGAAAAGGGCATATACATACAGACGTCTACGGACCGATGAATGTTAAAGCTATAGGTGGTTATAAGTATTATGTCACCTTTATAGATGAATATTCAAGATACGGAAATGTCTACCTGATGCAATGAAAGCTGGAAACTTTTGAAAAGTTCAAAGAACTTTGAGTTGAAGTTGAGAATCAATTAGGTAGGACTATCAAGTCACTACGATCGGATCGTGGAGGTGAGTACCTTGACAAGAGTTTGAAGACTTCATGGTCGAGCATGGGATAGTTTTCCAATTCACAGCTCCCGTTACACCTCAGCAAAATGGTTTAGCAGAGAGGAGAAATAAAATCCTAATGGAAATGGTGAGATCTATGATTAGTTTTTCATCATTACCAAATTCCTTCCAGGGATATGTGTTACAAACAACGGCAAACATTTTGAATGTGGTGTCATCCAAATCTGTTCCTAAGACTCCTATAGAGTTGTGGAATTGTCGTAAGCTAGTTTACAACATTTCCACATATGGCTAGCACATGTGCTAAAGAATAGAACTGGAAAGCTAGACTCAAAGTCTGTTGTCTGCCTATTTGTAGGATACTCCAAGGAGACCAGAGGTGGACATTTTTATAGCCCCGAAGATAACAAAGTATTTGTATTGACAAATGCAATGTTTCTTGAGGACAATTATATTAGTGACCATAAACCTCATTCTTAGATTGTATTGAATGAGTTAGAGCCTGGTAAGACTAGTGGTTTATCCACAAGAGTTGTTGATCCATAAATATCAAAGAGTCATATGGTTCCTAATCAGAATACACTACCATCTAGACGTAGTGAGAGGGTTATGAGACAACCTGAACTCTATTTAGGTATAGGTGAGGGACAAGGTGTTGTCTTTGCTGATAGTGTGGATGATCCATTGACATTTAAGAATGCATCTCAAATTTCTGATAAAGGGGAATGGCTTAAAGCCATGAATCTCGAGATGGAGTCCATGTACTCTAACTTAGTCTGGGATCTTGTAGACTTACTGGATGGGGTAAAACCCATAGGTTGAAAATGGATCTATAAGAGAAAGAGATGAGTAGAAGGGAAGGTAACGATCTTCAAGGTAATGCTAGTGGCCAAAGGTTATTCCAGAAAGAAGGGGTCGATTATGAAGAGACCTTCTCGCCAGTAACTATGTTTAAGTCTATTCAGATTCTCTTATCCATTGCTGCCTATTTCAGTTATGAAATTTGGCAAATGGATGTCAAGACTGCATTCTTGAATGGTAATCTTTATGAGAGCATCTATATGATGCAACTGGAGGGATTCGTGTCTCCAGATCAAGAGCAAAAAGTTTACAAGCTGTAAAGGTCCATCTATGGAACATTAGGTTTAATGATGTGATCAAAACCTACAGCTTTGAGCAGAACATTGATGAGCCTTGTGTTTACAAAAGGATCATTGATACGAAAGTAGTTTTCTTGGTTCTATACGTAGAGGATATCCTACTCATTGGGAATGATATGGGAGTGTTGTCTGATGTAAGAAGCTGGCTAGCTAGCCAATTCCAAATGAAAGATTTAGGAGAGGCAAGTTATGTTCTAGGGATCCAACTTATAAGGGATCGTAAGAATAATCTCGTAGCACTGTCTCAGGCAACATATATCGATAAGATTCTTGTGCGATTTTTGATACAGAACTCTAAGAAAGGTAATTTACCTTTTAGGCATAGAGTTCACTTGTATAAGGAATAGTGTCTTAAGACACCTCAAGAATTTGAGGATATGTGACGTGTACCCAATGAATCAATAGTATGTAGTCTCATGTATGCTATATTATGCACGAGACCATACATCTGCTATGCAGTAGAAGTAGTCAACAGATACCAGTCCAACCTAGGATTGGGTCATTGGGTTGCTGTCAAGACTATTCTCAAGTATCTTCGGAGAACAAGAAATTA
The DNA here is from genome assembly GCA_032871835.1 of Dipteronia dyeriana. NCBI lineage: Eukaryota > Viridiplantae > Streptophyta > Magnoliopsida > Sapindales > Sapindaceae > Dipteronia > Dipteronia dyeriana. The sequence goes on along the minus strand of CM065300.1, from coordinate 112,254,295 downwards.
TATGCTAGTGTATTTTGGACAGGATTTGATCCCGTTAGGATACACAGATTCTTATTTTTAGTTAGACAGGGATTCTAGAAAATCCATGTTTTGATCAGAATTCATCATAGGTGGTGGAGCCATTGTGTGGAGAAGTCTCAAACAATCTTACATTGCTGACTCCACCATGGAAGCTGAATAAGTATCTGCTTGTGAATCTACTAAAGAGGCTGTTTGGCTTCATAAGATCTTGAGTGATCTAGAAGTTGTTCCAGATATGGATAAGCTTATCACACTTTATTGTGATAACAGTGGTGCTGTGGCTAATTCCAAAGAACCAAGAAGCCAAAAAGGAGGGAAACATAGAGAGAGAAAGTATCAACTCATTAGAGAGATAATGTAGAGAGGAGATGTTACGTCACCAAGATATCCTCGCAAGACAATCATGCTGATCCATTTATGAAGACTCTACCAGCTAAAGTGTTTTCGGGTCACCTATATGGTCTAGGGTTACGAGACATGCCTCACATGCTTTAGTGCAAATGGGAGATTGTTGGGGTTTATGCCCTAAACATGTAATTTATAAATGGATTTATAAAGTAAATAAAAATAAAGGTTCAATTTATTCTTGTTATGTTTTTTTTATAAACTTGTGCACATATTAACATCCTGGATTGCCGGATGTATTCTCGAACTGTGTATATGAGTGTCATATACGGATGGATACAGTAAGAGAGGTGAAATCTAAAGAGACCATAGATAGCAAATAAAGCTGGGTACTTTATTTATGGTTAATCTGTAGCTGCGGTCCATTCCGTAATGTATAGTGATTCTATCCTGAATCATTCATATGAGATATGAGAATGGAGGCACCTTGTATGAAGTGATCATATAAGACTAGGCCATGATCTATATGAATCTCACACCAAGATCCGTTTACCGATGAGATTCATATATATCAGCTAATGATGGCTATATGTGGGTGATCTTAATCCTGAGTGTCTTATCGACTCCGTCAGGTTAGATCATGGTCTTTGATATACCATGGGTGAGGTCAGATGCATTTTCTGATCAATATACTCCGTATGTTGGTATTACGGTTTGGCGTGTAACTGGGAAGGTTTGTACACTATAGTGGAATCTACTCCTTGTGAGAATTAGATGGTAGTTCCCTTAAGGGTTGATTAGGGGCATAGACAATATGAGAGCTCTCCTAATTCCGTGAGGAAATAGAATTTATTGTCCATTAGAGAATCAATGGTGCTTAAAGGATATATGTAATTAGAGGGGTATAACGAACATTATGACCCAGCTCTAATTATGAACTATTGTGGAGGATCACATCATGTGTAATAACTATATCGATGGACACCGAGTTGTATCGGTCTGTGTAAAAGCGTCAGCAGTTGAGAGAGTGGAGATTCGGGTTTTTAGTGGAATAACACCGGAATATTATTTAAAGAGTTTAATTAATGATTCAGAGGTTCATTGGAGATCAAAATATTGTGGGTCCATTAGGTCCCTTTGTTAGCCCGATCGATTTAGGTAACAAGGGTCATGGCTAATTAATTGGATTGTTCAATTAATTGTTTAACGAAAGTGACACTTGTCAGGAGTTGATCGAGTAATTAGATTATTCAATTGATCAAAATGACAATTATGACAATTAAATAATAAAATTACTTAATAGTGTAATTAGTCATAAATGGAGGGTTTCAATTGTTATTTACTTTTGAATCCGAGATAATATGATTATCTCATTTATTAAATAAAATAAAATATATATATTTGAATTTGAATTTGAATTGTTTAATTTTCAATATATATATATATATATATATAATATCTTATTTGATAAATAAAATATAAATTTTATTTTTTAAATAAAGATATATTCAGTTTTTTTTTTTTAAATTTAAATATTGTATGTATGATATATATTTTTAAAAAATCGGAATCAGTGGATTTCGTTTTTAAAATTACAATATATATATATATATATATATATGATATATTTTGTGCATACTAAAGGGACACGCATTTTTTTTTTTTTTTTTTAAGTTGTGTGTTTTTTTTTAAAGAAAAGTGAAGTATGCTGTGATTGTTTAACACACAAAAGACAAAAAAAGTGTTTGTTTTTTTGCTTAAAAGAAAAGGGAGCCACACGAATCACAATAAGTGATTCAATTTGAATGTGATGCAAATGGTGTAGTGTGCGTGTATTAACATCATACAAAATATCTAGTTTTGTTTTGCCTTAAAAGAAAGGTTTTCTTCTTATTTCCCTCTTCAGCATCCTCCTAAGTTCCTGAGAACCGTGACGTGCCTACACGCAGTTACCAGTCCCGAGATATAGCGAGGAAGATCAGTGGTACATACCTAGAGCATATAGAAAAGTGAAGGAGCCTTCAAACATTTGTAAAGTTCTAATTCTTCTGGTTATATCAATTTCAATTTCCTATATTTACATATTGTATGTGTTTGTTACGAAAATAAAAATGATCCCAAGTTCACTTGTTTCAGATACAGATTATGATATGTATAAAATTTTTAAAACCCTTTTCCGCTGCGTTACCGGTGAACGGAGTTCCAACATTTTGCTCTTCCTTTTCCACTTAGAGTTCTAAGTTCACACTCAATCAAGGTATGCAAAGATGGAATTTGTGCATAGACTCTAATGCATTGCATACAATGTACATTCAAAAAACGATAATGTTTGGGAACTAGCCTAGGAATGATTTATTATGCCATGAACGTAGAAGATCAAGTTTAAGCAAGCAATCCCAATCAAGACATACTATAGATCAACTAGGACTTTCCCTTTGGTTGTAATGGGGCCATGGGGTTAGATTTGGTGAACAAAGAAATAGGAAAATTTTGAATTCAAAGATCACAAATCATGTCTAACCATACTCACACACCCCACACAAAGCTCTCTTACACATTAACACACTTAGCAACTGTGCATTTACAAATATACACACCTTATGTTTCAAAATTGTCCTCTACATTGTGAGTACTTATCATTTACTTTCAAGGCTCTTTTCTTTTCTTTTGCCTTTTTCTTCCTTTTTGATTTTCCATTCTTTTCTTTTCTTTTTTCATACTTGCACATTAAATTTTGACAAATAAGCTCTTAAGTGCAAATTTGGGCACTTTTACAAATTGAGCCATTTCATACACAATTTCATTGTTGCCTACATACATTCTATCTTTACTTAGAGCTTACACCTTTCAAACCCACGTAATAAACTAAAAAGGGTAGGCTTGTGTTTGGGCTAATGGTTATATGGTTATCTTTTGGTTCCAAATGAAAGGTAAGTTTTTGACCACAAATTTGGCTATGATGCAAACAAAAGGGATAAAGGAATGTGTTTAGGCATTTTTAGCAGTTATTTACTCACATTGACTAAGATCACTTCCATAATGAGTCTATCAAGGGAATGAAAGCATCCATCAAGCAGTCTACAAAATATAAGCAATGTATGTCCTATGATATGTGACACTAAGGACGAGAAGAGTGTTTAAATAATATAACAAAATGTACACTCATTTACGTTTTTTCATAGGTCTTGTTTGTGAACTCACGGGTGTTTCCACTATTAGAACAAGATGCAAAAGCAATGAGTCCCCTCAAATAAAGTACAAAAAGAATGGGACTAACCCATGACAATGCAATTATAACCTACGAGTGAAAAAGATTTATTACACAAGCTCACAATGCATACAAAAACTCACCAAAAGTACACACTCAAAGCATTACATCCAAGCTAGTGAAAGCTTAAAAATTTAACCATTGCAACAAATCAAAAAATTTAGATTGAAATAAATACTAATGACTCAAAACAAAGAAAAAGACGACTCGATAAAGACGTCTACACCCCCAAACCAAAACCCAACAATGTCATCAATGTTCTAATAATACTAAAATCCAAACCAAAGCACATAGTTATGAAGAAAATAAAAAGGAAAAGAATCAAAATAAAAGTGAACATAGTTCAAAAGAAAATTAAACAAAAGTGAGACAAGAAAAAGAAAAAAATGGCATATCCTCTAAAGTCCTTCATCCTCGTCTGAAATGTGCAGAATCTTTGTATCCTGGTCAGAATCACGATCACACTGTTGCGGCACCATAGATGCTCACAATCCGAAACTAGGCTGATCATACAAAGAACAACCTCCTGCCTGAAACTCTACTAAGGGAACTTGAGGCTAGAAATGTACACTTCCATCGTCAGCCACAGAAAACTGGCTAGCCATCAACTACAGCTCACCAAGATTCGCCTAAATTTTGTCAAAACATGTGTTCAATCGTCCCTCAAGTGCACTAAATTGACCATCTAAATGGTTCCGTAGACCTTGAAACAAAGAATCAAAATATGTATCTCCTGGCTAAGCGGCATCAGGCAGAGCGGCTAGAGGAATAGTCTATTGAACAGCGGGAATCAGATCGGTAACCTCTATCTGTAACTATTCCTATTACATATGTGCTTCTTGAGCCTCTCGCGCCTCATGGCGATGTTGCCTCTCTCCACACTGCAATAGGTAAGCCTCAATCGTTACTCAACTTGTTCCATATTGTCAAGAACATACTAGACGCCTGCTCCTCTAATCCTGCATCCACCGGGATACCCACCGCTCTGTAAAAAGCTGTGATCAAGCAGAGAAATACCATAGATTAACCAACCTCACAACCACTGTGGTAAATCACCTAAAAAATCACACAACCAATATTAATTGGTCGGCCAGTCAAAAGGCGAAGTAGTAGCCGGGCCGGCTCAAAGAATAACTCGGTACAATGTTGCGTCTGCCTTAAGGAGTATGATATGAAGATGTTCCAAAATGTAACACCCCCTCTCAAATCTCTCTGATACAGGTAAACCATCTAGTTCTACTCCGCATGGCCATCCATCTTAAGTACAATAGCCAGCCTCTCCAGGTACTGATCAATGTCGTCAAGTGTATATATCCTAATGTTGTTGTTGACTTTCACATCTGGGGCAGCAAGATACTAGTTAATTGCATTACATCCGACGAGATATGGACTTTAACCCCTTGAACTAGAGCTAGCCCTCCACTGAGAAATCTCTCTGGAATCATACTAGCATAAAACTCAGCCACTACGCTCCTATTGGGCTTCAGGAAGCCTCTGAACAAATCCTACCCACTAGTGGGTAGCTACAACCTCAAGCACATATGTCTCTACTACACATCAATGCCCTTCTCCATAATCCATCCTCTCCTCTGAAATTTCATTACTCAGTCCCGAAAGTCTTTATTCTGAACCAGGCATGAGAGCAGACCTTTACCTCTGGAAGTGCTGCCGACTCTAGATCTTTTGTTTAGATTGGTTCAGACCATCTACACACAGAAAACAAGCAAACAAAACTAAAATAAGCAGTGTTTATATAAATTTTGGCAGCAATTTGACTTAATTTTTGACCAAATTTCCAAATAATCACATCATTCTCAAATAACATATTCTAGGTATCCCATATGCCATAATGGCTTCACATTAAAAATGTATACACCAAAATCCAACCTTTTTATTCCAAATAACCCTAAAATAAAAAAATTATAGCATAACCAAGTGAAAATTCCATCAAATCGACTTAATCCTATAAAATACATCAATCTAAACAGAGCCTATAAATTAGTTATGAAAAAAATTGAATGAGAACAACAAAACACCACAAACCCCTTTATTCCTTAACAGTTCAAAATTCAAGCTTTAACCAAATTAAAATCCTACAAACTAAGCTTCAAGAAAAATATCGATTGATCATAAAATCCCATTAATCAATTAGCCATGAATTTGGAATTAAAATACTCAATCACTACAAACTTCTCTCAAACACACATATATGAAAACCTTGAACAAATAATGCCCAAGAATATATTAAATTCAAGAAAGATGTAAAAGATAGACATACCTTGATCCTTGAAGAAGGTTGTGGAAGATTGGAAGTAAGTTTGGGGGAGAATTTTTTTTTTGAAAAGAAATAAGAGGGAAGAAGGAGAAGATGTCGTGCCTGAGAGATTTTTTTTTTAAAGAAACTGACCAGACCCGTTTTTATATAGTGTACAAAACTAAACCCTACCGTGGTATGGGTCACTAATCTGGACATCGGTCTGGGCCACGGTGGTGCCTATTTTTACCTTCTTGAAACCCCTAAACTCACCAATTACCTTAATGTACCAAGGTGTAGACCGCGGCATAGAACATGCCTATAAAGTGGTACCTACAACGGTGATTCCCAATGGTGACTGGCTATGAAGGCTGTGGTGTAGACACATTTCTTGAAGAGCGGTATATGCCGTATGAAACTCTAGTGGACTCCTGCTTGCTAATATGCAGTGCGGACAATGCACCTTTAGAACGGTCATCCAAGCGAAAGTCTTCAGCCGATCGTTGCTATGAGTACCGTGGCCTAGACCGGTGCCTAGGGAACAGTTTGGCTAGCGGTATCTGATTGAAATTATTTTTTAAGCCTGATATAAACAACTGAGATGAACGCATTAAAAACATATTTTCTTGTCTTTAAAAAATTCAAGATAACCCCAAACTTGAATTTAACATTGTCTCCGAATTAAGTTCAAAACTAAGAATATGATAATGGTCAATTCTAGTTACAAGGGCACCTGAGACACACTAATTATGACTAAAAAAAAGCAAAAATAAAAATGAAAATAAAAATAAAAAACTCAAACCTGGGTGGGTTGTGTCCCACCAAGCGTTTTATTTAATGTCTAGGGGAGGCGTATGAGAGCACTACAGATATGATAGGGAAGCAATAGTCATGTATTCATCACCAGTTTTCTTTAGCCTGACAGTTCCACCCCTCTCAACTTTTTTGAGTTCATCATTTTGGATCCATACTTTCTTTACATTCATATAATTCATTCTCTCTTGTTTGCATTGTCTCATATACTAGTAGCACCTTGGTCGAATGTGGCCTCTCCTAATACAATAATGACAAATAGGGATACATCTATGAATGTTGCCTTTCTAGTGGTTGACATTCAATAGTCAAGCTTGCTTCCTTCTATTTCTTCTTCTCTCTTTTGGAATTAGATCTCCTTTCTGGGTGATAGAATCACTCGACTCATCATTCTTTTCTTCCATAGCCTTTGATTTGATTTCCTACTCCGTCCTTACTAGCTTTACTATGTTTTTAAGCTCCACAATCTTCATAATTTCTAGGGCTTTCTCCCTTTGTTCTATTTCATCCTTTATCAGCATTATCCATTGAGCATACTTATCTTTGAGTTCTTTAATTTCTTAGGAAAGTTCGGCACATTTTCTTAATGATGATTCTTTTTCTTTTAGTAACTTAGTGATCTTTGTTGTCAAATCAGAATTGAGAGCGACAACCATTTGTTTATCTTCTTTAAGTTGCTCAATCATGTTTTCATAACTTTAGCGATCATGTTGGATTGGTGAGATCTTGACTCTTTTGAGAGTGGGAATCAATTCTTGAGAAACTCCTAGTTCTATAACTTCCATATTGAAACAATCAAAAGCACCTACCGAATGTTTTAAAAATTCAAAAACATCTACATTGATTGTCTCATCAAGCCCCGTCATGGAGACCTTCCCATTATGTACATCTATGATAGCCTTCATGGTTGACATGAATGGTCTTTCGAACAAAATTGGTAAGTCGGTCGCACTAGTGCCTTGTTCCTTCTTATCCAGTATGATAAAATCTATATGTATAATGAGATTACCAACTTAGACTAAGATATCTTCCACAATTCCATAAGGATACGTAATTGATCGATCGACAAGTGACAACTCCATGTTGATTGGTTTAAGATCACCCAACCCTATCTCCTTATATACAACATATGGCATCAAATTAATGCTTGCTCCTAGAACTAGTGTGCCTCTCTCACTTTTTATTTCTCCTATTGTGATGGTGATATTGAAACTTTCAGGATCTTCGAGTTTTTGGGGCAACTTCTTTTGGAGTACTGCACTTACATCATCTGGAATTAGTACCTTCTTATAAGAACAAGTCTTCCTATTTGGTGAATTGAGCTCCTAAAACTACCTTACGTAGGATGGCATCTTATGAATCTCCTTCATAGTTTGCTGACTAATATTGTCATTCGATGAGATGTTATAAATCTCCTTGAATGTTTGGTTAAGCTTGTTCCACTCTGGTAGGAAAAGGATCTGGGGGAACATAAGGATCAGAAGATTTGTGAATTTTAGATGTAACTTTGAAATTTTCCACTTTAAGCTCTTTATCTTCTCCTGATTCACTGTTCATCTTAGAGAAACCTAAAACATTAATAGATGTATTAAAAAATTCAATTGGTTTATCATCATTTAGATCCTTCCCATTCAGAGAACTGTGATGGCCTTTGGTTGTTTAGTATGGCTTGGAAATTTTTCGGGTTCACTCATTTGCTTAGCTTTAGTCAGTTGCCCGATTTGTGTTTTCATCTTCCTCAATAAAGCATCAATGTTTTGAAATCTGATGTTATGATCTTGTTGGTAGTCTTGAAACTGTTTTTCTTATTGACTCATTCTCTGATCCATACTTTGTATAAATTGCTACAATGTATCTTCTAATGATAGGTTCGCGGGTTGATATATAGGATTCTTTTAAGCACCAGAGTTATATTGTCTATTGCCATAATTGTTGTTGTTTCCCCACTGATTCCCAGTGCTTTGATTATTGGTCTAAGAGAAGTTTGGATGATTTCTCCACCCCAGATTGTAAGTACTTAAAAAAGGATCATTCTGAGGTTTCGAAATGGAATTATTCATGGCTTGCACTTCTTCCTCGTCATTAGGTCCAGGACCTCTTGCTTGAAACACTTCCACACCATTCCTTGGTTGCTCATATCCCTAACGTCACTCATCTCTCATTAGACCCACCTGATTGACAAGTAACTCGATAGACTTTTTCATTTGTGACATTTGCATTGAGTTCCAGCATTAGCATCTACTTCATAAATTCCCTTCCTTCTCCTAGAACTTTTCTCTCAAAAAATTTTAGCAAGCTTTTTGAAGATAGATTACAAATCTCTTGGAGTCTTGTCAGTCATGGATCCTTCACATGCATTATTCACCAAGACCATTGAGACATCATTTAGTCCATAAAAAAACCATTGACAGAGTTGGTGAATTTGATATCCGTGTTGAGGACAATAAAAAAGAAGCATCTTGTAACGCTCCCAGACTTCATAGATTGTCTCTTGTTCCCCTTCGAAGAAATTATTAATCTTTGTCCTGATCTCACTATTTTTTGGGGATAATAGAATGGTCAGTAAGCTTCTCTACCGTATCCTCCCATGTTGCCCACGAAGCTAGAGGCAAAGTCAAAAGCCATGTCTTCACCTTTTTCTTTAGAGCATGTGGAATACACCTCATATGCAGCTAGTTTTAGGTCACTCTACTGTTTGGAAAAGCCTCAATTGCTGCATACAACTCTCTAAGGAATTAAAGCACATCTTTATTCGGTAGCCTATGGAAGGCGAACAACATATTGTAGTGAAAACTTTTCAGCTCATAGTTCTTTGCTACCTCATCTAGTGCAATACACAAGGGGTGATTATCAACAATGGGTCTATTGTAATTCTTCACGGTTTTTGACTGAAGAAATTTTTTTGTCGTTAATAAAAAACGATCGTCAGAGAATATTTATAGAAACCACAAAAATACCTCAAATGTTAACAAAACAAGTACAATGATAAGTCGGGTATCGTCCATAGGGAAAGGAAAATCGAATGGCTAAAACTAGTTAACTACTATTAAACTAAAACTAAGCATGTAAAGGTAAAGATCAATGGTTGGGGTTTTGAAAGGTTAATTGACTAAAATGAAAACTACAATTATGTTAATTAATCTAACATGCAATTAGTGTTATTTAGAAAGTAAATGGTGAGTTGTGGTATGTGATGTGAATGATGGAGCCGATGCAATTCATACACGAATAGTGAGCAATCCATTCTTTAAGAACCAATTCGATTATTAAGGGCTAATCTATCTTTAAGGGTGACTTAGAGTCAATAACTCTCACTCACGACTACTTGGTCGGATTTGGAAAGATAGTGACACCTATCACATAAATTCTCTATTACACAACTACTTGGTTGGTTTGTGAGAGAATCACTCTTTGTGCCTATATAGATTCTAATAGTTAGGGATGCCTTTGTAGGGCATATTCACCACACAACCATTCCATTTAATTTAGCTAGTTTTAATCACCTAAAAGTGTCTATCAAACTTGGCATGAGAGAGGGCATATCTACCCAATCCAAGAAGATATATATTCCAATTTTAAACACAAAAAAAATTGATAATCAACAAGAATCAAAAGAGGGCATATCTAACTAATTCAAGAGATAATAAATTGCATTAAAGACCATTATGAAACAAAATAATCAAATACTAAGAATATAGTGAAAAACATGTAATCCATGAATTATTACATCAACTCCTACAAAAGGGTTTAGCTACTCATGAAAATTTAAGTAAAATAACAAGGAGAAAAGATAAAGAGAAGACTCATGCAGAGAAACTCCTCATTTCTTGAATCTTTGATCCAATCTCTAACTGTCCTTGAGTAGATGAAGATAGAGGATGGTTAGATTTGGTGGGGGATGTTCCTAATCTAGGTTAGTAATTAGAGATGAGAGAAAATGTTTGGAAGAGAGAATAAATGATTCTTAGATTTCGAATTCTCCCCCTGAAAAGATAGGAACAAGATATATTTATAGAGTTCGAAGATTAGGTCTGAAAATTGCTGATGTGGCTGTTTGACGTGCCAAATTCACGGGTAGTGCATGGGCGGGTAATGACCTAATGCTGATTTCCATCTCTCGGGTTTTGGGAAATGCGTGGACAAATGTGTGGGGAACCCGCGCAATGACCTGTACACTGAAACCCTTCTTCAGTGATTTCGTCCTATTTTCGCCCGATCTTTACGCTTTTCATCTTTCTTCCAACATGTACCTAATTGCCTGTAAAAATAACAAATGAGCCATAAGACAAGCAAAAACACTCGAAAACAAGACAAAAGTAATGGAATTGAGGGCTAAAATATATGACAATTTTGGTCCGATCAGTTTTGATAGGGATAGCTGGTGGATCTGGAACCTATTAGATGTTACGATTTTCATCGTCTGCCATTGCTCCTTGTCCAATACAATTAATGTTGTCGTTCAACAGTAGTAGTTCTCCTTGCAATGATCTTCTACCTTGCATTCACCATTGAAATATGAAATAAAAGACAGACACCGAGTTAACTACATAAAGAAAAGAAAATAAAAATAAAATGAAAATCTAAATATTAACGACTCAACTACCTAACTAACTGAATCTATTAAATAAAACTAAAACTAGAATTAACCAAAAAATCAACTAGTCCCGGTAGCGGTACCAAAAACTTGTTAGGTGTAAAACCGTAGTTATAAGAAAAAAATACTCGCAAGTGCACGAAATGTGAAGAATCGTACAGGGGCAAGTAAGGATCGTTCCCATGAAGACTAGAGAATTAATGGTTGAAATATAATTCTAATTAAAGCAAAACTAAAAGTAACCAAGAGATTGTTGAAACTTGAATTACAACTAAAAGTAAATTTGTTATATGTATATTTTATTGAATGTACACGACACTAACAGGTAAGACAATCCCTTAACTATTGTAAATGAGAGATATACACGACGACATAAAGAGTGACACAAAAAAAAAGAAATTACTGCAAGAGAGAGGAAAGAGAGATCGAGTGGTGTAATCAATCAATCTAAAGTGGATTTGGCATGGTTATACATTTAACCACCAGTGGACATTTCTCCGATCATCGGAGTTTTACCACGTAAACTCGTGTCATCATAAATTCAATTGCATTCTCTTTCTCTTTCTCTTTCTCTTTCTCTTTTGACAGGTCTTAACTAGATCCAACGTTGTTGACTTTATCACCCATAAAGAAATTGACATCAATAATTGGCGCTAGAAAGAAGGGCCAAACCTCCGACATGTTTAAGCAATGGCTGGTAGTGATAGTAGAGACAATTCCAGAGACATCCAAAAATCTCCAGATAATGCTCATATAGGCAGGACCACTAAGGATCCCACCATAACCACCAGGAACCAACCGATATCTCTGGTTGGTATCTAGCAAGTCCCTCCAACCAAGGAGGATATAGCACGTCATTTCTGTGATGCACCACAATAGTTACTAACGGATACGGTGCAGGAAGGAATGGATCTATTGGGCCTAGGAGAGGCGCATCCGTCCAATCCTCCATCAACTTCTAGGCTCCGATCAGTTGTAGTTAGGTCAGAACCAGATACACCAGAAGCCGTTAGGAACTCAGGTCCAATTATCCTGACTAGGGGTATGACACGCAACCATGAAAAAGATCATGAAACGCCCGTAAGAGAACAACCACACCAAAGGTGAAGCCACGGTCAGGCGGGCCATGGTAGGCATCGTAAATATGACTGGCATAGAGATCGGTCATCGTCATCAGAGGATAGTCATCGACACTATGGCAAACATCACCATAGGACCATGCGCTTACAATGTTTGGCTCTTGGGACACGGTAGCAGAGTGAAGAGAAGTTGGAAACGGGTATGATAATCACTCGATAACTTAACCATCACAGAGAGCTGATGGGCGACATAGATGTTGTGATTTAGACCCTGACCCGAGAAGTCGACAACAACAGGCGTTAAATGGACGCGTTGATTAGGCGATACATATATAATGAGCTGTCTGATGATGACTCTGATAGCCCTTTTACTAGAAACATCCTACGAACGCCATTCCTGGAAAGATTCAGGATGCCACACGTGGAACAGTTTAAAAAGGATACAGATCCTAAAAAGCATGTCAGGCAATATAAGAGCGTCATGGCCTAGTATGCCCATAGCGATATGTTCATGTGCCTTAATTTCCCATAAACTCTTAGGGATACAGGTTAATTATTGTTCAGGAGATTGCCTCAGGCGAGTATTGGGAGTTTCAGCGAGTTGAGCAGATGCTTCTCAAGATAATTTCTAGGGAATGTGCATAGGAAAAAATATGTGGCTTATCTTTCTCACGTGAAGCAAAGGAAAGAAGAGTATCTAAAAAAGTATCTTACAAGATTCAGCCAGGCTGTCACAGAAATTGACAGCGCGAATGATGAAGCAATAATCGTTACATTCATAAATAACTTTCAAAATGGGTGATTGTCTTTTGACTTAAGAAGGGCTTGTCTAACTAGATACGTAGATATGATGGATATGGCAGGTGGATATGCTCTGGCGGAAGAAAAAGATTTGGCAACATGAGCCAGCTACATGCATAGGGGGAGATCCGAAGAAAAGGAATCCGAGTCAAAGTCATAAAACTGTAAAGGAAACAAAAAGGAAATAGCAAATGGAAGAGCAAAGACGGAGTAAATGGACGTAATACTGACCAAACCCTAGAAAAATTTCAAGGAAAATATACGAACTACACCTCACTTCGAAAAAGACAAGAAGAGATCCTAGTAATATTAGAAGAGAAGAATCTGGTGAAGGAGCTACGTCGACAGTAACATTTTGGTCGGTGAGACACAACGAAATATTAAAGGTTCCAAAAGAAAACCGGTCACGAGACTTCATAATGTTACCAGCTCAGAGACTATATAGAGACCCACAATCAGAAAGGACATCTGCAAGATATAATCCTAAAGAAAGATGAGAGGTCAGAAATTCAGAAAGAGACTAAGACGGGAGATCGTAATTCTTATCGGAACAAAAGCGCCAGTCCTGAGGTGAATGGGGTGATACAGAATATCTTCAGAGGACCATCAAGTGGGAGAAGTAACCGAGAGCGAACTCAAGAAATTCGAGAAGCGGTGGAAGCAAGATAGAATTTTGATGTTAACTCCATCGAGCCTGATCCGAAGAGAATGAAAAAGGATGGGACCCGATAATATTCACTGAAGCTGACTCACGTGGGGTCGACATCCGACTGAATGACGCTCTCGTTATTAGTGCCTGAATTGGTCATGGAGAAGTCAGAAGAATTTTAGTGGATAATGGTAGCTCGGCAGACATCCTCAATGTGGCTGTTTTTTATCAGCTCAGATTGGATCGAAAGCACTTGCAACCTTTCCATACCCCACTCAGAGGATTCGGAGGAGTCGAGGTTAGTTCTGTCAGAATAGTGAAGATGCCCGTGAAGATCGGAGTAGCCGCTTGCCAAAAAACAGTGTTACTCGACTTTGTGGTGGTAGATCTGAACAATTGGTCTTATAATACGTTACTAGGTCAAACTTTCCTGAACAAAACAAAGGCAGTAATAGCTACCTACGCTTTGATGATGAAGTTCCCAACTGAATGGGGGGTAGTAACAGTCAAGGGGTCGTAGGAGATGGCCAGAAGAGGTAATCTCTCAGTTTACAAAGACAAAGATAATAGTGAACACCAAGTATGCACCATAACTCAACCATATCCCACCAAGCAAGAAGAATCATTGTATTTTGAGTTCGATCCAAGTGAAGAACAAAAAATGTCAAAGAATGAACCAACAGAGGAGGTGGTTTTAACGAAGTTGAGCCGAATAGGAAGATTAAAGTTAGAGCCAACTTAGAAGAAATAGTCAAGCTAGACTATATTGATTTTCTTAAAGAATACAAAGATGTGTTCGCTTGGAGTCATGAAGACATGATAGGGATAGACGTGTGAATAAGATCACATCACTTGGCGGTGGATCCAAATGCAAAACCTGTGGTACAAATGAGAAGATCTTTCAACCACGAGAAAAGTCAGGCTATCAAGCAGGAAGTGAAGAAGTTACTCGTTGTAGGGTCAATCAGAGAAATCAACTACCCTCAGTGGGTAGCAAATGTGGTTTTAGTCCAAAAGAATAATGGCCAATAGAAAATGTACGTGGACTTCTCAAATCTGAACAAAGCCTGCTCAAATACAGTTTTCCACTCCCGAGAATAGACCAACTGGTCTATGCTACATCGAGTCATGAATTACTTAGTTTTATGGATGCTTATTCGAGATACAGTCAGACCCAGATGAATAAATCTGATGAAGTAACATATCAAAGATTGGTCAATGGAATCCTCGCTTGTCAAATAGGAAGAAACATGGAAGTCTACATAGATGACATGTTAACCAAAAGTATCTCGGTAGACGAACGTGTTTCAAACCTGTGCGTGACATTTAATGTCCCGAGAAGGTATCAAATGAAGTTAAATCCAAACAAGTGCCTATTTAGGGTTCCTTCAGAAAGGTTCCTTGGTTTCCAAGTTCACCAGAAAGGGATCGAAGTGAATCTTGAGAAGATTCAAGCCCTTTGAAAAATGACTTCACCAAAGAAGTTAAAAGAGGTACAACGCTTGACAGGATGCTTAGCTTTCCTAGGCAGATTCATTTCGAAGGCTACAAATAGATGTGCTCACTTTTTTAAAGTGATCAAGAATGGGAAAGGACTTGAATGGAATGAAGAGTAGGAACAAGCATTCCTGAAAATCAAAGAATACTTAGAGCAGGCTCCAATTGTTGGTACCGATTCCCATCTCATGGGTGTGGGCACGGTCCCAACTCCTTGGGGTGACACCCACAGATACCTATAAGAGCACTCCTCTAAGAAGCCCCCGGGCGGAGAGCCACGCTTCGTCACACGATCACGCGTGAGATTTCCTGGGGATCGGCCAGTCGCCACTGCCTTTGCTCGGATACCAATTGTAGGAACCCTTTTCACCGGTCACGCAGTGGAAATGAGTTTTAATTTTTTTTATACATATAGTAATCTGTATCTTGGACCAGTGAACTTGTGATTGTATTTATTTTCGGAACAAATACATATACTAATTATTACACTAATAAAATATATATGTAAATACAAGAAATTGTAATCAATAATAAAAAGGAATATTAAAAGAACCATACCAACGTTTGGAGGCTCCTTCACTATTTCGATATGCTCCTAGTCTGTACCACTGATCTTCCTCGCTATATCCCGGGACTGGTAAGTGTGTATGGGCGCGTCACGAACTCAGGAACTAGAATGGAGGATGTAAAAGAGAGAAGAAGAAGAAACTTTTTCTTTTGATATAAGTATATAACACTTGCACACTTTTTTCTCTTTTTGGTGCATTTTTATGCAAGCAAGCACACATTTTCTTTTTAAAAAAAAATCTCACGCAAACCTCTTTTTGCATAAAAGCCAAAAAAAAAATTATTGATCTTTGTGATAAAAACAAAACCAACTTGTTAACTTTTTTTTTCCAATTGTCATATATATATGAGCTGTGAATGAAAACGCACATCACCAATTTTTTTTTTTCAAATAATATATATCTCATATGTAAAATAAAAAAAAATAAAAATAATCTAATCAAATCTAATTTGACTTTTAAAAACTTTCAAGTAAAAGAAATATCTCATATCTTTTGTTTGAATTTAATTTTGAATTCAAATTTTTTTAAATTCAAAAATAAAATATTTAGTAAAATAAAATAAAATAATCACATTATCTTATTTTATTCAAAACTAAATATCAACATACACCCTCCATTTAGCGATTAATAACATAATTAAATAATCTCATTATTTAATTTATTTAATCGCCATTATTCATTAATTAAATAGTCTCATTATTTAATTAATTCCTGAATAAATAAGTGTCACTTTCGTAACACAATTAACTAAACAATCCAATTAATTAACCGTCACCCTTGTTACCTAAATCGATTGGGCTAGCAAGGGGACCTAATGGACCTACAGTATTTTGAGCTCCAATAATCATCGGAATCAATAATTAAACTCTTTAATTAATATTCCGAGATTATTAACTCCGGTGTTATCCCAGTCCTATATGATCACATCACACAAGGTGCCTCAATTCCCATATCGCATATGAATGATTCAGGATAGAATCAATGTACATTACGGAATGGACCGCAGCTATAGATTAACCACAAATAAAGTACCCAGCTTTATTTGTTATCTATGGACTCTTTAGATTGCACGTCTCTTACTGTATCCATCCGTATATGACACTCATATACACAGTTCGAGATTACATCCGGCAATCCAGGATGTTAATATGTACACAAGTTTATAAAATAAATAACATAACAATAATGAATTGAACCTTTCTTTTTATTTACTTCATATATCCATTTACAAATTACATGCTTATGGCATAAACCCCAACAATCTCCCACTTGCACTAAAGCATGTGAGGCATGTCTCGAAACCCTAGACCATCTAGGTGACCCGAAAACACTTTAGCTGGTAAGGTTTTCATAAATGGATCAACATGATTGTCTTGTGAGGCTATTTTGATGACGATCACATCTCCTATCTACACTATCTCTCTTATGAGATGATACTTTCTCTCTATATGCTTCCCTCTCTTGTGGCTTCGTGGTTCTTTGGAATTAGCCACAACACCACTGTCATCACAATAAAGTGTGATGGGCTTATCTAGGTCTGGAACAACTTCCAAATCACTCAAGAACTTACGGAGCCAAACAACCTCTTTAGCAGCTATATATTTGGCTTCCATTGTGGAGTCAGCAATGCAAGATTGCTTGATACTTCTCCACAAAATGTCTCCACCACCCAGGGTGAATACTGATCCAGACGTGGATTTTCTAGAATCCTTGTCTGACTGAAAATTAGAATTTGTGTATCCTAACGGGATCAAATCCTGTCCGTAATACACTAGCATATAATTTCTCGTTCTCCGAAGATACTTGAGAATAGTCTTGACAGCAACCCAATGATCCAATCCTGGTTTGGACTGGTATCTGCTGCCTACTCCCACTGTATATCAGATGTCCGGTCTCGTGCATAACATAGCATACATGAGACTACCTACTGCTGATGCATAAGGAACACGTCTCATATCTTCAACTTCTTAAGGAGTCTTAGGACACTGTTCTTTAGACAAGTGAACTCCATGTCTGGAAGGTAAATTACCTTTCTTGGAGTTCTGCATCGAAATTCGCACAAGAATCTTGTCGATATATGATGTTTGAGACAGTGCTATAAGTGTGTTCTTACGATCCCTTATTAGTTGGATCCCTAGAACATAACTTGCCTCTAACAAATCTTTCATTTGGAATTGGCTAGCCAGCCAGCCCTTTACATCAGACAACACTCCCACATCATTCCCAATGAGTAGGATATCATCTACGTATATAACCAAGAAAACTACTTTCTTATCAATGATACGCTTGTAGACACAAGGCTCATCGACGTTCTGCTTAAAGCCATAGGTTTTGATCACATCATCAAACCAAATGTTCAAAGATCTAAATGCTTGCTTATGGCCATAGATGGACCTTTGCAGCTTGCAAACCTTTTGCTCTTGATCGGGAGACACGAATCCCTCTGCTTGCAACATATAGATGCTCTCATCAAGATTGCCATTCAAGAATGCAGTTTTGACGTCCATTTGCCAAATTTCATAATCGAAATATGCAGCAATGGATAAGAGAATCCTAATAGAGACCTTGAAGGCAATGCTAGTGGCCAAGGGTTATACCCAGAAAGAGGGGGTCGATTATGAAGAGACCGTCTCGCCAGTAGCCATGTTTATTCAAAACCTAAAATACGAGAAACACTCCACCTATACTTGTCCCTCACAAAGTTAGTAATAAGCAATGTTCTAGTCAGGATAAAGGACAGGATACAGAGGCCGGTATACTATGCCAGCAAGGCTTTTCTTATAGCTGAAACCAGGTATTCGTAGGTAGAAAAAATGGCTTTAGCATTTGTTTTAGTAGCAAGGAAGCTGAGACCATACTTTTAGGCACATACAATCCAGATTTTCACCGACTGCCCGCTTAAGCAAATTCTTTAGAAACTAGAAATTCAAGGAGATTCATTAAATGGCCGATCGAGCTAAGTGAATTCGATCTTCAGTACATGCCCATGACATCACTCAAAGGCCAACTAGTGGCATATTTTATAGTAGAATTCACAGAACCAAATCTTGAAGCAAAAAGAATATCGGGCAAGAGTTTCTCATGGAGATTATATGTCAATGGTTCCTCAAACACTTATGGCAGTGGGGCAAGGATCGTGGTATGCACCCCAGAAGGAGATGATGTTGAATGTGCCATGAGATTAGATTTCAAAGCAATAAATAACCAAGCCGAATATGAGGCATTGCTAGCTGGGCTTAGAGTTTGCACAGCTCTCGGAGCAGATGAGGTTGAGATATTCAGCAACTCACAGGTAGTCGTCAACTAAGTCTTAGATGAGTATCAGTCCAGAGATGAAGGTATGATGGCTTATTTGGGCAAAACAAAAAAACTCCTCCAAAAATTCAAGGAATACAAGATTGTCCAGATCCCTAGAGAAGAAAATGAAAAGGCAAGCGCTTTGTCCAAACTAGCATCAGCAACAACAACAATCAGGTTAAAAAATATTTTGGTTGCACATCTTCTCAGATTAAGTATAGTTGAGCCGAAAAACTTTAAAGTCTCAAAAATCCGAACACCGTTAAACGGTTGGATGACTCTGCTAAAAAGATACCTAGAAGAAGATATACTCCCGGAAGATCACTTATAAGCAAAACGTATCAGGTATCGGTCAGCAAGATACACATTGTTTGGAGGAGAACTGTACAGAAGAGGGTTTTCCCGAACACTCCAAAGATATGTATCAGAGGAAGATGCATACTGGAAGCTATAGGAAGTCGACGGCGGAGTATGTGGAAACCTTACTAGGGGCAAAAGTTTGGCAAATAAGCTACTTAGGCAAGGTTTTTATTGGCCTTCTTTGTTCTTGGTTGCGCAACGATGTTCATAAAGTTGCAATGCTTGCCAAAGGATTGCCAATGATATTCGGTAACTCCCTGAACAAATTAGAAGCCTCACATACCCATGGCCATTCGCCATGTGGGGCCCAGATTTAATTAGTCCAATGCCAGCGGGGACAGAGGGTGGAGCGAAGCATGCAATCGTGGTTGTTGATTATTTTACTAAATAGGTGGAAACTGAAGCACTAGTTCATATCACGGAAGAAAACACCATAAACTTTGTCAAGAGAAATATACTTTACAGATTTGGAGTCCCAAATACTATTATCACTGACAACGGCACCCAGTTCGACAATCAAAAATTAAGGAAGTTGTGCAACGGTTACCAAATTGCCAATTTTTATGCCACAACTACCCACCCTCAAACAAATGGACAAGCTGAAATAGTAAACAAAATCATCAAGCACACAGTCAAGGCAAAGTTAAATGCCAAGAAGGGCAGTTGGGTTGAAAAACTTCCTAAGTATTATGGGCATATCGGGCGACAACAAGAACTTCTACTTGAGAAACACCGTTTTCTTTGGCATTCGAAACAAAGGTTGTCATCATGGTAGAAACATCGTATATGTCGCCCAGAGTCAAGCTATATAATGAAGATCAAAATGTCGATATGTTGTTACAAAACTTAGATGAGTTGGAAGAAAAAAGGGAGAAATCCTGAGTACGAAATGCAGCATATCAGCAAAGAGTGGCCCGACACTATAATTCCCAAGTTCGGATTAGGAAGTTCCAGCTAGGAGACCTGGTGCTCAGGAAAGTATAGTTGAACACAAAAAATAGAGTTGTGGGCTCGTTGGCTGACAAATGGGAAGGCCCATACAAGATTGAAGGAATAGCTGGTCGTGGAGCATATTGGGTTGCCCGACCAGATGGAGAGGTTTTATTCTGGCCCTGCAACGTCCAATATTTGAAGATTTTCTATCCTTGAAATTTATTTTCACTTTTCTAGTCAGGATATTTTATATTCTTAGCAATTCTTTGAGATTTTCATATTGATAGTTTTGCAGTTATGAATAAAATCCTGACATGGGATTCCAAAAATCTGAGTACGATAGCAAGAACATGCGAAAAAAATAAGCATTATAAAAAGAACATGCGGAAAGCATGAGCATGATAATAAGAACATGCAGAAAAGATGAGCATATGATAATAAGAAAATAAGAAATTGATTGCATAATAAAAAGATAAAATGTTCGGGGACATTAATTTGGCAAAAATCCTGAATTGGCAGAGAAGCTCAAAGGAGCATGCCAGTTGAGCAAGGTCAGCCAAGATATTAGCTAAAAGGCAAACCCAGTGCACCAGACTCTGGAAAACAGCCCAGGGCACCGTCGGGAAAATCCCGGTGAGTTACGCAGTTGTGTTAAGCAATTCAAAGCTTAACGACTCGGTAAACCCTTGAGCAGACAAAACTAGGAGACGTCTTCGGTGACTTACGTAAGGACTCTAACGTATGATCGTGGTGAACCTTGATGTAACATTTGGGTAGCAATCGAGTATGAAACAAAAGTACAAATCTACTTGCCTATGTTTCAAGATGACTCGGTTAATAATATTAGCCAATTAATAAGATACTTGGCAGAATTACTCGAGCAACGAAAGTAGCCAGTTAAATAAGACACTCAGTGAAATTATTCAGGCAACGAAGTTAGCCAGTTAAATAAGATACTTGGCGATTAAAAAAGTTAATCGGATATTAATGATAACCAGTTTAATAAGATACTTGGCACATGAAATTGCGTTAGCCAGTTTAATAAGATACTCGGTGTTTTAAGAGTTGCTCAGACAATGATATTAGCCAGTTAAAAAGATGAATATTAAAAACATTCACAACAAAGCAGTTGGCAAAAAAGGGAATTTAATTAATCATGCAAAATTTTACAAATGCGCCTAAGGTGTGGTTAAGGATTAGGAGCTCTTACCAATGTTCGGATCGGGTACCATCTCATATTCATGGAGAAGACTTTCATTAGAAGGCCAGGCGATTGAGTTGACATAGTCATCTATCCATTCGTTGTAATCCATTCATTGTAATCCATTCCAGGGATCGGTCCAAATCACGCTTTGACCCATCAACACCAGCCTCCTGACTAGCATAAAAAGTCGAGAGAGAATGCTCCGATGAGACGTCCAGATGCATAAGATGAGGCTCTTTACCTCGGCTGCGGCAGTAAGCTCTCCACTATTTCATCTGAGTCAGAAGAGACTCCAAGAACCGGTCCACGTGGTTTTTGATTGGTAGCTCCTAGTTGGCTCGAGCCTTGTCAATAGCCCGATTCTTAACTTTATAGAATTCTCCAGCCGAGACCAACCCCCGATGGAAGTCCTTAAGGAGTAGGGCATCATAGGCTGGGAACCACTTGAAACGATCAACCCCTTGAACTTTAAGTTCCAATCGGGCTTCATTCGAAAGAGATTCGACAGTCAAGGCCTAACGCTTAAGGTCTTTTATTTTTTGCTCATAAGATGATTTTGCCAGCTTAGCCTCTTATTCAACTTTGAGTATTGACTCATGGGCAGCACTCGCCTTCTTTTGAAGGATACAACATTCTCTTCTGCAGCAGAAGCTTTCTCTTCGGCCTCCATCTGTTTAGCCAAGCAACGATCGGTAAACTCATGGACGGAACTCGCCTCCTTTTGAAAAGCCACATCTATCCGAGCATGGATACCCTCACTCTCTTTTAACTGAGATTCAAGATGCCTAATCCAATCAACTTGATGTTATCGCAGCTGAATAAGCTCAGCAAACTCAGCAAACTCAGCAACCACCTATAGGGAACTAAGTTAAAAGATTTAAACAAAGGCATATTAAGACGAAGTTCGGGACCAAATACTTACATAAGTCGCACTATTAAAAATGTTGTGCAGACACTCCGTAAGAGAACCATCTCTGAAGCGACTCCATTGGTCGTCACCAATAAAAACCCGATAAGATGACATAGTTCTTGACATATCCTGGGGGCTAGGACGTATAGCGTTGCCCGAGGATCCCACTCTTGTGTCCCCAACCTTATGTGGCAAAGAATCTTTATTCAGATTATCCGAAGTTCCCACTCTTCTTAAGGGCATCTCAATTTGAGCACTCGGGGAACCCCTAATATCAGTATCTTTATCGCTCGACTCAATGAATGAAACCACTTGAGAATTTTTTGAAGAGGCCGGACGGAAGAATCAGTTGCTCCCCACTTCTCAATTCGAGTACGATGAAAGCCTAGATCAACAACAGGATCTTCTTGATTTTCTACGATATCTTAGAAGAGCTTAAAAAGATCAGGATGAAGATTAACATGCTCATCTGGGGGTACCCTAACTCTTTCCTCGTTCCCAAAGACAAACTGCTCAACATGCACTTCATCGATCGGGGAACTAGGCTCACCAGACGTTGTACCACTAGGATGCTTTCTCTGTCTGCCTTCATCCTCAGACACCATCTGGGCACTATCATTTCCAAAAGAGCCTCTCATACCACTTGACTTCCCCACAGTTGGCTGAATGACTTCTTCACGAATATACTCAAGAACTTGCACATCTGCCTTGTCAGAATCCTCATCCGACTCATCATCAGGCGAAACAATCCCTTTCTTATTTTGGTGAGAAGCTTTCTTACGACTCGCTTGAAAAATTGATTTCACCTGACGAGCTTGGACGTCGTAAACGATGTCTGAATCATACACTGAACACAAACGAGTTAGAAAAAAAAACAGAACAAAATGAGTAAAATAAAAATGAGAAAAAATTCTACTTATGACGTTTGTGATAATTCGAAATTTGAGAAAAGAAGACGAGAGCTATCATTTTTTTCTCATCAAAAAGATAGGACAAACTTTTTTTCTCCAGAGTGCTCGCGGCCACTTGAGATAGGTTAGTCAACTTGGCATCAGTGAAAGTAGGTCGAGACTTGTTCCAATGAGCAGAAAAGCAAAAAAAAAACAAGGAACCTTTAATAATTCTCGATCTTCCTCAGTTGAGAGCTCGATCTCAAGTCTCAAGTTCCCTCCGACAAAAAACCAACTATTTTTTCAGTACTTGTTTGAGGTAGGAAAACCCCACACAAAACCTTTCTTCTTGACGTCTGAGGAAATATCGACTCCCTGGTTGACCTTTTCCCTCTCGAGAATCCACCTATCTGGCAGACTAGATAAAAGAAAATAAGTCCCGGCCTGAACAGATTGCCTTAAAGTATAAAAATGTCTAATTTTGTTAGGAGAAGACGGTGGCAAAATCATCCCGCTCCACTTATGCCACATACGCATCAGGATCATGTAGCTATTTAGGGCTAGCTGAGCTGGAGCAATCCTTGCTTCAGCAAGAAACCAAGCAATGAAAGGTTGTAGGGGAAGAGTCACACCATAGCAGAGCGTGGATCCATAAATTGCCACAATACCTGGGGGAGGATTCCATGCGGCTCTATTACCAGCAAGAACCATTAAACCAGAATCGTCCTGATCAAATCGAGTGAGATACTTTTTGATTTATGCTTCCCCAACAACGTTCTGTTCGGTATCGTACGCACTCAGAAAATCAAGAGAGAAGGGAATTCGAAATGCACTGTGCTCTTCTTATGTATCATTCACATCAATTACTTGCCTTCCAATCTGAATACTACTTGAACCAAACCGTACAGTTACTCTGATGCTTTCTCATCCTAGATCATAAAGGAACCCTGTGATCAAAACCAAAGACTAAGAGCTAGAAGAAGATCCAGAGCCAAAACTAAAATGAACATCCAGATAAAGCCTGGAAACATCAACATTTAGAAAATAAGGCTCCTCAGGAGGAGTTTCCCCTAATAACCTACGAACACAAAAAACCAATTGAAAATCTCCATGTTCAATCACCTCGAAACCTATAACAAAAATGTGATGCCATGAAATATGAACCATTGGAACTGACATTAAAAGCAGATGCAAAGCAGCTGGGAAAAGCCTTGGTGAAGAGCCAAGACGAATCTCTATGTAAGAACCTAGGTTTTCTTGCATTTGCAAAAATGAACAACAAAAACTGCCCCTTCAGTTTAAATAAACCACTTAATAGCTGAAGAGACGGAACCCTAGGGTTTCGAGAGCGGGAAAAATCAAAAGAAAAGATGGTCTGTGGTGATGAAGGTGGCGTATCAGATAAAGCATAAGTCGCATCTCATAAAAGCTACCAGGGACACCAAACAATTAAATGGCACGTGTCGAGGTAATAACTGACCAAGCCATCAGAATTTCAAAACGTCACAATCATTGGGATTTCGCATGAAGAGACAAATTGCACTTACATGATAGCCATTAAGTCATGTCATTAAAGCGAAACATTGTTTAAGGATCGTTATACCTGTATTAATAAGGCATTAGAGAAAGGAAAGATAACAAGCCCAGTTGGAAGGTCAATTAAAATACTTCGGCCAAAACAAAATTTAACTCGGCAAAAGTATTTTAAGGGGGTACTGTTATATGTATATTTTATTGAATGTACACGACACTAACAGGTAAGACAATCCCTTAACTATTGCGAGATGGGATTCCGAGATGGCATTTAGAAGACACCATCCAAGACATCACTAAGGAATAAGAGCCCGAGTAGTCTGAACATGGGTACTCGGCACATTATGTTCTACTCATCAGTATGTGATTCATATACGAGAGTAAGCCTTAGAATCATACTCCAACAACATCGGTGTCAAAGAGTTTCTAGAAGGATAAAGCACTAAACAGGAAGCGAGTCCAAATCGATCAACAACTCTATTCTTCTAGAAGAACTACACACCGATAAGGAAATAAGTCTTAAACAGACTATCCCATAAAAATCCCACTATGATTCTAACTCGACCTTCACAGGATCTCTGAAATAGAAAAGAAGATAAAGACGACTTCAACAAGCAACCAACCATAATTAGATACAAATTCTTTTCCTTATTTGTATAATAAGGATTAGGGTTCTATACAATTATAAATAAACCTGTAATCTTATTGTATAAGAGAGATATACACTATGACATAAAGAGAGAGATAAAAAAAAAATAACTGCAGGAGAGAGGCAAGAGAGATCGAGTGGCGTAATCAATCATCGGTTGTGCATTCAACCACTCGTGGACGTTTCTCCGATCATCGGAGTGTTACCACGTAAACTCGTGTCATCATAACTTCAATTGCATTCTCTTTCTCTTTCTCTTTTGACAGGTCATAACCAGATCCAATGTTGTTGATTTTCTCACCCATCGAGAAATTGACGTCAACAATTGGCGTTAGGAGGGGCCAAAACCTCTGACCTGTTTAAGCAATGGTTGGTAGCGGTAATAGAGATAGTTTAAGGGATCACTCGGGATCCCATCACAACCACCGGGAACTAACCGATATCTCTGGTTGATGTCCAGTAAGTCCCTCCATCCAGCAAGGATATAGCGCATAATTTCTATAATGCACCGTAACAATTACTAAAGGATACGCTGCAGAAAGGAATAGATCAATTGGCCGAAAGAGAGGCGTACCCACCCAATCCTCCATCATCTCCTAGGCTCTGATCGGTTGTAGTTAGGCTGGAATCAGATGAACCACTAGCCGTTTGGAACTCAGGTCCAATGAACCAGACTGGGGGTACGTAACGTAACCATAACAAGGATCATGAAATGCTCGTAGGAGAAAAACCACACCAAAGGTGAAGCCACGGTCAGACGGGCCATAATATGCACCATAAATATGACTGGCGTAGAGATCGATCATTGTTATCAGAGGATAGTGATCGGTACCATCGCAAACGACACCATGGGTCCATTGGCTTATAGGGTTTGGCTCGTGGGACTCGGGGGCAGAATGAGGAGGAGCTGGAAACGGGTATGATAATCACTCGACAGCTTAACCATCACCGAGAGCCGATGGGCAACAAAAATGTCAGGATTCAGAGCCTGACCCGAGTAGTCGAGAACAACAGGCGTCAAATGGACGAGTTGATTAGGTGATACAGATATAATGAGTTGTTTAATAATGACTTCGATAGCCCTTTTACTAGAAACATCCTGCAAATGCCATTCCCGGAGAGATTCAGGATGCCATACGTGGAACAATTTAAAAAGGATACAGATCCTAAAGAGCATGTCAGACGATATAAGAGCGTCATGGCCCAGTATGCCCACAGTTATCCTTTGTTGTGCCTTAACTTCCTACAAACTCTCGGGGATACAGGTTCAAGATGGTTCAGGAGATTGCCTCCGGTGAGTATTGGGAGTTTCAGTGAGTTGAGCAGAAGCTTCTCAAGACAATTTCAAGGTAACGTGCATAGGAAAAAATCAGTGGCTTATCTTTCTCAACTGAAGCAAGGGAAAGACGAGTCGTTAAAAAATATCTAGCAATATTCGGCCAGGCAATTTTAGAAATTGATAGCGTGAATGACGAAGCAATAATCATTGCATTCATAAATAACTTGCAAAATAGGCAGTTGTCTTTTGACCTAAGAAGGGCTCGTCTAACTAGATAAGCAGATATGATGGATATGGTAAGTGGATACGCTCTGGCGAAAGAGAAAGAGTTGGCAACAGGAGGCAATCACATGCATGTGGGGAGACCCTAACAAAAGGATGTCGAGTCAAAGTCACAAAACCATGAATGGAATCAAAAATGAAATAGAAAAGAGAAAAGAAAAGACGGGGGAAAATGACGTAATACTAACCAAACCCTGGAAAAATTTCAAGGAAAATATACAAACTACACCCCGCTTTGGAAAGACAGGAATATATCCTGACAATATTAGATGAAAAGAATCTGGTGAAAGAGCCATGTCAGCAATCGTAATTTTCTCGACGAGACACAACGAGACCTCTTATTGTTACCAGCTCAAAGATTATGTAGAGACCCTCATTCGGGAAGAACAAATGTAAGATATAATCCTAAAGAAAAATGAGAGGTCAGAAATTCAAAAAGAGACCAATACAGGAGATCATTATTCTGGTTTGAACAAAAGTGCTAGTCCTGAGTCGAATGGGGTGATACGGACAATCTTCAGAGGACCATCAACTGGGAGAAGTAACAGAGAGCGGACTTAGGAAATTTGAGAAGCGGTGGAAGCAAGACAGAATTTTGATGTCAACTTCATCGAGCCTGAACCAAAGAGAATGAAGAAATGATGGGACACGAAAATATTCACTAAATCTGACTCACATAGGGTCGACTTTCAACCGAATGATGCTCTCGTTATTAGTGCCCGAATTGGTCATAGAGAAGTCAAGAGAATTTTAGTGGATAATGGTAGCTCGTCAAACATCCTCAATGTGGTTGTTCATGATCATCTCAGATTGGATCGAAAGAACTTGCAACCTTTCCATACCCCACTTAGAGGATTTGGGGGAGTTGAGGTTAGGTCTCTCGAATTAGTGAAGCTGAGCGTGAAGATCTGAGTAGCCCGTTTCTAGAAAACAGTGTTACTCGACTTTATGGTGGTAGATCTGGACAATTGGCCTTATACTGCGTTACTAGGTCGACCTTTCCTTAAGAAAACAAAGGCTATAATAGATACCTACGCTTTGATGATGAAGTTCCCAATTGAATGGGGAGTAGGGCATGTCAAGGGGTCGCAGGAGATGGCCAGGAGAGCTAATCTCTCAGTTTACAAAGACAAAGATAATACTGAACACCAAGTATACACCTTAACATAATTAGATAAGACCAGGCAAGAATAATCACTGTATACAAGTTTGATCCAAGGGAAGAACCAGAAACGTCAAAGAATGAACCAACAGAGGAGGTGGTCTTAAAGGAAGATGAACCGAATATGAATATCAAAATTGGAGCCAACTTAGAAGAAAATGTCAATCTAGACCTCATCGATTTACTTAAAGAATACAAAGATATGTTCATGTGGAATCATGAAGACATGGTAGGGATAGACGTGTGAATACTATCACATCGCTTAGCAGTAGATCCGGATGCAAAACCTATGGTACAAAAGAGAAGATCTTTCAACCTCGAGAAAAGTTGGGCGATCAAGTAGGAAGTGGAGAAGTTACTCAATGTAGGGTCGATCAGAGAAATCAACTGCCCTCAGTGGGTAACAAATGTGGTTTTAGTCCAAAAGAAGAATGGCCAATGGAGAATGTATGTGGACTTCATGGATCTGAACAAAGCCTACCCAAAAAACCGTTTTCCACTCCCGAGAATAGACCAACTTGTCGATGCTACATCAAGTCATGAATTACTTAGTTTTATGGATTTTTATT
Organism: Dipteronia dyeriana; assembly: GCA_032871835.1. Classification (NCBI taxonomy): domain Eukaryota; kingdom Viridiplantae; phylum Streptophyta; class Magnoliopsida; order Sapindales; family Sapindaceae; genus Dipteronia; species Dipteronia dyeriana. The sequence goes on along the minus strand of CM065300.1, from coordinate 112,225,337 downwards.
CAGGATACAATTAGATCCGGATAAATAAATCTGATGAAGCAATACATCAAAGATTGGTCAATAGAATCTTCACTTGTCAAATAGGAAGAAACATGGAAGTCTACATAGACGACATGTTAACCAAAAGTGTCTCGGTAGACGAACATGTTTCGGACCTGCATGAGACATTTAATATCCTGAGAATGTATCAGATGAAGTTAAATCCAAACAAGTGCCTATTTGGGGTTCCTTCAGAAAGGTTCCTTTATTTCCAAGTTCACCAGAGAAGGATCGAAGTGAATCCCAAGAAGATTCAAGCCCTTTAAAAAAATGACTTCACCAAAGACGTTAAAAGATGTACAATGCCTGACATGATGCTTAGCTTTCCTAGGCAGATTCACTTAGAAGGCCACAGATAGATGTTCTTGCTTTTTTAAAGTGATCAAGAATGGGAAAGGACTCGAATGAAATGAAGAGTGCGAACATACATTCCTGAAAATCAAAGAATACTTAGAGCATGATCCCATCCTTTCAAAACCAAAAATGGGAGAAACATTCCACCTGTACTTGTCCCTCACAGAGTTAGCAGTAAGCTCAGTTCTAGTTAGGATATAAGACAGGATACATAGGCTAGTATACTATGCCAGCAAAGCTCTTCTTCTAGTTAAAACTAGGTATTCACATGTATAAAAAATGGCTTCAGCATTGGTTTCGACAGTAAGAAAACTGAGGCCATACTTTCAAGCATATACAATCCAGATTTTCACCGACTGCCCGCTTAAGCAAATTCTTAAGAAACCAGAAATTTCAGGGAGATTCAATAAATGGTCGATCGAGCTGTGTCAATTCGATATTTAGTACATGCCCAGAACATCACTCAAAGGCCAATCAGTGGCAGATTTTATAACAGAATTCACAAAACCAAATCTAGAAGTAAAAAAAATGTATGGCAAGAGTTTCTCATGGAGATTATATGTCGATGGTTCCTCAAGCACTCATGACAGCAGGGCGGGGATCGTGGTATGCACCCCATAAGAAGATGATGTTGAATGTGCCATGAGAATCAATTTCAAAGTAATAAATAACCAAGCCGAATATGAGGCATTGCTAGTAAGGCTTATAGTTTGCATAGCTCTCGGAGCAGATGAGGTTGAGATATTCAGCGACACACAAGTTGTCTTCAACCAAGTCTTAGATGAGTATCATGCCAGAGATAAAGGTATAATGGCTTATTTGGGCATAGCAAAACAACTCCTCCAAAAATTCAAAGAATACGGGATTGTCTAGATCCCTAGAGAAAAAAATGAAAAAGCAAACGCTTTGTCACAACTAGCATCAACAACAACCACAATAAGGCTAAAAAATATTTCGGTTGCACATCTTCTCAGATAAAGTATATGTTAACGGGAAATTTGCTTAGGATGAGAAATCACTATTAACACCCTCGAGACCACTACCACGGAGGTGGTGGTGGCGGTCGGGGTTGGTATCGTTGATATCTGACTTGAACCTGTATGAATATGAAGAATGATGAAACAGGAGGTAAGAGAAAAGCCATCCCGCCCGTTGGGCTTCGTGCTTATGAAGTAGATCTAGGAAGCTCGAGGTTCTCTTGCTGGTACGAAGGGAGTGATCTTGGACCTTATTCCTCAGTCGGGGTCGGAGCCCGTCTTGGTACCCAGAGCCTGGTTCTGGAGCCCGATAGCTTCCTGTAATACCCCGACCTCGATAGCAAGTAAGAAGGGGGGCTTATCTAGCTCCAGTGTTGGAGAGCTCGATTTTTTCCATAGAGAGGATACGGGAGAGCTCCTCGACTCCCTTTGAACTGGTCTGGGCGGTTTCTCTTCATCTTTATGTGCGACTTTGGCATGTAGATGAGGGGATAAGAGTGTTAGGTCCAGCGGGGTAGGAATTTAGATTCGGTTCTTTAGGTCTTCATTATTGTTTCCCGATCTCATGTAAGAAAGATTAGAGAGCTAGGACCAATGGGGTCAGTACCTAGCCCGCATACACACATGCATAATACAGTAGAAAATAGGAAAAACATAAGTCTTATATAGATGGAGGTGGACTGACCAAGGGGGGAAAAAGTATCACGAGTGATCACATGCTGAAAAACCCCTAGGCAGTATCCAGAGGAAGGAGAAATACCCTTCCTTGTATATATATATATATATATCATGCGATCCTCCGAGGAGGTTACAAATATGTCAAAGTAATACAATGTATATGCTCCGGAAGCTTACAACAATGAGTGTTTACCGATACTAGTCTTTTCTTGGTCGGGGTACACATACAATGATGATGTAGAGAGAACTTTTAACGAAGCATGTGTCTTCTGTCATTAATCTGAGCCCGATCACTATTCCTTTTACAGGCATATTTATACATGTTAACTACCTTGGCGTGCAAGTCCAGGACTCTTCAATTAGTCTTCGTTTCCTTATCAAATACGATTCTTCCTTTCATGTAGTGTATCGGCTTGTAGCTATTATCTTGGAGAAGATATGATTGTTTCCTCTTTGGACCCTTCCTTCCTTGATAGGCAGGATTTTCTGTTATAGTTGACCCCCAATAATCGGTTGTGGAGGATATCTTGGAGGAAAAGGTATTTGTTTCCTCTTTGGATTCTTTCACTAATGATGGCCATTAAAGAGTTGAATATTCTCTTATTAATGGTGTTGATCATGTCATTAATTGGGTTGAATGTCTCTATTAGTATATTTGACCTCATTAATAGGGTTGACTACCTCTATTAGTACGGTTGACCTCATTAATGGTACTTTAAATGACATGAAAGTCAACCCTCTCTTCCTACGTTACCGAGATGAGAGCTCTAGTTCGGCATGTCACTTTGGAGAGGTACTTCATGGTGGTTATCTGAGGTGACATTTGATATTCCTTGAGGGTGAGGTACCCTAGGATCCAGTACACTGGGGGGGTCCCCTGGGGACCTCTCGATTGTCACGAAACTAGATCGATCATGCTGGTCTTCCCATTGAGCTTATGCTAACCATTTTAGGGGTGAAATATCCTATAGGGTTCCAACCTTATAGTTGGGAGCTTGGTTTAGCTACAACGAGCTTTATCATGGAGCTTGACTTAATTATGCAGGCTTCCTAGCGGGGTAGGGGGCTTGGCTGGCAAGCCCTGGTAAGGTGTTCACCAAAAACAAACGACCTTGGCTTGCTTCTGGAAGGGTGGAGAGGTACGCTCGAGTACTGCTCTTGCTACTTGATTTAACCATGCTAGGATCTACAGTGGATCTTGGAGCTTTTGGTGATGATGGGGCTTTACGAGCTTCTTCCTTTTATGCTCGAACAGGTCAAGATTATACGTCGACGAGGTAGAAGGGCCTTTGAAAGACAAGTTCGGCACCTTGAAGGTCTCTAAGTAAAGTAGAGATAGTAGCACGCTCTAGGAGAGTGTCACGAGATACCTTGATATCGGGGGACCCAGATACTTTCACGTCGACCTAGCTTCGGGCTTTATCCTAGTATTAAGAGCTTGACGCGGTCTCGTTGGGGCTTTATTTGGTAAGCCTGGACACATGCGATATGCTCAGATAGTATGGGCGGTATCACCTTGCTTCATGTAGGATCATGTGGTAGCTCGACCTCGGGGACCTTGATACCCTGTCATATAAGCCCAAATTTGGACCCTTACGGGAAGACTGGAAAGTGGAAAATTCTTCTTTGGTCCTTAGCCAAATTTTGCTTTTAACAGTATAGTTGAGCTGAAAAACCTTAAAGTCTTAGAAATTAGAACACCGTTAGACGGTTGGATGACTTAGCTAAGAAGATACTTGGAAGAAGATGTATTCCCGGAAGATCCCTTAGAAGCAAAATACATCAAGTGCCGGTCATCATGATACACATTGATTAGAGGAGAACTATACAGAAGAGGGTTTTCCCCAACACTCCAAAGATGTGTATCAGAGGAAGATGCAAACCAGAAGCTATAGGAAGTCCAGGGTGGACTATGCGGAAACCATACTGGGGGCAGAAGTTTAACACACAAGGTACTCAGGCAAGGTTTTTATCGGCCTTCTTTTTTCTCGGATGCACAACGATGTTCTGATAGTCGCAATGCATGCCAAAGGATCACCAATGATATTCGGTAGTCCCCTAAACAACGTAGAAGCCTCGCATCCCTATGGCCATTCACCATGTGGGTCCTGGATTTAATTGGTCTAATGCCAGTGGGGACAGCGGTGGAGCGAAGCATGCAATCATGATTATTGATTATTTTACTAAATGGGTGAAAGCTGAAGCACTAGTTCACATCACGGAAGCAAACACCGTAAACTTTGTAAAGAGAAATATACTCTACAGATTTGGAGTCCCAAATTGTATTATCACTGACAACGGCAGCCGGTTCGACAATAAAAATTTCATACAATTGTGCAACGAGTGCCAAATTACAAATTATTGTGCCACATCTGCCCACCCTCAAACAAATGGACAAGCTGAAGCAGTAAACAAAATCATCAAGCACACACTCAAAGAAAAGTTAGATGCCAAGAAAGGCAGTTGGGTTGAAAAACTTCCTGAAGTATTATGGGCATATCGGATGACAGCAAGAACTTCTACTGAAGAAACACCATTTTCTTTGGCATTCGGAACAGAGGCTATCATCCTGGTAGAATCATCGTATATGTCGTCCAGAGTCAGGCTATACGATGAAGATCAAAATGTCAATATGTTGTTACAAAACTTTGATGAGTTGGAAGAAAATGTTGGGATTATGCTCGATACCAAGAGTATAATAATGTATTTGACAATCTACGTAGTTTATGGACACTTATTCAGGTTACAACAAAATCAGGATGTTTAGGCCGGATGAAGAAAATACTGCCTTCACAATCTACAATGGGCTCTACTGTTTTGATTCTGCTCGATAGCAAGATTGTAATAATGTTTTTGACAATCTTTTCATATTAATAAAGTTATTTCTAGTTTAACAAATCTTATAGCATTTATAGTTTAATTATTATAATTGTAAAAAGTAAATAATCATAAGGTCAAAAGAATATGAGAAAAGAAGAATTGTTCATACATCTGGATATGTATGAGGTTGACACAATTCTCTAGTTAGTCTTGAATAATATTCACAACTTAAGATAAAGGTTGGGCGCCTTTATCTTGTCAAAATTGTAGATTCTTTTGCTAGCATTTGAGTCAGATCAAATGTGTTACGATCAATCTAAAATCATCAAAGAGTGGTGTCTTTGGGAAAAAGAATCTAGTGCACTGGGTGCATTGAATTGGATCATAGTGAAATACTTTATCTAGAGCCATCAATGGATAACAGTTTTCACTTGAAGATAATCGGAGAGTCTATCTCAATCTTGGGATAAATGATGGACTTATGGTTGCAAGTGTTATCATTTGAGCTATCAATGAGTACGATTATAGAGCATAGTCTATCCTCGATAGCTTTGTTGTATTCAATTGTTAATTGATAGAGGACTACTTTTATAGCTATGGACATCATGGCTCCCTTTATTAAATGTGAGTAGAATACCATCATATGGATGTTTTGAGGTATTGGATATTAAATCTTAACGTTAAGTTTTCAATAGTGTCTATTAAAACATGGCTTATGGACAAGTCAAAATATTCAAGTTCAAAATGTGGTCATATGAGTAAATATGGTAACTCAGAGAGCTATAGGCAGTCTATGAGCTCTTGGCAATTACTGGTATTCTTAACGAGGATGCATTTTCTCCATTAAGATTGTCTAGGGTATGAATGAGGAATATTAACTTATTCTATCTTTATTTAAGAGTTCAATTATAGTTCTTTAGTGGAATGAACTAAAATTAAATAGATCGGACCTAAGTGAATCATTTGTTGATTGTTCTTAGATTTAGATAGCCCGGTAAGATCCCCAACCCACGCGAACTTGCATAGATCACTTGATATATTCTACCAGACCAATTTAGAGGCCATTTAGAATTGTATTGAGACATGTGGACTTGTTTCTTTTCGTAAGAATGAGTCTAGTTCACATGTGGACTTTTTATTAAGGTCCAATGGATTTAATAAAGTAGAAAAAATAATTTAATAGCCCATTTATGATGTTGGGCGGCAAACCTATATAGTTTAGCTTAATTATAATATTTTTATTATATTATATTAATTAAATGAAAATTAATTAATTTGATAATAAATTAATTTTTTAATTAAAAGTCAAAATCTCTTCCTAGTAGGAGATGGTCTCCTAATATTATTCTACTATTGGTAGTATAATTAATATTAAAGACTATATTTGATATGTAGATAAAAATAAAAGGAATTAGTTATCTAGTCAAATTAGGAAATCTTTAATATGGTTACAAATACGCTATTTGAGTTGGATTAGGAGTCTTAATGTAGGAAAGAATTCTTGGTCACCAAGTAAAACCACCTATGGATAGGATTCTTACCCACCAAGTAAATCCTTCTTTGGAAAGGATTTGTGATCCTATATATATCTCTTGGAAAATTCAGCCAGCCATAGTGATTTTTTCTAAGAGAGAATTTCTGCCAGCCCTAGGAATTTTAAAGAGAAGATTTTGGCCAACCAAAGAATTCTACTTAGAGAAAAGTCGGCCAAAATAAGAATTCTGGGAGAAAATTTTGTTTTTGCTCTAGACAAATTTCGATCAACTCTAAGAAATAGTGTGAGATTCGAGAAGAAGAAAAGGAAGAAAGAACATTTAGTTTTCGATAGTACACTAGTAGACTTTACATTAAAAGGTTTTGTGTACAACATCGAATCAAGGTTCACGCGAGTTTTAATCAAATTGATTTATAATTCACAAGTGACCTAACATTTTTATTTTTCTTCTTGGAGGATTATTGTGACTAACAAAGCAAGAGATTTTGTTTGTTTCAATCCTCAGGTATACAATCTAAAAAAAAGGAATCCCACACTCCTAGGTAATTCACATTTGTGATTGGATTGGAAGATCTTACGGATACAATTTGGCGCTAGTTCAATCATCACGAGCAAAAGGTACGACACTTTTTATATACATCAATTAATCTAGGGTTAAGGTTCCTGTTATTAAAAAGGGAAAAAAATTATTTATACCGAAACCATAATTTCAATCTTGCATGCTTCCGTTGTACGATTTTCCCTACAATTGGTTCAGAGCCATGTTGTACCCTTGATTAATTGATGTATGTGTACGTGAATCTTTTTATTTTTATTGTATATATGCATGTTTTAGAAAGAGATGACACTTTAGGTATTCACATATATATTTACATTGGAATGTATGGATATATATATGTTTTATATGTGGTTTTTTATTACTCAATTTTGATCCTAGAATTTCAATGTATTTTTGTTTTGGGATTGTAACAAGAAGGGTGACCTATCATCGCCATAATTTCCTTCTTGGTAGTTGCTAATTTTTTAAAATTTTGTTGTCGTAATAATTTTAAAAAAAACTGCACTATATTGCAATAATAAACACAAAACTGCAGTATTTTTTAATTTATAATTCTTCTGTAATACATTCAAGTATCGAAGACTCGAAGGTTTGAAGAATTGGGAGCAACCGGAACAAGTTTGGGACTGTGCGAGCCGTAGCAACAAACGTGCGTGCAGTGAGCACGCGGCCACGTTTGTTGTGGCATGGGCTGTGCATGGCAGCCCTATGGAAGCCATGGGCTGCGTATGGCAACCCTTTAAGGGGTTGTGGCATGCACATGCCCATGGGAAGAGACCAAGGGTGCTCATGCCCATGGGAGGCAGCCGAGAGAGTCCAAATGATGAAGGTCGCATGAAGACTTGATCGCCAAGAAAGGAGTTTTTTGTATTCCAAGACATGTAATTTACTTGATTTTCTAGGATGGACAAAAATTGTAGCTATTTATGTTTTTGTAAATCGTGCAATGTTTGTCGTTGTTTGATAACATGTCATATAGAATATGAGTGCCACTCATATATCTATTTTGGTATGAACATGCATTGAATGATTTAGGTAATTGGCATATAGATAACTTGGTAAATCATTCTATGGAATTCGATCACACGCCTTAAACAATTGAGTGGGGGAACGTGTTTTGGAACACCTACGGCCTCCTAGTTTAGTTGAGCTTTATGTTTTGTGTAATAACCTCCCATGAGGTATTCATGAATCGAAGTTAGCAAGATACTTCCTTACAAGGATAGGCTAGACAATTGGCTCAAACGATATCTACTCCCAAATGAGGGATATTAGTGAGGGAACATATTGAAGGTCGATAACTTGGTAACACACTTACTAAAATTGCAAGGCTAAAATAGAAAATGTTGGTTGTTATGTTAACAACTAGGTGTGACCTAGTCCAACTAGTAAATGGTGCGAACTCCCAAAGGAGGCGTGACATTTATGGGTGTTGGATCACTGTTGAATTTTACGATTGAATTATTTTATTTATAATTGAAGATAAATATTCGAAAGTGCTTTATAATGATTATTTACTTATAATTTTTTTGTTATTGTTCAGAAATCATGAGGCCATCCCTAATCAACATCCTAAAAGACAATACTTTAACTGGTGATAATTATGTCACATGGAAAAGGAAAATTGAGCTTTTATTGCAATCCGAAAAGCATAAGTTCGTTCTGTGATAGTTTATTTTGTATAAATTTGAAAACATAAATTTATTTTGTATTATTGACAGTTGAAAACTGTCAAAACGTAATGATAGTTTTTTACTATGACGAAGTCTTGACAGTTAAAAACTGTCAAAAGGTGCGTGACAGTTTTTTCACTCTCAATATCTTTCTTCACACAGTCTTCCTTGACAGTTTGAAAGCTATCAACAAGTGTGATTGTTTACAGTTTTTAACTATCAAGAAAAATCAGTTTTCTTGTAGTGTAAGCTTTATGCCATGTCATTTAGCTGTAGATATCTAGGATTTTTTTATATGTCATCTCATCATCCTAGATAAGCATCTTAGGTTCCCTAGCCTTGTTTGTTCCTTGAATATCATCATATATTCACATAGGTCATTTTATCTCTTCATTGAGAAGTAAGACTTGTGTTGCTTCCGGGTTAGGTAGCTTAAATCACAAGCAAGTTAGACTAGATTCACTCATACCGGGATTAGGTAGTGGTGGTGGATTATATACTGGGATTAGGTTGTAATTCCTTTACCATTAGTGGATTCGAGGTTCGAGTGTGGCACACATAACAGCTCGTGGTTTCTCCCATATGAAGGGTTTCCGCGTAAAGATCAAGTGTTCATTTTAATTTCGTATTTATTACACTTGTTTTGTTATTGTGACTAGTTAGAGGTATTTTTGTCTAATTGGCCATTAACAAAAATTGTGTAAATTTGATTAAAATCTATTCACCCCGCTCTAGATTGATACTAAACACACCATAATTTGTTTAAATTGGTATCAGTGTGGGTTCCAAGATATACTTAGATGATCCTTACTCATTTTGGGGTGTTTTGCATTTTGTGTGATTCTTTTTTCATTCGTACATATGCATTCATTTCTCATTCATAAACAATATAAGTGGAAATGATGGCAACAAGGGCGCTTCTAGCACTCAACCTCCCCTACTCACCAAGTTGAATTATACCTCATGGAAAGGCAATATGGAGTTGTTTATTTGTCAAATCCATGATAGGGAATGGATGGCGGTTAAAAACAGCTACACACCACCAATGACGACTCCTACGGACGGAGGATAGGATTTACTCAAGCCGAAAGCACATTGGAACACACAAGATTTTGAGGCATCAAAATGGAATAAGAAGGCAATACATGCCATCCTATGTGTAACAGACTAGAATCAGTATAAGTTGATTCAAAACACTAGGATAGCTAAGTAGGCATGGGACATTCTAGAGGTTGCACATGAGGGAACCGAAGTTGTTAATGAATCAAAGCTTCAATTCTCCAAACGCAATTTGAGTTGCTTAGGATGAATGAGAACGAATGCTTTAGCGACTTTGAAGTAAGGTTGATGGACATTATGAATCACAGTCATCGACTTGGTGACCCGTATTCGGATAGAAGAATCAAGCAAAAAATATTAGATCTCTACCGGATAGATTTGAGTCTAAGGTGACAACGTTAGAGGAGAATAACTCTTACAAGGATATGAAGCCAAGTGAGGTGATTGGGAGGCTTCTAGCTTATGAATCTAGAAAGGGTCCTACCTGCACACCTCCTAAAAAATAAAAAGGAATTGCTTTGAAAACCTTCAAAGATGAGAAGGAGAAGATTGATGACTTAGATGAAGAAATGGCCTTGTTGATGAGAAAGTTCAAGAAATTCTAGCACTAAAAAACTTGACCACATGTTAGAGGTTTGAAAAAGACCAAGTGATAAGAGGGGTCTTGGGTTTGAAGATGAGAAGATGTCTTCCACTCCAAGCAAAACCATATTTTTCAAGAGCATGAGCCTCAAGGAGTCTTCTCCTGATCAATCACCTAGGAAGAGACTTGACATAGGAGAGTGTTCAAGAAGTGCTTAAGAGAATGTGGCACCAAGAAGTCTATCTCAAGCTTATCCTACAAGAACTCCTTAAGCTAACTCCCCTTAACTGAAAATTCATCAAGGGAAGAGAACTATCATGCAAGCTCAACCGAGGAAGCATTCAAGTCTTGGTCAACAATAAAGAATGAGAGATTCTTATCAACAACCAAGACAATCGTAAAGACATGGGAAAGTTTCAATGCAACCTAAAAGCTATGATATGATTTCTAACTTTATCCCTACGTACGTGTCATTTTTATGGTATTGATGGTTACATTAAACCACATTACTTTCGTTAAATAAAATTGTGCAAAATTGAAAGCATGATTAAGAAAAAAAAAGGCTAAAGCCAAGATGCATGTCACTAGGAAAAATGAAACACTTTTGCATGATCCTAGGGAATCTAGAGCCCATGTACCATTGACCACTAGGAAAGAAAATGTTTCACCTAGGTGGATTAGAAGAGATGAAAACTTTTTCCATGTTGCACAAATTACCTTAAAGGTAAATTCTTCTAATTTATGGTATTTGGATAGTGGGTGCTCTAGACACATAACGAGAAAAAAGAGTTTCTTTGAGACTCTTGTCATGGAGGAAGGAGGAAATATCACCTTTGGTTATGGATCCAAGAAGAAATTTAGAGAGAGAGAAACCATTTCCATTCCCGGATTAGCCTCCTTGTCTAATGCTTTGTTTGTTGATGGTCTAAAAGCCAATTTGATAAGCATTTCATAGTTAAGTGATGAAGGACTTTACGTCTTATTTTCTAAAAATGATTGCTCTATCTTAATGCCTAATGGACAAACCTTGTTAAAAGGAAGGAGATCTAGTGACAATTGTTATTGTCTTGAAGCTAGTATAGTCTCTTGTAATGTGTCCGAGGATGAACAAATTGAGTTACGGTATGAAAGACTTGGCCACATAAACTATTGGGATTTAAAAATCTTAGATAAGTTCAATGTTGTGTGAGGCCTACCCAAGCTTGGGAAGAAAGACAATGAAGTTTGTGGACCTGGCCAATAAGGGAAACAAACCAAGAGTATGCATAAAAAGGGCAAGCATCTCTCTACCAAGGAACCTCTAGAGCTTCTTCACATAGATCTTATGGGTCCTACGTAAACCAAGAGTGTAGGTGGAAAGAGATACATTGTGTAGATGATTTCTCTAGGTACACATGGACTTATTTTCTTAAACAAAAATCTGAAACTTTTGACAAGTTTAAAATGCTTTGTACCAAAATTCAAAATGAAATAAACTCTAACATTAAAAGCATTAAACGAATTAGAAGTGACTATGGGAAGGTGTTTGAGAATTCCCATTTTGAAAATTATTACAATAGTCTAGGCATTTCTCATGATTTTTCGGCTCCTAGGACACCTTAACAAAATGGAGTTGTTGAGAGAAAGAATAGGGTCCTTCAAGAGATGGCCCATGTGATGTTGCTTAGCAACAATGTCCCTACAAACCTATAGGCCGAAGCCATCAATACGGCATGCTATATAGGAAATAGAGTCTTTTTTAAGGCCCTACACTAGGAAAACCTCTTACGAGTTATGGAAAGGCACAAATCCAAATGTTAGCTACTTTCACACTTTTGGAAGCAAATGCTACATTTTAAATGACAGTGATCAACTTGGTAATTTTGATGTTAAGAGTGATGAGGGTATCTTTATTAGCTATGCCTTGAATAGTAGAGCCTATAGAGTTTTCAATTTAAAGACTCGAACCGTCATGGAATCATCCAATGTTGTCATTGATGATATAAGGCTCAAATCTAATGACCATGGGGAGAAGGTAGCTATACTTGATGACTCTCCCTTGGAAAAGGTTGTGGAGACACCTAATGTTGGAAAGTCAAAACTTGATGATGATATCACATAACTTATTGATAGAAATCCTCTCTTGAACTCTAATTAACCTGCTACATGGGTTAGGAAACTCCATGTTAAAAATGACATCAATGGAGAGGATAATGATGGTGTTATAACCAGGCATCAAGTGGCTAATTTAATTAGCTACACATACTACACCTCTCAAATAGAACCTAAGAAGGTTGATGAAGCATTAAATGATGAATTTTGGGTTCTTGCAATGTAAGAAGAAGTAAACCAATTCGAAAGGAATGAGGTTTGTACTCCAGTTCATTGGCCTAAGAACACTAATGTGATAGGCACCAAATGGGTTTATAGGAACAAATCGAATGAAGATGACAACATTATAGAAAACAAGGCTAGGCTTGTAGCACAAGGATACTCTTAAATTGAGGGTATCGACTTTAAGGTGACTTTTGATCTGGTTGCCCATCTAGAGTATATTAGGCTTCTTTTATCCATCTCATGTGTACACAAGTTCAAATCATCAAATGGATGTTAAGAGTGCCTTCCTCAATGGCTTTTTACAAGATGAAGTGTTTGTTAAGCAATCCAAAGGGTTTGCGAATCCACACCACCCCAATCATGTCTATCACCTCAATGAGGCTTTTTAGGGGTTGAAACAAGCACCGAGGGCTTGGTATAAATGCCTTACTCTATATCTTGTTGACAATGGCTACTTAAGGGGTAATGCTGACAAGACTCTATTCATTAAGAAATACAATGATGAGCTCTTTAGAGCTCAAAACTAGTTTGATGATATAGTTTTTAGCTCCACCAACAACACCAAAGTCCAACAATTTGTTGACGTCATGCCTCATGAATTTGAGATGAGTCTTGTTGGAGAGTTCAGTTACTTTCTAGGGTTGCAAATTAAGCAAATGGATGATGGGATCTTCATATCCCAATCTAAATATGCCAAAAACCTAGTGAAGAAATTTGGCCTTAAAAATACCAAACATTGTGATACACCTATGAGTACCACTTTGAAGCTAAGCAAGGATGCTATTGGCAAAATTGTGGAACAAACACTATATCAGGGCATGATTGGTAGCTTGCTTTATTTGACCACAAGTAGACCCGGTATCTCTTTTAGTGTGAGTTTGTGTGCTAGGTACCAATCGGATCCTAAGGAGTCCCATCTCTCTTCCGTTAAGAGAATCATTCACTATATGAATGGGACATCCAACTATGGGATTCGGTACTTTTTTGACACTAGTTCTAGTCTTGTAGGCTTTAGTGATGTGGATTGGGTAGAAAATTATGTTTATAGAAAAAGAACAGCGGGCGGTTGCTTCTTCGTTGATAACAATTTAGTCTCTTGGTTTTGCAAGAAGCAAAACTCAATTTCGTTGTCTACGACGGAGGTCAAGTACATAGTCATAGGGAGTGGATGCACATAACTCCTTTTGATAAAGCAAATGCTAGTGGACTACGGCTTCAACCAAGGTACTCTCACTCTCTTTTGTGATAACATGAGTGCTATTAATATTTCCAAGAATCTGGTTCAACATTCTATAACTAAGCATATTGACATCCGCCATCATTTCATTAGAGAACTAGTTGAAAAATAAATGCACAATACTTGAGCATGTAGGTACTAATGATCAACCAGTTGATCTATTTACTAAACCCTTAGATGCTACTCGATTTTAAAATCTTAATAGATCTATTGGGATTTGTCTCATGGAGTGATGAGTTTTTGTGATTGACCTCATATGGGGAGCTCAATCAAAGAGAGCTATTGTATACTTGTTGCATGCAAAAATTTGGAAATGTTTATGATCCTTGATTGATTGCTTGAGCAACTTTGTTGCACTTATAATATATTATATTTTCTTTAATAAGTGTGAACCTTGATTTGATTAAAATCCATGTCATATTTATGTTCAAACATGCATTTTTGGACTAGAAGATCTACATAGGAAGTACATGTTGAATGGCCAATAGTTATCTCCACGACATGATGATTCTTTAATGACGTGCTAATGAAAAATGATAAAGCATGAATTGATGATTGCAATTGCTAAATGCAAAACAATGTGTGAAAATGCTAGTGAGACTCAAATGTTTGATCAATGTCTCTCTTTCTTTATTAGTTGAACATGGATACTATTATACGGGCATCTTACCCTAGAAAAATCAAATAGGGTGCAAAGTGGCTCATGCCATGTTTTGCTTATAAAGTTGGATATAGTGCTCTTAAAACTTGACATCTATGAAAACTCTATATCCTTGCTGTTCTTATGACAAATGGTGAAATTGGTTTGAATTCTATTGGAAACCTTTGTCATTTGATTTACCAAATACCATTATTTTTGGGCTTGAATGCAACATGTCTTGTATGCAAAGAATTTTTTATTAACACATTTTCTTAAACTAAATCTCATTGTTTCTCTCATATTAATTGAGTTGCATAAATGTGGCTTATATGATTATGCAAATATCTTGTATGCTCATTTCTCGCTTTGCCTTGAGTGACACGGTTGGGGGCTACTCATTTGCCTATATCATGACAAAAAGGGGGAGTAGTATTTGGTAAGAGGGAGTTAGGGAGTTGGCATGTTGGGGAGATTACATATTGAGAGGGAGTAACCCTTTGAGGGGTAGCATAGTATTCACATACGTGGCATGATGTTGTTCTTAGTTTCTTAAATGTAAATTCTTTTTATTTTCACTTGATCATCTCACATACACTTGGTTTGAAAAGTGTATTTGTTTTTGTTTTGCTGGTTTATAGTTCTACAAGAGATTGGAGATTGAAGAGTTGAATTTTTTTTTATGTCTCTTTGTAATTTAAAATATCTTCTCGGTGCTTTATTTGTTTTTTTGTGAGGATCAATGTGAGTGGTGGTTTCGTCATGAAATAGCCAAAGAGGGGGATTGTAAAGTCCTCATTTATTGATTGGCTTATTTCGTGAGCGAACTATATTTTGGGGTTGATGTAAGGGTAGCTTAGGCTCTCAAGACCTCAAGAGAAGAATAACCAAAGGTAAATTTCTATGTGCTTACTTGCTTTGAAGAGATAGTTGCACACACTCACAAACTCAAGCATAATTCTTATTTGTATATATTGTGTTTTTATATCTGTGTGTATTCATGTTATAATAACTCTTCTTGATTGATTTCATCTTGTGATTGAAATACCATGTCATGATAGGCATTAGGATAGAATGCATCCTCTTTACTTCGTTACTCTTGCACGAAGTGTGTTTGAGTGTGAAGAAAGTAGGTTGTGCACTGGTGGTGAGTTACTCGACCAGTGCCAACACCAGCGTAACATATAAGTGGGTTGTCAATTGTCATGCGCCACTACGTTGCGCCACTAAGTTGTGCCACTCCACCATTACCTATTAAAAATTTAGGTTGTGCGCGAATTGTGTTTTGCCACTCGACCAGCACTCACACCAGCGTAACTTATCAGTGGGATGTCGTTTATCATGCGCCATTGAGCTGCACCACTCTACCAGCACCTATTGAAAATTTTGGTTATGCGCTATTGGTTCGCCACTCCACCAACGCCACTCACTAGCGCAAATAGTGGGAACTGAAGCAGTTTTTTCAAAACGACCTCACTTTTGTTGAGGCTTATATATATGTCTGTTTGTATTCAGGTCAAGATAGAGTTCCAAATATCACATCTTTTCCTTAGAACATATTTAAAAAGGGAAAGTCTTCCAAGAACTCACCATTATACCCTCAAAGCTTTTTCTTTGATGTTAAAAACATCATCTTGCATCATCTATGACTATATAGAGTGCATCCATACATGGTTTAGCATTATCACATCTTGTTTGATAAGTTTCTCACTATCTTTATATAAGTTAAGTGGTTTTCTTACCAAGCCATCTCTTTTATCATTTGTATGCACTTAGAATATATTCTAAATACTAATAGAGATTGTTTGTGATGACATGATTGAGTGTTGTATAGTGATAGTTTTATAGGATTTCTTAATCTATGTTTAGCTAAGCTTTATGCCCTGTTGTTTAGTTCTTGATATCTAGGATTGTATTATATGTCATCTCATCATCCTTGATAAGCATATAAGGTTCCCTAGCCTTGTTTGTTCTTTGAATATCATCATATATTCACATAGGTCATTTTATCTCTTCATTGAGAAGACTTGTGTTGCTTCTTGGATTAGGTAGCTTAAATCGCTAGGAATTTGGATTAGGTTCACTCATACTGGTATTAGGTAGTGGTGGTGGATTATATACCGGGATTAGGTTGTAATTCCTTTACCATTAGTGGATTTGAGGTTCGAGTGTGGTGCACTTAACAGCCCGTGGTTTTTTCCATTTGGAGGGTTTTCACGTAAAGATCAAGTGTTCATTTTAATTTCGTATTTATTAAACTTGTTTTATTATTGTGACTAGTTAGGGGTATTTTCATCAATTGGCCATTAACGAAAATTTGGTAAATTTGATTAAAATTTATTCACCCCCCCCCCCCCCCCCCCCCTCTTTAGATTGATATTAAACACACCATAATTTGTTTCAGGACATAATGGGGTCAATCCAAACTGAAAACATTAATGGCATGAAATGCATTTTTGTATGTGTTGATGATTTTTCTCGGTTTCTTGGGTTTATTTTCTTAGAAATAAGATCGAATCTCTTGAATACTTTAAGTAAATTTGTAAACGAGTTCAAAATGAGAAAGGTCTTGAAATCAAGATGATAACCGAAAATTGCCTTTAGTTGAGGAATCTCAGCTAACACCATCAGAACCGCAACCTTGAGTAGATTACAGTCGGGTTTGGTACCTTTGGTACCGGTTTAACGTGTAAAGATAGGTGAGACGAATGAAAGAGTGATAGTGGGCAAAGTAATACTTTTTTATGTAACTATGTGGTGAGTACAATGAGATAACAAATAATACAATAGTTTGAAAATCTCAAACTCTATTTTCTCTTAAACTAACTAGAGGTGGCAAACTCGTGTATGTCGATAAGTGGATCTAACTGACAACGGTGATAGTTAGGCTTAATGCTGGCTATAGAATTAAGCGATAACTCTTTAGGTTCTAGATGTCGATCTCTTTTACCTCGTGCTATTATCTCTGTATTTGTACTTGGAATTGCTAGGGTTTTTCCTTGGTATAGTCTGAAGATTAATGGATTGATCTTCTCTCCCCATTTGGCGGGATTTTTTGTTTAGTGTGATTGACCCTGGAGAATCGGCTAACGAAGGATATCTTGGAGGGAAATGTGTTTGTTTCCCTTTTGAACTCTTTGACCGTGACAGTGGATATTTGGAGCTTATTTGCAGTTTGGAGAACAATTCAACTTCCTCTATTAGTGGTGTGACACCTCAAGGCATCAACCTGGTGATGTGGCAAAGTACTTCAGAGTAAAGTCTGTTGGCGAGGTGTCCTGAGGTACCATCCTGGTGAGGTGGCGCTTGACCGATGGCGATGGCGATGGCGAGGTACCTTAGGGTACCATTTCGGTAGTGAGGTGCTTGGTCGACCTCGTTGGAGCTTTGAGATCTCTTAGGAGCTTTACAAACATCTTTCTTTCTACTTTAGAGGTAGGATATGCACATCGACAGGATAACAGAATAGTTTTCTAGGTACTTGGGTACTAGTGGACCGTGTAGGTATAGGAGCTTCATCTTAGTCCTAGAACGATGTTTAGGCTCCTGAGTTTTACTGGGTCTGGTGCTTACAGGTAGACCATTGTGTTTGGTACCTATCCGGTGCATGGAGACGTTTTCTACCAGGTGTTAATTTGATAGAAAATTTCCCTTTGGGCTCTTGCTTAATTTGGTTATTAACACAAGAAAATATGTCGCATTAGGAGTGATCATGGGAGTGAGTTTAAAAATGCTAAGTTTAGTGAGTTTTATGATGACATAGGGATATCTCATGAGTTCTCGGCTCTATGAACTCCTCAATAAAATGGTGTTAGTGAGAGGAAGAACCGTGTCTTGTAAGAGATGGCTAAGGTCATGCTCAATAGCAAGAAAGTCCATAGGAACCATTGGTCCGAAATGGTCAATACCGCTTGTTATGTCTCTAATAGAGATTTTAGAAGGCCCAACACAAAACAAACCTCATATGAGCTTTGGAAGGGCAAGAAGCCCAATGTGAGTTACTTTCACACCTTTGGGATTAAGTGCTTTAGTTTGAATGATAGAGATCACTTAGGAAAGTTTGATGCTAAAAGTGATGTTGGTCTTTTTGTTGGGTATGCTACTAATAATCATGCTTATAGAGTTTTCAATTTGAATACAATAACTATTATGGAGTCTATCAATGAAGATAGATGACTATGGCATGCCAAATTTGTGTAAAGATAAAATTGTTAATAAACCTAAAGAAAACCTATTGAATGACATTAATGCACCTACTGATGTGACTAGTTGTGAATCTAGTGAATATTTTTACAGTGATTCTAGTCAAAATTGTGGCAATGTTAGTGGGAATGAAGAAGGAGGTCAAGGGTTACAAATTTTTATGCATGATAATGAAAAAAATGTATAGACTTCTAACTCAAGACTTAGAAACATTAATTATCAAGAAGACATCATAAGGGATTTGAATGAAGGGTTAGAACTAGAAGACAAATAATTAACCAAATTTCCTATGCTTGCTACACCTCTCAAATTGAATCCAAAAACATTAATGAGGCTATAGTTTGATGAGTGTTGGGTTGGGGCTATGAAAGATTAACTTAATCAATTTGAGAGGAACGAAGTTTGGTCGTTGGTTCCTAGACCTAAAGAGATAAAGTGGTTGGAACAAAGTGGGTTTTTAGTAACAAGGCAGATGGGAGTGGAAAAATTGTGAGGAATAAAGCTAAGTTAGTGGCTGAAGGGTATACACAAATTAAGGGTTTATATTTTGATGAAACATTTGCACCGATTGCACGTCTTGAGTCAATAAGGCTTTTATTATCCACTGCTTGTCTTAATAAATTTAAACTATTTCAAATGGAAGTGAAAAGTGCATTCCTCAAAGGATATCTTCATGAAGAGATGTATATTGAACAACCTTGTAAATCCACACTCTCCTAATCATGTGTATAAGTTGAAAAAGGCTCTCTATGGCCTTAAGCATGCTCCAAGAGCTTGGTATGATAGGTTGACTCAATACCTTGTTGTGAATAACTATAGAAGAGGAAGTATTGATTGAACTTAGTTTGTCAAGCATCATGATAATGATATTTTTGTTGCACAAATATATGTTGATGATATTGTTTTTTGGATTTACATGTAAAACCAAGGTTAATGAATTTGTTAAAGTCATGTCAAGAGAATTGGAAAGTATGGTGGGTGAGCTTAATTACTTTCTTGGTAAGCAAGTGAAGCAATCTAGTGATGGAATTATGTTGACACAATCCAAATATGCTTGAATTCATGTTAAGAGATTTGGGCTTGAAAATGGAAAAGATTTTGAAAGACCCATGAGTACTACTTTAAAACTTGACAAAGATGAAAAAGGAAAGCGTGGTGATTAAAGTCTCTCTATAGGAGCATGATAGGTAGTCTTCTCTACCTCACCGCTAGTAGGCTGGATATTTGTTTTAGTGTTGGTTTGTGTGCTAGGTTTCAAGCTAATCCTAAGGAATCTCATATGAAGCCGTTAAAAGAATTATTAGATATATAAAAGGAACACATAATCTTGGCTTATTGTATTCCTTTGCTACTAATGATATTCTTGTTGGCTTTTGTGATGTGGATTGAATGGGAAACATTGATGATTGTAAGAGCACATAGGGCAGTTGCTTTTACTTTGGGATTAACTTCATTTCTTGGCAAAGTAAAAATAAAATTTCGCCTCTCTCATCTTCCGAAGCCGAATACATTGCGGCCGGAAGTACATGCACTCAACTTCTTTGGATAAAGCAAATCCTTAAGGATTATGAGATTGAACAAGGTAAAATGACTCACTATTATGATAATATGAGTGCGATTAACATCTCTAAAAATCCGGTTCAACACTCACGCACAAAGCACATAGATATTAGGCATCACTTCATTAGTGAACTTGTTGAGCATTCTATTGTTACTCTTGAGCATATTCCTACTAAAAATCAACTTGTGGATTTGTTCACAAAGCCTTTGGACAAAGAGTGATTTAAATCTCTTAGAAAATCCATTGGCAAGATTAATGTTGATTGATAACTATGTGTGATTGTGAGTGGCTTGATAAAAAAAAAACTTAATTTTGAATATCGATTTCTTTGAGAGCTACTCACTTGTGAAGTAACGATCTTGAACAAATAACTTTTATTGTTTCTAGATCATGCATTTGAGCTTTAAAATCCTGTTTTATAAAAAGTGCACTAATATTTAAGTTTAGGATATGAATGAGAAATATTAACTTATTTTATCTTTATTTAAGAGTTCAATTTTAGTTATGTAGTGGAATGAACTAAAATTAATATATTGGACCTAAGTAGATCATTTGTTGATTGTGATTAGGTTATGTCAATTAGAGCTTAAATTTAGATAGCCGACCAAGATCCCCAATCCACACGAACTTGCATGGATCACTTGATATATTCTAAAGGACCAATTTACGGGTCCATTTATAATTGCTGTAAGGCATGTGGACTTGTTTATTTTACTAAGAATGGGTCTAGTTCATATGTGGATCTTATTAAAGTCCAATAGATTTAATAAAATGAAAAAACAATATTTGGCCCGTATTGATATAGCTTGGGCAGCAAGGGCCTATATAATAGCCTTATATATTATTTTTCATTTCATTATTTAACTAAATGTAAATTAATTAATTAATTAATTGTTTTAATAAAAGTCAAAATCTTTTTCCTAGTTGGAGAATGTCTCCAAGAGTCATATTGTTGTTGGTAATATGTTAAGTATTAAATACTATAGTTTATATGTTGATAAATAAAAGGAATTTATTTATCTAGTCAAATTGGAAGTATTTGATTTCTATTAAAACTCTAAATTGACAATTGGTCAAATTAGGAAGTTTTGATTTAGTCATAATTTAATTTATATTCGATAATTGGTTATTTAATAAATACACTATTAAGTTTGATTTATGAGTGTTGGTGTGGAAAAGAATTCATCTTTGAAAAGGAATCCTTGTCACCGAGTAAATCCTTATAAGGAGAGGATTTGGTCACCTATATATATATATTCCTATAGAGGAATTCAGCCAAGCTAATAATTCAATACTCTAGAATTCGGTCAGGGCTAGTCGGTGACTTGAGAGAAGTTTTTATATTTTATTTTTCTTATATAGTTAAAAAAAAAAACCATCCAACCATTGTGTGTAGAATTCTACCAAGGAGAAGTTAAAAGGGGAACATTTTTGTTTTCGATAGTACACTAGTAGCCTTTACATCAAGAGGGTTTTGTGTATAAAAATCGAACCAGGTTCACACGAGTTTCAATCAAATAGATTGATAATTCACAAGTGACCAAACATTCTTTTGTTTTTGGAGGATTATTGTGACTAACAAAATGAAAAAGTTTTATGTTTGTTTCCATCCTCATTTATACAATTCAAAGAAAGGGAGTCCACACTCCTAGATGATTCACGTTCGTGATTGGATTAGAAGATCTCGCGGATTCAATTCGGCACAACTTCAATCGTCCCGAGAAAAAGGTACGATACTTTAAATATACGTCAATTAATCTAGGGTTAAGGTTCTTTCTTTTTAAAGGGAATTTTTTTAAAATATATCGAACCATTTTTTTACTCTTCCACCGCGTGTTGTGATTTTTTTCCCTGCAATTGGTATCTGAGTCTAGTCGTACCCTTGTTTAGTTGATGTATGTTTACGTGAATCTATTTCTTTTTACTGTATATATGCATGTTTTAGAAAGATATGTACTCTAGGTATCCACATATATATTTACATTGGAATGTATAGATATATATATATATATATATATATATATATATGTTTGATAATGTGATTTGTTAGTGCTCAATTTTGGTCCTAGAATTTCAATGTTTTTTTTTTGGATTGTAACAAGAAGAGTGGCATATCATCGCCAGAAATTTCCTTTTAGGTAGTTGCTAAGCTTTTTTAAATTTATTGTTGTAATAAAAAAACTGCAGTAATTATTGTTTAAATACTGTTGTAATATATTAAAGTATCGAAGATTCAAAGATTTGAAGAATTGGAAGCAACCAAAACAAGTTTGGTAACGTGCGTGCCATAGCAACAATCGTGTGTGTGAATGAGCACGCACCCATGATTGTTATGGTATGGGTTGCGCATGGCAACCCTAAGGATGCCATGTGTTGTGCATGACAGCTCTTTTGTTAGGATTATGCTCGATAGCAAGAGTATAATAATATATTTGATAATCTTTTCATATTAATAAAGTGATTTCTATTTTCACAAATCCTATACCATTTACAGTTTAATTATTATATTTGTCAAAATTAAATAATCATAAGGTCAAAAGACTATGAGAACAGAATAATTGTTCATATATCTAGATATGTATAAGGTAGACATAATTCTTTAGTTAGTCTTGAATAATATTCACAACTTAAGATAAAAGGTTGGGCGCCTTTATATTGTCAAAGTTGTAGATTCTTTTGCTAACATTTGAGTGGGATCAAATGTGTTATGATGAGTCTAAAATCATCAAAGTGTGGTGTCTTTAGGCAAAATAATCTAGTGCACTGAGTGCATTGAATAGGATCACAATGAAATACTTTATCTAGAACCGTCAATAGATAAAAGTTTTTATTTGAAGACAATCGGAGAGTCTATCTTAATCCTGAGATAAATGATGGACTTATGGTTGCAATTGTTATCATTTGAGCTATCAATGAGTACGATTATATAGCATAGTCTATCCTCAATAGTTTGGTGGTATTCATTTGTTAACCCATAGAGGACTTCATTTATAGATATGGACATCGTGGCTCCATTTATTGAATGAGAGTAGAATACCATTATATGGATGTTTTGAGGTATTGGATATTAAATCTTAACGTTAAGATTTTAATAGTGTCTATTGAAACATGGCTTTTGGACAAGTAAAAATATCCAAGTTCAAAATGTGGTCATATGAGTAAATATGGTAACTTAGAGAGCTACAGACGGTCTATGAGCTCTTGGCGATTACTGGTATTCTTCACGAGGATACACTTTCTCCAATAAGGTTGTCTAGGGTAAGAATGAGTAACATCAACTTATTCTATCTTTATTTAAGAGTTCAATTTTAGTTCTTTAGCGGAATGAACTAAAATTAAATAGATCGGACCAAAGTGAATCATTTGTTGATTTTGATTGGGTTGTGTCTGTTGGAGCTTAAATTCAAGATCCCCAATCCACGCGAACTTGTATGGATCACTTGATATATTCTACCAGACCAATTTAAGGGTCCATTTAGAATTGTATTAAGGCATGTGAACTTGTTTCATTTTGTAAGAATAGGTCTAGTTCACATATGGACTTTTTATTAAGGTCCAATGGATTTAATAAAATAAGAAAAATAATATATGACCCATACATATATGGTATGGGCGGCAAAAGCTATTGAGAATAGCTTAAATTTATTATTTATTATTTTATTATTTAATCAAATGGAAATTAATTAATTTGTTGATTAATTAATTATTTAATTAAAAGTCAAAATCTTTTTCTATTAGTAGATGGTCTCCTAATATTATACTATTGTTGGTAGTATAATTAATATTAAAGACTATATTTGATAAGTAGATAAATAAAGGGAATTTTTTATCTAATCAAATTATGAAGTCTTTAATATGGTTACAAATACACTATTGAGTTGAATTAGGAGTCTTGGTGTAGGAAAGAATTCCTATTGGAAAATGATTCTTAACCACCAAGTAAATCCACCTAAGGATTGGATTCTAAACCACCAAGTAAATCTTTCTTAGGAGAGGATTTGGTCTCCTATTTATATATACTTGTAAATTTCGTCCAAGCATGAATTTTTGGGATTAGAAGTTGTTTTTTATTTGTTTTTTATTGTTATTAAAAAAAACTTCATCCAACTCATCGTGTTAAGAATTCGACCAATTATAGAGAAAAGAGAGAACGTTTTTGTTTTCGATAGTACACTAGTATCCTTTGCATCAAAAGGGTTTTGTGTACAACATCGAATCAAGGTTCACACGAGTTTCAATCAAATTGATTGATAATTTACAAGTGACCGGACATTCTTGGTATTTTCTCTTGGAGGATTATTGTGACTAACAAAAAAAGAAGATTTTGTTTGTTTCCATCCTCAGGTATAAAATTTAAAGAAAGGGAGCTTACACTCCTAAGTGATTCACGTTCATGATTGGATTAGAAGATCTTACAGATTCAATACGTCACTAGTTCAATCATCACGTAAAAAAAAGGTACGATACTTTTTATATACATCAATTAATCTAGGGTTAAGGTTCTTGTGCACGTGTTAAAAGGAAAGACATAAAAGATAGAGCCCTGTTCAGAAACATGCATATTTGTAGGGTATCCAAAAGGAACCAAAGGATATTATTTCTATAGTACTTCATATCTTAAAGTATTTGTTTTGAAAAATGCTAAATTTCTGGAAAAGTACAATATGAAAAATTTTGGGCGTAAAAGTAGAATTATTCTGAATGAGCTTTTAGGATATACAATTCCACAAGAGGTTTCACAACCTAGCACAATTATAAGTTCCGCACAAACAAAAGATTAACAACCTACCATTCTTTATCGTAGTGGGAGGGTTAGTAGATATCCCGAAAGATGCATCAGTCTCGGAGAATCAATAAAGAATCACCCGAACGACGATGATCCATACACGTACTAGGAAATCGTGGAAGATGTTGATTGTCGCCATTAGCAAAAGGCAATGCAATCTAAAATTGAATCTATGTTCAAAAATAAAGTCTGGTCTCTTGTGGACTTGCCTGAAGAGCTAAAACACATTTGGTGCAAGTGGGTAAACAAGAAGAAAAGAGGAATGGATGGAAAGGTGGAAACCTTTAAAGTTAGATTGGTAGCTAAAGGTTACATATAAAATGAAGGTATCGATTATGAGGAAACATTCTCTTATGTGGCCATGCTTAATTCCATTATGATACTCTTATCCATTACGGCATCTCTAGACCTAGAGATTTGGCAAATGGATGTCAAGTCAGCTTTCCTTAATGGAAGTCTTGATGAAAGCATGTATATGATGCAACTAGAAGGATTCATTCAAAAGGGCCAAGAGGAAAAGGTCTGTAAGTTTCAAAGATCCATATATGGATTGAAGTAAACATCTAGATCCTGAAACATACGGCTCGATCAAGCTGTGAAAAGTTTTGGATTCATTCAAAACCATAACGAACCATGTGTATACAAAAGGATCAAAGGCGACAAGTTGGTTTTCCTAGTTCTTTCCATTGATGACATACTACTCATCGAAAACAATGTAGGTGTATTGACATTAGTAAAAGAATGGTTGGCAAAACAGTGTGATATAAAAGACTTAGGAGAGGCAAGTTAAATTCTTGGTATCTAAGTCATAAGGGATGGAAAGAATAGAACGATTGCATTTTCTTAAGCTTCATACATAGATAAAATCTTGTCTAGATTTTCCATGCAAGATTCCAAGAAAGATATGTTACCTTTCAGACATGGAATCAAACTTTCTAAGGAACAAGTTCTTAAGAATGAGCATGAAAAGCAATTCATGAGTAGGGTTCCATATGCCTCGGCAGTTGAGAGTCTCATGTATGCAATGCTCTGCACTAGACAAGATACTTGTTTTGTTGTTGGCATAGTTAGTAGGTTTCAATCAAAATCTGGTTCTGATCACTGGACGGAAGTCAAGCATATTTTCAAGTATCTCAGGAGAACGAGAGATTATATGCTTGTATACTCTAAAGTAGATTTAATTCTTGTTGGGTATATGATTCCAATTTACAATTGGATTCTAACTCTAGAAGATCAACATTAGGATCTATATTTATACTTGGAGGAGGGGCAGTCGTATGGAGGAGTATCAAGCAATCTTGTATTTTTTATTCCACCATGGAAGTTGATTATGTGGCCGCATGCGAAGCTGCTAAAGTGGTTCTCTAGCTCCACCAATTCTTGATTGGCTTGGAAGTGGTTCTTGATGCGAATAAGCAGATCACTATCTATTGTGACAATAGTGGAACAGTGGCTAATTCGAGAGAACCAAGAAGTCATAGAAGAGAGAAACACATTGAAATAAAATCACACCTTTTAAGGGAAATTGTGCATAGGGGAGACGTGACGATAACCAAGATTGCATCAGCAGAATATCTAGCAGATCCCTTCACAAAGGCTCTTCCACAAAAGTGTTTTAATGGGCACCTAGAGAATATGGGGATAAGAGATATGACACATTTGCTATAGAGCAAGTAAGAGATTGTTAGGATGATCTTCAATAGCAAAAGTGTAATAACGTATTTCAAAATCTTTTCATATTAATAAAGTGATTTCTAGTTTAACAAATCTTGTAGCATTTATAGTTTAATTATTATAATTGTCAAAAGTAAATAATCATCAGGTCAAAAGAATAAGAGAAAATAAGAATTGTTCGTGCATTTGGATATGTATGAGGTAGACACAATTCTTCAATTAGTCTTAAATAATATTCACAACTTAAAATAAAGGTTGGGCTCTTTTATTTTGTCAAAGTTGTGGATTCTTTTGCTATCATTTAAGTGAGATCAAATGTGTTATGATGAGTCTAAAATCATCAAAGTGTGGTGTCTTTGGGCAAAAGAATCTAGTGCACTGGGTGCATCGAATTGGATCACAGTGAAATACTTTATCCAGTACCATCAACGGATAAAAGTTTTCACTTGAAGACAATCAGAGAGTCTATCTCAATCCTGAGATAAATGATGGAATTATGGTTGCAAATGTTATAATTTGAGCTATCAATGAGTACGATTATATAGTATAGTCCATCCTTGATAGTTTGGTGATATTCATTTGTTAATTGATAAATGACTTCATTTATAGATATGAACATCGTGGCTCCATTTATTAAATATTAGTAGAATATCATCATATGGATGTTTTTAGGTATTGGATATTAAATCTTAACGTTAATTTTTCAATTATGTTTTCAATAGTGTCTATTGAAATATGGCTCTGGACAAGTCAAATTATCCAAGTTCAAAATGTGGTCATATGAGTAAATGTGGTCATATAAGTTAATATGGTAACTATGAGAGCTATAGGCGATGGTCTATAAGCTCTTGGCGATTACTAGTACTCTTCGTGAGGATACACTTTCTCCATAAAGATTGTCTAGGGTATGATTGAGAAATATTAACTTATTCTATCTTTATTTAAGAGTTCAATTTTAGTTCTTTAGTGGAATGAACTAAAATTAATAGATCAGACCTAAGTGAATCATTTGTTGATTGTGACTATGTTATGTCTATTGGAGCTTAAATTTAGATAGCCCGCCAAGATCCCCAATCCGCACGAACTTGCATGGATCACTTGATTTATTCTACTGGACTAATTTATGGGTCCATTTAGAATTGTGGTAAGGCATGTGGACTTGTTTCTTTTAATAAGAATGGGTCTAGTTCACATACGAACCTTTTATTAAAGTCCAATGGGTTTAATAAAATAAAAAACAATATTTGGCCCATATTGACATAGCTTGGGCGGCAAGGGCCTGTATAATAGCCTTATATATAGTTTTTTATTTTCTTATTTAATTAAATAAAAATTAATTAATTAATTAATTAATTAATTGTTTAATTGAAAGTCAAAATCTTTTTTTCTAGTTGGAGAAGGTCTCCAAGATCCATATTATTGTTGGTAATATAATAAGTATCAAATACTATATTTGATAAGTAGATTAATAAAAGGAATTTATTTATCTAGTCAAATTAGGAAGTATTTGATTTCTATTAAAACTCTAACTTGACAATTGGTTAAATTAGGAAGTTTTGATAGAGTCACAATTTAGTTTATATTCGATAATTGGTTATTGAATAAATATACTATTGAGTTGGATTTATGAGTCTTGGTGTGGAAAAGAATTCCTCTTTGAAAAGGATTCTTGGTCACCAAGTAAATCCTCCTAATGGTTGGATTCTTGCCTACCAAGTAAATCCTTCTAAGGAGAGGATTTGGTCACCTATATATATTCCTATACAGGAATTCGGCCAAGCTATTAATTCAATACTCTAGAATTCGGCTAAGGCTTGTTGGTGACAATTTAGTTTCTTATATAGTTAAAAAAAACTTCATCCAACCATTTGTGTGTAGAATTCGGCCAAGGAGAAGAGAAAAGGGGAACGTTTTTGTTTTCGATAGTACATTAGTATCCTTTACATCGAAAAGGTTTTGTGGATAAAAATCAAATTGGGTTCACTCGAGTTTCAATCAAATAGATTGATAATTCATAAGTGCCCAAATGTTCTTTGGTTTTATCTTAGAGGATTTTTGTGACTAAAAAAAGGAAAAGGTTTTTTGTTTGTTTCCATCCTTAGGTATACAATTCAAAGAAAGGGAGCCCACACTCATAGGTGATTCACATTCATGATTGGATTGGAAAATCTTGTGGGTTCAATTCAGCACAACTTCAATCGTCACGAGAAAAAGGTACGTTACTTTTATTATACGTCAATTAATCTAGGGTTAGGGTTCTATATTTTTAAGGGGAATTTTTTAAAAAATATATCAAACCCTATTTTAACGCTTTCGCCGCGTTTTACAATTTTTTTCTCTACAATAACACTTGTAACCATAAGTCCATTATTTATCTCATGATTGAGATAGACTCTCTGGTTGTCTTTAAGTGAAAACTTTATCCACTGACGGTTCTGGATAAAGTATTTCAATATGATCATATTCAATGCACCTAGTGCACTAGATTCTTTTACCCTAAAATACTACATTTTGATTATTTTAGACTCATCATAACACATCTGATCCCACTTAAATGCTGGTAAAATAATTTACAACTTTCACACGGTAAAGGCGCCCAACATTTATCTTAAGTTCAGAATATTGTTCAAGACTAACTAAAGAATCCTTCATTTCTTATAGTCTTTTGACCTTATGATTGTTTACTTTTGACAGTTTTAATAATTAAACTATAAATGCTATTAGATTTGTTAAACTAGAAATCATTTTATTATTATGAAAAGACTGTCTAATACATTATTAAACTCTTGTTATTGAGCATAATCCTAAGACCAAGGTGTGTAGCCCTTTTCAAGAAAGTGTTCATTGAGTTCTATGTAGATACCGAAGCAAAATGGATACTAACCATAGGTCATTTATCATGTACTAAGCAATAAACTTTAAGATGCATCCATAATCTACATATTTTCAAACTCAACTACTCAAATTTAAACATATAAGAGAAGCATTTGTGCACTTTTAAAAACAAAATTTTAATGCTCAAGTGCATGATCTAGAAACAATAAAAGAAATTTTCTCAAGATCATTACTTCTCACATGAGTAAATCTCAAAAAAATTAACATTAAATAAAGTTGTGCTTATCAAGCCACTCACATTCACACATACACATCAATAAACAAATCATGCCAATGGATCTTCTATAATATTTAAATCTCTCTTTGTCCAAAGGCTTAGTAAACACATCTGAAAGTTGATTTTTAGTAGGCATATGTTCAAGAGTAACAATGAAATGTTCAACAAGTTCTCTAATGCAATGATTCCTAATATCTTTGTGCTTCGTGAGTGAGTGTTGAACCGATTTTATAGAAGTTAATGGCACTTATATTATCACAATAGAAAGTCATTTTACCTTGTTCAACCTCATAATTCTTATGGATTTGCTTCATCCAAAAAAGTTGTGTGCATGCACTTAGGGCCGTAATATATTCTGCTTTGGAAGAAGAGAGAGAGAGACCAAATTTTGTTCCTTACTTTACCAAGAAATTAAATTGTTCCCCATGTAAAAGCAACCGCCCGATGTGCTTTTATGGTCATCAATGTTTCCCACCCAATCCACATCATAAAAGCCAACATGAATATCATTAGTATCAAAAGAATAGAATAAACCAAGATTATGTGTCCTTTTTCTATACCTAATGATTTTTTTAACAACTTTCAAGTATGATTCCTTAGGATTGGCTTGAAACCTAGCACACAAACCTACACTAAAACAAATATCCGACCTACTAATCATTTGGTAGATAAGACTACCTATCATGCTCCTATTGAGACTTTGATCAACACACTTTCCTTTTTCATCTTTGTCATGTTTTAGAATAGTACTCAAGGGTGTTCAATCCTTTCCACTTTCAAGCCCAAACCTCTTAACAAGATTTCTAGCATATTTAAATTGAGACAACATAATACCATTGCTAGATTGTTTCACTTGTATGCCAAGAAAGTAGTTGAGCTCACCTACCATACTAATTTCAAATTCACTAGACATGACTTTCACAAACTCATTAACCTTGGTTTTACATGTAGACCCAAAAACAGTGTGATTACCGTATATTTGTGCAATAAAAAATATCATTATCATGATGCTTGACAAACAAATTTCTATCAATGCCACCTCTCCTATAGTTTTTCTCAAAAAGATATTGAGTCAACCTATAATACCAAGCTCTAGGGGCTTGCTTATGGCCATAAAGAGCCTTTTTAAATTTAAACATATGATTAAGAGAGTGTGGGTCTATAAAACCCTTAGGTTATTCAACATACACTTTTTCTTGAAGGTATCCATTTAGGAATTCACTTTTCACATCCATTTGGAACAACTTAAATTTTTTAAGACAAGCCACAGATAATAAAAGCCTAGTTGACTCAAGATGATCAACCGGTGCTAAATTTTCATCAAAGTCTACACCTTCAACTTTTGTATATCCTTAAGCAATCAACCTAGCTTTATTCCATACAATTTTTCCACTCTCATTCGTCTTGTTCCTATAAAACCTATTTAATTCCAATGACATTTATATCTTTGGGTCTTGGAACCAATTGCCACACTTCAATCCTATCAAATTGATTAAGTTCATCTTGCATAGGCCCAACCCAATATTCATCAACTATTGCCTCATTAATACTTTTGGGTTCAATTTGAGATGTGTATCAAGCATATGAAATTTGGTTGGCTAGTTGTCTTCTAATTCTAACCCCTTCATTCAAATCACATATAATGTCCTCTTGATAGTGCATATTTCTAAGTCTAGAGTCATGATTTTCAATATCTTGATCATTTTTTTTATTATCATTCAAAGCATTTTATAACCCTAAGCTTTCTGCTCTAACATCACTATAATTTTCGTCATTATGACTAGACTCACTATCATAACAACTAGTCACATCAATAGGTGTTTTAGTGTCATTCAAAATATTTTCTTTAGATGCATTAGCACCATTATCATCACACAAATCAAGCATACTAAGATCATTTATTTTCAGACTAATAGACTCCACAATAGTCTTGGTTTTCAAATTGAACACCATTTATGCACGACTATTATTAGCATACCTAAGAAGGAGACCAACATCACTTTTAGTATCAAACTTTCCTAAGTGATCTCTATCATTAAAAATAAAACACTTACTCCCAAACGTATAGAAGTAACTCATATTAGGCTTCTTGTCTTCCAAAACTCATAGGATGTTTTTTTTATACCGGGCCTTCTAAAAACTCAATTAAAGGCATAACAAGCGGTATTGACTGCTTCGGCCCAAAGGTTCTTAGGGACTTTCTTGCTATTACACATGACCATAGCCATCTCTTGCAAGACACGATTTTTCCTCTTAACAACACCATTTTATTGAAAGTTCCAGCAGCCTAAAACTCATGAGAAATCCTATAGTCATCACAAAACTCACAAAATTTGGAATTTTCAAACTCACCCCCTTGATCACTCCTAA
Organism: Dipteronia dyeriana; assembly: GCA_032871835.1. Classification (NCBI taxonomy): domain Eukaryota; kingdom Viridiplantae; phylum Streptophyta; class Magnoliopsida; order Sapindales; family Sapindaceae; genus Dipteronia; species Dipteronia dyeriana. The sequence goes on along the minus strand of CM065300.1, from coordinate 112,193,204 downwards.
TGCGGCATATTTTCTTAATTCCAAGACTTTTTTCATTTTGAACTTGGTTACAAAACTTCTTGAAGTAATCAAACGTTTCAGTCTTGTTCCTAAGAAAATAAACACAAGAAAACCTATAGAAAGTCATCAATGCATACAAAAGTGTACTTCTTTTCATTTATGCTCTCTATTTGGATTGGCCCCATTAGGTCCGTATGCACAAGTTCTAAGGGCTTCTTGGTAGCAATGTAAGTTCTCTTTTTATGAGACACTTTGGTTTGTTTACCTAGTTAACGCAATTCACAAACACCATCAAACTTTTTACTAAAAGTAGGGAGAACTCTGACAATGTTATATTTTTCAAGCTTCTTCAAATCTTTAAAGTTCATGTGGACAAATCTTTCATGCCATAAACCAAGATTGTTGCACTCATGTGCCATATTACAAGTTAGAGGGTCAATCTCTAAACAATAGCAATTATCTAAAGACCTTTTGACTTTCAAAACAATATTGACCTTTTTATCAATTATTGTGCACACATCCTTGTTAAAACTAACTTCTTCAAAAATTTCACATAAGTGAGTAATGCTTATCAAGTTAGCTTATAGACCATCTACATACAAGTTGTTTCGAAGTTTAGGCAATCCAAGGGTACAAATTATTCCCTTTTCTAGAACTTGTTTTTGGTACGATCAACAAAATTAACCCATCCACCATCTTTGATAACATGATTCTCAAAGAATTCCATGCTACCATTCATATTCCTAGAGCAATTGCTATCTAGTTAACAATAATAGGCTGAATTAGCTCTAGGAGCATATTGTGCAATAAGACATTGAGTTGTATCTTTCTTACCCAAATTTTCTTAACAAGTTTCTCACCCTTACTTTTATTAACATACTTTGACTTGTTATTAGGCATATTGACTCCATTAGTAACATTTTCTAACAAATCAATAAAAGCATTATCAACTTTCTTATGCATAGTAGAGTGCAATACAACACAAGGTTTCACAAGCACATCATCAACTATTTTATTCTCAACATGCTTTTCCAAGGTCTTCTTAGGTCTAGTTTTAAATCCATACGTGGGTGATTGCCTAAGACCATTCAACAAAGACATATCATGAAAATCATTGGAATATCTACATTTGTGAATGTATTTAAAATATCTAGGTCTTATGTGCCCTGTCATATTGCAATAATGAAAAATAGGTATGAAGTTGAGAAGTTTACCACTTGCTTGAGCATCCAACTCATTTTGCCCTTCTCACATTTTTACCTCTTTGGCATACAACAATAGATGCTTTGCCTATCATATTTGATGATGATGACACTTGTCTTTAGCATTGTTGAGTCTTTTCCTTAACCTTCATTGTTGATGTTGAGGCACCTCCGGTAGCATCCATGTGATCATGACAAAATTGTCATATATTTTGGCACTCAATTCCATTACCTTTGTCTCATTTTCGAGTGCTTTTATTTATATTATGGCTCATTTGTTATGTTTATAGGAAATTAGGTACACATTGGAAGAAAGGATGAAAAGCACGAAGATTGGGTGAAACAAGATGAAATCAATGAAGAAAGGCTTCGGTGTGTAGGTACATGTGCTGGTCCAAACCCGTGCAAAACCAGCGTATAAACCGTGCAACTGAGCAAATCCAAGAAGCAAATAAGAGCCAATCAGGTCAATACACAGGTCACTGCGTGGGTTTAGACCCATGCACTACCCGCACATATGCCAAAAACCAGAGAAGAGAAGTCCAAGAATCAGGGCATTACGATGGTCACTACACGGGTCTATAACCGCGTACTACCCATACATTTTACGCGTCAGGACTGCCACATCAGTATTTTCAGACCTATTTTTTAAACACTATAAATATATCTTGTTCTTATTTTGATAATAGACAATTAGAGGATCTAAGAGTCATTTCTTCTCTCTTCTGACCATATTTTCTCTCATCTTTAATCACTAACATAGATGTAGAAATCATTCCCACCAAATCTAACCATCCTTCATCATTATCTACTCAAGGACACTTGAAGATTGGTTTAAATCTTTAAGGAAAGAGTCTCTACAATGGGTCTTCTCTATCTCTTCTCTTCTAGTTATTTTATTGTAATTGTCATGAGTTGCTAAACATCCCACTAAGGGATTGATGTGAAACACTTGTGGATAATGGGCTTTGTGATGAACTCTATTTTGTTATATTATATTATATCAATCAATTATGTTCTATTCATTATTTTAATTGCTTCCCTTAATTGATTGGTAGTTGATTGTACATTCATCTATTTTCTAATTGATTATGGGATTAATTAAGTAGTTGACTAGGTGTACCTCTATTTGGTCTCTTAAGCTCAATTGAATGTAAAATTCAAACAAGAGTCCCAGATTTACAATCTCAATTTTTAATATAAGCTCAAACGGGTAACCAATTCTATACATCAAGGTTGGTTGTTTGTAAGAGGTTAAACACCAATACTAAACATCTAGGTTGGTCACTTTTTAAAAAGATTAGTCCCTTAATTTTATAGATGTGCATTCATGAACAATCAATTGTGTGTGGCTAATACTAAATATCTAGATTGAAAACTCATTAGGGTATACAATTGATACTATACATCTAGATTGGTTACAATCGATTATTGTGCATTCATTTCATGAGAGTTCGCACATGCCCATAATTCACTTATTGGATTCATCAATTCATTAGTCTTAACCATCATATTTTAACACCCACTGTATATTAACAATAATTGCATTTTAGAATAACTAGCCTAATTGTAGTTGCATTGTAGTCTATTAACCTTTCCAAACCCAAACAATTTATATTTACTTTTCATGCATAGTTTTAGTTTAATATTAGTTAACAATTTTTAGCCATTTGATTTCCCTTTCCCTGTGGAAGACATCCGACTTACCATTCTATTTGTTTTGTAAACATTTGAGGCATTGTTTAGTTTTTATAAATATTGTTTGACGTACAATTTTTTAACGACAAAAACGTTCTTCGCCAAAATGGCACCACTGGGAAAGGCATTAATTTGGTGGCTAATCTTAGTTATCCAGTTATTTTTAATTATTTGTAGCTTTAGTTTTCTCTTGTTTCTTTCTACTTCTTTTGGTAATTTTGTTTTTCCTTGATTCATAAACGATGGAGTTGTTGACTCTGGAAAAAGAGCAAAGGTAGCATCAAGAAGATCAAGAAAGACAAGCCACAATTACAAGAATTAAAGAGCATACGGAGACAATCATGGAAGCTCTGAGAAAGAGAATGCATGAAAAGACCCAAACTCAACTAGAGTGTCAAAAGAAGGAAAGCAGAGTTGGTAAATTAGTAAAGACATTTGAGTTAGCTTCGGAGATGAAAGAATGCCATCAAGATGGTGTTACGGAGAATTAAGCAATAAATCTCAGTGAAAATATTTTTAATGATCAAATGCTTAAAAAGTTGCTAGAAAGTATGAACTCAAAGAAGAGAACAAGAATCTACAACTTGAAGTTTAGATCCTCAAGGCAGAGAATGGGACTCTTAAGAAGAAAATTCAGGAATTGTCCACTATCAACAAAGAGTTGGGTGAACAACTTGAGAGCTTTGAGGTCGAAAAGAAATTAAAAACAAAGGACATAGTGGAACTTTCCATGCTTTTAGAAGAGTTCAAAGAAGAACATACAAGGAAAACAAGAGGTATGAAGATAGAAATTGAACAAAGGCAAATGCCTTAAAGGTGGTCAATGAGCAATTGAAAATCGCCAAGGTCAACGAATGCGACTACATAGTCCAACTTGACAAAGTGGAGAGGGAAGTGAAGACCCTTCAATGGAGGAGACAACAAAGTCCTCATGTCAATGAATATAGAGGGAGTTCTTCTTATCACCCATTTACTTGTTTCTTTTGTTCTAGAAAACGGCACATTAAGGCCCATTGCTTTAATTTTCAAGAATTTAAGAAAAGACAACGTAGGTATAGGAAGAAATCAACAAAAGTCATGAAAGGTTGGGTTAGGAAAGAATTATTATATGAGGTGAAAACCAAGGGAAGTGAGAAAGTGAAAAAACTCTCTAAATTTGTTTGGTTATAAAAATTGAGAGAGTTTCCTATCTTGGTTAAACCACCCTTAGCATCCCATTGAACATTTTGGACGCATGGTTAAATTGTACAATCTATTTTCTTCTAGACTTTATGTTACCTATTTACTTAGGTTCAAGTTTGTTTGTCAATGTGAGGTAAATACAAGTAAGAAGAAAAAAATTACAGAATTTGTTGATATGTTTTTGTTTTATTTTAATGTTTAATTTTGTTGCTAATGATATAATAAGGGAGTTACGTTGGGATTTTTGAGTATGTGTAGGACAAGGAGATGAGAAAACTCCAAGAAGTTTGAAATGTTAGATTAAAGGACCAAGATAAATGTGGCACATGGAATCAGTGCACCGATCCATGCATTGGTGTATACCGGCACACATGACCAGTGTAGTGCCAAAGAACCTCAACCAAAACCAAGGTTGTGTGAAGGGTGCACATGCAAGGGAACCAGCGCATTCAAAGCAGAAATTTAGAAAGGGGTGCGTAGGTCAAACTACGCAGGTCTACACCCGCGCATATCAGGAAATACCCAGTGACTTGACACGAATATAAATACATTCTGTCACTTTCAAGTAGGGCACCCCACTCTCACCTTCAAAATCGAAACGCTTTTTCCCTCTCAAGATATTGTTTGTCATATATCCAAGTAAGGGCTCTAATAGACCAAAAAGGTATGCTCTTCTTCCCTCATTCCTCATAAATTTTAAGATTAATGAGTTGTAAATCTCTCCATCTCCATATCTAGGCATGCATGAGTTTTATTTTCTATGAAACCCATGGTCTTGTGCTTTGATTATTCTTGAAACTTTGATATTCTTGTAATTGGGTCCATTGATTTATGCATGTTGTAAGTATGAGAGTAGAGTGAAATGTTTATACTATTGATTATGCATGAAATTGAATTCTATGGTTTACATGAAGAAATGGAATCAATTGTCAAAATTTGGATGAGGATTTGTGTTGATTGATGCATTTTAGTGAATAGGAACTGGTTGGGAAGGACCTCTACATATAAATTTAAAATTCTAGTCATATGTTATGTATGTTGAAAAATCATGTTTTGGGAAATTTTTTGGGCAAGTGCGTTGGTAGAATTGTGCGGGTATATCACCTTCTCACCCATTTTAGTGATTATTCATGTGTTTATTTTTGAAGTGCTTTATTGATTTGTAGTTTTATTATTTTGTTGAACTTGTTTTAGTTTTTCTTTTATGATTATCATTTGATTAGTTTAGATAATGGTGGATGATATTTGCATGATGTGGATATTACTTTGAGAGATTATTTATGTTTGATATATGTTTGTGGTTGTTAACCATTTTTGGTTAGAACTTGTGCCTCAAAGGTTAGGTTCTTTATCTCTTGGGATTGACACACCAACAACTTGCAAATCTTGAAGGGATGAGCAAGCCAAGAGTGCCTATAAAACAGAAACCTAATCATATTTGAGAAACAACCATCTCGGTTTCATATGTTCAACTCAATCTCAATCTTTTGAGCTATATCTCTCTATTTATGCTTATAAGCATATGTGATTAGATGCGGATAATATAGTTTTGCATATTGAATACATTTTTGAGTTGAATCTGGATTTTATTGAGTTATCATTTTGATTGAGATGAATGAGCCGAAGGCTCTTCATACTATAGGTGTGAATGTACTGGTGTTTAATTGCATATATTTCCCCATTTGGTTTGGGGGTGGTACATATACATATACTTTTACAAGGTTGAGCTTACAGCAAAACATTGGTTTGGGGCTTGTTTTGTACCCATACCATCAATTTTGAATGACAATTCATGATGTTGGTTATGATTTCCTTTCTTGATTGCATGTGCATCAATTATGTATGTTATCAATTGCCTTATTTTATATATAAGCCTATTTGAGTCTTTTTATTTTGTTGGGCATTGATTGTGCAAGATTGGTGCCTAGGTTGTTTGTTTTTAGTCGACTTATAAATTTGGTATTAAAATTATTTTTCCACTCCCATCTTTCTCGCTTGTCAACATTAGCGACAATGTTGTGTAGGGAAAATCGTGCAACGGAAGCGTGAAAATTAAAATTAGGGTTTAGTATATTTTTTAAAAAAATCCCTTTAAAAGAAAGAACCTTAACCCTAGATTAATTGATGTATATAAAAAGTATTGTACCTTTTTCTTGTGACGATTGAACTAGTATCAAATTGAATCCTCAAGATCTTCCAATCCAATCACGAACGTGAATCACCTAGGAGTGTGGGCTACCTTTCTTTAAATTGTATACCTGAGGATGGAAACAAACAAAATCTTTTCTTTGTTAGTCACAATAATCCTCCAAGAGAAAATCCAATAACATCTGGTCACATGTGAATTATCAATCTACTTGATTGAAACTCACGTGAATCCGATTTGATTTTATAGACAAAACCCTTTTGAAGTAAAGGATACTAGTATACTATCAAAAACGAAAACGTTCCCTATTTATCTTCTCCTTGGCCGATTTCTACACAATATATCTATGAGTTAATCGAATTTTGTCTAGAGCAAAAACTAAATTTTTCTCCCTCAAAATTCTCTCTTGCTTGTCCGAATTCTCTCTTGAAAATTACTTAGCTTGGCCGAAATTCACTCGTAGAAAACCATTAAGGTTGGCCAAAATATATAAGACCTATATGTATTGACCGAATTCCTTACCCTAATCTATTTAGGGTTGGCCGAATTTTACATGTATTTAGTTTAGGAGACTTAAACCTTTTCTAAGAAAGATTTACCTAGTGGGCAAGAATCCTATCCTTAGGTGGATTTACTTAGTGACCAAGAATCCCTTTCCAAAAAGAATTATTTCCTACACCAAGACTCCTAATCCAACTAAATAGTATATTTATGACCATATTAAAGATTTCCTAATTTGACTAGATAAATAATTCTTTTTATTTATCTACTTATCAAATATAATCTTTAATATTGATTATACTACCAACAATAGTAAAATATTAGGAGACCTTCTCCTACTAAGAAAAGATTTTGACTTTTAATTAAATAATTAATTAATCAATTAATTAACTAATTTCCTTTTAATTAAATAATAAAATAGAAAATAATATATTTAAGCTTTTATACATTAGCCTTGTCACCCATGACAATATATAGGCATATATATTATTTTTCTTATTTTATTAAATCCATTGGACTTGTATAAAAAGTCCACATGTGAACTAGACCCATTCTTACAAAAAGAAACAAGTCCACATGCCTTAGTACAATTCTAGATGGACCCCTAAATTGGTCCGGTAGAATATATCAAGTGATCCATGCAAGTTCGTGTGGATTAGGGATCTTGATGGGCTATCTAAATTTAAGCTCCAATAGATACAACCCAATCACAATCAACAAATGATTCACTTAGGTCATATCTATTAATTTTAGTTCATTCCACTAAGGAACTAAAATTGAACTCTTAAATAAAGATAGAATAAGTTAATATTTCTCATTCATACCCAGACAACTTTATTGGAGATAGTGTATCCTCGTGAAGAATTACAGTAATCGTCAAGAACTAATAGACCGCCTAGAGTTCTCCAAGTTACCATATTTACTCATATGACCACATTTTGAACTTGGATATTTTGACTTGTCCAGAACCATATTTCAATAAACACTATTAAAAACTTAACGTTAAGATTTAATATCCAATACCTCAAAATGTCCATATGATGGCATTCTATTCACATTTAATAAATGGAGCCACGATGTCTATATCTATAAATGAAGTCATCTATTGATTAACAAATGAATACCACTTAACTATCGAGGATAGACTATGCTCTATACTTGTACTCATTTAAAGCTCAAATGATGACACTTGCAGTCATTAGTCCACCATTTATCTCCGTATTAAGATAGACTCTCCGATTGTCTTCAAGTGAAAACCTTTATCCATTGAAGGTTCTAGATAAGTATTTCACTGTGATCCACACCCGGTGCATTAGATTCTTTTGCCCAAGGACACCACACTTTGATGATTTTAGACTCATCATAACACATTTGATCCCACTCAAATGCTAGCAAACTAATCTACAACTTTGACAAGATAAAGGCGCCCAACATTTATCTTAAGTTGTGAATATTATTCAAGACTAACTAAAGAATTGTGTCTACCTCATACATATCTAGATGTATGAAAAATTCTTCTTTTCTCATAGTCTTTTGACCTTATGATTATTTACTTTTGACAATTATAATAATTAAACTATAAATGCTATAAGATTTAATAAACTAGAAATCACTTTATTAATATGAAAAGATTGTCAATTACATTATTAAACTCTTGCTATCGAGCAAAATCCCAACAATCTCCCACTTGTTCTATAGCAAATGTGTCATATCTCTCATCCCCATGTTCTCTAGATACTCATCAAAACTCTTTTGTGGAAGAGCCTTTATAAAGGGATCCGCTAGATTATCTAGCATCGAAAACAATTTCATGTTCCGAAAATAAAATTGGCCTTGATACCAATTGTTGGTTCCAATTCCCATCTCATAGGTGTGGGTCCGGTCCCAACTCTTTGGGATGATACCCACAGATACCTATCAGAACACTCCTCTAAGAAGCCCCTGGGCTGTAAGCCACGCTTCGTCACATGATAACGCCTGAGAGTTCCTGGGGATCGGCCTGTTGGGATTATGCTCGATAGCAAGAGTGTAATAATGTATTTGACAATCTTTTCATATTAATAAAGTGATTTTTAGTTTAACAAATCTTATAGTATTTATATTTTAATTATTATAATTATCAAAAGTAAATAATCTTAAGGCAAAAGACTATGAGAAAAGAAGAATTGTTCATACATCTAGATATGTATGGGGTAGACACAATTCTTTAGTTAGTCTTGAATAATATTCACAACTTAAGTTAAAAGGTTGGGCGCGCCTTTATTTTGTCAAAGTTGTAGATTCTTTTACAAGCATTTGAGTGGGATCAAATGTGTTATGATGAGTCTAAAATCAACAAAGTGTGGTGTCTTTAGGCAAAAGAACGTAGTTCACTGGGTGCATTGAATTGGATCACAATAAAATACTTTATCTAGAACCGTCAATGGATAAAAAAAATTCATTTGAAGACAATCGGAGAGTCTATCTCAATCCTGAGATAAATGATGGACTTATGGTTGCAAGTGTTATCATTTGAGCTATCAATGAGTATGATTATATAGCATAGTCTATCCTCAATAGTTTGGTGGTATTCATTTGTTAATCGATAGAGGACTTCATTTATAGATATGGACATCGTGGCTCTATTTATTAAAATAGAGTAGAATACCATCATATGGATGTTGTGAGAAAATGGATATTTAATCTTAATGTTAAGTTTTCAATAGTGTCTATTGAAACATAGCTTCTGGACAAGTCAAAATATCCAAGTTCAAAATGTGGTCATATGAGTAAATATGGTAACTTGGAGAGCTATAGGCGGTCTATGAGCTCTTGGCGATTACTGGTGTTCTTCATGAGGATACACTTTCTCCAATAAGGTTGTCTAGGGTATGAATGAGTAACATCAACTTATTCTATCTTTATTTAAGAGTTCAATTTTAGTTCTTTAGTGGAATGAACAAAAATTAAATAGATAGGACCTAAGTGAATCATTTGTTGATTGTGATTGGGTTGTGTCTATTGGAGCTTAAATTTATATAGCCCGTCAAGATCCTCAATCCACACGAACTTGCATGGATCACTTGATATATTCTACTGGACCAATTTAGGGGTCCATCTAGAATTGTATTGAGGCATGTGGACTTGTTTCTATTTGTAAGAATGGGTATAGGTCACATGTGGACTTTTTATAAAGGTCAAATGGATTTAATAAAATAAGAAAACAATATATTGGGCCGTATATATGATTTGCGCGGCAAGGCTATTTAGAATAGCTTAATTATTTTATTTTATTTTATTATTTAATTAAATGGAAATTAATTTATTTATTGATTAATTAATTATTTAATTAAAAGTCAAAATATTTTTCCTAGTAGAAGATGGTCTCCTAAAGTTATACTATTGTTAGTAGTATAATTAATATTAAAGACTATATTTGATAAGTAGATAAATAAAAGAAGTTATTTATCTAATCAAATTAGGAAGTCTTTAATATGGTTGCAAATACACTATTGAGTTAGATTAGGAGTCTTGGTGTAGGATATAATTCTTTTTTTGAAAAGGATTCTTAACCACCAAGTAAATCTACCTAAGGAAAGGATTCTTAACTACCAAATAAATCCTTCTTAGGAAAAGAATTAAGTCTCCTAATATATATCCTATAATTTTCGACCAGCCCATGTATATATAGGAGAGGATATAATTCTTTTTAGATAAAGATTCTTAACTACCAAATAAATCCACCTAAGGAAAGGATTCTTGCCTACCAAGTAAATCCTTCTTAGGAGAGGATTTATGATCCTATATATATGTGTGTGTGATTTTTGGCCAGCCTAATTGCAAATTGATAGAGATTTCGACTAGCCCTATTTTTCTAAGAGAAGAATTCGGCCATCATAGGAATTTTGAGGGAGAAAAATATGATTTTACTCTAGATAAAATTCGATCAACTCAAAAAAAATAGTGAATGATTCAGGAAAGAAGAAATAGGAAGTAAGAACGTTTAGTTTTTGATAGTACACTAGTAGCCTTTACATAAAAAGGTTTTATGTACAATATCGAATCAAGGTTTATGCGAGTTTCAATCAAATTGATTAATAATTCACAAGTGACCTAACGTTCTTTGTTTTTTTCTTGGAGGTTTATTATAACTAACAAAGAAGAAGATTTTGTTTGTTTTCATCATCGGGTATACAATTAAAAGAAAGGGAGCCCACACTCCTAGGTGATTCACGTTCGTGATTGGATTGGAAGATCTTGCGGAATCAATTTGGCGCTTGTTCAATCGTCACGAGAAAAGGTACGACACTTTTAATATATATCAATTAATCTAGGTTTAAGGTTCTCGTTGCATAAAAGGGAAAAAATATTATTTATACCGTAACCCTAATTTTATAAATTTTCTCACGCTTCCGTTGCGCGTGGTTTTTTTTCCTACACGGCCAGTCGCCACTGCCTTTGCTCTAATACCAATTTTTGGAACCCGTTCACCGATAGCGCAGCGGAATTGGGTCTTAAAATTTTATATAGATCATAATCTGTATCTGGAACCAGTAAACTTAGGATCGTATTTATTTTCGTAACAAATACATACAATATGTAAATATAGGAAATTGAAATCGATATAACCAGAAGAATTAGAACCTTACCAACATTTGGATGCTCCTTCACTTTTCGATATGCTCTAGGTCCGTACCACTGATCTTCCTCGCTATATCCCAGGACTGGTAACTGTGTGTGGACGTGTCACGATTCTTAGAAACTTGGGAGGATGTTCAAGAGGGAAATAAGAAGAAAACCTTTCTTCTAATTCAAAACAAAACTAGATATTTTGTAAGATGTTAATACAAGCACACTACACCATATGCATCACATGAAAATTGAATCAATTATTGTGATTCATGTGGCTCCCTTTTTTTTAAGCAAAAAAACAAAAACTCTTTTTGACTTTTGTGTGTTGAACAATCACAACACACTTCACTTTTCTTTAAAAAAAAACACACAGATTTTTTTTATAAAAAAAAAAATAACTTGTGCCCCTTTAGTGTGCACAAAATATATCATATGTATATATATTGTAATTTTTAAAACGAAATCCATTGATTCCGGTTTTTTTAAAATATATATTTATCATATATGAAGTATTTAAATTAAAAAAAAAAACAGATCATAACATTATTTAAAAAATAAAATCTATATTTTATACATCAAATAAAATATTATATATATATATATATATAAATTAAACAATTCAAATTCAAATATATATAATTTATTTTATTTAATAAATGAGATAATCATATTATCTCATCATTCAAAAATAAATAACAATTTATGACTAATTATACTATTAAATAATCTTATTATTTACTTGTCATAATTGTCATTTTAATCAAATGAATAATCTAATTATTCAATCAACTCTTGGCATGTGTCACTTTCGTAACACAATTAATTGGACAATCCAATTAATTAACCGTGACCCTTGTTACCTAAATCGATCGGGCTAGCAAGGGGACCTAATGGACCCACAGTATATTGAGCTCCAATAATCCTCAGAATCATTGATTAAACTCTTTAATTAATATTCCTTGATTATTAACTCCGGTGTTATTCCACTAAAAACCCGAAGCTACACTCTCTCAACTGCCGACGCTTTTACACAGATCAATACAACTTGGTGTCCATCGATATAGCTATTACACATGGTGTGATCCTCCACAATAATTCATAATTAGAGTTGGGTCATGATGTCCGTTATACCCCTATAATTACATATATCCTTTAAGTATCATTGATTCTCTAATGGACAATAAATCCTTTTTCCTCACGAAATTATGAGAGCGCTCATATTGTCCAAGCCCCGAATCAACCCTTAAGGAAACTACCATCTACTTCTCATAAGAAGGAGTGGATTCCACTATTTTCTACAAACCTTTCCAGCCACAAGTCAAACTACAATCCCAACATACAGAGTATATTGATCAGGAAATGCATCTGACCTCACCCATGGTATATCAAATACCACGATATAACCTGAAGGAGTCGATATGACACTCAGAATTAAGATCACTCACATATAGCCATCATTAGTTGATATATATATGAATCTCATCGGTAAACGGATCTTGGTGTGAGATTCATATATATCGTGGCCCATTTAGACATGAACACGGTTCGGTTCGAACTGTGGAACTGAACCTCAACCGTGTGAAATCAACCGTAACCGTAACCGTAACCGTAACCGTCGGGGCGAAGGTTCGGTTCGGTTTTGGTTCATCCCCTAAAAAAGCCGGCCAGGAACCGGCGATTCGGTTCCGGTTCTGGAACCGCCGATTCGATTCTGGTTCCAGGCCTCTTTTTTTTAATTTGATTTAAAAAAAAAAAAAACAAACCGTTGGGCCCAACGACTTTTTTTTTTTTTTTTTTTCTTTTCCCTTTAATTTCCTATAAATACCCCCCTAATTCATTTCTTTTCACACCATTTCTCTCTTAACTCTCTCTCAATTCTCCTCATTCTCTTCAATTATCTCTCAATTAGTCAATTGTTTATTTGTTTATATTTATTGAATTGCAATTATTATTTTTTAAAATCATTTAAAATTCCTTGTCAACAATTTTTTAAAATATATTTCCAATAAAATTTTTATTTTTATTTTTATTTTTATCCATTTATTTTAATTTTTTTGAAGAGTTATTTTACAAATTATTTTTTTTAATGGCAAGTGGAAGTGGAACAAGAGACATTCCACCAATGCATTTCGTTTCCAGGACTAGTAAGGGTCATATGTCGGAGCCGGATCCGGTCCAACTGGATCATATCGGTTTTGACGACACCGCTTACCATGAATTCCTGCAACGGCAAGCCTATCTAGAATCCTTAAACTATCCACCCAATCAAAATCGCCCTTTAATAATTTCTAAACCCAATGCTAGCCAGCCTAACCCTAGCCCCGTTAATATGACAAGACAATCAGCAAATATACCCTCATTTGCTATAGATCTAAATTTTGAAAAGGGGTTAGAGAAGGATAAAAAGCAGGCCAAATCTGATCTATTCGTTCTCCACATGAAGAAAGTTACAAAACCGGATGGAACATGTTGGACGGTGTGCAATTACTGCCCTAAAGAATACAAGTGGACTAAATCTGGAGGATACGGCACATATAGAAAGCATATTACGACCGGTCATCCAGTAGAACTTGCCAAGGGGAGTACACAATCTCAAATTTCCAGGTTTTCTACCCCTAACACTCAATTATTTAAATATAGTGATCAAGCTAATAGAGAAGAATTAGCTAGGATGGTAGTTGTAGAATATTTACCTTTTAGTTTTGGTGAAAAAGTTGGTTTTATTAAATATTGTCAAAAAGCATTAAATACTACTGCGTGTCGTGTCCCTAGAACCACTCTCACATGTACAATGTATGATATTTATGAAAAGGAAAAAAGGATTTTGAAAAAAAAAATGTGAACTATATAAGTCGTGTTTTCGTATATGCTGACATATGGACTGATCATTGACGAATGCATTCATACTTGAGTGTAACTTGTCATTATATGGACAAAGCATGGACAATACAAAGAATAATTCTTGCATTTAGAGTTTTTGATAATGCACATACTACTGATAATATTTATAAAAATATGAAAATCATTTTTGAAGAGTATAAAATTGAAAGTAAAATTTTTTCAATTGGTTTTGATAATGCTTCTAATAATACGGCAACTATTCTTGCTTTAATTGAATTATGCAAGCCTTATTTTAATAGTAATTTTTTTCATCAAAGATGTGTTTGCCATGTTTTAAATTTATGCATTCAAAAAGGTTTGGAAATTCTTCAAGCTTTTGTTAAACTCATTAAGGATGCCCTCTCATATTTGTGGAAACATCCTAATGTTATGAAAGCATGGGTAAGATTTTGTAAACAGGCAGGTAGGCATCCTATTAGATTTTCTCGTGATGTTCCAAGACGTTGGAACTCTACTTATAAATTGCTTTGTGAAAGTTATGAATATAGGTAAATCAGTTTCTTTTATGCAATATAATGTTAGTCAGATCAATCTGTATGCACACCATTGGGATATTTGTACAAAAAATTGTAATTTGTTAAAAGTTTTTAATAGTGCTACTAACAATTTGTCAGGTATTTATTATCCTACTACTCAATTATTTATTATTGAGGGTTGTAATATTGTTGGTGCATTTGCTGACTGTTCATCTAATATACAATTACAAGCATGCATTGAAGCTATGAAAAAAAATGGTTAGACTATTATAGGGAGTTTCCAACTATTTACCTGCTTGCGTTGTGTTTTGACCCACGTTGTAAACTAGATGTATTGACAGATTATTTAACTCTTTATTATAATTGTTTAGGTATAGAATTAGAAATTAATACTTATTGTGCTACAATTAAGACATTATTTTATCAGTTATATGATGAATATCGTAGAATTTATGGTTCATCATTGAACATTAGTGTTCCACAAAATGAAAATGTCTCCCAAACTTGATCTTCTGAAGTGTTGGGGATAGGGTCTGCACTTTTATCCCAAAAGACAAAAGATTACGAGGTTCTTCATCTTCTTCATCAAGTTCGGTCTCGTATCATGAGATAGAAACTTATTACAGTACCAATTTTGAGTTTATAGGAGACGGTGATGTGGATCAATTGGATATTCTGCATTGGTGGAGAGAACATCAAAAGCACTTCCCAATCTTGTCTATAATAGCCAAACGGATTCTTGCAACACCGGTTTCTACAGTTGCTGTGGAACAAGAGTTTAGCGCGGGTGGAAATATTCTGGATACAAGATGATCACTTTTGAGTCTAGAATCAATTCAAGTCCAAGTGTGTGTTGATGATTGGATAAAGGCTGAATATAGACAATAAGAAATGGAGCCAGAAGTGATTTACAATTTCTTTGAGGATGATCACACCACCGGCACCGGAACAAAAAGCAGCGATTAGTTACAGACTTACGGAATTACATATGTAAAAGACAATAAAATGTATAAGAACTACGTGGTCTTTGATTCCTCTAAACCCCAAGAGGATACGTAGGCAACTTAATTTGAATTTTGGTACAAATTAAGTGCAAGACCAATTTTTTTCTTTTGTAGTTTTATACATTTATTTCAATTTATGCATTTAATATTATTTTTTTTAATTTTGGCTTACGGCCTTACACAATAAAATTCATTTACAATTTCACATTATTACATGTCTTATGTTTTGGCATTGTTTTTAAATGAGTATAAATGTATAATAAGAAAAAAAAATAGAACCGAACCGACGGAACCGGTAGAACCTGATCAAAACCAATGAAATCGGAACCGTCGGTCTACGGTTTCAGTTCCAGTTCCAGTTCCAGTTCTAGCTCCTTCCAGAATTGAAATCGGCGGTTTCGAACCGGAACCGTGGGCATGTCTAGACCCAGTCCTATATGGTCACATCATACAAGGTGCCTCCATTCTCATATCTCATATGAATGATTCAGGATAGAATCAATATACATTACGGAATAAATCATAGCTATAGATTAACCACAAATAAAGTATCCAGCTTTATTTGTGTTAGGTTTTAGATTTGTGTTGGCTTGATTCCATAACAAACCGCTATTTGTTTGTATTGCTTAGTTGCTTAGGTGGTTTGTGATTAGATCGGGCTTCAAAGATGGAAAGCGACTTCATATGCAAAGTTCATCTTCAAGAGGATATATGCTTAATTGGATACTAAGGTATCAAGATTATTCCTCCTCTTACAAGGCGTAGGCGTACACACACACAATTCATACATATGTGTCCTTGCATAGTTGTGCACCATCAAATTTGCACACACACACATATCATACATTTGTATCCTTGTATCGTAGCGCATCATTTGGTATAACACATTCACACACTTGAAGTTGAATGCTCATGCATTGGTATGAAAGTAATATGTTTTGGAAAAATGCATGATTGGAGACTATCTCAATGTAGTTTGCATTCCTGTGTGAAATGTGTTTGTATGTTTATATGTTTGTATAACAAGTATATTGGACTTGAATTTGATGTTATATTGTTCCTTATTGAGTTTCGGTCATTTTGGTTATTCATACATTAGATTTCGAGTTCCGAGTAAAAAGTTATGAAACTTTTCAGTCATGTTGTATGCATTGTCTTCATATTAGTATATCGAGTCGAATTTTTATTTTCTGGGTTGAGTTTCATAGTCATCCATGTCTGTGAGAGAGTTACGGCTTGTAATCCATAAACGGATTTGAATTTAGAGTTCGGAGACCGGAGAACGGTCGAAGAATACGAGAGGTATGTGAAAGGGAGCAAAAGAGAAAAAATAATGGCAAATTGCCATTTGCAACCCTTGGCCGTGTAGGCGCGAGATCATCTCGCCCAAACTTACTCTCTGGTCACGAGATGCCCACGGCATATCTCAGCTGTTTGTTTTCATGAATTAAAGAGGTTTTTATTACATATATTGCATGCATATAATGTTTGGTGTGGATGATCAATCAAATCAATTGGAGTCACTTTCTTGATTTTCTATTGGTGAACTTGTATGCTTCTACAGTGAGCTCATTGCCTGGAATAATTTTTAATTCATCAGCTTTTTATAGAGTGTGACGCATTCACGTGAAACCTATCGTGTTGTGCTTCTTTTGCTGCAATGCGTCGTCGTTCATTGAGCCTCTTAGTGTCTCTTCCGTGAGCTAATTGCATGTGATAATTTGCTGTGATTTTTAAAAAAAAAAAACACGCCTGACGTGTGAGGTCCCTTGAATATTTTTATATATTCATTTTTGACCTGCATATTTTTAAAGCAACTTTTCGATTTTTGTTTTGGTGATATCTCTCTCATTACAACTCGGATTGACTTGATTCAAAAACCGAAATCGAGTGTCTTGAAGAGATCTACAAACCCCAAGTATTTTCAGGACAAAAGAACATCTTGATTATTCACTGTGTTCAGATTTTCAGTTTGAGATGTCATCCTCGTTGGTAAAATCATATTCTTCTAAGTTTTCTTCTTAAGTCTTCTTATTGAATGATGCCTTTTGATTAAGAAGCATGACTAAGATGATTTTGATATCATTTTGTGGTTTGTTGATTTGATTTTCAAGTTTAGCTAGATTTGTGATAAGATGATTGATTTGTGCTAAACTTGATAAATATGAAAAAAAATTTAGAAATCTTTTGTTCTTATGCTTGATTGACTATTTCTAGATTTAATTTCATTTTGTAAGAACTAGGTCTGCATCAATTGGTATATTCATTTCATTGATTTGGTTCTTAGTTAATAACATGCTTATGTTGCCTAGATACTTTTGTGATTGTTCTTTGAAAGCATAATCTAGTTATCTATTTGCATGTCCATAGAATTTGTTGATCATCATTTTCAATGTTGAGTGCTTGTTTGCGTTTTGCATTCATGATCACTTAGATGCCTTGTGCAGAGGTAGGAAGTCTCATATCTTAGAGTGATTCTTTGATTTGAGCAATTGGAAGTCTTAGCTGGAGTCGGTAGGACTTGGATAGCTAAGCAAGTGGAAGTCTCGACAAGAGGTGTGAGACCTAGGATTGTTGAGCAAGAAAGTCTCAACTAGAGTCGGGAGGACTCGGATAGTTGAGCAAGAAGTCTTGCCTAGGGTCAGGAAGATCTGGAAAGGTGAGCAAGAAATCTTCCTAGAGATGGGAGGTCTTGGATAGGAAGTCGGCTTAGTAGATCACTAGGTTCAAGGGTAGAGTAAGAGTGATAGCTTGGAGAGCATGTGTTTATTGCTTGAGTGTGTAACTCTTATTTGAAATAGTAGATTTGCTTTGCCGGTGGTTGTGCTATCAACCCGTGGATGTTTTCTCTTAGGAGGTTTTACCACGTAAATATCTTGTGTTGATTTTTAGCATCTTTAATTTCTTCACTTGGTTGATTTGTGTGGGCTTGAACATTTGCTTTGTCATATATCATTTTGGATATTACACTAAGTGTTGTATAATATTGCTTGTGTTTTTAAAGAAGATTAAAATTTGAGCATATACCTATTCACTCCCCCTTATCTAGGTATATTTTACACTATAATTGGTTAAGGAAATTTACAATTGGTATCAAAGCTGGTGTCTAGAAATAATTAGATAGGTTCATATTATAGTGTTCGTTGTGTTTGTATTATGGGTGATTCTATGTTGGAAGGTACATCTAGTGCTAGACCTCTACTCTTGAATAGTGGTAACTACTCCTTTTGGAAAATTAGGATGAGAGCCTACATTAGATCCATCAATGAAAAGGCATGGATGAGTATTGAGGAAGGTTATGAGATACCTACCAAAAGGCAAGAAGATAGAACTATGATTTTGAAGCCTAGAGCCGAATGGACGATTATTGAATTTGATAATGCTAAGTGGCACCATAGGGTAATGAATGCAATATTTGGTGGTGTAGATGGTACTCAATTTATCTACATCCAAAACCTTGAATCGGTAAAGGAAGCATGGGATACTTTGCAAACTAACAATGAGGGTACGTTGGTGGTTCGAAGGTTAAAAGTACAAATGCTTACCTCTTAATTTGAAAGTCTTGTTATGGATGATGATGAGAAGTTAGTAGACTTTCAAACTAGACTCTTGAATATCACCAATAAAAGTCAAACTTTGGGAGATCTATATCCACAAGAGAGAACTAATTAGAAAATCTTAAGATCCTTACCTAAGAGATTTAAAGCAAAGGTGACCGCAATTGAAGAAAGCAAGAACGTCGATCTTATGAGGGTTGATGAGCTTCTTGGGTCTCTACAAGCATATGAGCTTGGGTTCAAGCCAAGGTTTGAGGATAAGGGAATAACACTCAAAGTGACTAATGAGAAGAGTGAAGATGATATGGTTAGTATGGGGATAGCTTTCAAGAAATTTCTAAAGAACATATGTTCTAAGAGAGAGGAAGTTGATAAAAAGATCACTCTAAAAGAAATCGTAGATTGTAAGGATAAATCTAAGAAGAAGCTAATTCGATGTCTTGAATGCAATGGGATTGGATTTATTTCTACCAAGACTGCTAATGAGAAGAAATAGTCTAAGAAAGGCTTAACAATGGCGGCTACTTGGAGTGATGTGAGTGTGAGTGATGTAAAAGAGGAAGAGGAGTCCTCGGATGATCGAAAATATACTAGCAATTACATTGCTCACCCGACCATATATGAAGGAAGATTTGAGGATAGTAGTGAAGACTCCTTATGTAGTGAGGAAAGTGAATACTCTTCAAGTAATGAAGATAGTGAATTCTCCTCAAATCATGATGAAACAAATTTCAATGACAAGATCCTTCGACTAACAAGTGAAAATGTCAAGAAGAATGATGGGAACAATAAGTTGAAGTTGATCAATGCCAATTTAGTTGTGATAATCAAAGATCTTGAAAATGAGAAGAATATGTCTTTGGAGAAGATAAGCAAGCAAAGAGAAGTCATTAAAGAGCATAAAAAAACCATTGAAAAATATTTTCAAAGATAGAAGAAAGTGTTCAAGAGCTAGATGATTTAAAAGAAGTCTATACTATGAGTTTGTTTATCAAAAAATGAGAGAATAAACAAATAGAGAATAAAGAGCTTAAAGACAAAATCCTTAGTCTAGAGAATAAATTGAAAGATAGTAATGAAAGACTAGGAATTTTGAAACAAGAAGTTGAGCAAAGAGATGATTCTCTTGATCGTGCTAGAAGACTTGAAAATGTGCTTAGAGTTAAAATTAGTAAGCATGAGTGTCAAGAGAAGATGCTTAGTGATAAGCTTGATAAGGCTAACAAGATGATAGGTAAGATGTCATCTAGTGCTAGTAAAGTAGAAACTCTCATCAAGATTGGTAAGCATCCTAGTGACAAAAGAGGAATAGGTTATGTGAATGAAAAGGTTACACCTTCATCTAACAATTCTACTTTTGTCAAAGCAAGTGGTAAGGTGAATGTAGGTATTTTCTGTAACGGTGAAGCCATGGATGCAACCGGAGGTGCCTCAACATCAACACGAAGCAACAAAGGAAAATCTCAACAAGGACAAAGGCAAAAATCATCATTTTCTCATGCAAAAGACAAAGGATCAAGGAATGAACATCAAAGAGGTAACAATGTGAGAAGGTATACTACTTCAAATCTAAAGGTAACCCTCTCAAATTTGTACCTATTTTCCATTTTTGTAACATGGTAGGACATATAAGACCTAGATGCTATGAATACATTCGTAAATGCAAATATGAGAATGATTTGTATGATTTGTCTTTGATGAATGGTCCTAGGCAATCATCCATATATAGATCTAGATTTAGAACTAGGAAGACCATGGAAAAGCTAGTTGAGAAAAATATTGTTGATGACCTGCTTGTGAAAACACATGTTGTGCCTCATACTACTATGCATAAAAAGGTTGATAATGCTTTGTTTGACATGTTTGAAAATGTGACTAATAAAGTGGATTTGCATGATAGTAAGCCAAAGAATAAGTCAAAGCTTGTTGTTAATAGTAATGAGAAGCATGGTGTTAAGAAAATTTGGATTAGAAAAGGCTCAACTATTATTTCTTCCAAAACCAAAGACAAAGACAAGAAGAGCTATGGAATTTCTCAACCAAAGCTTGCACACTCAAAAGGTAATTATTCTAAATTTATTCCTGTTTGTCATTATTGCAATGTAATTGGTCACATTAGACCTAGATGTTATGAATATATTAGGCAATGCAAACTAGGAAATAATATGCATGCTAGTGAGCTGAACAAATCTTCTTTGAAATATTCTAAAAATGATAATATTTTTTATGCTTTGAAAAATGTGCATATTGATTATGATCATGTGAAAAAACTTACTAGGAAAGTGTGGATAAAGAAGCATGATGTGAAAAAGGTTCCTAGTCATTCTTCTAAATATGTTAATAGTGATAAAACATTGAATGTTATGCATAATAATGGTAAACATGTGAAGAAGAATGTCAAGAAGATTTGTATGGATGAGAATGTGAAAAAGCATGATGGTCATATATCTTGTATTGATGAAATATTTGTGCGTGGCAATAACAATGAGTTTAAAATGAGTGATATTTTCATGAAGAAGATAGTTGATGATTTATCTTCTAGATTTCATATTGCCACGAGTAATGATCATGATGTTATTTGTGTTGGTTCACCTAAGACTAATATGGTCAAAGGTAAGTGCTCTCATACTTGATTGAGTAGCACATATGAGAATATATTTTTTTGTTCTTGTTTGATAAGAGTTCTAAGTTTGATGCTTGACTAAGTCATTTGTAATATGCTCGATTTACTATTCAAACTTGGTGTCTCTAGTCAATACATGAACTTAATATTCTCATACTTTCACTATGATGGTCAAAATTTGTTAGTTGACTTTAGAGAAGTCCAATTTTGAAATCTATTTGGTGTAATTTGTTAAAACTTTTGGAGAAATTCATTTTATATGTTTGTTTGAGTTGAGATGTTTAGTCTTTATTTTCTTGGGAAGACACACCAAAAACTTGTTGTCATGAGGACAAACAAGCCAAGAGAGCTCATAAAAAGGGCGAAGACTTTACGTTGATGAAAAATCATGCTAAGGTATATCTCTTCTCTAAAGCTTGCTTTCTTGATTCATCTTTTCAACTCTATGTGTGCATTACATCATGTAGCATGTCATATTAGAGAACTAGTATAGCTTTCGTTTGGTTCTTGATGACATTTCACTAGTATTGATTTAGTTATCTTAGTTTGATGATGATTCAAGCTTTATAAAAGATTTGACAACTATTCAAGCAAGTTCAAGTCTTCAAAGAGAAATACGCATCATTATTCAACAAAGGTATATTTAAGACCTCATTTCTCTTACAAAGCTTAGGCGCGCGCACATACACACACATATCATACATTTTTTCCCTTGCATCGTGGCACATCAATTAGTATAGCACATTCACACACTTGATATTGAATGCTCAAGCATTAGTAATAAATTGACTAGTTGTGTAGATTGCATGTTTGTGGACTTTGTCCAAGTGATTGCATTCTTGATTGTTATGTGTTTTATGTTTTTGTAACATGGACCTTGGACTTGAATTTGGTATTACATTGCTCATTATTGAGTTCTGATCATTTCGGTTACTCATCCATTTGATTTCGAGTTTCAGGTCAAGAGTTACAAAACTTTCCAATCATGTTGCACGCATTGTCTTTATCTCCGTGTATGGAGTCAAATTCATAATTTATGGTCTCAGTTTCATAGTCGTCCATATGAGTGAGGGAGTCCTGGTTTGTAATCTGTAAGCATATTCAAATTCAGAGTTTAAAGGCCAAAGAACGGTCAAAGAACACGGAGGAGTGTAAGGGAGGATGCCGGCTGCCAAAAGGCCACCAAGCCTCTATTTCAAGAGGTGCGTGGCCATCTCGTGAAGGAAGCCTTCCTACCCTCAAGATGCCCATGCACCATCTCAGTGTGGGAAGTGGCTTGGGGGAAAAAATGGTATTTTCACTCTTTCCTTTCCCTATCTTTTAAATATCTCTTCCCTCTCTCATTTCTTTATCCAAGAAGAAAAAATGAAAATCACGTGTAGAATTTTTTCTCAAACTTTCTCATCTCCCAAACACCATATCTTCACCATTTGAACTTCGATTCTTTCAATTCGAATTAAAGAGTGTTGATCCTTCAATTTTTTATCTATTTCAATAAGGTTTGAGAAGTTTTAATTGCTGTTTTTTGGTGGCTCTACACATTAAAACGAAACTGTACATTGTTGCTTGAGTTATTGGGTTTTATCTTGAGATTTGTTCTTAAACTTGTTCAATTACCTTTGGTTTTCTTCTTATATATATGTATGTATATTGTATATACTTTGATTAGAGTTTTAAGCTCTATTAAATCTCGAATAAGCATGATTAGATATTCACATGTTGAATTATATTTTTCTAGATTCTATATTTTCACATGTTTGGAAGTTGTATTGTCCTAGATCTTGATTTAGGACTATTTGTGCATCATTTGATTGATTTTTATTGATAAATAGTCTTTACATGCGCTAAGATTATTTAATTGAATATATATTGGATTAACAAATTTGATTGAGTACTTAGAGCTTTTTTTACTTTAATTGAATATTGTGAGAACAATATGCTCTAGGTTTTTGCTAGGATTTGATTGAAATCATTTCATGATTCTAGCATGTTTTGTGTTTGTTACTGAATTCTTGAATATGTACTTAACATATATGCCTTGATTCAAGTTTTAGTTTCATGAATGATTCTAGTAATTGAATATGTTTGTGATGTTTAACATGTTCTAGAATTCTCATTCATGATTAGCATATAGACTACATTTGTTTGTGATTATACATGCATATGTCTAGTTCCCATAGGATATGTTGATCATCTTGTTCTATGTTGTGTGCTTATTTTAATTTTGCAATCATGACCAAATTTAGAAAGCCCTTGTAAAAGGCATGAAGTCTTAGCTAGGACATGTGGTTCGGATAGCTAAGCAAGATGTCTTGACTCGGACATGTGGTCTAGATAGTCAAGCAAAAAGTATTGGTTAGGACGGTGGTCTGAATAATTAATTATCAAGGAGAGACTTTCTAGAAACATGGGCACCTTGGATAGAAAGTAGACTTTTTATTGGTAGACCCAGGATATTGGGATGCATGGAGCCCATAGATAGGGTGTGTCATTTATTGATCACTCTTAGGGGATTTCTAACTTCTCAATGGTGTTGGCTAAAGTGGAACCTACTAGAGTGTGAATCATTTGTTAACAACTTTTGAAGAATAACTAATTTACCAATTGGGATTGGGAAGACGTAGAGTCCATAGATAAAGTGTGTCATTTTTTGTTCACTCTTGGGGAATATCTTGTCTACTTTCCAATAATAAAATTACTCGATAGTTGTATTCAACCCGTGAATGTTTCCTCTATCGAGGTTTTACCACGTAATCATTGTGTGTCAACTATCTCTATCCTTCTCTCCTATATACTTGTCTGTCTATGTTTGTATCTTATTTCACAAGCTTCATTTCTAGATATTCATGTAAACAAGATTGTTGTAACATGTAATATGCAAGCACTTTTTATGATCAAAGTTGTAAATATCATTTTATTTGTACATAGCTTTATTTGTATATAATCATCTTTGATTAAGTACTTGTACATATTGAACAATATTGTAAATACAAGTATTGTTTGTTTTAGTACATTTATCTTTTGTATCTTTGTAAGTGTTTGTACTTTGTATCTTGTGATATTCCTTTTCAAGTTGTAAAGTTTCATATTGTAGTATTCTATGTACAACTTATGGGATTTGCTTTACATTGAATATATTTTGTTATAAGATACATTGGCTCTTGTTATATGTTTCGTAGACTAAGGGTTAAGAATTTAGCATACTTGTGTAAATTATTTTCTCATAACATTCATGTTAAATGTTAATTTGTATGCTCACCAAATATGTTTTCTAGAGGATGATCGATCTAGACATAATCACTTGTCTTTGCAACTCAATGAAGAGGATTGCAAGTCAAAGACCACCAACTTCTACTTGATGGTAAGAGTTAACAAGGAGAGAGATAGAGCATTAAAGGAAGTTGAAGTGATCAAATGTCTAGAATAGAAAATGGTTGAAGAAGCTCTTGTGTTAGATAATTTAACAAGTGATTTTGCTAATAATTTGTTTTTGTTTCTTGAAGGAGATGATCAAAGGCAAGAAAGAAGAGTTGGCAATCATTAAGGGCAAAGAGTTTGGTAATCTTCATGGGGATTCAAGTGACTCAAGCTTTGTAGATGAGCAAGTGGAGTCTTCTACAACTAAAGACAAGTCACTAAGGAACAAAAGGATTTCAAAGGCCAAGTCTTCCAAGGTCAAGTGCAAAATCAAGAAGAGTAAAAAGTTTTCACCATTGGTACACTGTCACCTATGTAGTAACATCTCGAAATTTATTCCGGTTTTCTATTTTTGCAATGTTGCCTAAGTATATTAAACAGTGCAAACTAGAGAATGGAATGCATGCTAGTGAGATGAGAAAATCTTATATGAATGTTTCTTGCATGATAATACTTTGAATTTTGTGTGTGATATTGATAATCATGTGAAGAAAAGTGTCGAGAAGATTTGGATGAAAATGAGTGTTTCACATGATCATATGTATAGTCTTGATAATATTTTTATTAATGGCATTGATGGTGTGTTTAATATGTGAAGTATCATTATGGAGAAGATAGTTAATGATTTATCTTCTAGATATAATATTGACATGAGAAATGATCATGATGGTTTATATGTTTGTACACCCAAGACCAAAGGGGTCAAGGGTGAGTGCTCTTACCATTAGAGTAAGTTGCACATGTGAATAGCTTTAAGATTAGTGTTAAGAATGTTGAGAAACTTAGATAGTTTGCTTGGATTCTCCATGTCTTGACATGAACCTAGCTATCTCACAATAGTTGATTTGATAGTCAAAATTTGTTTAACTTTGAAGAAGTTGCATTCATTAAATTTATATGGTGATTGTTTATGTTCAGACATTTAGTGAAAGTCATTTTTATGTATGTTTTGAGTTGAAATGATATGATTTTTATTCTCTTGGGATGAGAAAACTTTAACTTGTTGTCATGAGGACAAACAAGCCAAGAGAGCTCATAAAAAGGGCAAAGGTGTGGCATTTGATGAAAAAAGGCTTGCAAAAGATATATCAA
The DNA here is from genome assembly GCA_032871835.1 of Dipteronia dyeriana. NCBI lineage: Eukaryota > Viridiplantae > Streptophyta > Magnoliopsida > Sapindales > Sapindaceae > Dipteronia > Dipteronia dyeriana. The sequence continues at coordinate 112,166,794 of CM065300.1, read as the reverse complement.
TATCCTAATGCTTGCGTTATAGATTTTGATAGTTCAACTCTATGTTTGCATTGCATCATGTAGCATGTCATATTAGAGAACTAGTATAGTATTCATATGGTTCTCAGTGATATTTGCTCTCTAAAGATCATTTAGTGTTTTGTTAACAATGGTCTTGACCATGATGTGTGATTTGTTTGATTGAATGATGAGTGGCATGTTTTTTGAAAATATGAGCTTCATAAATTTTAAAAGCTACTCTCATGAGAAGTAATGATATTAAGTAAGTAACCTTATATTGCTTTTAAATCTTGTGTTTTTAAGCCTTAAAACTTGGTTTTCAAAAGTGCACACTGTTTTTTTCTTATATGTTTAAGTTTAAGTAGTTGAGTTTGAAAATGTGTAGATTATGGATGCATCTAAAATTTTATTGCTTAGTACATGATAGATGACCTATGGTTAGTATCCATTTTGCATCGACATCTACATAGAACTCAACGAGCACCTTTATGAAAAGGGATACATACCTTGGTTGTGAAGCTACCCAATGTTGGAAAGGGCTATACTATTGTGATGAGTGAAAGCCATCATGAAGCATTTATGTTTATGTATGTAAAATCACAGAAATGTTGAAAAAGAATCAATATAAAGAAATCTTTGATTCAAAGCCTAAAAATAAAAGGAAGTAGGCTTAAAAGAAGTATAGTTGAAATTTGTGATTTCTCGGGTTGAAAAATAGAAATGGGAAAATGAGCCACATGCTTATACATTGAAATCTATTCTCTTTAAAGGAAAATTTTCCGGATGATAATCGGTTTGACCTTGATTGAAAATGCTTTATATGGATAAATGTTGATGTGATTTACATGTTGATGTGATTTACATGTTGATATCACAATTGCTCATTTTATATATGCTTGAAGCAAAATTCACACACACTTTTGCTTATAAAGTATTTGATATTCTAGCAACTTTAGAAGAATTATGAGAGAGATTGAAAATCTTGGTGTATCTCTCATAGTTTATGGAGCTTATTTTGTTGGATTTCTTAAAAATTGCTTGAATGTGTGATTGTGTGGATTTTATTGTGAACATTATTCTATCTTGATCTTAGATAGAGCACTTATCAAGGAGGAGCATAGTATACTAGACTTTGTTTTCTTCTATGATATGTTCACATGTTTCAAGTTCATATTTGTTTGCATATTCTTTGGTTGATATAATGAATCTTGTAGATGTTATTTCTTGTGTCTTGATTTGCATGATGATTCTTTGTATTACCATATGCCTTTGTATTTCTTATCACAGATAATGTGTGAAACATTTTGTAATAATTGTATGAATGTGTTTGCAATCAACTTCTCCTTATTTGGGGTTGTATATTAGTTTAGATTGCAGTCAATTCCTTCATTCTTGAGGATGAAATGAGTATAGTTGCAATGAGCTCTTCTTTGTTTTAGGGTCGATAGTAATTGTGATTGTAATTAATTCAATTGATTGTAGTTGCAATGAGTTCCTCTTTGTTTTGGGGTTGATAGTAATTATGATTGTAATTAATTCAATTGATTATAGTTGCAATGAGTTCCTCTTTGTTTGGGGTTGATAGTAATTGTGGTTGTAATCAATCCAATTGATTGTAGTTGCAAAAAACTCCTCCTTATGGTTATAGTAAATGTGGTTTTAATCAATTTAATTGATTATAGTTGCAGAAAATTCTTCCTTGCTTAGAATGATAGTAGTTGTGGTTGTAATCAAATCTCTTCATGTTTGAGATTGATATGATTGTTGTTGATACCAATTCCTTCATATTTGGAGTTGATATAATTTTTAATGCAATTGTTGAACTTGGTAGAAATGACCTATGTGCTTAAGAGTACAATTTATGCGTTTGTGATTCATTATACCTTGATGAGTTTGTTATGGTGTATAGACTTGAATAACCTCTATTAGGTTGACATGGAAGAGCAAACTAGAATGAAGGGAGAAGATATCAGAGCTAGATGCTTGAAAGAAACCAATTCTTCAAGTAAGGCATCCATCTCCAAACATTATGTGAGATCAACAACTAGTTTCACAAATTGATTTCAAGGTATCATTTTTTTTTCATTTTTCTTTGGCATCATTTTATGTCAAAAAGGGGGAGTAATATGACATTGTTTTAGTATATCTTCTTTATGTATTTGTCAAGTATTGAACTTCATATGGTAAGTAATATCTTGAATGAGATATCATTTATGGATATGCATGTATTTAGGGGGAGCATACATGAATCCATTTTGGTCTTAATTGTCATATTCCATATTGAACTTAATTTCCATATTCTTGTCAAGTAAATTGCCATATATTCTCTTGTATATGATGTTAGAACCCCGTTCACTGGTAATGCAGCGAAAATAGGCTTTCATTTTTTTTTGCAGATCATAAACGATCTGGGACCAGTGAACTTGGGATCGTAATTTTTCGGAACTAATACATACAATATTATTACAGTAATAAATTATATGTATACAAGGAAATTGAAATCAGTAATAAGAAGAAAGTATTAGACCCTTACCAATGTTTGGAGGCTCGTTCATTTCTTACAATGCTCCTAGTCTGTACAACCGATCTTTCTAGATATTCTCGGAACTGGTAACTGCGTGTGGGTGTGTCACGTACATAGGAACTAAGGAGGATGGAGAGGAGGTTGAAGAAACTTTTTCTTCTCAAGAGAAAAAAACTTAGAGCAATTCTAGTTAAAAAAATCTTATATTTTTCTTTTCGTTTCAATAGTGTACCCTACACCAAAAACATTATCTCCTTTATAGCTCTAATCACACGCACGCACTTGCACATATAAAGCATGTGTTGATTTTGTTTATTTTAAGAAGCATATATCATATATACCTTTTTAAAATAGCTAATGACATCTTTTTAAAATTCAAAATTAAATCCTTATTTTATTAAGAAATATCAAGTTATTTAAATTTAAACTATTTTAAATTTATAATCAATATTTAATTAAGACCAATCAATTAAACCAATCAATCTAATCTTTTAAGATATCAAATATCTTAAAAGATAATGATTATTATTTTGTTTATTTAATTTTATTTGAATTCAAACGATTTAAATTCAAAAAATAAATATTTAATAAAATAAAATAAAATAATCATATTATTTTATTTTATTCAAAAAACAATATCAACAAACATCCTCCATTTAGTGATTAATAACATAATTAAATAATCTTATTATTTAATTTATTTAATCACCATTATTCATTAATCAAATAATCTCATTAATCAAATAATTCCAGAATAAATACCCTGTCAATTTTGTAACATAATTAATTGGACAATACAGTTAATTAACCTTGACCCGAGTTAACTAAATTGATCGGGCTAATAAAGGAACCTAATGGACCCACAGTATTTTGAGTTCCAATAATCCTCGGAATCATTAATTGTACTATTTAATTAATAATCCTTGATTATTAACTCCGGTGTTATTACATTAAAATCCGGAAGCTGCACTCTTCAATTGCAGACGATTTTACACAGACCGATACAACTCGGTGTCCATCGATATAGCTATTACATATGGTTTGCTCCTCCATAATAGTTCATAATTATAGTTGGATCATAATGTCTGTTATACCCCACTAATTACATATATCCTTTACGTACAATTATTCTCTAATGGACTGTAAATCCTATTTCCTCACGGAATTAGGAGAGCACTCATATTGTCCAAGCCCCAACTCAAATCTTAAGGGAACTACCATCTAATTCTCAGAAGAAGGAGTGGATTCCACTATTGTGTACAAACCTTCCCAGCCACACGCCAAACCACAATCCCAACATACAGAGCATATTGATCAGGAACTGCATCCGACCTCACCCATGGTAAATCAAATACCTTGATCTAACCTGAAGTAGTAGATAAGACACTCAGGATTAAGATCACTCATATAGAGCCATCATTAGTTGATATATATGAATATGATCGGTAAACGGAGCTTAGTGAGAGATTCATATAGATCATGGTCTAGTCATATACGATCACATCATATAAGGTGCCTCCATTGTTATATCTCCATATAAATGATCCATGATAGGATCACCATATACTACGGAATGGACCGCAGTTGTAGATCAACCACAAATAAAGATTTAGCTTTATTTGCTATCTACAAACTCTTTAGATTGCACGTCTCATACTATATCTATCTGTATATGACATTCATATACACAGTTTGAGATTAAATCTTGCAATCTTGGATGTTAAATATATACAAAAGTTATAAAATAAACAGCACAACAATAATGAATTGAACTTTTCCTTTATTTATTTCATAAATCTATTTACAAATTTCATCTTTAGGGCATAAACCCCAACAATCTCCCACTTGCACTAAAGCATGTGATGCATGTTTCGTAACCCTAGACCATCAAGGTGTCTCGAAAACACTTTAGCCGATAAGGTCATTGTAAATGGATCAGAATGATTGTCTTGTGAGGCTATCTTTCTGACGATCACATCTCCTCTCTGTACTATCTCTCTAATGAGGTAATACTTTCTCTCTATATGCTTTCTTCTCCTATGGCGCATACCACAGTACCACTGTTATCACAAAATAGTGTGATGGAAATATCCATGTCTGGAACAACTTCCAGATCACTCAAGAACTTGTAGAGCCAAACAGTCTCTTTAGCAGCTTCACAATCGGCTACTTATTCAGCTTTCATGGTGGGGTCAGCAATGCAAGATTGATGAATACTTCTCCAAACAATGGCTCCACCACCTAGGGATAACACTGATCCAGACGTGGATTTCCTAAAATCCTTGTCTGATTGAAAATCAAAATCTGTGTATCCTAACGGGATCAAATCCTGTCTAGAATACACTAGCATATAGTTTCTCATTCTCCGAAGATACTTGAGAATAGTCTTGACAGCAACCCAATAATCCAATCCTGGGTTGGACTAGTATCTGTTGATTACTCCCACTATATAGCAGATGTCCAGTCTTATGCATAATATAGCATACCTGAGACTACCTACTACCGATGTATAAGGTACACGTCTCATATCCTCAACTTCTTGAGGTGTCTTAGGACACTGATCCTTAGACAATTGAACTCCATGCCTGAAAGGTAATTTACCTATCTTGGAGTTTTGCATCAAAAATCGTACAAGAATCCTGTCGATATATGATGCTTGAGACAGTGCTATGAGTTTGTTCTTACAATCCCTTATAAGTTGGATCCCTAGATTATAACTCCTCTATCCCAAATCTTTCATTTGGAATTGGCTAGCCAGCCAGTCCTTTACATCAAACAACACTCTCACATTATTCCTAATGAGTAGAATGTCGTCCATATATAGGATCAAGAAAATGGATGCGCTTGTAAACACTAGGCTCATAGATTTTCTACTTGAAGCTAAAGGTTTTGATCACATCATCAAACCTAGATTTAGATGCTTGCTTAAGTCCATAAATGGATCTTTGTAGCTTGCAAACTTTTTGCTCTTGATCTTGGAACATGAATCCCTCTGGTTACATCATATAGATGCTCTCGTCAAGATTGTCATTCAAAAACACAGTCTTGACATCCATTTGCCAAATTTCATAATTAAAATAGGCAGCAATGGATAAGAGAATCCGAATAGAGTTAAACATGGCTACAGGCGAGAAGGTCTCTTCATAATCGACCCCCTATTTCTGGGTATAACCCTTAGCCACTAGCCTTGCTTTGAAGGTCTCTACCTTCCTGTCAACTCCTCTATTTCTCTTGTAGATCCACTTACACCTTATGATTTTTACTCTATCCAGTAAGTCTACAAGATCCCAGATTGAGTTGGAGTGCATAGACTCCATCTCGAGATTCATAGCTTTAAGCCATTCCTCTTTAACAAGATCTTCCAATGCATTCTTAAATGTTAATGGATCATCCATATTATCTACGGAGACAACACCTTGTCCCTCACCCATACCTAAATAGCGTTTAAGTTGTCTTACAACCCCCCACTACATCTAGGTGATAGTGTATCCTGATCAGGAACCATCTGACTCTTTGTTGTTTATGGATCTACAACTCATGTAGATAATACACTAGTCTCACCAGGCTCTAACTCATTCAATACGATTTTAGAATGAGATTTATGGTCACTAATATAATTGTCCTCAAGAAAGGTTACATTTGTCGATATAAATTATTTGTTATCTTTGGGACTATAGAAGTGTCCAACTCTGGTCTCTTTGGTGTATCCTACAAACAGGTAGATAAGAGACTTGGAGTCTAGCTTTCCACTTCTGTTCTTTAACACGTGTGTTGGACACCCCCATATGTGAAAATGTAATAAACTAGCTTTACGACCATTCCATAACTCTAGGGGAGTCTTAGGAACAGATTTGGATGGTGCTACATTCAAAATGTATACCGTTGTTTATAATGCATATCCCTAGAAGGAATTTGGTAATGATGAGAAACTAATCATAGATCTCACCATTTTTATCAAGGTTCTATTTCTTCTCTCTACTATACCATTTTGCTAAGGTGTACTAAGAGCTGTGAGTTGGGAAACTATCCCATGCTCGACCATGAAGTCTTTAAACTCTTGGTCAAGGTACTCACCTCCATAATCTGATCGTAGTGAGTTGATAATCCTACCTAATTGATTCTCAACTTCAGCTTGGAATTCTTTAAACTTTTCAAATGTTTTCGACTTTTGTTGCATTAGGTAAACATATCTGTATCTTAAGTAGTCATCTATAAAAATGACATAATACTGATAGCAGCTCTAGCTCTAACATTCATCGGTTTGCAGACGTCTATATGTATGAGTTTCAGTGGCTCTATACCTCTAAGCCCTTTTCCAATAAAATGTCTCTTAGTCATCTTACCATCTAAACAGGATTCACAGATAGGTAAAATGTCAACCTTTAACTCACTTAAAGGTTCTCTTTTTACTAGTCCCAAAGTTGATATGACCAAGCCTTAGATGCTAGAGATACGTGTCATTATCTGGAAAAATCTTATGTTGTTTAGTTTTTGGTTTTTCAACCTTAAACATTTCAGTGTTGAGCAGTGTAGTATGTATTAACAGCCTTAACACATAAAAATTATTTTCATTAATTCCTGAGCAACTATTCATAGCATTCTTTCCAATAATAATAGACTTATTATTTAAAGAAACATAATATGATTGTCCTAACAACTTAGAAACGGAAATCAAATTTCATATAAATCCAGGAATGTACAATACATTGTCAAACAATATATAATTATTATAAAAATGTAATCTAATTACGCCCATTGCTCGTGTCGATACGAAATCCCCTAAACCACGATAGAGAAGGCTCCCTCATCAAAATGTGTCTAAAAATCAGTACATTACAAAGAAGAACAAACATGGATAGTGGCCCCTGAATCAACTATCCAGGGTGAATAATCATCTTCTACTAAACATGACACAAGAGCAAGTAAACCATATTTACCTTTCTTCGACTTCTTCTTGCCTTAAGCTTTCTTGGGTCTGGGCTTACCCTTCGCCTTCCCAATAGACCTTTTCATCTTCTTATTGTTAAAGGAAGATGGTTTGGAAAAATTTGCCTCACCGGTCTTGCCCTCTTTCCTTAGTCGAGGACTCAAAGGTAGCGAGCTCATTAAGCAATTGCGTGAGACTGAACCTTAACTTGTTCATCACGTAGTTTCTCTTAAACTGATTGAAACTCTTTGAAGAGTCGTCAGCATGATGCTCACTTGATTGGTTTCGTCAATTGCCCTGTCATTGACTTCTGTTGTGTTGAAGTAGGACATCATGCTCAGGACATATTCCCGAACTGATGTACCTTCCTTCATATGAGCGAGCATAGCTAAATGAACAACTTCGTGTTGCTTTTTCTTGGATGGCTACCCGAACATAGCTTGCAATGACTCCATGATTTCAAATGATGTGTGCTTTGTGACAATCATATCTGCCATAGAGGCCAACAGATATGTTCGGGCATTCTCATCAGATGAGACCCATCGCTGGTATGCTTCACGAACTCTTTATGAGGCATTGGAAGCAGGTACTGGAGGGCATTCCTCTATAAACACACACTTAAGGTCTTTAGTGACCAATATTGCTTTAATATTTACTTTCCACTTAGTGTAGTTATCACCAGTTAGTTTTTCGTTTGTAAGTATTTATAGTATCGTAGAAGACATAATTACTGAAATAAATAAAACATTCCTTCAGTAATATATTAAAAACAAGTGTTAGTGCTTTGGCATAAATTCAAACATGATGCATGAACATGTTTAACGAACTAGAACTACCCTAAAACCAGTTACTATGCCACGACAATCCAACATACCACAAAGAATTGTCGTCTTAGGGTCAGACAAGTCTTTGCATGTTTGACTGAGACATTCTCATTCAAAAAATATTCTAGAATAACTCTTATTCCATATCATTCAACCAACATTTATTCAGTCAGGTTTTTAATTAACAAAATTTAATCAAAACCTTTGTGAGTGTAACCCACCATTTTAGATCTCACGAGCTTAACTCGAGAATTACTGTCTTTGGGTCGGTCAATCCCGAAATACCATCAGAAATCCTATCCGTTAGGAATTCAACCTTAGTATTGATATATGTGGAAATCCTCCTTAGGGAGGACGAAAGCAAAGCCGTCACGAGACCCCACTCGGATCTCACGGTGTTGAACTAATGATGGTGACTGCGGGATACATATGTCATATATCCCTCTCCCACTCACTATTTTAAAATTAGGGTTTTCTATTATCCATTAATATACCTAGACTTTACAAGATCAAACGGCTAACTTTAATTTAGTTATCTAGCGCATTAACTAATTCATTATTAAAATCAAATTCGAATTAATTAATAAATTATTAATAATTTTTAACAGTTAAAAATCTAATATATTAGTGAATAATCTAAGTTTTTGTAAACTATTTACTAAGCTCAGATTATTATAATATTGTTTACCAAGTTTTAACTATTTAAACTCTAACACTTTATTCGGTTCATTTATAATTAGGTTATTAATCATATTAATCATAATTACAATAAAATACCTTATTAATCTAACTTATTAAACTTTCTAATAACTAGATTAATGTTAATGAGAAATAGTATATTTACTAATTTTAAGAATATTAAAAAAATACATAAAATATTAGGCTATGATGATGTAGAGAAAAATCGATTCAAAATGCAGCAGAAGCGTAAAAAGGGGTTTGAGTATATTTTAAAATTTCCCTTTTAAAGAAACAACCTTAACCCTAGATTAATTAATTTATAGTAAAATTATTGTACCTTTTTCTCATGACGATTGAACTAGAATCGAATTGAACCCCGTAAGATCTTCCAATCCAATCACGAACGTGAATCACCTAGGAGTGTGAGCTCCCTTTCTTTGAATTGTATACTTGGGGATGGAAACAAAAAAAAATCTTTTTCTTTTGTTAGTCACAATAATCCTCCAATAGAAAAAACAAAGAACGTTAGGTCACTTGTGAATTATCAATCTATTTGATTGAAACTCGCGTGAACCTTGATTCGATGTTGTACACAAAACCTTTTGATTTAAAGGCTACTAGTGCACTATCGAAAACAAAACGTTCTTTCTTCCTTTTTCTCTTTGCCGAATTTTCACACACCAATCTTTAGAGTAGACAAATTTATCTAGAGCAAGAACTAAATTTTCTTTTCTCAAAATTCTCTCTTGGCTGAAATTTCTCTCCCTTAGATATGGGCTTGGCCAAAATTTCTCTCCAAGAAAAGGTAGTAGCCGAAATCTCTATCTCTAAAAAAGCTTTGGCTGAATTCCACATAGAGATATATATAGCTTCTCAAATCCTCTCCTAAGGAAGATTTACTTGGTAGACAAGAATCCTATCTGTATGTGAATTTACTTGGTGACAAAGAATCCTTTTCAAAGAAGAATTATTTTCCACATCAAGACTTATTTTCCAACTCATTGGTATATTTATTCAATAACCAATTATTAAATATAAATAAAAATTTTGACTATATCAAAACTTCCTAATTTGACCAATTGTCAATTTAGAGTTTTAATAGAAATCAAATATTTCCTAATTTGACTAGATAAATAAATTCATTTTTATTTATCTACTTATCAAATATAGTATTTGATACTTATCATACTACTAACAATAGTATGACACTAGGAGGCCATCTCCTACTAGGAAAAAAAATTGAATTTTAATTAAACAATTAATTAATTTCCATTTAATTAAATAATAAAATAAAAAACAATATATAATGCTATTATATAGGCCCTTGCTGCCCAAACTATATAAATATAGGCCAAATATTTGTTTTTTCTATTTTATAAAATCCATAGAACTTTAATAAAAAGTCCATATGTGAACTAGACCCATTTTACTAAAAGAAACAAGTCCTCATGCTTTAATACAATTCTTAATGGACCCATAAATTGGTCCGGTAGAATATATAAAGTGATTCATCCAAGTTCGTGTGGATTGGGGATCTTGGCAGGCTATCTAAATTTAAGTTCCAATAAACATAACCTAATCACAATCAACAAATGATTCACTTATGTCCGATCTACTAATTTTAGTTCATTCCACTAAAGAACTAAAATTGAACTCTTAAATAGAGATAGAATAAGTAAATATTTCTCATTCATACCCTAAACAATCTTAATGGAGATAGTGTATCCTTGTGAAGAATACCAGTCATCGTCAAGAGCTCATAGACCGCCTATAGCTCTTCTAGTTACCATTTTTACTCATATGACCACGTTTTGAACTTGGATATTTTGACTTGTCAAGAAGACATATTTCAATAGACACTATTGAAAACTTAACGTTAAGATTTAACATTTAATACCTCAAAACATCCATAAGATGATATTCTACTTACATTTAATAAATGAAGCCATGATGTCCATGTCTGTAAATGAAGTCCTCTATCGATTAACAAATGAATACCATCAAACTATCGAGGATAGACTATGCTATATAATCTTCCTCATTGATAGCTCAAATGATAACACTTGCAACCATAAGCCCATAATTTATCCCAAGATTGAGATAGACTCTCTGATTGTCTTCAAGTGAAAACTTTTATCCATTGACGGTTCTGGATAAAGTATCTCACTATGATCCTATTCAATGCACCAAGTGCACTAGATTCCTTTACCCAAAGACACCACTCTTTGATGATTTTAGAATCATCATAACACATTTGATCCCACTCAAATACTAGCAAAACAATCTACAACTTTAACAAGGTAAAGGCGCCCAACCTTTATCGTAAGTTGTGAATATTATTCAAGACTAACTAAAGAATTGTGTATACCTCATACATATCCAGATGTACGAACAATTCTTCTTTTCTCATAGTCTTTTGACCTTATGATTATTTACTTTTGACAATTATAATAATTAAACTATAAATGCTATAAGATTTGTTAAACTAGAATTTAATTTATTAATATAAAAATATTGTCAAATACATTATTACACTCTTGCTATTGAGCATAATCCTAACAGATGCATATCTAGCATATCTAGCATATGTGTGTAGGCACATCTTATCTAAATGACATACGTATGTATGACAATGCTTTTATCATCATATAATATAAGCATACATGAATTGATCGAATACTGTGAATTATTTAACCTAAAAAAAATAAGAATCTAAAATTACAAAAATACCCCCAAGGCATTCCTTGGTCTTTTTGTAATTTCAAAAATCTTGTAGTCTCTTCAGGTCACTCCGATACATCTCATGAATCATTCTTCATGGTTTTTTCAAGTCTTCATTATAGGTTACAATATTATTACTTTTACAATACAATAACAGTGAAATAAAAAATATATATATAATATTATGCAACTCATGAACCCTAAATCCACAGTACCATATTATTAACGATTAATCATGTTTTTGTATATTAACAAATTTAATATACATATAAAAACAACATATAGTCAATTTAAGCAGCGCATACACAATCATACATACAAGAGCATTGAAAACAATTCTTGTTCCGAAAAATTGGCACTAATACCGATTGTTGGTAACGCAACAGAAATAAGTTTAAATTTTTTTATGCAGATCATAAACGATCTAGGACCAGTGAACTTGGGATCATAACTTTTCTTAATTAATATATACAATATTATTACAGTAATAAATTATATTTATACAAGAAAATTGAAATCAATAATAAGAAGAAAGTATTAGAACATTACCAACGTTTGGAGGCTCCTTTATTTCTTATAATACTCCTAGTCTGTACCACCAATCTTCCTAGCAATTCTCAGAACTGGTAACTGGGTGTGAGTGCGCCACTTGCTCAGGAATTTAGGAGGATGTAGAGGAGGTTGAAGAAACGTTTTCTTCTCAAGAGAAAAAACACTTAGAACAATTCTAGTTATAAAAATCTTATATTTTTCTTTTCGTTTCAAGAGTGTACCCTACACCAAAAACGTTTTCTCCTTTATTGATCTTATCTCACACACACACTTGCACACAAAAAGCATGTGTTTTTCTCTTTTATGGTATGTGTTGATTTTGTTTATTTCAAGATGCACATATCATATATACCTTTTTAAAATAACTAACGATATTTTTTTAAAATTCAAAATAAAATCTTTATTTTACTGAGAGATATCAAGTTATTTGAATTTAAAAAATTTTAAATTAAAAATCAATATTTAATTAAAACCAATCAATTAAATCAATCAATCTAATCTTTTAAGATATCAAATATCTTTAAAGATATCGATTAATATTTTGTTTATTTGATTTTATTTGAATTCAAACTATTTAAATTTAAAAATTAAATATTTAATTTAATAAAATGAAATAATCAAATTAATTTATTTTATTAAAAAAATATCAAAAAACATCCTCCATTTAGTGATTGATAAAATAATTAAATAATCTTATTATTTAATTTATTTAATCATCATTATTCATTAATCAAATAATCTCATTATTCAATTAATTCTTGAATAAATACGTGTCACTTTCGTAACACAATTAATTGGACAATCCAATTAATTAACTGTGACCCTTGTTACCTAAATCTATCGGGTTAGTAAGGGGACCTAATGGACCCACAGTATTTTGAGCTCCAATAATCCTCGGAATCATTAATTAAACTCTTGAAATAACATTCCTTTATTATTAACTCCGGTGTTATTCCACTAAAACCTGAAGCTGCACTCTTTCAACTGTAGACACTTTTACATAGACTGAAACAACTCGATGTCCATTAATATAGCTATTACACATGGTGTGATCCTCTACAATATTTCATAATTAGAGCTGAGTCATAATGTCCATCACACCCCTCTAATTACATATATCCTTTAAGTATTGTTGATTCTCTAATGGACAATAAATCATATATCCTCACGGAATTAGGTGAGCGCTTATATTGTCCAAGCCCCTAATAAACCCATAAGGGAACTACCATCTACTTCTTACAAGAATAAATGGATTCCACTATTGTGTACAAACCTTCCCAGTTACAAGCCAAACCGCAATCCCAACATACGGAGCATATTGATCATGAATTGCATCCGACCTCACCCATGGTATATCAAAGACCACGATCTAACCTGAAGGAGTCGATAAGACACTCAAGATTAAGATCACCCATATATAGCCATCATTAGTTGGCATATATGAATCTGATCGGTAAACTGATCTTGGTGTGAGATTCATATAGATCATGGCCCAGTCCTATATGATCACATCATACAAGGTGCTTCCATTCTCATATCTACATGGCCCAGTCCTATATGATCACAGTCTCGGATGTTAAATATATGTACAAGTTATAAAATAAACAAAAAAAAGAATAAATTGAACTTTTCTTTTATTTATTTCATAAATCCATTTACAAATTACATCTTTAGGTGATAAACCCTATTATATGCCTTGTGATTTAAGTTGATTTTAGGTGACTGCATGAGAGGATCAAGAAAAAGTTCAAGACTTGTTGAGGATTAGTCTAAGAGTGTGTAAGTCATCGTAAATCATTGTAACTCGTAGTGACCAATCTTCTTTTTATTTGTTATAGTGTATGTATAAGGGTTTTGCATGAAATTTTCCAAATGAGGAGATTGTTAGGTTTTGGTTTCTGTTGGCATTAATTTCATATCAAAACAATGTTTCACTTATAGTGATTTAGATGTCTTAGGTTTATAATGATTCAAGCTTCAAAGAAGATTCGGCAACTATTTAAGCAGATTCAAGTCTCCAACGAGAAATGAATTTCATTGTTCTACAAAGGTATATTTAAGACCTCATTTCTCTAACAAGGCTTAGACGTACCCATACACATTTCATACATTTATGTCCTTGCATCATGGAGTATCAATTGGTATAACACATTCACACACTTGTTAATGAATGCTCATGCATTAGTGATAAATTATCTAGTTGTGTAGATTGCATGTTTATGGATTTTGTCCAAGTGATAACATTCTTGTGTGTTAGGTGTTTGTAAGTTTTTGTAACATGGAACTTGGACTTGAATTTGGTATTCCAATGTTCCCTATTGAGTTTTAGTCATTTAGGTTACTCATTCATTTGATTTCGAGTTTCGAGTCAAGAGTTACGAAACTTTCCAGCCATGTTGCACGCATTGTCTCTGTCTTCTTGTATCGAGCTGAATCAATAATTTATAGTCTAAGTTTCATAGTCTTCCATGTGTGTGAGAGATTCCTGGTTTGTAATCCATAAATGGATTTGAATTTGGAGTTTGAAGGCTAGAGAATGGTTGAAGAACACGGAGGATCACAAAGGAGGAAGTCGATGGCCAAAACACCACGAAGCCTCCATTTCGAGATGACGTGTGGCCATCTCGGGGAGGAAGCCTTCCTGCCCCCAAGATGCCCACGTGCCATCTCAGGGTGGGAAGTGGCTTGGGGGCAAAAATGTTATCGTATGTGAATTTCACCAAGCATACACGTCATCAACAAGAGGGAGAAAGTTGCCAGATGGACGTCCAAATAAGCACTTAGGAAACATCCTACGAGGTGTCATTAAGGAGAAGAAACCCGAATAAATAAGTATCACGGCAAGACCTACTCAGGATCAGCTAAAACCATTAAACTTACTCGGGGTGAGTAAAAAGATATTTTTCACTCGGATCATGAGACGTCATTCGGACCAGAATACTTAACATTATACTCGGGATAAGCACGACAACCGTGTAAGAAGATTAGAGAGTAGTCCACAAGCCAAGTCAAAAGGCTCCTTATTAAAGAAGGATTCAAACGAAAGAGAATGTTAAGCATAAAGGATTCCTCTTCCGAGAACACTTCTAATTCTCCAAGAAGTCTACTCTTATAAGGAAATAAGTCCTAATCGGACTATGCTACTAGAATCGCATTTAATCTCATTATTAGCTTCCGAAAAAGGAAGGAAGACAAATCTACTTCAAGTAAGTAACCGAAATCACAATTAAATACAAAGATCATGTATTACATATAAAAGGCAGATTAGGGTTCCATAAAACGTATAAATAGACCCATAATCTCATATAGACGAGGGAGCAGACACAACAGTCGTACAAAAAAAGATAAAAAGAGAGAAAGAGAGATCGAGGGCTGTAATTACTTTCTTCATAGTGGATTTTGGCTAGGTGGATCATATAACCACTCGTGGATGTTTCTCCGATTACTGGAGTTTTACCACGTAAAACTTGTGTCTTATTACTTCCTTTTTCTCTCCTCTTTGATTTTTAGCTAAAATCCAGTCCTTGTTGGCTTTTTTGACAAAAAACTAGAAACGAATGTCAACAATTGGCACTAGAAGGAGGAGGCCGAACCTCCGACCTTGTAAATAGCCATGGCAGGAAGCAGAAGTAGTTCAGGGAATGGCCAAAAATCACCAGGAGATTTCCATGTTGGTAACACGTCACGAGATCCTGCAGCAAACACAGAAAACCAGCCTGCACACTTGGCAGGGATCCAGCAATCCTCCAACCAATAGAGATCTGACGCTGCGTTTCTAAGAGGCATTGCAGCAATTGGTGACAGACGCAGCAAGGGAAGGGGTTGAGCTATTGGTTACAGGAGCACATACTCTCAATCCTCCACCCGTAAGGCTCCATTCGATGGTGGTTGGGCCAGGAATAATTATACCGGAAACCAGAAGAAACTCTTCCCTAATCAACTCGGCTGGATAGGAAACACCTGAAGAGGAACAACCTCACCAAAGGCTGGACCACAATCAAACAGTACGAGCTAGACATCGTAAATACGAAGGCGCAGAGGTCGGTCATCATCAGAAGACTGTGATCAACACTATCGCAAACGTCATCATGGTGTCACACGAGAGGTCTGACATCAGAGTGAAGAGTCTGAGAAAAGAATGACAATAACCCAGCGGTTTAACTATCGGGGAAGTCTGATGGGAAAAAGAGATGTTACAATCCAGAGCCTAACTCGAGAAGTCGAGAATAACATGCATCAAATTGAAGCGCTGGTAAGACGTTATGGCTATAATGATCTATCCGACGATGACTCTGACAGTCCATTCACCAGGGAAATTTTGCGAACCCCTTTCCTAGAAAGATTCAGGATGCCGCATGTGGAGCAATTCAAAAAAGATACAGATCCAAAGGAGCACGTTAGACGTTATAAAAGTGCCATGGCTCAATATGCCCGCAGTGACCCCCTATTGTGTCTCAACTTTTCGTAAACACTAGGAGACACAGGGTCAAGATGGTTCGGGAGACTACCTCCGGCAAGCATCGAAGATTTTAGCGAACTGAGCAGGAGCTTCACAAGGCAATTTCTGAGCAATGTTCACAGGAGAAAGTCGGTGGCCTACCTCTCTCAAATAAAGCAGGGAAGGACGAGTCATTAAAAAAGTACTTGGGCCGATTCGGCCAAGCAGTATCGGAAATTGAGAGTGCTAACGATGAAGCAATTATCGCAGCCTTCACCAATATTTTACAGAATGGACGACTATCCTTTGATTTGAGAAGAGCACGGCTGACTAGGTATGCTGACATGATGGACATGGTAGGAGGATCCGCACTGGCCGAAGAAGAAGACTTAGCTACAAGGGGGAGCTATATGCATGGAGGAAAGCCCGGACAGAATGATGCTGAAACCAAAGTGCAGAATCAAAAGGGAAAGCTAAAAGGGAATGACAAGGAGAAAAACAAGGATGGGGGTAATGATCTTAATGCTGAACGGTCCACAGAGAAATACCGAGGCAGATATACCAATTACACCCCTCTCCGAAAAAAACAGGAAGAAATTTTAGCCATCTTGGAAGAGAAGAATATGGTGCAAGAACCGCGGATCTCAGTTCGTCCGAAGAGATACAACCAAGTATTGCAGATTTCACAAGGAAACCGGGCACGAGACTTCAAAGTGTTACCAGCTCAAAGATTACATAGAGACTCTCATTCGGGAAGGGCAGCTACGGGATATAATCTTGAAAAAAGATGAGAAATGAGAAGCTAAGAAGGAAGTTAAAGTTGATCATTCTGGACGAAATCAAAAGACCAGTCCCGATGCCAATCAAGTAATACATACAATTTTCGGAGGACCCTCTATTGGGAAAAGCAACCTAGAGTAAACTCAAGAAATCAGAGAAGCAATAGAAGCAAGGAATAACTTTGATGTAAACTTGGTTGAGTCAGACCCGAAAAGGGCGAAGATGGGATGGGACCCGATAGTCTTTACAGAGACAGATTCCCATGGCGTATATGTTCGGCCTAATGACACTTTGGTTATAAGTGCCCAGATTGGCCATAGGGAAGTCCGTAGAATTCTAATAGATAATGGGAGTTCGACAGACATCCTAAACGTGGCCGTATACGACCAGCTAAGACTAGACCGAAAATATTTATAGCATTTCCATACTCCATTAAGAGGATTTGGAGGGATAGAGGTCAGGTCACTCAGGACGGTAAAACTACCCATAAAGATTGGAATTGTGCCATGCCAGAGGACTGTCCTGCTCTACTTCGTGGTAGTTGACTTGGACAATTAGCCATATAATGCATTATTGGGTCGACCATTTCTGAATAAAACAAGGGCCGTGACGGCCACTTATGCATTAATGATCAAGTTCCCAACAGAACAAGGGGTTGGGATAGTCAAAGGATACCAAGAGATGGCCCGAAGAGCAAACCAGCCAGTATACAAAGACAAGCATGATGCTGAACAAATATACACCATAATGCAACCAAATCAGTGTAAAGAGTCCTTGTCATTCGAGCTGGACCCGAGGGAGGACTTGAATAAGTTCAAAACGGAATTGGTTGAAGAATTAGTACTTAAAGAAGACGAACCGGATAAGAAAATCAAGATCGGGGCTAACTTGGATGAAAAAGTCAAGCAAGACCTAACCAATCTGCTTAGAGAGTACAAAGATGTGTTCGCTTGGAGTCATAAAGATATGGTCGGAATAGATATCCGAGCAATATCCCACCACCTCGCAGTTGACCCGAATGCAAAACCTGTAATACAAAAGAGAAGATCGTTCAATCCTGAAAGAAGTCAAGCAATCAAACAAGAGGTGGAAAAGCTACTGGCAACTGGATCAATCAGAGAAGTCAGCTACCCTCAGTGGGTCGCCAACGTAGTCCTCGTCCAAAAGAAAAATGGACAATGGAGGATGTGCGTAGATTTCACGGATCTGAACAAGGCATGCCCAAAGGATAGCTTCCCACTTCCAAGGACAGACCAGCTGGTGGATGCCACAGCAGGTCACAAATTGCTTAGCTTCATGAACGCTTACTCGGGCTACAATCAGATCCGGATGAGCAAAGCTAATGAAGAAAAAATAGCTTTCACAACGGATCAGGGTTTATATTGCTACACAGTAATGCCCTTTGGTTTAAAAAATGCAGGTGCTACGTATCAAAGGTTGGTCAACAAAATCTTCACTCGGCAAATAGGAAGGAACATGGAAGTGTACATTGATGACATGTTGACTAAAAGTGTCTCGACGGATTAGCATGCCCAGGACCTCCGAGAGACATTTGGTGTACTGAGAAGATACCAGATGAAATTAAACCCGAACGAATGTTTATTCAGAGTCCCTTCGGGGAGATTCTTGGGTTTTCAAGTCCACCAAGAAGGAATCGAAGTTAATCCCGAGAAGATCTAGGCCTTACAAAAATGACCTCACCCAAAACATTGAAAGAAGTACATCGCTTAACAGGGTGTTTAGCTTCCTTGGGAAGATTCATCTCGAGGGCTACAGACAGATGCACACCATTTTTCAAGATAATCAAAAAACGGAAATGACTCGAGTGGAATAAAGAGTGCGAGCATGCATTCTTAAAAATAACAGAGTATCTGGGATAAGCACCAGTTCTCTCAAAATAGTAAAAAAGGGAAATTCTTCAGCTGTATCTGTCAATAACCGAGCTTGCAGCAAGTTTAGTCTCAGTCAGAACAGAAGATGGAGTACAGAAACCAGTGTATTATACCAGCAAGGTACTCTTACCGGCTGAGACAAGGTACTCACAGGCAGAAAAGATGGCCTTAGCATTGGTTTCAGCAGTAAAAAAGCTGAGACCATACTTTCAGGCCTATACAATCCAGGTTCTCACCAATTGCCCATTAAGACAAATTTTACAAAAGCCAGAAATATCAAGAAGACTCACCAAATGGGCAAATGAGCTAAGTGAATTCGATATTCATTATATCCCCAGAACCTCCCTCAAAGGACAAGCTGTGGCAGACTTCATAGCCGAATTCACAGAACCAAACCTGGAAGCAAAAAGACTGTTGGATAAAAGTTTCCCATGGAAACTATATGTTGATGGTTCTTCAAACACTCATGGCAGCAGGGCAGGGATCGTAGTTCGCACCCCAGAAGGAGATGATGTTAAATGTGCCATGAGATTTGATTTCAAAGCAACCAATAATCAAGTCGAATATGAGGCATTTTTAGTTGGACTCAGAGTCTGCATAGCTCTTGGGGCAGATGAAATTGAGATATTCAGCAATTCACAGGTAGTTGTCAACCAGGTTATGGATGAGTACCAGGCCAAAGATGAAGGTATGATAGCCTACCGTGACATCGCGAAACATCACCTCCAAAAATTTAAAGAATACAAGATCGCTCAGATCCCCAGCTAAGAAAATGAGAACATTGACGCATTGTCTAAATTAGCGTCAGTAACAACTGCAATCAGACCAAAGACCATTCCGGTTGCACACCTTCTTAAACCGAGTACAGCTGAATTTAAGCATTTGGAAATTTCAGAAGTCCGAACACCGCAAGACGGTTGGATGGTTTAGCTGAGAATGTTTCTGGAAGAAGGCGTGCTCCCAAAAAATCCGATACTAGCAAAGTGCATCAAGTATCGATCGGCTAGGTATACCATGATCGGAGGAGAATTGTACAGAAGGGGGTTTTCCCGAGCTCTCCAGAGATGTGTACCGGAAGAAGATGCACATCGAATACTTTAAGAGATCCACAGAGGAGTTTGCGGAAACCGTACTGGGGTAGAAGTTTAGCGCATAAGGTGCTCAGGCAAGGCTATTACTAGCCTACGCTTTTCTCAGATGCACAACAATGGTCAGAAAGTTGCAATACCTTTCAAAGGATTGCTAACGATATCCGACAACCCCCAGAAAAGCTCAGAAACTTCACTACCCCATGGTCATTCGCCATGTGGGGACTAGACCTGATAGACTCAATGCCAGATGAAACAGGGAGTGGAGCAAAGCACGTCATAATAGTTGTCGAATATTTCATAAAATGGGCAGAAGCTGAAGCGCTGGTGCATATCACAGAAGCCAACACCACAAATTTTGTAAAGAAGAACATACTTTATAGGTTTGGAGTTCTGGACACTTTAATCACCGACAATGGCATCCAGTTTGATAACCAGAAGTTCAGACAGTTATGCGAGAAGTATCAGATTGCTAACTACTATGCGACACCAGCTCATCCATAAACAAACGGGTAGGTAAATGCAGTAAATAAAATTATCAAGCACACCATCAAAGCAAAGTTGGATGCCAAAAAAGGAAGTTGGGTTGAAAAGCTTCCTGAAGTATTATGGGCATACCGGACGACAGCAAGGACTTTAACAGGAGAAACTCCGTTCACCTTAGCTTTCGGAACAGAAGCTGTCATGCTCATAAAAACAATGTATGCATCCCTCGGGTCAGGCTATACGGTGAAGAGCCTAATATTGATCTGCTTCTACAAAGTTTGGATGAGCTAGAAGAAAAAAAGGAGAAGTCCCAAATAAGAAATACATCATATCAACAAAGAGTGGCCCGCTACTACAATTCTCGTGTTCGGATCAGGAAATTCAAGCTTGAAGACCTAGTGCTCAGGAGGGTATCACTAAACATAAAAAATAAAGCTGCAGGTTCCCTGGCAGATAAATGGGAGGGTCCATACAAGGTCGAGGGAATAGCCGGCCATGGAGCATATTGGCTTGCACGACCCAACGGAGGGGTTTTACCCCGACCATGCAACGCTCAACATCTAAAGATTTTCTATCCTTAACTTGTTTTTCCTTTTTGTTTTCTTAGTCAGGGCTATTAGTTGCGATAAATGTTAGCTATGAAATTTAAATGTGTTGATTTTGCAGTGATAAATAAAATTATTCGGGAATTCCTAAAAGAAGCATATGATAATAATAGCATATGGAAGAGCATGATAATAAGAACATGCAAATAGAATACTCGGGATCATCAAATCCCAAATGGACGGAGAATCTCGAAGGAGCATGCCAGCCGAGCAAGGTCAAATCGACCTTAGCAAAAAGGTAAACCCAGTGCACCAAATTCTGGAAAAATGCTCGAGACGCTATCGGAAGAAGTTCCTGTGAAATGCGTAGCTGTGTTGAGCAATCTTAAAGAGAGTTCAACAATTCAGTAAACCCTTACGCATAGAAACTGGGGAGACATCCTTGGTATTGCGTAAGGACTCGAACATATGATCATGGTGAGCATTGATGTAATGTTCGGGTAACAACCAGGTATGAAACACGTGTAAACTTGCCTGTTTCAAGATAACTCGGTTAATAATAAAGAGCCAGTTTAATAAGATACTTGGCAATTAAAGACATTCGGGTAACAACCGATTTAATAAGATACTCGGTTAAGTCACCCGAACATTGAAGAGCCAGTTTAATAAGATACTTGGCAATTAAAAACATTCGGGTAACAACCGGTTTAATAAGATACTCGGTTAAGTCACCCGAACATTGAAGAGCCAGTTTAATAAGATACTTGAAGATTAAAGTTATTCGGGTGACAATCGGTTTAATAAGATACTCGATTGAGTTACCCGGACATCAGCCAGTTTAATACAGCACTCGGCAAAAATCAGTAATAAACAGATCAAGACCATTCTATTCAAAATAAAATAGAATTTTATTGCTCTAAAAAATAATGGTTACAGTTCAAAAAACCTTACAAAAAAAACATATAAAGGAATCTTCTACAAATTTACAAAAGTCAAGGCTGTGAGGATTTCGAGCCTTTGCCGATATTCGGGTCTGGCACCATCTCGTATTCACAGAGCAGGCTTTTGTTAGACGGCCAAACAATAGGGTCAACGGTATCATCCATCCACTGGCTGTAATCCTCACCTAGGACCGGTCCGACATCTAGGACCATGCCCTCGACCTACTCTTGACTGGCGTAAAAGGTCAAGAGAGAATGCTCTGACGGAATCTCTAAATGCATGGGATGAGGCTCTTTGCCTTGACTACGGCAGTAGGCTCTTCATTCCTTTATTTGATTTCGAAGAGACTCCAAGGACCGGTCCATGTAATGTTTGATTGACAGCTCCAAATTAGCTCGAGCCTTCTCAGTCGCCCTATTCTTAACTTTAAAGAATTCACCGGCCGAAACTAGCCCGTGTTGAAATTCCCGAAGAAGTAGGACATTGTAAGCAGGAGATATTTTAAAATGATCCACCCCTTGGACTTCAAGTTCCAACCTGGCCTCTCGGGATAAGGATTCAACTGTCAACACTTGGCGCTCTAGATCTTCGATTTTTTTGTCATACACCGACCTCGACTGCTCCGCCTCCTGCTAGGCCTTAAGCATGGATTCTTCAGCAGAAGATAGAAGATTTTGAAGTGATGCAACCTTCTCCTCTGCTAAAAATACCTTCTCCTTGGCTTCAATCTGCTTTGCTAGACAATGGTCGGTGAATATTTGTACAGAACCGACCTCATGCTGATAAGCTTTCTCAGCTCGAGCACGGCCTTTCTCACTAGCCTTCAGCTGAGCCTCTAGATGCTTTATTTGATTGGTATGATGTTGCTGCGTCTGAATAAGCTCAGCAAATTTGGCCACCATCTGTAAAGGAATATATTTAGAAATCCAGTAGAAGCAAAACAATAAAGAAGTCAGATTTAAGTTACATAAGATGCACTGTTGAAAACGTTTTGAAGACGTTCAGACAGTAAACCATCTCTAAAGCTGCTCCAGCGGTCCTCCCCGATGAAAGCCCGACCGGAGGACATCTTCCTTAGCATATCCTATGGAGAAGGATTTAAAGGCACCTCCGAAGGTTCGGCCTCTGTATTCCCAACCTCGGGGATAAAAGAAGCCTTGTTCGATTCTGAGGTCGCCGCATCTACTGATGCTCCAACGCCAACACTAAGAGCAATCTCATCCTCAACATCTTCATTGCTGGAGTTGATGAATGAGACTACCCTAGAAACTTTAAGAGGATGGGTCAGCGAACTAACTGCCTTTCACTTCTCACCCCGAGAACTGTGGAAGTTAAGGTTAGCAGCATGATCTTCTTGCAAATCGTTCCGAAAAGACTCAGGAACTTGATCCGTAAGAATATCACCACCGTCGCCAGTTTCAAAACATCCAAATGGCTCTTCACCCGGGCCTTCACATTGCCTCTCCCTATTATCAGGCAGTTAGGTGTCAGTTGGCTCACTTTGGCCACTTGGATCAGCAGAATCCTGAGTAGAAGGCTGAGCACCCTGATGAAAGCACTCGGGGATCTGTTTCTCAGCAATGTCGGTTTCCTCATCAGACTTGGGTGGAGCAATACCTTCATCGCCCTGAATGGAAGCTTCTTTTCTACTTGCCTGCAGAATCGACTTCACCTGGCGAGCTTGAAGATCACTGACGATGTCCGTATCGAACACTTAAAAAAAAAGGATTCATGTAAAAAAAAGCAGAAAATACAATAAAAAGGACGCCGGGTCACATACATCGCCTGCGATGGCCCAAAATCTGTCTGAAGAAGCTGAGCTTTATCAAATCCTCATCTTTAAAAAGGTAGTTCTTGCTCCTATTCTCCAGAGTACGAACAGCTGCCCGAGTCAACATCTTCAACTCAGAATCACTATAATCAATTATATTTTTGTTCCACACTTTAGGGGAACAGAAGAAATGGGGAACACTCAACACTGTTCGGGAATCCCCAGATCCAACAGTGATGTTGAGCCAGAGAGCCCCTCCAGTGAAAAACCAACTGTTCTTCCAGAACTTGTTGGATGTAGGGAATCCCCATACAAAACCCTTCTTTTTTAGGTCATCAGAGGTGTCGACCTCCCGATTCACCTTCGCTTCTTTGGGGACCCAGTCGTTCGATGGAGTAGATGTAAAACAATAGGTCCCCATCATCCTAACCTGCCTCAGCATAAAGAAATTCCTGATTTCATTTGGGGAAAGCGGTGAAAGGTTCATTCTAGTTAACATATGCCACAGGCACATCAAGACTTTATAACTATTCGGGGCCAACTGAGCTGGGGCTATCCCTGCTTCAACCAAAAACCAGACAATAAATGGCTGAAAGGGAAGTATGGCACCACAACATAGTATTGATCCATAAATCGCGACCATACCCTCAGGAGGATTCCATGTGGCTCTATCCCCTGCAGGAACCAGAGTGACCTAGTCGGGCAAGTCGAATTAGGAGCGGTATCTTTCTATTTCAGCTGGCCCGACCACATTCGGTTCAGTATCGAAACCACTCGGGCGAGCATCAGAAAATGAAAGATGAGACACCCTGGACACCTCATCAACATCATTCTTGTTAACAGTCTGTTCCCTGATCTGAACATTGCTCGAGCCATGCTTGTGTACCTTACTTTTGCTTTGATGTTTACCCATCCTTCGAAAAGATACCTTGTGGTCAGAAACATCAGAATCAGAACTAGATGAAGTATCAGATGAATCAGAACTGGCTATATGATTTAAAATGACGTCAGGGTAAAGTCTAGAAACGTCGACTTCTAAAAATGGAGGTTCACCAGGAGGAGTTTCCCCCAACAATCTTCGAACACAGGAAACTAACTGATAATCCCCACGATTTAGAGCATCAAGAGCTATATAACAAAGACGAAGGCGAGATGAAGGATCCATCGAAACTAACCTTAAATAGAATGGAATACTGGAGCAATAAAAACCCTTGATGAAGAAAGCGATCTGCAGCAAAATCCGGACTGATAGGAAAATTCTGGTTTTCTTAAATAAGAATAAACTACCACAAATTCGGTGAAGAATTTAAAGGGGTGGTGAAACAAAACCCTAGGGCCTCGAGGTGGGAAAAATTTATGATGAGGCTTGATGACATAGGCGGCTTTGAGGAAATGCAAAATTCATTTCTCATAAATTATATCTAAAAACGAAGAGACTAGGTACACGTGTCAAAACAGGAACTAGCCCTCGACCGTCAGAACTTCAAAACGTCGCCCTCATTTAAAATCTCGCATGATGAAGCGAATCGAAATTACAGGGCCACCATTAAGACACTCTATTATGACAAGACGACTATTCTGACGTGAGTAAAAATTAAGATAATTAAAATACTCTTGCCTGAAATGAAATTCACTCGGTAAAAATATTTTAAGGGGGGATTTTCGTATGTGAATTTCACCAAGCATACACGTCATCAACAAGAGGGAGAAATTTGCCAGATGGACGTCCAAATAAGCACTTAGGAAACATCCCACGAGGCGTCATTAAGGAGAAGAAACCCGAGTAAACAAGTATCAAAGCAAGACCTACTCGGGATCAGCTAAAACAATTAAACTTACTCGGGGTGAGTAAAAAGACATTTTTCACTCGGATCATGAGACGTCATTCGGACCAGCATACTTAACATTATACTCAGGATAAGCATGACAACTGAGTAAGAAGCTTAGAGAGTAGTCCACAAGTCATGTCAAGTAAAAAGGCTCCTTATTAAAGAAGGATTCTAAAGAAAGAGAATGTTAAGCATAAAGGATTCCTCCTCCGAGAACACTTCTGATTCTCCAAGAAGTCTACTCTTATAAGGAAATAAGTCTTAATCGGACTATGCTGCTAGAATCGCATTTAATCTCATTATTAGCTTCCGAAACAGAAAGGAAGACAAATCTACTTCAAGCAAGTAACCGAAATCACAATTAAATACAAAGATCCTGTATTACTTATAAAAGGCAGATTAGGGTTCTATAAAACGTATAAATAGACCCATAATCTCATATAAACGAGGGAGCAGACACAACAGTCGTACAAAAAAAGATAAAAAGAGAGAAAGAGAGAAAGAGAGATCGAGGGTTGTAATTACTTTCTTCATAGTGGATTTTGGCTAGGTGGATCATATAACCACCCGTGGATGTTTCTCCGATTACCGGAGTTTTACCACGTAAAACTTGTGTCTTATTACTTCCTTTTTCTCTCCTCTTTGATTTTTAGCTAAAATCTGGTCCTTGTTGGCTTTTCTGACAAAAAACCAGAAACGAACGTCAACAAATGTCTTTTTACTCTTTCCTTTCCCTCTCTTTTAAATATCTCTTCCCTCCCTCATTTCAATCCAAGAAGAAAAAATGCTAGTCAAGTGTGCAGAATTTTCTCTCAAACTTTCTCATCTCTCAAACACCATATTTTTTCGTTTAAAATTCGATTCTTTCAATTCAAATTAAAGAGTGTTCATCCTTTAATTCTTTATCTATTTCAAGAAGGTTTGAGAAGTTTTAATTGCTGTTTTTGGTAGATCTACACATAAAAACGGGACTGTACATTGTTGCTTGAGGCATTGAGTTTCATCTTGAGTTTTGTTCTTAAACTTGTTCAATTACCATTGGTTTTCTTCTTCTATATATGTATGTATATAGTATATACTTAGATTAGAGTTTCAAGCTCTATTAAATCTAGAATAAGCATGATTAGATTTTCACATGTTGAATTATATTTTTCTAGATTCTGTGTTTTCACATGTTTGGAAGTTGTATTGTCCTAGATCTTGATTTAGGACTATTTGTGCATCATTTGATTGATTTTTATTGATAAATAGTCTCTACATGCGCTAAGATTATTTAATTGAATATATATTGGATTAACACATTTGATTGAGTACTTAGAACTATTTCGACTTTAATTGAATATTGTGAGAAAATTTTGCTCTAGCTTTTTGCTAGGATTTGATTGAGATCATTTCATGATTCTAGCACGATTGTGTTTGTTACTAAAATCTTGAATATGCTTTGATTCAAGTTTTAGTTTCTTGAATGATTCTAGTAATTGAATTTGTTTGTGGTGTTTCACATGTTATAGAATTATCATTCATGATTAGCAACTAGACTACATATGTTTGTGAATAGGGCTCGAAAAATTATTGACACTATTTGGGGGGGTGTTGTTCAAATATTACAAATTTACTAATGTATGTTTAAAAGTCACCATTTAACGTGATCAGACGAAAATATCCCAAAATATTAAAACAAAGAGAAATTTGTGGTTTTCTAAGTCAGAGGAAAGCAACAGTGAAACTGACGGGAAGCTAATCGACGGCAAAGTGACCAGAATGAGAGTACACGAGAACATCTGCGATTGACAAAGGTAAGATCAGTTTGTTTTTTACCTCGTTTTTATTGTTGATAACTTGCATTGCATGTTAGACTTGAGTTTTGTTTATTGGAATTGTATATTAGGGTCAAAATAGAGATCAGAGAATGGTTGTGGTTTAGGTTAGGGTTTAAAATTTGGTTGAATATCTATTGAGGAAGATGAAATTCTGGGTTACTGAGACTTTTTGTAGGAGAATCGAGCTTATTTGTAGTTGAGTCGAGCTTTTATTTTCGTGAAAATTAGATTTTGGTAAGTCGAGCTTTTTTTATAAGGGTTCGAGCTTTTTCGAAAGGGATAGAGCTTTTTTTAAAATGATCGAGGTTTTTGCAATAGGCTCGAGTTTTTTTTACATTGGATCAAGCTTTTTCATTATGGGATCGAACTTTTTTTAAAATGAGATCGAGCTTTATTACATAGGATTGAGCTTTTTTGTTATGGGATCGAGTTTTTTTGTTATGGGATTGAGCATTTTTTTCATAAGATCAAGCTTTTTTTAAAAGGGTCAAGTTTTTTTGTAGTTGAGTCGAGCTTTTTTTCATTAAAATTAGGTTTTGGTAAGTCAAGCTTTTTTTATAAGGGTTCGAGCTTTTTTTGAATGGAATCGAGCTTTTTTGAAAGGGATCGAGCTTTTTTTACATTGGATCGAGCTTTTTCATCATGGGATCGAGCTTTTTTTTAAAAAAAGTTTGAGTTTTTTTTACATAGGATCGAGCTTTTTTGTTATGGGATCGAGCTTTTTTGATATGGGATCTAGCATTTTTTTCATAAGATCGAGTTTTTTTTTAAAGGGTCAAGCTTTTTTGTCCTGAGATCGAGCTTATTTTTTATAGGACCGAGTTTTTTTTACATTGGATCGAGCTTTTTTTAAATTGGATCAAACTTTTTTTACATTGGATCGAGCTTTTTTGTTATGGGATCAAGCATTTTTGTTATAGGATCAACTTTTTTTTTTAAAGGGTAGAGCTTATTTGTCCTGGGATCGAGCTTATTTTTTTTAGGACCGAGATTTTACATTGGATCGAGACTTATAATTTTGGTTCCAAGATTTTTTCTGTTTAATGATGTTGTATTTCTATTACAATGCAGATGGGAAATAGGTTGAGCGATTTGCTTAAAACTCTACAAAGAGACTGGTACGAGGGCAAATTGACTCGACACGATCATTTTAATGCCCTTGCCCATATAGACGACGAGTTGAACCGAGTCCCTACAGACTTTACAGATAAAGATCGGCGTCGGTTCATGTTGTCATGTTTCTGGCGTTTCCTGATGATGCATCAGGAGATGAAGTTTTTGAGTGGTGTTATCCATCGGTTACTTTTAAGGGAGGTGCATCATAACGACCCAACAGATGAGATGCAATTCATGTTAGGGCCAGTCGGTGTTGTTTTCGAAGGTGGAATTTTGCCTGATCACCAGATGACGGTTTGGAGTTGTACCGGACACGACAGGGCATGCAGAAGTGGAGAATGACATACATCAGCAGGACTTTCCTGAAGCCGATGAGGTCTCTTTTGAGGAGATAAAGGGTGTTATCATCGTCGCAGATTTTAGAGAGGCATACGATGTTGTGAAGCTCTGCCTCATATTTATGTTGAACTGGATACTGATAGGGGTGGACGAGAGATTCAAGATTCCAGTTTGACAGTTTTGGCTGGTTGAGGATCTCGATGAGTTCGACACGTTCCCGTGGGGTGCCCTTGTGTACATGCAATCAATTTACTCATTCAAGTATGTGCTTGATGGGCGACAAGACAGATTTGAGTGACGACAGTAGGAAAAGGGCACTCACATACATACGGTGGAGACCTACAATAAATACGGTCTATCTCACGCCCTATTGGTAAGAACTTCGAATTACAAGTGTTACTTTATTGTTGTTGTCCTAAATGTTATGGATACTTATCGTACTTATCTTTGATGCAGATATTTGATTTCAAGGTGATCCCTGATTTAGACCAAGAGTTCGGCACCTAGAGGGTTACAGGTCTGTCTCCCCGTATTTTGAAGTGGGAGTTGACCAAACAACCGAAAGGAAAAAAACTGGCCAAGATTTTCAAAGCCAGGGTATGTATTTAATTTGTTAATGTTTATATTAGTTAGAAAGTGTACAATTACATTATTTTAATCAATATTTCAGATGTTTACGAGGAAGGAACTGGTACCCACACCAGCCGAGAGATAGGCACCATACTATGCGGTGCTAAACAAGGGGGGATCCTGTATGTAAAGGATGATAGGCTTCAGATTCAGCCTTAGGTCCCTAATCAGGCTACCTTTGGTGGGAATAGTGGGACAGAAGGTAGGGGTTTTAAAGACAGGACTAGTGATAGTGAGGGATCTAAGCCCGATGCTGGGGGTTTCGGGCTCAGTGATAGTGAGGGATATCAGACAGACCCTTAGCGAGTGTTAGGTTTTAGTTTGTGTTGGCATGAATTCCATATCAAAATGATGTTTACTTGTAATGACTTAGTTGTTTAGGTTCATGATGATTCAAGCTTCAAGGAAGAAGAAAAAACAAGTCAAATCTCGTTCTAAGTCTTCAAAGAGAAAGGATGCAATATGGTTCTACAAAGGTATACTAAGACATTATCTTTCTCTTACAACGCTTAGGCACACACACACATATCATACATTTGTTTCCCTGCATCGTTGTGCACCATTTTAGGCACACACATATAATTCATTCATATGTGTCCCTGCATCGTTGTGCACCATGTATAACACATTCACACACTTGAAGATGAATGCTCATGCATTGGATTGGAAATAACATGTTTTGGAATATGCATGATTGGAAACTATCCCTATGTAGTTTGCATTCTAGTGTGAATTGTGTTTGTGTGTGTATATATTTGTATAATATGGATATTGAAATTGGATTTAGTCTTAAATCATTCTTGATTGAGTTCTGGTCATTTCGATTACTCATACTATTGATTTCAAGTTCTAAGTCAAAAGATACTACACTTTCAACTCATGTTTCATACATTATCTTCGTCTTCGTATATCAAGTCGAATTTTTATTTTCTGGGTTGAGTATCTTATATGTCTAGGTCTGTGTAAGAGTTATGGTTTGTAATCCGCAAACGGATTCAAATTTTGAGTTCAGAAGCCGAAGAACAGTCGAAGAACACGAAGGAAGAACACGAAGGAAGATCAATGGAGAAAGAAGCAAGCAAACACTTCTAACCCGAGATGGCGCGTGGCCATCTCGAGGCAGAAGGCTTGCTGCCCCGAGATGCCCATGCACCATCTCAGGCAATAAACTTGCTTGGCTTCATTTTTCCCCTCTTGGTCATTTCACTTGTCCAAGTTTCCCACTCCTTTATAAACTCTTTCCCTCTCACATTTCATTCTAAGAAGAAATTCAAATCAAGTGTGCAGAAACTTTCTCTCTAAATTTTCTCACCTTCCAAACACAATAACTTCTTCATTTGAACTCCTATTTGAGTGATTCTAAGTTGAGAGTGTTCATCTATTCATCCTCCATCTTTTCTCTGAAGGTTTGAGTTAATTTTGATGCTGTTTTCGGTGTCTAATCATACAAAAACGGGATTGCACCTAAATCAACTAAGGTATTGATTTTCTCTCAAAGTTTTCTTTTAAAACTTGGTCAATTGCCTTGGGTTTTCTTCTTAAACATATATTTGTATATTGTAAGTGTTTTGATTTTTGTTTTGAACACTTTCAAAGCTAGGTTGAGTTTCAATTGAAATCATTCATGTTGAGTTAGGTTTTGATTTTGCCTATGTTATCACATGTTTGGGATTGTATCATGCTAGCTTTGATTCTAGGACTATTTTATGAGCTTTGATTGTTTGATTTTATGAAAAATAGTTTCTCACATGTATTAGGCTCTCTTGGTTGAATTTTTCACATAATACATGTGCTTATGTTCTTTTGAGCTATTCATGTGATTTGTTGAATCTATTATTAGGAATATGCTCTAGAATTTTGCTTAAATCTATTTGAATTTGTCATATGATTTTAGAATGTTTAAGGTTTTTATGATTTAAACTTGATCTTGTTATTTTTTGAACATATCTTATGATTCAAGTTTAGATATATACATGTATCTAGGATGTGATTAATATTGAACATATCTTACATGATCTAGATTTGATTACACATGCATGACTAACTAGACTATATGTGATTTGTGCATTCATGCTCATGTCTAGTATTTACCATAGGATGTGTTGATCATAGCATTCTATGTTGTGTGCTTGTTTGCATTTTGCATTCATGATTACCTTGATGCCTTGTGAGAAGGAAGAATTGACAATAGGTGTGAGACCCATGGTATTGAGTAAGAAGTCTTGGCAAGAGGTGTGAAGCCTTGGATTGTCGAACAAGGAAGTATTAGCTAGATGAGTGAAGCCTTGGATAGTCAAGCAAGAAGTCTTGCCTAGAATTGGGAGAACTTGGATAGGTGATCACGGAAGTCTTAACTAGAGTTGTGAAGACTTAGTTGAGCAAGAAGTCTTGCCTTGGGTCGTGAGGATCCGGATAAGGTGAGCAAGGAAGTCTTGACAAGAGGTGTGAAGCATCAAATTGTTGAGCATAGGGCGACAACTTCTAGAGTAGGATAGGAGGCTAGTTTCTAGGTGAAGAGGTCACTTGAGAGATTGTACTTGTCTTATCTACTAGTGGAATATGTTTGCCGATGGCTGCTAGCCAGTGGATGTTTCCTCTTCGGAGGTTTACCACGTTATATCTTGTGTCAACTTTTCTCTATCCCTATCTCTCTAATATTTGTATTGTGTATAGAACTTTCTATGTATGTTGACTTCCTTTTTATAGAATAGATTGTGTATGTGTTATAATTACTTGTTTGTATCGAACTTTACTTGTGTTTATATATTGATTAATTGTCTTTAATTAATATATATATTGTGATACAAGTAATCTAGAGGGACAAACTTTTGTTTGTTTCTAAGGGAGTCGAAAAAGGTGTCTAACCTATTCACTCCCCACTTTAGGTTAGCCTTGAGCATTTAACCGTGATTGAATTTTCAATTGTTATCGGAGCAGGACACTAGATTTCACTTTGTGTGAGTCCGGGGTGATACTTTCACGGTTTTTGTAAGGCGTTTGAAGTCATGGGTTTACAAGATGATGTAATGGCGGAAGGAACCTCAAATAATAGTCTATCATTACTTCGTGGCACTAACTATGGGTATTGGAAGTTGAGGATGAAAGCCTACATCCGCTCTATTCATGAAAGGGCTTGAATGGTAGTGGAAGAAGGTTATAATCCTCCTACCAAGGTTTTAGAGGATGGAACCATGATACTCAAGCCAAGGAGTGAATGGACAACAAATGAGTTTAAGGTTGCTAAATGGCACCATCGTGCTATGAATGCCATATTTGGAGGAGTTAATGGGCATCAATTCTCCTACATTCAAAATCTTGAATCCGTAATGGAAGCTTGGGATACTCTCCAAGTTACTAATGAAGGAACCTTAGCGGTGAAGAAATCGAGGCTTCAAATGTTTGCATCACAATTTGAAGGTTTTAGTATGGGTGAGGAAGAAAAGTTCAAAGACTTCCAATTCCGGCTTCTTAACATAGCTAACCAATGTCAAACACTTGGAGTACCTATCTCAAAAGAGCATTTAAATTGGAAAATCCTTAGGTCTCTTCCTAAGAGATTCAAATCAAAGGTGACGGCCATTGAGGAAAGTAAGGATGTTGATAGTATGAACATTGATGAGTTGCTTGGGTCTCTCCAAACTTATGAGATGTGCTTGAAGCCAAAGATTAAGAGCAAAGGAATCGTTCTCAATGCTATTGAGAAGGAGAGTGATGATAAAAATGAAGAAATGACACTCTTGGTTAAAAGGTTCAAGAAGTTTCTAAAGAAGAATGCCAAGCCTAAAGGCAAGTCTTCTAAGGAAAAATGAGTCAAGAGAACATCATCTCCAAGGATTGAGAAGAATAGTCAAGCCATGAACAAGAAAAAGGTTCAATGCTATAATTGTCAAGGTTTTTGTCACTTTGCTAGTGAGTGCACCAAGAAGCCATCTAAGAAAGACAAGAAAGGCCAAGTGTTAGCGGCTACTTGGAGTGATGATAATTCTAGTGACAATGAGAGCTCTAGTAGTGAGTCTTCAAATGATGAAGAGTTGGTGAGCAACTTTATAGCTATAACGGCTTTTTATTCTACACTAGATGTTGGTAGTACAATATCTTTGAATAAGAACCTTGATGCAAATCATGATGGAAGCTGTAGTTCCATTCCTACTAATCTTGAGTTGTTGAAAAAGATTGAAAAGCTTGAAGAAGCTAGAGACAATGCTTAAAGAGAAGTAGTTGAAAATGATGATTTGATCAAAAAGCAACTAGATGAGTTTGTGGTTGTTACTCGTAGACTTCTTGGTGAAAAAGGTAATATTATGAAGAATTTTAGAGAACTTGAAATGATAAACCTTGAGAAGGATAATGTGATACCATCTTTGAAGAAGAGAGAACAAGAATTGATGGAAGAAATAGACACGGCTAAGGAGGCTATCAAGGATTTAGTAAATGATTCGGTTAATGTGTCTAGTGTTAGGAATCTTGTTAACTCACATAGTGGTGAAGACGACTTGGTAGTTGAAGAGGAGCTCTTGGAAGCATAACTTCCTACACGTTTTGATGAAGTCGTGATTGATAAGAAACCACACAAAAAGAGAAGATCAAAAGCCAAGAAGAAGTTGGCGAACAAGGTATCTTTGTAAACTCCTAGTGAAGATATTTCAACTTCCAAAGGTACAATCTCATCTTTTATTCCAATTTGCCATTATTTCAACACAATAGGTCACATTAAGCTTAGGTGTTATAAATATATTGAAAAATGTAAATTAGGAAATGAATCTAGGGCTAAGGAGATTAAACTTCAACTTGAACATGCTAAGGATTTGAAAGTTGAAAAACATGATAACTTTGCTAAGCATGAAAATAAGTTTTGGAGTAGGAAGAATACTTATCTTGTTCAACTTGACAATGTTAAGGAAGAGTGTGTTAGTGATATTCTTGTGAATCAAGTCATCGAAGGACTTTACTATAGATTTAACATTGTTGTCAAGGATGATATTGGAAATGTTTGTGTAGGTACACCCAAGAACAAGTGGTTCAAGGGTGAGTGCTCTTATCACTAAAATAAGAAGCTCATGTGAGATAGATTTGAGGCTATATATCAAATGTGTTGAGAATTCTTGATTACTAGCTTTGAATACTCCATGTGTTGATATGAACTTGGTTATCTCACATCATGTTTGTTATGATGGTCAAAATTTGTTGATTAACTTTGAAACAAATATTATGGTGTGTAATATTAATCTAGAGGGGGGGTGAATAGATTTTAATTAACTTTTACCCAATTTTTGTTAAGTCAAGTTAACGAAAATGCCCCAAGCTAATTACAAAGAAATCACAAGTGTAAAAATGCGGAAATATTAAAGACACTTGAGATATACGTGGAAACCCTCCAAATGGGAAAAACCACGGGCTGATGAGTGCGTTACACTAGAACCTCGAATCCACTAATGATAAAGGAATTACAACCTAATCCCGGTTTAATCCTCTGCCACTACCTAATCCCGGTATAAGTGAACCTAGTTCATCATGCTTGTGCTTTAAGCTACCTAATCCCGGAAGCAACACAAGTCTTACTTCTCAATGAAGAGATAAAGTGTCCTAAGTGAATATGTGATGATATTCAATGAACAAACAAGGCTAGGAAACCCTATATGCTTATCTAGGATAATGAGATGACAATTAATACTATCCTAGATATCAAAAGCTAAATGACATGTTCAAATAGCTTAGCTAAACATAGATCAATCAATCCTATGAAGCTATCACAATACAACACTCAATCATGGCATCACAACAATCTCTAATTTGTATCTAGAAATATTCCAAGAGAATACAATTAATTAAAGAGATGGTTTAGTAAGCAAAACACTTAACTTGTAAGAAGATAGTGAAAAACTTACCAAACAAGATGTGATGAAGCAGCTCTATCCATAGATGCACTCTAGATGAACTTAGATGATGCAAGATGAAGATTTAATGCTCATGGGAATGCTTTGAGTGATTAAAAATGAGTTCTTGGAAGTGTTTTTCCTTTGAAATGTGTTCTAAGGAAGAAATGTGATATTCTAAACTCATCCACGACCTTAAGGCATTGAGTTATATATATATAAGATCCAATCAAAGTGAGGTCGTTTTGGAAAAAAAAGTTCCAGCTTTCTCTATGTGCGCTGGTGACGTACGCTGGTCGGGTAGCACACCACCAGCGTACAACCTATTTTTAAAACAGGCGCTGGATGAGTGGCGCATCCTAGTAGCCCAACACAATCGCAGATTCTCTGGGAAAGTTGCGCTGGTGAGGTGCGCTTGACGAGTAGCGCACCACCAGCGCATGCCCACATATCTCAACTATGCGCGGGTGCAGCAGCGCAGCTCAGTGGCGCAACACTAGCGACAGTCCACTATGAAAGTTGCACTGGTGAGGTGCGATGGTCGAGTAGCGCACCACCAGTGCAAAGCCTACTTTTCAACACTCAAACATACAAAATCACTAAGTCCTAGAGTGAAGAAAATGCATCCTATTCTAATTTGCCTAGCATGACATCAACTTTAAGTACACGATGCAAGTAGGCCAACAAGAGTTATTAAAACCAAAATGCACACATAAGAAAACACTTAACATATAAGATTAAGAGTTATGCATGAATATGTGAGTGTGTGCAACTATCTCTTCAAAGAAAGTAAGCACAAGAATTTTACCTTTGGTGCTTCTCCTTTTGAGGTCTTGAGAGCCTAAGCTACCCTTACATGAACCCTATCAATGTGGTTGTTCACGAAATAAGCCAATCAACAAATAAGGACTTTTCAAACTTTGAAGAAGTTCTTTCGTTATATGTGTTGATTGGGTTGAGATATTATGCTTTTTATACTCTTGTTGTAAAACATAGTCAACTTGGTGTCATGAGGACATTTAAGGCATGAGTGCTCATAAAAAGGGGGAAAGTATGATATTTGGTGAATATAATGTGCAAAAAGGTATCTCTATACTCTAACGCATGTTCTCTTAGATATTCGTCTTTTGACTCAATTCTTGACATACATCTCATAGCATGTCATATTAGAGAATTTTGTATAGCATACATATGGTTCTCATTTGCTATTTTAGGATCTAATAGTGATATTGTTCACATTGATCTTAACCTTGATGATTGTTTGTATATAGTATATTGAGTGGCATTACTTTTGAAAATATGAGCTTCATATTCTTTGAAAGCTACTCATTATAGAAGTAATGATCTTGAATAAGTCTCTACTTATTGCTCTTAGATCATGTGCTTATGAGCCATAAAATTTTTGGTTTCTAAAATTTGCACTATGCTTCTCTTATATGTTTTGCTAGTAGGTTGAGTTTACTAATATGTAAACATTGGATACACCTTGAAGTTTTTATGCTTAAGTACATTTAAAATGACCTATGGTTAGTATCCATTTTTCTTCGGTGATTACATAGAACTCAATGAGCACCTTCATGATAAGGGCTACACACATTGGTTGTGAAAGCTACCCAATGTTGGAAAGAACTACACCATTGTGATGAGTGAAAGCCGTCATGAAGTGAATTTTCTTTATGTAAAAAAATAAAAAAATCAAAGAAGTGTTGAAATGAAATCAGAAAAAAAAAACTTTGATTCAAAGCCTATAAAGAAAAGGAGGAAGGTATATATTTATAGTAAATGTATAGGTGTTTTGACATTGAATTTGCCAAAGGAGAAGATTGTTAGGTTTTAGTTTGTGTTGGCATGAATTTCATATCAAAATAATGTTTACTTATAATGACTTAGTTATTTTGGTTCATGATGATTCAAGCTTCAAGGAAGAAGAAACAACAAGTCAAAGAAAGTTCTAAGTCTTCAAAGAGAAATGATGCAATATGGTTCTACAAAAGTATACTAAGACCTTATCTTTCTCTTACAAGGCTTAGGAACACACACACATATCATACATTTGTGTCCCTGCATCATTGTGCACCATTTTAGGCACACAAATATAACTCATTCATATGTGTCCCTGCATCGTTGTGCACCATGTATAACACATTCACACACTTGAAGATGAATGCTCATGCATTGGTTTGGAAATAACATGTTTTGTAATATGCATGATTGGAAACTATCTCTATGTAGTTTGCATTATAGTTCGAATTGTGTTTATGTGTGTATATGTTTGTATAACATGGATATTGAACTTAGATTTAGTCTTAAATCATTCTTGATTGAGTTCCGGTCATTTCGGTTACTCATACTATTGATTTCAAGTTCTAAGTCAAAAGATACTATATTTTCAACTCATGTTTCATACATTGTCTTCGTCTTCGTATATCGAGTCGAATTATTATTTTTTGGATTGAGTATTTTATATTTCCATGTCTGTGTGAGAGTTAAGGTTTGTAATTTGCAAACAGATTCAAATTCCAAGTTCAGAAACCGGAGAACAGTCAAAGAACGCGAAGGAAGGTCAAAAGAGAAAGAAGCAAGCATACACTTCTTTCCCGAGATGGCGCGTGGCCATCTCGGGGCAGAAGGCTTGCTTCCCCGAGATGCCCACGCACCATCTCGGGAAGCAAGCTTGCTTGGCTTCATTTTTCCTCTTTTGTTCATTTCACTTGTCCAAGTTTCCCACTCCTTTATAAACTCTTTCCCTCTCACATTTCATTCTAAGAAGAAATTCAAATCAAGTGTGCAGAAATTTTCTCTCTAGATTTTCTCACCTTCCAAACACCATAACTTCTTCATTTGAACTCCGATTTGAGTTATTCGAAGTTGAGAGTGTTCATCTATCTATCCTCCATCTTTTCTCTGAAGGTTGGAGTTAATTTTTCTGTTTTTTTCGGTGTCTAATCATACAAAAACGGGACTGCACCTAAATCAACTATGGTATTGATTTTCTCTCAAAGTTTTCTTTTAAAACTTGGTCAATTACCTTGGGTTTTCTTATTCTATATATATTTGTATACTGTGAGTGTTTTGATTTGTTTTATGAACACTTTCAAAGCTAGGTTGAGTTTTAATTGAAATCATTCATGTTGAGTTAGGTTTTGATTTTGCCTATGTTATCACATGTTTGGGATTGTATTGTGCTGGCTTTGATTCTAGGACTATTTTATAATCTTTGATTGTTTGATTTTGTGAAAAATAGTTCCTCACATAATACATGTGCTTATGTTCTTTTGAGCTATTCATGTGATTTGTTGAATCTATGATTAAGAATATGCTCTAGAACTTTTGCTTAAATCTATTTGACTTTGTCATATGATTTTAGCATGTTTTAGGTTTTTGTGATTTAAACTTGATCTTGAGATTTGTTGAACATATCTTCTAATTCAAGTTTAGATATATACATGTATCTAGGATGTGATTAATATTGAACATATCTTAGATGATCTAGATTTGATTACACATGCATGACTAACTAGACTATATGTGATTTGTGCATTCATGCTCATGTCTGGTATTTACCATAGGATGTGTCGATCATAGCATTCTATGTTGCGTGCTTGTTTACATTTTGCATTCATGATCACCTAGATTCCTTGTGAGAAGAAAGTCTTGACAATAGGTGTGAGATCTATGGTGTTGAGCAAGAAGTGTTGGCAAGAGGTGTGAAGCCTTGGATTTTTGAGCAAGGAAGTATTGGCTAGAGGTGTGAAGCCTTGGATAATCGAGCAAGAAGTCTTGCCTAGAGTTGGGAGAACTCTAATAGGTGAGCAAGGAAGTCTTGACTAGAGTTGTGAAGACTTAGTTGAGCAAGAAGTCTTGCCTTGTGTCGTAAGGATCAGGATAAGGTGAGCAAGGAAGTCTTGACAAGAGGTGTGAAGCCTCGGATTGTTGAACATAGGGGGACAACTTCTAGAGTAGGTTAGGAGGGTAGTTTCTAGGTGTAGAGGTCACTTGAGAGATTGTACTTGTCTTATCTACTAGAGACTTTTGTTTGCCAGTGGCTGCTTGCCCATGGATGTTTCCTTTTCGGAGGTTTACCATGTTATATCTTGTGTCAACTTTTCTCTATCCTTATCTCTCTAATATTTGTATTGTGGATAGAACTCTCTATGTATGTTGACTTCCTTTCTATAGAATAGATTGTGTATGTGTTACAATTACTTGTTTGTATCACACTTTACTTGTGTTTATATATTGATTAATTGTCTTTAATTAATATATATATTGTGATACAAGCAATCTAGAGGGACAAACTTTGGTTTTTTCTAAGGGAGTAGAAAAAGGTGTCTAACCTATTCACCCTCTCCCCCCCCCCCCCCTCTAGGTTAGCCTTGAGCATTTAACCGTGATTGTATTTTCAGCGAGAAAGGGATAGGTATAGACGGGTTCGGTTTACCACCCCCATACATGCTATATCTACAAGGGATTCTTGTGGGGGAGTTGGAAGTGATGAAGAGGTAAGTTGAAAAGAAAGTTTTGTCTTTTTTATTAACACGTGATGTTTATAGGTTTGTACTAATAATGTAGACATGATTTCAGGCCCTATATTCAAATATGTTGAACGATATGTATGAAGCCATCCGGAAAAGTGAGGAGGATTGAGAGCATCAGCACATGGAGTTGGTGGATATGATCTGAAAGAGTGACAAGGTTCGTCAGCACAACACTGAGTGTTACTGGATATGATCTGGGGGTTTCAGGGGTCGACCATGCATACACATAGGGATGACCCCTCATCTCCTGATCCTGACTTTATTGCCGGAGACAGGACTTATGGGTATTTGGGGGGCACAGACAGGACAGGTGGACATAAAGAGGACCCGTCTACCTGAAGGGGCAGGTCCGAAGATTCAAGCTCAGTATCGTACCAGGCATAGTAGGCCGGCTACACATACAGTAGTCCAGTCGGACCTCCCAGCTGTCCTATATGGGTCAACCCAGCCCGAGCTCTACCTACCACCCAACACATCGATCCAGCCGCAACGGCCCCCTCCCCTACCCAACACAAGACCCTGGCTCAGTGGTCCCCTCCCCACCCAGCACATGGACCTAGGCTCAGCGGTCCCCTCCCCTACCCAGCATATCGACCGAGCCTCAGCCGTCTCTTCTCCCAACCAGCACATCGACCGAGCTCTAGAGCTCTTCGGAGGCTGGAGTACCACCTAGGAAGCATATACTGAAGCGCCTGTGGCAGTTGATGATCCCTTACACAGATCCATGCCGGTCGAAGAGGTTGAGGACACGGCTCCAGTTTATGAAACACATATTTGACCCCCACGGACTTGTGGATGCCGACCAGCTTACGGCATACAAAGCCTTCAAGAAGAGCATCAACGGGGAACTGTGAGTACAATTTCATCTATGAATTTGGTAGTGTTTTAATGTTTATTCAATTTTTGATAAAGCTAATCCAACCATTAAACCGCATGATGTGGACGTGCTGGCACCAGTGGACGCCAAACGGTTCATGCGTATGCAGTCCAACTTCATGGACTTGGAGGACACGGTACGAACACATACGTGATTTTCAAATTAACATTTGTTTAAATAATGTTGTATTGTTAACAATTCATTACTTTTATATATTGTCAGCATATAGATGCATACCTCCATATTCTTCAGAAGAGTCAGTGAGGATTCCCCACTGTGTATAACCAGAGGATCAACGTATTGGATACACAATTCTATGTAAATAGTTATAAATTATTGGTATTGTATCTCATTTTTTGGTTTATTATTGTTGATAAGAATTTGTAAATGATTATATGTACCGCCACTTATATTGTTACAGTGGGAAAGAATGATGCCTCGTGATTCTCATGGGACTATGACCATGGCGAAGTGGAATGTGTTACAGTCCCGATGGTTGGAAGAGGACCTTCAGACGGTCCGTGGAGCTACCACGAGTGGAAATTGCCCATGGCACGAGGTTGACTTGGTAAGTGTTAGACGGTGGAAATTATTTAAATTATAAACTGTTCGTATATCCTAACCTAACACCTTTTTTATACTATTACAGGTCCTGATACCGTGCAACATTGGGGGCCAACATTAGCTAGTGGTGACCGTCGACCTTATTCTGGAGAAGCTGGACATATTTGATCCCTGGAGACAGGATGTTCCTGTTTATATCAGGAAGTAGCAATTCCGACCATTACGGTGGTTTTTACCACCAATGTTGAATGACACGGGGTTCAACACTGCACAACGGGGTGGTCATCAGCCGTTCCCTAAGGAAAATAAACCCTTCTCGGTCAGCATGATCTCCATTTCTACAGTCCTCCAACAATAAAA
Organism: Dipteronia dyeriana; assembly: GCA_032871835.1. NCBI lineage: Eukaryota > Viridiplantae > Streptophyta > Magnoliopsida > Sapindales > Sapindaceae > Dipteronia > Dipteronia dyeriana. The sequence goes on along the minus strand of CM065300.1, from coordinate 112,124,677 downwards.
AATCGTAAGACATTCTATTTTATTAACATGCTTAGATATTATTTAAAAATGATTTGTCATTTTAATGTGTCCAATTGCAGGGGTAACTGTGGTCCTCATACTTTGAGACTTATTGAGTACTTACTGGCGAGTTGATGCCCTTTTGATTGGTCAGAGGACGACATGGGGATCACTAGGAAGAAAATGGTTGTGGAGATTTTTTGTAACTTCAGACCCGCCTAGTGATTGGTTGTATATTTTTTATATTTCCTACCATTTTGTATGTACAAAGACAGTGTAATTCAGTAATATTATTTCAATTTCTCTTAATGTTTTTGTTTCCAGTGTCCGCCATCACATGTACGAAACACATAGAAAACCTTGACAATCTGATATAAGTTTTTTTAAGTACAAACTAAGTTAACGAACAACTCATACAATTCTAAATTATTACAATCTGATACGATTCCAAATGTTTACAATGTGATCAAAACTTTGCCATTCATTCACTATTAGAGTCCATGTTAGGGCACGCCTGTTTGTTGTGTCCAATTGAATGACAGATGCTATACTTGCAATGGTATTCATCGGGAACACCTCTGCTTGGACCTTCATTAATCAAAGGTGGGTTAGAAAATCTCCTGAAATTATGCCATGATTGTCCACATCTTCTACACGACTATGTAGTTGTCCTCTCCGAAAAAGAGACATATCGACCCACCCTGAGGCATCCTGCTTGTCTCCTGGAGATTGGATTCAAAATCACCCACTGAGCAATGTCAGATGGCATAACCCAAGTGGAAGGATGTCCAACTGGTATAATAGGAACTGTGTACACATTAATAAGTGTCTGTCTCTTGTAGTAGTCCGAACACAAAGATGTGAAATCCAATTTTTGCTCCCTCTAAAAAACATTGGAAACGATGAGCTTCACGTTTCAGTAATAGTCACCGCACACTAAAACTTGTAAGTAATGTACCTTACGGTTGCGTGTACATGAGAACATGGAAAATGATCCATTTGGAATTTGTTGCTAGTATAGGTCTTCCAGGCTAAGTCAACAGTCCACTATTTTCCAGACCGTTTGATCGAAAAAATATTCCAGTCTACTAGATTTACAGTCATAAAACCACACTTCTCCAAATGTTTTAAGATCACAAGATGTGTTACATCGGTCAACTGATGATGCATGGATTTTACAGCTCTATAGCGATCGTGAAACCACCGTTGTAACATATTCCTAAAGAACTCAACCAGAGTCAACATAGGTAGTTGTCGTGGAAATTTTAGGCATGAGTTTATGCATTCTACAACATTTGTTTTCATCACCCTGTACTGTCTTTCAGGACAGTGTACATAGGACTACTTGTGTGGATCGGCATCAATTACATAATCATATGCATTCTGGTATAAGTTTCTTAACTCTTTTATATGTCGGTTATATTCAAACTCGGTGTACGCACAGGCTGCTTTGTCCATTATTACGGTAACATCCTTTCTATGATATCGCTTCTTAATATTTTAAAAAAAGTACCAGCAATATATGGTATGGTTGGCATAAGGGAACACTTTAGAAATCCCTGCTGCAATGCTTGCATGTCTATCGAAAATGAAAACCAGGTCATCAATATGACTTAGGGCACCCTTCAAGCAATCCAAAAACCACTCCCATGAAAAGTTGTTTTATGAGTCGCCGTACCCAAAAGCAATTGGATACACCTGTTCATTCCCATATTGTGCTATTGCAACAAACATTGTACCCCCAAATCGTCCCTTCAAATGGACCATCAACCACAATTACTGGACATATACACGTCCAGAATCCTCTAAGTGAGACACCAATCGACATGAAAAAGTAGAGGAATTTACCATCTTCATCACACTGTAAGTCAATGATTGTACTGGGATTTTTTTATTCCAAAACGTAACCGAATGATGGAAGTAGTTGGAAGGTTTCCTCATACGTTCCATAGGTCAGTGACAACACATAATTGAGGGCGGTGTATGCCTTACTGTACATGATTTGGATTCCATACATTGATTTCTCATCGGCGATTATGTCCTTCGGACGCATTAGTCGACCATCTTGTTGTTGAAGTCTAGGTACAACCACTTCTCCAATTATGACTGCACTAGCTTGTCGGTGGCGGCGGTGAATTTCCTCTAACGAACAATTGTGTTCGTTGACAAAACTTTTTACTTGAAAGTATATCCCTTCATCTCTCCTCACCGCTCTTAAATTGCACGTACAATTTTCCATCAAACAAACTAGATGAATGTTGTCTTATTGGACCTTTTCACCTTTCAATCGAAGTTATACCGTATTACAAAATGGCCTACTAGTCTCTTCAAATCCTTTTTCTTTCGAAAAAATTGCCCTTTATATATCATGCTAGTAGGTTCATCTTCAACCAAGTTCCTGCTTCCACCCATACCAAACGAGTATGATTCTCCTCCTGGAATAATCCACGTTGTGGCATTATCAAAATCATATGGAGTTACATTAGCCCGGACCTCGGAGGTCCTAACTATATCTGGTGCACTGGAACTAAATCTGTGTACACGTCTTACACATCTTTCCGATTGAAAAGGTTCTTCATCATTCTCATTGTTCTCTACATTATCTATCGGATTAAAATTGCCCTCATTATCCACCTTATGAATCGGTCAAACATTCGGTGATGTATTCTGCTAATTGTTGATGTCATTGTAGATCTCATTGTATTAATGGTTGTACTACCTACCATTCATCTCAATTTGACAACCAAAGACATCGTCGAATTGAGGTCCCAGTATATCAGCATGGTCGGCTACTTCTGGTGGACATCATATATGTTTTCCCGACCATCAATCCCACTTCTTTTTGTGAACAACTGGTTGCTTTCGCCTGACGATCAAAATTGTTAGGTATTATCACGATAAGGGATATCTTCACCAATGACACCTCCTACTGGCCTCTCGATTAGACTAACACGTACTTGAGGGATCACCCTATCTTCCCCTAGCATAAACTGAACATCATCATTGTTTCTTATAATTGTAAAACATGTAATCCCATAAACGATTGATATAGACTGTAGATCAGCATTGTATTTGTTCTCATCATACTTCAGAACGGTTTGCACGACCGACACCAGTTCGTCGTAAGTTAAATTCTTTTACACATACAACCCTTGGTTATCGAAACCTAAATACCTCAAACTTCCGTCGGGTAATTGCTCCCATTGACCATTGTAAGATATGACTATTCTCACCCTATCCATTGTACTGTCAAAATCATCATCAAAAACCATTATTAAGAAAATAATAATTAATATTAAATTTACAATTATAAAGGATTAAACAAAAATCTAAAGTGTAAGCGATCAAGCTTTTTTTGTTAGGGATCGAGTTTTTTTTGTACATGATCGAGTCTTTTTTGTACATGATCGAGCTTTTTTGAACTTGATCGAGCCTTTTTGAACTTGATCGAACTTTGTTTGTGAGGGACGGAGCTCTTTTTGTACATGATCGAGCTTTTTTGAATATGGCTCGAGCTTTTTTTAGGGATCGATCTTTTTTTATACATAATTAAGCATTTATTTTGTACATACTCGAGCTTTTTTGTAAGGGATCGACCTTTTTTATAATTGATCGAGGTTTTTTTATACGGGGTCGAGATTTTTTTGCGAGGAATTGAGCTTTTTTGGGAGGGATCGAGCTTTTTTTGTACATGATCGAGCTTTTTTGTGAGTGACCGAGCATTTATTGTCAATGATCGAGCATTTATTGTCAGGATTCGAGCTTTTTTTTGTAAGGGATCGATCATTTTTTGTCAGGGATCGAACTTTTTTAAAAATTGCTTTCGAGCTTTTATGCCCAAGATTTTAAACTTGTTTGCACTACTTTAAATCAGCTCGGCCAAATGTAAATACCAAAAAAAAATGCATACATGTTCATACATTGTTTTTTAAAAGTTTACAACTTGTAGATATATAAAAAAAATGGAGACAACATGTTCATACATGTTCATACATGTTCATACATTGTTAAACCACAAAGAAATGCATGAAAAAAAAATGAAGATCATAAATATTTGTTTACCTTATTGTGCAATATCTGGAGAGAGACTCTTTTTTTGGAGAGACTTTTTTTGGAGAGACAGAGGAGTAGTTGATTAATTTTTAAACAACTTTTTCTGACAACCTTTTTGGAGAGAGGCTTTTAAAGAATAAAGAATCGATTATTTAAGGGCAATTTCTGTAGTTCACCATAATAGGTGCCTTTTAAACTTAACTTATTAAACCGGTGACATCACTGCAACTCAGCAAAAAAAAAGTGACATTTCTCACCATTTCCACTTTGTGAATATTCATGCATATGTCTAGTTCCCATAAGATATGTTGATCGTCATGTTCTATGTTGTGTGCTTGTCTACATTTGGCATTCATGATCACATTTAGAAAGCCCTTGTAAAAGGTATGAAGTCATAGCTAGGACATGTGGTTCGGTTAGTCAAGCAAGAAGTCTTGGTTAGGATGGTGATATAGATAATCAAGCAAGGAGAGACTTTCTAGAGGCATGGGTGCCTTGGATAGAAAGTAAACTTTTTATTGGTAGACCCAGGATATTGGGATGCATGAAGCCCATAGATAGGGTGTGTCATTTGTTGATCACTCTTATGGGATTTCCAACTTCTCATTGGTGTTGGTTCGAGTGAACTCCAATAGAGAGTGAGTCATTTGGTAACTACTTTTGAGCAATTTCCAATCTATCAATAGGGATTGGGTAGACGGAGAGTCTATAGATAGAGTGTGTCATTTGTTGGTCACTCTTGGGGAATATCTTGTCTACTGTCCAATAAAAAAAAGTACTCGATGGTTGTATTCAACCCATGGATATTTCCTCTATGGAGGTTTTACCACGTAAACATCGTGTGTCAACTATCTCTATCCTTCTCACCTATATATTTGTATGTGTATGTTTGTATATTGTTTCACAAGCTTCATTTCTAGATATTATTGTAAACAAGATTGTTGTAACATGTGATATGCAAGCACTTCTTATGATCAAAGTTATAAATATCATTTTATATGTACATAGATTTATTTGTAAATAATCATCTTTGATTAAGTACTTATACATATTGAACAATATTTTAAATACAAGTATTGTTGTTTTAGTGCATTTATCTATTGTATCTTTGTAAGTGTTTGAACTTTGTATCTTGTGATATCTCATTTCAAGTTGAAAAGTTTCACATTGTAATATTCTAAGTACAACTTATGGAATTTGCTCTACATTTAATATATTTGTTTATAAGATACATCGGTTCTTGTTATATGTTTTGTTGACTAAGGGTGGTGAATTGAGCATACTTGTGTAAATTGTTTTTTCATAATAATCATGTTAAATGTTAATTTGTATGCTCACCAAGGTTTTGTCACAAGTCTCGAAAGGGTTTTAAAAAAATAGACTGACAACCTATTCAACCCCCCCCCCCCCCCCCCCAGGTTGATTAGTATAACCTTGTAGGTGTTTTCACCGGTGGTACAAATCGAAAAGCTATATCAATAAGTTAAAGAACAAATGAGTTAGTGTTGGAACCCCGTTCACTGGTAACGCAGTGAAAATCGATTTTAAATTTTTTTAATAAAGGTAAAAATTGATCTGGAACCAGTGAACTTGGGATCATAATTTTTTTTCAGAACTAATACGTATAAAATTATTACAATAATAAAATATACGTATATACAGGAAATTGAAATCAATATAATGAGAAAAAAAAAATAAAACCATATCAACGTTTGGAGGCTCCTTCACTTCTTGCAATGCTCTAAGTCTGTACCACCGATCTTCCTCACTATATCACGGGACTGGTAACTACGTGTGAGGGCATCACAGACTCAGAAACTTTGGAAACTCTTTCTTTGATATTAGTGCACAAAACTTGCACACAAAATCTTTTCTCTATTTTTTGTGTTATCTCACACACACACACTTGTTTTTTAAACTTAGCAAGCATTGTTCTTGTTTCTCACGTACTGTTGCATAGCAAGCAATTTCACATCACAAAGCAAAACAAATTTTTTACCTTTTTGTGTGTTAAAACAATGTGGATATCTTACGCACATACCAATTGCATCTCATGCAAAAAACCTTAATTGATGTGTTGATATATGTGTGTGTTGCCTTTTTTTAAGAAAACAAAAATATATCATATATATTTTGTAACTTAAAAACAAACGATAAAATGCTATCTTTGATTCGGTTTTTCAAAAATAATATATATCACATATATTTTTTATTTAACTTTTGAAAAACTATTCATATCTATATTTGATTTTTTAAAATCTTTCACATAAAAAATACCTCATATCTTTTGAAAAAAAAAATTAATTTTGAATTTTAGAATTTTAAATTCAATTTCAAATATTTAATAAAATAAAATAATCATATTATCTTATTCTATCAAATATCAACTAACACCCTCTATTAAGTGATTAATAACATAATTAAATAATCTTATTATTAAATTTATTTTATCACCGTTAGTCATTAATTAAATAATCTCATTATTCAATTAATTTCCAAATAAATACGTGTCACTTTCGTAACACAATTAATTGGACAATCCAATAAATTTACCGTGACCTTTGTTACCTAAATCAATCGGGTTAGCAAGGAGACCTAATGGACCCACAGTATTTTAAACTCCAATAATCCTCGAAATTGAAACAAATATTATGGTGTGTAATATTAATCTAGAGGGGGGTGAATAGATTTTAAAAAAAAATTACCCAATTTTTGTTAAAGGTCAAGTTGACTAAAATGCCCCTATCTAGTTACAGAAATACCACAAGTGTAATAAATACGGAAATAGTAAAGACACTGGAGATATACGTGGAAACCCTCCAAATGGAAAAAAACCGCGGGCTGATGAGTGTGCCACACTAGAACCTCGAATCCACTAATGGCAAAGGAATTACAACCTAATCCCGGTTTAATCAACCGCCACTACCTAATCCAGGTATAAGTGAACCTAATCCATCTTACTTCTGATTTAAGCTACCTACTCCCAGAAGCAACACAACTCTTACTTCTCAATGAAGAGATAAAGAGTCCTAAGTGAGTATATGATGATATTCAAAGAACAAACAAGGCTAGGAAACCCTATATGCTTATCTAGGATAATGAGATGACAATTAATGCAATCCTAGATATCAAGAGCTAAATGACTTGTTCAAGAAGCTTAACTAAACATAGATCAAGCAATCCTATGAAGCTATCACAATACAACACTCAATCATGGCATCACAACAATCTCTAATTTGTATATAGAAAATGTTCTAAGAGCATACAAATAATTAAAGAGAAGGCTTAGCAAGTAAAACACTTAACTTGTAAGAAGATAGTGAAGAACTTACCAAACAAGATGTGTTGAAGCAAACCTATCCATAGATGCACTCTAAATGAACTTAGATGATGCAAGATGAAGTTTTTATGCACATGGGAATGCTTTGAGTGATTAAAAATGAGTTCTTGGAAAAAAATTTCCTTTGAAATGTGTTCTAAGGAAAATGTGTGATATTTTGAAGTCATACACGACCTTAAACCAAAGAGTTATATATATATGAGATCCAAAAGAAGTGAGGTCATTTTGGAAAAAATGTTCCAGCTTCCTCTGTGTGCACTGGTCGAGTAGCGAACCACCAGCACACAGACTAATTTTATAATAGGCGCTGGTCGACTGGCACAGCTCAGTGGCGCAACACATGCGATGATTTACTAGAATGTTGCACTGGTGAGGCTACACTAGTCGAGTAGCGCACCACCAGTGCACTGCCCATTTGCATCTTTGCGCTGGTGCAGCAGCGCAACTCAGTGGCGCAACACATGCGACAATCCACTAGAATGTTGCGCTGGTCGAGTAGCGCACCACCAACGCAATGCCTATTTTCAACACTCAAACACACACAATCAATAAGTTCAAGAGTGATGAAAATTGAATCCTATTCTAATGCCAAATATGACATAAAACATTTAATTACAATATGCAAAGAAATTGAAATTCCCTAGAAAGTGTGTCTATAACCTAGAGGGGGGTGAATAGGTTTTAATTCGATAGATTACCAATTTTACGAATTAATCAATATTAACAATTCTACCCCACTCTACTAAATGTTCAAATAAAAGACAACAAACATAAAACAATAACAACACGCAACATATACGTGGAAACCCTCCAACTGGGAAAAAACCACAGGCTGTTTAGAGCGCCACCCCTTGATCCTCAAAATCCACTATTGAGTAAAAGTTTACAACCTATGTTGACCTCCCGTCTAACCCTCCAATTACTAACCCTTTCACTCTACCCATCGGGCCTTAATAGCTATTTTGGATCACTAGCCTTGTGCACTAACCACTTAGCCACAAGCTAACTCATCAATGAAGAGATAATGGCAACCTAAGTGAATATGCAAGAATATTCAATATGAAAAAATGCTAGGTCAATACATTCATGCTTATCTAGGATTAATAATGTCAATTAAAGCAAATCCTAGATATCAATGTTCTAAATACAAAGGCAAGAAGAATTAGCTAGTAGGGCGAAATTGTCCTAAATGCTAGCTATCACAAATTAATGCATCTCAACCAACAATCAACACACAAGCATGTCATAAAAACAATTAAACAACCAAGCAAGCAATTAATATGCAATAAAGACTAAAACCCTAGGTATACATGTCTTAGTAATGAAAACATAAAGTTTAGAACCTGTAGAGAATACCTAGTCATGAACACACAAGAAATCCATGCTTGAAAGATGCTTGATGCTTTGGATTTTAAGGATGGTTGAGTAAAAATGCCTTCTTGAAGCTTCTCTCTCTAAAGAACTTTTTCTCACTCTTAAAATTAGGTTTGGAAGCTCTCAAAAATGAATTGGGAATAAGATGATGTATATAAATGAAGCCTAAAGTGAAACTGCATCGTTTTTGGCAAAATGCGTCAGGATCGCTGGCTGTACCTGGTCCAGGCAAGTGTCCAGACCGCGGCACAGAGAGTGGTGTATCGTCTGGACAACGCCGCTCTGTAGGCCGTTGTACATGCAGCATGCACAGACCGTGGTCTGGACAGCATGCATCCTCTGTGAAACTCCGCTTGGGGGGCAGTGGCATAGGAAACACGCACAGACCGCTGTAGACACAGCGTGCATCCTCTGCCAAACACCGCTGTGCAGACCGCGATGGGGACACTGCACGTAGAGCGATCTAGTCCGCAGTAAAGAGGAAAAAATCCTCTTTCTAAGGCACAAACATACATACACACTTAAATAAAAAATTAAAACACACAAGGCACTCAAAATGGCAAAAGCATGCAAGCAAGATAATTAAAATAGAATGCATGAGTGTGAGTGTGTGCACTAAATCTCTTCAATGAAGTTAAGCAAGTGATTTTACCTTTGATGCTTGAGCTTGGTTACGAACAATGAAGCCCTAAACTATCCTTACATATTGATCCCAAAATGTGGTTGTCAACGAAATAAGCCAATCAAAAACTGAAGAACTTACATAAATCAACAAGAGTCATTTAAATCAAAATGCACACAAGTAAACACTCAACATATAAGAATTAAAGTTATGCATGAATTTGTGAGTGTGTGCAACTATCTCTTCAAGGTAAGTAAGCACAAGAATTTTACCTTCAGTGCTTCTCCTCTTGAGGTCTTGAGAGCCTAAGCTACCCTTACATAATACCCCATAAATGTGGTTTGTTCACGAAATAAGTCAATCAACAAATGAGGACTTTACAGAAATAATCAAATAAACTCTTTAATCAATATTCATTGATTATTAACTCCGGTGTTATTTCATAAAAAACTCGATGCTGCACCCTCTCAATTGCAGACTCTTTTACACAGACCGATACAACTCTGCGTCCATCGATATAATTATTACACATGGTGTGATCCTCCACAATAGTTCATAATTAGTAATGGATCATAATATCCATTATACCCCTTTAATTACATAAATCTTTTAAGTACCATTGATTCTCTAATGGACAATAAATCATATTTCCTCACGAAGTTAAAAGAGCTCTATTATTGTCCAACCCCCGAATCAACCCTTAAGGGAACTACCATCTACTTCTCACAAGAAGGAGTGGATCCCACTATTGTGTACAAACTTTCACATCCACAAGCCAACCGTAATCCCAACATACAAAGCATATTGATCAGGAAATACATCTGACCTCATCCATGGTATATTAAAGACCACAATCTAACCTGAAAGAGCCGATAAAACACTCAGAATTAAGATAACCCACATACAGACATCGTTAGTTGATATATATGAACCTCAATGGTAAACGTATCTTGGTAACATATTCATACAGATCATGGCCCAGTCCTACATGATCACATCATACAAGGTGCCTCCGTTCCCATATCTCATATGAATGATTCAGGATAGAATCATTGTACATTACGGAATGGACGGTAGCTATAGATTAACCATAAAAAAGTACCCAACTTTATTTGCTATCTACGGACTCTTTAGATTGTATGTCTCTTATGTATCCATCTATATTTGACACTCATATATACAGTTCGAGATTACATCCGGCAATCTAGGATGTTAATATGCACAAGTTATAAAATAAACAACATAACAAGAATGAATTGAACTTTTCTTTTATTTATTTCATAAATCCGTTTACAAATTACATCTTTAGGGCATAAACCCCAACAGTTAGCATGTAGGAATGATTTCAAATCCTAACTATTATTTATTCTTATATATTGTGTGTGGTACATAGAATCGCTAATTTAAAAAAAAAATGAAAATCCCTTCCTCTACACGACTCTAAGGCTTACATCACATAGCTACCTACTTTATCTACAAGATCTGCATAGGTGGTAGGATTTGATCTCCTTAAATCGTGATGCAGCTGATCATGTTGTAGATTGCCAATGAAAGCTTAAACTATCGCCTCATCATTAGGTTATGGATTTCGGATACTTCTTAGGGGAATCTAGTCAGACAATCATTCAAAGCCTCATTTATGTATGTTCCTTATAAATTGTCGAATGAATGCTTAGGTTAGCTTTTTAAAATTTCTGATCAATTTGCTTTCAAGCCTTCCAAACCATCTTGATCCCTAAACCCCGAGGGTCTATGGGAACATCACACACATCAAGGAGTCATCGTAGTGGTATTGTTCCATTGCACTCTGGTAACGCCTTTCATGCTCATGGGGGTCAGTGCTTGACTTGAATTGCTCAACATATGGCATTATGAATCGGTCCAAGAATCGTTTCAGACATATTGTGTCAATGAACGGGCTATCTAAACTGTTGAACAATAGATTTTTTAGGGATTATCTCTGCTCTAAAGCCTCAATCCTTCGAAGAAAAACTTCATACTCACCTTCTTATTCTCCAATGAAGTCAAACCATTGGTGGATAGTAAGCCGCTGGCCTTCCATGTGCTTATTGTTAGGCTTTAGTTTATGTTGGCATGAATTCCATATCAAAATGATGTTTACTTGTAATGACTTAGTTGTTTAGGTTCATGATGATTAAAGCTTCAAGAAAGAAGAAACAATAGGTCAAAGCAAGTTCTAATTCTTTAAAGAGAAATGATGCAATTTGTTTCTACAAAGGTATACTAAGACCTTATCTTCCTCTCACAAGGCTTAGGCACACACACAATTCATTCATAAGGCTTAGGCACACACACAATTCATTCATATGTGTCCCTACATCGTTGTGCACCTTTATAGACACACACATACAATTCATTCATATGTGTCCCTACATCGTTGTGCACCATGTATAACACATTCACACACTTGAAGATGAATGCTCATGCATTGGTTTGGAAATAACATGTTTTGGAATATGCATGATTAGAAACTATCTCTATGTAGTTTGCATTCTAGTGTGAATTGTGTTTGTGTGTGTATATGTTTGTATAACATGGATATTGAACTTGGATTTAGTCTTAAATCATTCTTGATTGATTTCCGGTCATTTCGGTTACTCATACTATTGATTTCAAGTTCAAAGTCAAAAGATACTACACTTTCAACTCATGTTTCATGCATTGTCTTCGTCTTAGTATATCGAGTCAAATTATTATTTTATGGGTTGAGTATCTTATATGTCCATGTCCGTGTTAGAGTTACAGTTCTTAATCCGCAAACGGATTCAAATTCCGAGTTTGGAGACCAGAGAACGATCGAAGAACGCGAGGTAAGCACAAGGGGAATGCACCATGGCCAAAAGGCCATGAAGGTGTGCATGCCCGAGATGGCGCGTTGCCATCTCGGCCACACAACCTTGCTGCCCCGAGATTCCCACGTGCCATCTAGGGGAAGAACTTCCAGAAGAGGGCAATTTGGTCTTTCTTGCTTTCTTCTTTCCCGCTCCTTTATAATCTCTCTCCCTCCACATTTCATTCTAAGAAGAAATTCAAATCAAGTGTGCAGAATTTTCTCTCTAAATTTTCTCACCTTCCAAACACCATAACTTCTTCATTTGAACTCTGATTTGAGTGATTCAAAGTTGAGAGTGTTCATCTATTCATCTTTCATCTTTTCTCTGAATGTTTGAGTTAATTGTGCTGCTGTTTTTGGTGTCTAATTATACAAAAACGGGACTGCACCTAGATCAACTAAGGTATTGATTTTCTCTCTAAGTTTTCTTGTGAAACTTGGTCAATAGCCTTGGGTTTTCTTCTTCTCCAAGTATTTGTATATTGTGAGTGTTTTGATTTGTGTTATTAACACTTTCAAAGCTAGATTGAATTTCAATTGAAATCATACATGTTGAGTTAGGTTTTGATTTTGCATATGTTATCACATGTTTGGGATTGTATTGTGCTAGCTTTGATTCTAGGACTATTTTGTGATCTTTGATTGATTGATTTTGTGAAAAATAGTTCATCACATGTATTAGGCTCTCTTGGCAGAAATTCTCACATAATACATGTGCTTATGTTCTTTTGAGCTATTCGTGTGATTTGTTGAATCTATGATTAGGAATATGTTATAGAACTTATGCTTATATCTATTTGACTTTGTCATATGATTTTAGCATGTTTTAGGTTTTTTATGAATTAAACTTGATCTTGTGATTTGTTGATCATATCTTGTGATTCAAGTTTAGATATATGCATGAATCAAGTTTGTGATTAATGTTGATCATATCTTACATAATCTAGATTGACTACTCATGCATGATGATCTAGACTATATGTGATTTGTGCATTCATGCTCATGTCTAGTATTTTCCATTGGATGTTTTGATCATAGCATTCTATGTTGCGTGGTTTTTTATGTTTTGCATTCATGATCACTTAAACGCCTTATGAGAAAGAAGTCTTGACAATAGTTGCTGAGACCTATGGTGTTAAGCAAGAAGTCTTGGATAAAGGTGTGAAGCCTCGGATTGTCGAGCAAGGAAGTCTTGGCTAGAGGTGTGAAGCCTTGGATAGTCGAGCAAGAAGTCTTGCCTAGAGTTGGGAGAACTCGGATAGGTGAGCAAGAAAGTCTTGACTAGAGTCGAAAAGACTCAAATAGTTGAGCAAGACATCTTGCCTTGGGTTGTGAAGATCCGGATAAGGTGAGCTTAGAAGTCTTGACAAGATGTGAAGCCTCGGATTGTTGAGCATAGGGCCGCAACTTCTAGAGTAAGATAGGAAGGTAGTTTCTAGGTGAAGAGGTCACTTGAGAGATTGTACTTATCTTATCTACTAGTGGATTTTGTTTGCCGGTGACTGCTAGCCCGTGGATGTTTCCTCTTTGGAGGTTTACCACGTTATATCTTATGTCAACTTTTCTCTATCCCTATCTCTCTAATATTTGTATTGTGGATAGAACTCTTGATGTATGTTTACTTCCTCTTTATAATATAGATTGTGTTTGTGTTACAATTATTTGTTTGTATCACACTTTACTTGTGTTTATATATTGATTAATTGTCTTTAATTAATATATAAATTGTGATACAAGCAATCTAGAGGGACAAACTTTTGTTTGTTTCTAAGGGAGTCGAAAAAGGTGCCTAACCTATTCACCCCCCCCCCCCCTCTCTATGTTAGCCTTGAGCATTTAACCGTGATTGTATTTTCTATTGGTATCAGAGCAGGACACTAGATTGCACTTAGAGTGAGTCTGGGGTGATACTTTCACGGTTTTTGTAATGCGTTTGAAGTCATAGGTTTACAAGATGTTGTAATGGCGGAAGGAGCCTCAAATACTAGGCCACCATTACTTCATGGCACTAACTATGGGCATTGGAAGTTGAGGATGAAAGCCTACATCCGCTCTATTGGTGAAAGGGCTTGGATGGTAATGGAAGAAGGTTATAGTCCTCCTACCAAGGTTTTAGAAGATGGAACCATGATACTCAAGCCAATGAGTGAATGGACAACAAATGAGTTTGAGGTTTCAAAATAGCACCATCGTGCTATGAATGCCATCTTTGGAGAAGTTGATGTGCATCATTCCTTCTATATCCAAAATCTTGAATCCGTAAAGGAAGCTTGGGATACTCTTCAAGTTACTAATGAAGGAACCTTAGCGGTGAAGAAATCGAGGCTTCAAATGTTGGCATCACAATTTGAAGGTTTAAGTATGGGTGAGGAAGAAAAGTTCGAAGACTTCCAATTTCGGCTTCTTAACATAGCTAACCAATGTCAAGCACTTTGAGTACCTATCTCAAAAGAACGTTTAAATTGGAAAATCATTAGGTCTCTTCCTAAGAGATTTAAATCAAAGGTGACAGCCATTGAGGAAAGCAAGGATGTGGATAGTATGAACATCATTGAGTTGCCTGGGTCTCTCCAAACTTATGAGATATGCTTGAAACCAAAGATCAAGAGTAAGGGAATTGCTCTCAATGCTATTGAGGAGGAGAGTGATGATGAAAATGAAAAAATGGCACTCTTGGTTAGAAGGTTCAAGAAGTTTCTAAAGAAGAATGCCAAACCTAAAGGCAAGTCTTCTAAGGAAAAAAGAGTCAAGAGAACATTATCTCCAAGGATTGTGAAGAATAGTCAAGCCATGAACAAGAAAGAGGTTCAATGCTATAATTGTCAAGGTTTTGGTCACTTTGCTAGTGAGTGCACCAAGAAGCCATCTAAGAAAGACAAGAAAGGCAAAGTGTTGATGACTACTTGGAGTGATGATAATTCTAGTGACAATGAGAGCTCTAGTAGTGAGTCTTCAAGTGATGAAGAGTTGGTGAGCAACTTTGTAGCTCTAACGGCTTCTCAATCTTCACTAGATGTTGGTAGTACAATATCTTTGAACAAGAATCTTGATGCAAATCATGATGGATGCTCTAGTTCCATTTTTACTAATCTTGAGTTGTTGAAAAAGATAGAAAAGCTTGAAGAAGCGAGAAACAATGCTCAAAGAGAAGTAGTTGAAAATGATGATTTAATCAAAAAGAAACTAGATGAGTTTGTGGTTGTTATTCGTAGACTTCTTGGTGAAATAGGTGATATTATGAAGAAGTTTAGAGAACCTGAAATGATTAACCTTGAGAAGGATAATGTGATATCTTCTTTGAAAAAGAGAGAACAAGAATTTATGGAAGAGATAGACACGGCTAAGGAGGCTATCAAGGATTTAGTGAATGATTCGGTTAGTGTGTCTAGTGTTAGGAATCTTGTTAACTCTTGTAGTGGTGAAGATGACTTGGTAGTTGAAGAGGAGCTCTTGGAAGCACCACTTCCTACACACTTTGATGAAGTCGAGATTGATAAGAAACCACACAAGAAGAGAATATCAAAAGCCAAGAAGAAGTTGGCGAACAGGGTATCTTTGCAAACTCCTAGTGAAGCTAGTTCAACTCCAAAAGGTACAATCTCAACTTTTATTCCAATTTTCCATTATTGAAACACAATAGGTCATATTAAGCCTAGGTGTTATAAATATATTGAAAAATGCAAATTTGGAAATGAATCTAGGGATAAGAAGATTAAACTTCAACTTGAACATGCTAAGGGTTTGAAAGTTGAGAAACATGATAATTTTGCTAAGCGTGAGAAAAAGTTATGGAGTAGAAAGAATTCTAATCTTGTTTAACTTGACAAAGCTTGTGTTGAAAATGTTAAGGAAGAGTGTGTTAATGATATTCTTGTTAATCAAGTCATTGAAGGACTTTACTCTAGATTTAACATTGTTGTCAAGGATGATATTGGAAATGTTTGTGTAGGTACACCCAAGAACAAGTGGTTCAAGGGTGAGTGCTCTTATCACTAATATAAGAAGCGCATGTGAGATAGTTTTGAGGCTATATATCAATTCTGTTGAGAATTCTTGCTTGCTAGCTTTGAATACTCTATGTATTGATATGAACTTGGTTATCTCACATCATGATTGTTATGATGGTCAAAATTTGTTGATTAACTTTGAAGAAGTTCTCTTGTTATATGTGTTGATTGAGTTGAGATATTATGCTTTTTATACTCTTGTTGTGAAACATCGTCAACTTGGTGTCATGAGGACATTCAAGGCAAGAGTGCTTATAAAAAGGGAGGAAGTATGATATTTGGTGAATATAATGTGCAAAAAGGTATCTCTATACACTAATGCATATACTCTTAGATATTCATCTTTTGACTCAATTTTTGACATACATCTCATAGCATGTCATATTAGAGAATTTTGTTATAGTATACATATGGTTCTCATTGACATTTGCTATTTTAGGATCAAATAGTGATATTGTTCACATTGATCTTAACTTTGATGATTGTTTGTGTTTGGTATATTGAGTGGCATTACTTTTGAAAATATGAGCTTCATATTCTTTGAAAGCTACTCATTAGAGAAGTAATGATCTTGAATAAGTCTCTACGTATTGCTCTTAGATCATGTGCTTATGAGCCATAAAATCTTGGTTTTCTAAAAATTGCACCTTGCTTCTCTTATATGTTTTGCTAGTAGGTTGAGTTTACTAATATGTAAACATTGGATACACCTTGAAGTTTTGTGCTTAAGTACATTTAAAATGACCTATGGTTAGTATCCATTTTGCTTCGGCAATTACATAGAACTCAACGAGCACCTTCATGAAAAGGGCTACACACCTTGGTTATGAAAGCTACCCAATGTTGGAAAGAGCTACACCATTGTGATGAGTGAAAGCCGTCATGAAGTGAATTTTTGTTTATGTAAAAAAAAATGGAAAAAATCAAAGAGGTGTTGAAATGAAATCAATAAAAAAATTATTTGATTCAAAGCCTAAAAAGGAAAAGGAGGAAGGCTTAAAAAGGAGTTTAGTTTAAAATCAAATGAGCTTGGGTTGAAAAACAGAAATGGGATGACGAGCCACATGCACACACACTCTTATATGTTGAAAATCTATTCTCTTTAAAGCAAAAAATTCCTGATGATAATCGGTTTGACTTTTTATGGAAAAAACTTAAGTTGAATAGTTGTTGGAAATTGTTTGCATATTGATTATCAAACTACTTCTTGATATATATTTGAAGCATATCTCTCACACACACACTTTGTTTATGAGTATGATGATATCCTTGCAATTGTTGAAGAATTATGAGAGAACTTGAAAAAATCTTTGTGTATCTCTCTTAGCACATGAAGCTTATTTTGTTGATATTTCTTCAAATTGCTTGAATGTGTAATTGTGTGAACTTCCTTGTGAACCTTATGCTATCATGAATCTTAGTCATGGCATTTATCAAGGGGGAGCATTGTATGCTAGACATTGTTCTCTTTTATGATATGTTCACATGCTTCATTTTGTTACATGTTGGCATATTTTGACTTAATGATACTTGTAAGATATTACTCATTATCTTTGTCTTGCTTGATGATTCATTCTTAAGTCATATGTCATTGTTTTATATATTTGTGACTAATAAGCTTGTTTTGTCTTTCACTCACTTTTGTATGTTTATAGCATCTTATTGCACAAGAACAAATGGGAAGAACTAAAGTTAACGGAAGTGGAAATCAATTGAATCCCACTGTGAAAGCCAAGTCAACCTCAAAGAGATCCAAAGCTTCAAGGTCAAAGGATTTAGGGATCTTTGCAACTAAGAAGATATTTCAAGAAAGAGGCGTTGACTTAGGTAAATGTAACGATTCTTATGTTCTTAAATGCATTAAGGATAGAAATTGGGAATCTTGGGTGAGCATGCTAGGAATTGTGAATGACACTATTGTTAGAGAATTTTATCATGAATATAGAGAGAGTGCCACCTTATTGGATGCTTTGATGGATGTTAGGGGTGTTGTGCTTAGAGTTAACCCGGTAAACATTAACAAATTTCTTGGGCTATCTAGTGATATTGATTCAAACTTTCTAGATGTTGATATCATTGAGAATCTTAATATCATGAGTAGAATTCTATGTGACAATGCTTCTTTTGAGTGGAAAGGTAGAGCATATATTAGTCAACATGAGTTAACTAAGGCAAGTGCATTTTGGCATCTTTTCATTTGCACAAATATTATTGGATCTTCGAATTCAACCGAGTTGAATAAAGACAAGATCAAAATAGTATATGCCTTAGTGACTAATCAACCTATAAACCTTGGGGATTTGCTTAAGTTTTATTTGGATAATGTGGCTTTCTCAACTAGAAGAGATAAGAAGCTTGCATTACCGGGGTTTATAACTTCTTTGTGTTTAGCTCGTGGTGTTCAAAGTAGTGGAGATGATATGTTGGTACAACCCTTGAAAAAGTATAGTGATAAACGTGTGTCATACATGTCATATAAGGATAAGGGTAAGACATGTGATACTTTTGGACTTTTTAGTTCACAAGTTGATTGTCAAGAGACTAGCATAAACATTCTTCCGGATTAGGCTTTGCATTTGAATAAGAAGGTTGATGAGCTTAGTGCTATAGTTGAAAAACAAGATGCTAGAATAAAATAGTTGGAGGAGTGTATTGTATCAAGTTCAAGACCACCTCTCAAGCATTATGTTAGGTCAACTACATGCACATCTTTCTTTGGTGGATCTAGTAGCTAGTATTTAATTCTCATGGTATGTTTCTTACCTTTTGGCATCATTTCATGTCAAAAATGGGGAGAAAGAGTTGTTATGAATTACTAGTTACTTAGTTTCCTTTTTATGTTGTTTTTGTGACCTTTTGGACTTTCAATGGCTTGTAATAATTAGTCTTAAGATTTGGTTAAGAATTCTTGTATTTGGCATGTATTGAGGGGGAGATACATGTATTTGTGGACTTAATTGTATATTCTTATCCATATTATATGTTGCCATTTGTTGTTTTTCTCTTGTATATGCATTAAGCTTTAAGATGATTTGTAGGTTGCTTCAAGAGAAGATCAAGATGAAGTTCAAGAGTTGGTGAAGATTAGTTATAGGAATCTTACTCATTGTAATGTGAGGGAGTGTTTTTGTGACCTATCTTCATTTTTATATTTGTAGTAAATGTATAGGTGTTTTGACATGGAATTTTCCAAAGGGGGAGATTGTTAGGCTTTAGTTTGTGTTGGCATAAATTCCATATCAAAATGATGTTTACTTGTAATGACTTAGTTGTTTAGGTTCATGATGATTCAAGCATCAAGGAAGAAGAAACAACAATTCAAAGCAAGTTCTAAGTCTTCAAAGAGAAATTATGCAATTTTTTTCTACAAAGGTATACTAAGACCTTATCTTTCTCTTACAAGGCTTAGGTACACACACACACAATTCATTCATATGTGTCCCTGCATCGTTATGCACCTTTATAGGCACACAAATATAATTCGTTCATATGTATCCCTGCATCGTTGTACACCATGTATAGCACATTCACACACTTGAAGATGAATGCTCATGCATTGGTTTGGAAATAACATGTTTTGGAATATGCATGATTGGAAACTATCTCTATGTAGTTTGCATTCTAGTATGAATTGTGTTTGTGTGTGTATATGTTTGTATAACATGGATATTGAACTTGGATTTAGCCTTAAATCATTCTTGATTGAGTTCCATTCATTTCGGTTACTCATACTATTGATTTCAAGTTCAAAGTCAAAAGATACTACATTTTCAACTCATGTTTCATACATTGTCTTCGTCTTCATATATAGAGTCGAATTATTATTTTTTGGGATAAGTATCTTATATTTCCATGTTCGTGTGAGAGTTATGGTTCGTAATCCGCAACGGATTCAAATTTTGAGTTCGGAGACCGGAGAACGGTCGAAGAACGTGAGGGAAGCGCGAGGGGAATGCACATTGGCCAAAAGGCCATAGAGGTGTGCATGCCCGAGATGGCGCGTGGCCATCTTGGCCGCACAACCTTGCTGCCCCTAGATGCCCATGCACCATCTCAGGGAAGCACTTCCAAAGGAGGGCAATTTGGTATTTCTTGCTTTCTTCTTTCCCACTCCTTTATAATCTCTCTCCCTCCACATTTCATTCTAAGAAGAAATTCAAATCAAGTGTGCATAATTTTCTCTCTAAATTTTCTCACCTTCCAAACACCATAACTTCTTCATTTGAACTCCGATTTGAGTGATTCGAAGTTGAAAGTGTTCATCTATTCATCCTACATCTTTTATCCGAAGGTTTGAGTTAATTTGTTTGCTGTTTTTGGTGTCTAATCATACAAAAACAGGACTGTACCTAGATCAATTAAGGTATTGATTTTCTCTCTAAGTTTTCTTTTAAAACTTGGTCAATTGCCTTGGGCTTTCTTCTTCTACATATATTTGTATATTGTGAGTGTTTTGATTTGTGTTATTAACACTTTCAAAGCTAGATTGAATTTCAATTTAAATCATACATGTTGAGTTAGGTTTTGATTTTGCCTATGTTATCACATGTTTGGGATAGTATTGTGCTAGCTTTGATTCTAGGACTATTTTGTGACCCTTGATTGATTGATTTTGTGAAAAATAGTTCATCACATGTATTAGGCTCTCTTGGCCGAAATTCTCACATAATACATGTGCTTATGTTCTTTTGAGCTATTCATGTGATTTGTTGAATCAATGATTAGGAATATGCTCTAGAACTTATGCTTAGATCTATTTGACTTTGTCATATGATTTTAGCATGTTTTAGGTTTTTATGATTTAAACTTGATCTTGTGATTTGGTAATCATATCTTGTGATTCAATTTTAGATATATGCATGAATCTAGTTTGTGATTAATGTTGATCATATCTTACATAATCTAGATTGACTACTCATACATGATGAACTAGACTATATGTAATTTGTGCATTCATGCTCATGTCTAGTATTTTCCATAGGATGTTTTGATCATAGAATTCTATGTTGCATGCTTGTTTCCGTTTTGTATTCATGATCACCTAGATTCCTTGTGAGAAGAAAGTCTTGATAATAGGTGTGAGACCTATGGTGTTGAGCAAGAAGTCTTGGCAAGAGGTGTGAAGCCTCGGATTGTTCAGCAAGGAGGTCTTTGCTAGAGGTGTGAAGCCTTGGATAGTCGAGCAAGAAGTCTTGCCTAGAGTTGGGAGAACTCGGATAGGTGAGCAAGAAAGTCTTGACTAGAGTCGGGAAGACTCGGATAGTTGAGCAAGAAGTTTTGCCTTGGGTTGTGAAAATCCGGATAAGGTGAGCTTGGAAGTCTTGACAAGAGGTGTGAAGCCTCGGATTGTTGAGCATAGGGCCTCAACTTCTAGAGTAGGATAGGAGGGTAGTTTCTAGGTGAAGAGGTCACTTGAGTGATTGTACTTGTCTTATCTACTAGTGGATTTTGTTTGCCGGTGGCTGCTAGCCCGTGGATGTTTCCTCTTTGGAGGTTTACCACGTTATATCTTGTGTCAACTTTTCTCTATCCCTATCTCTCTAATATTTGTATTGTGGATAGAACTCTTGATGTATATTTACTTCCTCTTTATAATATAGATTGTGTATGTGTTACAATTACTTGTTTGTATCACACTTTACTTATATTTATATATTGATTAATTGTCTTTAATTAATATATATATATATATATATAAATATATATTATGATACAAGCAATCTAGAGGGACAAACTTTTGTTTGTTTCTGAGGGAGTCGAAAAAGGTGCCTAACCTATTCAACCCCTCCCCCCCCCCCCCCCCCTCTAGGTTAGCCTTGAGCATTTAACCGTGATTGTATTTTCAATTATCCCCTTCGATCTAAATGTCAAGCTAATTAAAAATGATCGGTTATCTCGTTGCTCGGTGCCTCCTCTGAGGGAGATGGTAACTCTTTTGAATTCGATCGGGTACTCCTTCGAGTATCTCTATCAACATATTTTTGGGTATGGTCCGATCGATAGTCTTCGTAACTATCCATATCATCATGTCGATCATATCGTTCAGAATCTCCATCCCTCTAGGTTGTTTAGTATGACCCGTTTGGTCTCTTTCTGCTCTTCGAGGCGTGATCAGCTTAGTGTTTACAATCATGGAGCACAGTTGTTGATTTTACACCACGACAAGAGTTGACAACTTTATGGGGAGGATAAACCTATTGTCACAGATATCGTTATCCTCTATCTGGCAGCATCCTCAATAAACTTTCACAAGAAATCCAAAATAAACTAAAATGCCTCGGGGGTAACCCCGTCTGGTAAATTATTGGGCTGACAATGGTGTGGCTGCCTATAGTTCGATTGCTAGAATTTATTCCTCCTCTAGTGTTATCGGCGATCACCTTTGGTCCGTCGGTGTTATCTGCGTCGTGTAGAGATCTGAAATTTCCTTAAAAGTGTGTATGTCTATACCTAGAGGGGGAGGTGAATAGGTTTTAATCAAGTAAATTGCCATTTTTTCTTGATTAGTCAATATTCAAAATTTACCCAATAAAACAAATATACAACATCAAGTGTAAAGTGCGGAAAATAAATTGAACACTTGATCTTTACGTAGAAACCCTCCAAATGGGAAAAACCACGAGTTGATATGTGCGCCACACATTCGATCCTCAAATCCACTATTGAATGAAAGTTTACAACCTATGTTGACCTCCCGTCACACCCTCCAGTTACTAACCCTTTCACTCTACCTAGAAGGCCTTAATAGTGATTCTTGATCAACATGCTTGTGTACTAACCAATTAGTCACAAGACTTAACCTCAATAAGGAGTCGAAACAACCTAAATGAATAAGATGAAATATTCAAAAATGCAAGTAGTGCTAGGCTACACTAAATGTTTATCAAGGAATTCAAAGTTATCAATAAATATAATTCCTAAATATAAATGTTTAAGTGCAAGTGCAAGTGCAAGAAGACCTAACTAGATATAGTTATGAGAGTCTAATATCTAGTTATACAACCCAAACATGTTATAAATGCAATTAAACATAAAAGCATACATTCAATAATTAATAAATGCTATTCCTATGTAAACATGGCCTAGTAATGAAACACCAAGTTCTAGGACATATAAAGATTACCTAGTCATGAAACATATGAAGACCCTTGCTTGAAAGATGAAGAATGATGCTAGATGTTCATGGATGGGGATTTGGTTGAGTAAAAATGTGTTCTTGGGAGCTCTCTCTCTCTCTCTTGAGGAGCCAATTTGTCTCTCTTGGGGATTTTATTTCTGAGCTCTAGG
Source organism: Dipteronia dyeriana (assembly GCA_032871835.1). NCBI lineage: Eukaryota > Viridiplantae > Streptophyta > Magnoliopsida > Sapindales > Sapindaceae > Dipteronia > Dipteronia dyeriana. The sequence continues at coordinate 112,101,140 of CM065300.1, read as the reverse complement.
TCTAATTTGGGGAAGAATATGATGTATTTATAAGGACCAAATCAAAACTATAACGTTTTGGGAAAGAAAAAAATGATTTTCGGGCATCAAAAGTGACCTTACGGTGACTTGGAGGATAGGTCGCTTTTCTCTCGGGATGGGGTGCCAAAATACACTTGAAATAGTGACTTGGAAGTCAAGTTGCCCTGAGTTCGCACTGAGGTCGCTAAGCTATTGGGAAAAATCGTGACAGCATAACAGCTCCAGATTAGAGCTACCCAAAATATGACCAAACAACATCCAAACCTTTCGTATAATATACCGTTGGAAAGGTATGGAAGTATAATTTCTGTTACAATTTACAAAACATGATTTCGATGTCTGTAGAGAGAGGTATGGTCAAATGGGTGAGCAAAGGTTAGATTTAGACAGCAACAAGAGTGCCTAAACTCATGGAAACAACCATATGACAAAAGACCAAAACCAAGAGAAGAATGAGACCTTCTCAAATGGTCACTTAATGCACTAAGACAAGCACACCACCGTGCAAGTGTGAACACACACAAAACCATACCATGAATGCACATAGACCAATGAAGCACACATGCATAACAAACCAAATGCAAGTGAGTGAGTGTGTGTGAGCAACACGTAAGCATGTAAATACAAAAGCATAATATGTGAGTGTGTACAACTAAAACCTCTTCAAATAAAGTTAAGCAAGTGATATACCTTTGAAGCATGAGCTTGGTCATGAACAAAGGCGACATAAACTACCCTTACATGTTAATCCCCAAATGTGGTTTGTCAATCGAAATAAGCCAATAAAAAACCAATGAACTAACAATCTCCCCCTTTGGCTATTTCATGACAAAACCGCTCACTCATAATTCATCCTCACCAATAAATAAACTAAATGACAAGGGGTCAATAAACACATTCTACATTACAAAGAGAAACCTAAATCTAGATCTTCAAATCTATTGTCTCTTGTAGAATGACCATCCCTACAAAGCAAAATAACTACACTTTCCAAGACAAGTGCATATGAGGTGATCAACATAAATAAATAACATGAGCAATTTGCATATAATATAAACAAGCAACATACAATCAAAAATGCAATAGCAAAAGCTCCCTCTAAATAGGTCAACTCCCTCTCAATAGGTCAATCTCCTCTTAAATCATGTCATTTTAAACTCCCCCTAAATCCGACACTACTCCCCTTTTTATCACAAGATAGGCAAAGGAGTATTCCCCAACCGGGTCACTTTAGTAAAGAGAGATATTTGCAATTTAAATGCATAATCGTATACAACAACTTTATGCAATTTAATTAAGTGAGAGAGAAGAGCAAGTGAGTTTGATTTTTAAAAAACATGTGTGAAATAATTGCCTTTAAAGAAATACATGCAACATCAACTTTCAAAAGTATGGTATTTGGCAAAGCAAATATCAATAGGGGTTCCAAAAGAAGTCAAACCAATTTGCACCCTTTTTGTCTTTAAAAACAAGATATAGCTTTTAGAAACATTTTAAGCATACACAAGCAATTGTTTCAATCCTTAATGATCAACCAAGACATGGATATAAAATCCTTATTGATTGATTGGATATGAAATCCTTATTGGTTATTGTCTTGTTCAACCATTAAGAAGAGAGACAAGACTAAGTTGGATGAGACATCCTTATTAATTGAATGGACACAAGGTCCTCATTTGACTTAGTCTTGTCAATTGCTTCTCCACATAACTTCACACACATAATTCATGCATAATATTTAAGCATGTCACAAACAAGTTTACATGAACATGGAGATAAATTTTGGGTCAATCAAATGTACTTCCCAATCAATTTTCATAGTCCAAAAATGCACGTTTAAACACAAATGAGGCATGCATTTCAAATAAGACAAGGGCACATTTATTGAATAAGAAGTCATGTGATAAAATATGCACCCAAGATACTCAAGTAATTAATTAAAAAGCATAAATTGAACAAATTTTTGCTTATGGCAATTCAAGGTCGCTCTCTTTGCTTGAGTTCCCCATAAAGGGCCAACCCAAATCATGTCAAAAGGGGATATGAGTCCCTATAGACCTTCCAAGTCCATTGGACCTAGTTGAGCCTATGGGTGAAATCTTAGAACAACGACAAGTGGGTTCATCTCTTCTAATCAATTTAGGTGACACAATGTCATTCCTAGCGGTCATAGTCATCATATTTCTCCTAGGATCATTATCTCTAGACTTCCTAAGCACATGCATATTGGCTCTAGCTCTATTCTTTTCAATCATGCTTCTAGTTCTACACATGTTAATATACTTGAAACAATTTGGTCTAATATGACTATCTACTCCACAAAATGACATGTAGGAATAAAATGAGGGGTCATACCATTCCTTTGTGAGAACAAATAAGTTTTCCCATGTCTTTGAGCTTGCATTTGGTGTGTTATTGGCTCTCTTCTCCTTTGTTGTTGAGTTGGAGAAGTTTGTTTCCTTGGTTGGTAGAATTTGTGTTGAGGAAGGCTTGCTTGATGTGCTCTCTTTGGTTGAGTTTGAGCTTGAATACTTGGTGCCATATTGACTTGGGCATTTTTAGAGCACTCTCCTAGTTCAATTTTTTTTCTAGGATGTTGTAGAGGAAGAGACTCTTTGATTTTCATGCTCTTGACAAACACCGTCTTGTTAGGAGTTGAGGTCTCCTTATTATCTTCAAAACCTAAACCTCTCTTATCACTTGGCTTCTTTCCAACTCCTAACATATGATCAAGCTTCTCCGTGCTCGAAGTCATCTTAGCAATATTGTTTTGTGCCTCCTCAAGGTCCTTTTCCAACCTCACTTCATTCACTTTGATAAGTGTCATTTCCTTATCCAACTGAGTCACTTTAGTTCTTAATTGAAGATTAGCTTTTGTAAAATTAAGAACTTCATCCTTTTTCTTCTTCAAATAAGCTCGAAGATAGTTAATAAACTATTGATAGTTCATTACATTACCATAAGATTTATCGGAACATGAGCTATCTTAGTCCATGCTACTATCACTTGTGTTATCATGGCTCATTTCCTTAAAGATAGCTTCTCTTGATGTTGCTCCCTTTTGATCTCTATTTTATGAGTCACCATTTTTGAATCCTTCAAGTGAAAAACACTTGGTGACAACTTGAGCTTCTTCATTGTAAAATACCAGAAAGGCAAAGTAGTTCTTCTCACAATCACTCAAGTTTGAGGAACATTCTTCAATAAGTTTTACTTTGTTATCCCCCTTGTAAGAAGTAGCAAATGCTACAAGGTTGGCTACTTCCTCTTCATCACTAGAAGAGTCATCATCTATTTCAGTGTCATCACTGTCACTCAAAGTAGTGACCATTGCCTTTCCTCTCTTCTTATCCTTCAAGTTAGTGTGTCCGAATCCTTCATATTTGAAGCATTTAATGCCATTTCTTGAATGCTTCTCTTTACTTGGCTCAATCATCTTGAATGATTTTTCTTTTTGAAGTCATCTCCCTTAGAGCTATAACCTTTCTTTTGTAGCTTCAAAAATCTCTTGAAGCTCTTCACTATTAAGGCAATGTATTCATCCAAATCATTCTTATCCTTTTCTACTATGGACATCTTCAAGGCTATGCTCTTTTTCTTATTAGGAGGTGTAGGTATAGAAGTCCACCTAGACTCATAGGCTAGAAGCCTTCCAAGCACTTCACTTGGCTTTATTATCTTGTAGTCACTATTTTCTTCACGTACCGTCACCTTGGACTCAAACCTCGTAGGAAGTGATCACATGATCTTTTGCTTGAACCTTCTATCCGAGTATAGGTCACCTAGTTGATGGCTTTGATTCACTATGTTCATCAGCTTCACTTGGAAGTCATTGAATCACTCATGCTCTTCCATCCTAATTGTCTCGAATTGCATTTAAAGAATTTGGAGTTTGGAGTCTTTGACTACCTCAGTTCCTTCATGAGCCATCTCTATGATCTCCAACAGCTCCTTAGCACTCTTAGTTGTTTGAATCAACTTGTATTGGTTATCATCCATAGCATACAAGATAGCATGCATTGCCTTGTGGTTCCACTTAGAGGCTTCAAATTCTTATGTGATCCATTGAGACTTAGGCTTGGAGACAACACTTCCATCTTCAGTGGTCATTTTTGGAAGAGTATAGACATTCTCTACCGCCATCCTTGCACAATCATCTATTTGGAAAATGTAGGAATCCATCTCGTATTTCCATGCGGCATAGTTCACTCCATGAAGCAAAGATGGTCTTATGCTAGATGCTCCCTCTTTACTCATCCCAATTTCACTCATTGTGTTTAAGTTATAAATGATTATTCAAATGTAATGAAATAAACAACAAAGGCAAGCAAACAAAATGCACAAGGTAAGACACACAAAAGGCACGAATCACCTAAGTATATCTAGGCACCGACTCTGATACCAATTGAAATTTCCTTAAAAGTGTGTATGTCTATACCTATAAGGGGTGAATAGGTTTGAATCAAGTTAATTACCAATTTTCTTGATTAGTCAATATTCAAAATTCACCCAATAAAACAATCATACAATATCAAGTGTAAAGTGCGGAAAATAAAATGAACACTTGATCTTTACGTGAAAACCCTACAAATGGGAAAAATCACGAACTGATATGTGAACCACACATTCGATCCTCAAATCCACTATTGAATGAAAGTTTACAATTTAGGTTGACCTCCCATCACACCTTCAATTTACTAACCCTTTCACTCTACCCAGAAGGCCTTAATAGTGATTCTTGATCAACATGCTTGTGCACTAACTAGTTAGTCACAAGACTTAACCTCAATGAAAAGTCAAAACAGCCTAAGTGAATATGATGAAATATTCAAACATGCAAGTAGGGCTAGGCTACACTAAATGCTTATCTAGGAATTCAAAGATATCAATAAATGTAATTCCTAAATATCAATGTCTAAGTGCAAGTGCAAGAAGATCTAACTAGATATATCTATGAGAGTCTAATATCTAGTTATCAAACAAAATCCAATCAACAAAAGTTGTCATGAAACATGGAAAAGAACAATAATTACAATTAACAAATGCAATCAATTAGACCTAAACAATACCTAAATGCAAAGCATAAAGATTTAGCTAGAAAGGTAAAATCGTCCTAACTAGCTACCACAAACAAACATCTCAACAGACAATCAACAACCCAAACATGTTATAAATGTAATTAAACATAAAAGCATACATTCAATAAGCAATAAATGTTATTCCTAGGTAAACATGGCCTAGTAATGAAACACCAAGTTCTAGGGCATGTAGAGATTAAACATATGAAGACCCATGCTTGAAAGATAAAGATTGGTGTTAGATGTTCATGGATGGGGATTTGGTTCTGTAAAAAAGTGTTCTTGGGGGCTTTCTCTCTAGGAGTCAATTTCTCTCTCTTGGGGATTCAATTTCAGAGCTCTAAGTCTGATTTGGGGAAAAATATGATGTATTTTTAAGGTCAAAATCAAACTACGACGTTTTGGGAAAGAAAAAAAATGATTTTCGGGCATCATAAGTGACCTTAGGGAGACTTGAAGAATAGGTCGCTTTTCTATTGGGTTTGAGTGCCAAAATACGCTTGAAAAAACGACTTGGAAGTCAGGTCGCCCTGAGGTCGCTAAGCTCTCAGGAAAAATCATGATAGCATAACAGCTCCAGATTATAGTACCCAAAACATGACCAAACGGCATTCAAACCTTTCGTATAATATACCGGAAAGGTATAGAAGTCTACTTTCTACTCCAATTTATAAAACATAATTTGAATATCTGTAAAAAGAGTTATGGTCAAATGAGTGACCAAAGGTCAGATTTGGATAGAAACAAGAGTGCCCAAACTCATGGAAACAACCAGTGACCAAAGACCAAAATCAAGAGAAGAACGAGTCCTTCTCAAATGGTCACTTAATGCACTAAGACAAGCACACCACAGTGATGAACACACACAAAACCACTCTATGAATGCACGTAGACAACAATGAAGCACACATGCATAACAAACCAAATGCAAGTGAGTGAGTGAGTGTGAGCAACACATAATGCATGTCAATACAAATGCATAATATGTGAGTGTGTGCAACTAAAACCTCTTCAAAGAAAGTTAAGCAAGTGATATACCTTTGAAGCTTGAGCTTGGTCACGAACAAAGACGGTCTAAACTACATTTACATGTTAATCCCCAAATGTGGTTTGTCAATTGAAATAAGCCAATCAAAAGTCGAGGAACTAACAAGATCAACTTCCACCATGATCCAAAATATCTCTATCTTGGTTGTTAGCCACCTGAATCTTGTCACAAGTTCCTAGATGGCTTGTACTCACCCCTTCCTTCTAGTGCCAATTGTTGACAATGATTTTTTGATAGTAGAAAAGTCAACAACATTTTCAATCTTGATGTGAACAATTTGTTTGTAGTAATAAAATAAAAGCATGCAAGAATAAAAATACAATATTTTACGTGGTAAACCTTAAATTAGGGAAATAGTCACGATTGCTGAAAACGATGAGAAGAAAGATTTCACTATGTTAAATTAGTGAATACACACTCAATCTCGCGGTCACTCTTGATGATAAGGTTTCATGTGTATGCATACCATGGCATTTAAGGTCTATTTATATATGTATATAACTCTGATTCTTGTTGTAGATGTAAGGAAAGTTGACAAACCAAGTTAAAAATCATGATAGCTTGAGTCGTGTTTTACTATTTTCCTATTTTGTAGATTCTCTACAATTTATGGAGTAGATTCATTGTCCGATTAGGACTCTATTGTCTTTAAGGCGATCAATTTTTTTACTGATTGAAGTGTGGTTCTAGGCATTGTTATTTAATGAAACTCCCCTCATTGATCGTCGCATTGTATGTGTTATGGAATTACTGGCTTTGGTTGAACGCTCATCTCACTGATTGCTAGGTTTAGTCGACCGGATATATCAATAGTTAATCGTTCTTTTCTTATCATTTGCCTCCCTAATCGGCAATGATTTAACAGAACGCTAATCAAATGTAACTAGTGGGTTGTTAAAGACATGGCACCTTATATTCGCGATACTTCCGCAAACATAATGACATGTTTCTCTGGTATTACATATGAATTTAAAGAGTAAATTTTATAAATAATACTATATAATCTAAATAATTAACTCAAATGAGTTATTATTATCATACAAATAAAAAAATAATGGTTTTTAGGTTGTCTAACATTAGTTAAATTTTATTACGATAAATTATTTTTAAATTTTAGTCAAATAAAATCAAATATGAGATTAATCTATTGAGATAGGATATACTTTGAAACCTCCCTCGCACTCCCACGTCCTCATTTCTTCCAAACATGAATGGGAGAAGGATTAGAATGGGAGAAGGATTAGGAAATGAGAATGGGACGAGAACCAATATCCACGCTCATTTCCCCGTTTGTAGTTGAGCCAAGTAGCCAACCCGTTCTGTTAGATTAGGTTTTAGTTTAAGCACTCCCTAATCAAATTTTACCAACTGAAAAAACAAAAAACAAAAGCAATCTGTATGACCAACAAAACCGGCAACGTGGAAATTCAGTTGTGTTGTCTTCTCTGCCTGACTTCCTCTCTCTCTCTCTCTAAAACTCACACAAGGAAATGAAGCAACCATTTCTTGAAGTTGAAGCAGGTTAGTTACCATACAAAGCAAGGTACAGTCACTTTGAGCTGACCTCCATTTTTTTTTTCTTTGTATGTGAAATTCTGACTGAGAAGATGCTAGCTAGAAAAGAATTGAAATCAAGATTTTGATGTATATATGTTTCTGGGTACTCAAATTTTCTCAGAGTTAATATTATTTTTATATGCAATTATAATTGTGAAAAGTGCTGGATTGAATTATTAATCCTTATTTGCTTATAGTTTTGAGTTTGTTGAGTGACTGGCTAAGAAGCATGATTGTAGGTTTCAAAATCTGGGAATAATTTATCTTTATATAAATTAAGATGTCAAGTATACTTTTTATTCAAGCAAATTGACCATAATAATGTTTTAAATATATATCATATAGTGTGGGATCCAACACCATTTTTTGTGCGGATCGCTATGATATCTTGGGAGGTTGATTGATTACTTGATCATCACTTGTTTTTTAAGGTATTTCTCAATTTAATTCTGTGGATATTCTTTAAGGTGGATGTTGGTTTTATTTTGTTATACTATTGTTGTTCTGATGTTAGTCGATCCCTATCGATCGATTCGATTGTAGTTTGATAAACATACCAATTTAGAAAGATGTATTGTAGATACTATGATTTGCTTAGAACAAGAGCTTCACAGATGTGTTAGACTATCAATTGACAAACGCCCTATCGGAGGATATATCTGGTTTTGAGCTGTGTTTGTGTTGTTCTCAATGATTATTAATCCATGTTAGGGGAGAAAATGGAGGAGGAGGAGATTCTGGAGTCTTCTGTTATGTTACGGGATCAGACTTCCAATTTAAGGACTATGGCTTGGGAGGCGTACAAGAGAAAGCCAATCTCTCATTGGATTCTTCTGGTACTGAGCAGTGCAGCAATGCTCATCGCGTTCCCTGCTTCAAGTCTTCTGTCTCGTGTCTATTACGCGAACGGGGGCACAAGCAAGTGGATCATTTCTTGGGTGTCAGTTGCAGGGTGGCCTTTGACTGCTTTGATCTTGTTGCCAACATATTTCTTCTGTAAAACTTCCCCGACTCCTCTGAACTTAAAGCTTACTGCTTCTTATATTATGTTGGGTTTTCTAAGTTCTGCTGATAACCTCATGTATGCATATGCCTATGCCTATCTTCCCGCGTCAACTGCTTCTCTTCTGGCATCATCGTCCCTCATTTTCTCCGCTCTATTTGGATATGTCATCGTGAAGAACAAAGTAAATGCTTCCATGATAAATGCTATCGTGATAATAACTGCTGCAATGACCATAATTGCATTGGATTTGGACTCAGATAGGTACGGCAACATTACTGACCGCCAATACATCATGGGTTTCATATGGGATATCTTAGGATCTGCTCTCCACGGGCTCATCTTCGCTCTATCCGAGCTGGTTTTTGTTAAGTTACTGGGCAGAAGATCCTTCCATGTTGTGTTGGAGCAACAAGTCATGGTTTCTTTATTTGCCTTCATGTTCACCACCATAGGAGTCATTGCAAATAAGGATTTTCAAGGGATGAAATCTGAGGCCAATACTTTCGAGGGCGGTGCTGCTTCGTATTACCAGGTTCTCATATGGGGTGCAATTACTTTCCAGTTCGGGGTACTGGGAGGCACTGCTGTGCTTTTCTTAGCCTCCACTGTGCTAGCTGGTGTTCTCAACGCAATAAGGGTACCGCTCACGAGCATTGCTGCTGTTATACTATTACACGATCCCATGAGCGGTTTCAAGATCCTCTCGATGATCATTACCTTCTGGGGATTCGCGTCCTACATCTATGGAAGTTCCTCTGTAAGTGAAGTTTCTTCAATTTAACCATAGGATACGATCTTGTTGAAATATTTTGTTGTAACGTATGTATTTCACACAGTAAAAATGATCCAATTAACCCCCCCCCCCCCCCCCCCCCCCCCGGGAAGTTTAAAAGGGTTTTGTGTGCCAAATTCAGATGATTCTAATTTTGAAGCAATTGATTAGAGGAAACTTTACTAGTTTTAACATTGTTTATTTCAGAGTAAAAATGACCTAATTATTTCTTTGAATAGACAAAACAACCCCCCGGGGGGAAGTTTATAAGGGTTTTTGATTGTGTGCCAAATTCAGATGATTCTCAGTAATTTTGAAGTAATTAATTACTTACATAAGGAAACTTCACTAGTTTTAACATTGTTTAATGGAATGATTATGGTTTGTCATAGATTTCAACGAACGATGACACTATTAAGAGATCAAATCTGTTGTTTGCCCGCACAAGATTTGGGATTCAAATCCTCATGACCACATCGCCCAACGTAACGTGGTTCATCCCGTCTATTAATGTCTTAAGTAAAAATCCTAGCAACCCATTGATATGAGAGCAAAAGTAATTGGTTTTGTAAAAGATTATCGGATTAATAATATTACACCCATTGATATGAGAACAAATTAATGAGCGAGTAGCGGAAGTTGAAGTTGTTAAGTTACTATTAGACTTATTCTTTGACAAAAACAATGATTACAAATTCAGGTTTAAAAAGAGAGCTCTAGAAATTCTTAGATTATAAGAAAATTCAAGTTATTTAGAAATAAAAGATACCTTGCATTCTTAACACAATTGAAGGTTTTAAAACGCTTATTTCACAAAAAGTATATTTTTGTTATTAAAAAGACTAAAAAATGCTATTAAGTTTTAACAAAAATATTCGTACTTTTCATGAAAAGGTTTCAACAGTTTATATAACCACCGATCACATTGTAAGAAAAAAACCATAGTGAACAACTTCTAATATATATATATATATATAGAAAAAAACAGGCGGGGAAAGCGAAAAAGTTCGATTGGTATATTTGTTAATAGCAAAGTTTGGCTAGGGACCAAAGAAGAATTTTCCACTTCCCAGCCTTCCTTCAAGGGTCCGAATTCGGGCTTATATGATCGGGTGTCAAGGTCCCCGAGGTCGAGCTACCACACAATCCTACATGAGCAAGGCGAGGCCGCCCATACCATCTGAGCATCTCGCACTTGTCCAGGCTTACCAAATAAAGCCCGACGAGACCGCGTCAAGCTCTTTATACCAGGATAAAGCCCGAAGCTAGGTCGACGTGAAAGGACCTGGGTTCCCCGACATCAAGGTATCTCGTAACACTCTCTTAGAGCTTGCTACTATCTCTATTTTCACTAGGACACCTTCAAGGTGCCGAATTTGTCTTGCAAAGGCACTCCTGCCTCGTCGAGGTATAATCTCGACTTGTCCGAGCATAAAAGGAAAAGCCCGTAAAGCCTCATCGTCACCAAAAGCGCCAAGATCCACTGTAGATCCTAGTATGGTTAAATCAAGTAGCAAGAGCAGTATTCAAGCGTACCTCTCCACCCTTCCAGAAGCGAGCCAAGGTCGTCTGTTTATGGAAAACACCTTACCAGGGCCTGCTAGCCAAGCCCGCTACCCCGCTAGGAAGCCTGCATAATTAGGTCAAGCTCCATGATAAAGCTCGGCGTAACTGAACCAAGCTCCCAACTACAAGGTTGGAACCCAATGGGATATTTTACCTCTAAAATGATTAGCACAAGCTCCATAGGAAGACCAGCATCTAGCTCCGTGACAATCGAGAGGTCCCCGGGGGATCCCGCCAGTGTACTGGATCCTAAGGTACCTCGCCCTCAAGGAGTATCAAATGCCACCTCAGGTAACCTCCATGAAGTACATCTCCAAAGTGACAAGCAGAACTAGAGCTCTCATTTCGGCGACGTAGGAAGAGAGGGTTGACTTTCATGACATTTAAAGTACCATTAATGAGATAAACCATATTAATGAAGGTAGTCAAACCTATTAATGAGGTCAAATATATTAATAGAGGTAGTCAACCCTATTAATGAGGTCAAATATATTAATAGAGGCAGTCAACCCAATAAATGACATGATCAACACCATTAATAAGAGAATATTCAACTCTTTAACGGTCATCATTAGTGAAAGAGTCCAAAGAGAAAACAAATACCTTTTCCTCCAAGGTATCCTCCACAACCGATTATTGGGGGTCAACTATAACAGAAAATCCCGCTTATCAAGGAAAGAAGTGTCTGAAGAGGAAACAAACACATCCCCTCCGAGATATTAGCCACGATCCGATCAACTACATAAAAGGAAGAATCGTACTCAATAAGGAGAGGAAGATTGAAGAATCCTGGACTTGCACGCCAAGGTAGTCACCATTTATAAATATGCCTGTAAAAGGCATAGAAAAGCGGGATCCGATCAATGATAGAAGACAGACATGCTTCGCTAAAAAGATCTCTTGACATCATCAATGTATGTGTTACCTTTACCTAGAATATAACGGTATCGGTCTACATTCAACCACCATTGTAAGCTCTCCAGAGCAACTATGTTGTATTACTTCACCATTCTTGTAAGCTCCCCTGAGCATTCTTTGATATATACATAAGGAAGGGTTTTCCCCTTTTGTCCGGATACTGCCTTAGGGTTTTTCAGCATGTGATCATTCGTGATGCTTTTTCCCCCTTGGTCAGTCCACCTCCCTCTACTAAAGATTTGTTTTCTCTTACTTATGTCCTATATAATGCATGCGTATATGAATGCGAGCTAGTTTCCTACCTCGCTGGACCTAGCGCTCTTGTCTTCCCATCTACATGCTTAAGTCGCATGTCAAGATGAGGAGAAACAACCTAAGCCAGCTCGAAAGAAATCGATGGGCTCTTCTGTATCATCTCTATGGCGAAAATTGAGCTCTCAGACACTGGAGCTAGATAATCCCCCCTCCTTACTTGTTATCTAGGTCGGGGAATTACAGGAAGGAATCTGGCTCCAGAACCGGGCTCCAGGTACCATGACGGGCTCCGACCTCGACCGAGGTCCAGGACCAGAACCAGGACTAAGATCAACCCCTTCACACCAGCAAGAGAACCTCAAGCTCCCAGATCTACTTCATAAGCACGAAACCCGACGGGCGGGATGGCATGTCTCCTACCTACGTTTTTATCCTCCTTCATATTCATACAAGATCAGGTCAGGTATCAATGGTACAGACCCCGACCACCACTTTCGCGGTAGTGGTCTCGAGGGCGTTAATGGGGATTTCTCATCCTTAACAAATTTTCCGTTAACAATTTCTGGCGCCGTCTGTGGAAAGTTTCCACACCCCTTTTGCAAGCCTCTATGTCTCTACATGAGTATCATTATACTATCGAGGCAACAGATTCATTATTCATGAATATCATTTACTATATACGATGTCTTTTCTCCATACTTGTCTACATCGCCTATGCATCGCATGTGGTGCTTATTTTATCATTTAACGAGTTTCGTTCATTGTGGAGCAAATATGGTACGTGGGATTCCTGGTGGAACCAGTTCATTATGTTACTCCTATGAAGTGAATCTGCTCAGATAATCATGTAGCTCCAATACAATAGCTCCCCGTTTGAAGATCTTCTATATAGCTAAACCATTCTAATACATCGAGAGCTCCTATACAGTAGAATTGCACCTCTCATGCTCTTCTACAGCAGATTCGCTCCGCCACCAGTGTATCACCTATCCAGCAGATCCACTGGGCTTCGACCTGTTCATACGGATCCACTCATGCCTCCAGGTTCGCCTTTCGTAAACTCCTAGGTAGAGGTAGCAGGTCGATCTATGAATCTAAGAAGCCAACTTAGCTGTGTAGCTTCTAGAGCGGTAGCATCGCTACAAGACCGGTGGCTTCTACCGCTCTATGTTTACTGGGTCATTCACCGCCTTAACAAGCCAGGGAAAGCCCGATCCGATCGAGGAGCTCTCAGAAGTTTCCCATATTTGGTAAGGCCACTTACGTGCCTAAGCAAACTTCTAGAGCGGTAGCATCGCTACAAGACCGGTGGCTTTGCTCTATATGTGCCGGGTCATTCATCGCCCTAGCAAGCTATCGAAGCCCGATTTGAACTAGGAGAGCCCAGAGGTTTCCCACTCCTGGTAAGGACTCCTACATGCCTAAGCTAACCTCTAGAGCAGCAGCCTCACTATAAGGCCAAGTGGCTCCTCACTTCTTATACAGGGCCTGTCAACGCCCAAGTGAGCCACTGAACTCTCGATTTATTCCAGCAGGGTCCAGAGCCCTCTCTCAGTTGCTGGGGACTTCGAGGATCCCGAGCATGCATCTGGACCAGTACCTCTTGTGGCTTCGTTCTATGTTTACCGAGCCATTCACTGCCCTAACGAACCACCGAAGCCCGATCCGATCGAGGAGCTCTCAGAAGCTTCCCACATTTGGTAAGGCCACCTACGTGCCTAAGCAAGCTTCTAGAGCAGTAGCATCGCTACAAGACCGGTGGCTTTGCTCTATATGTACCAGGTCATTCATCGCCCTAGCAAACTACCGAAGCCCGATTTGAACTAGGAGAGCCCAGAGGTTTCCCACTACTGGTAAGGACTCCTACATGCCTAAGCTAACCTCTAGAGCAGCAGCCTCACTATAAGGCCAAGTGGCTCCTCAGTTCTTAAACAGGGCCTGTCAACGCCCAAGTGAGCCACTGAACTCTCGATTTATTCCAGCAGGGTCCAGAGCCCTCTCTCAGTTGCTGGGGACTTCGAGGATCCCGAGCATGCATCTGGACCAGTACCTCTTATGGCTTCGTTCTATGTTTACCGAGCCATTCACTGCCCTAACAAACCACCGAAGCCCGATCCGATCGAGGAGCTCTCAGAAGCTTCCCACATTTGGTAAGGCCACCTACGTGCCTAAGCAAGCTTCTAGAGCGGTAGCATCGCTACAAGACCAATGGCTTTGCTCTATACATACCGGACCATTCACCGCCCTAGCAAGCCACCGAAACCCGATCTGATCGAGGAGAGCCCAGAGGTTTCCCACTCTTGGTAAGGCCTTCTACATGCCTAAGCTAACCTCTGGAGCAGCAGCCTTACTGTAAGGCCAAATGGCTTCTTACTTCTTATACAGTGTCTGTCAACGCCCAAGTGAGCCACTGAACTCTCGATTCATTCCAGTAGGGTCCAGAGCCTTCTCTCAGTTGCTGGGGACTTCAAGGATCCCGAGCATGCATCTAGACCAGTACCTCTGGTGGCTTCGCTCTATGTTTACCGTGCCATTCACCGTCCTAGCAAGCCACTGAAGCCCGATCAGATTGAGGAGCTCTCAGAAGCTTCCCACATTTGGTAAGGCCATCTACTTGCCTAAGCAAGCTTCTAGAGCGGTAGCATCGCTACAAGACCGGTGGCTTCGCTCTATACATACCGGGTCATTCATCGCCCTAACAAGCCATCGAAGCCTGATCTAATCGATGAGAGCCCAGAGGTTTCTCACTCTTGGTAAGGCCTCCTACATGCCTAAGATAACCTCTGAAGCAGCAGCCTCACTGTAAGGCCAAGTGGCTCCTCACTTCTTATACAGGGTCTGTCAACACCCAAGTGAGCCACTGAACTCTCGATTCATTCCAGCAGGGTCCAAAGCCCTCTCTTAGTTGCTGGGGACTTCTTGGATCCCGAGCATGCATCTAGATCAGTACCTCAGGTGGCTTCCCTCCATGTTTATCGGGCCATTCACCGCTTTAGTAAGCCACTGAAGCCCGATCCGATCGAGGAGGTCTCAGAAGCTTCCCATATTTTGTAAGGCCACCTACGTGCCTAAGCAAGCTTTTAGAGCAGTAGCACCGCTACAAGACCGGTGGATTCGCTCTATATGTACCGGGTCAATCATTGCCCTAGCAAGCCACCGAAGCCCGATCTGATCGAGGAGAGCCCAAAGGTTTCCCACTCTTGGTAAGGCCTCCTACATGCCTAAGCCAACCTCTGGAGCAACAGCCTCACTGTAAGGCCAAGTGGCTCCTCATTTCTTATACAGGGACGGTCAACGCCCAATTGAGCCACTGAGCTTTTGTTTTGTTCCAGCATGGTCCAGAGCTTTCTCTCAGTTGTTGGTGGCTCCTTGAAATCCTAAGTATACCTCTAGACCGATACTAGATAGGTATCCCATCTCCATTGATATAGGGTCATTTATTGCTCAAGTGAGTCATTACTCATCTCAGCGGGGTCCAGAGTCTTCTCTCCATCGCGGGAAACTTCTAGAATCGGGAGCATGTCTCCAGACAGTTACTTGGCCGGTGTCTCCTCTCCACTTGTATGGGGCCATTCATCACCCTAGCAAGCTACACTGGTCCCGATCTACCTCTCTGGTTAGTTTCCTCAACAGTAGCAGCTCATTCCTCCTTAGTCTCATTGCTTGGTTGAAGGGCGGGTCATTATCCCTTAACACTGCTACTTCAGAGCCAGCTTCCACCATCTTGGTTGGATCAACTTCAGTCGGCCTTGACCTCCATCTCATCAGTTGGATCAATCGAGACCTCACCTACCTTAGCAACACCAATCTGGACCTCTACTTTGACATATTCAGATAGAGAGATAGGTAGACTTGAAGCCCCACATGCATCTACAGCAGTAGAGGACTTCAAGGTAGTTCCTACCTCAACATGACTAGACATGAAAGATGAAATGGGAACCAAGTCTTTCTCATCATCTGCGCATCCATCATCTCAATAAATTCTGGCTTCAATCAAAGCAGACCCAGGTAACTCTCAACTTTCTCTGTGATCTATTCAAGGTATCCATCCTTCAATGATGATCAGGTCAGAGGGAAGAAGAGCTTGAGCTGCCTAGCAAGCAACACAGAAGCGTCCTTCAGCAAATGAAGCACCCACCTTGGCTCCCAACGTAGCCACGCTACCATGCAGAGTTTAAACCACTCTCACCATGTGGTCATGGGTTGAAGAAGTAACCATCCTCCTTGGATGGCACGAGCTCGACTTTAGCAAACACCAGCTTGCTCTTAGAGATTATCATACCGATGGCTCCTCTCTATTTGTACGGGGCCTTCCAATGCCCTAATGAGCCATCGAGGTCTAGATCCATTCGGGGAGCACCCAAAGGTCCTGATTCGTTCACAGTGGGGTCTCGAGCTCGATTACGATTATTGAAGGCTCTCATCTACCCTAAGCGGACTTCCAAACCGGTTATATCACTTGGGGACTAGAAGCTCAATATTTTCTCAGTATTCTAGTATCATCTCAAGAACATTAACCTTTGATTAATTAATATATAATAAAAGTATCGTATCTTTTTCTCGTGACGATTGAAGTTATGCTGAATTGAATCCGTAATATCTTCCAATCTAATCACGAACATGAATCACCAAGGAGTGTGGGCTCTCTTTCTTTGAATTGTATACCTGAGGATGGAAAACAAACAAAATCTTTTTCTTTTATTAGTCACAATAACCCTTCTAGAGAAAACAAAGAACGTTTGGTCACTTGTGAATTATCAATCTATTTGATTAAAACTGGTGTGAATTCTATTTGATATTGTACACAAAACCTTGTGATATAAAGGCTACTAGTGCACTATCGAAAACAAAAATGCTCATTTCTTTTCTCTATGTTTGGACGAATTCTCACACCTTTTTCTTATGAGTTGGTCGAATTTCTCTAGAGCAAAAAACTGAATCTTTTTACTCAAAATTCTAGGGTTTCAAAACCTATCTTGGCCGAATTCTCTCTTAGAGAATATATAGGTCATGGCCGAATCCTCTCCTTAGGAGGATTTATGTCTTATGGCCAAATCCTTTTAAAAGAAGGATTTGTTTGTTAGCCAAGAAACTTCACTCAAAGAATAATTCTTTTCCACACCAAGATTTTTATTCCAACTCATTAGCGTATTTATCCAATAACTAATTATTGAATATAAATTATATTGTGACTTTATAAAAAATATCCTAATTTGATCAATTGTCAATTAGAGTTTTGATAGATATCAAATACTTCAAATTTTGACTAGATAAATAAAGTCTTTTTATTTATGTACTTATCAAATAAAGTGTTTGATACTTATCATACTACCAACAATCTTATGACATTAGGAGACCTTATCCTACTAGGATTTTTTTTTGAGTTTTAATTAAATAATTGATTAATTAATTAATTTCTATTTAATTAAATAAAAAAATAAAAAACAATATATTAGGCTATTATATTAGCCATAGCCGCCCAAGCTTAATATATGGATAATATATTGTTTTTCCGTTTTATTAAATCTATTGGACTTTAATAAATGGATTTAATAAATATTCACATGTGAACTAGACCCTTAATACAATTTAAATAACCCATTTAATTAAAATATACAAAGTATATTCTTAATGTATTAATGGAATGCTAATCTCACCCTATTTGGGTCGCCCAAGGATTCTCACATCCTTGACCGCCCAGTCCAGATATTTGAAGAGTTACCGCGTGTCTTGATCACACATGAACGCACATCTCCAAAACTTTTGGATTCCAAAATCCAAAAAACAATTCTAGATGGACCCATAAATTAGTTCGGTATAATATATCAAGTGATTCATGCAAGTTTGTATGCATTGGGAATCTTGGCGAACTATCTAAATTTAAGCTCTAATAGATATAACCTAATCATAATCAACAAATGATTCACTTAGGTCCGATCTATTAATTTTAGTTCATTCCACTAAAGAATTAAAATTGAACTCTTAAATAAAGATAGAATAAGCTAATGGTCCACATTCATAACCTAGACAATCTTAATGGAGATAATGTATCCTCGTGAGGAATATCAGTAATCGCCATGAGCTCATAAACCGCCTATAGCTCTCCTAGTCATATTTTGAACTTGGATATTTTGACTTGTCTAAAAGCCATATTTCAATAGACACTATTGAAAACTTACCATTAAGATTTAATATCCAATACCTCAAAAATCAATATGATGATATTCTACTAATATTTAATAAATGGAGCCACGATATCCATATATATATAAATGAAGTCCTATATCGATTAACAAATGTATACCACCAAACTATCGAGGATAGACTATGATATATAATCGTACTCATTGATAGCTTAAATGATAACACTTGTAACCATAAGTCCATCATTTATCTCAAGATTGAGATAGACTATTCGATTGTCTTCAAGTGAAATCTTTTATCCATTGACGGTTTTGGGTAAAGTATTTCATTGTGATCATATTCAATGCACCTAGTGCACTAGATTCTTTTGTCCAAAGACACCAAACTTTGATGATTTTAGACTCACCATAACTCATTGGATCTCACTCAAATGCTAGCAAAAGAATCTACAACTTTAACAAGATAAATACACCCAACCTTTATCTTAAGTTGTGAATATTGTTTAAGACTAACTCAAGAATTGTATCTACCTCATACATATCCAGATGTATGAACAATTCTTCATTTGTTATAGTCTATTAACCTTATGATTATTTACTTTTGACAATTATGATAATTAAACTATAAATGATATAAGATTTGTTAAATTAGAAATCATTTTATTAATATGAAAATATTGTCAAATATATTATTACACTATTGCTATTGAGCAATATCCCAACAATATCTTCTTAAATATATCAACCTTCTAGTGCATTTGAAACTACTTTTCTAAAAAGCATTTATAGGTCATTTGGTATGGGATAATCTTAGAGCATCTCCAATGCAAATATGCATTTGGAGAAAATTGAGTGTCACATAGGATAGATAGTTAAAAAGTTAGAAAATCTATCCTCAATGCAATTATCTAACTTTAATATGGAGATGATATGGCTAAGAAAAAGTTAGAGGATATGGAGTTGAGTTTTTAGTTCTAGAAACTCTCCTAGAAATATTGACTAGGAATTTGAACTCTTTCTAATAATAATATTTAAGTTCATTTAATTATAAAATTAAATAGAAGAGATAGTGGAATTCTAACAATTATTTATGTTGTTGATCGAAAATTCGATCAGGGTGAGGAATTTCAATCAACACTCGGGGTAGGTATTTCATACCTAGGTAACGATTGTGGACGCAAAAGTATTACTGAATAATTAATATGTAAACAGAGAAAGTGTGTAGGAATGTAATATGGGATGATGTTTTATTGAAGAAGTTATACAATATTAATACAAGGGGTACAGTGGTGATAATGATCTCACTAAAAACTTTTTCAATCTCTCTCCCTTGAAACACTGTTGAAGATGGCGAATTTGTTCGTGTCAATAAGTGGCTAATTCTTCGATTGTGAAACGTTCTCTCAAAAGGCGATAATACACTTTTTTTGGCCTCTCTGATTTTTTTGATAGGTCTCAGGAAAATCAGATGCCTGATACTTTTCTTTAATTTTAGTATCGTAGTTAAATCCTCCGTCCCTTGCAATCAAATCACTGAAATTTAGATCAATTGATTGGTTGTATTATTGGAATTGATTGACATTGATGGAGGATATCAAATTACGTAGGAATTGCTAGTTAATTACGTTACATTCCCATTCAAGTTTAAAAATTAATTAATGGTGATACAGTTGACTTGCATAATCTCTTTTATGGCACTTCAATAGTGAAATGGGTCAACCCTTTATTCTATGTAGCTTGGAAAAGAATTCAGGTTCTGTGTACTGATGACAGGGTACCTCAAGGTACTAGTCTGATGGTGTGGTATTGGAGCTTTCCGGCTAACTTTCTTCTTGCTTGATAGGTAGGATAAGTATCTTGAAGAGGTGGTGAGACAGCATCGAGGTAATTGGGTACCAGGTGAGGCAGGTAGTATTAGGGTACCAGACCAAGACATTAACTTGTCCTAGCACCTGGTAATTTCTGAAGACGTGAAAACAGACTTTCTTCTAGATAGTAAAGTCGTGGTACTTAGGTGGCGTAGGACCCAGAATCTCGAGGTAAGTCATAGTAGGTAGACCTTAACCGGTATCAGAAGGTATATCCTACCGGGTAACAGTAAGTGGAAAATTTCTCTTTGGTACCTCTGCAAAAAATAGCTATTAACAACTGTTTTATTATGATTGGTCATGAAATAGATACATATTTGACTTTAGATGTAAATATGTATTTCTCTAAGTTTTTTTTCAAAAGTGGGCTCATAATAAATAGAAATGTTGATGTGCCACTATTTAAAAAAAATCAAAAATGCATATTTAAAATGGAGATGCTCTTATCATAGGAATGAAAATCTTATAACATCCATGTGTTTTTTACCAATTTGGAGTTTTTAATCCCAAGTAAAGTGATCACCTCTATAGAGGTAATGTGAAACCCACCTCAACAGGTGGGTTTCACATTACCCGCCATCTGATTCATGTTGTGGGACCCATACTAAAAAAATCGTCTTCTATGTACACAAAAGTTGGAAAAAAAATCATCAAACCCCAACATTGAAAAAAAATCATCATTTTCTCTCAAAAAAAAATCATCAAACATATACATCATCAAATCATCAAACAGCATCTAACCATCATCAATCTGCATTAAAAAAAAAACATCTTCGTCAATCCATAAAATAAACCAAAAAAAATCATATCTTCTTCCCTCCATACCCTATCCAATCTTCATCAAATCCACCAAAAAAAAACAAAACAAAATTAAAAAATTTTGATGTTCATCAACCACAGACATAGAGTCCATCTAAATCTCTAACTAGAGATGGGTGGTAATTTTAGTCTTTGGAGAGGAGAGGATGTGGACGTGCGAGGTCAGGGTTGGGGTGTGGGGATCAGTATTTGAAAAATATGTAGGGAAAATACGTACAGCAGAGGCATTAAAAATTTAAAATTAGGGTTTTAGTATAAATATAAATTTTCCCTTTTTAAATTACTAGAACATTAACCCTAGATTAATTTATGTATATAAAAGTGTCGTCTCGTGACGATTGAACAAGCGCCGAATTGAATCCGTAAGATCCTCCAATCCAATCATAAACGTGAATCACCTAGGAGTGTGGGCTCCCATTCTTTAAATTGTATACCTGAGGATGGAAACAAACAAAATCTTTTTCTTTGTTAGTTACAATTATCCTCCAAGAGAAAAATCCAACAACGTCCGGTCACCTGTGAATTATCAATCTAATTAATTGAAACTCGCGTGAACCCGATTTGACTTTGTACACAAAACCCTTTTGATGTAAAGGATACTAATGTACTATCAAAAACAAAAACGTTCACTTTTTCTCTTTTCTCCTTAGCCGAATTCTACACTCTATATCTATGAGTTGATCGAATTTTGTCTAGAGCAAAAACTAAATTTTTCTCCCTCAAAATTCTCTCTTGCTAGACTGAATTCTCTCTTGAAAATTACCTAGCTTGGCCGAAATTCACTCATAGAAAACCTTAAGGCTGGCCAAAATTCACTAGGTTGCATATATAGGATCACAAACCCTTTCCTAAGAATGATTTACTTGGTTGTTAAGAATCCTTTCCTAAGATGGATTTACTTGGTGGTTAAGAATCTTTTTCAAAGAAGAATTCTACCCTTAGGTAGATTTACTTGATGACCAAGAATCCTTTTCCAAAAAGAATTGACTCCTAATCCAACTCAATAGTATATTTGTAACCATATTAAAAACTTCCTAATTTGATTAAATAATATATGAAGCTATTTATATAGCCTTGCCGCCCAACACATATATATGGGCCAATATATTATTTTTCTTATTTTATTAAATCCATTGGACCTTAATAGAATATATCAAGTGATCCATGCAAGTTCGTGTGGATTGGGGATCTTAGTGGGCTATCTATATTTAAGCTCCAATAGACACAACCCAATCACAATCAACATATGATTCACTTAGGTCCAATCTATTAATTTTAGTTCATTCCACTAAAGAACTAAAATTTAACTCTTAAATAAAGATAGAATAAGTTAATATTTCTCATTCATACCCTAGGCAATCTTAATGGAGAAAGTGTATCCTCGTGAAGAATACCAGTAATCGCCAAGAGCTCATAGACCGCCTATAGCTCTCCAAGTTACCATATTTACTGATATGACCACATTTTGAACTTGAATATTTTGACTTGTCCAGAAGTCATGTTTCGATAGACACTATTGAAAACTTAATATTAAGATTTAATATCCAATACCTCAAAACATCCATATGATGATATTCTACTCTCATTTAATAAATAGAGCCACGATATCCATAACTATAAATGAAGTCCTTTATCGAATAACAAATGAATACCACCAAACTATCGAGGATAGACCATGCTATATAATCGTACTCAATGATAGCTCAAATGATAACACTTGCAACAATAAGTTCATCATTTATCTCAGGATTGAGACAGACTCTCCGACTGTCTTCAAATGAAAACTTTTATCTGTTGACGGTTCTAGATAAAGTATTAAATTGTGATCCAATTCAATGCACCCAGTGCACTAGATTCTTTTGCCCAAAGACACCATACTGTGATGATTTTAGACTCATCATAACACACTTGATCCCACTCAAATGCTAGCAAAAGAATCTACAACTTTGACAAGATAAAGACGCCCAACCTTTTATCTTAAATTGTGAATATTATTCAAGACTAACTAAAGAATTGTGTCTACCTCATACATATCTACATGTATGAACAATTCTTCTTTTCACGTAGTCTTTTGACATTATGATTATTTACTTTTGACAATTATAATAATTAAACTATAAATACTATAAGATTTGTTAAACTAGAAATCACTTTATTAATATGAAAAGATTGTCAAATACATTATTACACTCTTGCTATCGATCATAATCCCAACAATCTCCCACTTGCTCTATAGCAAATGTGTCATATCTCTCATCTCCATGTTCTCTAGATGCCCATCAAAACACTTTTGTGGAAGAGCCTTTGTAAAGGGATCTGCTAGATTATCTGCTGATACAATCTTGATAATCGTCACGTCACCCATATGCAAAATTTCCCTTAGAAGATGATACTTTCTTTCAATGTGTTTCCCTCTCTTATGACTTCTTTGTTCTCTCGAATTAGCCACTGCTCCACTATTGTCACAATAGATAGTGATCTGCTTATTCATACCAGGAACCACTTCCAAGTCAATCAAGAATTGGCGGAGCCACACAGCCTCTTTAGTAGTCTCGCATATGGTAACATACTCGGCTTCCATGGCGGAATCAGTAATACAAGATTACTTGATGCTCCTCCATATGACTACCTCTTCTCCAATAGTAAACATAAATCCTGATGTTGATCTCCTGGAGTCAGAATCTGACTGAAAATAAGAATATGTATACCTAACGGGAATTAAATTCCCTCAAGAGTATACAAGCATATAGTCTCTCGTTCTCCTAAGATACTTAAAAATATGCTTGACAGCCGTCTAGTTATCAGGACCAGGTTTCGATTGAAACCTGCTAACTATGCCCACAACAAAATAAGTATCTGGTCTAGTGCAGAGCATTGCATACATGAGACTTCTAACTACCGATGCATATGGAACCCTACTCATGGATTGCTCTTCATGCATATTTTTAGGAACTTGTTCCTTAGAAAGTTTGATTCCATGTCTGAAAGGTAACATACCTTTCTTGGAATCTTGCATCGAAAACCTAGATAAGATTTTATCTATGTATGAAGCTTGGGATAATGCAATCGTTCTATTCTTTCTATCCCTTATTACTTGGATACCAATAATATAACTTGCTTTTCCTAATTCCTTCATATCAAATTGTTTTGCTAACCATTCTTTTATTGATGTCAATACACCAACATCGTTTCCGATGAGTAGTATATCTTCAACGTAAAGAACTAAGAAAACCAACTTGTCGCCTTTAATCCTTTTGTATACACAAGGTTCATCAAGGTTTTGAATAAATCCAAAACTTTTCATGGCTTGATCGAACCTTATGTTCCAGGATCTGGATGTTTGCTTCAATCCATATATGGATCCTTGCACTTGCATACCCTTTCCTCTTGGCCTTTTTCAATGAATCCTTCTGGTTGCATCATAAAGATGCTTTCATCAAGACTTCCATTAAGGAAAGCCATCTTGACGTCCATTTACCAAATCTCTAGGTCTAGAGATGCCGTAATGGATAAGAGTATCCTAATGGATTTAAGCATGGCCACATGAGAGAAAGTTTCTTCATAATCGATACCTTTCTTCTGTGTATAACCTTTAGCTACCAATCTAGCTTTAAAGGTTTCCACCTTTCCATCCATTCATCGTTTCCTCTTGTATACCCACTTACACCCAATGAGTTTTATCCCTTTAGGCAAGTCTACAAAAGACCAGACTTTATTTTTGAACATAGATTCAATTTCGGATTACATTGCCTTTTGCCAATGGTGATAATCAACATCTTCCATTGCTTCCTTGTACGTATAGGGATCATCTTCGTCCGGAAGATTCTCTACAGATTATCCTAGACCGATGTATCTCTCGGGTTGTCTACTAACCCTCCCACTACGACGAGGTATGGTAGATTGTTGTGTTGAAACCTCGTTCACCGGTCACGCAGCAGAAGTAAGGTTTTAAAATTTTTAATACAGATCATAATCTGTATCTAGGACCAGTGAACTTGGGATCGTAATTATTTTTCGAAACTAGTACATACAATATGTAAACGTAGGAAATTTAAATTGATATAATCAAAAGAAGAAAATCTTATCAACGTTTGGAGGCTCCTTCACTTTACGATATGCCCTTGTCTGAACCAATCTTGTCAACGTTTGGAGGCTCCTTCACTTTATGATTTGCTCCTATCTGAACCACTCGATCTTCCTCGCTATCTCCCGGGATTGGTAACTATGTGTGGACGCGTCACGGTCTCAGGAACTTGAATGGAAGATGTAGAAAAAAACACTTGAAGAAACTCTTTTTTCTTGATCAATATGCAACACTTGCTTTTTTCTTTTCACAGGCACATATGCAATTGCTATTTTTTACATGTTCACGCTAACAAGCCAAAGTTTTTTTTATTTTTTTTATTTTTTTATTTTTTTTGTTACGTGTGTATCAGGTACACCTAATCAATTTGCATCTTATGCAAAATACTAAAGTGTGTTGATCTCACACTTATCTGAATTGCATCTCATGCCTCACGCCACATGTTGTTTGCCTATTGCACATCATAGAGCCAAACCATTTTTTTTTTCTTTTTGTGCACATCATATATCTATTTATATTGTTATCAGGTAAGGTTTGTAAAAAATATAAAACTCTTATATTGTTTCACGCACCCACAATTTGCATCTCATGCAAACTATGATTGTTTCACGTGCGCATATAAATTATATCGGTTGTAAACTCTTATGTTGTTAGTTGATATATATCTTTTTAGTTATTAAAATATATATCATATATATTTTAAATTAAAATTTTTTAATTATCTTTTTTAAATATGTCTATTATATTAAAAGTGATAATAAGTATTTTAAATTTAAACTTAAATTCAAATACTTAAATAAACTATTTAGAAAAGATAAAATAATCCTATTATTTTATCTTCACATAAATCCAAATATCAACTAACACATTCCAATTAATTGTTAATTAATGATTAATAATTATTAATATAATTAAATAATCTAATTATTTAATTAATTTAACTATTAACATTCATTAATTAAATAATCTCAGTATTCAATTAATTCCCGAATAAATACGTGTCACTTTCGTAATACAATTAATTGGACAATCCAATTAGTTAACCGTGACCCTTGTTACTTAAATCGATCGGGCTAGCTAGGGGACCTAATGGACCCACGGTATTTTGAGCTCCAATAATCCTCAGAATCATTAATTAAACTCTTTAATTAATATTCCTTGATTATTAACTCTGGTGTTATTCCACTAAAAACCCGAAGCTGCATTCTCTTAACTATAGACGCTTTTACACAGACCGATACAACTCGGTGTCCATTGATATAGCTATTACATATGGTGTAATCCTCCACAATAGTTCATAATTAGAGTTGGGTTATAATGTCCGTTATACCCCTCTAATTACATATATCCTTTAAGTACTATTGATTCTCTAATGGACAATAAATCCTATTTCCTTACGGAATTAGGAGAGCGCTCCTATTTTCCAAGCCTCGAATCAACCCTTAAGGGAACTACCATCTACTTCTCACAAGAAAGAGTGGATTCCACTATTGTGTACAAACCTTCCCAGCCACAAGCCAAACCGCAATCCCAACATATAGAGCATATTGATCAGGAATGCATCTGACCTCACCCATGGTATATCAAAGACCACGATCTAACCTGAAAGAGTCAATAAGACACTCAGGATTAAGATCATCCACATATAGCCATCATTAGTTGATATATATGAATCTCATCAGTAAACGGATCTTGGTGAGAGATTCATATAGATCATGGTACAGTCCTATATGATCACATCATACAAGGTGCCTCCATTCCCATATCTTATATGAATGATTCAGGATAGAATCACCATACATTACAGAATGAACCGCAACTATAGATTAACCACAAATAAAGTATCTAGCTTTATTTGTTATCCATGGACTCTTTAGATTGAACGTCTCTTACTGTATCAATCTGTATATGACACTCATATACACAGTTCGAGATTACATCCGGCAATCTTGGATGTTTAATATATGCACAAGTTATATAATAACAACACAACAAGAATGAATTAAACTTTTCCTTTTATTTATTTCATAAATCCATTTACAAATTACTTTTTTAAGGCATAAACCCCAACATTTTGATCTTCTGTTTGTATGGAACCTACAATTGGGTTTGGTAGTGAAACCTCATGTGGAATTGTATCTATTGAAAGCTCATTCAGAACAATTCTATTTTTAGGCACAAAATTATTCATATAGTCCTCTTCCATAAATTTAGCATTAGTCGAAACAAATACTTTAAGATATGAAGGACTACAAAAATAATATCCTTTTGTTCCTTTTGGATACCATACAAATAAGTATGTTTCTGAACGGGACTCCATCTTTTCTGTCTTTCCTTTTAACACGTGCGCAGGACATCCAAATATCCTTAAGTGTTGTAAACTAGGCTTTTGCCCGGTCCACAACTTATACGGTGTTTTAGGAACCGACTTAGATGGTACATCGTTTAGAATGTACATTGCGGTTTGTAAAGCATATCCCCAAAAAGAATTAGGGAGCGTTGAATAACTCAACATAGACCTAACCATATACAAAAGAGTTCTATTTCTCGTTTTTGCCACCCCATTTTGTTGAGGTGTGCTTGGTGCAGAAAAAACTGAGAAATTATCCCATTATCAATAAGATATTGTTGAAACTCACCAGATAGATATTCTCCACCACGATCAGATCTCAAGATTTTTATGCGTTTCTCAAGCTGATTTTCAACTTCAGCTTTAAATGCTTTGAACATGTCAAAAGCATCTGACTTATGTCTCATGAGATACACATAGCCAAATCTTGAGTGATCATCCGTGAAAGTGATGAAGTACTCATATCCACCTCTAGCTTGAATGCTCATAGGTCCACACAAATCAGTGTGTATCAATTCTAAACATTCGATGACTCTTGTGCCTTTGGTCATAAACGACCTTTTGGTCATTTTACCTTCCAAACAAGATTCTCAAGTTGATAGATCATCAATCTTTAAGTCACTTAGAGGTCCGTCACTTACCAATCTTTTAATCATATTAAGGTTAATATGACCTAGGCATAAATGCCATAGGTAGGTTTCATTTTTTGATAATTTTACTCTTTTATGATTAGGTTCCGTTGATTCCGTGTCTAACAAATGAGAGATATTTTCATGCAAATAGAATAAACCATTTTCCAATGTACCTTTGCAAATAATTGTGTCATTATTACTAATAATAAAAGCTTTATTAAAAGTAACCGAAAAACCAAATTTATTTAAACAAGAAACTGAAATTAAATTCCTCTTGAACAGAGGTACATAATAAACGTCTATTAAATCTAAATGCCTATATGAATCTAAACTAATTTTAATATCTCCCACTGAACTAGCAGACACCAATGCTCCATTGCCTAAACGTAAGTTGAATTTGTTCTCATTAAACCTTCTCCTTTCCTTAAACCCCTGTAAGGAAAAACAAACATGATTAGTGGCTCTAGAATCTATGATCTAAGAATCCATAGAATAAAAAACATGATTCAAGATAATTAATATTACCTTCTTCCTTCTTGTCTTGATACTTTGGGCAATTTCTTTTCTAATGTCCATTTTCACCACAAAGGAAACACTTCCCTTTGATCTTGGTTACTTTCTTTGTCTCCTTCTTAGTAGGTCCTAGTTGCTTTTTCTTTTGTTGTTTCTTGACCTTCTTACGGGTCTTAACAGTAGCAATTTTACCTACGGTATGAATCTCTTGACCCTTGCCTTTCACAAGGATTTTTTATGCCCTTTAAACATCTTGCATCAGGCCTTGCAAGGTGTATTCCTTATTATTCAAGGTGTAGTCCAACTTGAATTGATCAAAGGAATCCGACAGTGAGTTGACAATCATATCAATTTTGGTCTCACCATCTATCTCAGCACCATTCAGTTCAGTATTGTTGAGATGTGATATGACTTTCATCATGTGATCTTTCACAGCATGTCCAGGTTTCATCCTAAGATTCATAAAAGTAGCCACTGCCTCTCTCTTAGTCGTCCTAGACCTCATCTCAAACATCTCCTCTAGAGACATCATTATATCGGCAGCAATCTCCATTCCTTCATGTTGTTGTTGCAACACGTCAGAGAAGGTGGCCATAATGTAACATTTAGTCATCTCATCAGAAGACTCCCACTGCTGATACTCATCTTTTTGCTCTTGAGTATATTCATTAGTAGAAGTAGGCGGTTTAGGAGGTCACATAACGAAATTATGCTTTTCGGATTGCAATAAAAGCCCAATTTTCCTTTTCCATGTGACATAATTATCACCAGTTAAAGTATTATCTTTTAGGATGTTGACTAGGGATGGGATCATGATTTCTGAACAATAACAAAAATTATATAGGTAAATATTCATGATAAAGCACTTTCGAATATTTATCTTGAATAAAATAATTCAATCGTAAAAATTCAACGGTGATCCAATACCCATAAATGTCACGCCTCTTTTAGAAGTTCACAACATTTACTGGTTGGACTAGGTCCCACCTAATTGTTAACATAACAACCAATGTTTTCATTTTAGCCTTGCAATTTTATTAACAAGAACTCTTGAGAGGATATTAATAAAATTACATAGAGTGTGTTACCAAGTTATCGACCTTCAATATAATCCCTCATGAATATCCCTCCTTTGGGAGTAGATATCGTTTGGACTAATTGTCTAGTCTATCATTGTAAGGAAGTATCTTGCTAAATTCCATTAATGAATACCTCTTAGGAGGCTATTACATGAAACATAAAGCCCAAACTAAACTTGGAGGCCGTAGGTATTCCAAAACACCTTATCTCACTCAATTGTTTAATGCGTGTGATCGAATTCAAAAGAATGATTTACCAAGTTATCTAGATGTCAATTTAAATACCTAAACCGTTCTATGCATGTTCATACCAAAAGAGATATATGAGTGGCACTCCTATTCTATATGACATGTTATCAAACAATGACAAACATTGCAGCATTTACAAAAAATATAAATAGCTACAATTTTGGTTCATCCTAGAAAAGCAAGTAAATTACATGTCTTGGAATACAAAAAACTCATTTCTTGGCGAACAAGTCTTCACGCAACCTTCGTCGTTTGGACTCTCTCGGCTACCTCCCATGGGCATGCGCACCCTTGGCTCCTACTCATGGACGGCACATGCCACAACCCCATAAAGGCTTTCCATTCGCAGCCCATGGCTTCCATAGGGATGCCGTACGCAACCCATGCCACAACAAACGTGGTCGCGTGCTCTTCGCACGCACGTTTGTTTCTGCGACTCGCACGGTCCCAAACTTGTTCCGATTGCTCCTAATTCTTCAAACCTTCGAGTCTTCAATACTTGAGTGTATTACAGAAGAATTATAAATAAAAATTTTGCAGTTTTTTTTTATTACAACAACAAAATAAAATAAAAAAACTTAGCAACTACCAAGAAGGAAATTATGGCGATGATAGGCCCTTCTTTTTACAATCCCAAAACAAAATACATTGAAATTCTATGACTGAAATTGAGCAATAACAATCCACATATAAAACATATATATATATATATATATATATATATATATATATATATATTCATACATTCCAATGTAAATATATATTTGAATACCTAGAGTGTCTTCTCTTTCTAAAACATGCATACATACAATAAAAAGAAAAAGATTCACGTGCACATACATCAATTAATCAAGGGTACAACCAGACTCTGATACCAATTGTAGGGAAAATACGCGTAGCGGAAGCGTGAAAAATCAAAAATTAGGATTTCGGTATAAATAAAAATTTTCCCTTTTTAAATAACAAGAACCTTAACCCTAGATTAATTTATGTATATAAAAGTGTCGTACCTTTTTCTCGTGACGATTGAACAAGCACCGAATTGAATCCGTAAGATCTTCCAATCCAATCACGAACGTGAATCACCTAGGAGTGTGGGTTCCCTTTCTTTAAATTGTATACCTGAGGATGGAAACAAACAAAATCTTTTTCTTTGCTAGTTACAATTATCTTCCAAGAGAAAAATCCAAGAACGTTCGGTCACTTGTGAATTATCAATCTAATTGATTGAAAACTCGCATGAACCCGATTTGACTTTGTACACAGAACCATTTTGATGTAAAGGATACTAGTATACTATCAAAAACAAAAATGTTCACTTTTTCTCTTTTCTCCTTGGTCGAATTCTACACCCTATATCTATGATTTGATCGAATTTTGTCTAGAGCAAAAACTAAATTTTTCTCCCTCAAAATTCTCTCTTGAAAATTACCTAGCTTGGCTGAAATTCACTCATAGAAAACCTTAGGGCTGGCCGAAATTCACTAGGTTGTATATATAGGATCACAAATCCTTTCCTATGAAGGATTTACTTTGTTGTTAAGAATCATTTCCTTAGGTGGATTTACTAGGTGGTTAAGAATCCTTTTCAAAGAAGAATTCTACCCTTAGGTAGATTTACTTGGTGACCAAGAATCCTTTTCCAAAAGAAATCCTTTTCCAAAAGAAATTCTTTCCTACACCAAGACTCCTAGTCCAACTCAATAGTGTATTTGAAACCATATTAAAGACTTCCTAATTTGATTAGATAAATAATTCATTTTATTTATCTACTTATCAAATATAGTCTTTAATATTAATTATACTACCAACAATATTATAATATTAGGAGACCATCTCCTACTAGAAAAAAGATTTTGACTTTTCATTAAATAATCAATTAATTACCAAATTAATTAATTTTTATTTAATTAAATAATAAAATAAAAATAATTTAATTAAACTAAACTATATAGATTTGCTGCCCAACACAATATATGGGCCATTATATTATTTTTTTAATTTTATTAAATCCATTGGACCTTAATAAAAAGTCCGCATGTGAACTAGACTCATTCTTACAAAAGAAACAAGTTCACATGCCTCAATACAATTATAGATGGACCCCAAAATTGGTCCGGTAGAATATATTAAGTGATCCATGCAAGTTCGTGTGGATTGGGGATCTTGGCGAGCTATCTAAATTTATACTCCAATAAACACAACTCAATCACAATCAACAAATGATTCACTTAGGTCCAATCTATTAATTTTAGTTCATTCCACTAAAGAACTAAAATTTAGCTCTTAAATAAAGATAGAATAAGTTAATATTTCTCATTCATACCTTAGGCAATCTTAATGGAGAAAGTGTATCCTCGTGAAGAATACCAGTAATCGCCAAGAGCTCATAGACCGCTTGTAGCTCTTCAAGTTACCATATTTACTCATATGACCATATTTTGAACATGGATATTTTGACTTTTCCAGAAGTCATGTTTCAATAGACAATATTGAAAACTTAATGTTAAGATTTAATAACCAATACCTCAAAACATTCATATGATGATATTCTACACTCATTTAATAAATAGAGTCACGATGTCCATATCTATAAATGAAGTCCTCTATCGATTAATAAATGAATACCACCAAACTATCGAGGATAGACTATGCTATATAATCGTACTCATTGATAGCTCAAATGATAACACTTGCAACCATAAGTCCAACATTTATCTCAGGATTGAGATAGACTCTCTGATTATCTTAAAATGAAAACTTTTATTCATTAACGGTTCAAGTATTTAATTGTGATCCAATTCAATGCACCCAGTGCACTAGATTTTTTTGTCCACAGACACCACACTTTGATGATTTTAGACTCATCATAACACATTTGATCTCTCTCAAATGCTAGCAAAAGAATCTACAACTTTGACAAGATAAATGCGTCCAACCTTTTCTCTTAAGTTGTGAATATTATTCAAGACTAACTAAAGAATTGTGTCTACCCCATACATATCTAGATGTATGAACAATTCTTATTTTCTCATAGTCTTTTGACCTTATAATTATTTACTTTTGACAATTATAATAATTAAACTATAAATGCTATAAGATTTGTTAAACTATAAATCACTTTATTTAATATAAAAAAATTATCAAATACATTATTACACTCTTGCTATCAAGCATAATCCCAACAAAATCGTGGGTCGAGGTTCTCAACAACCTTGAGCTTGACTTTGACAGATTCCGCCAGACGTTCATAGATAATGACGAAGGAGGTGGCGACGATGGTGGGTGTGATTGCGAAGAGATGGCAAGTGGGAGGTTGTTTAGGAGGATTAGAGGGCAGTGAGAGGTAGGGGTGGGCACAGATCAATTCGGTTCGGTTTTGGTCGAAGAGGTATTGGACCGACATATTTTCGATTTTGAAAATGTGAACCGGTTTGAACCGTTTTGAACTTGATAACCGAATTGAACTGAACACCTTTATCTTGGTTTGATTTAGTTCGGTTTTGGACATATTAGGCTTTGAAAGTTTTTTTTACATGTATTTTTTTGGGCCATTAAGCGGGTTTTTTGGCATTTGGGCTTAAAACTTTTTAATAAAACATAATCTGTAACAAATAATTTAAACAAAAAACAATCAAATTTTCAATCCAAACATAAAATTTCATTCATATTTAGTTGAAATACTCAATCAAAATATAAAATCTTCATAATTTATATATAATAGAAGTCCAAAAATGCAGTGCGTAATGTAGTCCAAAATAAAACATCATCAACAAACAGTTCATAATAAACTTAAACTTTACAAAATAATTTATTAAGACAATTCAGTTTATTCGGTTCGGTTTTATATTTTAAAACTTAACTGAACCGAACTCAATTCCTTTCTCAAATTTCAAACCTGTTTAAATCGAACAGAAGCTATAAACTGAATCAAACACCTTTTTTCGATTCGGTTCGACTCGGTTCGATTTAGTTTTGGTTTTTATATTCACCCCAAGTAAAAAGGGTAGGGTTTGATGAGAAAGGAGACATGGTCTTTTAAACGCTTCCCTTCTTTTATTTAATAAATTACCTAAGAAGCCCAGTTCTGTTATTTAAAATACTTTTTTTTTTCTAAGTTATCTCTACTGTGAGATCCATCCATTAAATTAATAAAAATAATTATCTTTTATTTTTTCGTTTAATGAATCAGATTAACTAAATCAATTTAAAAGGATAACTTAAAACTTTAACTTTAATATCTTAAACACCGTGTCCTCTTATCTTCTTTTTTTTTTAACATTTTTCAATGTATCTTATTTGTAATTTTTTTAATTACCTCTAAAAATAAATTCAAAATGTTTTCATATTTAGAGACGAGAGAAAATGGTTCTCATATACATCCAAATACAATTATCTAATATTCCCAAAAATTAAACACAACATTCCAATACAACCAAACACAAGTTTCCCAAGAATGACGTTAATGTGTTTAAGTTTCCTAGAAATCGAAAAACTTTAATTACCCGTAAGAAACGGTCCCTTAAATATATCTGCACTAGTCCTATAGTTAACTAACAGGCGAGAACTTCCAATGAAGCCCAGTCAACTCCTCTCACAACCATCAATAATAACACACAAATTATGACACTCAAAACTTAAATATACAAATTTGGAAAAACAAATAATAGAACACCATATGTATGAATCTGTCAACATAGAATTCGTTCACTGGTATATAGGTAACACTTGTTTACTTTTAAACATCCGTTTATCACAGCCCGGAAAAGTTTTAATACACAACTAAAATACTATCTTAATAGAACTTTGTTGCACACATGCATAGTAGATGAATCTACATGTTAGCAACATAAAAAGGGCTGGTTCTTGCAATCAGCTATAGCTAAGGCTACAGCATCATATTTAGTTTTTAGGACCAATGTCCTTAAGAGCATTGATCTGTTCCTCTCCCATTGAAGACATAACCGTCACTACAAGGTCCTTTCCTTCAGCAAACCCATCTTTAATCTGCAAAAAAAAAAACAAATAAAAAAAAAATATATATATATATATATTGTAATAGATGGATAACAAATGAACTTACAAATACAAACACTTTGTCAATAATGTACCTGGCTAAGCAGACTGTCATCGGTGGGAAGTCTCAGGTCATCTTTCGTGTTCCCATTTTCAGTTAAGAGACTCACCTACAAATCACACAACTCTGATTTGTTAATACCTTGGTATAAACAATTTTTTCGCCAATAGCATCACTATATTGCAGTGCAATGAAAATAATATTTAATAACTTACAAAACCATCCTCAGAGATATCAATCAGCTGATAGTCAGTACGGTTAACATGAGGAACCTGTAAGAAAATCACAAACAACAGACCAACAAGCAAATCAGCCCCTGATAGAAAAGAAATGAATAAAACAAACATTAGACAAAGAAGTTGATATTACGTCACAGTTGTGGGATGAAGGGACAATATCTTCAAGCTTCTTCCCATTAAAAATATCAATTGCCACAAAGTGGCACTTCGCATGTCCATGCTTGCCTGTCTTTGAAGTGGAAACTTCAACGACCTGTTTCATAAAAGGGGAGAAAATGAATAAAACATTACAGTTTATGTACAAGAGCATATAGAAATATAATACATCAAAAACTAAATTACCAGAATATACTAAATTAAATTGAGAATCCACATCGTTATGCCTCCAAAAATGCGACCTCGTCTACAAAAGTAATGTTTCCATATATATAAGTTTAAACACAAGAACCACCCAATTCAAAGTTTTTCTTTACCTAGATTTTTCAACTTGTTAATTACTATAATAGGCACAAGATGCACAACTATAGACCGGATCCACACCTATGTTATTCGTGTTGTCAAAATCACACCTAGGAGCACAATAATGGAAGATGCAGTGAGATTCACTTCATTACCACAACCGATTAACAGTTTCAATAATTTCAAAATACGGTGATACTAAATACAATCATGGAACGAATTTAATCACAACAGAGTAAACAGTCTACACGAAGCAAACAACTTATACACAGTCAATCTGAAATCATGACAAATTTCACATTTATAAGAGCTATGTGTCCCCATCAAGCTTTGACCACAACCATTAAAACTGCACACAAAATCAAACCCACACACATGCTTGTATATTAAAAATTACATATATTGTTTTACACCACGCCCTAAAAAATAAAGACCTTCAAAAGGAAACCAACAAAACAAATCTAGCAATAGCATTAAAAACAAATCTAGCAATAGCATCAAAATTAAA
This sequence comes from Dipteronia dyeriana, assembly GCA_032871835.1. NCBI lineage: Eukaryota > Viridiplantae > Streptophyta > Magnoliopsida > Sapindales > Sapindaceae > Dipteronia > Dipteronia dyeriana. Next base: position 112,064,899 of record CM065300.1, on the reverse strand, counting down.
AAATTTAAAAAGTACAAACAATCCAAACAAAAATTAAATAAAATCATTAAAAAACATAACCAAACAAAATATCAACATGCCCATCATCGTCGTTGTCATCACTTATCATGAAACCCAAAAACAACCCATCAAAGATCTGACAAAAACAACACAAACCCAGATGCAAATTCCCAATCAAACCCACAAAAAATAATAATTAATTTAAAACAAAGAAAAAAAAAAGACCTTGCAAGGACGGCCCTTGATGACGATGTAGCCATTCTTGCGGATGGTTCCAGCCTGCTGTGGGTAGGTCTTGGAGGCTCCGGCGTCGGCCTTGGACTCGAAGTGATGCTCCTCGTCAGACATGTCTTGATGTGTTTTTTGTTTAGCTTCTCTGACCCTCTCTGTGTTTGATAATGAAAACGAAGAACAGAGTTTGTGTTGGATGTCTCACTTTGTTTTTGTCTTTCTTTTTATTATTTTTATTCACGGTTTTTTTTTTCTCTGAAGAGACTTTGAAAGGCACATTTTTGTTTAACCATGGTTAAGATGTGATCAAATCCTGGCCGTTGGATTTCCATCATTGAGTTTAGCTCGCCTTTCAATTTATTTTTTTTTTAAAAAAAAAATATTCCAAATGGTTCAGGATTTTTGTGAAGGAGAGAGCTCTAAATCTTATAATATCGTAGTGTAGATGTGGGGAGCATGCGACTAGTCGAACCATGAGTTTGACTATATCTATATGATCAATCGTTGTAAACATGGCATTTTGAAAACAACGATTTAAAAACAATTAGGTCACATTTGATTACTATGGTGGAAGGATAATCGGATTGTAATTAAAATAAGAATGAGAATGGAAATGAAAGGAAAACAGAGTTTCTTGCTTGGTTGGAACTTTAATTATTATTATTTTGTGTGGTTAACAACATAATGGAATGGAGTTAATAGTATTTTAACCAAAATACCCTTGGTTAAACTACCCTTACTTACAAAACATTTATAATAACATGGTAAATTAAGGATAATAATAATAAAATATGATCTTATATTTATATCTCTCAAGTGTCTTGTTGTGGGCCTATGCTCACCCGCTATCCTATCCTATAAATATAGGACAGCTCTGTCTTTGTAAGAGCAAGAAAACATTTCCATAATAAAATCCAGTGTGTTTATATAGTTCTCATGGCCTTCGAAATTCTCTATTCCCAATCTTCAATATTAATCTCTAAACAATGATTAACAGTTCATAATAATTAAAATATGCTCTATGTTTGCCTCTTGTAGAGGATCTACACAACAGAAATGATGTTGAAATCATGACTTATAGTCCCTAGCTGTCTCTGGTTTGTTGGTGTGTGAATACCCTATTTAGTTCGCTGATGTGTTAATGAAGCTGAAAAGGGGGAAAACAATAAACAGTTAGAGACTGTTAAGGGCTCCCAGCCACATGTATATTATAATTACTATTATATATATTTATATTTTATTATTACTATCCATAATAAATGATGTAAATATTAATGTTTGGTAAATAGAGGTATATTGGTCAAAGAGTAATGCTTGGCTTCCTAAATTTTTTCTAAATTTCTTCCTAAATGATATTGGCATGTGAAGTGTCAACATCACATCACATCACTTACCACATAATATCTTGATTTACAAGATGTTGACACCTAACGTACCAACAACATTTAGAAAAAAAAAATTGAGAAGTCTAACATTACTCATTGGTCAAAATTCAATTAACTTCATTCCATTTAATTGTTAACCAAACAAAATAATATTGATTCAGTAAACTAATTCTAAAGTCCCAACCAAACAAAAAAAAAAACAATTTTTCTTTCGTTTCTATTTACATTCTAATTATCATCCCACCATAGTTACTGAACATCACTTTAGTAGTCGGAGGTATATGATAAGATGGGGTTGATCAAATGGTACTATACTAGTGTGTTCGGATCTGTCCCATCCCCCAGATCTCTAATTATTATTATGATTATTATGTCTATATATATAGGGAACTTTTCCTATTAACACTCTCTTATTTTAATATAATAAACACTTTTGATGAAATTCATGGAATGAATGTTTTTTGTTGAGATTTTTTGTATACATCTAAGAAATTTTAAATACACATTTGATAAAAAATTGGATTTTTTTTTTTGGATTTGAGAATTATTTTTTCTTATATTTTCCTATTTTTAAATGTTTTATTCTCCTTAAAGTCGAAAAAAATAGTTATTGCATCCAAAAACTTTTCAATATTTTTCCTCAAATGGTTTTATTGATTTTATCATTCTTACTAAATATCACATCAAGTTTCAATAAATTCTATTAAATTTCATTAAAGGTGTTAATGGGTATTATAAAAGTTTTCATTGGAAAACATATATTCAAAGGTAGATGGATTTAACATTTGATAGTTGTGAACTTGATATCGATCAAATAAGTTCCACATATAATAATAAAAAATTCCTGTAAGAATTTTCTAGTGATTAAAAACCCTTTTTTTTTTAATTTTATTAAGAATAAAAGAATTGGTCGAAAGAAAAAAAAAATTGAATCAGGATAATTAACATGAGTTAATGATAAAAACTATTCAGAATTACATTAAATTAAAAAATATATATATATAAATTTAACCTGGTAAGTCACATTTAAAAAATTCATATGGCTTAAAATTAGTTGGTTTTGTAAAATTTTCAAGTTAACCCAAGAGTGATCTAGCACTTAAGATTATGAGTACAGATTATTTCATTATCTACAAACCTGAAATTATAATAGTTAAAAAATAATAAAAGTTAATGAAATCTACTCTTCCTTGGATTATAAACAAAGTTGTGTATAAAGCATTTTCAATAAAATGTTCGGTTCAATTTTGATAAATTTTTAGTCCAAACTGATTGGATCAAATTAGATTTACGGTTTGTAAATTCAATCCAAAAAGCTAAAACTACCAAAAATTAATCAAAATGATTAGTTTGGGAGAACTTTAACTATTAAAATAAAAATATGGTGTCCACGTATTGTTTGATATTATTGTCCGGTCCTGCATTTTTCTTCTTCTTAATTTTTACAAGTTATTGAGTTTTGTTTTGTTTTTGAACAAATATTGAGTTTTATTTACTTTAATGTAGATAATGACATATAATATTCATTTTGTGGTGCAATAACGTTGATCATTAGTGGCAGTGTAGGGCAATAATATATGCTCTATGTTTTTTTTTTTAAATAACAATTATGAAATAATATCACCTGGAAGGCTGGATTCTTTATATTTTTCATTTTTATATATTTCCCTTTTGGGTTTTTAATTTAATTTTTAATTTTTATAAACAAATATATTATTCCAATAATTAGTTGACTAGATAGATTATCTTCGCAATTTTCATCGTTCTTCTGTCTATCAAAGATGATATCTTGGAAGAAGCATCCGATGCCCAAAAGAAATGTTAGGTGGGTCCAAATGGAATAATACTTATTCCAAGAATAATAAAGTTATTCTTTGCATTGATATTTGATAATGATGTATTACCAATCACGTCTTCATGTGTAATTTGTAAATCGTGGTAATCATCGTAGAAGGTCGATCCACAACTACCGAGTGTAGACTAGGTCCAAGTAACTTGTTAATTGAATATCCTCGAACCGAGTTGTCAGCTATTCCTTGTTTATGTAAAAGAATATATATAAAGATGCGGATTGTTCTTAACCTTATGTTCGCTTTAGTTGAGCATGATTTTGATTAATAGTTGGATTTGAGAGATTCAATCGGTAATACTACTGTAATGAATATAGAAATGATTGTAGAAAAAGCAAAAGATTTAAGTATTGAAGTGGCTTGAGTCTTTGTTCAAGCAGAGTTTCAGCACACTAAAGCTTTTAGAATGAGAGAGAAATCAGAATCCTCTCCAGTGAGAGGAAGCTTTTGTTTATAGGTTCATACCTTAGACGGCTTCGTGATCCACCTGATCTCAAATCCTTGAGATCAAGGCATGATTCTTTAGGGTGAGATAACACCCAAACCAAGTCAAACATGCTGACAGTTATCACTATCGGATAACTGGCGTGACTTGGTCTGGTAAGGGTGGAAATCAAGTTTGTTGAGCTTTAAGGTGACCCATCAACGACTTAACCCAGATCCATCAATAAAACATGTAGTCCTAAGTGTTGGGCCTAACAACCATTTTTGACTAACATAGTTTGTCCCCGCATTCTAAGGAAGGGGTTCTCGAGTTAAAGAGATTTATCTTGTCGAGTCGAACATGAGATAGTCATTACGTAAAACTTGAACAAATGAATGGTCGAACATGAGGAGTTGTACGTTAAACCTTTACATTGAACCTTAGTGTTTGCAAGGACAATGCGTCGAGTGCTATGTTTGCTTTGGGAATGGAAAGGTCAACTAATGAGACTGAGTTGGTTTAGTACCATAAGGCTGAAGTGTCACCTTGTTTTGGGTGCACTCTTGAATAAGTCGAATTTTAAATTAACCTGACACTTACCTTAGTTAACTAGTAACTATAGCGGTTACGACATGTGGCATCCGTGGTTAAAGCATAAGTTTATTAACCAAACTCTTCCACTTCCCCGTTATCTATCATTTACTTTGTTGTCTTGAAACAAAAGCATTCTTTGCAAAGCTTCACCAAAACCAATCTGTTTTTTCCAATGAATCCAGTTCGAATCAAGGTAAGCAAAGTTCTTTCACTTTTATTTTCATTTTTATCGGCAAAGCTTTTTGCGGGGCTTACTTTTTCTCATTTGTAATGAATTACCATAGTAGTCTTTAAGGATTTGCCTATGATTAGGAATTAGTTTATGCTCTTCGTTGCTCTGTGTTCAATCTTAAAATTGATTTTTTCTTGGTTAGATATGAAATTGTATGAATGCGGTTAAATTGCCTAGGCTAACTTGGGGGGGGGGGGGGGGGGGGGTGTGGATAGGTGAATAGGTTTTTAAACCTTTTTTCAATCCCTTAAAACAAACTTATGCTTGTCCCTCAAATTAGCTTGAATAGCAACACTTAAGATAATAAAATCAATATGTATTATCAATCAAGCATTGTTAAGCAAGCATGCACATCACTATAGAAGGATTCAAAATCAAACAAAGAATAAATGATACTTGTATTCAAAATATTGTTCAAGTCATACAAGTATACAATTTAATGTACTAATACACAAATGTATATAATTACACATATAAAAGTATATACAACTTTGATAAATTGAAGTGCTTGTACATCACAAATTACAACAAACTTGTTTACAAGAGAGTTAGAAATAAAGCTTGTGAAACAAGTTACAAACATACACATACAAGTATATAAGAGAGAAGGATAGAGAAAGTTGACACACGATGTTTACAAGTCAGCAATACAGGATTGCTTCACACTCCTCCACACAATGGCTCCAACACTAAGGGTGAATACTGATCCAGACGTGGATTTTTAGAACCCCTGTTTGACTGAAATAAGATTTCGTATATCCTAACGAGATCAAATCCTGTCTAGAATACACTAGCATATAGTTTATCATTCTCCGAAGATGCTTGAGAATAGCCTTTTCAGTAACCCAATGATCCAATCCTGGGTTGAAATGGTATATGCTGGCTACTCTCACTGTGAAACAGATGTCCGGTCTCATGCTTAACATAACATACATGAGACTACCTACTACTAAAGCATAGGGAACAAGTCTCATATCCTCAACTTTTTGAGGTGTTTTAGGATATTGTTTCTTAGTCAAGTGAACTCCATACCTGGAAGGTAAATTACCTTTCTTAGAGTTCTACATTGAAAACTGCACAAGAATCTTATCGATATACAATGCCTAAGACAATGCTAGGAGTTTGTTCTTACGATCCCTTATAAGCTGTATCTCTAGAACATAACTCGTCTCCTCTAAATCTTTCATTTAGAATTGGCTAGCTAGCCAGCCAGCCTTTTACTTTCGATAATACCCCCACATCATTCCTAATGAGTATGATATCATCTACATAAAGTACTAGGAAAACTATCATCTTGTTAATGATGCGATTGTAGACACAAAGCCTATCAACATTTTGCTCGAAGCCATAGGTTTTGATCACATCATCAAACCTTATTTTCCAAGAGGAATTTGGTAATGATGAGAAACTAATCATAGATCTCACCATTTCCACTAGGGTTCTATTTCTCCTCTTAGCTACAACATTTTGTTATGGTGTACCAAGAGCTGTGAGTTGGGACACTATCATGTGCTCAAATATGAAGTCTTCAAACTCTTCGTCAAGGTACTCACTCCTACGATCAGATTGTAGAGACTTGATAGTCTTTCCTAACTAGTTCTCAACTTCAGATTGAAATTCTTTGATCTTTTCAAAAGTTTTCGACTTACATTGCATTTTATAGACATATCTGTATCTAGAGTAGTCATCTATAAAGGTGACATAATACTCGTAACTGCCCCTTACTTTAACATTCATTGGTCCACAGGCGTCGAAATGTATAAGCTCCAGTGGTTCTTTAACTTTAAGCTCTTTTCTAGTAAAAGGTCTCTTGGTCATAGACAGGTAAGGTGCCAACCCTTGACTGACTTAAAGGTTCGCTTTTTGCTAGTCTGTCTATTCGATCAAGGTTAAAGTGGCAAAGCCTAATATGTTAGAAATACGTTTCATTTTCTGTAGAAATCTTAGGTCATTTAGTTTTTGATTTTGCAACTTTAAGCATTTTAGCTTTGAGCTGTGTTGTATGTATTAACGGTCTTAAAAGATACAAATTGTTTTTATTTAATCCTGAACATATATTTAGACCATTATTTGCAATAATAACAAATTTATTATCAAAATAAATAGAATATAAATGTTTCAACAACTTTGAAGCATTTCGTTGAATTTTGAGTATATAAAGGATTAAAAAACACATTGTCCTATAATAAAAAACAGTTTTCAAATTGTAATCTGATTACACCCACTGCTCTCGCTGACACGACATCCCCTAACCCAACACGCATAGAGAAGGTTTTCTCTTCAAGCTGCGTCTAAGAATCAGTCCACTGCGTAGAAGAACAAACATGGTTAGTAGCCCCCGAATCAACTATTCAGGTTAAAGAATCATCTTCCACTAAACACGATTCAAGAATAATTCAGGTTAAAGAATCATCTTCCACTAAACACGATTCAAGAATAAGTAAATCATATTTACCTTTCACTTTCTTTTTCTTGGCTACCTTCTCTAGATATTGAGGTCAGTTCCTCTTCCAGTGTCCAAAATTGTCGCAATAGAAACACTTTCCTTTGCTCTGACTAGTGGGGGCGCCCTTCTTATTGTTTTGTACTTTCTTAGGTTTGGGCTTACCTTTGGCCTTCCTAGATGACATTTTCCTCTTCTCATTACTAGAAGAGGATGGTTCGACAATATATGCCTCACCGATCTTTCCTTTGCTGTCCTTAGTCAATGGCTCAAAGGTAGTGAGCTCATTGAGCAACTGAGTGAGACTGAACCTTAGCTTGTCCATCCCATAGTTACTCTTAAACTGATCGAAACTCTTCAGAAGAGTTGTTAGTATGATGCTCACTTGACTGGGTTTATTAATGGCCCCCGCCACTGATCTTTACCCTGTTAAAATAGGACATCAAGTTCAGGACATATTCCTGAACAAATGCTTCCTCTTTCATCCGAGAAAGCATTATGGAACAAACAGCTTCGTGTCGCTTTTGCTCTAAAGACTGCCCGAACATGGCTTGCAATGACTCCATTATTTCAAATGTGGAAGACATTGCTTCTTGCTTTGTGACAAACATGTTTGTCATACTAACTAACAGATATGTTTAGGCTTTCTCATCTGATGAGACCCATTTCTCATATGCCTCACAAACAGTTCGTGTGGCATGGGCAGTAGGCGCTAGAGGACATTCCTCTGCTAGCACAAACTTTAGGTCCTTGGTGACCAAGATTGCATTTATGTTATGTTTCCATTTAGTTTAGTTATCACCAATTAATTTTTCGTTAGTGAGGGCAAAGCTGACGACATTGCTGGAAAAACATAAATTAAGAATCCATTCAGTCATACTTTCATAACATGTGCGAATGTTTTGACATAAAATTAAATGTGATGCATGAAAAATTTTAATGATCAAGAACAACCCTAAGAAAACAGTGTTTCTATGCCACAACAATCCAACATTCCACAAACAAGTGTTGCCTTAGGGTCGGTCAAATTCTTGCATGTTGGATTAAGACCTCACAATCAAATGATATACCATAATAACTCTTATTCCAATACCATTCAACCATCATTTTTTAATTAACCAATTTAGTCAAAACCTTATGAGTGTAGCCCATCATTTTAGATCTCATGAGCTTAACTTTAGAATTGCCTCCTTATGGTCGGTCAATCCCGAAATCCCCTCAGAAATCTTATCCGATAGGAAGTCAACCTTGATATTGATATTTGTGGAGACCCTCCTTATGGATGACGAAAACAAAGATGTCACGAAGCTTCACTCGGATCTCACGATGTTGAACTAATGATGTAGACTGCGAGATATAATGTCTTATATCTCTCTCCCATTCACTATTTTTTTAATTATGGTTTTCTATTTATGTAAATGCACCTAGATTATACCCGATTAAACGGCTAATTTTAATCTAAGCGTCTAGTGCATTAAACATTGTTGATTAGAATAATTTTAATCTAAGCGTCTAGTGCATTAAACATTGTTGATTAGAATCCAATTCTAATCAACTAATAAATTAATATGAGTTTTAACACTTAAAAATCTAATTCATTAGTTATAATTCTATTCTATGTAAACTATATACTAACATTATAATTATTAAATGTGTATTTACCAAATTTTAACTATTAAAACTAAACACATTATTATGTCCGGTTATTATTAGGGACTTAATCAAATTAATCCTAGTATTTATAAAGGACCATACTAATCTGACTAATTAAACTCTTTAATAAATAGATTAGTAATAAATGAGAATTACCAATTTTTTTTACCTAAAAACTAATCTCATTAAAATATAACAAATTATGTGAATTGCTTATTTTAAACATATTAAAAATAAAACACATAATATAAATGGTTATGATGTATGTATGACATATCAATATATATATGTGTGTGTGTGTGTGTGTGTGTGTGTGTGTGTGTGTGTGTGTGTGTAGACCCAACTAATCTAAATAACATGTGTATGCATGGCAATGCTTAATCATCACATAATTAAAAGAATACATGGGTTGACTGAGTGTCGTGGATTACTTAACCTACAAAAATAAGAATCTAATTACAAAATATACCCAAGACATTCTTTGGTCTTCAAATAATCTCCAAGATTCTTTATGTCTTTTGGGTTTTTATTTATTTTGGGCTTTTAACCAAGTCTGAGTTAATTAAATAAAAAATTATTTTATTATTGTGATCCATCTCATGAATCAAACCTAAAACCCAAGTGTTACTTTAGTATTGTACTTGAGGCTTAAGGTAAAAAAAAAAAAATATTCAGCCCAAATCTTATGCAAATTTCAAAAACCTAACATTGGGAGTTTTCAACCCATAACGCTTTTTGCACATAGCCGTCATTCGTGCATGTAGGTTGCCCGCACTAGTATCGTATGAATAGTACCGTGGAACTTTATCGCATGAACAGTGTCCGCACCAGTACTACATGAAAAGTGTTAGTGAATAGTACCTATCGCGCGTGTTTCCAATTTTGCTCTTCTGCCATTCGTCTTCTTCATCGGATTTCATCGTCCATAACATACATTAAAAATAACAGCAGAATTTACAATGAAGAATTTACAGAAGATCTTTTGTTTTTTTTAATTACAACCCATCAAAACAACCTAATTCCACTACACCGTACAATTAACGATCAACTATGTTTTAAAATTAAACCATTTAATTAAAAACAACATACAGTCAAATAAAATAGTGCCAACCCATTCATACATGCTAAGGAACATCGAAATCGATTCTATTATATAGAAATAGGCTTTGATACCAATTATTGGTGCCCTGGTTTTACCTATCGCGTATCGTAATGGTTTTAAAATTAGACTTTTTATAAAGCGATCGAAAACATAAACCTTTTCTGTACAGTAAATATATGATAACACAAAAAGAAGGAAGAAAACACTTTTCTTTATACCTGTGTTGGAGGCTCCTTCTCTTTAATTCGATCTGCTTCTGATCTGAACGAAAAGGATCGTACTCGCTATCTCTCGGGACCGGTAATAGTGTGTGGGCATGTCACGGAACTCAGAAATTGTTAGAGGTAGAAGAGAGAAGGGAGAAAAATTTTCTACCCAATGGAAAAAAAATTAAGAACGCCTTATATTACACTCAAAACAATTTTTGATCATTTTCTTGTGTTTTACCCTTATCAGTTACCTAAAATATTTATATCATACATATCTATTTTAAACTGATTTAAATTTTATTAAATCCCTTTAAAAGATATATGATATCTTTTTATAGATATTAATAAAGTTTGAATTAAAAAAAAATAAATTAAAATTCAATATTTAATTAAAAATAAAATAATCATATTATCTTATCTTTCAAAATTAAATAACAAAGAATAGCCTTCAATAATCATTAATTACAAAATTAAATATTATAATTATTTAATTAACATAATTATTATTTTTTATTAATTAAATAATCTCATTATTCAACTAATTCCCCGATTAAACATGTGTCACTTTCGTAATACAATTAATTGGACAATCCAATTATTAATCGTGACCCTTGTTTCCTAAATCGATTTTGCTAGCAAGGTGACCTAATGGACCCACAGTATTTTTTAATTAATATTTTAAGATTATTCACTTCATTGGTATTCCACTAAAAACTTAAAGCTGCAGTCTCTCAACTGTAGACGTTTTTACACAAACCAATAACTCTCGATGTCCATCGATGTAGCTACTACATATGGTATGATCCTTTACAAGTAGTTCGTAATTAGAGCTAGGTCATAATATCCGTTATATCTATCTAATTATATCTTTCCATTAAGTACCACTGATTCTCTAGTGAACAATAAATCCTACATTCCTTACGGAAGTAAGAGAGTGCTCATATTTCACTTAGTGAGTATCCTGGGTGATACATTCACAATAAATTTGTTGAGCTTTAGAGCCATGGGACTACAAGATGATGTTATGGCAGAAAGAGCCTCAAATACTAGTTGCTTCGGGGGTACTAATTATGGGTTTTGGAAGTTGAGGATGAAATCCTATATCCGCTCAATTGATGAAAGGTCATGGATGGCTGTTGAAAAAGGCTATAGTCCTCTTACCAAGGTTCAAGATGATGGAACCGAAATACCCAAGCCTAGAGGTGAGTGGACAACAAGTGACTTTGAGGTTGCTAAGAGGCATCTTCGTGCTATGAATGCCATATTTAGAGGAGTGGATGGACACCAATTCTCTTATATACAAAATCTTGAATCCTCCAAGGAGTCTTCGAATACACTTCAAGTCACCAATGAAGGCACATTGGCGATGAGAAAGTCTAGGCTTCAATTGGTGACATAACAATTCAAAAGTTTGCATATGAGTGATGAAGACAAGTTTGAAGACTTTTAATTTCATCTTCTTAATATTTCTAACCAATGTTAAGCACTTGGGGTGCAAATCTCACTCTCTCTAAGAGATTCAAGGCAAAGGTGATGGCCATAGAAGAAAGCAAGGATATGGATTGCTTGAGCATCGATGAATTGCTTCGGTCGCTCCAAAATTATGAGTTATGCTTGAAGCCAAAGACTAAGAGCAAGGGAATTGCACTCAAGGCTATAGAAGAAGTGAGTGATGATGAGAATGACGAGATGACTCTTATGGTTAGGAAGTTTAAGAAGTTTATAAAGGAATGTGCAAAGCCTAGGAAGAGGTAGTTAAGAAACCATAATCTCCAAGGTTTGAAAAGAATGGTCAAGCCAAGAACAAGAAAAATGTACATTGCTTCGATTGTCAAGGATATATATATTTTTCTAGTGAGCGCACCAAAAGAAAGTCCAAGAAAGACAAGAAGGGTAAATCATTGGCTGCCACTTGAAGTGATAGTAGTTCTAGTGAGGAAGATAACTCAAGTAATGAGTCTTCGGGTGAAGAAGAGCATGTAAGTAAATTTGTTACATTTACGGATTTTCACACCTTGCTAGAAGATGATTTTAATGTATGTGTAAACAAGGAAGACAATTAGGATTATCTAGAGACTATGAACTTGAAAGCAACCTTATATTGAAGAGATTAGCATGGTCAAGCAAGCAATAAAAGACTTGGTGAATGGATTGATCATGATGAATACTTTATCTAGAACCGTCAATGGATAAATGTTTTCATTTGAAGACAATCGGAGAGTCTATCTCAATCTTGAGATAAATGATGGACTTATGGTTACAAGTGTTATCATTTGAGCTATTAATGAGTACGATTATATAGCATAGTCTATCCTCGATATTTTGGTGGTATTCATTTGTTAATCGATAGAGGACTTCATTTATAGATATGGATATCATGGCTCCATTTATTAAATGAGAGTAAAATATCATCATATGGATGTTTTGAGGTATTGGATGTTAAATCTTAACGTTAAGTTTTCAATAGTGTCTATTGAAACATGGCTTCTGGACAAGTCAACATATCCAAGTTCAAAATATTGTCATATGAGTAAATATGGTAACTTGGAGAGCTATAGGTGGTCTATTAGCTCTTGGCGATTACTGGTATTCTTCACGAGGATACACTTTCTCCAATAAGGTTGTCTAGGGTGTGAATGAGTAACATTAACTTATTCTATCTTTATTTAAGAGTTCAATCTTAGTTCTTTAGTGGAATGAACTAAAATTAAATAGATCGGACCTAAGTGAATCATTTGTTGGTTGTGAATGAGTTGTGTCTATTGGAGCTTAAATTTGTAGCCCGCCAAAATCCCCAATCCACACGAACTTGCATGGATCACTTGATATATTTTACCGAACCAACTTAGGGGTCCATCTAGAGTTGTATTGAGGCATGTGAACTTGTTTCTTTTTGTAAGAATGGGTATAGTTCACATGTGGACTTTTTTATAAATGTCAAATGGATTTAATAAATTAAGAAAATAATATATTGGCCCATATATATGAGTTGGGCAGCAAGGTTATTTAGAATAGCTTAATTATATTATATTATTTTATTATTTAATTAAATGGAAATTAATTAATTTGGTAATTAATTAATTATCTAATTAAAAGTCAAAATCTTTTTCTTAGTAGGAAATGGTCTCCTAAAATTATACTATTGTTGGTAGTATAATTAATATTAAAAACTATATTTGATAAGTAGATAAATATTAAATAAATGGAATTATTTATCTAATCAAATTATGAAGTCTTTAATATGGTTACAAATACACTATTGAGTTGGATTAAGAGTGTTGGTGAATGATAGAATTCCTTTTTGAAAAGAATTCTTAACCACCAAGTAAATCCACCTAAGGAAATGATTATTAACTACCAAGTAAATCCTTCTTCGGAAAAGATTAAGTCTCCTAATTGAATTGTATAGAAATTTCGGGCATCCCATATGTATATATAAGAGGATAAAATTCCTTTTAGATAAAGATTCTTAACTACCAAATAAATCCACCAAGGAAAGGATTCTTGCCAATTAAGTAAATCCTTCTTGGGAGAGGATTTGATCATATATATATATATATATATATATATATATATGTTAGGAAATTCGGCCAACCCTAAGGTTTTCTATGAGAGGAATTTCGGCCAAGCTAAGCAATTTTCAAGAAGAGAATTTGGCCTAGCAAGAGAGAATTTTGAGGGAGAAAATTTTAGTTTTTGCTCTAGACAAAATTCGACCAACTCATAGATATAGGGTGTAGAATTCGACCAAGGAGAAAAGAGAAAAAGTGGACGTTTTTGTTTTTTATAGTACACTAGTATCCTTTACATCAAAAGGGTTTTATGTACAAAATTAAATTGGGTTCATGCGAGTTTCAATAAGTTAGATTGATAATTCACAAGTGACCGGACGTTCTAGGATTTTTTCTCTTGGAGGATAATTGTAACTAACAAAGAAAAAGATTTTGTTTGTTTCCATCATCAGGTATACAATTTAAAGAAAGGGAGCCCACACTCCTAGGTGATTCACGTTTGTGATTGGATTGGAAGATCTTGTGGATTCAATTTGGCGCTTGTTCAACCGTTATGAGAAAAAGGTACGACACTTTTTATATACATTAATTAATCTAGGGTTAAGGTTCTTGTTATTTAAAAGGGAATTTTATTTATTTATACGCAAACCCTAATTTTTATAAATTTTCTTATTTCTCATGCTTCCTTTGCGTTGTGAACCGATTTTACCTACAATTAGTATCAGAGCCTAGTTGTACCCTTGATTAATTGATATATGAGTTTGTGAATCTTTTTCTTTTTATTGTATATATGCATGTTTTAGAAAGAGATGGCACTCTAGGCACACACACACACACACACACACACACACACACACACACACACACACACACACACACACACACACACACACACACATATATATATATATATATATATATATATATATATATATATATATATGTTTTTATATGTGGTTTGTTATTGCTCAATTTTGGTCCTAGAATTTCAATGTAACTTTGTTTTGGGATTGTAACAAGAAGGGTGGTCTATCATTGCCATAATTTCCTTCTTGATAGTTGCTAAGTTTTTTTTTTGTTGTTGTTGTAAATAAAAAAAAACTGCAGCATTTTATTATTTATAATTCTTTTGTAAGACACTCAAGTTTCGAAGACTCGAAGGTTTGAAGAATTAGGAGCAACCGGAACAAGTTTGGGACCGTGCGAGCCGTAGCAAAGAACATGCGTGCGAAGAGCATGCAACCACGTTTGTTGTGGCATGGGCTGCGCACGGCAGCCCTATGGAAGCCATGGGCTGCGCATGGCAGCCCTTTATGGGCTTGTGGCATGCGCACGCCCCATGGGTAAGGGCCAAGGGTGCGCATGCCCATGGGAGGCAGCAGAGAGAGTCCGGATGACGAAGGTCGCGTGAAGACTTGTTCGCCAAGAAAGGAGTTTTTTGTATTCCAAGACATGTAATTTAATTGCTTTTCTAGGATGGACCAAAATTGAAGTTATTTATATTTGTTGTGAATATTGCAATGTTTGACATTGTTTGATAACATGTAATATAGAATAAAAGTGCCACTCATATATCTCTTTTGGTATGAACATGCATTGACTGGTTTAAGTATCTAAATTGACATCTAGATAACTTGGTAAATCATTCTTTGGAATTCAATCACACGCCTTAAACAATTGAGTGGGAGAAGGTGTTTTGGAATACCTACGGCCTCCAAGTTTAGTTGAGCTTTATGTTTCGTGAAAAACCCCCCAAGGGGTATTCATGAATGGAATTTAGCAAGATACTTCCTTACAAGGATAGACTAGACAATTAGCCCAAACGATATCTACTCTCATAGGAGGGATATTCGTGAGGGATTATATTAAAGATCGATAACTTGGTATTACACTCTATTAATATCATCCCAAGAGTTCTTGTTAATAAAAATTACAAGGCTAAAATTGAAAACGTTGGTTGTTATGTTATCAATTAGATGGGACCTAGTCCAACTAGTAAATGTTGCGAACTCCCAAAGGAGGCGTGGCATTTATGGGTGTTGGATCACCGTTAAATTTTTACGATTGAATTATTTCATTTAATTCAAGATAAATATTCAAAAGTGCTTTATAATGATTATTTAATTATATAATTTTTGTTAATATAAAAAAATCATGATCCCAACCCTAATCAAATTCCTAATAGATAATACTTTAACTGATGATAATTATGCCACATGGAAAAAGGAAAATTGGGTTGTTGTTCTAAGTTGAAAAACCATAAGATCGTTCTGTTTATTCCTAAACTACCAAACTAATGAATCTACACAAGAGCAAAGAGATGAGTATCAGTAGTGGAAGTCTTCAGATGAGATGGCTAAATGTACGTTACATTATGGCCATTATCTCTAACAGCAACACGAAGGAATATGAGACTGCTGACGATATAATAATGTCTCTAGATCAGATGTTTGCTATAAGGTCTAGGACGACTAAGAGAAAGAGGCAGTGACTGCTTTTATGAATCTTAGGATGAAACCTGGACAGGGTGTGAAAGATAACATGATGAAAGTTATAGCATATTTCAATATTGCTGAACTCAATGGTGCTAAGAAAGATGGTGAGACAAAAACTTGACATGATTGTCAACTCACTGTCGGATTCCTTTGCTTTGTTCAAAGTTGGACTACACCTTGAACAATAAGGAATACACCTTGCACGGCCTGATGTAAGATGTTCAAAGTATCGAAAAGATTCTTGAGAAAGGCAAGGGTCAAGAGATTCATATGGTTGGAAAAGTTGCTACTGTTAAGACCTATCGGAAGGTCAAGTAACAACAGAGGTTGGAAAAGAGATTCATATGGTTGGAAAAGTTGCTACTGTTAAGACCTGTCGGAAGGTCAAGTAACAACAGAGGAAAAATCAACTAGGGCCTTCTTAGAAGAAGACCAAGAAAGTAACCATGATCAAAGGGCAGTGTTTCCTTTGTGGTGAAAAGGGTCAAAGGAATAGACTGAATAAGAACGAACTCAACTTGTGTTTAGGCAATAGAGCGTTGGTGTTTGCTAGTTCAGTGGGAGATATTAGAATTAGTTCTTGAGAAAGGCAAGGGTCAAGAGATTCATATGGTTGGAAAAGTTCCTACTGTTAAGACCTGTCGGAAGGTCAAGTAACAACAGAGGAAAAATCAACTAGGGCCTTCTTAGAAGAAGACCAAGAAAGTAACCATGATCAAAGGGAAGTGTTTCCTTTGTGGTGAAAAGGGTCAAAGGAATAGATTGAATAAGAACGAACTCAACTTGTGTTTAGGCAATGGAGCGATGGTGTTTGCTAGTTCAGTGGGAGATATTAGAATTAGTTTAGATTCTTATAGGCATTTAGATTTAATAGATGTTTATTATGTACCTCAATTCAAGAGGAATTTAATTTCAGTTTCTTGTTTAAATAAATTTGGTTATTCGGTTACTTTTAATAAAGCTTTTATTATTAGTAAGAATGACAAAATTATTTGCAAAGGTACATTGGAAAATGGTTTATTCTATTTGCATGAAAATATCTCTCACTTATTAGACACGGAATCAACAGAACCTAATCATAAAAGAGTAAAATTATCAAAAGATAAAACCCACATATCGCATTTGCGCCTAGGTCATATTAACCTAAATAGGATTAAAAGATTGGTTAGTGACGGACCTCTAAGTGACTTAAAGGTTGATGATCTACAAACTTGTGAATCTTGTTTGGAAGGTAAAATGATCAAAAGGTCGTTCACGACCAAAGACACAAGAACCATCGAATGTTTATGATTGATACACACTGATGTGTGTGGACCTATGAGCATTCAAGCTAGAGGTGGATATGAGTACTTCACCACTTTCACGGATGATCACTCAAGATTTGGTTATATGTATCTCATGAGACATAAGTCAGATGCTTTTGACATGTTCAAAGCATTTAAAGCTAAAGTGGACAATCAAGTTGAGAAACGCATAAAATCTTAAGGTCTGATCGTGGTGGAGATTATCTATCTGGTGAATTTCAGCAATATCTTACTGATAATGGGATAATTTCTCATTTTTTTGCTCCAGACACACCTCAACAAAATAGGGTGGCAGAAAGGAGAAACAGAACTCTTTTGGACATGGTTAGGTCTATGTTGAGTTATTCAACACTCCCTAATTCTTTTTGGGGATATGCTTTACAAACCGCAATGTACATTCTAAACGATGTACCATCTAAGTCGGTTCCTAAAACACTGCATGAGTTGTGGACCAGGCGAAAGCCTAGTTTACAACACTTAAGGATATTTGGATGTCCTACGCACCTGTTAAAAGGAAAGACAGAAAATATGGAGTCCCGTTCAGAAACATACATATTTGTAGGGTATCCATAAGAAACAAAATGATATTATTTTTATAGTCCTTCAGAACTTAAAGTATTTGTTTCGACAAATGCAAAATTTATGAAAGAGGACTATATGAATAATTTTGTGCTTAAAAGTAGAATTATCCTGAATGAGCTTTTAGGAGATACAATTTCACAGGAGGTTTCGCAACCAAGCCCAATTGTAAGTTTCGTACCAATACAAGATCAACAATCTACCATACTTCATCGTAGTGGGTGGGTTAGTAGACAACCCGAAAGATACATCGGTCTACGAGAATCTGTAGAGAATCTTCCAGACGATGATGATCCCTAAACGTACAAGGAAGCAATGGAAGATGTTGTTTGTCGCCATTGGTAAAAGGCAATACAATCCAAAATTGAATCTATGTTCAAAAAGTCTGGTCTCTTATAGACTTGCCTAAAGGGATAAAACCCATTGGGTGCAAGTGGGTATATAAGAGGAAAAGTGGAATTGATGGAAAGGTGGAAACCTTTAAAGCTAGATTGGTAGCTTATTTTCAAGTATCTCAGGAGAACGAGAGATTATATACTTGTATACTCTAGAGGGGATTTTATTCCCGTTGGGTATACAGATTCTGATTTTCAGTCAAATTCTGACTCTAGGAGATCAACATCAGGATCTGTGTTTACTATTGTTAGTCATAATTATCCTCCAAGAAGAAAAACAAAGAACGTTATGTCACTTGTGAATTATCAATCAATTTAATTGAAACTCGCGTGAACCTTAATTCGATGTTGTACGCAAAACCTTTTAATGAAAAGGCTAATAGTGCATTATCGAAAACAAAAACGTTCTTTCTTCCTTTTCTTCTTTGCCAAATTTTCACACACCAATCTTTAGAGTTGAAAGAATTTATCTATAGCAAGAACCAAATTCTCTACACTCAAAATTCTATCATGGCTGAAATTTCTCTCCCTTAAATTAAGGCTTGGCCGAAATTTCTCTCCAAGAAAAAGGTAATGGCCGATTTTTTTTTTTAAATTAGGTTGGCCGAATTCTACACTATCATATATATAGTGGCCAAATTCTTCATCCTTTTAATTTAGGAGACCAAATCCTCTCCTAAAAAGGATTTACTTGATGGGCAAGAATCCCTTCTTTAGGAGGATTTACTTGGTGGGCAATAATCCATTTCTAAGGAGAATTCTTTTCTACACCAAGACTCATAATCCAACTCAAATAGTGTATTTATTCAATAACCAATTATTGAATATAATTAAATTGTAACTAAATTAAACATCCTAATTTGACCAATTGTCAATTAGAGTTTTAATAGAAATCAAATACTTCCTAATTTGACTAGATAAATAAATTCCTATTATTTATCTACTTATCAAATATAGTATTTGATACTTATCATATTACCAACAATAATATGACTCTAGGAGACCATCTCCTATTAGAAAAAAGATTTTGACTTTTAATTAAATTGTTAATTAATTAATTTTCATTTAATTAAATAATACAAAAATATAAGGCTATTCTACAAGCCCTATCCTCCCTAGCCTATATGTATGAGCCAAATATTGTTTTTCCTATTTTGTTAAATTCGTTGGACTTAAATAAAAAGTCCACATGTGAACTAGACTTATTCTTACTAAAAGAAACAAGTTCACATGCCTTAATACAATTCTAGATGGACCCAAAATTGGTCCAGTAGAATATATCAGGTGATCCATGCAAGTTCGTGTGGATTGGAGATCTTGGCGGGCTATCTAAATTTAATCTCCAATAGACATAACCTAATCACAATCAACAAATGATTCACTTAGGTCCAATTTATTAATTTTAGTTTATTCCACTAAAGAACTAAAATTGAACTCTTAAATAAAGATAGAATAAGTTAATATTGCTCATTCATACCTTAGACAATCTTAATGGAGAAAGTGTATCCTCATGAAGAATACCAGTAATCGCCAAGAGCTCATAGAACGCATATAGCTCTCCAAGATACCTTATTTACTCATATGACCACATTTTGAATTTGAATATTTTGACTTGTCCAGAAGCCATATTTCATTATACACTATTGAAAATTTAACGTTAAGATTTAATATCCAATACCCCAAAACATCCATATGAGGATATTTTACTCTCATTTAATAAATGGAGTCACGATTTCCATATCTACAAATGAAGTCCTCTATCGATTAACAAATGAACACCACCAAACTATCGAGGATATAATCGTACTCATTGATAGGACAAATGATAACATTTGCAACCACAAGTCCATCATTTATCGTGGGATTGAGATAGACTATCCAATTGTCTTCAAGTGAAAACTTTTATCCATTGACAGTTCTGGATAATGTATTTCACTGTGATCCTATTCAATGCACTCAGTGCACTAGATTGTTTTGCCCAAAGACACCACACATTGATGATTTTAGACTCATCATAACACATTTGATCCCACTCAAATGCTAGCAAAAGAATCTACAACTTTAACAAGATAAAGGTGCCCAACCTTCATCTTAAGTTGTGAATATTATTCAAGTCTAACTAAAGAATTGTGTCTACCTTATACATATCCAGATGTATGAACAATTCTTCTTCTCTCATAGTCTTTTGACCTTATGATTATTTACTTTAGACAATTATAATAATTAATCTATAAATGCTATGACATTTGTTAAACTAGAAATCACTTTTATTAATATGAAAAGATTGTCAAATACATTATTACACTCTTGCTATCGAGCATAATATCAACACACATAAGGGGCAATTAGCTCACCAAACTCTTGCTATCTATTAGATTGTTTATCAATTAAGAACATCCAATTCAAGTTAAGGGTTTGCACTTGCCTCAATTCAACTCATACCCAGTTATAGAGCTAACAGTTGAAGAATGTGTTGAGAGCCTCTGAAACTTGAAACCGCAACCAACATTTGTGAACCAATTCTGCAAACCAAAGATAGATTGAGCTCCAATACTAACATGGTAATATAAAATGGCAACGTTAAGTCTATTGAATGTGGAAAGAGTAATTGTTCCTCCAACGGTAACATACCTAGAGCCCCTAGCGTAAGAAATAACTGAATTCTCAATTATTGTAACTCCAACCATACCACACCTATAGCCCATAGTGTTTAAAGTAGCCAAAATCCAATTACTGTATCTATAATCATAACTTACCTAGAGCCCCTAGCGTTAGAAATAACTAAAGACCAATGTATAACAAAAACAATGAACCAAAACTCTTCTAATATGACAATTATTAATTTCATCCATTCTTCAAAGGTAATTAGCCAAGACAATGCCCAGAGAGCCCATCCTAAAGCACAATTCTAACTCTAATTCACTCAAACCCATCCATGAACATGAAATTTCAACCAGCTATCAACATATACACACAAATGGGATATTTGATTACAACTACTCCTAAATTACATTAATCTACTCTTAATCCCATCCATGAACACATATTAATTTCCAATCATCCATAAACATGCATTTCAAGATAAGAGATATAATCAATCATGGCAAGAATGAAACAAAACTCAAATGAACATAAATTTTATAATATATATATATA
The DNA here is from genome assembly GCA_032871835.1 of Dipteronia dyeriana. Lineage (NCBI taxonomy): Eukaryota > Viridiplantae > Streptophyta > Magnoliopsida > Sapindales > Sapindaceae > Dipteronia > Dipteronia dyeriana. Next base: position 112,043,335 of record CM065300.1, on the reverse strand, counting down.
TATATATATATATATATATATATAGCCCAAGTGTAGGATTACAAATATTTCCAAATGGGGATTACAAATAAGGAAAAAAGGAAATACATGGGGAATGAGTTTAGATACAACCCTTGAAGAAACCCATCCAAGATCTCCATCCTTTGCCTAGCACTAAATTGGTCAAAGACCTCTCCTAACTCCATGAAATCAACTCATAAATGTGGGGAAAGATGTTACAAATGGTGGTGGTGAGCTTTCAATGGAGGAAAAAACCTCCATGGAAGCTTGAAAGCTTCTCCCCCTCTCTTGATTTGATGAAGAAGAATGAAGAAGATGATGTATGGTTTGTGTATTCTGAAGAGAGGAGATAAAGTGGTGTTTATATAGTGGAGAAAGGTTAGGGTATGAAATGGTAGTGAAGGCACAAAAATACCCCTCAATTTTGGGCTAAAAGAAACATTCTGGAGGTGATCGGGGACCAAATCGACGGTTTGGGTGCCAGCCAAATTTGCCAACCTAATTCCAGTTCTATACTCCACACTAATTACTCAAATAGGCATAACATCCTCTAGAAAATTTAGAATCATAATCCGTAAAATGTTCTAAAATCTAGACTTCCGTACCTTTGTGAGTTTATGTGGATCTCATCATGGTTCAATCTGAGGAAGGTGTTATGGCTCCTACAAGTCGGATGTTCTGCATAGGCCTATACAATTTTAGCCTATAAGCTACGGAAAATGCAGAGGGGTTCATTCACGCGGTCTTGGTGTTCCATTCTTGCTTAATGATGGATTAACCATGGAAACATCTAGATTTTCTTATCCATGGCTAGGCTTAGATCATGTCGTGGTTTGTATCAATGGTGAGGTGCGACTGTTGGAACCCCGTTCACCGGTCACGCAGCGGAACTAGGTTTTAAAATTTTTATACATATCATATCTGTATCTGGAACTTTTGATCGTAATTATTTTTCGGAATCAATATATACAATATGTAAACACAGGAAATTGTAATCAATATAATTCGAAGAAGATATACTTACCAACGTTTGGACGCTCATTCACTTTTCGATATGCTCCTGTCTGAACCACTCGATCTTCCTCGCTATCTCCCAGAATTGGTAACTGTGTGTTGGCGCGTCACGGTCTCAGGAACTTGAATGGAGGATGTAGAGAGAATTGAAGAAACTCTTTCTTCTATGTGTTTCAAAAATACATAAAACATGAAACCAAATATATATAAATATATATCACGCTGTTAGTCACAATTATATATATAAATATATCACTACTGCTTCTTTCTTTTACACAAATATTTATAACTACTGCTCTCGCCTTTTTGCACCCCAAATATATAACTACTGCTCTCTTAATATATATATATATATATATATATATATATCTCTACCTGCACACTACTTCACACAATATATATATATATATATATATATATATATATATATATATATATATATATATATCTACGCATGTCGAAAAAATCTGCCGCTTGCTTGCTTACAAATATATATCATTTATGTATTAAGTATTTGCATCCTATGCAAATCCTTCTTTTGACTATTGTTTCATGTACACACCAATTTACATCCAATGCAATCTCTTGTGTTATTAATTGATATATATCTTTTAATTATCCGTTTCAAATATATCTAATATATTAAAAGTGATAATAAGTATTTTAAATTTAAACTTAAATTCAAATACTTAGATAAATAATTTAGTAAAATAAAATAATCCTATTATTTTATCTTCACCTAAATCCATATATTAACTAACACCCTCTAATTAATAGTTAATTAATAATTCATAATTATCAATATAATTAAATAATCTAATTATTTAATTAATTTAACTATTAACATTCATTAATTAATTAACATTCATTAATTATTAATTAATCTCATTATTCAATTAATTTCCGTATATATACGTGTCACTTTTGTAACATAATTAATTGGACAATCCAATTAATTTACCGTGACCCTTGTTGCCTAAATCGATCGGGCTAGTAAGGGGACCTAATGGACCCACGGTATTTTGAGCTCCAATAATCATCGGAATCATTAATTAAACTCTTTAATTAATATTACTTGATTATTAACTTCTGTGTTATTCCACTAAAAACCCGAAGCTGCACTCTCTCAACTGCAGACGCTTTATCACATACCGATACTACTCGGTGTCCATCGATATAGCTATTACACATGGTGTGATCCTCCACAATAGTTCATAATTAGAGTTGGGTCATAATGTCCGTTATACCCCTCTAATAACATATATCCTTTAAGTACCATTGATTCTCTAATGAACAATAAATCCTATTTCCTTACGGAATTAGGAGAGCGCTCATATTGTCCAAGCCCCGAATCATCCCTTAAGGGAACTACCGTCTACTTCTCACAAGAAGGAGTGGATTCCACTATTGTGTACAAACCTTCCCAGCCACAAGCCAAACCGTAATCCCAACATACGGAGCATATTGATCGGGAACAGCATCCGACCTCACCCATGGTATATCAAAGACCACGATCTAACTTGAAGGAGTCGACAAGACACTCAGGATTAAGATCACCCATATATAGCCATCGTTAGTTGATATATATTAACCTAATCGGTAAACGGATCTTGGTGAGAGATTCATATAGATCATGGTCCAGTCCTATATGATCACATCATACAAAGTGTCTCCATTCCCATATCTCATATGATTAATTCAGGATATAATCATCGTACATTACGGAATCGACCGTAGCTATAGATTAACCACAAATAAAGTAACCAGCTTTATTTGCTATCTATGGACTCTTTAGATTACATGTCTCTTACTGTATCCATCTGCATATGACACTCATATACACAGTTCGAGATTACATCCGGTAATCTTGAATGTTAAATATATGCACAAGTTATAAAATAAATAACACAACATGAATGAATTGAACTTTTTCTTTTATTTATTTCATAAATCCATTTACAAATAACATCTTTAGGGCATAAGCTCCAACAGTCTCCAACTTGCACTAAAGCATGTAAGGCATGTCTCGTAACCCTAGACCATCTAGGTGACCTGAAAACACTTTAGTCGGTAAGGTCTTTGTAAATGGGTCTGCAAGATTGTCTTGTGAGACTATCTTTGTGATGATCATATATCCTCTCTACATTATCTCTCTAATGAGATGATACTTTCTATCTATATGCTTTCCTCTCTTATGGCTTCTTGGTTCTTTGGAATTAGCCACAACATCTGTGTTATCATAATAAAGTTTGATGAGCATATCCAAATCTGGAACAACTTCCAGATCACACAAGAACTTATAGAGCCAAACAACCTCTTTAGCAGCTTTACAAGCGGTTACATATCAAACTTCTATGGTGGAGTCAGCAATGAAAGATTCCTTAATACTTCTCCACACAATTGCTCTACCACCCAGGGTAAATACTGATCCAGACATGGATTTCCTAGAATCCTTGTCTGACTAAAAATCAGAATCTGTGTATCCTAACGGGATCAAATCCTGCCTGGAATACACTAGAATATAGTCTCTCGTTCTTCGAAGATACTTGAGAATTGTCTTGACAGCAACCCAATGATCCAATCCTGGGTTAGACTGGTATCTATTGACTACTCCCACTGCATAGTAGATGTTTGGTCTCGTGCATTACATAGCATACATGAGACTACCTACTGCTGAAGCATAGGGTACACGTCTCATATCCTCAACTTCTTAAAGTGTCTTAGGACACTGTTCTTTAGACAAGTGAACTCCATACCTAGAAGGTAAATTACCTTTCTTAGAGTTTTGTATCGAAAATCGTACAAGAATCTTATCGATATATGATGCCTGAGACAGTGTTATGAGTTTGTTCTTACTATCCCTTATCAGTTGGATCCCTAGAACATAACTCGCCTCTCCCAAATCTTTCATTTGGAATTGGCTAGCTAGCCAGCCCTTTACACCAGACAACACTCCCACATCATTCCCAATGAGTAGAATATCATCTACGTATAGGACCAAGAAAACTAGACTTTTTTTTATCAATGATGCCCTTGTAGACACAAGGCTCATCAACATTCTGCTTGAAGCCATAGGTATTGATCACATCATCAAACCTGATGTTCCAAGATTTAGATGCTTGCTTAAGCCCATAGATGGACCTTTGTAGCTTGCAAACCTTTTGCTCTTGATCTGGACACACGAATCCCTCTGGTTACATCATATAGATGCTCTCATCAAGATTGCCATTCAAGAATGCAGTTTGACGTCCATTTGCCAAATTTCATAATCGAAATATGTAGCAATGGATAAGAGAATCCTAATAGACTTAAATATGGCTACTGGCGAGAAAGTCTTTTCATAATCGACCCCCTCTTTCTGGGTATAACCCTTAGCTACTAGCCTTGCCTTGAAGCACTCTACCTTCTCGTCTACTCAACTCTTTCTCTTGTAGATCCACTTACACCCTATGGGTTTTACCCCATCCAGTAAGTCTACAAGATCCCAGACTTGGTTAGAGTACATGGACTCTATCTCGAGATTCATGGCTTTAAGCCATTCCTTTTTATCAGGATCTTCCATTGTATTCTTAAATGTCAATGGATCATCAACACTATCAGCAGAGACAACACCCTGTCCCTCACCTATAGCTAAAGAGCGTTCAGGTTGTCTCACAACCGTCTCACTATGTCTAGGTGGTAGTGTATTCTAATTAGGAACAATCTGACTTTCAGATATTTGTGGATCAACAACTCTTGTTAATGAGGCACTAGTCTCACCAGGCTCCAACTCATCCAATACAATCTTAGAACGAGGTTTATGGTCACTAATATAACTGTCCTCAAGAAACGTTGCATTTGTCGATACAAATACTTTGTTATCTTCGGGACTATAGAAGTGTCCACCTCTGGTTACCTTGGAGTATCCTATAAACAGGCAGACCACAGACTTGGAGTCTAGCTTTTCAGTTCTGTTCTTCAGCAAATGTGCTGGACACCCCCATATGCGAAAATGTCGCAAACTAGCTTTACGACTATTCCACAACTCTAGGGGAGTCTTAAGAATAGATTTGGATGGCACCACATTCAAAATGTATGCCGCTGTTTGTAATGTATATCCCCAGAAGGAATTTGGTAATGATGAGAAACTAATCATAGATCTCACCACTTCCATTAGGGTTCTATTTCTTCTCTCCGCTACACCATTTTGTTGAGGTGTACCGGGAGCTGTGAGTTGGGAAACTATCCCATGCAAGACCATAAAGTCTTCAAACTCTTGGTCAAGGAACTCACCTCCACGATCAAATCGCAGTGACTTGATAGTCCTACCTAATTGATTCTCAACTTCAGCTAGAAATTCTTTGAACATTTCAAATGTTTCCGACTTCCGTTGCATTAGGTAGACATATCCGTATCTTGAGTAGTCATCTATAAAGGTGACATAATACTCATAACCACCCCTTGCTTTAACATTCATCGGTCTGTAGACGTCTGTATGTATAAGCTCTAGCGGTTCTTTAGCTCTAAGCTCTTTTCCAGTAAAAGGTCTCTTAGTCATCTTACCTTTCAGACAAGATTCGCAGATAGGTAAGGTGCCAACTTTTAACTCACTTAAAGGTCCGCTTTTTACTAGTCTGTCTATCCGGTCAAGGTTGATATGACAAAGTCTAAGATGCCAGAGATACGTGTCATTATCTGGAGAAATCTTATGTCTTTTAGTTGTTTGGTTTTTCAACCTTAAACATTTCGGTGTTGAACAGTGTAGTATGTATTAACTGTCTTAGCACATACAAATTGTTTTCATTAATTCCTGAACAAATATTCAGACCATTCTTTCCAATAATAACAGACTTATTATTAAAAGAAATAAAATATTTTTGTTCTAACAACTTAGAAATAGAAATCAAATTCCATGTAAATCCAGGAATATAAAATACATTGTCCAACAATATATAATTATTACAAAAACATAATATAATTACGCCCACTACTCGTGCCGACACGACATCCCCTGACCCCACATGCATTGAGAAGGCTCTCTTCTCTAGCTGTGTCCAAGAATCAGTCCATTGTAAAGAAGAACAAACATGGTTAGTGGCCCCTGAATCAACTATCCAGGGTGAAGAATCATCTTCCACTAAACATGACCCAAGAACAAGTAAATCATATTTACCTTTCTTGGACTTCTTCTTTCTTTGGGCTTTCTTGGGTTTGGGCTTACCCTTCGCCTTCCCAGCAGACCTCTTCCTCTTTATATTATTTGAGGAGGAAGATGGTTCGGCAACATTTGCCTTACTGGTCTTACCCTTATTGTCCTGAATTAAAGACTCAAAGGTAGCAAACTCATAGAGCAACTGTGTGAGATTGAACCTTAACTTGTTCATCTCATAGTTACTCTTGAACTGGTCAAAACTCTTCAAAAGAGTCGGCAGTATGATGCTCACTTGACTGGGTTTGTCAATGGCCCCGCCATTGACTTCTGCCTTGTTGAAGTAGGACATCATGCTCAGGACATGTTCCCGAACTGATGTACCTTCCTTCATACGAGTGAGCATATCGGAACGAATAACTTCATGTCGCTTTTTCTCGGAGGGCTGCCCGAACATAGCTTGCAATGACTCCATGATTTCGAATGCTGAAGTCATTGCTTCATGCTTTAAGAAAATCACGTCTGTCATAAAAGCCAACAGATATGTTTGGGCCTTCTCATCAGATGAGACCCATCGCTCGTATGCCTCATGAGCAGTTCGTGTGGCATTGGCAGCAGGCGCTGGAGGACATTCCTCCGTAAGCACAAACTTGAGGTCTTTGGTGACCAATATTGCATTAATGTTAAGTTTCCACTTTAGTGTAGTTATCACCAGTTAATTTGTCGTTTATGAGAATTTGAAGTAATGTAGAAGACATTATTGCTGAAAAAAATAAAACATTCATTCAGTCATTTATTTAAAACAAGTGCGAGTGCTTTGGCATAAATTTAAACATGATGCATGCACATGTTTAACGAACTAAAACTACCCTAAAACTAGTTACTATACCACGACAATCCAACATACCACAAAGAAGTGCCGCCTTAGGGTCGGTCAAGTCTTTGCATGTTGGACCGAGACATTCTCAATCAAATGATATTCTAGAATAACTCTTATTCCATATCATTCAACCATCGTTCATTCAGTCAGGTTTTTAATTAACAAACTTAATCAAAAACTTTGTGAGTGTAACCAACCATTTCAGATATTATGAGCTTAACTCGAGAATTGCCTCCTTAGGGTCGGTCAATCCTGAAATACCCTCAGAAATCTTATCCGTTAGGAAGTCAACCTTAGCATTGACCTTTGTGGCTTAGGTAGGATGAAAACAAAGCCGTAATGAGGCCCCATTCGGATCTCACGGTGTTGAACTAATGATAGAGACTGCGAGATATATATGTCATATATCCCTCTCCCACTCACTATTTTAAAATTAGGGTTTTCTTTTAACCGTTAATGCACTTAGATTCTACAGGATTAAACGACTAACTTTAATCAAGTTATCTAGTGCATTAACTAATTAGAACCAAATTCTAATTAACTAATAAATTATTAATGATTTTTTAACAATTAAAAATCTAATCTATTAGTGAATAATCTAAGCTTTTCTAAACTATTTACTAAGGTCAGATTATTATGTTAGTGTTTACCAAGTTTTAACGATTAAAACTCTAACACTTTATTTTGGATAATTTATTATTAGGTAATTAATCATATTAATCCTAATTACAATAAATGACCCTATTAATCTAACTTATTAAGCTCTTTAATAACTAGATTAATATTAATGAGAATTACCAAGTTTTCTAACCAAAAAATCTCATTATTCATAGCCAATTTATGTATTTACCCATTTTAATCACATTAAAAAAAATACATAAAATATCAGGCTATGATGCATGTATGACATATCAAATATATTTGTGTAGGTACATCTAATCTAAATGACATACGTATGCATGACAATGCTTTTATCATCACATAATAAAAAGCATACAAGAATTGACCGAGTACTGTGGATTATTTAACCTAAAAAATTGGAATCTAAATTACAAAAAAAAAAACCCAAGGCATTCCTTAGTCTTCTTGTAATTTCCGAGTATTCCAGTCTCTTCAGGTCACTCCGATTCATCTCATGAATTCAAAAAGGAAAATCTGCATAGAACGCACTAGGCAACACTTGCCAACGAAACATTGCATGAACAGTACCCGTGAATAGTTCCGGTGACACAGTACGGTGAACAGTACCCATGAACAGTGCGATGAATAGTACAACCGTCGTGCGCATTTCCAGTTCTTCGTTTACAGGTTACAATTTTTTTTATTTACAATACAATAATAGTAAAATAATAAAAAAAAATAATAATAATATATACAACCCATAAACCCTAAATGCACAGTACCATAAAAATTTACGATCAACCATGTTTAAATTAAACAATTTAATTATAAACATTCATACAATCATAAAGATGGTGCCTACACATTCATACATATAGAGGCATCGAAAACAATTTTCTGTTCCGAAAAATAAATTGGCTCGGATACCAATTGTTGATACCAATTCCCATCTCATGGGTGTGGGCACGGTCCCAACTCCTTGGGGTGACACCCACAGATACCTATCAGAGAAATCCTCTAAGAAGCCCCCGGGCGGAGAGCCACGCTTCGTCACATGATCACGAGTGAGAGTTCCTGGGGATCGGCCAGTCGCCACTGCCTTTGCTCAGATACCAATTGTTGGAACCCCGTTCCCCGGTCACGCAACAGAACTAAGTTTTAAAATTTTTATACATATCATATCTGTATCTGGGACCAATGAACTTTTGATTGTAATTATTTTTCGGAATCAATACATACAATATGTAAACATAGGAAATTGTAATCAATATAATCAGAAGAAGATATACTTACCAACGTTTGGAGGCTCCTTCACTTTTCGATATGCTCCTGTCTGAACTACTCGATCTTCCTCACTATCTCCTGGAACTGGTAACTGAGTGTGTGCGCGTCACGGTCTCAGGAACTTGAATAGAGGATGTAGAGAGAATTGAAGAAACTTTTTCTTCTATGTGTTTCAAAAACACATAAAACATAAAACAAAATATACATATAAATATATATCACGCTGCTGCTCACAATTATATATATAAATATATCACTACTGCTTCTTTATTTTACACAAATGTTTATAACTACTGCTCTCGCCTTTTTGCACACCAAATATATAACTGCTGCTATATATATATATATATATATATATATATATATATATCTCACTGTTGCCCACGCTATATATCTCTATGCATGTCAAAAAAATCTGCCGCTTGCTTGCTTACAAATATATATCATATATGTATTAAGTATTTGCATCCTATACAAATTCTTCTTTTGACTATTGTTTCATGTACATACCAATTTGCATCTAATGCAATCTCTTGTGTTATTAATTGTTATATATATTTTAATTATCCTTTTCAAATATATCTAATATATTAGAAGTGATAATAAATATTTTAAATTTAAACTTAAATTCAAATACTTAGATAAATGATTTAGTAAAATAAAATAATCTTATTATTTTATCATCACATAAGTCCATATATCAACTAACACCCTCTAATTAATAGTTAATTAATAATTCATAATTATCTATATAATTAAATAATCTAATTATTTAATAATTTAACTATTAACATTCATTAATTAAATAATCTCATTATTCAATTAATTTCCGTATATATACGTGTCACTTTTGTAACACAATTAACTGGACAATCCAATTAATTTACTGTGACCCTTGTTACCTAAATCGATCGGGCTAGCAAGGGGACCTAATGGACCCACAGTATTTTGAGCTCCAAAAATCATCTGAATCATTAATTAAACTCTTTAATTAATATTCCTTGATTATTAACTTCGGTGTTATTCCACTAAAAACCCGAAGCTGCACTCTCTCAACTGCAGACGCTTTAACACAGACCCATACTACTCGGTGTCCATCGATATAGCTATTACACATGGTGTGATCCTCCATCATAGTTCATAATTAGAGTTGGGTCATAATGTACGTTATACCCCTCTAATTACATATATCCTTTAAGTACCATTGGTTCTCTAATGAACAATAAATCCTATTTCCTTTTGGAATTAGGAGAGCGCTCATATTGTCCAAGCCCCAAATCAACCCTTAAGGGAACTACCGTCTACTTCTCACCAGAAGGAGTGGATTCCACTATTGTGTACAAACCTTCTCAGCCACAAGTCAAACCACAATATACGGAGCATATTGATCGAGAACAGCATCCGACCTCACCCATGGTATATCAAAGACCACGATCTAACCTGATGGAGTTGATAAAACACTCAAGATTAAGATCACCCACATATAGCCATCGTTAGTTGATATATATAAATCTCATCGGTAAATGGATCTTGGTAAGAGGTTCATATAGATCATGGTCCAGTCCTATATGATCACATCATACAAGGTGCCTCCATTCCATATCTCATATGAATAATTCAGGATAGAATCATCTTACATTACGGAATGGATCGCAGTTAGAGATTAACCACAAATAAAGTACTCAGCTTTATTTACTATCTATGGGCTCTTTAGATTGCACGTCTCTTACTGTATCCATCTGTATATGACACTCATACATTTGTGTCCCTGCATCGTTGTGCACCATTATAGGCACAAACACACAATTCATACATTTGTGTCCCTGCATCGTTCTGCATCATTATAGGCACACACATACAATTCATTCATATGTGTCCCTGCATCGTTGTGCACCATGTATAACACATTCACACACTTGAAGATGAATGCTCATGCATTGGTATGGAAATAACATGTTTTGAAAAATGCACGATTGGAAACTATCTCTACGTAGTTTGCATTCTAGTGTGAATTGTGTTTGTGTGTTTATATATTTGTATAACATGGATATTGAAATTTAATTTAGTCCTAAATCATTCTCGATTGAGTTCCGGTCATTTCGGTTACTTATACTATTGATTTCAAGTTCTAAGTCAAAAGATACTTCACTTTCAACTCATGTTGCATACATTGTCTTCGTATTCGTATATCGAGTCGAATTATTATTTTCTGGGTTGAGTATCTTATATATCCATGTCTATTTGAGAGTTACAGTTCGTAATCCGTAAACGGATTACGAATTTGAATTCCGAGTTTGGAGGCTGGAGAACGGCCGAAGAACGCGAGGGAAACACAAGGCCGAAGGCCATGAAGTGGTGCAAGCCCGAGATGGCGCGTGGCCATCTCGGCTGCAACACCTTGCTGCCTCGAGATGCCCACGCTCCATCTCGAGGAATCAATAACAAAGAGGGGCATTTTCTTCTTTAAGCTTCATTCTTTCCCTCTCATTTATATTCTCTTTCCCTCTCACATTTCATTCTAAGAAGAAATTCAAACTTGTGTGCAAAAATTTTCTCTTTACATTTTCTCTCCTTCCAAACACCATAACCTTTTCATTTGAACTCCGATTTCAGTGATTCAAAGTTGAAAGTGTTTGTCTATTCATTCTTCATCTTTTCTCTGAAGGCTTGAGTGAGTTTTATTGCTGTTTTTGAAGTCTAAACACACAAAAATGGGACTGCACCTAAATCAACTAAGGTATTGATTTTCTCTCAAAGTTTTCTTTTAAAACTTGGTCAATTGCCTTGGGTTTTCTTCTTCAACTTATATATGTGTATTGTGAGTGTTTTGATTTGAGTTTTGAACTCTTTTAAAGCTAGGTTGAGTTTCAATTGAAATCATACATGTTGAGTTAGGTTTTGATTTTGCCTATGTTTTCACATGTTTGGGATTTTATTGTGCTAGCTTTGATTCTAGGACTATTTGATGATATTTGATTATTTGATTTTGTGAAAAATAGTTCCTCACATGTTATAGGCTCTCTTGGCCGAATTCTCACATATTACATGTGCTTATGCTCTTTTGAGCTATTCATGTGTTTTGTTGAATCAATGAATAGGAATATGCTCTAGAACTTTAGCTTAAATCTAAATGACTTTGTCATATGATTTTAGTATGTTTTTGGTTTGTGTCATTCAAACTTGATCTTGTGATTTATTGAACATATCTTGTGATTCAAGTTTTGATCTATGTATGTATCTAGATTGTAATTAATGTTGAACATATCTTACATGATCTAGATGATTTAAACATGCATGATTGACTAGACTACATTTAATTTGTGCATTCATGCTCATGTCTAGTATTTTCTATAGGATGTGTTGATCATAGCATTCTATGTTGCGTGCTTGTTTGCGTTTTACATTCATGATCACCTAGATGCCTTGTGAGAAGGAAGTCTTGACAATTGGTGTAAGACCTATGTTGTTGAGCAAGTAAGTCTTGGAAAGAGGTGTGAGACCTTGGATTGTCAAGCAAGGAAGTCTTGGCTAGAGTCGGGAGGACTTGGATAGTCGAGCAATAAGTCTTGCCTAGGGTCATGAGGATCCAGATAGGTGAGCGAAGAAGTGTTGACTAGAGTCGTGTGGACTCAGATAGTTGAGCAAGAAGTCTTGCCTTGGGTCGTGAGGATTCAGTAAGGTGAGCGAGGAAGTCTTGACAAGAGGTGTAAGGCCTCAGATTGTTGAGCATGAGGGTGACATCTTCATGAGTAGGATATGAGGGTAGTTTCTAGGTGAAGGGGTCACTTGAGAGATTGTACTTGTCTAATCTACTAGTGGATTTTGTGTGCCAGTGGTTGCTAACCCGTGGATGTTTTCTCTTCGGAGATTTACCACTTATATCTTGTATCAACTTCTCTATATCCCTATCTCTCTAGTATTTGTATTTGTTATTTAAATACTTTGGATAGAACTCTTTATGTAAGTTGACTTCCTTTCTATAATATAGATTGTGTATGTGTTACCATTACTTGTTTGTATCACACTTTACTTGTCTTTATATATTGGTTAAGTGTCTTTAATTAATATATATTGTGATACACGCAATCTAGAGGGACAAAATTTTGTTTGTTTCTAAGGGAGTCGAAAAATGTGTCTAACCTATTCACCCCCCTCTATGTTAGCCTTGAGCATTTAACCGTGTTTGTATTTTCAATTGGTATCCGAGCAGGACACTAGATTGCACTTAGTGTGAGTCGGGGTGATACATTCACGGTTTTTGTAAAGCTTTTGAAGTCATGGGTTTACAAGATGATGTAATGGCGGAGGGAGCCTCAAATACTAGGCCACCACTACTTCGAGGTACTAACTATGGGTATTGGAAGTTGAGGATGAAAGCCTACATCCGCTCTATTGATGAAAGGACTTGGATGGTAGTGGAAGACGGTTATAGTCATCATACCAAGGTTCAAGAGGATGGAACCATGATACTCAAGCCAATGAGTGAATGGACAATGAATGAGTTTGAGGTTGCTAAATAGCACCATCGTGTTATGAATGCCATCTTTGGAGGAGTTGATGGGCATCAATTCTCCTACATTTAAAATCTTGAATCTGTAAAGGAAGGTTGGGATACTCTCCAAGTTACTAATGAAGGAACCTTAGCGGTGAAAAAATTGAGGCTTCAAATATTGGCATCATAATTTGAAGGTTTAAGTATGAGTGAAGAAGAAAAGTTCAAAGACTTCCAATTCCGGCTTCTTAACATTGCTAACCAATGTCAAGCACTTGGAGTACCTATCTCAAAAGAGCGTTTAAATTGGAAAATCCTTAGGTCTCTTCCTAAGAGATTCAAATCAAAAGTGACGGCCATTGAGGAAAGCAAGGATGTGGATAGTATGAACATCGATGAGTTGCTTGGGTCTCTCCAAACTTATGAGATGTGCTTGAAGCCAAAGATTAAAAGTATGGGAATAGCTCTCAATGCTATTGAGGAGAAGAGTGATGGTGAAAATGAAGAGATGGATCTTTTGGTTAGAAGGTTCAAGAAGTTTCTAAAGAAGAATGCCAAGCCTAGAGGCAAGTCTTCTATGGAAAAGGAAGTTAAGAAAACATCATCTCCAAGGAATGAGAAGAAAATTCAAGCCATGAACAAGAAAGAGGTTCAATGCTATAATGGTCATGGTTTCGGTCACTTTGCTAGTAAGTGCACCAAGAAGCCATCTAAGAAAGACAAGAAAGGCAAAGTGTTGGCGGCTACTTGGAGTGATGATAACTCTAGTGACAATGAGAGCTCTAGTAGTGAGTCTTCAAGTGATGAAGAGTTGGTGAGCAAGTTTGTAGCTCTAACGGCTTCTCATTCTCTACTAGATGTTGATGGTACAATATCTTTGAACAAGAACTTTGATGCAAATCATCATGGAAGCTCTAGTTCCATTCCTACGAATCTTGAGTTGTTGGAAAAGATAGAAAAGCTTGAAGAAGCTAGAGATAATGCTCAAAGAGAAGTAGTTGAGAAGTATGATTTGATCAAGAAACAACTAGATGAGTTTGTGGTTGTCACTCGTAGACTTCTTGGTGAAAAAGGTGATATTATGAAAATTTTTAGAGAACTTGAAAAGATAAACCTTGAGAAGGATAATGTTATATCTTCTATGAAGAAGAGAGAACAATAATTGATGGAAGAGATAGACATGGCTAAGGAGGCCATCAAGGACTTAGTGAATGATTCGGTAAGTGCGTCTAGTGTTAGGAATCTTGTTAACTCTCATAGTAGTGAAGACGACTTGGTAGTTGAAGAGGAGCTCTTGGAAGCACCACTTTCTACTCACTTTGATGAAGTTGTGATTGATAAGAAACCACACAAGAAGTGAATATCAAAAGCCAAGAAGAAGTTGGTGAACAAGGTATCTTTGCAAACTCTTAGTGAAGCTAGTTCAACTCCAAAAGGTACAATCTCATCTTTTATTCCAAATTGTCATTATTGCAACACAATAGGTCACATTAAGCCTAGGTGTTATAAATATATAGAAAAATGCAAATTAGGAAATGAATCTAGAGATAAGGAGATTAAACTTCGACTTGAACATTCTAAGGTCTTGAAAGTTGAGAAACAAGATAATATTGCTAAGCATGAGAAGAAGTTGTGGAGTAGAAAGAATACCAATCTTGTTTAACTTGACAAAGCTTGTGTTGAAAATGTTAATGAAAAGTGTGTTAATGATATTCTTGTTAATCAAGTCATTGAAGGACTTTACTCTAGATTTAACATTGTTGTCAAGGAAGATATTGGAAATGTTTGTGTAGGTACACCCAAGAACAAATGGTTCAAGGGTGAGTGCTCTTATCACTAATATAAGAAGCATATGTGAGATAGCTTTAAGGCTATATATCAATTGAGTTGAGAGTTCTTGCTTGCTAGCTTTGAATACTCCATGTATTGATATGAACTTGGTTATCTCACATCATGTTTGTTATGATGATCAAAATTTGTTGATTAACTTTAGAGAAGTTCTTTTAATATATGTGTTGATTGAGTTGAGATATTATACTTTTTATACTCTTGTTGTGCAACATCGTCAACTTGGTGTCATGAGAACATTCAAGGCAAGAGTGCTCATAAAAATGGCGAAAGTATGATATTTGGTGAATATAATGTGTAAAAAGGTATTTCTATACTCTAATGCATGTTCTCTTAGATATTCATCTTTTGACTCAATTTTTGACATACATCTCATAGCATGTCATATTAGAGAATTTTGTATAGAATACATATGGTTCTCATTTACATTTGCTATTTTAGGATCTAATAGTGATATTGTTCACATTGATCTTAACTTTGATGATTGTTTGTGTATGGTATATTGAGTGGCATTACTTTTGAAAAATATGAGCTTCATATTCTTTGAAAGCTACTCATTAGAGAAGTAATGATCTTGAATAAGTTTCTACTTATTGCTTTTAGATCATATGCTTATGAGTCATAAAATCTTGGTTTTCTAAAATTGCACCTTGCTTCTCTTATATGTTTTGCTAGTATGTTAAGTTTACTAATATGTAAACATTGGATACACCTTGAAGTTTTTGTGCTTAAGTACATTTAAAATGACCTATAGTTAGTATCCATTTTGCTTCGGTAATTACATAGAACTCAACGAGCACCTTCATGAAAAGGGCTACACACATTGGTTGTGAAAGCTACCCAATTTTGGAAAGAGCTACACCATTGTGATGAGTGAAAGCCGTCATGAAGTGAATTTTGTTTATGTAAAAAAAATGGAAAAATAAAAAAAGTGTTGAAGGGAATTTATAAAAAAATTCTTTGATTCAAAGCCTAAAAAGAAAAGGAGGAAGGCTTAAAAATGAGTTTAGTTGAAAATAAAATGAGCTCGGGTTGAAAAATAGAAATGGGATGACGAGCCACATGCACACACACACTCATATGTTGAAATCTATTCTCTTAAAAGCAAAAATTTCGGATGATAATCGGTTTGATTTTTTTTGGAAAAAGCTTAAGATGAATAGTTGTTGAAAATTGTTTGCATGTTGATTATCAAACTACTTCTTGATATATATTTGAAGCATATCTCTCTCACACACACTTTGTTTATGAGTATGATGATATTTTAGCAATTGTTGAAGAATTATGAGAGAACTTGAAAAATCTTTGTGTATCTCTCTTAGCATATGAAGCGTATTTTGTTGATATTTCTTCAAATTGCTTGAATGTTTGATTGTGTGAACATCTTTGTGAACTTTATGCTATCATTGATTTTAGTTATAGCATTTATCAAGGGGGAGCATTGTATGCTAGACATTGATCTCTTTTATTATATGTTCACATGCTTCATTTTGTTACATGTTGGCATATTTTGACTTAATGATACTTGTAAGATATTGCTCACTATCTTTGTCTTGCAAGATGATTCATTCTTAAGTCATATGTCTTTGTGTTTATATATCTTTGACTAATATGCTTGTTTTGTCTTTCACTCAATTTTGTTGTATGTATATAGCATCTTATAACACAAGAACAAATGGGAAGAACTAAGGTTACTGGAAGTGGAAATCAATCGAATCCCATTGTGAAAGCCAAGTCTCCCTCAAAAGGATCCAAAGCTTTAAGGTTAAAGGATTTAGGGATCTTTGGAACTAAGATGATATTTCAAGAGAGAGGCATTGACTTAGGTAAGTGTAAAGATTCTTATATTCTTAATTGCATTAAGGATAGGAATTGGGAATCTTGGGTGAGCATGTTAGGAATAGTGAATGATACTCTTGTTAGAGAGTTTTATCTTGGATATAGAGAGAGTGCCACCTTATTGGATGCTTTGATGGTGATTAGGGGTGTTGTGTTTAGAGTTAATCCGGAAAACATTAACAAGTTTCTTGGGCTATCAAATGATATAGATTCGAACTTTCTAAATGTAGATGTCATTGAGAATCTTAATATCATGGGTAGAACTCTTTGTGACATTGTTTCTTTTGAGTGGAAAGGTAGAGCTTATATTAGTCAACATGAGTTAACTAAGGCTAGTGCATTTTGGCATCTATTCATTTGCACTAATATTATTGGATCTTCGAATTCAACCGAGTTGAATAAAGATAAGATTAAAATAGTGTATGCCTTGATGACTAATCAACCTATAAACCTTGGGGATTTACTTATGCTTTATATTGATAGTGCGGCTTTCTCTACTAGAGGAGATAAAAGGCTTGCATTTCCAGGGTTTATAACTTCTTTGTGTTTAGCTCATGGTGTTAAAAGTGGAGGAGATGATGTGTTGGTACAACCCTTGGAAAAGTATAGTGATAAACGTGTGTTGTACATGTCATATAAGGATAAGGGTAAGACATGTGATACTTTTGGACTATTTAGTAGTTCTCAAGTTGATTATCAAGAGACTAGTACAAACATTCTTCCGGATTGGGCTTTACATTTGAAGAAGAAGGTTGATGAGCTTAGTGCTATAGTTGATAAACAAGATGCTAGAATAAAATAGTTGGAGGAGTGTATTGTCTCAATTTCAAGACCACCTCTCAAGAATTATGTTAGATAAACTACACGCACATCTTTCTTTGGTGGACCAAGTAGCTAGTATTTGAGTCTTATGGTATGTTTCTTAACTTTTGGCATCATTTCATGTCAAAAAGGGGGAGAAAGAGTTGCCAGTTACTTAGTTTCCTTTTATGTTGTTTTTGTAAACTTTTGAACTTTCAATGGCATGTAATAATTAGTCTTAAGATTTGGTTAAGAATTCTTGTATTTTGGCATGTATTGAGGGGGAGATACATGTATTTGTGGACTTAATTGTATATTCTTATCCATATTATATGTTGCCATTTGTTATTTTTCTCTTGTATATGCATTGTGCTTTGAGATGATTTGTAGGTTGTTTCAAGAGAAGATCAAGATAAAGTTCAAGAGTTGGTGAAGATTAGTTATAGGAATCTTACTCATTGTAATGTGAGGGAGTGATTTTGTGACTTATCTTCATTTTTATATTTTTAGTAAATGTATAGGTGTTTTGACATGGAATTTACTAAAGGGGGAGATTGTTAGGTTTTAGTTTGTGTTGGCATTAATTCCATATCAAAATGATGTTTACTTGTAATGATTTAGCTGTTTAGATTCATGATGATTCAGGCTTCAAAGAAGGATGAACAACAAGTCAAAGCAAGTTCTAAGTCTTCAAAGGGAAATGATGCAATTTGGTTATATAAATGTATACTAAGACCTTATCTTTCTCTTACAAGGCTTAGGCACACACACATAATTCATAAATTTGTGTCCCTGAATCGCTGTGCACCATTAAAGGCACACACATACAATTCATTCATATGTGTTCCGAGTTCGGCCAAGAGAGCCTAATACATGTGTTATGGTTTTTAATCCGCAAATGGATTGGAATTCCGAGTTCGGAGGCCAGAGAACGGTCAAAGAACGCGAGGGAAGCGCAAGGGAATTGCACCATGGCCGAAGGCCATGAAGTGGTGCAAGCCCGAGATGGCGCGTGGCCATCTCGGCTGCAACACCTTGCTGCCCCGAGATGCCTACGCTCCATCTTGGGGAAGCAGTAACAAAGAGGGGCATTTTCTTCTTTAAGCTTCATTCTTTCCCTCTCCTTTATATTCTCTTTCCCTCTCACATTTCATTATAAGAAGAAATTCAAACTTGTGAGCGGAAATTTTCTCTATACATTTTCTCTCCTTCCAAACACCATAACTTTTTCATTTAAACTTCGATTTGAGTGATTCAAAGTTGAGAGTGTTTTTCTATTCATCCTCCATCTTTTCTTTGAAGGTTTGAGTGAGTGCTAATACTTTTTTTGAAGTCTAAACACACAAAAACCGGACTGCATCTAAATCAACTAAGGTATTGATTTTCTCTCAAAGTTGTCTTTTAAAACTTGGTCAATTGACTTGGGTATTCTTCTTCAACTTATATTTGTGTATTGTGAGTGTTTTGATTTGAGTTTTGAACTCTTTTAAAGCTAGGTTGAGTTTCAATTGAAATCATACATGTTGAGTTAGGTTTTGATTTTGCCTATGTTTTCACATGTTTGGGATTTTATTGTGCTAGCTTTGATTCTAAGACTATTTGATGATCTTTGATTGATCGATTTTGTGAAAAATATTTCCTCACATGTATTAGGCTCCTTTTGGCCGAATTCTAACATAATACATGTGCTTATGTTCTTTTGAGCTATTCATGTGTTTTGTTGAATCAATGAATAGGAATATGCTCTAGAACTTTAGCTTAAATCTAATGACTTTGTCATATGATTTTAGCATGTTTTTGTTTTGTGTCATTTAAACTCGATCTTGTGATTTATTGAACATATCTTGTGATTTAAGTTTAGATCTATACATGTATCTAGGTTGTAATTAAAGTTGAACATATCTTACATGATCTAGATGATTTAAACATGCATGATTGATTAGAATTCATTTGATTTGTGCATTCATGCTCATGTCTAGTATTTTCCATAGGATGTGTTGATCATAGCATTCTATATTGCGTGCTTGTTTACGTTTTGCATTCATGATCACCTAGATGCCTTCTGAGAAGGAAGTCTTGACAATAAGTGTGAGACCTAGCAAGTAAGTCTTGGCAAGAGGTGTGAGACCTTGGATTGTCAAGCAAAGAAGTTTTGGCTAGAGTCGGGAGGACTCAGATAGTCGAGCAAGAAGTCTTGCCTAGGGTCGTAAGGATACAGATAGGTGAGCGAGGAAGTCTTGACTAGAGTCGGGAGGACTCAGATAGTTGAGCAAGAAGTCTTGCCTTGTGTCGTGAGGATCCGGTAAGGTGAGCGTGGAAGTCTTGACATGAGGTGTGAGGCCTCGATTGTTGAGGAAGAGGGCGACATCTTCATGAGTAGGATTTGAGGGTAGTTTCTAGGTGAAGGGTTCATTTGAAAGATTGTACTTTATTATCTACTAGTGGATTTTGTTTGCCAGTGGTTGCTAACCCATGGATGTTTCCTCTTCGGAGGTTTACCAAGTTATATCTTGTGTCAACTTCTCTCTATCCCTCTCTCTCTAGTATTTGTATTTGTTATTTGAATACTATGGATAGAACTCTTTATGTAAGTTGACTTCCTTTCTATAATATTGATTGTGTATATGTTACCATCACTTGTTGGTATCACACTTTACTTGTCTTTATATATTGATTAAGTGTCTTTAATTAATATATATATATTGTGATACAAGCAATCTAAAGGGGCAAACTTTTGTTTGTTTCTAAGGGAGTCGAATAAGGTGTCTAATCTATTCACCCCCCTCCAGGTTAGCCTTGAGCATTTAACCGTGTTTGTATTTTCACATGTGTTGATTGCTTGAGTGTGTAACTCTTATTTGAAATAGTGGATTTGCTTTTACCGGTGGTTGTGGTATCAACCCGTGGATGTTTCCTTTTAGGAGGTTTTACCACGTAAATATCTTGTGTTGATTTTTAGCATCTTTAATTTCTTCACTTAGTTGATTTGTGTCGATTGATTTGTCATATATCATTTTGGATATTATACTAAGTTTTGCATAAGATTGCTTGTGGTTTTAAAGAAGATTAAAATTTGAGCATATACCTATTCACCCCCCTCCCTCTAGGTATATTTTACACTATAATTGGTTAAGGGAATTTACACATGGTATCAGAGCTGGTGTCTAGAAGTAATTAGATAGGTCCATATTATAGTGTTTGTTGTTTTTATGCTATGGGTGATTTGTTACCGGAAGGTTCTTCTAGTGCTAGGGTTCAACTCTTAAATAGTGGTAACTACTCATTTTGGAAAAATATGATGAAAGCCTACATTAGATCCATGAGTGATGTGGAAGAGGAAAAAGTAGTCCCCGGATATTCATGAATATTCTAGAAATTACGTTGCTCATGTGGCCATATATGAAGGAGGATTTGAGGATAGTAGTGAAGAATCCTCAAGTAGTGAGGAAAATGAATACTCTTCAAGTAATGAAGATAGTGAATTCTCCTCAAATCATGATGAAACAAGCTTAAATGACAAGATCCTTCAACTAACTAGTGAAAATGTCAAGAAGAATGATGAGAACAATAAGTTGAAGTTGATCAATGCCAATTTAGTGGTGATAATCAAAGCTCTTGAAAATGAGAAGAATATGTCTTTGGAGAAGATAAGCAAGCAAAGTGAAGTCATTAAGGAGCATAAAGAAACCATTGAAAAATATTTTTCAAAAATAGAAGAAAGTGCTCAAGAGCTAGATGATTTGAGAGAAGACTTTACTATGAAGTTATTTATCATGGAAGGAGAGAATAAGCAAAAAGAGAATAAAGAGCTTAAAGATAAAATCCTTAGTCTAGAGAATAACTTGAAATATAGTAATGAAAGACTAGAAATTTTGAAACAAGAAGTTGAGCAAAGAGATGATTCTCTTGATCATGCTCAAAGACTTGAAAATGTGCTTAGAGTCAAAATTAGTAAGCATGAGTGTCAAGAGAAGATTCTTAGTGATAAGCTTGATGAGGATAACAAGATGATAGGTAAGATGTCATCTAGTGCTAGTAAAGTAGAAACTCTCATGAAGATTGGTAAGCATCCTTGTGACAAAAGAGGAATAGGTTATGTGAATGAAAAGGATACACCTTCATCTAACAATTCTACTTTTATCAAAGCAAGTGGTAAAGTGAATGTAGGTACTCTCTCTAACGGTGAAACCATGGATGTAACCAGAGGTGCCTCAACATCAATAAGGAGCAACAAAGGAAATTCTCAACAAGGTCAAAGACAAAAATCATCATTTTCTCATACAAAAGACAAAGCATCAAGGAATGGACATCAAAGAGGTAACAATGTGAGAAGGTATATTACTTCAAATGCTCAAGCTAAAGGTAACCCTCTCAAATTTGTACCTATCTGCCATTTTTGTTACATGGTAGGACATATAAGACCTAGATGCTATGAATACATTCGTAAATGCAAATATGAGAATGATTTGTATGATATGTCTTTGATGAATGGTCCTAGGCAATCATCCATGTATAGATCTAGATCTAGACCTAGGAAGACCTTGGAAAAGCATGTTGAAAAACATATTGTTGATGACTTGCTTGTGAAAACACATGTTGTGCCTCATACTACTATGCATAAAAAGGTTGATAATGCTTTGTTTGACTTGTTTGAAAATGTGACTAATAAAGTCGATTTGCATGATAGTAAGCCAAAGAATAAGTCAAATCATTTTATTAGTAGTAATGCAAAGCATGGTGTTAAGAAAATTTGGATTACATAAGGCTCAACTACTATTTCTTCCAAAACCAAAGACAAAGACAAGAAGAGCTATGGAATTTCTCAACCAACTTCTCAACCAAAGCATGCACACTCGAAAGGTAATTTTTCTAAATTTATTCTGGTTTGTCATTATTGCAATGTAATTGGTCACATTAGACCTAGATGTTATGAATATATTAGGCAATGCAAACTAGGAAATAATATGCATGCTAGTGAGTTGAACAAATCTTCTTTGAAAGATTCTAAACATGATAATGGTTTTGATGTTTTGAAAAATGTGCATATTGGTCATGATCATGTGAAGAAACTTACTAGGAAAGTTTGGATTAAAAATCATGATGTGAAAAAGGTTCCTAGTCATTCTTCTAAACATGTTGATATTGATAAATCTTTGAATGTTGTGCATAATAATGATAAACATGTGAAGAAGAATGTCAAAAAGATTTGTACGGATGAGAATGTGAAAAATCATGATGGTCATATATTGTGTATTGATGAAATATTTGTGCATGGTAATAACAATGAGTTTAAAACGAGAGATATTTTCATGAAATGATAGTTGATAATTTATCTTCTAGATTTCATATTGAAATGAGTAATGATCATGATGTTATTTCTGTTGGTTCACCTAAGACCAATATGGTCAAAGGTGAGTGATCTCATACTTGATTGAGTAGCACATATGAGATTTTTTTTTCTTGTTTGATAAGAGTTCTAAGTTCGATGCTTGACTAAGTCATTTGTAATATGCTCGATTCAATATTCAAACTTGATGTCTCTTGTCAATACATGGACTTAATATTCTCATACTTTTACTATGATGGTCACAATTTGTTGGTTGACTTTAGAGAAGTCCAATTTTAAAATCTATTTGGTGTAATTTGTTAAGACTTTTGGAGAAAGTCATTTTATATGTTTGTCTGAGTTGAGATGTTTAGTCTTTATTCTCTTGGAAAGACAGACCAACAACTTGTTGTCATGAGGACAAAGAATTCAAGAGAGCTAATAAAAAGGGCGAAGACTTTACATTGATGAAAAAGCTTGCTAGGTATATCTCTACTCTAAAGCTTGCTTTCTTGATTCATCTTTTCAACTCTATGTGTGCATTACATCATGTAGCATGTCATATTAGAGAACTAGTATAACTTTCATATGGTTCTTGATGACATTTGCTCTCTAAAGATCATTTAGTGATTTGTTAACAGTGATCTTATATATGATGTGTGAAATGCTTGTTTGATTGATGAGTGACATACTTTTGAAAAATACATGAGCTTCATATTCAATGAAAGCTACTCTATTGAGAAGTAAAGATCTTAAGTAAGTCTCTTTGTATTGCTTTTAGATCATGTGCTTTTAAGCTTTAATTTTTTTTTTCAAAAGTGCACACTTTGCTTCTCTCATATGTTTAGTTTGAGTAAGTTGAGTTTGAAGATACGTGAGTTATGGATGTACCTTGAAGTCTTTTGACTAGTACATTTAAGATGACCTATGGTTAGTATCCATTTTGCTTCGGCAACTACATAGAACTCAACGAGCACCTTCATGAAAAAGGCTACACACTTTGGTTGTGAAGCCACCCAATGTAGGAAAGGTTACATCATTGTGATAAGTGAAAGACGTCATGAAGTGTATATTTTTATGTTTAAAAAAAATCAAAGAAGTGTTGCAAAGAATCAATAAAAAAATCTTTGATTCAAAGCCTAAAAAGAAATGGAGGAAGGCTTAAAGAAGTATAGTTGAAAATTGTGATTGCTCGGGTTGAAAAACAGAAATGGGATTATGAGCCAGATGCATACACACGCTCATATGTTGAAATATATTCTCTTAAAAGCAAATATTTTCGAATGATAATCGGTTTGACCTTTTATGGAAAAGCTTAGGATGAATAGATGTTGATATGGTTTGCATGTTGATGATCCAATTACTCCTTTATATATGTTTGAAGCAAATCCACACACACACTTATTTTGCTTACAAATGAATTTGATTTGCTAGCAATTTTAGAAGAATTATGAGAGAGATTGAAAATCTTGGTGTATCTCTCATAGTTTGTGGAGCTTATTTTGTTGAATTTCTTTAATATTGCATGATTGTGTGATTGTGTGGATATCATTGTGAACAATATCCTATCTTAATCTTAGATAGAGCACTTATCAAGGGGGAGGAGCATAGTATGCTAGATTTTGTTCTCTTTTATGATAAGTTCACATGATTTTATTTAGATAAAAACATGACATACTTGAACAATGAAAATGCATGTTACTTATCTCATATATTTGCTTCGATCCCTTATTAAACCCTGGTTTGTCTCTTTGACTATTCCTTGACAAAAAGGGGGAGAAATGTATACCTCACCATGTGTGGAAGAAATGTACCTCTTTGTGGATTATTGACATTCCTGTATTAAGGGGGAAAGTTCTTTTCTTAAGGGGGAGTAAAGAATTCTTGTATTTTGAGGTTAAGGAACTAAAGGGAGTGCTTTAAAGTGAACTTTTATATGAGATAAATAATTTCTTGTTTGATTTTTATGGATATATCTCACCAATCTTCTTTGTAGAATATCTCTTGTTTGTTTGGTTGTGCTTGTCTCATAGGTGCCTTGATGATTAAAGAGGAGAATCTTGAAGACTCATGAAGACTTGAAGATATGTTAGTTTAGGGTTCTCATTGTAATGTGAGGATATGAGAATGCAATCAACTATGAGTGATCATTGTATGGTGAGGTTGAGGTTTTGCCATGGAATAGCCAAAGGGGGAGATTGTGAGGTTTTAGATTTGTGTTGGCTTGATTCCATAACAAAATGCTCTTTGTTTGTATTGCTTAGTTGCTTAGGTGGTTTGTGATTAGATCGGTCTTCAATGATGGAAAGCGATTTCGCATGCAAAGTTCATCTTTAAGAGGATATATGCTTACTTGTATGCTAAGGTATCAAGATTCTTCCTCATATTACAAGGCGTAGGCGCACACATACACAACTCATTCATATGTGTCCCTGCTTAGTTGTGCATAATTAAAAGCGCACAAACACAATTCATTCATAGGTGTCCCTGCTTAGTTGTGCACCATTAAAAGCGCACACACACACGCACAATTCATTCATATGTGTCCCTGCTTAGTTGTGCATCATTAAATGTGCGCACACAAACAATTCATACATTTGTGTCCTTGCATCGTAGCGCATCATTTTGTAAAACACATTCACACACTTGAAGTTGAATATTCATGCATTGGTATGAAAGTAACATGTTTTGGACAAATGCATGATTGAAGACTATCTCTATGTAGTTTGCATTCTTATGTGAAATGTGTTTGTTTGTTTATATGTTTGTATAATATGGATCTTGAACTTGGTTTTAGTCATAGATTTTCCATGATTGAGTTCCGGTCATTTCGGTTACTCATACTATTGATTTCGAGTTCTAAATCAAAAGATACTACACTTTCAACTCATGTTGCATACATTGTCTTCGTCTTCATATATCGAATCGAATTATTATTTTCTGGATTGAGTATTTTATATTTACATGTCCATTAAGTAGTCCCGGTTTGTAATATTTAAACGGATTCGAATTTGGAGTTCGGAGGCCAAAGAACGGTCGAAGAACGAGAGAGGAGCGCAAGGGAAGAGGTGCGATGGCATAAGCCATCACTTGGCACCATCCCGAGATGGCGCGTAGCCATCTCGGCCCCAAAGTTGCTCTGCCCTAAGAGGCCCATGCGCCATCTCGGGGAGGCACTAAAACATGGGGTCTTTTTGGTATTTTGGTTGTTCTCTCATTAAAACCTCTCATTCCCTCTCATTCAAGACAAGTTGAGAAAAACGAATTTGAATAACAAGTGCAGAATTTTTCTCTCAACATTTTGATTTTTGTTTTTATGATAACTTATTCATTTCAACTCCGAATCACTTGATTCAAAAACCGATTTCGAGTGTCTTGAAGATTTCTAAAAACTCTAAGCATTTTCAGAACTAAAGGATGTCTAGATCTTTCATTGTGATCAGATCTTCAGTTCGTGATTTTCATCCTTGTTGGTAAAATCATCTTCTTCTTAGTTTTCTTCTTAGATCTTCTTATTGATTGATGTCTTTTGATTAAGAAGCATGACTAAGATTATTTTGATATCATTTTGTGGTTTGTTTATTTGATTTTTAAGTTTAGCTAGATTTGTGATAAGTTGAATGATTTGTGCTAAACTTGATAAACATGAAATTGTTTCTAGAAATCTTTTGTTCTTATGCTTGATTGACTATTTCTAGTTTTAATTTCATTTTCTAAGAGATAGGTCTACATCAATTGGTATATTCATTTAATTGATTTGGTTATTATTTGATAACATGCTTAGGTTGCCTAGATACATTTGTGATTGTTCTTGGAAAGCATAATCTAGCTATCTAGTTACATGTCCATAGAATTTGTTGATCATCATTTTCTATGTTGAGTGCTTGTTTGTGTTTTTCATTCATGATCACTTAGAAGCCTTTTGAAGAGGTAGGAAGTCTCATATCTTAGAGTGATTATTTGATTTGAGCAATTGGAAGTCTTAGCTAGAGTCGGGAGGACTTAGTTAGCTAAGCAAGTGGAAGTCTCGACAAGAGGTGTGAGACCTCGGATTGTTGAGCATGAAAGTCTCAACTAGAGTTGGGAGGACTCGGATAGTTGAGCAATAAGTCTTGCCTAGGGTCGGGAGGATCCAAAAAAGTGAGCAAGGAATCTTCCTAGAGACAGGAGGTCTTGGATAGGAAGTCGGATTAGTAGATCACTAGGTTCAAGGGTAGAGTAAGAGTGATAGCTTGGAGAGCATGTGTTGATTGCTTGAGTGTGTAACTCTTATTTGAAATAGTGGATTTGCTTTTACCGGTGGTTGTGGTATCAACCCGTGGATGTTTCCTCTTAGGAGGTTTTACCACGTAAATATCTTGTGTTGATTTTTAGCATCTTTAATTTCTTCACTTAGTTGATTTGTGTCGATTGATTTGTCATATATCATTTTGGATATTATACTAAGTGTTGTATAAGATTGCTTGTGATTTTAAAGAAGATTAAAATTTGAGCATATACCTATTCACCTCCCCCTCTCTAGGTATATTTTACACTATAATTAGTTAAGGGAATTTACATAGCCAACTATTTCTCTTTTCCGTTCATTTGTGAAAATGTTCTTGATAATGGAGAGAAGAGAAAGAACTGGGTTTGGGGGTAATTTTTTTTACGAGATTTGCTTATTTTGTTTAGTTTGTTTCATCTTATTAAGAAGTAGTGTTTCTAAGTTTGGGTTGGCAACTGTAAGTATTGAGAAGCATCTAGTTTGCCTGAACTTTCTGATTTGTGTTTTAGTGTGACGGATAATCTAAAGCTTCTAGAGGAAGCGAATTTTTACAGCTTGTGTATCAATGCAAGGATCTTTGTCTCTTGGTAGGAAAAAACAACAACCTATACGTCCGGGAAGGGCAACCAGGCCAAGAGTGCTCACAAAAAGGGTGAGTGCCTTACTTTAATAAGAGAAGCTTGCAATGAGGCATCCCACTTCAGTTTTATTTTCTAAAACTCACTTAAATTTTTGCATTATGTTTTGTCTTTTAGTTTTTACTAGCTTTCACTGAATAATGATGGGATGAGTGTGTGGAAGATTTTTTAGATTATATAAATTCTAATTTGATTTGATTGATTTTGTTAGGATTATGCTCAATAGCAAGAGTGTAATAATGTATTTGACAATCTTTTCATAGTAATAAAGTGATTTCTAGTTTAACAAATCTTAGAGCATTTATAGTTTAATTGTAATAATTGTCAAAAGTAAATAATCATAAGATCAAAAGACTATGAGAAATGAAGAATTTTTTTTGCATTGGGATATGTATGAGGTAGACACAATTCTTTAGTTAGTCTTGAACAATATTCTCAACTTAAGATAAAGGTTCGTCGCCTTTTACCTTGCTAAAGTTGTAGATTCTTTTGCTAGCATTTGAGTGGGATCAAATTTTTTATGATGAGTCTAAAATCATCAAAGTGTGGTGTCTTTGGGCAAAATAATCTAGTGCACTAGGTACATTGAATAGGATCACAATGAAATACTTTATCCAGAACCGTCAATGGATAAATATTTTCACTTAAGGACAATCGGAGAGTCTATCTCAATCCTGAGACAAATGATGGACATATGGTTACAAGTGTTATCATTTGAGCCATCAATGGGTATAATTATATAGCATAGTCTATCCTTGATGGTTTTGTGCTATTCATTTGCTAATCGATAGAGGACTTCATTTATAGATATGGACATCGTGGCTCCATTTATTAAATATGAGTAGAATATCATCATATGGATATTTTGAAAGAAGGGTGGCCTATCATCACCATAATTTCCATCATGAAAGTTGCTAAGTTTTCTTTTTATTGTTGTAATTAAAAAAAATATATTGTAATATATTCAAGTTTCGAAGAATCAAAGAGTTAAAGAATTGGAAGCAGAAAAAGTAGTGACAATGTAACTTGAGGCATCATGCGCACAACAAGGAAAAAAGCGGGAGCGCGACCAAGCATGTAGCTGCACTCGTTATGGTGTGGGAGTTCACGCCCTTGCAAGGGTTGGGAGCATGGTGCAAATACAAACACGGTTAAATGCTCAAGGCTAACCTAGAGAGGGGAGGGGGGGGGTGTGAATAGGTTAGACACCTTTTTTCGACTCCCTTAGAAACAAACAAAAGTTTGTCCCTCTAGATTGCTTGTATCACAATATATATATCAATTAAAGATACTTAATCAATATATAAAACAAGTAAAGTTTGATACAAACAAGTAATTGTAACATATACACAATATATATTATAAAAAGGAAGTCAACTTACATAAAGAGTTCTATCCATAGTATTCAAATAACAAATACAAATATAAGAGAGATAGGGATAGAGAAAAGTTGACACAAGATATAATGTGGTAAACCTCCGAAGAGGAAACATCCACAGGTTAGCAACCGCCGGCAAACAAAATTCACTAGTAGATAAGACAAATACAATCTCTCAAGTGACCCTTCACCTAGAAACTACCCTCATATCCTACTCATGAAGAAGTCTCCCTCTTGCTCAACAATCTGAGGCCTCACACCTCTTGTCAAGACTTACTCGCTAACCCTTCCGGATCCTCACGACCCTAGGCAAGACTTTTTGCTCAACTATCCGAGTCCTCCCGACTCTAGTCAAGACTTCCTCGTTCACCCTTCCAGATCCTCACGACCCTCGGCAAGACTTCTTGCTCGACTATCCGAGTCCTCCCGACTCTAGTCAAGACTTCCTTGCTTGACAATCCAAGGTCTTAAACCTCTTGCCAAGACTTTCTTGCTCAACAACATAGGTCTTACAACTATTGTCAAGACTTCCTTATCACAAGGCATCTAGGTGATCATGAATGCAAAACACAAACAAGCACGCAACATAGAATGTTATGATCAACACATCCTATGGAAAATACTAGACATGAGCATAAATGCACAAATCAAATGTAGTCTAGTCAATCATGCATGTTTAATCCATCTAGATTATGTAAGATATGTTCAACATTAATTACAACCTATATACATGCATAGATCTAAAACTTGAATCAAAAGATAAGTTCAATTAATCACATATTCAAGTTTAAATCTCATAAACCAAAAACATTCTAAAATCATATGACATATGAATGAATTTTATGTGTGTGCCTAAGCCTTGTAAGAGAAAGATAAGGTCTTAGTATACCTTTGTAGAACCATATTGCATCTTTTCTCTTTGAAGACTTTGAACTTGCTTTGACTTGTTGTTCATTCTTTTTTGAAGCTTGAATCATCATGAATCTAACAACTAAATCATTACAAGTAAACATCATTTTGATATGGAATTAATGCCAACAAAATCTAAAACCTAACAATCTCCCCCTTTGGAAAATTCCATGTCAAAACACCTATACATTTACTACAAATATAAAAATGAAGATAGCTCACAAAATCACTCCCTCACATTACAATGAGTAAGATTCCTATAACTAATCTTCATCAACTCTTGAACTTCATCTTGATCTTCTCTTGAAGCAACCTACAATTCATCTCAAAGCACAATGCGTATACAAGAGAACAATAAAAAATGGCAACATATAATATGGATAAAAATATACAATTAAGTCCA
Source organism: Dipteronia dyeriana (assembly GCA_032871835.1). Classification (NCBI taxonomy): domain Eukaryota; kingdom Viridiplantae; phylum Streptophyta; class Magnoliopsida; order Sapindales; family Sapindaceae; genus Dipteronia; species Dipteronia dyeriana. The sequence goes on along the minus strand of CM065300.1, from coordinate 112,012,507 downwards.
CAAATACATGTATCTCCCCCTCAATACATGCCAAAACACAAGAATTCTTAACCAAATCTTAAGACTAATTATTACATGCCGTTGAAAGTTCAAAAGTTCACAAAAACAACATAAAAATAAACTAAGTAACTAGCATCTCTTTCTCCCCCTTTTTGACATGAAATGATGCCAAAAGTTAAGAAATATACCACAAGACTCAAATACTAGCTAGTTGATCCACCAAAGAAAGTTTTGTGAGTAGTTGATCTAACATAATGCTTGAGAGGTGGTCTTGAACTTGAAGCAATAGATTCCTCCAACTCTTTTATCCTAGCATCTTGCTGAAAAACTATAGCACTAAGTTCATGAACCTTCTCCTTCAATAGTATAGCCCAATCCAGAAGAATATTTGTGCTAATCACATGACTATCAACTTGAGAACTACTAAATAGTCCAAAAGTATTACAAGTCTTACCTTTATTCTTATATGACATGTATGACACACGTTTATCACAATACTTTCCAAGGGTTGTACTAACACATCATCTTCTATACTCTTAACCCAACGAGCTAAACATAATGAAGTTATAAACCCCGGTAATGCAAGCTTTTTATCACCTCTAGTAGAGAAAGCTGCATTATCAATATAATACATGAGAAGATCTCCAAGGTTTATAGGTTGATTAGTCACCAAGGCATACACTATTTTGATCTTGTCCTTATTCAACTCGATTGAATTCGAAGATGCAATAATGTTAGTGAAAATGAATAGATGCCAAAATGCACTAGCCTTAGTTAACTCATGTTGACTAATATATGCTCTACCTTTCCACTCAAAAGAAGCATTGTCACAAAGAGTTCTACCCATGATATTAAGATTCTCAATGACATCCACATCTAGAAAACTAGAATCTATATCATCAGATAGCTCAAGAAACTTGTTAATGTTTTCCGGGTTAACTCTAAACACAACACCCCTAATCTCCATCAAAGCATCCAATAAGGTGGCACTTTCTCTATATTCAAGATAAAACTCTCTAACAAGAGTATCATTCACAAATCCTAACATGCTCACATAATATTACCAATTTCTATCCTTTAAGCACTTAAGAACATAAAAATCTTTACACTTACCTAAGTCAATGCCTCTTTCTTGAAATATCTTATTTGTTCCAAAGATCCCTAAATCTTTTGTTCTTGAAGCTTTGGATCCTTTTGAGGTAGACTTGGCTTTCACAATGGGATTCAATTGATTTCCACTTCCGGTAATCTTAGTTCTTCCCATTTGTTCTTGTGTTATAAGATGCTATATACATACAACACAAGTGAGTGAAAGATAAAACAAGCATATTAGTTACAAATATATAAAAACAAAGACATATGACTTAAGAATTAATCATCATGCAAGACAAATATAGTGAGTAATATCTTACAAGTATCATTAAGTCAAAATATGCCAACATGTAACAAAATGAAGCATGTGAACATATCATAAAAGAGATCAATGTCTAGCATACAATGCTCCCCCTTGATAAATGCTATAACTAAAATCAATGATAGCATAAAGTTCACAAAGATGTTCACACAATCACACATTCAAGCAATTTGAAGAAATATCAACAAAATAAGCTTCATATGCTAAGAGAGATACACAACGATTTTTTCAAGTTCTCTCATAATTCTTCAACAATTGCTAAAATTTCATCATACTCATAAACAAAGTGTGTGTGTGAGAGATATGCTTCAAATATATATCAAGAAGTAGTTTGATAATCAACATGCAAACAATTTACAACAACTATTCATCTTAAGCTTTTTCCATAAAAAGTCAAACTGATTATCATCCGGAATTTTTTGCTTTTAAGAGAATAGATTTCAACATATGAGCGTGTGTGTGTATGTGGCTCGTCATCCCATTTCTTTTTTTCAACCCGAGCTCATTTGATTTTCAACTATACTATTTTTTAAGCCTTCCTCCTTTTCTTTTTAGGCTTTGAATCAAAGAATTTTTTTTATGATTCCATTTCAACACTTCTTTGAGTTTTCCATTTTTTTTACATAAACAAAATTTACTTCATTGTGGCTTTTACTCATCACAATGGTGTTGCTCTTTCCAACATTGGGTAGCTTTCACAACCAATGTGTATAGCCCTTTACATGAGGGTGCTCGTTGAGTTCTATGTATTTGCCGAAGCAAAATGGATACTAACCATATAACTCCTTTTCCTCTTCCACATCACTCATGGATCTAATGTAGGGTTTCACATACTTTTCCAAAATGAGTAGTTACCACTATTTAAGAGTGGAAGCCTAGCACTAGAAGAACCTTCCGGTAACAAATCACCCATGGCATAAAAACAACAAACACTATAATATGGACCTATCTAATTACTTCTAGACACAAGCTTTGATACCAATTATAAATTCCCTTAACTAATTATGGTGTAAAATATACCTAGAGGGGGGGGGGGGGGGGGGGGGGGGGTGGGGGGGTGAATAGGTATATGCTCAAAATTTAATCTTCTTTAAAAACAAAAGCAATCTTATAAAACACTTAGTATAATATCCAAAATGATATATGACAAATCAATCGACACAAATCAACTAAGTGAATAAATTAAAGATGCTAAAAATCAACACAAGATATTTACGTGGTAAAACCTCCTAAGAGGAAACATCCACGGGTTGATACCATATCCACCGGTAAAAGCAAATCCACTATTTCAAATAAGAGTTACACACTCAAGCAACAACACATGCTCTCCAAGCTATCACTCTTACTCTACCCTTGAACCTAGTGATCTATTAAGCCGACTTCCTATCCAAGACCTCCTGTCTCTAGGAAGATTCCTTGCTCACCTTTCCGGATCCTCCCGACCCTAGGCAAGACTTCTTGCTCAACTATCCAAGTCCTCCCGACTCTAGTTGAGACTTCCTTGCTCAACAATCCGAGGTCTCACACCACTTGTCGAGACTTCCACTTGCTTAGCTATCCAAGTCTTCCCGACTCTAGGTAAGACTTCCAATTGCCGAAATCAAAGAATCACTCTAAGATATGAGACGTTTTACCTCTTCACAAGACATCTAAGTGATCATGAATGCAAAATGAAAACAAGCACTAAACATAGAAAATGATGATCAACAAATTCTATGGACATGCAACTAGATAGCTAGATTATGCTTTCAAAGAACAATCACAAATGTATCTAGGCAACCTAAGCATGTTATCAACTAAGAACCAAATCAATGAAATTAATATACCAATTGATGTAGACCTAGTTCTTAGAAAATGAAATTAAATCTAGAAATATTCAATCAAGCATAAGAACAAAAGATTTCTAGAAACAATTTCATGTTTATCAAGTTTAGCACAAATTAATCAACTTATCACAAATTTAGCTAAACTTGAAAATCTAATCAACGAACTACAAAATGATATGAAAATCATCTTAGTCATGCTTCTTAATCAAAAGGCATCAATCAATAAGAAGATCTAAGAAGAAAACTAAGAAGAAGATGATTTTACCAACAAGGATGAAAAGCAAGAACTGAAGATCTAATCACAACAAAATATCTAGACATCCCTTGGTTCTGTAAATGCTTGGGGTTTGTAGAACTTTTAAAGACACTCGAAATTGGTATTTTAATCAAGTGATTCGGAGTTGAAATGAAGAAGTTATCACAAAAACAAAAATCAAAATGTTGAGAGAAAAGTTCTGCACTTGTTTTTCAATTTCGTTTTTCTCAACTTGTAATGAATAAGAGGGAAGGAGAGGTTTTAAAGAGAAACAAACCAAAAGACCAAATTGCCCTCATGCCTTAAAGCCTCCTCGAGATGGAGCATGGGCATCTCGGGGCAGAGCAACTTTGGGGCCGTGATGGCTACGATCCATCTCGGGATGGTGCCAAGTGATGGCTTATGCCATCACACCTCTTCCCTTGCGCTCCTCTCGCGTTCTTAAACCGTTCTTTGGCCTCAGAACTCCGAATTCGAATCCGTTTGAAGATTATGAACCGGGACTACCTCATGGACATGGAAATATAAGATTCTCAACCCATAAAATAAGAATTCAACTCGATATATGAAGACGAAGACAATATATGTAACATGAGTTGAAAGTGAGTATCTTTTGATTTAGAACTCGAAATCAATAGTATGAGTATCCGAAAAGACCTGAACTCAATCATGAAAAATATAAAACTAAAACCAAGTTCAAGATCCATGTTATACAAACATATAAACAAACAAACACATTTCACACAAGATTGCAAACTACATAGAGATAGTCTCCAATCATGTATTTTCCAAAACATGTTACTTTCATACCAATGCATGAGCATTCAACTTCAAGTGTGTAAAAGTGTTATACCAAATGATGCGCTATGATGCAGGGACACAAATGTATAAATTGTGTGTGTGTACATATTTAATGCTGCATAACTAAGCAGGGACATATATGAATGAATTGCGTGTGTGTGCGCTTACGCCTTGCAAAAGGAAGAAGGATCTCGATACCTTAACATCCAAGAATAGTACCAATCCTCTTGAAGACGAACTTTGCATCATGAGAATTTGCTTTTCTTCCATGAAGTTCTTATCATCACGAACCACTTAAGCAACTTAGCATCCAAGTAAGCATATATCCTCTTGAAGACGAACTTTGCATGCGAAGTCGCTTTCCATCATTGAAGACCGATATAATCATGAACCACCTAAGCATTTAAGGTATACAAAAAAGAGCGTTTTGTTATAGAATCAAGCAAACACAATTCTAAAACCAATATATATATAAAACAAGTAAAGTGTGATTAAAACAAGTAATTGTAACACATACACAATCTATATTATAGAAAGGATGTCAACTTACATAAAGAGTTCTATCCATAGTATTCAAATAACAAATACAAACATAAGAGAGATAGGGATAGAGAAAAGTTGACTCAAGATATAACGGGTGGTAAACCTCAGAAGAGGAAACATCCACGGGTTAGCAACCGCCGGTAAACAAAATCCACTAGTAGATAAGACAAGTACAATCTCTCAAGTGACCCCTTCACCTAGAAACTACCCGTCTATCCTACTCATGAAGATGTCACCCTCATGCTCAACAATCCGAGGCCTCACACCTCTTGTCAAGACTTCCTCGCTCACCTTAACGGATCCTCACGACCAAAGGCAATACTTCTTGCTCAACTATCTGAGTCCTCCCGACTCTAGTCAAGACTTCCTCGCTCACTTATCCGAATCCTAATGACCCTAGGCAAGACTTCTTGCTCGACTATCTGAGTCCTCCCGACTCTAGCCAAGACTTCCTTGCTTGACAATCCAAGGTCTCACACCTCTTGCCAAGACTTACTTGCTCAATAACATAGGTCTCACACCTATTGTCAGGACTTTCTTCTCACAAGGCATCTAGGTGATCATGAATGCAAAACACAAACAAGCATGCAACATAGAATGCTATGATCAACACATCCTATGGAAAATACTAGACATAATCATGAATGCACAAAACAAATGTAGTCTAGTCAATCATGCATGTTTAAATCATCTAGATCATGTAAGATATATTCAATATTAATTACAACCTAGATACATGCATAGATCTAAACTTGAATCACAAGATATGTTCAATTAATTTCAAAATCAAGTTTAAATCACACAAACCAAAAACATGCTAAAAGCATATGACAAAGTCATTTATATTTAAGCTAAAGTTCTAGAGCGTATTCCTATTCATTGATTCAATAAAACACATGAATAGCTCAAAAGAACATAAGCAAATGTATTATGTGAGAATTCATCCAAGAGAGCCTAATACATGTGAGGAACTATTTTTCACAAAATCAATCAATCAAAGATCATCAAATAGTCCTAGAATCCAAGCTAGCACAATACAATCCCAAACATGTGAAAACATAGGCAAAATCAAAAAGTAACTCAACATGTATGATTTCAATTGAAACTCAAAATAGATTTAAAAGAGTTCAAAACTCAAATCAAAACACCCATATTACACATATATAAGTTGAAGAAGAAAACCCAAGGCAATAGACCAAGTTTTAAAAGAAAACTTTGAGAGAAAATCAATACCTTAGTTGATTTTGGTGCAGTCCCGTTTTTGTGTAATAAGACTCCAAAATCAGCAATACAACTCACTCAAACCTTCAGAGAAAAGATGTAGGATGAATAGACAAACACTCTCAACTTTGAATCACTCAAATCGGAGTTCAAATGAAGAATTTCATGTGTTTGGAAGGTGAGGAAATGCAGAGAGAAAATTTCTGCACACAAGTTTGAATTTCTTCTTAGAATGAAATGTGAGAGGGAAGGAGAATATAAAGTAGAGGGAAAAGATTGAAGCAAGAATGACCAAACTACCCTTAAGTGCACCAACCATGGTTGTTCCCGAGATGGAGTGTGGGCATCTCGGGGCAGCAAGCATTCTGTCCCGAGATGGCCACGTGCCATTTCGAGAAAGAGTGCTTGATTGCACTTCTTTTCCTCTTGCGCTCCCCTCGCGTTCTTCGACCGTTCTCCAGCTTCCAAATTTGGAATTCGAATCTGTTTACGGATTACGAACCGTAACTCTCACATGGACATGGACTTATAAGATACTTAACCCATAAAATAATAATTCGACTCGATATAAGAAAACGAAGACAATGTATGCAACATGAGTTGAAAGTGTAGTATCTTTTGGCTTAGAACTTGAAATCAATAGTATGAGTAACCGAAATGACTGGAACTCAATCAAGAATAATTTAGGACTAAATTCAAGTTCAATATCCATGTTATACAAACATATACACACACAAACACAATTCACGCAAGAATGCAAACTACATAGAGATAGTTTCCAATCATGCATTTTCCAAAACATGTTATTTCCATACCAAAGCATGAGCATTCATCTTCAAGTGTGTGAATGTGTTATACATGGTGCACAATGATAAAAGGAAACATATGAATGAATTGTATATGTGTGCCTATAATGGTGCACAACGATGCAGGGACACAAATGTATGAATTGTGTGTGTGCGCCTAAGCCTTGCAAGAGAAAGATAAGGTCTTAGTATACCTTTGTAGAACCAAATTGCATCATTTCTCTTTGAAGACTTAGAACTTGCTTTTACTTGTTGTTCATCCTTCTTTGAAGCTTGAATCATCATGAATATAAACAACTAAATCATTACTAGTAAACATCATTTTTATATGGAATTAATGCCAACACAAGCTAAAACCTAACAGAAGATGAATAGCCAAACACTCTCAACTTTGAATCACTCAAATCGGAGTTCAAATGAAGAAGTTATGGTGTTTGGAAGGTGAGGAAATGTAGAGAGAATTTCTTCACTCAAGTTTTAAATTTCTTCTTAGAATGAAATGTGAGAGGGAAGGGAAATATAAAGAAGAGGGAAAGAATGAAGCAAAAAGACCGAAATGCCCTTCTTGTTAATGCTTCACTGAGATGGCGCTTGGGCATCTCAGGGCAGCAAGGAGTTGCAGCTGCGATGGCCACGCACCATCTCGGGCTTGCACCAATTGACGGCCTTTGGCCATGGTGCAACTCCCTTGCACTTCTCTTGTATTCTTCGGCCGTTCTCCGGCCTCCAAACTCAGAATTCGAATCTGTTTAAGGATAACAAACCTTAACTCTCTCACGGACATGGACATATAAGATACTCAACCCATAAAATAATAATTCGAATCGATATACGAAGACGAAGACAATGTATGCAACCTGAGTTGAACGTGTAGTATCTTTTGACTTAAAACTTGAAATCAATAGTATGAGTAACCGAAATGATCGGAACTCAATCAAAATTGATTAAAGACTAAATTCAAGTTAAATATCCATATTATACAAACATATACACATACAAACACAATTCACACTAGAATACAAACTGCATAGAGATAGTCTCCAATCATGCATTTTCCAAAACATGTTATTTCCATACCAATGCATGAGCATTCATCTTCAAGTGTGTGAATGTGTTATACATGGTGCACAACGATACAGGGACACATATGAATGAATTGTATGTGTGTGCCTAAGCCTTGTAAGAGAAAGATAAGGTCTTAGTATACCTTTGTAGAACCATATTGCATCCTTTCTCTTCGAAGACTCTGAACTTGCTTTGACTTGTTGTTCATTCTTCTTTGAAGCTTGAATCATCATGAATCTAAACAACTAAATCATTTCAAGTCAACATCATTTTGATATGGAATTAATGCCAACACAATCTAAAACCTAACACATGTGTGTGCCCATGGTGTAACAACAAAAGTGTTATGCATAGGGCAAATCACGAAGCAATGATTTTCCCATTCAAAACAAGGGAATCCGTGGAGGCTATGTTCCGGCAACCCTCTAAGCAAAAATGGCATGAAGCATTTCATTTCGCTATGCTCGCTCGTATGAAAGAGGGTACATCAGTTTAGGAACATCTTCTGAACATGATATCCTAATTCAATAAGATAGAAATCAATTTCGGGGCCATTAATGAACCTAGTAAGGTGAGCATTGTACTGACGACTCTTCCGAAGAGTTTTGATATGTTCAAGAACAACTATGGGATGAATAAACAAGGTGGTTTAGTCTCATAGTTACTCAATGAGCTCACATTTGAGTCCTGAACTAAGGATAACAAGGGCAAGATCGGTGAGGTAAATGTTGTTGAACCATCATCCTCCAATGATAAGAATAGGAAGAGGTATACTGGGAAGGCAAAGCCTAAACCCAAGAAAGCCCAAATAAAAAAGATGGGTGCCTCCATCGACCAGAGAAAGAGAAAATGTTTCCATTACGACAAGATCGGGCATCGGAAGAGGAACTGTCCTCAATATCTAGAGGAGGTAGCCAAGAAGAAGAAGGCAAAAGGTAAATATAATTTACATGTTCCTAAATCATGTATAGTGGAAGATGATTCTTCACCCTGGATAGTTGATTCGGGGGCAATTAACTATGTTTGTTTTTCTTTGTAGTGGATTAATTCTTGGACATAGCTTGAGTAGAGAGCCTTCTCTATACATGTAGGGTCAGAGGATGTACTGTTGGCACGAGTAGTGGTCGTAATTAGATTGCGTTATTGTAATAATAATTTTATATTGTTAGACAATGTTTTTTTCATTCCTGGATTTACGTGGAATTTAATTTTCGTTTCTAAATTGTTAGAACAATTATATTTTTTTTTTATATAAATCAGTTATTATTGTAGAGAATGATCTGAATAGTTGTTCAGGAATTAATGAATACAATTTATATGTGTTAAGCCCGTTAATACATACAACGCTACTCAACACCAAAATGTTTTAGGTTGAAAAACCAAAAACCAAACGACAAAATATTTCTCCATGAAATGAATCGTATCTCTGGCATTTAAGGCTTGGTCATATTAACCTTGACCGGATAGACATAATAGTAACAAACAGACCTTTAAGTGAGTTAAAGGTTGGCACCTTACCTGTCTTTGAATCTTGTCTGGATGGTAAGATGACTAAAATACCTTTTACTAGAAATGGGTTTAGAGCTAAAGAACTGCTAGAGCTTATGCATACAAACATCTATTGACCGATGAATGTTAAAGCTAGGGGTTGTTAAGAATATTATGTCACCTTTACAGTTGACTACTCAAGATACAGATATGTCGACCTAGAGCAACGAAAGTCGGAAACATTTAAAAATTTTAAAATTTTTAAGATGAAGTTAAGAATCAGTTAGGAAAGACTATCAAGATTCTACGATCAGATCGTGGAGATGAGTACCTTGATCATGGGTTTGAAGATGTTATATGTAACTTTTGCCAAAAGAACATGTCATCGTAAAACCACGTAAGCAAATACACTTCATCATAGAATTGCCAGATTGATGTCTCGAAAAGTGATCAAGTCCCCATCATAAGCATATTCAGTTGAAGCCCGAGTTGGTCGGAGTAAGAATGAACTAAGAGCATTGCATACCCGGTCCTACTTGGGACAATAAAGAAGATCCCATGAAGTTGTGCCCTTAGTTCAGGCAACGAGACTCCCAAGATAGTAACGACACTACATATGCATATTTAATGCAGACAAGGAGTTTTAGAAGGATGTAAATATCTTCTTAAACGAATGGAGTCCTAGAACGAAACACATATTCCAAGTAGTATAAAAGATCTACACAATTAATGCCATTAAGTAGACAAACCAAAATAGGAAAGATCTCTTTTTGCCAATCTTTAGCTTGTACGCTAAAAAACAAAACCCTAGCCAGACATGTATTTATACCTCTGTAAATCACAGTGTAGAGGGAGAGAATTCATAAATAAAAAAGAAAGGCAAGAGAGATTGAGTGATTGTAATTCAAAATATTATTTAATGGATTTGATTTGGTTTCATACGCAGCCATCCGTTGATGTTTCTTCGATCATCGGAGTTTTACCATGTATTTCTGGTTTTTACCACGTAATTATGGTTTTCACCTTTACCTATCTTTTGATCTTTTTGCTAATACAAGCTTCATAAGTTTACATTGTTGACTTTCTTGACCAACAAGAAGTTTCCATCAACAATTGGATCTAGAAGGAGGGGCTACCTACAATCAAGTTTACTTAAAAAACACCCTTGAGACAATGGTCAACGACAGGAACCTAGATGGTTCAAGGACCGTCCGGGACTCGCCAGACGATATTCAGAGAGTTGATACCTTCTAGGATCCTATGAAGATCATGGTTGGGGATCAATCAGTGCCTATATCAGGCATCCAGAAGATCCCTCCAACCAGTAAAGACATTGCACGGTGGTTCAGGGAGATGCTGTAGCAGTTACTGGCAGACACAACCAAAGAAGGAGTAAATCTGTCCACTACAGTGGGGTTGATTCCATCAAGCCAGCCTCCTCTCTTAGATCATCCGCCTCTCTTTGATTCCATTCATATGTGATATGAGAATTGAGGCACCTTGTATGATGTGATCATATAGGACTGGACCATGGTCTATTTGAATCTCTCACCAATATCCATTTATCGATGAGATTCATATATATCAACTAATTATGGCTATATGTGGGTGATCTTAATTATGAGAGTCTTATCTACTCCTTCAGGTTAGATCATGGTCTTTGATATACCATGGGTGAGGTCAGATGCATTTCCTGATCAATATACTTCATATGTTGGGATTACGGTTTGGCTTGTGCCTGGAAAGGTTTATACACAATATTGGAATCCACTCCTTCTTGTGAGAAGTAGATGGTAGTTCCCTTAAAGGTTGATTCGGGGCTTGGACAATATGAGCGCTCTCCAAATTTCCGTGAGGAAATAGGATTTATTGTCTATTAGAGAATCAATGGTACTTAAAGGATATATGTAATTAGAGGGGTATAACGAACATTATGACATATCTCTAATTATGAACTACTGTGGATGATCACACCATATGTAATAGCAATACCGATGGAAATTGAGTTGTATCGGTTTGTGTAAAAGCGTCCGCAGTTGAGAGAGTGCAGCTTCGAGTTTTTAGTGGAATAACACCGGAGTTAATAATCAAGGAATATTAATTAAAGAGTTTCATTAATAATTCTGATGATTATTGGAGCTCAAAATACTATGGGTCCATTAGGTTCTCTTGCCAGCACGATCGATTTAGGTAACAAGGGTCACGGTAAATTAATTGGATTGTCCAATTAATTGTGTTATGAAAGTAATACGTATTTATTCAAAAAATTAATTGAATAATGAGATTATTTAATTAATGAATAATGGTGATTAAATAAATTAAATAATGAGATTATTTAATTATGTTATTAATCACTAAATGGAGGATGTTTGTTGATATTTGTTTTTTGAACAAAATAAGATAATATGCTTATTTTATTTTATTAAATTAAATATTTAATTTTTGAACTTAAATAGTTTAAATTCCATTTTGATGGTATCTTTTAATAAAAATAAAATGAAGATTTCGTTTGTAAATAAAAAGATATCATGAGGTTTTTTAAAAGAAGAAATATATATGTGATATATATTCTTTGAAAACCGACCAAAACAAGATAACAATTAAAAAGGAAATATATATATTTCCTATATAATATTTAAATAAAAAAAAAGGAAAGTCAACACACCAAATAAATGCATCAGTTGAAATGAGTTAATGCAATTGTATGCATTTGGTATCAAAGAGAGAGAGAACGTGTGCTTGCTCTGATTGTGTGAAGCAAAATGAGATATTAAAACACATATACATATTTTTCATCAGACACAAAAAAGAAAAAGAAAAAAAAAGGTTTGGTTTTTTTGCTTTGAAAAGTGGGTGTTTGAGATCAACACACCACAAAACAGATAAAATAATATATATATGAAGGATGTTGAGAGAATGAAGAAGAAACTATTTCTTAGTCTTGAAAAACAACTAGAACAATACTAGAAGTTTAGTGTATATATATATATATATATATATATATATATATATATATATATATATACTAAACTTCTAGTATTGTTGTAGTTGTTTTTTAAGACGAAGAAATTGTTTCTTCTTCATTCTCTCAACATCCTCCATTCAAGTTCATGAGACCGTGACGCACCCACACGCAGTTACCAGTCCCGGGAGATAGCGAGGAAGATCGATTGGTTCAGACATGAGCATATTATAAAGTGAAGGAGCCTCCAAATGTTCGAATATTTTTTTCTCTTTATATTCATTTCAATTTCCTGTATATATATATATATATATATATTATTATTATTATTGTAATAATTTTATATGTATTAGTTCCGAAAAATAATTATGATCCTAAGTTTACTGGTCCCAGATTGCTTACGATCTGTATAAATTTTTTAAAAATCTACTTCTGCTGCGTGACCGGTGAACGGGGCTCCAACAAGTTTATCCCCACTTATCTCCACTGGACCAACACTAGGCTGCCCAAATTGTAATTCTGATCGATAAGATCTGCATAAAATTCCCTAGCATCCTGAGGGCAATACTTTAAAGGCCTCTGAACATATGTCTCCCAAAACCTGGACTGGACAATTTAGGGAATCGGTGTTGCTCCCAACACACTAATGTTAATCCCCCATTCCAGAATAATCTTTTTCTTACTAAACTTGGCTATCCGAGTCAAAAAGTCTGGGATTTCTGTTCATGTCAAAATCTGTCTTTTCCCTTAATCCTGACCCATTTCAGCCTTTCCCTCAGACTAGAATCTCTCTCTTTGACTACCTTGTTTGCTTGACCCTTGCCATATCTAACACTAAAAAAACTATTTCGCTTCGACGGGTTTTAATGCAACGGATAGCACTTCAGCACAATCTCAATTAATCACAGCAAAATGATACACCATGAATACCACAACCACAATCACATAATACATAAATAACCACACCAAAAAACCATGCAAGATCCATGCGAGATCCAGGCAATGGCAACTCTTGCATCTTAAGGATACTTCAAAAAATGTTTGCAAGGGCTGTAGAAAATTCCTAATGTGCTTCAAATACTCTTATACACAATATAAACCATGCCAAATGCATTTGCTTGGTAAAATTAAGTTTGGGTACCTAATCTTAGCTATTGGACTCGAAAACAAAATAAAATTCACCCTAAAACATATGTTTTAGTACACCTTGACCATATACACAACTCAACTCAAATTTAAGTTGTTGATCAACATTAACTTGGGGGTGAAGTAGAACTATAATTAACTGAAATTGAAAAGTTTACTGAAAAATAAAAGGTACCTAGGTGGGTTTCCTCCAACCAAGCACATGATTTAAAGTCTAGGCAGGACGTGGTGAAAGCGTTACGGCTCTATAAGCACAAGCTCCTCCAACAAAGTGATATCTCCAATCTTCTTCACGTATAGTTGGACCCTTTTCCCATTGATTAAGAACTTGTCACCATTCTTCTCATTTTCCACCTCTACCGCTCCATATGAGAGAATTTGTGTCAATTGGAACGGTCAAACCATTTAGACTTCAATTTCCTGGGAAACAACTTTAAATGGGAGTTGAGCTTGAGAACTAGCATATCGGGGCAAAGGTCCTTACACACAATCATCTTGTCATGTATCACCTTGGTATTCTCTTTCTACAACCTTTAACCCTCATATGCATCCAATCGGAATTCCTTAGGTTTTCACTCCTTATCGACCTTGTCATAGTCAAAGTTCAACTTCTTGACTGTCCAAAAGGCTCGGTGCTCGAGCTCGACCGGAAGGTGACACACCTTCCCAAAGACCAACCTTTATGGACTGATCCTAATAGGTGTCTTGAATGTTGTCCTATATGCCCACAAGGCATCACCCAACTTTAAAGCCCAATTCTTTCCAACTAATTCACCATCTTCTCTAGAATGCTCTTAATTTGTCTGTTGCAAACTTCAACTTGGCTCGATGTTTGTGGGTGGTATGGGGTGGCTATCTTATGCCTCACACCATATTTCTTCATGAGTGCAACAAATAACTTGTTGAAAAAGTGTGTTTCTGTTAGGATTTGAGTTTTGTTGGGATTATTCTATATCAAAATAACATTTCACTTGTATTGATCAATTGTCTTAGATTGATGATGATTCAATCTTCAAAGAAGATATGGCAACTTATCAAGCAAGTTCAAGTCTTCGAAGGGAAATGTACTTCGTTGTTCGACAAATGTATATTTAAGACCTAATTCTCTTACAAGACTTAGGCACACACATACATTGCATCCACATATGTCCGTGCACCATTGTGCTCATTTTGTATAACACATTCACACGATTGATATTGAATGCTCATGCATTAGTGCTAAATTGACTAGTTTTGTATAATTCATGTTTTTAGACAATGTCTAGAAAATAGCATTTTTGTGTGTTATGTGCTTGTATGTTTAAGTATTATGGACCTTGGACTTGAATTTGCTATAGTATTGCTCCATATTGAGTTTCGGTAATTTTAGTTACTCATACATTTGATTATGAGTTCCAAGTTCAGAGTTATGAAACTTTCCAGTTACTTTTCATTCATTTTCTTTGACTTTGTGTATCAAGTCGAATTCTTAAATTATGGTCTAAATTTCACAGAGTCGTTCATGTGCATGAGAGAGTCTTGATTTGTAATTTGCAAGTGGGTTCAAATTTGAATTTTAGAAGCCGGAGAACAGTCAAAGAACGTGGAGGTGCGAGAGGGAGGAAGCAAGTGGCCAAAAGGCCACCATGCCCTTCCCTCCCGAGATGGCGTGTGGGCATCTCGAGACCAGGGTCCCTAGTCCCAAGATGCCCACATGCCATCTCAGGGTTGGGAATGGGCATAGGGTAGTTTGGTCTTTGCTCTCTTCCTTTCTGTCTCATTTAAAAATCTCCCCCCTCTCTAATTTTCATTCTAAGAAGAAAATTTGAAAATCAAAGTGCAGAAAAAATTCTCTCAGCTTTCTCATCTCCCAAACACCATATCTTTTTTGTTTGAACTCCGATTTATTCGATTCAGGTTGGGAGATTATTCCTCTATAAGTTCTCTATCAACTCCTAGAAGTTTGAAGTCATTTAATCAAGTTTTTCTAGTGGTTTTCTATCACTAACAAGACAACACATTTTCTTTTAAGGTATTGAAAATCTCTTATGTTTTGATCTTCAAAAAATTTCAATTACCTTGGGTATTATTCTTCTATAAATGTATTAATGTGTATACTTTGATTAAAGTTTTAGGCTCTATTAAAGCTAGATTGAGCATGGTTAAAATCTCTCATGTTGAGTTAGATTTTTCTAAAGTCTATGTTTTCACATGATTGGATATTGTATTGTGCTAGCTTTTGATTTAGGAATTGATTTATTTTTGTTGATAAATAGTCTATACATGTGTTAGGTTCTTTAATTAAACATATATTGGATTAACACATTTGATTGTGCTCTTAGAACTATTTTGACTTTAATTGAATATTGTGAGTAAAATATGCTCTAGGTTTTGCTAGAATTTTAATTGACATTATTACATGATTCTGGCATGTTTTTGTGTTTGTTACTAAAACCTTGAATGTATTCTTTGTGTATATGGTTTGATTCAAGTTTCAATTTAATGAATGACTCTAGGAAATAAATGTGTTTGTAGTGTTTTCACATGTTCTAGAATTCTCATTCATAACTAGTAACTGGACAACATTTGCTCTATGATTTCTCATGCTTAAGTCTAGTTCCCATAGGATGTGTTGATCATCATATTCCAAGTTGAGTGCTTGTTTGCATTTCTGCATTCAATGATCACAATTAGGAAGTCCTTGTAAAAGGCATGAAGTCTTGGCAAGAAAATGTGGTCTGAATGGATAAGCAATGAGTCTTGGTTAGGACATGAGGTTCGGATAACCAAGCAAGGGAGACTTTCTAGAGGTATGAGTACCTTGGACATAAAGTAGACTTTTTATTGGTAGACCCGAGATATTAAGATGCGATGGAGTCCAATAGATAGTGAGTCATTTGTTAATTATTCTTGAGGAATTTCCAACTTCTTATTAGTGTTGGTTAAAGTGGACTCGAATAGAGAGTGATGATAGATTTTTGGTTTGTGTTGGCATTAATTCCATATCAAAATAATTTTTCAGTTGTATTGATTATTTGTCCTAGATTGATTATGATTCAAGCTTCAAAGAAAATATGGCAACCTATCAAGCAAGTTCAAGTCTTCAAAGAGAAATGTGCTTCATTGTTATTCAAAGGTATATTAAGACCTCATTTCACTTACAAGGCTTAGACACACACACATTGCATTCATATGTGTCCCTGCATCATTGTGCTCATTTTGTATAACACATTCACACACTTAATATTGAATGCTCATGCATTGGACCTAAATTGACTAGTTTTTGAAAATACATGTATTTGGACTATATCTATGAAATAAGCATTCTTGTGTGATATGTGTTTGTATGTTTACATGTTTGTACAAGAAGCAACTTGGACATGAATTTTGTATTACTTTGTTCCTTATTGAGTTCCGATCATTTTGGTTACTCATACATTTGATTACGAGTTCCGAGTTAAGAGTTACAAAACTTTTCAGTCATGTTGCATGCATTGTCTTCGTCTTTGTATATTGAGTCGAATTCATAATGTTTGGTCTAAGTTTCATAGATTTCCATATGCATGAGAGATTCCCGGTTTGTAATCAACAAACGGATTCTAATTCAGAGTTTGAAGGCCGTAGAACGGTCGAAGAACACGGAGCAAGTGCAAGTGAGGAAGCCAACGGCCAAAAGGCCACCAAGCTTCCATCCCGAGATGGCCCTCCGAGATACCCATGAGCCATCTCTGGGTGGGAAGAGTCTTGGTCATTTTGTCTCTTTCCCTTCCCTCTCTTTTATAAACTCCTTCCTTCTCTCATTTCATTCTAAGAAGCAAATTTGAAAAGTTATGCAGAATTTTCTCTATACATTTTCTCACCTTCCAAACACTATATCTTCTTCGTTTGAACTCTGATTCATTCGATTTGAATTGGAGAGTGTTCATCCTTCAATTCTCTATCTCTTTCAAGATGGTTTAAAAAAATTTAATTGCTATTTTTGGTGGCTACACGCACAAAAACGGGACTGCACAAGTTTGACTAAGGTATTGATTTTCATCTTGAGTTTTGTTTCGAAACTTGATCAATCACCTTGGGTTTTCTTCTTCACTACATGTATTTATATTGCATATTTTAAACTAGGTTTTTAGACTCTATTGAAGCTAGATTGAATATTGATTGATATCTCACATGTTGAGTTAGGTTTTGATTTTACCAATGTTTTCACATGTTTGGGATTCATTGTGCTAGCTTTTTATCTAGGACTATTTTGTGAACTTTGATTGACTGATTTTTGACAAAAATAGTCTCTACATGAATTACAATCATTTAATTGAATATATTGAATGAAATATGCTCTAGATTTTTGCTAGAAAACTTAATTGGTTTTTTCACATGATTCTAGCATATTTTTGGTATATGTGTCTAAAATCTTGAATATGTGCTAAGTGTTCATGATTTTGTTCAAGTTTTATTTCATGAATGATTCTAGATATTAAATGTGTTTTTAGTGTTTTCATATGTTCTAGAATTATCGTTCATGTATAGTAACTAGACAACATTTGTGTTTTGAACTTTCATGCATATGTTTAGTTCACTTAGGATATGTTTGATCATCATATTCTATGTTGAGTGTTTGTTTACATTTATACATTCATTGATCACATAGGAAGTCCTTGCAAAAGGCATGAAGTATTGGTTCAAACATATGGTCCGGATAACCAAGCAAAGAGTCTTGATTAGGACATGTGGTCAGGACAATCAAGCATGGGAGACTATCTAGACCCATGGGTGCCTTGAATAGAAAGTAGACTTTTATTGTTTGACCCAAGATATTAAGATGCGATGGAGTCCATAGATAGGGTGGGTTAAGTGTTGATCATTCTAGTTGAATTTCCAACTTCTTAACGGTGTTGGTTAGAGTTAACTCTAATAGAAAGTGAGGCAATCGTTGATCACTTTTGAGGAATTTCCAATCAACCAATAAGGATTGGGTAGATGTAGAGTCCAATAGAAAGTGTCATGTGTTGATCACTTGTGAGGAATTTCTTATCTACTTTCCAATAAAAGTACTTGATGGTTATATTCAGCCGGTGGATGTTTCCTCTATGGAGATTTTTCCCATATGATTCAAGGCTAAGGTGACGGCTATTGAATAGAGCAAAGGCGTTAATAGCATGAGTGTCGACGAGTTGCTAGGATCTCTTCAAACTTTTGAGGCAATCTTGAAACCTAAGGCTAAGAGCAAGGGAGTAGCTCTCAAAGTCATCAATGAGGATAGTGAAGATAACGATGAAGAAATGTCATTATTTGTCAGAAAGTTTAGAAAGTTTATGAAAAGAAATGCCAAGCCAAGTGGCAAAGCCTTAAGGAGAAGGAAGTCAAGAAATCATCATCTTCAAAGATTGAGAAGAGTGGTCAGGTCAAGGGCAATCACAAAGTTAAATGCTACAAGTGTAAAAGGTTTGGTCATTACGCTTCGGAGTGCCCAAGTGAGAAGAAAAATAAGGATAAGAAGGGTAAGGCTATGGCGGCCATATGGAGTGATGATGAGTCAAGTGATGATTAGAGCTCTAGTAAAGAGTCTTCAAGTGAGGAAGAGTTGGTTAGCAACTTTGTTGCTTTCACGACCTCTCACAACATGCTAGAGGAAGGTTGTCAAACATCTTTGAGCAAGGTAGTTGATCCAAATCATTGAGAGTGTTCCAGTTCTAAACCAACCTATCTTGAGCTATTGAATAAAGTGAAGTCTTGAAAAGGAGAAAAGTCAATCTTTGAGTAAGGTTGAAAAGAAGGATGATTTGATCAAACTGTAAGTAAATGAGTTTGTGATGGTTACTCAAAGGATTCTAGGTGAAAATGATGAAATCTTAAAGAAGTTTAGAGAGATTGAAAAGATAGTCCTTGAAAAAGAAAAGATCATTTCTACTTTGAAGAAGGAGGAGCAAGAATATATTAAGGAAATCAACATCACAATGGAGGCCAATAAGGACTTAGTCAATGAAGCGATCAATAGGTCAAAAGTGAAGGAGGTACAAGTGGCTTGATAGTTAAAGAGAAGCTCATAGCAGCATCACTTCCTACAAGCAAGAAGAATGTTGAAAATAACAAGAAACCTCTTAAGAAGAAAAGATCTATGGCTAAGAAGTCAAAGGACAAGGTATCTCTGTAAACTCTTACTATTGCTAATTCTACTCTAGAAGGTACAATCTCACCGTTTATTCCCATTTGTCATTTTTACAATAATATAGGTCATATTAGGCCCAAGTGCTTTAAATACAAAGAACATTGCAAATTAGGGAATACATATAGAGATAATGAGATTGAACTTCATTATGAGCATACTAAGGCTTTAGAATTTGAGAAGCATAATATGGTTTAAAAGCATGGTATGTATGTTTGGAGTAAGAAGAAAGAAAACCTTGTTAATCTTGACAAAGCATATGATGCTAATATTGAAAAGAAGAGTATTAATGATATAATTGTAGATCAAGTCATTGAAGGTCTTTACTCTCATTTTAATATTTTTGTCAAGAAAGATGTTAATAATATTTGTGTAAGTTCACCCAAGACCAAGTAGTTCAAGGGTGAATGCTCTTACCATTAGTGTAAGTTGCACATGAGAAGTTAGCTTTAAGATTAATGTTAAGAATGTGGAGAAACTTAGCTAGTTTGCTTAGATTCTCCATGTCTTGACATGAACTTAGCTATCTCACATGATAGGTTATGATGGTCAGAAGTTGCATCAACGAAGTCTATATGGTACTGTTTATGTTAGGACCTTTAGAGAAAGTAATTTTTTTTTTGTGTTTGAGTTGAAGTGTTTAGTATTTATTCTCTTGAAAAGACACACCAATAACTTGTTGTCATAAAGAAAAACAAGCCAAGGGAGGTCATAAAAAGGGAGAAGGCTTTACTTGAATGAAAAAGCTTGCTAAGGTATTTCCATATCCTAAAGCTTGCTTTCTAGTTTTCATCTTTCGACTCTATGTTTGTTTCACATCATGTAGCATGTCAAATTAGAGAACTAGTATATCATTCTTATGGTTCTCATTGACATTTGCTCTATTAAGATCTCTTAGTGAAGATGTTGTGTGTATTATATGTGTTAACCAAAAAATCGCTCAAGGTGAGGAATCTTGATTAACACCCTTAAGACCGCTACCTATGTAGGCTGCAGTCGGGGTAGGTACCTTCAGTACTGCTTATAACATGAAAAATAGGAGTGGAATAAAAACAATTTACTGACAATATAATAACAGTTTATTATGGTACTATTTTTTTATTGAGTTTATAATGTTTGATAACAAGTACATCGCAAGTGTTAAACTCTCTCTCTATCTCTCTCTTTCTCTAAAAAATATAGGAGTGGCAAACTCGTATATGTCGACAAGTGGACAAAAAATCAATAGAGATGGCTTTGCTTCCTTCCAAGGGTAGAACTAAGCAACAACCTTCTGGACGTTATTTTCACTGGAGGTTGGAGAATTTGGATCAATAATGGTCGATCCCACCTACGTGCCTTTATCGATATATTTATATTATGAGCCTTTAGGGTTGATTCGTGGTGTACAAGTCATGAATCACTGAACTGATTTTCGCTTTTTTTTAGACAGGATTTTACGTTTAATGCTGTCGACTTAGAAGAATTAATTATTTTGAAGATATATTGGAAGAAGATGTATTTGTTTCCATCTTGGACTATTCGACTCGGTTTGCATACATGTGGAAGTTTGATACGTGTTGGAGAATAATTGTGATTCTGCTTGCCGTTTAATGAGGTATTGCACGGAGGCTACTCGATGGGAATATTTTTGAAGGTGAGGTATCTCTAGCTACCAATATGGTGGCGATGTACCTTTAGGTATTAATGTAGTTGTATGGAGCTTGATTATTTTGGTTGCGAGGTACCCCATGGTAGCAGTCCGCTAGTGGGATATCCTAGGGACCTCTCTGTTGATGTGGCGTTTGGACGATCTTGTTGTAGCTTTACAATCCTCCACCTTACTGCTAGGGAGGTAGGATGGTTTCCCTGAGGGACATGCGATATTTTTCTAAGGTGCCCGGGTCTCAGCTGGGTACTTTATTTAGATGGTGGGGTCTTACCTTACCCTGATGATGATGCTGAGATGCCTCGATCATACAGGATCAGACACTTTTGAGGCAGGTTGTAACGTGCTCTTGTTAGTAGGTATCGTGAGGTACCTTCTACCAGGTATTTAAGTAGGTGGAAAATTTCCCTTTGAACCCTTTCCAAATTTGACTATTATCAGAAGTTCCCTTTGACTTGAACACAGGTGACTAAGTTGGGGTTGGAGTCAGATTTCATATTTCATTTGGGAAAATTTTCATTTCCAACTAGGTTACTAGAATCTGGGAAGAAATCTTCTCATTAAATGTAGAGCCTACGTGTCAAGCGATGGATGTGTTCCCGGTTGAAACAACGAAATGTTTTCGATGGGGCATGAGTTTTTAGGCATATCTGACCAAAAATCTTACCCCATTGATTCTGCTTCCTTCATTGGTGTTATCGGTTACTGTTCCATTAACACGCTAGCCTTATCATTCTTCTTCACTCTTTCAAATCTTCTACTTTCAAAATTAAATAAAAAGTCCTTAGGCTTCCTCTGTTTCCTTCACCTCTTTGTCTTCTTATAGCTAACTTTCTAGTGTTACCACGTCTCGTTCTGACCACGAAAGCATAGTCTGTCTCGTGGAAGGCAAATTTTCTACTTTTGCTCATGGAAACAGAGCTCGGGAAAAGGATAACAGCGAAAGCGATGTCCCTCAATTTCAGCGTCCCCACTCTAATCGGAACCTCACTATTGTGTCTGGTTTTTTGAACAACCCAGATGCCCCACTCGAGATAGTCTAAGGAGATTCCAAAGGAGAATCAGGCGTGGTCGAAGTTGTAGAAGGTCAGGTCGTGGCCGCCATTGTCACAGCAGGAGGGGTACTCACCCTCCCATATAATTTTAGGATCATCCCTGATTCCACCGCTACAGTCGAGTCCATTAATCATCTAAAGGAAAGATTTGGGATTCCTGTTAGCATCACCATCACCGCCCCCATTGGAAGTACGACGTGTTAAGCCCTTCATCATGTGTGCTTCCTATTGACATCGCCGTATTTGAGAGCGGGGTTAGGTTACCTCTCCATCCCTCTCACGCCCTGCAGCTCTCCCCCTTCAACTAACTGCCGGGTTCTGGAGACACCGAGTGGGCTTTCTTGTGTTATGGAAGGAGCAATGACAGAAGGATGGTATTTACAAGGAACCGGAACCGACGAGTTTGGATTCCTTTTTCAGGTTACTTCCAATTCCCTTGGTCCAAAGGGGCAGTTTTATCTCTGAGCAAAAAATAGCTTAAATTTTATAGTCCCCAGCGCCACTAAGAAAGATAATCGTTGGAAGGAATAACGGGTTATGATAAGTGGAGAATGGGATAGCTCGGTCTTTATTAGGGGCACTGAATACTAGGTTCCCACCTAGTTCAGTGGCAAGCCAGCTTGGGGGAAGGTTTTCCTCTCTACTGAATCTAGGGTAATTTTAGAGGTTATTGTCAAGCGAAACTTTGTCAATCTGAAGTATCCTACCTCGGATGCTTTTGATCCTAGCTGAACCGGTATTAGCGTATCTTCACAGCTTCTCCAGGTGTGTTGAATCTTTCCACTTTTGTTGACTCGAATTTCTTGCATGCCGCTTATTTACTCTAATTCTTTACTGATTTGTGCAGTTTTAGATGTTCTACTACCGGCTTAGTGGAAGCCCGGTCCGTTTAATTGCCAGACCCTTCTAAGATCTCCCACTCAGTCTGGTTCCACTACCGCCTAAGTTGCTAGGTCTCCTCCTCCTCCTATCGTGGTGAGATGTGGTAGGCGTATACCTGTTGGGATTCCCAAGGCACCTCTCACCTTTAGACTCATGTCTAAGATGAATGTATTTGCATCCTGGCTGACCAGGGTGAGAGGTCAGGGTTTTACTGCTCCTTTTAACACTATTACTGTTATTTCTTGTACTGCTACTACTAGCACTACTACTGCTACTACCATTCAACCTCATATGTCTGCTTCTGTACCTTCTCAAGCATAGGGGGGGTATTAAGACCACTGATGCTACCACCTCTCTGACTCCTCGAGAGTGTACTAGAACCCGACCAAGGATTACTAGTTAGGACGAGGTCTTAGACTGGTTCATTCTCTCCTGTCCTGGTGGGAGTCTGGCTCTAATGACCTTGCTGTCTTTTGAGGTTTTGGTCACGAAGCGCTCAACCCTTATTGAAAAGGTAAATGGCCAGTCACGTCCTGCTTCATTATTTTTATGATATGTTCATAACTAGTACTTTGGTGATAGCTTACTTGGTTGCTGTGATTTGTAGACTTTCAAGTATAACGCATTAGTGAGCCATCAAATGTCTGCATTAAGGAGGTGTGCTGAAAGGGCTAAATTTGATACTGAGGATGCCAGAGGGGGGCTTACTTGAACTCAGGGTACGGTGCAGATGTTGAAGCTTAATCTGAACGCGATCGAGAAGGCATTGAAGGATACTCGTTGTGACCTGGAATGATAATCAGGTAACCCTCAGGTCAGTGTGGCGAGCTATGGAGATAAACTCTTGGAAGAAGAAAATTTGGGAGCAAGTGGAGGAGAATCGAATTCTACGCAGTTAGGTGACCGGTTTGGAGGTGGAAGTTGACTCCTTTTTTGGTAATGGTTATTTTTATGTGGAATTCTAAGCAGCCCATGTGTTCCCTTCTCCCTTCGACCTATCCATCATCACAAACTGGAAACGGTAAGAAATCCTAGAGAGAGCAATAAAACTGTGTACCCCAACTGGTGATGGAACAGGTCCCTATAGAACTGTTGGTGCTGATAAAGGCACAAACGATGAAGATCAGCGGTCTGGGATTACAAAGGTATCGCCTGCTTCCAAAGAGGTAGAAGAAGGCTTGCATGTTGCTTAGGGAGCGATGGAAGACCAGCCTGTCTCTAATTAGGTAGTGGAAAGCCGAGCTAGTCCGGTTCGAGCAGAGGGAGTAGGTGATGGAAAGCCAACTGATGAGCATGTTAGGGTGGGGTTTACCACGGTTCCTAGAATGAGCCAATCCCTCTTGAGATCCTAGCTGAGGTTGCCAAGTGCTAATTAAAAAGCAGGTTGTCAGTCAGCCACTAGAAGAAGTTGCCACTGTAGGGGGACACCAAGAGGATGCTGTTGCATATGTCATGACCTTATTACTAGGTGCTTATTGTTTTTGCCCGGAAAAGGGGGTGGGCACCTATTAGATCATTACCAGCTGCTTTTTCATTCTTGTTAGCCATTTTTTTTAATATGACATAGCCAGAAGCTTGGGGATGGGCTTTCTACTTGTTCTAATGTAGCCCAACTAGGGGATGAGATCCTGAATTTTATGAATGAAAACTTCTTCCTTCTTCTTATCTATCTTGGTCAAATACGTCTTGCCTTATCTCTGAACTTGATTTGAAAGCCAGTCTCGTATGTATACCAGACTTAACCAAAAATCCAGAAATACAAGAAAAATTAAATCTTTGCTAAGTATAAAAGATCAACATAGGCTGAGTGATTGGTGCCTATTTTAGGAACTCAGTCAAGATTTTGGTCCTGCGGTCCCTAGATCATAGGCTTTCCTGTTTCCTTGGTTTCTCGATCTCTTCAGGACGTTGCATTTACAGCTTCGATTGCTTTGGTAACAAGACTTTTGGCGAAAGTACAAGTAACAAATGTTTGGGTATAAAGAACCTTCTGCTTGCCACGGTACCCTAGTACTCAGATTATGACTTGGTTGAAGCGCTCACTGCCACTACTCCAAGTTCATAGTGTATGCCTGGTTCAAATGAACCCTAACAATGCAAAAAAATTTGAAAAAAAATGAGTAGATAAGCAGGAGCAAACAAAAGACCGGTACCAGGTTACCATGGTACTTGGTCGAGATGGTCCTCATGGGACCCTCTATTACAATGATTTTCCCATCTAGGAGAGTCGAGGTGCCAAGTATCCTTATTTTTAGTAATTTTGGTAGTTAGGCAAAATGCTTGGTCAAACTAATCAGGGTACCCTACGTCCCTATATGAGGGAGGTACCTTACCATGGCTATCTCGATCTATCAGACAGCTATGCACTTACACCTAGATCCTTCTTGGGGATGATATCTCGACCAAGGCATTAGGGGTTCCAGTTGGTACTCATAGTCTTGTGATCTGGCTGGTAACTATGCTCTT
Organism: Dipteronia dyeriana; assembly: GCA_032871835.1. Lineage (NCBI taxonomy): Eukaryota > Viridiplantae > Streptophyta > Magnoliopsida > Sapindales > Sapindaceae > Dipteronia > Dipteronia dyeriana. The sequence continues at coordinate 111,986,786 of CM065300.1, read as the reverse complement.
ACGCAACTAGAGACAAAGAAACTAACTGGAGACTTTATTGATGATCAAACTAAAAGTATAGAAATGTTTAAGGACTACTAATGTTGATATCGAGGTAAGGTTGTTTTGTTCGGAGTTCCCTTCCTATGGTTAAAACCTCTTCAAATGATCAGCATTCTATGTATGGTCGATGGGCCATCGATACATGTCTTCGAGCTTATAAGCCTAGCTCCGGACCATTACCTTTATCGAGTAAGGGCCTTCCCAGTTTGGTCCAAGGACCCCATCTAATTTGACCCTGGTGTTTCAAGTCACCTTTTGTAGTACTAAGTCCCATTCTTCGAAACTCTAGGTCTTCACCCTTTTGTTAAAGTATCTCACAATTCGGCTTTAGTAAACTGCTACCATCTCCTCTGCTCTTTCTTGCTTTTCCTCCAGGAGGTCAAGTTTGACCCTGAGCGTGGTCTTATTATTTTCTAGATTAAAGTGTTGGACCGGAAATGAGGCCAGTTTGTTTTCTATAGGCAGGACCGCCTCCCCCCCAAGGCTAAGAAGTAGGGTGTTTCCCCAGTCGCATTCAGTTGGTGGTCCCGTATCCCTAAAATACCTCAGATAGCTCTTCTGCCCACTTGCCCCTTATCTACTGGAGTTTCTTCTTCAAGAGCATCTTAATTATCTTATTAGTAGCCTCCACCAAGACATTGGTTTTGGGGTGGGCTACCAAGGCAAAGCGAAGGTCGATTCCCAAGTCTTTAAAGAAATCACTGAATCGAGCATTATCAAACTACTTATCGAGGTTTGTGATGATGATGATCGGGGCACTCAAACTGCACACCACGTTAGTCTTGATAAACTTGGTGTTGTTCTCTTCTGTGATCTGGGATAGTGGTCCTACTTCCACCCACCGAGTGAAGTAGTCAATCGCAACAATAGCATGCTTAGCTTGACCTGGAATGGTAGAAAGGGGACCGATTCATGAAAACAGTTACTGCCTCTCTCTTAGTCGCCATGAACTTCATAGCAAACATCTTCTTCAGAGACATCATTATATCGGCAGTAGTCTCCATTCCTTCATGTTGTTGTTGCAACACGTCGGAGATGGTGGCCATAATATAACTTTTGGCCATCTCATCTGAGGTCTTTCATTGCTGATAATAGTCTCTTTGCTCCTCAATAGATTCATTAGTAGAAGTTGGTGGTTTAGGAGCAGACATAACGAACTTATGTTTTTGAGGTTGCAACAACAACCCAATTTTCCTTTTCCATGTGACATGATTACCATCAGTTAAAGTATTATCTTTTAGGATATTGATTAGGGATGAAGTCTTGATTTCTTTATAATAACAAAAGTTATATAAGTAAACAATCATGATATATGCCTTTCGAATATTTATCTTGAATAAAATAAAATAATTCAATCATAAGTTTCAATGCTGATCCAACACCCATAAATATCATGCCTCCTTTGGGAGTTCACACCATCTACTAGTTGGACTAGGTCCCACCTAATTATTAACATAGCAACTAGCGTTTTCAAATTTAGCCTTGCGATTTTATTAAAAAGAACTCTTGGGAGGATATTAATAAAATCACATTGAGTGTGTTACCAAGTTATCAACCTTCAATATATTCCGTCATAAATATCCCTCCTTTAAGAGTAGATATCGTTTGAGTCAATTGTCTAGTCTATCCTTTTTAGGAACTATCTTGCTAAATTCCATTCATGAATACCCCTTGAGAGGTAATTACATGAAACATAAAGCTCAACTAAACTTGAAGGCCGTAGGTGTCTGAAACACTTTCTCCCACTTAATTGTTTAAGGCGTGTGATCGAATTCCATAGATTGATTACTAAGTTATCTATATGCCAATTAGATACCTACACCGTTCAATGCATGTTCATACCAAAAGAGATATATGAGTGGCACTCCTATTCTATATTACATGTTATCAAACAATGACAAACATTGCAATATTAAAGAAAATATAAATAGCTACAATTTTGGTCCACCCTAGAAAAGCAAGTAAATTACAATTTTTTGGAAAACAAAAACTCATTTCTTGGCGAACAAGTCTTCATGCAACCATCATCCATTTGGACCCCTTGGCTGCCTCCCATTGACATGCGCACCCCACAATGCCATAAAGGGCTGCCGTGCCAGCTCATGCCACAACAATCGTGGCTGGATGCTCATTCGTACGCACGATTGTTGCTATGGTGCACACAGTACCAAACTTATTTCGATTGCTTCCAATTCTTTAAATCTTCAAATCTTCGAATCTTCGATACTTGAATTTTTTTTATAGCAGAATGTTAAACAATAAATTTATGTAGTTTTTTTATTACGATAATAAACAAAAAAAACTTCACAACTACCAAGAAGGAAATTATGGCGATGATAGGGCCCCCTTCTTGTTACAATACCAAAACAAAAATACATAGAAATTCTATGACCAAAATTGAGCAATAACATATCACATTATAAAGCATATATATATATATATATATATATATATATATATATATATATCCATACATTCCAATGTAAATATATATGGGAATACCTAAAGTGTCATCTGTTTCTTAAACATGCATATTTACAAAAAAAAAAAAAAAGAAGAATATAATCACATTTCTATGCATAAATTAATCAAGGGTACAACCAGGCTCTGATACCAATTGTAGGGAAAAATAAAATCAAAAGTGGTGGAAGGTTTGAGTATAATTTAAAATTTTGCCTTTAAAAGAAAGAACCTTAACCCTTAATTTATTAACGTATATTAAAAGTATCTTACCATTTTCTCGTGATGATTGAAGTTGTGCTGAATTGAATCCACAAGATCTTCCAATCTAATCACAAACGTGAATCACCTAGGAGTGTGGGCTCCCTTTCTATAAATTGTATACCTGAGGATGAAAACAAAAAAAAAATCATTTTCTTTTATTAGTCACAATAATCCTCTAAGAGGAAACCCAAGAACGTTTGTTCACTTGTGAATTATCAATCTATTTGATTGTAACTCATTTGAACCCGATTTGTTTTTTGTACAAAAAAATCTTTTGGATGTAAAGGATACTAGTGTACTACCGGAAACAAAAACGCTCCCTCTTTTCTCTATGCTTGATCGAATTCTACACACTATTTCTATGAGTTGGCCAAATTTTATCTAGAGCAAAAACTAAGGGCCTGTCCTGTAAGCGTTTTTCAGTTGCTGTTTTTTAAAAATAAAAATGAAAATAAAAACAGTGTTTTTGGTTTCAGTTTCGAATTATGAAAATATATCTGGTAGTATATACTGAAAGTTGTATTTTGAAAATGAAAACGGAAAAAACGCGTCTGATAGGTTAACCAAAAACTATCAAAAATTGAAATATCAATTTTGGCATTTTGTTTATTATTATTACAACTATAAACAAATTGATTAAATAATTAACCGATATAATTTTTGTATTGTAATTTTTAAATTAAATAAACGTAACACATAAAATATTAATTCAAAAAAACATATAAAAAAATGAATTAATCAAAACTAAACTCTTAAATTATAAATAAATAACTATAATATATATTAATATATATATATATATATATATTATAATAATATATGAAATATATATTAAATATTATTATGTATATTATTATTTATATTATAATATTATATATATTATTATATTATTATGTTATTATATTATATTATATTTTTATATATACTAATACAAAATATATTACATTATACCCTATATAAATATATAATACGTCATATATATATATATATTATTATATAATATATTATTATATATAATAACATTATAAATATATAAATATATATTATAATAAATATAGTATTAATATATATATATATTATAATATTATGTAATAATAATTATATAAATATTATATATATATATAACATATAATAGTATCTAATATATTATTGTATTTTATAGTATATATAATTATAATATTATACATATATTATAGAATATTGATATACTAATTATGTAAATATTATAATATTTGTATATAGTAATATATATTATAATATTATATATATGTAATATATTCTTTAACATTATATATTATAATATATAAAAACTATATTATAATATTATATAATATATAGTATATATTATAATGTACTTAAAATATTATATATATATATATATATATATATATATTGTTGCATGAATGTTTTTAGTTCTAGTTGGGAATAAATTATTCTGGAATATATATATATATATATATATGAGGGGCACTTTCGTCATTTAAAAATCTTGTCCCGCCTTGTACTAGTCATATCAAACGTATAACAGTATAATTAATCGTTTAAAATAAAAAATTATATAACAAAGTGAAAAACAAAATGAAAAATAAAAACAAAAACAAAAAAATAAGTATTTTATGTTTTTCAAATCTTTCAATTTTAACACTATTTTTGTTTTTCATTTTTTTTTTGTTTTTCAAAAATTAAATGAAAAAAAATTAACGAACACGTTTTCAAAGTCGTTTGTGAAAAATAAAAATAAAAACGGACCGACAGCTGCATGACTGGGCCTAAATTTTTCTCTCTCAATACTCTATGTTCATTTGGCCGAAATTTACATAGGAGTATATATAGATGTCCAAATCCTCTCATAAGAAGGATTTACTTGGTGAGCAAGAATGCTACCACTATGAGGATTTACTTGGATGCCAAGAATCCTCACTCAAAGAAGATTTCTTTTCCATACCGAAACTCCTAATCCAACTCAATAGTGTATTTATTCAATAACCAATTATTGAATACAAATTAAATTGTGACTATATCAAAACTTCTAATTTGACCAATTGTCAATTAGAGTTTTGATAGAAATCAAATGCTTCATAATTTGACTAAATAAATAAATTCCTTTCATATATCTACTTATCAAATATAGTATTTGATATTTATCATCCCACCAACAATAGTATAGCACTAGGAGACCTTCTCCTATTAGGAAAAATATTTTGACTTTTAATTAAATAATTAAATAATTAACGAATTAAATAATTACCAATATATTAAATAATAAAATAAAAACAATATAACAGGCTATTATATTTATCCTTGCCGTCCAAGTCCATACATGGGCGTTTATAATGTTTTTCCTATTTTATTAAAACCATTGGACCTCAATAAAAGGTCCACATGTGAACTAAACCCATTCTTATTAAAAGATACAAGTCCACATGCCTTAACACAATTCTAGATGGACCCATAAATTGGTCAAGTAGAATATATCAAGTGATCCATGTAAGTTCGTATGAATTAGGGATCATGAAAGGCTATCTAAATTTTAGCTTCAATAAACATAACCTAATCACAATCAAAAAATGATTCACTTAGGTCCGATATATTAATTTTAGTTCATTCCCTAAAGAACTAAAATTGAACTTTTAAATAAAGATAGAATAAATTAATATTCCTCATTTGTACCCCAGGCAATCTTAGTGGATATAGTGTATCCTCGTGAAGAATACCAGTAATCGCCAAGAGCTCAAAGACCACCTATAGCTCTCCTAGTTACCGTATTTACTCATATGACCACATTTTGAACTTGGATATTTTGACTTGTCCAGAAGCCATATTTCAATAGACACTATTGAAAATTTAATGTTAAGATTTAATATCCAATACCTCAAAATATCCATATGATGATATTCTACTCACATTTAATAAATGGAGCCACGATGTCCATATCTATAAATGAAGTCCTCTATCAATTAACAAATGAATTTCAACAAACTATCAAGGATAGACTATGCTATATAATCGTACTCACTAATAGCTCAAATGATAACACTTGCAACCATAAGTCCATCATTTATCTCATGATTGAGATAGACACTCCGATTGACTTCAAGTAAAAACTTTTATCCATTGACGATTCAGGATAAAGTATCTCACTGTGATCCTATTTAATGCACCTAGAGCACTAGATTCCTTTGCCCAATGAAACCACGCTATGAAGATTTTAGACTCATCATAACACATTTGATCCCACTCAAATGCTAGCAAAAGAATCTACAACTTTAATATGAAAATGACGTCCAATCTTTATTTTAAGTTGTGAATATTGTTCAAGACTAACTAAAGAATTATGTCTACCTCATACATATCCTGATGCATGAAAAATTCTTCTTTTCTCATAGTCTTTTGACCTTATGATTATTTATTTTTGAAAACTATAATAATTAAACTATAAATACTATAAGATTTGTTAAAATTAGAAATCGCTCTATTAATATGAAATGATTGCCAAAAACCTTATAACACTCTTGCTATTGAGGATAATCCTAACAAGTATGGTTCCCGTATTTACCTGATTGGACTTCTTTCAGTGCCCAACCAGTATCATCTGGATGCAAGCACCAGAGTAGGGGAAGGGACTTTCCTCTACTGTAGAGGTACCTGTCAATCAGGCAGTATATGACTGAGGCCCTCCTGAGCTTTCGAGATTGCTCTAGATACTTTTAAAGCTTTCCCTTATGGAGATAGGCAGCTATTGAGTCCATCCAATAGAAGCAGTTATCAACCAAACTGACCTCTTTGCCTGGTGTTATGCTGGATTAAGAGATCACCCGGAGAGGAACTTATTTGGGTAGAGTTTGCCCTCATTGGAAGCTATCTCGGTATTTGCTTGATGATTCTTCTGATGAAGAAATGTTCAATCTTGAACCCTCTAAATCGGGCATTAAGTTGCGGGACCAACTTAAGGTAAGCTATCATGTTGTCACCTTTTGCCTTGTACAAATCGGTGACCTGGTTAACAATGAGTTAAGATTCGCTCATGACATGTAGGTAGTCGGCCCTGAGCTTCGTGGCTATCCCTATTTCTGTTAGGAGGGCTTCGTACTCCACTTCATTGTTTGAAGCCTTAAACTCAAACCTAAAGCTGTGGCAACATTCTGCTTCTCCTGGGTTTGTAAAGATAATGCTAACTCCTCCCCTGCTTGTCCAAATGCTCAATCGGTGTAGAGGATCAATGGATTGTAGTCATTTGGTCTGTTACCAATTTCAAGATCTTTCTAGAGAATCGATTCCAGCTCTGTTGAAGTATCAGGGTTAGAAAGAGCTGAGAATTGAGCCATGAAATCTACTAGCACCTAGTATTTGATGGTCTTCCTTATCTTGTATTTTTTGTTAAATTTGGTGAGTTCAAGAGCCCAAAGAATTAACCTTTCTTAAACATCTGGTCTCTAGAAAATCTGTCAAAGCAGCTGGTCCGTCACAACAACAACTGCATAAGCTTAGAAGTAACAGAGGAGATTTCTTGTCGAGGTGAGCAAGGAAAAGGTGAGCTTTACTAGGAGGATGTAAATCTTTTTTGGCTTGGCTAATTCATGGCTCATGTAGTAAATAGGTCGTTAAATCCCGTCTCCACACTTTGTGACTAAAGCCCAACTAACAGCTAGGTAAATCTGTAATTCCTCTCCAGGAACTAGCTTGACCAGCAGCGGCATGCTGGCTAGATTTTTCTCCAGAGTTTGGAAAGCCTACATGCTATCTTGGTCCCACTTCATATTCCTTCCCTGTTTGATCCTCTCGAAGAAGGGAAGGCACTTATCAGTCGACCGTGAAATGAAACGATTGAGCACTTCCACTCGACCAGTTAACACTTGAACTTGCTTGAGTGAGGTAGGGGATTCCAGGTCTAGAATAGCTCGGATCCTCTCTGGGTTGGCCTCTATACCTTTCTTATAAACCATAAACCCAAGGAATTTTCCCGCGGTTACCCTAAATGAACATTTGGCGGGGTTCAACCGCATTTGGTTCTTTCTTACAATCTAAAAGGTTTGGTGAAGATTGTACTAATGCTCCTCTGCTACCTAAGATTTAGTGATCATGTCATTGATGTACACCTTTATCGTCCTTCCTATCTCTAGCTTGAACAACCGATTAACTAGACGCTGATATGTAGCACCTGTATTTTTGAGACGGAATGGCATCACCTTGTAATAGTAGAGACCCTGCCCAACGATAAAACTGGTTTTATCCTGGTCAGCGGGGTGCATCATGATCTGGTTATAACCGGAAAATGCATTCATAAAGCTCAGGAACTTGTTTCCTACAGTGGAGTCCACTAGTTGATCAATTTTGGGCAGACAGATGAGATCTGTGTAACCAACGCATATGCGCTACTTTTCATTTCCTTTGGTGACCATGACCACAACCACGACCACGACCACATATGTCATCCAATTGGGGTATCGAGATTCCCTGATGAATCTAGCCTTTATCGATTTATCAAACCTCTTCTTGTATGGCAACATTTCTTTCGGTGTTGAAGTGTCGCCTCTACGGCTTGACCGGTTTGAAAATGAGGTCGACTGCCAACTTAAGAGTGGCCAAGGAGATAGAGATCACGGCATTCCGTCAAGGAGCCAGATGAATATGTCACTGTATTCCGGAAGGAGCTTGATTAGGCCTTCATTTACTCCTAGTTCTAAGATGGCCCCCTGTAGGGAAAATCGCGCAACGGAAGCATGAAAATAAATAAATTAGGGTTTCAATATAATATTTTTTTCACTTTTTAATAACAAGAACCTTAACCCTAGATTAATCGATGTTTATAAAAAGTGTCGTACCTTTTTCTCATGACGATTGAACTAGAGCCAAATTGTATCCGCAAGATCTTCTAATCCAATCACGAACGTGAATCACCTAGGAGTGTGGGCTCTCTTTCTTTTAGATTGTATACCTGAGGATGGAAACAAACATGTTGACAGGAAATTTGCTCGAATGAGAAATTCCTGTTAACACCATGAGAAATTCCTGTTAACACCATCGAGATTACTACCACGAAAGTGGTGGCCGAGGTCTGTACTGTTGGTTCCAGACCTGGTTAGGAGATAAACGAGAGGCTGATTAGTAAATGGGAGCTTTATTATTGATATATTGCTTTAAAGTACAAGTCGCTCTCTTGTATGCTCATATTCTCTACAAGGTGTAGGGTGGTGGCTACTCGATGCCTGTCGAATAGTGGAAATGAAGGTAGCCGTGTTCTGAATACAGAATTTAGGCTTTCCCCCTGACTCTATATTTTTTGTACGTATATCTATTCTTATAGATTGTTCTTTGTTTTTCTTCCTCTTTTTTCTATCTATCGTTTCTTCTTCTACCATGCTTGGCTTCACCTATTTATATCGTCCAAGTAGGTTTTTAATTCATAAATACTTCACCTTGATCCTATGAATCCGTTCCCTCCTTATCGGCCAGGATTCGTTATTTGAATTTGAATTGTTACGGGATTTGAGGATATCGTTGAAGGAGATAAGTTTAATCCCTTATTTGAATCAAACTCCTGACGTGCATGTAAATATTACGTGGAGACGATCTTGTGTGCATTAGTGCCATGAATCTTCATAGAGGTCACCCTGCCAGCTGTCTGTTGCCCCGTAGAGCGAGGTATATCTCTGCTCTGGCTCTATTCTTAGAAGCTTAAGATGGATGTTCCCTGACTCTTGTGGACTTGAGGTGCTCTTGTAGACCCTCTTAAGAGGTATCTAGGGTAGTGTAGATTTAGGCGTGATTCTTCTTTTGTGTCCAACAAGGACAGCGGGCTTCTGGAGAGGTTGGCGGCCTTCTTTCGAATGTCTCTTGAGCTTGAAAGCTTCCCCTGGCATTTACAGGATGGTTTTGAAGATCGACTTGTCATGACGAGGTCCTGAAGCAATTTGTCGCATCATGTCCAAGCGGCGGGTTTCCTAGGATGACCACGATGCTCGTGGACATCATGATTACAAATGGGTCCGCCCTTCTAGCCAAGGTAACCATCACTTTCACTTCTTCATTCAGCATTTTGATTTGTCATTTTCTAACATGATTTTTCTTTACAGGCTTTCAAGTTTCAGGTGGCCATGGGGCATTAGGTAGCCATGGGGCATTAGGTAGCCATGGGGCATCAGGTATCCTTCCTCTGTGATCGGGCAGCCAAGGCTGAGGCTGAAGCTGAGCAAGCCATGGGGTTGGTTGCGCGGGCTCAGACCCTGGTCCAGGATCCAGCCAACAAGGAATGGAGACGCAGCTAGTTGAGCTTCAATGCGACCATGAGAGGTTGAAGCGGGCTTTTGATTAGGAGACTCTCCGGTCAAAGTGGCAGGCTAGCTAGTGGGATGACTGGAGGGGAAAGACGAAGGCTCTGGATGTTGAGAACCAAACCTTACAGGCATAAATTACCAAGCTCCAGGCTGAGGTGGAATCCTCTTTTAACAAAAGGGTACTTCTATGCCTCTTATCAGATTGTAGAGGCTCTTCCTCCTCATTTCGATCTCTCCAGCATCGCTGGCTGGGATAGAGAAGAGGTCATGTAGCGGGCTGCGGAGATGTCTAGCCCTGAAACTGATGGAGCTGGTTCTTCTAGGGAGGGACCTGGGAAGTAGTTAGAGGTACCAGATCTTTCTCCTCCTGTTCCAGCCTTTCTAGCATCTGGTCTCGGTGAATCCTTGAAGGGGGTTTACAACGAGGAGCTAGAAAGAGGCCTTGCTGAAGCCTGAGATCCCCCCATAGTGCTCTCAGGAGTGGAGTCAATAGAAGGCGGGAACATGCCTGAGTTGGTGGCCAACCTTCTTGATGTAGCTATACCACCTGAAATTATGGTGGTGTTCAATAAAATTGTGGAGGAGGATCCTGTTGACCCCGAGGCAGCCGAGGCTGATCCCTAGGAGGAGATGGCGGAGGTGGTAGATGCAGCTAACCAGAACGAGCCGCGACCGAAGAAGGGAGCATGGGGCGAGGTTCATTCTGTAGAGAAAGAGGCTGGAGGTCCTCATGAAGACGAAGAAGCTTGAGTTCTCTCCCATGTAATCTATTTTGAATGCCCGGAAAAGGTGGTGGGCATCCCATCTTTAACTGAGTTTGCCATTTTATTATTGCTTTTGTAGCCCGGAACCAGGGATTTGGCCCCATTTGCTTGTTGTAGCCTCATTGGGGGATAGGCTCCCTTACTTGATAATAAAATTTTAATCTCGGATCTAACTTTGGCTTGCATGTACTTGATTGATCATCAAGTTTTTATATCGAAACGAGCTATCTTTGGGGGAAAAATAAGATAAGAAAAGAGGTTGTTGGCATTGAGCCCCCACACTGATGAAACTCCTAGCTCAATTTCTTCAGCTGACAGTCCCCTTGTTTAATTGTGGGTCTGCTGTAGTAACTTACTGGCATATTCAGAATTTAAGGAAGTCGAGCCTTCTCTCTTTGAGTCCCTCTAGGGGGATGTAAACCCGAGTGAGGTATTTAGTGAAAGATTTATCCCTTAAGCTCGAATCTTTCTTAAGGGTGGTTGTCCGAGCAGGGCGTCAGGAGGGCTATCTAGCTATTTCCTGGTCTTGAGATCTAGATGGCAATTATGCCCTTACACTCAGATCCTTCTTGGGGTGGTAGCCCGACCAAGGCATCAGGAGAGCTATCTAGCTATTTCTTGGTCTCGAGATTTGGATGGCAACTATGCTTTTACACTAAGATCCTTCTTGGTGGTGGTAGCCCAACTAAGGTATCATGAGGGCTATCTAACTATTTCCTGGTCTTGAGATCTTGATGGAAACTATGCCATTACACTTAGACCCTTCTTGGGGGTTGTAGCCCGACCAAGGCATCAGAAAGGCTATCTAGCTCTTTCCTGGTCTTGAGATCTGGATGGCAACTACGCTCTTACACTCAGATCCTTCTTGAGGGTGGTAGCCGACCAAGGCATCAAGAGGGCTATCTAGCTATTTCCTTGTCTTGAGATCTGGATGGAAACTATGCTCTTATAGGTAGGACTGCTATCTTCTCAACTATTCGATCTTGCTTTTCCTCTAGGAGGTCGAAGCTAGCTCGGAGCTTGCTTTCATTGCTCCCCGGTTTGAATCGTTGGTCTCTAAAAGAGGTCAACTTGTGCTCTATAGGTAGGACTGCTTTAACCCAGAAAGCCAGTGAGTAGGGCGATTCCCCTGTAGCTGTTCTCCTTATGGTGCGGTAAGCCTAAAGGACCTCAAGAAGCTCCTATAACCATATGCCTTTCTTTTGTTGTAGCTTTTTCTTCAACAACTTCTTGATGGTTCTGTTCGTGGATTCCACCAAACCATTGGTCTGAGGGTGGGCTACCGAAGAAAACCGAAGGTTGATTCCTAAACATTCTTAGAAATCTCTGAATCGGCCATTATAGAACTGTTTTTCGAGAACGGTTATGATAGCAAGAGGGGTTTTGAACCTACAAACTAGATTGGTCCTGATGAACCTTGTTGTGTTCTCTTCTGATATCTGGGAGAGTGGTCCGGCTTCAACCCATCTTGTGAAGTAGTCAATTGCTACGATAGTGTGCTTGGCCTGTCCCGGAACTGAGGAAGCGGTTCAATCAAATCGACTCCCCACATAGCAAAAGGGTATGGCGAGCTAAGGGATTACAAGCGCTCCGGAGGGAGGTGACTCAAGTTGGTGGCCTTCTGGCATGCCTCACAGGTTTGCACCAAGTTTTTAGCATCTTGATGGATAGTCGACAAATAATACCCCATACGAAAAACCTGATATGCCAAGGTCTCTCCACCAATATGGTTCCCGCATTCCCTAGAATGAACCTCTCTCAAAGCCCACTTGGCATCTTCAGGGTGTAGACATCGGAGCAGGGGAAGGGATTTTCCTCTTCGGTATAAATGCCCATCCACCATACAATACCGGACCGAGAGCATTTTAACCCTCCTAGCTTGGTCGGCCTCCTTGGGGAGTTTCCCATCCTGTGGATATTCTGCTATTGAATCCATACAGTATGGCTGTCGGTCTAGGGTATAAGCTTCCTTACCTGTCATAATGCTAGACAGGGGGATTACTTGAAGAGGGACTCTGTGAGATAGGGTCTGGCCACCTTAAGCAGTTATCTTGGCTAGGACGTCAGCCCGATGATTTAGCTGTCGAGGTATCTGCTCGATTTTGAATCCCTTAAATCAAGTCTTGAGTTGTTGCACCAATTTCAGATATACGATCATGTTATCCCCTTTAGCTTTGTAATCCCCAGAAACTTGGTTGACCACGATTGAAAAGTCGCTCTTGATATTCAGGTAATCAACCTTGAGCTCTATGGCAGCTTTTATCCTAGCTAGCAGGGCTTCGTATTCTTCTTCATTGTTCTTGGCTTTATATTCGAACCTGAAACAATGGCAGAACTCAGTTCCTTCTGGGTCGATGAGGACTATGCCCGCTCCTCCCCAAGACTGCCTGGAAGCTCCGTCAGTGTAGAGAGTCCATGACTCGTAGCCCTTTGGTCGGTTGTCAAATTCTGGAGTCCTCTCAAGGGTGACATCTATTACCATAGGGGTTGTCTGATCTAAGGTACTGAAAGCTTGGTTACAAAGTCCGCTAGTGCCTGAGCTTTTATCGCGGTCATAGGCTTATACTTTAAATCAAATTGGGTAAGCTTTAGGGACTATAGAACCAGCCTTTCGAAAACATCCGGCCATTGCAAGAACTGACGGAGGGGTTGGTCCGTCACCACTGCTATTGAATGAGCATGAAAGTAAGGACGAAGTTTCCTCGTCAAGGTCACCAAGGCATAAGCGAGCTTCTCCAACAGAGTATAGTTCTTTTCGGGCTTGGTTAGAGTGTGACTCACATAGTAGATAGGTTGTTGGATCCTATCCCCTCATTCCTTGACCAAGGCCCCCGCTCATAATGATTTCTGAAACGACCAAGTATACTTGGAGCTCTTCTCCAGGATTTGGCTTGACCAGCAGTGGAGAGCTTGTTAGGTATATTTTCAAAGCTTGGAAAGCCTGTTCGCTCTCCTGATCCCACTTCATGTTTCTTCCCTCCTTGATAGCTTTGAAAAATGGTAGGCACTTATTGGTAGACCGAGTGATGAACTTGTTGAGCATTGCTACCTGTCCGGTCAAGGCTTGAACCTGTTTAAGAGATATGGGGGATTCCAGATCTAGGATAGCCATGATTTTTTCCGGGTTAGCCTCTATACCTCTCTTATAGACCATGAAGCCCAGAAACTTCCCCGCAGTTACCCCAAAGGCGCATTTAGAAGGGTTCAACCTCATCTGATTTTCTTTAGGATCATGAATGTCCTACGAAGGTCATCCAGGTGGCCTTCCGAGGTTGAAGATTTAGTGATCATGTCGTCGATGTACACCTCTATCGACCTTCCAATTTTAGGCTTGAACAAACGTTTAACTAACCGCTGGTAAGTAGCTCCAGCGTTTTTGAGCCAGAAGGGTATCACCTTGTAGTAGTACAGGCCTTGCACGGTGATTAATCTTGTCTTTTCTTGGTCTGTGGGATACACATCGATGAAGCTCAGAAGCCTCTTCCCGGAGGTGGAATCAACCAACTGATCAATTTTTAGCAGAGGGAAACTGTCATTCGGGCATGCCCGATTGAGGTCGGTGTAGTCCATACACATGCGCCACTTCCCATTCATCTTTGTGACCATGACCATGTTGGCGATCCATTTGGGGTAGTGGGCTTCTCGAATGAAGCCTGCCTGGGTGAGTTTATCCACCTCTTCTTGAACCGCCACATTTATTTCAATGTTGAAATGGCACTTTTTATGTTTGTAGGGCATGAAGGTCGGTTCCACCACCAGTCGATGTGCAGCTAATGTCATCGGGATCCCCAGCATCTCCGCATGACTCCAGGCAAAAATATTGTTGAACTCCGTGAGTAGCCTAATCAATCCCTCTTTCATTCCTGGCTCAAGGGTAGTTCCGATCTTGATGACCTTCGAGGGATCACTTAGTCTAACAGAAATCTCCTCTAACTTATCGATCGGATGGCCGCTGGCCCATTCTCTTCTATGTTCTTCTATATCGGGCACCACTAGGCCTTCTTCGGGACAATCGATAGAACCCGCATCTTCCAGGTTTAGTGCTGGAGTTATCTTACCTTAGATAGTTGTCACCTGGGCGAGTTGTTTTGCTAGAGCTGCTGGGTTGGCTGACACTGTGTAGCATTTCCTAGCTGCTTGCTGATCACCCCAAACTTCCCCTACCTTGTCTCCTACCGGGAACTTCAGTACATTGTGGTAAATAGAGAGGACCTCTTTCTAGGATAACAGAAATGGCCTCCCTAATATTGCATTGTAGGTCAACGTGGTATCCACCACCACGAAGTCGGTCATGACGTTTTGCTGGAGAGGTGCGGCTCCGATGATTACTGGTAGGAATTTTGATCCCACGGGTGTGATAGAGTCCCTACTGAACCCATATAATGGAGTAGTGCAACTATTGTAGCACCACTGCTTCAAGTTTAGCTTTTCCAAGGTGTTTTTGAACAGAACGTCAACGCTGCTACCTGTGTCGACGAGCACGCGGTGCACAGTGAAGTTCACAATTTGTACTGTGATGACCATGAGGTCATCATGCGGCTGCACGGTGTTATAGACATCTGTTTTGGTGAAGATGATCTACGATAGCTTGGAGGTTGGTCGGTCTTTGGTCGACCTTGAAGATATCCCTCCCCTCGTTCGTACGAGGGACCTTTCTTGCATGGTTTTTCTTGGAATTATTAGAGGTACAGGCCAGAGTGGGACCCCCGCTGATAATTTATAGTATTTGAATCTGTTGCATCAGGTTCTCCTGCTCTCCCTTCCTCTTCTCAGCATGTTCTCGGATCTCGGCCTGCACCTCTCTTCCAGTCTGAATGTTCTCCATGACTTGTTGTAAGAACTCTATCAAGCATCCTCCCCTTATCAAAGCCTCAATCTGGTTTCGCAGGTTGTAGCATTCTGAAGTGTTGTTCCCTACGTCCTTGTGAAAATCGTAATATTTATAACAGTTTCATTTATCAACCGGGGCTTTCATAGGAGTGGTCTTCTGTAACAAACCCTTGTCCCGAATGGCGAGGTAGACTGTTTCTCGGGATGCATTTAAGGGAGTGTAATGGTGGTACCCCCTCTCATCGTGGGCTATAGGGGCTACCGTCCTGGGAGGTGGTAAAGCTTGAGGAGGAGCCCGTTTATCCTGATACCTTTCTGATCTGGGCTGAGGAAGAGGGAAACCGTATGTTGATTTATTAGGGGGTTTGTTCTGGTTTTTCTGAGCTTGCCCAGGTCTGGAAGCTTCCTTTTTTTGTCACTTTACGGCTCTTATGTCGTCATGCTACATCTTGACCTTGAGTTGTTCGTCGACCTCAATCTGTTCTAGAGCCCGATCATAGGCTTCCTGGTAGGTTTCCATAGGTCTCTTGGCAAAAGACTGGAATAGTTTTCCCGCCCATAAGTTTCTTCTAAAGTTGGTGTGGGTTTCTCTCTCGGTGAAGACCCCCATCTTGATGACTTTCTTGAGGAAACGCTCGACATAAGCCCTGAGAGTTTCCCTTTTTTCTTTGATCATGTATTGTAGATGAATCGGGTCATTCAGTCGAGGCTTAACTCCCTGGAATTGTGAGCAGAAATTAGTTGATAACTTGGTGAAGGAATCCACGCTCCCAGCAGGTAGTTTCCTAAACCAGGTCTTAGCATAATCCGTGAGTGTAGTAGGGAACATTCGACATATAACGGCCTTGGTTGTGTTCTGGACCTCCATCTGTTAAACGAAGCTCTCTAAGTGGCTCAGAGGATCTTCATTCCCGGAGAACCTGTCAGTTGGCATTTTGAACTTAGGCGGGAGCTCTGCCTTCCCATATCCTTCTGGTGAAGGGGGCGTTCATTTCAATTAGAGGATCTTTCTTGTCCTCCTTGTACTTCCCCTTCTTCATCAATTGGACCTCTTTCTGTAGCTCTGCCAACTGGTCCATTAGTCGCTTGCTTTCGGATTTTCTTAAGTCGATCTCGGATTCCTCACCATCAGATCCCTCTAATAAACTGGCGACCTCTACCCAGTTTTTCTTTCTGAGGGGGCTCGCTCGGGGGCTTTGCTGACTTTATTTTTCTCTACCCCGGGCTTCTCTCCTTGTAGTCGTTGGGTGGAGGAGCTCTTCCCGTCCTCGGGGAAAGACATCTGCCGCATATCTGACTTGTCTTGGTTGATAGCGTGGCAGCGCTTTGGGAACATAGGGCATGGGCTATAGCCTATCCCTGATCGAGGTAGGGAGCCCTGTTCTGTTACGAGTTGATTCCCGAGGGGCAGGTCCCAGACGATCAAAGGCGGGTTACCTAGCCCTAGGCCTGCTTGACCCCCCTAATTGTATAGACCTGTTTGTGGGATAGTGATACCCTTAGCGAGTAGTCGAAGGTGGACATTCTTTACAAGGGCTACCGCTTGTTGGTCAAGCTCGACCTGGCTTTCCAGAAGGAGATCCAGAGCCCGCACAATAGCAGACTGGGTGGGAATCTGGCTATGGAGCCCGGATTTTCTCCCTTTCCTCGAGACCTTTCGTGTCGATGTAGCAGAAGGTTGTCCCGAGGTGCTCTTCTGCCCTTGTGAGGAGCAGAGCCTCATGATGACTTTGAAATAACGAACTTTTTGAATGTAAAATTATGGTGGTGTGGGAGGTTTCCCACAGACGGCGCCAAAAAGTGTTGACGGGAAATTTGCTTGAGATGAGAAATTCCTATTAACACCCTCGAGACCACAACAATGAAAGTGGTGGCCGGGGTCGGTACCGTTGGTTCCCGACCTGGTTTGGAGATAGACGAGAGGCTGATTTGTAAATGAGAGCTTTATTATTGATATATTGCTTTAAAGTACAAATCGCTCTCTTGTATGCTCACATGGTGGCTACTCGGTGCCCGTCGAATAGTGGAAATGAAGGTAGCCGTGTTCTGAATACATAATTTAGGCTTTCCCCCCTGACTCTATATTTTTTGTGCGTATATCTATTCTTGTAGATTGTTCTGTGTTTTTCTTTCTCTTTTTTTTTAATCTCTTGTTTCTTCTTCTACCATGCTTGGCTTCACCTATTTATATCGTCCAAGTAGGTTTTTAATTCGCAAATAATTTACCGTGATCCTATGAATCTGTTCCCTCTTTATCGGGTGGGATTCGTTATTTAAATTTGAATTGTTATGGGATTTGAGGATATCATTGACGGAGATAAGTTTAATCCCTTATTTGAATCGAACTCCTGACGTGCATGTAAATATTACGTGGAGACGATCCTGTGTGCACTCATGCCATGAATCTTCATGGAGGTCACCCTGCCAGCTGCTTGTTGCCCCGTACAGAGAGGTAGATCCCTGCTCTGGCTCTGTTCTTAGAAGCTTAAAATGGATATACCTTGACCCTTGGGGGCTTGAGATGCTATTATAGACCCTCCTTGGAGGTAGCTATGGGAATGTAGATTTAGGCGTGATTCTTCCTTTACGTCCAGTAAGGACAACGGGCTTTTGGAGAGGTTGGCGGGCTTCTTTCGAATGTCTCTTGTGCTTGGAGACTTCCCTTGGCATTTACGGGACGGTTGTGGAGCTCGACCTCAGAACCGAGGTTCCCCGATAGATGGCCTGGAGAATCCCGGGTTCTAGTACTCTCGTAGGGGCCTCGTCTTGGTTATGCCTGTCTTGTTTTCTGGTAGTCTTGAAGCCTAGCCGGCCTTCTCTGCTCTGGCGGGGTGGCTTTATAACTTTTCTGGGCTTCATGATTGTCGACTATAGGTGGAAAATTTCTCTTTGACCCCTGGCCAAATTTTACTATTAACAAAACAAAATCTTTTTATTTGTTAGTCACAATAATCCTCCAAGAAGAAAAACAAAAATTTTAGGTCACTCTTGAATTATCAATCAATTTTATTGAAACTCACGTGAACCTTGATTCGATGTTATACACAAAAAAAGCTACTAGTGTACTATCGAAAACTAAACGTTATTTCTTCCTTTTCTTCTTTGCTGAGTGTCACATTATTTCTTAGAGTTGATCAAATTTTATCGAGAACAAAAACAATTTTTTCTTCCAAAATTCTTATGGTGGCCGAATTCTCTCCAAGTAGAATTCTTAGGTTGGCCAAAATCTTCTCTTTAAAATTCCTAGGGCCGGCCGAAATTCTCTTTTAGAAAATCACTAGGGCTCGCCAAATTTTACAAGATATATATATATATATATATATAGGATTACAAATCCTTTCCTAAGAAGGATTTACCTGATGGGTAAGAATCCTATTCTTAGGTGGATTTACTTGGTGACTAAGAATTCCTTTCCAAAAAGAATTCCTTTCCAAAAAGAATTCTTTCCTACACCAAGACTCCTAATCCAACTCAAATAGTGTATTTGTAACCATATTAAAGATTTCCAAATTTGAGTAGATAAATAATTCATTTTATTTATCTGGTTATCAAATATAGTCTTTAATATTATTTATACTACCAACAATAGCATAATATTAGGAGACCATCTCCTACTAGGAATTTTTTTTTACTTTTATTAAATAATTAATTAATTACCAAATTAATTAATTTCCATTTAATTAATACAATAAAATAAAAATAATATAATTAAGCTAAACTATATAGCTTTGCCACCCAACATCATATATGGGCCATTATATTATTTTTTCTATTTTATTAAATCAATTGGACCTTAATAAAAAGTCCACATGTGAACTAGACCCATTCTTACAAAATGAAACAAGTCCACATGCCTCAATACAATTCTAGATGGACCCCTAAATTGGTTCGGTAGAATATATCAAGTGATCCATGCAAGTTTGTGTGGATTGGGGATCTTTGCAGGCTATCTAAATTTAAGCTCCAATAGACACTATCCAATCACAATCAACAAACGATTCACTTAGGTCCGATCTATTAATTTTAGTTCATTCCAGTAAAGAACTAAAATTGAACTCTTAAATAAAGATAGAATAAATTAATATTCCTTATTCATACCCTAGATAATCTTAATGGATAAAGTGTATCTCGTGAAAAATACCAATAATCGCCAAGAGCTCATAGACCGCCTATAACTCTCTAAGTTACCATATTTACTCATTTAACCACATTTTGAACTTGGTTATTTTGACTTGTCTTGTAGCCATTTTTCAGTAGACACTATTGAAAACTTAATGTTAAGATTTATTATCCAAAACCTCAAAATATCCGTAAGATGGTATTCTATTCACATTTAATAAAAGGAGCCGCGATGTCCATATCTATAAATGAAGTCCTTTATCGATTAACAAATGAATACCACCTAACTATCGAGGATAGACTATACCATATAATCGTACTCATTGATAGTTCAAATGATAACACTTGCAACCATAAGTCCATCATTTATCCCAAAATTGAAATAGACTCTCCGACTATCTTCAAGTAAAACTTTTATCCATTGACGGTTCTAGATAAAGTATTTCACTGTGATCCAATTTAATGCACCCAGTGCACTAGATTCTTTTACCCAAAGACACCACACTTTGATGATTTTTGACTCATCATAACACATTTGATCCCACTCAAATGCTAGCAAAAGAATCTACAACTTTGACAAGATAAAGGCACCCAACCTTTATCTTAAGTTGTGAATATTATTCAAGACTAACTAAAGAATTTATGTCTACCTCATGCATATCTAGATGTATGAACAATTCTTCTTTTCTCATAGTCTTTTGACCTTATGGTTTTTTACTTTTGACAATTATAATAATTAAACTATAAATGCTATAAGATTTGTTAAACTAAAAATCACTTTATTAATATGAAAAGATTGTCAAATACATTATTATACTCTTGCTTTCATGCATAATCCTAACAATCTCCCACTTGCTCTATAGCAAATGTGTCATATCTCTTATCCCCATGTTCTTTAGATGCCCATTAAAACTCTTTTGTGGAAGATCCTTTGTGAAAGGATCCGCTAGATTATCCGCTGACGCGATCTTTGTAATCGTCACATCACCCCTATGCATAATTTCCCTCAGAAGGTGATACTTTCTTTCGATGTGTTTCCCTCTCTTATGACTTCTTGGTTCTCTCGAATTAGCCACTGCTCTACTATTGTCATAATAGATAGTGATCTGCTTATTTACATCAGGAACCACTTCCAAGTCAATCAAGAATTGGCGGAGCCAGACAGCCTCTTTAGCAGCCTCACATGCGGCAACATACTCGGCTTCCATGGTGGAATCAGCAATTAAAGATTGCTTGATACTCCTTCATATGACTGCCCCTCCTCCAATAGTAAACACAGATCCTTATGTTAATCTCCTGGAGTCAGAATTTGTATACCTAACGGGATTTAAATCCCCTTCAGAGTATACAAGCATATAATCTCTTATTCTCTTGAGATACTTGAAAATATGCTTGACTGTCGTCCAGTGTTCAGGACCAGGATTCAATTGAAACCTTTTAACCATGCCCGCAATAAAATAAATAACTGGTATTGTATAGAGCATTGCATACATGAGACTTTCAACTGCCGATGAATATGGAACCCTACTTATGAATCGCTCTTTATGCTCATTCTTAGGAACTTGTTCATTAGAAATTTTGATTCCATGTCTGAAAGGTAACACACCTTTCTTGGAATCTTGCATGGAAAACCTAAACTTATCTATGTATGAAGCTTGGGATAATGCAGTCGTTCTATTCTTTCTATCCCTTATGACTTGGATACCAAGAATATAACTTGCTTCTCCTAAGTCCTTCATATCAAATTGTTTTTCTATCCATTCTTTTACTGATGTCAATACAACTACATCATTTTCGATGAGTAGTATATCATCAACGTAAAGAACTAGGAAAACCAATTTGTCACCTTTAATCCATTTTGTACACACATGGTTCATCAAGATTTTGAATAAATCCAAAACTTTTCACGACTTGATCGAACCTCATGTTCCATGATATGGATGCTTGCTTCAATCCATATATGGATCTTTGCAACTTTCATACCCTTTCCTCTTGGCCTTTTTCAATGAAACCTTCTAGTTGCATCATATAAATGCTTTTGTCAAGACTTCCATTAAGGAAAACTGTCTTGACGTCCATTTGCCAAATATCTTGGTTTAGAGATGCCACAATGGATAAGAGTATCCTAATGGATTTAACCATGGCCACAGGAGAGAAGGTTTCTTCATAATCGATACCTTTCTTCTATGTATAACCTTTAGCTACCAATCTAGATTTAAAGGTTTCCACCTTTCCATCCATTCCTCTTTTCCTCTTGTATACCCACTTGAATGGGTTTTATCCCTTTAAGCAAGTCTACAAGAGACCATACTTTGTTTTTGAACATAGATTCAATTTTAGATTGCATTGCCTTTAATCAATGGCGACAATAAACATCTTCCATTGCTTTCTTATACGTATAAGGATCATCATTGTTTGGAAGATTCTCTATAGATTCTCCGAGACCGATGTATCTCTTGGGTTGTCTACTAATCCCCCCACTACGACGAGGTATGGTAGATTGTTGATCTTATGTTGGTACGAAACTTACAATTGGACTTGGTAGTGAAAACTCTTGTGGAATTGTATCTCCTGAAAGCTCATTCAGGACAATTCTACTTTTAGGCACAAAATTATTCATATAGTCATCTTCCAGAAATTTAGCATTTGTTGAAACAAATACTTTAAGATCTGAAAGACTATGGAAATAATATTCTTTTGTTCCTTTTGGATACCCTACAAATATTCATGTTTCTGAACGGGACTCAATTTTTTTTGTCTTTCCTTTTAACACGTGCGCTAAACATCCAAATATCCTTATGTGTTGTAAACAAGGCTTTCGCCCGGTCCATAACTCATGCGGTGTTTTAGGAACCGACTTAGATGGTACATCATTTAGAATGTGCATAGACCAACTAAACAATTATGTCTACCTCATACATATCAAGATGTATGAGGTAGACACAATTTATACCAAACCATGTCTAAAAGAGTTCTATTTCTCTTTTCTGCCACCCCATTTTGTTGAGTTGTACCTGGTGCATAAAATTGAGAAATTATCCCATTATAAATAAGATATTGCTAAAACTCACGAGATAGATATTCTCCACCACAATCAGACCTCAAGAATTTTATACGTTTCTCAAGCCGATTTTCTACTACAGCTTTAAATGCTTTGAACATGTTAAAAGCATCCAAGTTATGTCTCATGAGATACACATAGCCAAATCTTGAGTAATCATTCGTGAAAGTGATGAAGTACTCATATACACCTCTAGCTTGAATGCTCATAGGTCCATACACATCAGTGTGTATCTGTTGGGATTATGCTCGATAGCAAGAGCGTAATAACGTATTTGACAATCTTTTCATATTAATAAAGTGATTTCTAGTTTAACAAATATTATAGCATTTATAGTTTAATTATTATAATTATCAAAAGTAAATAATCATAAGATCAAAAGACTATGAGAAAAGAAGAATTATTCATACATCTTGATATGTATGAGGTAGACACAATTTTTTAGTTAGTCCTGAATAATATTCACAACTTAAGATATAAGGTTGGGTGCCTTTATTTTGTCAAAGTTGTAGATTCATTTTCCAGCATTTGAGTGGGATCAAATGTGTTATGATGAGTCTAAAATCATCAAAGTGTGGTGTCTTTGGGCAAAAGAATCTAGTGCCCTGGGTGCTTTGAATTGGATCTTAATGAAATACTTTATCTAGAACCGTCAATGGATAAAAGTTTTTCATTTGAAGACAATCGGAGAGTCTATCTCAATCCTGAGATAAATGATGGACTTATGGTTGCAAGTGTTATCATTTTAGCTATCAACGAGTACGATTATAGAGCATAGTCTATCCTCGATAGTTTAGTGGTATTCATTTATTAATCGATAGAGGACTTCATTTATAGATATGGACATCATGGCTCCATTTATTAAATGAGAGTAGAATATCATCATATGGATGTTTTGAGGTATTGGATATTAAATCTTAACGTTAAGTTTTCAATAGTGTCTATTGGAACATGGCTTCTGGACAAGTCAAAATATCCAAGTTTAAAATGTGGTCATATGTGTAAATATGGTAACTTTGAGAGCTATAGGCGGTCTATGAGCACTTGGCGATTACTTATATTCTTCACAAAGATACACTTTCTCCAATAAGGTTGTCTAGGGTATGAGTAAGAAATATTAACTTATTCTATCTTTATTTAAGAGTGCAATTTTAGTTCTTTAGTTGATTGAACTAAATTTAATAGATCGGACCTAAGTGAATCATTTGTTGATTGTGATTGGGTTATATCTATCGGAGCTTAAATTTAGATTTCCCGCCAAGATCCCCAATCAACACAAACTTGAATGTGTCACTTGATATATTCTACCGGACCAATTTAGGGGTCTATCTAGAATTGTATTAAGGCATGTGGACTTGTTTCTCTTTGTAAGAATGGGTCTAGTTCACATGTGGACTTTTTGATAAGGTCCAATGGATTTAATAAAATAAGAAAAATAATATATTGGCCCATATATATATGGTGGGCGGCAAGGCTTCATAAAATAGCTTAATATATTGTTTTTTATTTTATTATTTAATTAAATGGAAATTAATTAATTTGTTGATTAATTAATTATTAGTTAAAAGTCAAAATCTTTTTTCTAGTAGGAGTTGGTCTCCTAATATTATACTATTGTTGGTAGTATAATTAATATTAAAGACTATATTTAATAAGTAGATAAATAAAGGGAATTATTTATCTAATCAAATTTGGAAGTCTTTAATATGGTTACAAATACACTATTGAGTTGGATTAGGAGTCTTAGTGTAGGAAAGAATTCTTTTTGGAAAATGATTCTTGGTCACCTAGTAAATCTACCTAAGGATAGAATTCTTCTTTGAAAAGGATTCTTAACCACCAAGTAAATCCACCTAAGGAATGACCTCTTAACAACCAAGTAAATCCTTCTTATGAAAGGATTTGAAATCCTAATAAATATCAAATAAGAATTTCGGCCAGCCATATATATATATATATATATATATATATATGTTTGGAATTTCGGCCAGCCTTGTGGTTGGACCAAGAGAAATTTTGGCCAGCTATAAGGAGAATTTCTTGGAGAGAATTCGGCCACCATAGAATTTTGAGGGAGAAAAAATTGTTTTTTACTCTAGACAATATTTGATCAACTCAAAGAAATAGTGTGAGATTCGGCAAAGAAGAAAATAAAGAAAGAACGTTTAGTTTTTGATAGTACACTAGTAGCCTTTACATTAAAAGGTTTTGTGTATAACATCGAATCAAGGTTCAAGTGAGTTTCAATCAAATTGATTCATAATTCACAAGTGACCTAACGTTTTTGTTTTTCTTCTTGGAGGATTACTGCAACTAACAAAGAAAAAGATTTTGTTTGTTTCCATCCTCAGGTATACAATTTAAAGAAAGGGAGCCCACACTCCTAGGTGATTCACGTTCATGATTAGATTGGAAGATCTTGCGGATTCAATTCGGTTACTAGTTCAATCGTCATGAGAAAAAGATATGACACTTTTAATATACATCAATTAATCTAGGGTTAAGGTTCTTGTTATTTAAAAGGAATTTTTTTTATTTATAGAGAAACCCTAATTTTAAATTTTATTCACACTTCCGATGCACGATTTTCTCTACAGTATCAATCTTAAACATTCGATGGCTCTTGTGTCTTTGGTTGTAAACGACCTTTTGGTCATTTTACCTTCCAAGTAAGATTCACAAGTTGGTAGATCATCAACCTTTAAGTCACTTAAAAGTCCGTCACAAACCAATCTTTTATTCCTATTAAGGTTAATATGACCTAGGCAAAATGCTAGAGGTAGGTTTCATCTTTTGATAATTTTACTTCCATTGATTCCGTGTCTAACAAGTGAGAGATATTTCTATGCAAATAAAATAAACCGTTTTCCAATGTACCTTTGCAAATAATTTTGTTTTTCTTACTAATAATAAAAGCTTTATTTAAAATAACCGAATAGCCAAATTTATTTAAACAAGAAACTGAAATTAAATTTCTCTTGAATTGAGGTACATAATAAACGTCTATTAAATCTAAATGCTTATAAGAATCTAAACTAATTCTAATATCTCCTACTGAACTAGCAGACACCAACGATCCATTACCTAAACGCAAGTTGAATTCGTTCTCATTAAGCCTTCTCCTTTCATTTAACCCCTGTAAGGAAAAGTAAACATGATTAGTAACTCCGGAGTCTATGATCTAAGAATCCATAGAATCAGCCAAAAAACATGTGTCAAGATAATTAACATTACCTTCATCCTTCTTTCCTTGAGACTTTGGGCAATTTCTTTTCCAATGTCCCTTTTCACCACAAAGGAAACACTTCCCTTTGATCTTGGTTACTTTCATTGTCTCCTTCTTGGTAGGTCTTAGTTGCTTTTTCTTCTGTTGTTTCTTGACCTTCTTATGGGTCTTAACAATAGCAATTTTACCTACGATATGAATCTTTTGACCCTTGCCTTTCACAAGGATTTTCTCGGCGCTTTGAACATCTTGCATTAGGCCTTGCAATGTGTATTCCTTATTATTCAAGTTGTAGTACAACTGGAATTGATCAAAGGAATATGATAGTGAGATGACAATCATGTAAATTTTTTTCTCACCATCCACCTCATCACCATTCAGTTCAGCAATGTTGAGATGTGCTATGACTTTCATCATCTGATCTTTCACACCCTATCCAGGTTTCATCCTAAGATTCATAAAAGCAATCACTGCCTCTATCTTAGTCGTCCTAGACCTCATAGCAAACATCTCCTCTAGAGACATCATTATGTAGACATCAGTTTCCACTCATTTATGTTGTTGTTGCAACACGTCGGAGATGGTTGCCATAATGTAACATTTAGCCATCTCATCTGAAGACTCCCACTGTTGATACTCATCTTTTTGCTCCTGAGTAGATTCATTAGTAGGAGTAGGTAGTTTAGGAGTGCACAAAACGAACTTATTCTTTTCTGATTGAAATAAAAGCCCTATTTTCCTTTTCCATGCGACATAAGTATCACCAGTTAAAACATTGTCTTTTAGGATATTGATTAGGGATGAGGTCATATTTTCTGAACAATAACAAAAAGTAAATAACCATTATAAAGCACTTTTGAATATTTATCTTGGATTATAAATAAAATAATTCAATTGTTAAATTCAACGGTGATCCAACACCCATAAATGTCACGCTTCCTTTGGGAGTTCGCACTATTTACTAGTTGGACTTGGTCCCACCTAATTGTTAACATAACAACCAAAGTTTTTAATTTTAGCCTTGCAATTTTTTAAACAAGAACTCTTGGGAGGATATTCATAAAATTACATTGAGTGTGTTACCAAGTTATCGACCATCAATATGTTCCCTCACGAATATCCCTCATTTGGGAGTAAATATCATTTGGGCCAATTGTCTAGTCTATCATTGTAAGGAAGTATCTTGCTAAATTCCATTCAAGAATACCCCTTCGGGGTTATTACACGAAACATAAAGCTCAACTAAACTTGGAGGCCTTCTCCCACTCAATTATTTAAGGTGTGTGATCGAATTCCATAGAATGATTTACCAAGTTATCTAGATGCCAATTATATACCTAAATCATTCAATGCATGTTCATACCAAAAGAGATATATGAGTGGCACTCCTATTCTATATGACATGTTATCAAACAACGACAAACATTGCAATATTTACAAAAATATAAATAGCTACAATTTTGGTCCATCATAGAAAAGCAAGTAAATTACATCTCTTGGAATACAAAAAGCTTCTTTCTTGGCGAACAAGTCTTCAAGCGACCTTCGTCGTTTGGACTCCCTCGACCGCCTCCCATGAGCGTGCGCATGCCATAACCCAATAAAGGGCTGCCATGGGCAGCCGATGGCTTCCATAGGGCAGCCGTGCACAGCCCATTCCACAACAAACGTGGCTGTGTGCTTTTCGCACACACGTTCGTTGTTACAGCTCACACGGACCCAAACTTGTTCCGGTTGCTCCTAATTCTTCAAACCTTCAAGTCTCGATACTTGAATGTATTACAGAAGAATTTAAATAATAAAATACTGCAGTTTTTTTTTATTACAACAACAAAAATAAAAAAAACTTAGCAACTACCAAGAAGGAAATTATGGCGATGATAGACCACCTTTGTTGTTACAATCCCAACACAAAATTACATTGAGATTCTAGGACCAAAATTGAGCAATAAAAAACCACATATAAAACATATATATATCCATGCATCCAATGTGAATATATATACGAATACCTAGAGTGACATCTCTTTCTAAAACGTGCATATATACAATAAAAAGAAAAAGATTCACAAACACACACATCAATTAATCAAGGGTACAACCATGATCTGATACCAATTGTAGGGAAAAAACGGTTCAAAACGCAACGGAAGCATGAGAAAAATGGAAATTAGGGTTTGCGCATAAATAAATAAAATCCTTTTATGTAACGAGAACCTTAACCCTAGCTTAATTGATGTTTATAAAAAGTGTAGAACCTTTTTCTCGTGACGATTGAACTTGTGCCAAATTGTATCCGTAAGATCTTCCAATCCAATCACGAACGTGAATCACCTAGGAGTGTGGGCTCCCATTCTTTTAGATTGTATACCTGAGGATGGAAACAAACAAAATCTCTTTCTTTGTTATTCACAATAATCCTCCAAAAAGAAAAACAAAAATGTTAGGTCACTTGTGAATTATCAATCAATTTGATTGAAACTCGCATAAACCATGATTCGATGTTGTACACAAAACCTTTTAATTTAAAGGCTACTAGTGTACTATCGAAAACTAAACATTCTTTCTTCCTTTTCCTCTTTGCCAAATCTCACACTATTTCTTAGAGTTGATCGAATTTTGTCTAGAGTAAAAACAAAATTTTCTCCAAAAATTTTCTCCCAAAATTCTTATGGTGGTCGAATTCTCTCCAACTAGAATTCTTAGGTTGGTCAAAATTCTCTCTTAGAAAATCACTAGGGCTGGCAGAATTTTACAACATATGTATATATATATATGATCACAAATCCTTTCCTAAGAAGGATTTACTTGGTGGGTAAGAATCCTATCCTTAGGTGGATTTACTTGGTGACCAAGAATTCTTTCCTACACCAAGACTTCTAATCCAACTCAAATAGTGTATTTGTAACCATATTAAAGATTTCCTAATTTGACTAGATAAATAATTCCTTTTATTTATCTACTTATCAAATATAGTCTTCAGTATTAATTATATTACCATAAAATAGTATAATAATAGTATAAGATTTTGACATTTATTTAAATAATTAATTAATTACCACATTAATTAATTACCATTTAATTAATAAAATAAAATAAAAATAATATAATTAAGCTAAACTATATAGCTTTGCCGCCCAACATCATATATGGGTCATTATATTATTTTTTCTGTTTTATTAAATCAATTGGACCTTAATAAAAAATCCACATGTGAA
The DNA here is from genome assembly GCA_032871835.1 of Dipteronia dyeriana. Lineage (NCBI taxonomy): Eukaryota > Viridiplantae > Streptophyta > Magnoliopsida > Sapindales > Sapindaceae > Dipteronia > Dipteronia dyeriana. Next base: position 111,957,528 of record CM065300.1, on the reverse strand, counting down.
CTAGACATATTCTTACAAAATGAAACAAGTCCACATGCCTCAATACAATTCTAGATAGACCCCTAAATTGGTTCGGTAGAATATATCAAGTGATCTAGGCATGTTCGTGTGGATTGGGGATCTTTGCAGGCTATCTAAATTTAAACTCCAATAGACACAATCCAATCAAAATTTACAAATGATTCACTTTGGTCCGATCTATTAATTTTAGTTCACTCTACTAAATAACTAAAATTGAACTCTTAAATAAAGATAGAATAAGTTAATATTCCTCATTCATACCCTATACAATCTTAATGGTGAAAGTGTATCCTCGTGAAGAATACCAGTAATCGCCAAGAGCTCATAGACCGCTTATAGCTCTCAAAGTTACCATATGTACTCATATGACCATATTTTGAACTTGGATATTTTGACTTGTCTAGAAGCCATGTTTCAAAAGACACCATTGAAAACTTAACATTAAGATTTAATATCCAATACCTCAAAATATCCATAGGATGGCATTATACTCACATTTAATAAATGGAGCCACGATGACCACATCTATAAATGAAGTCCTCTATCGATTAACAAATGAAGGATAGACTATGTTATATAGACTCAAATGATAGCTCAAATGATAACACTTGAAACCATAAGTCCATCATTTATATCAAAATTGAAATAGACTCTTCGACTGTCTTCAAGTGAAAACTTTTATCCATTGACGGTTCTAGATAAAGTATTTCACTGTGATCCAATTCAATGCACAAAGTGCACTAGATTCTTTTGCCCAAAGACACCACACTTTGATGATTTTAGACTCATCGTAACACATTTGATTCCACTCAAATGCTAGCAAAAAAATCTATAACTTTGACAAGATAAATGCACCAAACCTTTATCTTAAGTTGTGAATATTATTCAAGACTAGCTAAAGAATTGTGTCTACCTCATACATATCTAGAGGTATGAACAATTCTTCTTTTCTCATAGTCTTTTGACCTTAAGATTATTTGCTTTTGACAATTATAATAATTAAACTATAAATGCTATAAGATTTGTTAAACTAGAAATCAATTTATTAATATGAAAAGATTGTCAAATACATTATTATACTCTTGCTATCGAGCATAATCCTAACAGCCCTAACCTTGACAAATTTGGATGGGTCATATTCTCTGACGAAAATTTCTTCTATCTCATCAATGGGGTGGCTACAGGCCTACCCCGTGTCTTTTTCTACTTCGTCTTCAACTTGGACATCGCTATATGGATATTCTGCTAACCCTTTTGCAACACCTGGGACCTCGGAATCCATCTTTGTTGATTCTTGACCCTACACCATAGCTACTAGAGCATTGTGCTTCACTAATGTTATGGGAATACTGGACACCACGTAACACTTACAGGTGGCCTATTGGTCTCAATGTACCTCACCTACCTTATTCCCGACTAAAAACTTCAAGACGTTATGGTAGATGGATAGCACTCTCTTGTATGCTAATAGGAAAGGCCTCCTTAAAATAGTGTTGTAGGCCGACAGGGTGTTAACCACAACATAGCCAGTCATGATATTCTATTGTACATGCGTAGTCCCAATGATAACTGGTAGAATTTTTGATCCCACTAGTATAATCGAGTCCGTAGTGAAACTGTACAATGGGGTGGTGCAACTGTTGTAACACAACTACTTCAAGTTGAGCTTTCATAGGGTGTCTTTGAATAGGATGTCCACGCTGCTACCTGTGTCAATCAAGACATGGTGGACCAAGCTAATGTCAATCTGTACTGTGACCACCATGGGGTCGTCGAGCGATTGTACAGTATTGCATACATCTGCTTCAGTAAAAATGATTTTGGCAGAGCTGGAGGTTCTCGCCAAGCCTTGATCTATTTTGACGATACTTTACCCATTTTCAATCTGGGGAATCTTCTTTAAGTGGTTCTTTCTAGAATTGTTGGAGGTACCAGCTAGGGTGGGTCTTCCACTGATGGTGTGTATGACTTGGATTTGCTGCATAAGGTCTTTTCGTTCTCCTTTTCTCTTCTATGCATGATCTTTGATCTCTGATCTCGGCTTGAACCTTCTTACTTGTGTGGATGCTATCTCAAACCTGTAGCAAGATTTTCACCAAGCAGTCACCCCTCACTAGTGCTTCGATCTGGTTACACAAGCTAAAACACTATGAGATGTTGTGCCCTATGTCCTCATGGAAATCACGGTACTTGTACTGGTTCCTTGCATCTACCAGGGCTCTTATTAGCTACGGTTTTCTTAATAGCCCCTTATCCCGGATGGCAAGATAGATCGTCTCGCGGGACACATTTAGAGAAGTATAGTGGTCATATCCCCTCTCACTCTGGGCTATGGAGGCTACCATTCTGGGAGGAGGTGAGGCTTGATGAGGGGTTCGGCTAGCCAGGGACCTGTCCATTTGAGGTTGGAAAGGTCGGTTTCTGGACTGATTGGGGGGTCTATTCTGAGCCTGCTGGGTTGGTGCAGGCTTTGGAGCTTCTTTCTTCCAGCACTTGAGTCCTCATGTCGTCATGCTCGATCTTGACTATAAGTTGCTCATCTATTTTCACCTGCTCGAGGGTCTCATCATAGGCCTTATAATAGGTTTCTGACGAACTCTTGGCGAGGGACCGTAACAGTCTGCCTGCCCATAGGTTTCTATGGAAGTTAGCCAGGGTTTCCTTTTTAGAAAAAACCCCCCATCTGAATCATCCTCTTATGAAACCTCTCCATTTACGACCTGAGCACCTCCCTACACTCTTGAATGACAAACTACAGGTGGATCGGATCCTTTGATCATGGTTTGGTCCCCTAAAACTGTGAGCAAAAATCACAAGATAATTTGGAAAAGCTATCCACGCTACTTGTGGGCAACTTTTCAAGCAATGTTTTGGCATAGCCAGCCAGCATGGTCGGGAACATACTGTACACGGCTGCTCTAGTAGCATTCTAGACCTCTATCTACTGGATAAAGCTCTTTCGGTGGCTTAGAGGATCTTCAATACCTGAATATTTGTCAGTCAGCATTTTAAATTTAGGAATGAGATCAGCTTCCCTGATCCTCCCGGTGAAGGGAGCGTTCATTTCGCCCAACAAATCCTTCATACTATCTCGGTGTTTACCTTTCTTCAATTCTTGTATCTCCTTCTATATCTGAGCCAGTTGATCCCGTAAGTACTTATTCTCGATATTTTTAGACTCAACTTCAGAGTCTTTATTGTTAGAGCCCTCAGAAGAGTTAGAGATCTCACCTTAGTTAATTTTGAGGATAGGATATTTCCCGACACTTCTCCGACTCCCTTCTACCTCGGGTAAAGGCTCTATTCTGGTATCCGTAGGTCTAACTGAGTGACAAGGTCTTCCTGGTTGGACGTCAGCAACTGATTTTACCTGTCTAGGTTGATAACAGGCCAACCTAAGCGGATTTGGGGGCATGGGCCCTAATTCGTCTCGAACCGAGGGGAGAGGTTCGTACCTGTCATAGACCGGTACTTGTGGTGGTGGTCCCAAACTTATCAAAGGCGGTCGGCTTTGTCCCTGATCTATGGGGATCTTTCCGGGTACTAAGCTCAGCTAGCTGGGGGTGATTCCCTCTACCATAAGTCAGAGGTGGACACTCTAAATTAAAGATGCAACTTGTTGCACAAGCATAGCCTGACCTATTATCTAGAACCGTTAATGGATAAAAGTTTTCACTTAAAAACAATCGGAGAGTCTATCTCAATCTTGAGATAAATGATGGACTTATGGCTACAAGTGTTATCATTTGAGCTGTCAATGAGTACGATTATATAGCATAGTCTATCCTCGATAGCTTTGTGGTATTCATTTGTTAATCGTTAGAGGACTTCATTTATAGATATGAACATTGTGGCTCCATATATTTAATGAGAGTAGAATATCATCATATGGATGTTTTGAGGTATTGGATATTAAATCTTATCTTTAAGTTTTCAATAATGTCTATTGAAATATGGCTTCTAGACAAGTCAAAATATCCAAGTTCAAAATGTGGTCATATGAGTAAATATGGTAACTTGGAGAGCTATAGGCGGTCTATGAGCTCTTGGCAATTACTGATATTATTAACGAGGATACACTTTCTCCATTAAGATTGTCTATGGTATGAATGAGCAATATTAACTTATTCTATCTTTATTTAAGAGCTCAATTTTAGTTCTTTAGTGGAATGAACTAAAATTAATTGATCGGACCTAAGTTAATCATTTGTCGATTGTGATTAGGTTATGTCTATTGGAGCTTAAATTTAGATAGCCTGCCAAGATCCCCAATCCACACGAACTTACGTGGATCACTTGATATATTTTACCAGACCAATTTATGGGTCCATCTAGAATTTTATTAAGGCATTTGAACTTGTTTCTTTTAGTAAGAATGGGTCTAGTTTACATGTGGAATTTTTATTTAAGACCAATGGATTTAATAAAATAGGGAAAACAATATTTAGCCCATATTTACATAACTTGGGCGGCAAGGGACTATATAACAGCCTTATATGTTGTTTTTTTTTATTTTTAATTAAATGTTAATTATTTAATTATTTGGTTAAAAGTCAAAATCTTTTTCGTAGTATAAGATGGTCTCGTAGAGTCATATTATTATCGGTAATATGATAAATATCAAATACTATATTTGATAATTAGATAAATAACATGAATTTATTTATCTAGTCCAATAAGAAAGTATTTGATTTTTATCAGGACTCTAATTGACAACTGGTCAAATTATGAAGTTTTTGATTTAGTCACAATTTAATTATATTCAATAATTTATTATTGAATAAATACACTATTTAAGTTGGATTTGGAGTATTGGTGTGGAAAAGAAATCTTATTTTGAAAAGGATTATTTGTCACCAAGTAAATCCACCTAGAAAAAGGATTCTTGCCTACCAAGTAAATCCTCTTTAGAAGAGGATTGTATACCAATATATACACCAAGTGAATTCGGCCAAGCATATATTTTATTTTTAAAATTTCAGCCAAGCTAGAGAATTTTGAGAGAGAAAAAATTAGTTTTTGCTCTAGACAAAATTCGGCCAACTCATAGATATTTTGTATTGAATTTGGCCAAGGAGAAGAGAAAAGGGGAACGTTTTTGTTTTTGATAGTGCACTAGTATCCTTTACATCAAAAGGATTTTGTGTACAAAAATCGAATCGGTTCACGCATGTTTCAATCTAATAGATTGATAATTCACAAGTGGCCGAACGTTCTTGGGTTTTCTCTTTGAGGATTATTGTGATTAACAAAAGGAAGAGATTTTGTTTGTTTCTATCATCAGGTATACAATTTAAAGAAAGGAAGCCCACACTCCGTGGTGATTCACATTTGCTACTCGATTGTAAGATCTTACGGATTTAATTCGGCACCAGTTTAATCATCACGAAAAAAGGAACGATACTTTTGATATACGCCAATTAATTTAGGGTCAATGTTCTTTCTTTTAAAGGGGAAATTTTTAAAATATACAAAACCCTAATTTTACGCTTTCGTCGCATTTTCACTCAATTTTTCCCTACATCTTTCTTTTTCTCTCAACAATCTAGGGGTGACAACTCGTATCTGTAGACAATTTGACAAAAAATCAATGGAGATGGTTTTGCTTTGTTCCAAGGGTAGAACTAAGCAACAACCTTCTGGATGTTATTTTCGCTGATGGATGGAGAATTTGGATCACTAATGGCTGATCCCTCCGACATGCATTTGCTGATATATTTATATTATGGACCTTTAGGGTTGATTCGTGGTGTACAAGCCATGAATAACTGAACTGATCTTTCCTTCTTTTTAGATGGGATTTTATGTTATCAGGTTGTTGACTCCAGAGAATTAGCTATTTTGAAGATATCTTGGAGAGATATGTATATGTTTCCTTCTTGGACTTTTCGACTTGGTTTGGTTGCACGTGGAAGTTTGATACGTGTTGGAGAATAATTCTAATTTTGCTCACCGTTTAATGAGGTATTGCATGGAGGCTACTCGGCGGGGTTATTTTTAATGGCGAGGTATCTAGGTACAAATATGGTGGCGAGGTACCTTAAGGTATTAATCTTGTTGTATGGAGCTTGATTATTCTGGTTGTGAGGTACCTCAAGGTACCGACCCACTAGCGGGATATCCTGAGGACCCCTCTATTAATGTTGCACTTGGATGATCTTGTTGTAGCTTTACGATCCTTCTCCTTCCTACTAGGGAGGTAAGACCGGTGCCCTGATGGACAAACGAGATTGTTATGAGGTGTCCGTGTCTTAGCTGGGTACTTTATGGAGGTGGCAGGGTCTTCCCTTACCCAGATGGTGATTCTAGGGCTCCTCCATCATACAGGATCAGGCACTTTTAGAGGTAGGTTGTAGCATGCTCTTGATAACAGGTATCGAGAGGTACCTTTTACCGGGTATTTGACTATGTAGAAAATTTCTCTTTGGACCCTTGCCAAATTTGACTATTAACAATATGTTTGACTGTTGAGTGGCATATTTTTAAAAATATGAGCTTTATATTCTTTAAAAGCTACTCTCTTTAGCAGTAATAATCTAGAGTAAATCTGTTTAGATTGCTTCTAGATCATGTGCTTGTTAACCACAAAATTTGGTTTTCAAAAATAAACTTTGCTTCATTATATGTCTTGTTAAGTAAGTTGAGTTTGCTAATATGTAAGTCATGGATACACTTTGAAGTCTTTTGACTAGTACTTTTAAGATAGCCTATGGTTAGTATCCACTAAATAGGCTCTTACCTCCCTTTGAAAAGTTTTGTGATAAATGTGTCGCATTTATGTCATATAAGAACAAGGGAAAGGCCTGTAAGACATTTGGACTCTTTAGTGGATCTCAAGATGCAAGCCATATGATTAGCACAAGTTATCTTCCGGATTGGGCAACTCAATTAAAGAAGGAGGTTGAGGAGTCAAAATTGAAGATTGAAGAACTCAAGGCAAGGGTAGCATTTCTACAAGAAAGAGACCATCTCTTAAGCAATATGTGAGATTTACTAATCGCTCGAAGTTCTTTGATGAAACAAGTGGGTAGTGTTATGATGAGGTACATTTCTTCTCTTATCCTTTTGGCTTCATTTCATATCAAAAAGGAGGAGAAATTAGTGTTCTATATAAAAATTAGATATGCTAGCATTCTTAGTTGCTTTCAATCGTTTATGTGTACTTGGAGATTTATTTGTTTCATTTTAGTGTTTTGTGGATCTTGAACTTAATTTTTATGGCATATAATGACTTTGGTTAGAATATTTTGAGAAGGCATATATTAAGGGGGAGATACATGATTCATGGGTTGTATATGTTGATTTCTTACGAAAATATATGTTGCCATATATTTTTCTCTTGGATATGCATTGTGCTTTAAGTCGATTTTAGGTGGCCACAAGAGAGGATCATGAAAAAATTCAAGACTTGTTAAAGATTAGCTTATGAGTGTGTGAGTTATTGTAAATCATTGTAACTCAAAGTGACCAATCTTCTTTGTAACTGTTTTTATTGTTTTTAGTGTATATATAAGGGTTTTGATATGGAATTCCCCAAAAGGGAGAGATTGTAAGGTGTTGATGTTGATTTCTTGATGGATGAGAGAGTCAACGAGATTGGATTTGGTTATGACCTATCAAAGAGAAAGAGAAAGGGAATGTAATTTTGAAGTTAATAAGATAGAGTTTATGTGGTAAAACTCTGGTGATCAGAGAAACATCCACGGGTGGTTGAATAAACAACCGAGCCAAAAATCCACTATTGAAATAAAGAATTACACCACTTGATCTCTTTTTTTCTCTTTCTTCTAGTGATTTTCTATGTACTTTTTGTTCTACATCTCCTAACAATGAGATTATGGATCTATTTATATATGCATAGAACCCTAATCCTTATTGTACAAGTAATGAAAAAATTCGTTTTTAATTACAATTGGTTGCTTGTTGTAATCATCTTTAACTTCATTCCTATTTTAGAGATTGCATGGAGATCAAATGGGACTCTTGTGATATAGTCCGTTTATGACTTATTTCCTTATAAATGTGTAGTCTTCTCGAAGTAGAGTTGTTGCCTGATTTGAAACCTGTTTCTTGTTTGGTATTTTATTCTTCTAGAAGTTCTTCTTGATATGGATGTCTTGCATATTTGAGCATGACTCTGGTTCACCCATGTGCAAATCATGTACTGGATTTCTTTATTCAGGTTTCTCATATTTGTCCAGAGTAGAACATGACATCACTTGGTTCCGAGCAGGTCATGACTTTGCTGAATACTTGTATTTACACTTACTCGGGTTCCCATTCCTTTTCGATATCTTGAATGGTATTTTCTGGATGCCAATTCGGATATCTACCTGGCAATCTTAAGCAACTATCCACCTTGTCAGTGACGTGTACATTCGACAAAAATATACATATAACAATACCCCCTTAACATATTTTTACCGAGTAGGAATTGGTTCTTGGCAAATTTTTTTTAATCGACCCTTTAATCTTTTATGCCTCATTAATACCGGAATAATAACATTTAAATAGCGCCTTGCAGTAAGGACGTGTCTTAATGGCTACCACGTAAATGCAATTTGCCCCTTCAAGTGAAATCTCAGTGATTGCGATGTTTTGGAATTCTAACGGCCTGGTCAGTTCTTTCCTTGACACGTGTCTTCCAACCATTTCATCCCCATAGTAGTATTTTTAAGAAGCGACTTAAGGGTCACTAGATACGTCGTCTACGTCATCAAATCCTTCTTTTTGATTTTTCCCACTTTTTGAGATTCTAGGGTTTTACGTTTTCATTTTCGAATAACTTATTTAAACCGAAATGGAACTATTCTGGTTCATTTTTTTACAGAAGTAAATATTCAACCCAGATTTTCTTGCGCAGAGATTTCATCTCAACTCTCCATTGAAGCTTTTCCAGGTTTCTTTACATTTATTTTAAAGGTTCGTTTTGATGGATCCAGCTTCCCGTCATCGCCTTTTTGTTATAGCTTTTGAAGCGCTTGAACTTGGAGACCTTCAATTGGTTTCCTGTGTTTGTAGATTATTGGGGGAAATTCCTCCTTACGAGCCTCATTTTTTAGATGTTGATGTTTCTGGGCTTCATCTTGATGCTTACTTTAGTTCTAGCTCTGAATCTTCTTCTAGTTCTGAACCTTCTGTTTCTGATCATCATAGGGTTCCTTTACGATCAAGGATAGGAAAACATTACAGTAAACGTGTAGTTCACAAACATGGCTCAGGCAACATTCAAATCAAGAGGCAAATAATTGACGAAAAAGATGTTGAGGAGAAGCTTAGCGCATCTCGTATCCCCTTTTCTCTTGGTCTTTCGAGTGAATATAATGCTGAGCTAAATGTGGCTAGGGAAATCGAGAAGTTTCGTGCTCGGTTTGACCTAGATGACTCGGTTGTGATGACTCCTGCTGGTGATAGAGCCGTATGGAACCCACCTCCGGGCATGGTGGTAATTTATGGGTACATGCTCTGCTACGGTGTAACTATTCCTCTCCAGCCGTTCATCGCTTGGTTCCTTACTGAGGCAAGGATTTCTCCGGCCCAACTTGTCCTGAACAGTTATAGAATACTAATGTGTATGTGGCACATGTGGAGTCAGACGAACTTGTCACCACCTTCAGACCGTGAAATCAAGCATTTTTCACATTAAGGCAATCTGGTAAGACTGAAATTTATTTTCTTATGTCCAACCCGCTAGATTGTTGGGTCCCTGAGAGGACGAAAGTGAACCGGAGAGTTGATATTTCTTCTGATGCCAAAAAGAGAGGCTTTGTGTGGGGATTTCCTACCTCGAACAAGCATTGGAAGAATAGCTGGTTTTTTTACTAAGGGAAACTTAGGACTTGAGGTCAATCTCTCAACTAGGGAAAATCAAGAGATGCTAAGGGTTCCCCATTTTTTTCTGTTCTCCTAATGTGTGGAATAAGAAGAAACTTATTTTAACTGACACCTAATTGACTAGACTTGCTCGGGCGGCTGTGTGTACCTTGGAAAAGAGGAGAAAATCCTATATTTTTAATGATGTCCAAGCTCGCCAAGTGAAATCGATCATTTAGGCGAGCCAAGAAAAGGCTTATTGCCAAAAAAAGGAAGGAGTCGCTCGACCTGATGACTAATCGGATGAGGATTTTGATGAAGGTGGCCGGCAAATTCTGGAGAATGTCCTTGAAGAGGTCGTTGGGCCGACCATGGGGGAATCTAGTTTCCCGAGTAGCCCTAATGCTCAAAGGGTGTCTGAAGAAGAGGGCGGATAGGGAGGAAATCCTAGTGGAACAGCATCTGGCGAGCCGCTTTCCATGGTTGAGGAAACTCCTACTGAGCAGTTAGTGGTTGAGGACGATGAAGGCGTCAGGATACCCCCAGATGAGCAAATGAATCTTGATCCTGATTTTTTAAATCTTTTCAAGATATTACTAAGGATCAGAAGGATCCTACAGTTGACCTTGGCTTCCGTCTCACTCGGGCTAAGAAAAGGAAGAAGAATGACTCTCTCGTTCATCCTCATAAAGTCCCTCGGGTGGTATCATTTATTGAGTTGAGTGATGATGATACCGAGATTAGAGTTTCCCCAATCGTTCAAGTTGATGTGTCTGTAGGAAAAACAGAAACTTTAAACCTGAACAGGGATTTTTTACCTCCTGAGGTTGAAGACGCAAGGGCAGAATCCTCGAGAGCCCCTTCTTATCCCACTCCTCAAGATATCCTAAGGGTGTGTCATCTGGTCGAGCCTTTATTGGGGATGATCATTGGAGCCGCTTTAGGGATAGTTCACCAATAGATCATCTTCAAAATATTTTCAACGGCGCGTCCTACATAAGTCTTCTATCTCAACTGTTATCTTAATGCCTGTTAGATTTTTAACTCAAATCTTCCTTGCAGGTGGTGGCCAAGTTCGCTGAGTTAGTTCAGACGCAACAACATCAAGCTTATCGGATAAGGAGTCTTGAAGCTCAGCTATAAAAGAGTGAGGATAGTCGTGCTCGGGTTAAGGTGGTTTACCAAAGGGAGGTGAGCTCTGCCCAAGAATTTACCGATCATTGCTTGGCTAAGCAAATGGAGGCCGAAGAGAGAGCTTCCCTGGCAGAAGAGAAGGTTGTGTCCTTCCAAAATGTAAGGACCTTGATTTTATGATTGGCTTATTTAATGACAAACCACACCACATTAAGGATGATTGTATAATGAGTAGGCTAGTTCCTCATTGGCAAGCTTCAAAACATCTCCATGACTTCAAGAGCAAAAGGTATATTCACTTGACTTTGCCTCTTGAAGAGTTTAGGTGCACACATACACCTCATGCATGCTTTGTTGATCTTGCATTTGTGTTGATATTGTTTATATGTGTGCATCTCTTCACAATCACACTTGCACTTCATTTATAGATTTAAGTGTGGTATTGTGTTGTATTCGTGCTTGCACGATGGTGTGTGGATTGAGTGACCATATGAGAAGGTCTCATTCTTCTCTTGGTTTGGTTATATGGAGTAAGGTGTCTAGTTTCAAAAGAATGTATTTCAATGATTTAAATGTTTTTCCAAACTGACCCTTGTACGATCTTGTGACCATATCTTTTTATTAAATGATTTAAAATGAGTTTTGAAAATTTTTGTACAAACTAGACACCCATAACTTTCCAACAGTATACTATTCGTAATATTTCATGACCGTTTGGATTGGTTTTGAAATCTTCAAATTGACTACAAAAACAGGGCATCTCTGTTGTTGTCCGTTTCTGACCTTTGGTCACTGAAATAACCATAACTTTTTCTACAAACATCCAATTTTTTTTTTGTAAATTGGAGTAAAAGTTATACTTCCATACCTTTCTAAAGGTATATTATACGAAAGGTTTGGATGTCGTTTGGTCATGCTTTGGGTAACTCGAAACTTGTTATGTTATGCTGTCAAGTATGTATCGTGACCTAGACCGGTTTTGGTGCACATGCCTAGCCAGCGACCTAGTCAGTGGTGATGTCCAGCCGTGCCATGCTGCCTAGATAGCGGCCTAGACACTTTCCTAGTCAGTGTCACGCACATCGGTCATGATGGGACTTTGTTTCCCAAGTTCAAAACAACACCGTTTTATGTAGGGATTTTATATATATGTTCTCTTCTTCTTCCTTGCCTCTTTAGAGCTCAAAGAATATATTTTTAGTGAGAGAACCTCCATTAGAGAGAGAAAGCTTCAAGCTTTGTTTTTAACTCTCTAAACCCCAAACTCATCTTCATCTTGCATTCAAGCATCATTCCAAGCATGGGTGTTCATTAATTGGTAAGTAGAACCACCATTGTTGTTCATTTATTGTTCTAGCTTACCAAGACATGTCATTTAATGCTTAAATAAGCATTTCTTCATATTAATTGCATATTTATTGAAATTATGACATGTTTGGGGTTTGTATTGTGATAGCTTGCTTTATTAGGTCATTTATGCCTAAACAGCTAATCCATGAATGTTCATGTATACATAATTGATGATTAGGTTGACTTTGTGCATCTAGTCTAGTTAATGAACATTTATGTGTACGACTCATTGATTGCATTTAATGATTGCAAAATATTGCCCTTGATTATATGTTTTGACAACTTGTGTTGGTTGGACTTTTATTGACAATTAGGTTGCCAGAATTCTTTTGCATCTAATTAAGTCCTTATGTATGGGCATGTAGGCATTTTTTGATAACTAGTTTATTGTAATGCATTATCTACACCTAGTTAAGCATTTTATATTTGGTCTAACATATTTTACATTGAGCATTCATTGATTGTTCACTTAGACCATATACTCTTAGTAGAGTCAAAGTCTTGCGGCTTCTAGGTTAAGTTGCACAAGCAAGTCAAGTCTTGCAACCAAGGGTAAGTTGGCAAGCAATTGGTTGGGTATCCACTGTAAAAGGCTCAATGGGTAGAGTAGGAGGTGCTCATGCCAAGAGTAGTGGCTCAGGGGATATCACTAGGGATTGAACCAAGAGTTGTGATTGGTAGTGGCCATAGCTTGAGGTTGTCGAGAGTGAGAGTCCGAGTATCACTTGAGGATGTAACTTTTTACTCATATAGTGGATTTCTGTGATCGAGTGTGGCGCACTTAACAGCCCATTGTTTTTCCCATTTGGATGGCTTCCACGTATACATCTTGTGTTGTTTATATTTCGCACTTTAAACTTGATGTTGTATGTTTGTTTTACTGGGTGAATTTTGAATATTGACTAATCAAGAAAAAATGGTAACTGACTTGATTAAAACCTATTCACACCCCTCCCGCTCTAGGTTATTAAACACACACTTCTTACAGAACTTTCACAAAATTTACTATCTACTGCCCAGGAGTCGATGCTCAAGGCTGAACAGGAGGCTGAACAGGACAGGTCATCTTACGAGCAAAAAATTAAAGATTTGGAGCTCCAAGCTTTGACAGTCGAATCCCTTTCAAAGGAGGCTAGGCTGGAACTTGAGGTCCAAGGAGTTGATCGCTTCAAAAGTTCTCCTGCTTATGACGCTCTTCTCCTTAGAGAATTCCAGCGAGGGTTAGTTTCAGCTGGCGAATTCTTTAAGGTCAAGAATCGGGCAACTGATAAAGCTAGATCCAACTGGGGGCTGTCGATAAAAAACCATGTGGATCTGTCCCTGGAGTCTCTTCAGACTCAGATGAAGGAATGAAGAGCTTAATGTCGCATGCGAGGTAAAGATCGCCATCATATGCATTTAGAGATTCCATCAAAGCATTCTCTTTAGATCTTCTATGCCAATCAGGAGTCTAGTGTGGATGGTTCGACGACTGATGTTGGTTCGGTCCCTGGAATAGATCATAGTGAGTGGATGGATGATTTGGTTGATACAATTTCTTAGCCTTCAAATGAAAGTCTCTTCTAAGAGTTCCAAATCCTCATAACAACCTTTGTCATTTTTGTAAAATTTTCTTTGTAAAAATTTTGATCAATGAAGTTTTATATTTTTGCCAACTGTTTTATTCGGCATGCCAAGTATTTTGTTTAACAAGCTAACTCTATTATCCGAATAACTTCACTGAGTATCTTATTTAACTTAGTTTCGTTACTCGAACAATTTCACGCCAAGTATCCTATTAAACTGGCTAACGCATTATGTGCCGAGTATCTTATTTAAACTGACTGATGCAATTTCTTTGTGTCAAATATCTTATTAAACTGGTTAACGCAATTTCTTTATGTCAAGTATCTTATTAAACTGGCTAATATTATTAACAGAGTTGTCTCGAAACAGGTAAGCATATTTACGCTTGTGCTTCATACTCGATTGCTACCCGAACATTACATCAAGGCTCACCATGATCATATGTTCGAGTCCTTACGCAGATCACTGAGGACGTATCCTAGTTTGTCTACGCAGGGTTTTCCGAATTGTTAAGTTTTTAATTGATTAACACAGCTGCGCATCTCACCGAGATTTATCCCGTTGGTGCCCCGAGCCGTTTTCCAGAGTCTGGTGCATCTGGTTTGCCTTTTGGCTAAGATCGACTGAACATGCTCGGTTGGCATGCTCCTTCGAGCTTCTCCGCCCTTTCAAAAAATTTACCAAATTAATGGTCCCGAGCATTCTATCAATTTCATGTTCTTATTAACATTTTTCTTTCACATGTTCTTATTATCATGTGCTTGCTAAAATTTATAAAATCTCATATCGGGCTTTTATAACTGCAAAACAATAAGATCAATTTCAAGCTAAAAATATCCTAACTATTTAAATTGTCCTGACTAAAAAGGAAACAAATTTTAAGGATAAAAAATCTTTAAATAATAGGCGTTGCATGGTCGAGGTAAAATCCCTGCATCTGGTTGGGGCAATATGGTATGCTCCATGACCAGCCATTCCTTCAATCTTGTATGAGCCTTCCCATTTTTCAGCCAATGATCATGCAACTTTATTCTTTATGTTCAATGATACTTTTCTGAGCACCAGGTCCCCTAGCTAGAATTTTTTGATCAGAACATGAGAGTTGTAGTGTCGAGCCACTCTTTACTGATATGCTGTATTTCGTACTCGGGATTCCTCCCTATTCTCTTCTAGCTCATCTAAGCTTTGTAATTGCATATCAAAATTCTGGTCTTCATCATATAGACTGACCCTTGGTGACATGTATGATGTTTCTATCGGGATAACAACTTCAGTTCCAAATGCCAAAGAGAATTGATTCTCTTTTGTAGAAGTTCTTGTTGTTGTCCGATACGCCCATAATACTTCAGGGATCTTTTCAATCCAACTTCCTTACTTAGCATCCAACTTTTCTTTGAGTGTGTGCTTGATGATTCTTTTTACTGCTTCAGCTTGCCCATTGGTTTGAGGGTGGGCAGGTGTGGCATACGAATTTGTAATTTGTTACTCGCTGCACAGCTTTCTGAATTTTTTATTGTCGAACAGGGTGTCGTTGTCAGTAATAAGAGTACTCGGGAATCCAAATCAATAAAGTTTGTTGTTCTTTACAAAGTTTATGGTATTTGCCTCTGTGATATGTACTAAGGCTTCTGCTTCCACCCACTTCGTGAAATAACCAACGGCTACTATCATATGTTTTGCCCCACCCCCTGTCCCTGCCGGCTTTGGGCCAATTAAGTCCTGACCCCACATGGCAAATGGCCATGGGGATGTGAGGCCCCTAAGTTGTTCAGGGAGCTGTCAGATATCATTGGTTATCCTTTGGCATGCATTGCAACTTTTTGAACATCATTGTGCATCCAAGAATAAAGAAGACCAATAATAACCTTGCATGAGTCCCTTGTGTGCTATTTTTTTGCCCCTAGTATGGTTCTGCATACTCCGCCGTGGATTTCCTGTATTATCTGATATGCATCTTCCTCCGATACATATCTTTGGAGTATTCGAGAAAACCCCCTTCTGTACAGTTCAACTCCAATCAATGTGTATCTTACTGACCAGTATCTAATGCATTTGGCTTCTAGGGGATCTTCTAGTAGCACGCCTTCTTCCAGGTACCTTTTTAGCTAACATATCCAACCGTCTGACGGTGTTTGGATTTTTGAGATTTTAAAGTTTTTCTGCTCAACTATACTCAGTCTGAGAAGATGTGCGACCGGAATAGTTTTTGGCCTGATTGTGGTTGTTGTGGATGCTAGTTTGGACAAAGAGTCTGCCTTTTCATTATCTTCCCTAGGAATCTGTAAAATTTTATATTCCTTTTGAAGGAGTTGTTTTGCTATGCCTCGATAAGCTATCATATCTGTTGGGATTATGATCGATAGCAAGAGTATAATAATGTATTTGACAATCTTTTCAAATTAATAAAGTGATTTCTAGCTTAAAAAATCTTATAGGATTTATAGTTTAATTATTATAATTGTCAAAAGTAAATAATCATAAGGTCAAAAGAATATGAGAAAAGAAGAATTGTTCATGAACCTAGATATGTATGAGGTAGACACAATTCTTTAGTTATTATTGAATAATATTCACAACTTAAGATAAAAGGTTGGGCGCCTTTATCTTGTCTAAGTTGTAGATTTTTTTCCAAGCATTTGAGTGGGATCAAATGTGTTATGATGAGTCTAAAACCATCAAAGTGTGGTGTCTTTGGGCAAAATAATTTAGTGCACTGGGTGCATTAAATAGGATCACAATGAAATACTTTATCTAGAACCGTCAATGGATAAAAGTTTTCATTTAAAGACAATCAAAGAGTCTATCTCAATCCTGAGATAAATGATGGACTTACGGTTGCAAGTGTTATCATTTAAGCTATCAATGAGTACGATTATATAGCATAGTCTATCCTCGATAGTTTGGTGGTATTCATTTGTTAATCGATAGAGGACTTCATTTATAGATATGGACATCGTGGCTCCATTTATTAAATGAGAGTAGAATAGCATCTTATGGGTGTTTTGAGGTATTGGATATTAAATCTTAACGTTAAGTTTTCAATAGTGTATATTGAAACATGGCTTATGGACAAGTCAAAATATCCAAGTTCAAAATGTGGTCATATGGGTAAATATGGTTACTTGGAGAGCTATAGGTGATCTATGAGCTCTTGGCGATTACTGATATTCTTCCCGAGGATACTCCTTCTCCAATAAGGTTGTCTAGGGTATTGAATGAGTAACACCAACTTATTCTATCTTTATTTAAGAGTTTAATTTTAGTTCTTTAGTGGAATGAACTAAAATTAAATAGATCGGACCTAAGTGAATCATTTGTTGATTGTGATTGGGTTGTGTCTATTGGAGCTTAAATCTAGATAGCTTGCCAAGATCCCCCAATCCACACGAACTTGCATGGATCACTTGATATATTCTACCGGACCAATTTAGGGGTCCATCTAGAATTGTATTGAGGCATGTGGACTTGTTTCTTTTTGTAAGAATGGGTCTAGTTCACATGAGGACATTTTATAAAGGTCAAACGGATTTAACAAAATAAGAGAATAATATATTGGGCCTTATACATTGTTTGGGCGGCAAGGCTATTTAGAATAACTTAACTATATTATATTATTATATTATTTAATTAAAAGAAAATTAATTATTTAATTAAAAGTCAAAATCTTTTTCCTAGTAGGAGATGGTCTCCTAAAATTATACAAATGTTGGTAGTATAATTTATATTAAAGACTATATTTGATAAGTAGATAAATAAAAGGAATTATTTATCTAATCAAATTAGGAAGTCTTTAATATGGTTACAAATACACTATTGAGTTGGATTAGGAGTCTTGGTGTATGATAGAATTCTTTTTTGAAAATGATTCTTAACCACCAAGTAAATCTACCTAAGGAAATGATTCTTAACCACCAAGTAACTCTTTCTTAGGAAAAGATTACGTCTCCTAATTGAATTCTATAAAGAATTCAGCCAGCCTTATATATATATATATATATATATATATATAAGAATTCCTTTCAGAAAAGGATTCTTAACTACCAAATAAATCCACCTAAGTAAAGGATTTTTGCCAACCAAGTAAATCCTTCTTAGGAAAGGATTTGTGATCCTATATATATATCTCTAAAATTTTGGCCAGCCCTAAGATTATTCTAAGAGGAGTTTCGGCCAGCCAAAGAAAATTTTAGAGAGAGATTTCTGCTAGCCAAGGTAATTCTTTGTGGAATGAATTTGGCCACCATAGAATTTTGAGGGAGAAAAATCTATTTTTGCTATAGACAAAATTCGATCAACTCTAAGAAATATTGTGAGGTTCGGGAAAGAAGAAAAGGAAGAAAAAAATGTTTAGTTTTCGATTGTACACTAGTAGCCTTTACAACAAAAGGTTTTGTGTACAACATCGAATCAAGGTTCATGAGAAATTCAATCAAATTGATTGATAATTCACAAAAGACCTAAAGTTCTTTGTTTTCTTCTTGGAGGATTATTGTAACTAACAAAGAGAAAGATTTTGTTTGTTTCCATCCTCAGGTATACGATTTAAATAAAGGGAGCTCACACTCCTAGGTGATTCACGTTCGTGTTTGGATTGGAAGATCTTGCAGAATCAATTTGCTGCTTGTTCAATTGTCACAAGAAAAGATATGACACTTTTATATACATCAATTAATATAGAGTTAAGGTTCTTGTTAGTCAAAGGGAAAATTTTTATTTGTACGCAAACCCCAATTTTATTAAACTTTTCACGCTTCCGTTGCGTTTTGCGTGGGTTTTTCCCTATAATTGGTATCAGAGTCTGGTTGCACCCTTGATTAATTGATGTATGTGTTCATGAATCTTTTTCTTTTTACTGTATATATACATGTTTAAGAAAGAGATGACACTCTAGGTATTCACATATATATTTACCTTAGAATGTATGGATATATATATATATATGTTTTATATGTGGTTTGTTTTTGCTCAATTTTGGTCCTAGAATTTCAATGTATTTTGTTTTGGGATTGTAACAAGAATGGTGGCCTATCACCGCCATAATTTCCATCTTGGTAGTTGCTATTTTTTTTTATTTTGTTGTTGTAATTAAGAAAATACTTCAAAAAATTTATTTATAATTCTTCTGTAATACAATCAAGTATTAAAGTCTCGAAGGTTTGAAGAATTGGGAGCAATCAGTACAAGTTTGGGACAGTGTGAGCCGTAGAAACAAACGTGCATGCGAAGAGCACGTAGCCACGTTTGATGTGGTTTGGGCTGCGTACGGCAGCCATGGGCTGCGCATGGCAACCCTTAATGGGGTTATGGCATACGCACATCAAGGGTAGGGGCCAAGGGTGCGCACGCCCATGGGAGGCAGCCGAGGGAGTCCAAATGACGAAGGTTGCGTGAAGACTTGTTCGCCAAGAAAGGAATTTTTTATATTCCAAGACATGTAATTTACTTGCTTTTCTAGGATGGACCAAAATTGTAGCTATTTACATTTTTTGTAAATATTGCAATGTTTGTCAGTGTTTGATAATATGTCATATAGAATAGGAGTGCCGCTCATATATCTCTTTTGGTATGAACATACATATAATGATTTAGGTATCTAAATTGGCATCTAGTTAACTTGGTAAATCATTCTTTGGAATTCGATCACACACCTTAAACAATTGAGTGGGAGAAGGTGTTTCTGGAACACCTACGACCTCCAAGTTTATTTGAGCTTTATGTTTCGTGTAATAACCTCACAAGAGGTATTCATGAATGGAATTTAGCTAGATACTTCCTTACAAGGATAGACTAGACAACTAGCCCAAACGATATCTACTCCCAAAGGAGGGATATTCGTGAGGGATTAAAGAAGGTCGATAACTTGGTAACACACTCAATGTGAGTTTATTAATATCCTCCCAAGAGTTCTTGTTAATAAAATCACAAGGCTAAAATTGAAAATGTTGGTTGTTATGTTAACAATTAGGTGGGACCTAGTCCAACTAGTAAATTTTGCGAACTCCTAAAGGAGGCGTGATATTTATGGGTGTTGGATCACCGTTGAAATTTTACGATTGAATTATTTCATTTAATTCAAGATAAATATTCAAAAGTACTTTATCGTGATTATTTACTTATATAATATTTTTTTTTGTAAAGAAATCATGACTTCATCCCTAATCAAATTCCTAAAAGATAATACTTTAACTGATGATAATTATGTCACATGGAAAAAGGAAAATTGGCTTGTTGTATGTTGAAAAAACATAAGATCATTCTATCTATTCCTAAACCACCAAACTAATGAATCTACACAGGAGCAAATAGATGAGTATTAGTAATGGAAGTCTTCAGATGGGATGGCTAAATGTATGTTACATTATGGCCATCATCTCCAACGTGTTGCAACACCAACATGATGGAAATAAGGCTGCTGCCGATATAATAATGTCACTATAGGAGATATTAGCAATGAGGTCTACGACGACTAAGAGGAGAGGCAGCGTCTGTTTTCATGAATCTAAGGATGAAACCTGGACAGGCTGAGAAAGATCACATGATGAAAGTCATAGCACATCTCAACATTGTTGAAATGAATGGTGTTGAGATAGATGGTGAGACGATAATTGACATGATTGTCAACTCACTTTTAGATTCCTTTGATCAGTTCAAGTTGGACTACACATTGAACAATAAGGAAAACAACTTGCAAGGCCTGATACAAGATGATCAAAGCACCGAGAAGATCCTTGTGAAAGGTCAAGAGATTTATATAGTTGGTAAAGTTGCTACTGTTAAAGACCCGTTAGAAGGTCAAGAAACAATAGAAGAAAAAGAAACATTAGGCCGTCTTAGAAGGAGACCAAAAAAGTAACCAAGATCAAAGGGAAGTGTTTTCTTTGTGGTGAAAAGGGTCAAAGGAATAGACTGAATAAGAATGAATTCAACTTGCATTTAGGCAATGAAGCGTTGATGTCTACTAGTGTAATGGGAGATATTAGAATCAATTTAGATTCTTATAGGCATTTAGTTTTAATAAACGTTTATTAAGTACCACTATTCAAAGGAATTTAATTTCGTTCTCTTGTCTAAATAAATTTGGATATTCGATTTTATTATTAGTAAGAATACGAAATTTGTTTGCAAAGGAACATTGGAAAATGGTTTATTCTATTTGCATGGAAATATCTCTCATTGTTAGATACGAAATCAACGAAACCTAATCATAAAAGAGTAAAATTATCAAAAGATGAAACCAACCTATAGCATTTGCACCTAGATCATATAAACCTTAATATGATTAAAAGATTAGTATATGACGGACCTCTAAGTGACTTAAAGGTTGATGATCTACCAACTTGTGAATCTTGTTTGGAAGGTCAAATGACCAAAAGGTCGTTTACGACCAAAGGCACAAGAGCCATTAAATGTTTAGGATTGATACATACTGATGTGTGTGGACCTATAAGCATTCAAGCTAGAGGTGGATATGAGTACTTCATCACTTTAACGGATGATCACTCAAGATTTGACTATGTGTATCTCATGAGACATAAGTCAGATCCTTTTGACGTGGTCAAAACATTTAAAGCTGAAGTAGAAAATCAATTTGAGAAACGTATACAAATCTTGAGGTCTGATCGTGGTGGAGAATATCTATCTGGTGAGTTTCAGCAATATCTTATTGATAATGAGATAATTTCAAAGTTTTCTGCACTAGGCACACCTCAACAAAATGGGGTGGCAAAAAGAAGAAATAGAACTCTTTTGGACATTGTTAGGTCTATGTTAAGTTATTCAACACCCCCTAATTCTTTTTGGGGATATGCTTTACAAACCGCAATGTACATTCTAAACTATGTGTCATCTAAGTCGATTCCTAAAATACCGCATGAGTTGTGGACAGGGCGAAAGCCTAGTATGCAACACTTGAGGATATTTGGATGTCCTGCGCACGTGTTAAAAGGAAAGATAGAAAAGATGATGTCCTGTTCAGAAACATGCATATTTGTAAGGTATCCAAAAGGAACAAAAGGATATTATTTTTATAATCCATTAGATCTTAAAGTATTTGTTTTGACAAATGCAAAATTTCTGGAAAAAGACTATATGAATAATTTTGTGCCTAAAGGTAGAATTGTCCTTAATGAGTTGTCAGGAGATACAATTCCATAGGAGGTTTCACAGTTAAGCCCAATTGTAAGTTCCGTACCAACACAAGATCTACAATCTACCATACCTCGTCGTAGTGGGAGGGTTAGTAGACAACCCGAGAGATACATCGGTTTAGGAGAATCTATAAAAAATCTCAATCTCCTGGACGACGATGATCCATATACGTACAAGGAAGCAATGAAAGATGTTGATTGTCGCCATTCGCAAAAGGCAATGCAATCCAAAATTGAATCTATGTTCAAAAACAAAGTCTGGTCTCTTGTAAACTTTCCTAAAGGGATAAAACCCATTAGGTGCAAGTGGGCATACAAGAGGAAAAGAGGAATGGATGGAAAGGTGGAAACCTTTAAAGCTAGATTGGTAGCTAAAGGTTATACACAAAAGGAATGTATCGATTATGAGGAAACCTTCTATCCTATGGCCATGCATAAATCCATTAGGATACTCTTATCCATTGCGGTATCTCTAGACCTAGAGATTTGGAAATGGATGTCAAGATAGCTTTCCTTAATGAAGGTCTTGATGAAAGCATCTATATGATGTAACCAGAAGGATTCATTGAAAAAGGCCAAGAGGAAAGGGTATGCAAGTTGCAAAGATCCATATATGGATAGAAGTAAGCATCCAGATCTTGAAACATAAGGTTTGATCAAGCCATGAAAAGTTTTGGATTTATTCAAAACCTTGATGAACCTTATGTATACAAAAGGATTAAAGGCAACAAGTTGGTTTTCCTAGTTTTTTATGTTGATGATATACTACTCATCGGATATGATGTAGGTGTATTGACATCAATAAAAGAATGACTAGCAAAACAATTTGATATGAAGGACTAAGGAGAAGCATGTTATATTCTTGGTATCCAAGTCATAAGGGATAGATAGAATTAAACAATTGCATTATCCCAAGCTTCATACATAGATAAAATCTTATCTAGGTTTTCCATGCAAGATTCCAATAAAGGTATTTACCTTACAGACGTGGAATTAAACTTTCTAAGGAACAAGTTCTTAAAAATGAGCTTGAAAAGCAATTCATGAGTAGGGTTCCATATGCATCGGCAGTTGGAAGTCTCATGTATGTAATGCTCTGTACTATACCATATATTTGTTTTGCTATGGGCATAGTTATCAGGTTTCAATCGAAACCAGGTCCTGATCACTGGACGGTTGTCAAGCATATTTTCAAGTATCTTAGGAGAACGATAGATTATATGCTTGTATAATCTGAAGGGGATTTAATTCCTGCTGAGTATACAGATTCTAAATTTTCAATCAAATTTTGACTTCAGGAAATCAACATCAGGATCTGTGTTTACTATTGGAGGAGGGGCAGTCATATGGAGGAGTATCAAGTAATCTTGTATTGCTGATTCCACAATGAAAGCCAAGAATGTTACTGCATGTGAGGCTACTAAAGAGGCTGTCTGGCTCCTCTAATTCTTGATTGACTTGGAAGTGGTTCCTGATGCAAATAATTAGATCACTACCTATTGTGACAATATTGGAGCAGTGGCTAATTCGAGAGAACCAAAAAGTCATAAAAGAGGGAAACACATTGAAAGAAAGTATCACCTTCCAAGGGAAATTGTGAATAGGGGCGACATGTCACGTCAACAGATAATCTAACGGATCCCTTTACAAAGTATCTTCCACAAAAGAGTTTTGATGGGCAACTAGAGAATATGGGATGAGAGATATGACACATTTGCTATAGAGCAAGTGGGAGATTGTTAGAACTATGCTCGATAGCAAGAGTATAATAATGTATTTGACAATCTTTTCATATTAATAAAGTGAATTCTAGTTTAACAAATCATATAGCATTTATAGTTTAATTATTATAATTGTCAAAAGTAAATAATCATAAGTCAAAAGACATTGAGAAAAGAAGAATTGTTCATACATCTAGATATGTATGATGTAGACATAATTATTTAGTTAGTCTTGAATAATATTTACAACTTAAGATAAAAGGTTAAGCACCTTTATCTTGTCAAGGTTGTAGATTCTTTTGCTTGCATTTGAGTGGGATCAAATGTTTTATGATGAGTCTAAAATCATCAAAGTGTGTTTTTTAGAAAAGGAATCTAGTTCACTGGGTGCATTGAATAGGATCATAGTGAAATACTTTATCTAGAACCGTCAATGGATAAAAGTTTTCATTTTAAGACAATCGGAGAGTCTATCTCAATCCTGAGATAAATGATGGACTTACGGTTGCAAGTGTTATCATTTGAGCTATCAATGAGTACGATTATATAGCATAGTCTATCCTCGATAGTTTGGTGATATTCATTTGTTAATCGATAAAGGACTTCATTTATAGATATGGACATCGTGGCTCCACTTATTAAATGAGAGTGGAATACCATCATATTGATGTTTTGAGGTATTGGATATTAAATCTTAACGTTAAGTTTTCAATAGTGTCTTTTGAAACATGACTTTTAGACAAGTCGAAATATCCAAGTTCAAAATGTGGTCATATGAATAAATATGGTAACTTGGAGAGCTATAGGAGGTGTATGAGCTCTTGGCGATTACTGGTATTCTTTACGAGGATACACTTTCTCCAATAAGGTTGTCTAGGGTATGGATGAGTAACATTAACTTATTCTATCTTTTTTAAAGAGTTCAATTTTAGTTCTTTAGCGGAATGAACTTAAATTAAATAGATCGGACCTAAGTGAATCATTTTTTCATTATGATTGGGTTGTGTCGATTGGAGCTTAAATCTAGATAGCTCGCCAAGATCCTCAATCCACACGAACTTGCATGGATCACTTGATATATTCTACTGGACCAATTTAGGGGTCAATCTAGAATTGTATTAAGGCATGTGGACTTGTTTCTTTTTATAAAAATGGGTCTAGTTCACATGTGGACTTTTTATAAAGGTCAAATAGATTTAATAAAATAAGAAAATAATATATTGGCCCATATACATGGTTTGGGCGGCAAGGCTATTTAGAATAGCTTAATTATATTATATTATTTTATTATTTAATTAAACGGAAATTCATTTATTTGTTGATTAACTAATTATTAAATTAAAAGTCAAAATCTTTTTCCTAGTAGGAGACGGTCTCTTTTTCCTAGTAGGAGACGGTCTCCTAAAATTATACTATTATTGATAGTATATTTAATATTAAAGACTATATTTGATAAGTAGATAAATAAAAGGATTATTTATCTAATCAAATTAGGAAGTCTTTAATATGGTTACAAATACACTATTGAGTTGGATTAGGAGTCTTGGTGTAGGACAGAATTCCTTTTAGAAATGGATTCTTAACCACCAAGTAAATCTACCTAAGGAATGAATTCTTAACCACCAAGTAAATCTTTCTTAGGAAAAGATTATGTCTCCTAATTGAATTCTATAAAGAATTCAGCCAGCCCTAAATATATATATGAGAGGATAGAATTCTTTTTAGAAAAGGATTCTTAACTATCAAATAAATCCAACTATGTAAAATATTCTTGCCAACCAAGTAAATCCTTCGTAGGAAAGGATTTGTGATCATATATATATATATATATATATATATATATATATATATATCTAAAATTTCGGCAAGTCCTAATATTATTCTAAGAGGAATTTCGTCCAGTCCAAGATAAATTTAGAGAGAGATTTCTGCTAGCCAAGGTAATTCTTTGTGGAAAGAATTAGGCCACCAGAGATTTCTGCTATGCATACTCTAAGTCCAGCTAGTAATGCCTCGTACTCGGCTTGGTTATTTGTTGCTGTAAAGTCGAATCTCATGGCACATTCAACATCATCTTCTTCCAGGGTGCATACTACGATCCCTGCCCCGTTGTCATGAGTGTTCGAGGAACCATCGACATGTAACCTTCATGAGAAATTCTTGCCCAACATCCATTTCACTTCTAGATTTGGTTCTGTTAATTCTGTTATGAAATCTTCCACTGCTTGGCCTTTGAGAGATGTCCTGGGGATGTACTAAATATCGAATTCACTCAGCTCGATTGCCCATTTAGTTAATCTCCCCAAAATTTCTGGCTTCTGTAAGATTTGCTTAAGTGGGCAATCGGGGAGAACCTAGATTGTATAAGCCTGAAAGTATGGCCTCTGCTTCCTTGCTATCAAAACCAATGCTAGTGCCATTTTTTCAGCCTGTGAATATCTGGTTTCAGCCAGAAGAAGAGCCTTACTGGTATAGTATATTGGCCTTTGTATCCCATCCACTATTCTGACTAGAACCAATTCCGTAATTGATAAGTACAAATAGAGTATTTCTTCCATTTTAGGTTTTGAAAATATGGAAGCTTGCCCTAAGTACTCTTTGATTTTCAGGATTGCCTGCTCGCATTCTTCATTCCATTCGAGCCCTTTCCCTTTTTTGATTACTTTGAAAAAGGGAGCACATCTATCTGTGGCCTTTGAAATAAATTCTGCCTAAGGAAGCTAAGCATCCTGTCAAGCGTTGCACTTTTTTTAGCGTCCTAGGTGAAGTCATTTTTTGAAAGGATTGAATCTTGTTAGGGTTCACTTCGATTCCCCTCTGGTAAACTTGGAAACCCAGGAACCTTCCTGAAGGAACTCCAAATAAGCATTTGTTCGGGTTTAACTTTATCTTATATCTCTTCAAGACATCGAATGTTTCCCGCAGGTCTAAATCATGTTTGTCTGCCGAGATGCTTTTGGTTAACATGTCGTCTATGTAAACTTTCACGTTTCTACCTATTTGGTGAGCAAAGATCTTATTGACCAATCTCTGATAAGTTGATCTAGCATTTTTCAGCCAAAAAGGCATTACTGTGTAACATTATAAGATTTGATCGATCGTAAATGTTGTTTTTCTTCATCAGCCTTATTCATCCAGATTTGAATATATCCTGAGTAAGCGTCAATGAAACTTAGTAACTCATGGCCTGATGTAGCATCGACCAGTTGGTATATTTTTGGTAGTGGAAAACAGTCCTTAGGGAGGCCTTGTTCCGGTCTGTGAAGTCAACGAACAATCTCCATTGGCCATTTTTCTTCTGGACCAGGACCACATTTGCTACCCACTGAGGGTAGCTGATTTCTCTGATTGATCCAATAGCGAGTAACTTTTCCACTTCTTGCTTTATTGCCTGGCTTCTTTAAAGGTTGAATGACCTTCTCTTTTATATTACTAGTCTTGCATTTGGATCTACCGCCAAGTGATGTGATGTAACTCGGGCATCTATTCCTACAATATCTTCCTGACTCCAGGCGAATACATCCTTGTATCGTTTAAGTAGATTAATAAGGTCTTGCTTAACCTTTTCTTCTAAATTGGCCCCGATTTTGATCTTCTTATCTGGTTCATCTTTCTTTAAGACTATTTCCTCTATTGGTTCACTTTTAGACACCTTCGGCTCTTCCCTTGGATCGAACTCAAACAACAGTGATTCTTTCTCGATATGATATGTTCGTGTTATGTTGCACACTTGCTCATAATTGTCTCTGTCTTTGTAAAATGAGAAATTAACTCTTCTGGCCATCTCTTGAGACCCCTTCACTACTTCTACCCCTCGTTCAGTTGGAAATTTGATCATTAGAGCATAAGTAGCTGTTATTGCCTTAGTTTTATTCAAGAATGGTCAACCTAACAGTGCATTTTAAGGCCTGTTGTCCAGGTCTACCACTACAAAGTCGAGTAACACTATTCTCTGACAAGGTACTACTCCAATTTTCATTGGCAGCTTTTCTATCCTGAGAGACAGACGTCGACTCCCCCGAATCCTCTGAGTGGGATATGGAAATGTTGTAAATCCTTTCGGTCCAACCTAAGTTGATTCTAGACAGCCATATTGAGAATGTCGGTCGAACTTCCATTGTCTACAAAAGTCCTGATGACTCCCTGTAGCCAATCCGGGCACTTATGATGAGGATGTCATTTGGGTGAACATTAACCCCATATGAATTGACCTCTGTGAATATTATCGGGTCCTATCATTCCTTTATTCTTTTCGGGTCAGGTTCAAAGGTGTTGTTAGCAAAATTCTGCTTGCCTCCACCGCTTCTTGAATTTCCTGAGTCCACTCTTGGTTATTTCTCCCAGTTGATGGTCCTCCGAAGATGGTTTGTATTACCTCATTCACCTCGGGACTCCTCCGAAGATGGTTTGTATTACTTCATTCACCTCGGGACTGGCCCTTTTGTTTCGACCATAATTATGATCGGCCTTGGTCTCTTTCTTTACTTCTGACTTCTCATCTTTCTTCAGGATAATATCTTGGAGGTATCCTTCCCGAATGAGGGTCTACATATAGTCTCTAAGCTAGTAACATTTGGAGGTCTCATGACCGGTTTTCTTATGGAATCAACAGTATTTTTGTTGTGTCTCGTCGAACAAATTGAGACTGTCGTTGTGGCTTCTTTACCAGATTCTTTTCATCTAATATTGTCAGGATTTCTTCCTGTTTTTTCCGAACAGGGTGTAGTTTATGTATTTTCCTCAGAACTTCTCCGTGGTCTGGTCAGCATTACGCCCGCTTCCCCCGTCCTTGCTCCTCTTTGCTATTTCCTTTTTGTTTACCTTTGTGGCTAATGCATACCCTCCAGTAATATCCATCATATCTGAATATCTGGTTAGACGAGCCCTTTATAAGTCAAAAGACAGCAATCCATTCTACAGGTTGTTTATGAATGCAACAATTATTGCTTCGTCATTTGAACTGCCGATTTCTGAGACCGTCTTGCCGAATCTCCCCATGTATTGCTTCAATGATTCTTCTTTCCCTTACTTTAGCTGAGAAAGGTAAGCGACTGACTTTTTCTTTTGCACATTGCCTAGGAACCGTCTTGAAAAGCTTCTACTCAACTCGTCGAAACTCCTAATACTTGTCGGAGGCAATCTCCCGAACCATCTTGAACCCGTATCTCTCAAGGTTTGTGGAAAATTAAGGCACAACAACGGATCGCTGTGTGCATATTGAGCCATGGCACTTTTATATCGCCTAACATGTCTTTTAGGATCTGTATCCTTCTTGAACTGTTCCATGTGCGGCATCCTGAACCTTTCTGGGAAGTGAGTTCGTAGGATGACCCTAGTAAAAGGAC
This sequence comes from Dipteronia dyeriana, assembly GCA_032871835.1. Classification (NCBI taxonomy): domain Eukaryota; kingdom Viridiplantae; phylum Streptophyta; class Magnoliopsida; order Sapindales; family Sapindaceae; genus Dipteronia; species Dipteronia dyeriana. Next base: position 111,928,431 of record CM065300.1, on the reverse strand, counting down.
TGTCAGAATCATCATCAGACAACTCGTTATATCCATATCACCTAACCAATGCGTCAATTTGACGCCTATTGTTTTCAACTTCTCGGGTCAGACTTTGAATCATAACATCTCTGTCTCTACCGGTTCTCTATAATGGTTAAACTGTTAGGTGATCGTCATGCCAGTTTCCAACCCTTTTTCACTATGTTCCTGAGTCTCATGGGTAAATCCTTACAGGCGTATGGTTCTATAACAACGTTTGTGACAGTACAGATCACTATCTTCTGATGATGGTGACCGATTCCTGCATCGTTCATATTTACGGTGTCTATCATGGGTCAACTGACTGCGAATATGCCTTTGGTGTGGTCATTCTTCTTCGATTGCTTCACGATCCTTGTCCTGGTTGCGTGTTATACCTCTAGATTGATTGATTTGATCTGAGTGCCTAACAACTGTTGGTATATCCGTTTTCGGCCCAACTATAACCGAAGGAAACCTTGTAGGTAGAGGGTTTGGTGTTTGCACCTCTTCCGCAGCCAATAGTTCTACTCCTTCTCCAACCGCATCCGTCAGTAGCTATTGCAGTACCTGGCAGAAATGACGTGCTATGTCTTCACTCTTAGGAGATTTTTGTTGGATACCAGCCAGAAATGCTGGTTGTGGTGGGATCTCGATTTCTCCGGCCTATATGAACATCATCTGGAGATTTTCAGATATCCCCATAACTCCTTCTGTTTCCACTACTAGCAATTGCTTAATCAGATCTGAGGTTCAACCCCTCCTTCTAACGCCAATTGTTAACGTCGATTTCTCGATGGATGAGAGAGTCAATGAGATTTGATTTGGTTATAACCTGTCAAAGAGAAAGAGAAAGAGAATGTAATTTTGAAGTTAATAAGACACGAGTTTATATGGTAAAACTCCGGTGATCGGAGAAATGTCCACGGGTGGTTGAATAAACAACCGAGCCAAAATCCACTATTGAAATAAAGAATTACACTGCTCGATCTCTTTTTTTTTTCTTTTTTCTAGTGATTTTCTGTGTACTTTTTGTTCTATATCTCTTAACAATGAGATTATGGGTCTATTTATATATGCATAGAACCCAAATCCTTGTTGTACAAGTAATGAAAAAATTCGTATTTAATTACAATTGGTTGCTTGTTGGAGTCACCTTTAACTTCTTTCTTATTTTGATGATTGCATGGAGATCGAATGGGACTCTGGTGATATAGTTCGTTTAGGACTTATTTCCTTATAAATGTGCAGTCTTCTTGAAGTAGAGTTGTTGCCTGATTTGGAACCTTTTTCCTGTTTGGTATTTTATTCTTCTATAAATTCTTCTTGATATGGATGTCTTGCGTATTTGAGCATGACTCTTGGTTCGCTGACGTGCAAATCATGTACTGGATTTCTTTATTCGGGTTTCTCGTATTTGTCATGAGTAGAACATGGCGTCACTTGGTCCTGAGCTGGTCATGACTTTGCCGAATACTTGTATTTACACTTACTCGGGTTCCCATTCCTTTGCGATGTCTTCAAGGGTATTTTCCGGGTGCCTATTCGGATATCTACATGGCAATCTTAAGGGACTATCCACCTTGTCAATGATGTGTACATTCGACAAAAATATACATATAACATAAGGTTTTCGGCTTGTTTGGAATTAATTCTATATCAAAATAATGTTTCACTTGTATTGATTAGTTGTCTTAGATTGATGATGACTAAAGCTTCAAAAAAGATATGGTAACATATCAAGCAAGTTCAAGTCTTCAAAGAGAAATGTGCTTCATTGTTCTACAAAGGTATATTAAGACCTCATTTCTCTTACAAGGCTTAGGCACACACACACATTGCAATCATATGTGTCCCTACATCGTTGTGCCCATTTTGTATAACATATTGTTAGGATTATGCTCAACAACAAGAGTGTAATAATGTATTTGACAATCTTTTCATATTAATAAAGTGATCTCTAGTTTAACAAATCTTATAGCATTTATAGTTTAATTATTGTAATTGTCAAAAGTAAATAATTATAACGTCAAAAGACTTTGAGAAAAGAAGAATTGATCGTACATTTGGATATGTATGAGGTAGACACAATACTTTAGTTAGTTCTGAACAATATTCACAACTTAAGATAAAGGTTGGGCACTTTTACCTTGTTAAAGTTGTAGATTGTTTTCCTAGCATTCGAGTGGGATCAAATATGTTATGATGAGTCTAAAATCATCAAAGTGTGGTGTCTTTGGGCTAAAGAATCTAGTGCACTATGAGCATTGAATAGGATCACAGTGACATACTTTATATAGAACAATCAAGGGATAAATGTTTTCACTTGAAGAAAAACGAAGAGTCTATCTCAATCTTGAGATAAATGATGGGTTGCAAGTGTTTTCATTTGAGCTGTCAATGAGTGGGATTATATAGCATAGTCTATCCTCGATAATTTGGTTGTATTCATTTGTTAATAGATAGAGGACTTCATTTATAGATATGGACATCGTGGCTCCATTTATTAAATGTGAGTAGAATATCATTATATGGATGTTTTAAGGTATTTGATATTAAATCTTAACGTAAAGTTTTTAATAGTATCTATTGAAATATGGCATCAGGACAAGTCAATATATCCAAGTTCAAAATGTGGTTATATGAGTAAATATGATAACTATGAGAACCATAGGCGGTCTGTGAGTTCTTGGTGATTACTTGTATTCTTCACGAGGATACACTATCTCCATTGAGATTGTCTAGGGTACAAATGCGGAACATTAACTTATTTTATCTTTATTTAATAGTTCAATTTTAGTTCATTCCATAATTTTAGTTCTTTAGTGGAATGAACTAAAATTAATAGATCGGACCTTAGGTGAATCAACTGTGGATTTTTTTTCGATTACGTCTGTTGGAGCTTAAATTTAGATAGCCCACCAAGATCCTCAATTTACACTAACTTGTCTGGATCACTTGATATATTCTACTGGACCAATTTCTGGGTCCATCTAGAATTATTTTTGATTTTGGAATCCAAAAGCCTTTGAGATGTGCGGTCATGTGTGATCAAGACACGTGGGAACTCTTCAAGATACCTGGACTGGGTGGCCAAGGATGTGGGAATAGTTGGGCTGCCCTAAAAGGGTGCGATTAGCACTCTATCAATACATTAAGAATACAATTTGCATGTTTTAATTAAATTGGCTGTTTAAATTATATTAATATATTAATTTAAGGCCTGTGGACTTGTTTTTTTTAGTAAGAATGTGTATAGTTCACATGTTGACGTTTTTGTTAAAGTCTAATAGATTTAATAAAATGGAAAAAACAATATTTGGCTCATGTATAGGCTTGGGCGGCTAGGGCTTATAAAATAACCAAATACATTGTTTTTTATTTATTATTTAATTAAATGGAAATTAATTAATTAATTATTTATTAATTATTTAATTAGTAGATAAAATCTTTTTCCAAGTAGGAGAATGTCTCCTAGTGTCATACTATTGTTGGTAGTATGATAAGTATCAAATATTTTATTTGATTTTATCTAGTCAAATTAGTAAGTATTTGATATCTATCAAAACTCTAATTGACTATTGGTCAAATTAGGAAGTTTTTGATAAAGTCACAATTTAATTTATATTTAATAATTGGTTATTGGATAAATAAACTATTGAGTTGAAATAGAAGTCTTTGTGTGGAAAAGAATTCTTCTTTGACTGGAGATTATTGGCCACTAAGTAAATCCACCTAGAGAGGGGATTCTTGCCCACAAAGTAAATCCTCCTTAAGAGATGATTTGGACACCTAAATATATGGCTATCTAGAATTCAGCCAAGACATAGAAATCCATGAGAGATTTTGGCCAAGAGAGAGGTTTTGGAACCTTTGAATTTTGAGTGAAGAAAATTTGGTTCTTGCTAAAGATAAATCCGTCCAACTCTAAGATAGGTGTATGTAGAATTCGGCCAAGCATAGAGAAAAGGGGGAATGTTTTGTTTTCGATAGTGCGCTAATATCCTTTACATCAAAAGGGTTTTGTGTACAAAAATCGAATCGAGTTCACGCAAGTTTCAATCAAATAGATTAACAATTCACAAGTGATCAAACGTTCTTGGGTTTTTTTCTAGGAGGATTATCGTGTCTAACAAAAGAAAAGGATTTTGTTTGTTTCCATCATATGGTATACAATTCAAAGAAAGGGAGTCCACACTCCTAGGTGATTCACGTTCGTGATTGGATTGGAAGATCTTTCGGATTCAATTCGGTACAACTTCAATCGTCACAAGAGAAAGATATGATACTTTATTATATGTTAATTAAGGGTTAAGGTTCATTCTTTTAAAGGAATTTTTTTGAAATATACCAAACCCCTTTTCCGCTTCTGCTGCGCATTTTTTTCCTATAATCGGTATCAGAGCCATGTTGTACCCTTGATTAATTGATGTATATTTACGTGAATATATTTCTTTTTAATGTAAATATGTATGTTTTAGAAAGAAATGACACTCTAGGTATTCGTATATATATTTAAATTGAAAGCTATGGATATATATATATGTGTTTTCATAATGTGATTTGTTATTGCTCAATTTTAGTCCTAGAATTTCAATGTATTTTTGTTTTGGAATTGTAACAAGAAGGGTGGCCTACCGTCACCATAATTTCCTTCTTGGTAGTTGCTAAGTTTTTTTAAAATTTTATTGTTGTAATAAATAGAAATCAGTTGTAATATATTCAATTTTCAAAGAATTGAAGAATTGAATAACTCAAAGTAGAAAAAATAGCAACGGAGTAACCAGGAGTAGCCGTACAAGGGAGTGCCCGGACACGAGACCTTTGGACGGTGGTTGCTTGATGACTTGCTCACCAAGTTAGGTTTAGGGTTTTATATTTCAAACAAATGAAATTTACTTGTTTTTTTAGAACGGACCAAAATTGTGGCTATTTACTTTTTTTTTTGTAAATATTACAATGTTTGTCATTGTTTTATAACATGTCATATAGAATAGGAGTGCCGAGCATATATCTCTTTTGGTATGAACATGCATTGAATGGTTGAGGTATCTAATCGGCATCTAGATAACTTGGTAAATCATTCTATGGAATTCGATCAAACGCCTTAAACAATTGAGTGGTAGAAGATGTTTGGAACACCTATGACCTCTAAGTTTAGTTAAGCTTTATGTTTCGTGTAATAACCCCCCAAGGGGTATTCATGAATGGAATTTAGCAAGATACTTTCTTACAGAGATAGAATAGACAATTGACTCACATGATATCTACTTTGAAAGGATCGATATTCGTGAGGGAATATATTGAAGGTCTATAACTTGGTAACAAACTCATTGTGATTTTATTAGTATTCTCCCAAGAGTTCTTGTTAATAAAATTGCAAGGATAAAATTGAAAACACTGGTTGTTATGTCAACAATTATGTGGGATATAGTCCAACTAGTAGAAGGTGCGAACTCCCAATGGAGGTGTGACATTTATGGGTGTTGGATCATTGTTGAAATTTATGATTGAATTATTTTAATTAATTCAAGATAAATTTTCAAAAGTACTTTATCATGATTGTTTACTTATATAATTTTTGTTATTATAAATAAATCATGACTCCATCCCTAATTAATATCCTAAAAGATAATACCTTTACTAATGATAATTATGTCACTCGGAAAAGGAAAATTGGGTTGTTGTTGCAAGTTGAAAAACATAAGTTTGTTCTGTCTACCCTTAAACCACAAAATCTTTCTAATGAATCTACTGAAGAGCAAAGAGACAAGTATCAACAGTGGAAGACTTTAGATGAGATGACCAAATGTTACATTGTGGCCACCATCCCCAACGTGTTGCAACAACAACCTGAAGGAATGGAGACTACTGCCGATATATTGATGTCTCTAGGAGAGACGTTTGTTATGAAGTCTATGACGACTAAGAGAGAAGTAGTGATTGCTTTCATAAATCTTAGGATGAAACCTGGATAGGCTGTGAAAGATCACATGATGAAAGTCATAGCACATCTCAACATTGCTGGACTCTATGATGCTGAGATAGATGGTGAGACGAAAATTGACATGATTGTCAACTTACTGTAAGATTCCTTTGACCAGTTCAAGTTGGAATACACCTTGAACAATAAGAAATACACCTTGTAGGGCTTCATACAGGTTGTTCAAAGCGCCAAGAAAATCCATGTGAAAGGCAAGAGTCAAGAGATTTATATGGTTGGTAAGTTGTTACTATTAAGACCCGTAAGAAGGCCAAAAACTATAGAAGAAAAAACAACTTAGGCCTACCTAGAAAGAGACCAATAAAGTAACTAAGATCAAAGGAAAGTGCTTCATTTATGGTGAAAAGGGACAAAGGAATAGACTGAATGAGAATGAATTCAACTTGGGTTTAGGCAACAGAGTGTTGGTGTCTGCCAATGCAGTGGGAGATATTAGAATTAATTTAGATTCTTATAGGCATTTAGATCTAATAGATGTTTATTATGTATCTTAATTCACGAGGAATTTACTTTTAGTTTCTTGCTTAAATAAATTTGGATATTCGGTTACTTTTAATAAAGGTTTTATTCTTAGTAAGAATAACAAACTTGTTTGTAAAGGTACATTGGAAAACGGTTTATTCTATTTGCATAGCAATATCTCTCACTTATTAGACACGGAATCATCAGAATGTAATCATAAAAGAGTAAAATTATCAAAAGATGAAACCTACCTACGGCATTTACGCCTAGGTCATATTAACGTTGATAGGATCAAAAGATTTGTTAGTGATGGTCCTTTAAGTGATATAAAGGTCGATGATCTACCAACTTGTGAATCTTGTTTGGAAGGTAAGATAACCAAAAGGTCGTTCACAACCAAAGGTACAAGAGCCACTGAATGTTTAGGATTAATACACACTGATGAATGTGGTCCTATGAGCATTCAAGTTATAGGTGGATATGAATACTTCATCTCTTTCATGGACGATTACACAAGATTTGGTTATGTGCATCTCATGAGACATAAGTCGGATACTTTTGATATGTTCAAATCATTTAAAGTTGAAGTAGAAAATTAGCTTGAGAAACACATAAAAATCTTAAGGTCTGATCATGATGGAAAATATCTATCTGGTGAGTTTCAACAATATCTTATTGATAATAGGATAATTTCTCAGTTTTATGCGCCAGGTACACCTCAACAAAATAGGGTGGCAGAAAAGAGAAATAGAACTCTTTTGGAACACTTCCTAATTCCTTTTGGGGGGACATTCTTTACAATCTGCCATGTATATTCTAAACGGTGTACCATCTAAGTCAATTCTGAAAAACACTGCATGAGTTGTGGAATGGGAAAAAGCCTAGTTTCCAACACTTAGATATTTGGATGTCCTGTGCACGTGTTAAAATGAAAGACATAAAAGATGGAATCCCATTCAGAAACATGAATATTTGTAGGGTATCCAAAAGAAAGAAAAGGAAATTATTCCTATAATCCTTCAAATCTTAAAGTTTTTGTTTTAACAAATGCTGAATTTCTGGAAGAGGACTATATGAATAATTTATTCCAAAAAGTAGAATTGTCTTGAATGAGCATTCAAGAGTTACAATTCCATAAGAGGTTTCACAATCTAGCCCAATTGTAAGTTCCGCACCAATAAAATATCAACAACCAACCATTCCTCATCGTAGTTGGAGGGTTAGTAGACAACCCGAGAGACACATCAGTAAAGAATCTCCCGGACGACGATGATGATCCTTACACGTACAAGAAAGCCATGAAAGATGTTGATTGTCGCCATTGGAAAAAGGCAATACAATTCGAAATTGAATCTATGTTCAAATACAAAGTCTGGTTTCTTGTGGACTAGCTGAAAAGAATAAAACCCATTAGGGGCAAGTGGGTGTAGAGAAAAACAATTCAAAATACGAAAGCGTGAGAAAAAACAAAAATTAGGGTTTGCGTATAAATAAAAAAAATTCCCTTTTATTCAACGAGAACCTTAACCCTAGATTAATTTATGTATACAAAAGGTGTCGTACCTTTTTCTCGTGACAATTGAACAAGCGCCGAATTGATTCCGCAAGTTCTTCCAATCCAATCACGAACGTGAATCACCTAGAATTGTGGGCTCCATTACTTTAAATTGTTTAACTAAGGATGGAGAAAAACAAAATCTTTTTTTTGTTTATTAAAAATATCCTCCAAGAGAAAAATCCAAGAACGTCCGGTCACTTTTGAATTATCAACCTACTTGATTGAAACTTGCGTGAACACTGATTCGATGTTGTACACAAAACCCTTTTGATGCAAAGGATACTAGTGTACTATCGAAAACAAAAACGTTCCCTCTTTTCTCTATGCTTGGCCGAATTCTTCACACAATGAGTTGGACGAAGTTTTTTTTTATTTTTTTATATAACAATAAAAAAAAATTAAAAAACAACTTGTCACACCAAAAGTTCATTCTTGGTCTAATTTAATAGGTATTATAAATAGGAGACTAAATCCTCTCCTAAGAAGGATTTACTTGGTGGTTAAGAATCCTATCCTTAGGTGGATTTACTTGGTGGATAAGAATCCCTTTCCAAAAGGAATTCTTTCCTACACCAAGACTCCTAATCCAACTCAATAGTGTATTTGTAACCATATTAAAGACTTCCTAATTTGATTAGATAAATAATTCCTTTTATTTATCTACTTATCAAATATAGTCTTTAATAATAAATATACTACCAGCAATAGTATAATTTTAGGAGACCATCTCCTACTAGGAAAACGATTTTTGACTTTTAATTAAATAATTAATTAATCAACAAATTAATTAATTTCCATTTAATTAAATAAAAAAATAAAAAAATAAAAAAATATAATTAAGCTATTCTAAATAGCCTTGCCGTCGAACACATATATATGGGCCACGTATTATTTTTCCTATTTTATTAATCCATTGGACCTTAATAAAAGTCCACATGTGAACTAGACCTATTCTTACAAAAAGAAACAAGCTCACAAACCTTAATACAATTCTAAATGGACCCCTAAACTGGTCCGGTAGAATATATCAAGTGATCCGTACAAGTTCGTATGGATTGGGGATCTTGGCGGGTTATCTAAATTTAAGCTCCAATAGACACAACCCAATCACAATAAACAAATGATTCACTTAGGTCTGATCTATTTAATTTAAGTTCATTCCACTAAAGAAATAAAATTGAACTCTTAAATATAGATAGAATAAGTTGATGTTACTCATTCATACCCTAGACAACCTTATTGGAGAAAGTGTATCATCGTGAAGAATATCAGTAATCGCCAAGAGCTCATAGACTGCCTAGAGCTCTCCGAGTTACCATATTTACTCATATGACCACATTTTGAACTTGGATATTTTGACTTGTCCATAAGCCATGTTTCAATAGACACTATTGAAAACTTAATGTTAAGATTTAATATCCAATACCTCAAAACATCCATATGACGATATTATACTCTCATTTCACAAATAGAGCCACGATGTCCATATCTATAAATGAAGTCTTCTATCGATTAACAAATGAATACCACCAAACTATCGAGGATAGACTATGGTATATAATCGTACTCATTGATAGCTCAAATGATAACACTTGCAACCATAAGTCCATTATTTATCTCAGGACTGAGATAGACTCTCTGATTGTCTTCAAATGAAAACTTTTATCCATTGACGGTAATAGATTAAGTATTTCATTATGATCCAATTCAATGCACCCAGTGCACTAGATTCTTTCGCCCAAAGACACTATACTTTTATGATTTTAGACTTATCATAACACATTTGATCCCACTCAAATGCTAGCAAAAGAATATACAAATTTAACAAAATAAAGGTGCCCAACCTTTTATCTTAAGTTGTGAATATTATTCAAGACTAACTAAAGAATTGCGTCTACCTCATACATATCTAGATGTATGAACAACTCTTCTTTTCTCATAGTCTTTTGAACTTATGATTATTTACTTTTGACAATTATAATAATTAAATTATAAATGCTGTAAGATTTGTTAAAATAGAAATCACTTTATTAATATGAAAAGATTGTCAGATTACATTATTACACTCTTGCTATTGAGCATAATCCCAACAATTTCCCACTTGCTCTATAGCAAATGTGTCATATCTCTCATCCCCATGTTCTCTAGATGCCTATCAAAACTCTTTTGTGGAAGATCCTTTGTAATGGGATCTGCTAGATTTTCTGCTAATGCGATCTTGGTAATCGTCACGTCACCCTTATGCACAATTTCCCTTAGAAACTGATACTTTCTTTCAATGTGTTTCCCTCTCTTATGACATCTTGGTTCTCTCGAATTAGCCACTGCTCCACTATTGTCACAATAGATAGTGATATGCTTATTCGCATCAGGAACCACTTCCAAGTCAATCAAGAATCGGAGGAGCCAGACATCCTCTTTAGTAGCCTTGCATACGGCAACATACTCGGCTTCCATGGTGGAATCAATAATACAAGATTGCTTGATACTCCTCCATATGACTTTCCCTTCTACAATAGTAAACACAGATCCTGATATTGATCTCCTGGAGTTAGAATCTGACTGAAAATCAGAATTTGTATACGTAACGGGAATTAAATCCCCTTCAGAGCATACAAGCATATAATCTCTCGTTCTCCTAAGATACTTGAAAATATTCTTGACTACCGTCCAGTGATTAGGACCAGGTTTCAATTAAAACCTGTTAATTATGCCCATAGTAAAACAAATATCTGGTCTAGTGCAAAGCATTGCATACATGAGACTTCCTACTGCCGATGCATATGAAACCCTACTCATGAATTGCTCTTCATGCTCATTCTTAGGAACTTGTTCCTTAGAAAGTTTGATTTCATGTCTAAAAGGTAACATACCTTTCTTGGAATCTTGCATGGAAAACGTAGACAAGATTTTATCTATGTATGAAGCTTGGGATAATGCAATCGTTCTATTCTCTCTATCCCTTAGGACTTGGATACCAAGAATATAACTTACTTCACCGAAGTCCTTCATATCAAATTATTTTACTAACCATTCTTTTATTGATATCAATACATCTACATCATTTCCAATGAGTAGTATATCATATACGTGAAGAACTAGGAAAACTAACTTGTCGCCTTTAGTCATTTTGTATACACAAGGTTCATCAAGGTGTTGAATAAATCCAAAACTTTTCACGGCTTGATCGAACCCTATGTTCCAGGATCTAGATGCTTGCTTTAATCCATATATGGATCTTTGCAACTTGCATACCCTTTCCTCTTGGCCTTTTTTCAATGAATCCTTCTGGTTGTATCATGTAGATGCTATCGTCAAGACTTCCATTAAGGAAAGTTGTCTTGACGTCCATTTGCCAAATCTCTAGGTCTAGAGATGCCGCAATGGATAAGAGTATCCTAATGGATTTAAGCATGGCCAGAGGAGAGAATGTTTCTTCATAATCGATACCTTCTTTCTGTGTATAACCTTTAGCTACCAATCTAGCTTTAAAGGTTTCTACCTTTCCACCCATTCCACTTTTCCTCTTGTATACCCACTTGCACCCGATGGGTTTTATCCCTTTAGGCAAGTCTACAAGAGACCAGACTTTGTTTTTGAACATAGATTCAATTTTGGATTGCATTGCCTTTTACCAATGGTGACAATCAACATCTTCCATAGCATCCTTATACGTATAGAGATCATCGTCGTCTGGAAGATTCTCTACAGATTCTCCTAGACCGATGTATCTCTCGGGTTGTCTAACAACCCTCCAAGTACAATGAGGTATGGTAGATTGTTGATCTTGTGTTGGTACAGAGCTTACTGTTGGGCTTGGTTGCGAAACCTTTTGTGGAATTGTATCTCCTAAAAACTCATTCAGGACAATTTTACTTTTAGGCACAAAATTATTCAAATAGTCTTTTTCTTTAGAATTTGTCGAAACAAATACATTAAGATCTGAAGGACTATAAAAATAATATCCTTTTGTTCCTTTTGGATACCCTACAAATATGCATGTTTCTGAACGGGACTCTATCTTTTCTGTCTTTCCTTTTAACACGTGCGCAGGACATCCAAATATCCTTAAGTGTTGTAAACTAGGCTTTCGCTTGGTCCACAACTCGTGCGGTGTTTTAGGAACCGAGTTAGATGGTACATCGTTTATAATGTACATTGCAGTTTGTAAAGCATATCCCTAAAAAGAATTAGGGAGCGTTGAATAACTCAACTTAGACCTAACCATATCCAAAAGAGTTCTATTTCTTCTTTCTACCACCCCATTTTGTTGAGGTGTGCCTAATGCAAAAAATTGAGAAATTATTCCATTATCAAAAAGATATTGCTGAAACTCACTAGATAGATATTCTCTACCAACATCGGACCTCAAGATTTTTATGCATTTCTTTAGCTGATTTTCTACTTCAGCTTTAAATGCTTTGAACATATCAAAAGCATCCAACTTATGTCTCATGAGATACATATAGACAAATCTTGAGTGATCATCCGTGAAAGTGATGAAGTACTCATATCCACCTCTAGCTTGAATGCTCATAGGTCCACACACATCAGTGTGTATCAATCCTAAACATTCGATGGCTCTTGCGCCTTTGGTCGTAAATGACCTTTCGGTCATTTTACCTTCCAAACAAGATTCACAAGTTGGTAGATCATCAACCTTTAAGTCACTTAGAGGTCTGTCACTTACCAATATTTTAATCTTATTAAGGTTAATATGACTTAAGCGTAAATGTCATAGGTAGGTTTCATCTTTTGATAATTTTAGTCTTTTATGATTAGGTTCCATTGATTCTATGTCTAACATATGAGAGATATTTCCATGCAAAAAGAATAAACCGTTTTCCAATGTACCTTTGTAAATAATTTTGTCATTCTTACTAATAATAAAAGCTTTATTAAAAGTAACCAAAGAATTAAATTTATTTAAACAAGAAACTGAAATTAAATTCCTCTTGAATTGAGGTACATAATAATTGTCTATTAAATCTAAATGCCTATAAGAATCTAAACTAATTCTAATATCTCCCAATGAACTAGCAGACACCAACGCTGCATTGCCTAAACACAAGTTGAATTCGTTCTCATTAAGCCTTCTCCTTTCCTTGAACCCCTTGTAAAGAAAAACAGACATGATTAGTGGCTCCGGAGTCTATGATCCAAGAATCCATAGAATCCACCAAAAATCATGTTTCAAGATAATTAATATTACCTTATTCCTTTTTGTCTTGAGACTTTGGGCAATTTCTTTTCCAATGTCCCTTTTCACCATAAAGGAAACACTTCCCTTTAATCTTGGTTACTTTCTTTGTCTCCTTCTTAGTAGGTCCTAGTTGATTTTCTTCTGTTGTTTCTCTACCTTCTTACGGGTCTTAACAGTAGAAACTTTACCTACGATACGAATCTCTTGACCCCTGCCTTTCACAAGGATTTTTTTCCGCACTTTGAACATCTTGCATCAGGCCTTACAAGGTGTATTCCTTATTATTCAAGGTGTAGTCCAACTTGAATTGATCAAAGGAATCCGACAGTGAGTTGACAATCATGTCAATTTTGGTCTCACCATCTATCTCAACACCATTTAGTTCAACAAAGTTGAGATGTGCTATGACTTTCATCATGTGATCTTTCACAGCCTATCCAGGTTTCATCCTAAGATTCATAAAAGCAGTCATTGCCTCTCTCTTAGTGGTCCTAGACCTCATAGCAAACATCTATTCTAGAGACATCATTATATCGGCAACAATCTCCATTCCTTCATATTGTTGTTGCAACACGTCGGAGATGGTGACCATAATGTAACATTTAGCCATCTCATCAGAAGACTCTCAATGCTGATACTCTTTTCTTTGCTCCTGAGTAGATTCATTAGTAGGAGTAGGTGGTTTAGGAGTGCACGAAACGAACTTATGCTTTTCGAATTGCAATAAAAGCCCAATTTTCCTTTTCCATGTGACATAATTATCACCATTTAAAGTATTCTCTTTAAGGATGTTGATTAAGGATGGGGTCATGATTTCTAAACAATAACAAAATTTATATAGGTAAATAATCATGATAAAGCATTTTCAAATATTTATCTAGAATTAAATAAAATAATTCAATCGTAAAAATTCAACGGTGATCCAACACCTATAAATGTCACGCCTTCTTTGGGAGTTCGTAACATTTACTAGTTGGACTAGGTCCTACCTAATTGTTAACATAACAACCAATGTTTTCAATTTTAGCCTTGTGATTTTATTAACAAGAACTCTTGGGAGCATATTAATAAACTCACATCGAGTGTGTTACTGAGTTATCGACCTTCAATATAATCCCTCAAATATCCCTCCTTTGGGAGTAGATATCGCTTGGGCTAATTGTCTAGTCTATCCTTGTAAGGAAGTATCTTGCTAAATTACATTCATGAATACCTCTTGGGAGGTTATTCACGAAACATAAAGTTCAACTAAACTTGGAGGCCGTAGGTGTTCCAAAACACCTTCTCCCACTCAATTGTTTAAGGCGTGTGATCGAATTCCAAATAATTATTTACCAAGATATCTAGATGTCGATTTAGATACTTAAACCATTCAATACATATTCATACCAAAAGAGATATATAAGTGGCACTCCTATCCTATATGACATGTATTCAAACAATGACAAACATTGCAATATTTACAAAAATATAAATAGCTACAATTTTGGTCCATCCTAGAAAAACAAGTAAATTATATATGTCTTGGAATACAAAAACTCCTTTCTTGGCGAACAAATCTTCACGCTACCTTCGTCTTCCGAACTCTCTCAGCTACCTCCCATGGGCGTGCGCACCCTTGTCCCCTACCCATGGGAGCTCACATGCCACAAACCCATAAAGGGCTGCCATGCGCATTTCATGGCTTCTATAGGCCTGCCTTGTGCAGCCCATGCCACAACAAACTTGGTTGCGTGCTCTTCGCACGTACATTCATTGTTATGGCTAGCACGGTCCCAAACTTGTTTCGGTTGCTCCTAATTCTTCAAACCTTCGAATCTTCGATACTTGAATGTATTACAGAAGAATTTAAATAATTAAATACTACAGTTTTTGTTTATTACAACAACCAAAATAAAAATAAAATTAGCAACTACCAAGAAGGAAATTATGGCGATGATAGACCACATTTCTTGTTACAAACCTAAAACTAAATTACATTGAGATTCTAGGACCAAAATTCAGGATTAACAAACCACATATAAAACATATATATATATATATATATATATATATCCGTACATTCCAATGTAAATATATAAGCGAATACCTAGAGTGTCATCTCTTTCTAAAACATGCATATATACAATAAAAAAAAAGATTCACAAACACACACATCAATTAATCAAGGGTACAACCAGGCTCTGATACCAATTGTAGGGAAAAACGGTTCAAAACGCAACGGAAGTGTGAGAAAAATGAAAATTAGGGTTTGCGTGTAAATAAAAAATTTCCCTTTTATGCAACGAGAACCTTAACCCTAGATTAATTGATGTATATAAAAGGTGTCGTACCCTTTTCTCGTGACGATTGAACAAGCACCGAATTGATTCCGTAAGATCTTCCAATCCAATCACGAACGTGAATCACCTATGGGCTCCATTACTTTAAATTGTATAACTGAGGATGGAGACCAACAAAATCTTTTTTTGTTAATTAAAAATATCCTCCAAGAGAAAAATCCAAAAACGTTCGGTCACTTGTGAATTAACAATCTACTTGATTAAAATTTGCGTAAACCCTGATTTGATGTTGTACACAAAATTTGCAATGGATATAGTGTACTATCGAAAACAAAAACATTTCCTCTTTTCTCTATGCTTGACCGAATTCTTCACACAATGAGTTGGACAAAGTTTTTTTTTATTTTCTTATATAACAATAAAAAACAACTTCTCACACCAAAAACTCATTCTTCGTCAAATTTAATAGGTATTATATATAGGAGATTAAATCCTCTCCTAAGCAGGATTTACTTGGTGGTTAAGAATCCTATCCTTAGGTGGATTTAATTGGTGGATAAAAATCCTTTTCCAAAAGGAATTCTTTCCTAAACCAAGACTCCTAATCAAACTCAATAGTGTATTTGTAACCATATTAAAGACTTCCTAATTTGATTAGATAAATAATTCCTTTTATTTATCTACTTATCAAATATAGTCTTTAATATTAAATATACTACCAACAATAGTATAATTTTAGGAGACCATCTCCTACTAGGAAAAAGATTTTGACTTTTAATTAAAAAATTAATTAATCAACAAATTAATTAATTTCTATTTAATTAAATAATAAAATAAAAATAATATAATTAAGCTACTCTAAATAGCCTTGCCGCCGAACACATATATATGGCCAATATATTATTTTTCTTATTTTATTAAATCCATTGGACCTTAATAAAAAGTCTTCATGTTAACTAGACATATTCTTACAAAAAGAAACAAGTTCACATGCCTTAAAAAAAATTCTAAATGGACCCCTAAATTGGTCCGGTAGAATATATCAAGTGATCTATGCAAGTTCGTATGGATTGGGGATCTTAGCGGGCTATCTAAATTTAAGCTCCATTAGACACAATCTAATCACAATCAACAAATGATTCACTTAGGTTCGACCTATTTAATTTTAATTCATTCCACTAAAGAAATAAAATTGAACTCTTAAATAAAGATAGAATAAGTTGATGTTACTCATTTATACCCTAGACAACCTTATTGGAGAAAGCGTATCCTCGTGAAGAATATCATTAATCGTCAAGAGCTCATAGACCGCCTATAGCTCTCCAAGTTACCATATTTTTTCATATGACCACATTTCGTACTTGGATATTTTGACTTGTCCAGAAGCCATGTTTTAATAGACACTATTTAAAACTTAACGTTAAGATTTAATATCCAATACCTTAAAACATCCATATGATGGTATTGTACTGTCATTTCATAAATGGAGTCACGATGTCCATATCTATAATGAAGTTCTCTATCGATTAACAAATGAATACCACCAAACTATCGAGGATAGACTATGTTATATAATCATACTTTTTGATAGCTCAAATGCTAAAACTTGGCGGGCTATCTAAATTTAAGCTCCAATAGACACAATCCAGTCTCCGATTGCTTTAAAGTGAAAACTTTTATCCATTGACGGTTCTAGATAAATTATTTAACCGTGATCCAATTCAATGCACCCAGTGCATTAGATTCTTTTGCCCAAAGACACCACACTTTGATGATTTGAGACTCATCATAACACATTTGATCACACTCAAATGCTAGCAAAAGAATATACAACTTTAACAAAATAAAGGCGCCCAACCTTTTATCTTAAGTTGTGAATATTATTCAAGATTAACAAAAGAATTGCGTCTACCTCATACATATCTAGATGTATGAACAATTCTTCTTTTCTCATAGTCTTTTGACCTTATGGTTATTTACTTTTGACAATTATAATAATTAAACTATGAATGCTGTAAGATTTGTTAAACTAGAAATCACTTTATTAATATAAAAAGATTGTCAAATTACATTATTACACTCTTGCTATCGAGCATAATCCCAACAGTGGGTATACAAGAGAAAGCTTGATTGGTAGCTAAAGGTTATACACAGAAAGAAATTTTTTATTATGAGGAAACCTTCTTTCCTGTGGCCATGCTTAAATTCATTAGGATACTCTTTTCCAATGCGGCATCTCCAGACACAGATTAGGCAAATGGACGTCAAGACAGCTTTCCTTAATGGAAATATTGATGAAAGCATCTATGTGATGCAACAAAAAGGATTCAATGAAAAGGGCCATGAGGGAAAGGTATGCAAGTTGCAAAGATCCATATATGGATTGAAGTAAACATCCAGATCCTGGAACATAAGGTTTGATCAAGTTGTGAAAAGTTTTGGATTTATTCAAAACCTTGACGAACCTTGTGTATACAAAAAGATCAAAGGCAACAAGTTGGTTTTCTTAGTTCTTTGCTTTGAAGATATACTACTCATCAGAAATGATGTAAGTGTATTGACATCAGTAAAAGAATGGTTAGCAAAACATTTGATATGAAGAACTTAGGAGAAGCAAGTTACATTTTTGGTATCTAAGTAATAAGGGATAGAAAGAATATAACGATTGCATTATCTGAAGCTTCAAACATTGATAAAATCTTGTCTAGGTTCTCCATGTAAGATTCCATGAAACGTATGTTACCTTTTAGATATGAAATCAAACTTTCTAAGGAACAAGCTCCTAAGAATAAGCATGAAGTGCAATTCATGTGTAGGGTTCCATATGTCTCGGCAGTTGGAAGTCTCATGTATGCAATGCTCTACACTAGACGAGATATTTGATTTGTTGTTTGCATAGTTAGCAGGTTTCAATCGAAACATGGTTCTGATCACTGGATGACAATCAAGTATATTTTCAAGTATCTCAAAGAACGGGAGATTAAATGCTTGTATACTCTAGAGGAGAGTTAATTCTCGTTGGGTATACTGATTATGATTTTCAATCAGATTCTGAATCTAGAAGATCAATCTAGAAGATCAACATCAGGATCTTTGTTTACTCTTAGAGGAGGTACAGTCATATCGAGGAGTATCTAGCCATCTTATATTGATGATTCCAATATGGAACTGAGTATGTTGTCGCATGTGAAGATGCTAAAGAGGCTGTCGGGGTCCGCCAATTCTTTATTGACTTGGAAGTGGTTCCTGATGTAAATAAGTAGATCACTATCTATTATGACAATAGTGGAGCAGTGTCTAATTCAAGAGAACCAAGAGGTCATCATAGAGGGAAACACATTAAAAGAAAGTATCATATTCTGAGGGAAATTGTGCATAGGTGAGACACGACGATTACCGAGATCAGGGTAGAAAATTTAGCGGATTCCTTCATAAAGGCTACACCACAAAAAAATTTTGATGGGCACCTAGAGAATATAGGGATAAGAGATATGACACATTTGCTATAGAGCAAGTGGGAGATTGTTGGGATTATGCTAAGTAGCAAGAGTGTAATAATGTATTTGACAATCATGTCATATTAATTAAGTGATTTATAGTTTAACAAATCTTATAGCGTTTATAGTTTAATTAATAAGATTGTCAAAAGTAAATAATCATAACGTTAAAAGACTATAAGAAAAGAAGAATTGTTCGTACATCTGGATATGTATGAGGTAGACACAATTCTTTTGTTAGTCTTGATCAATATTCACAACATAAGATAAAGGTTGGGCGCATTTATCTTTTTAAAGTTAAAGATTCTTTTGCTAGTATTTGAGTGGGATCAAATGTATTATGATGAGTTTAAAATCATTAAAGTGTGGTGTCTTTCGGCAAAAGAATATAGTGCACTAGGTGCACTGAATAAGATCACAGTGAAATACTTTATCCAGAACCGTCAATGGATAAAAGTTTTCACTTGAAGACAATTTAAGAGTCTATCTCAATCTTTAGATAAATCATGGACTTATGGTAATAAGCGTTACCATTTGAGCTATCAATGAGTATGATTATATAACATAGTCTATCCTAGATAGTTTGGTGGTATTCATTTGTTAATCGATAGAGGACTTCATTTATAAATATGGACACCGTGGCTCCATTTCTTAAATGAGAGTAGAATATCATCATATGGATGTTTATAGGTATTGGATATTAAATCTTAACGTTAAGTTTTCAATAGTATCTATTGAAATATGGCTTCTGGAAAAGTGAAAATAACCAAGTTCAAATATGGTCATATGATTAAATATGGTAACTAGGAGAGCTATAGGCGGTCTATGTGCTCTTGGCGATTACTGGTATTCTACACAAGGATACACTATCTCCATTAAGATTGTCAAGGGTACGAATGACGAACATTAACTTATTCTATCATTATTTAAGTGTTCAATTTTAGTTTTTTTAGTGGAATGAACTAAAATTAATGGATCGGACCTAAGTGAATCATTTGTTGATTGTATGTCTATTGGTGCATAAATTTACATAGCCCACCATGATCCCTGATTCACACGAACTTAGATGGATCACTTGATATATTCTACCGAACTAATTTCTGGATCCATCTAGAATTGTTTTTGGATTTCAGAATCCAAAAGTTTTGGAGAGGTACGGTCATGTGTGATCAAGACACACGGGAACTCTTAGAAATACTTGGAATGGACGGCCAAGGATGTGGGATTCCTTGGGCGGCCCTAATAGGAAGCGATTAGCATTCCATTATTACATTATGAATATAATTTGCACATTTTAATTAAATTGGTTGTTTAAATTATATTAAAGCATTAATTTAAGGCATGTGGACTCGTTTATTTTTTAGTAAGAATGAGTATAGTTAACATGTGGACTTTTTTGAAAAAGTCTAATGGATTTGACAAAATGGAAAAAGCAATATTCGGCCCATGTATATGGCTTGGGCAGCAAGGCTTAAATAAATGCCCGAATATATTGTTTTTTAATTTATTATTTAATTAAATAGAAATTAATTAATTTACTAATCAATAATTTAATTAAAAGTTAAAATCTTTTTCCTAGTAGGAGAAGGTCTCCTAGTGTCATACTAATGTTGGTATTATGATAAGTAGATAAATAAAAGGAATTTATTTATCTAGTCAAATTAGGAAGTATTTGATATCCAAACTCTAATTGACAATTGATCAAATTATAAAGTTTTTGAAAAAGTCACAATTTAATTTTTATTCAATAATTAGTTATTGGATAATAACACTAATAAGTTGGAATATGAGTCTTGGTGTGGAAAATAATTCTTCTTTGAGTAAGGATTGTTGGCAACCAAGTAAATTCTTCTAGAGAGAGGATTCTTGCCCATCAAGTAAATCCTCCTTAGGAAAAAATTTAGCCACCTATATATATGGCTGTGAAGTATTTGGCCAAGGCTAGTAGAAATCATAGAGAGATTTCGGCCAAGGCTTGGTGGAGACTTATGAGAAGTTTTTTTCTTATTTTCTTATTATAGTTAAAAAAAAACTTCATCCAACCCATTGTGTGTAGAAATCGGCCAAGCATAGAGAAAATAGAGAACCTTTTTTTTTCGATAATGCACTAGTATCCTTTATATCAAAAGGATTTTATGTACAAAAATCGAATCGGGTTCACGCAAGTTTCAATCAAATAGATTGATAATTCACAATTGACCAAATGCTCTTGGGTTTTCTCTAGGAGGATTATTGTTACTAACAATAGAAAAGATTTTGTTTATTTTCATCCTCAGGTACACAATTCAAAGAAAGGTAACTCACACTCCTAGGTGAAGACCTTGCAGATTCAATTCGATGCAACTTCAATCGTCATGAGAAAAAGGTATGATACTTTATTAAATGTTAATTAATCAAGGGTCAAGGTTCATTCTTTTAAAGGATTTTTTTTAAATATGCTAAACCTATTTTTTCCGCTTCCGCCATGTGATTTTTCCTACAAATTGATTATACTTGGGTTAATTGTTTTCTCATAATAATCATATTAAATGTTAATTTGTATGCTCACCAACTTTTTGTCAAAAGTCTCGAAAGAGTTTAAAAAAATAGAGTGACAACCTATCCCCCCCCCCCCACCCTTTAGGTTGTTTAGTATGACCTTTTAGTTATTTTTAATTGGTATTAGAGCGGGTCACTTAAAGTAATTAGTGTGATTCGGGATCTATAAGGTTATTTACTAACCATGGATAACAACCTTTAGTTTATAATTGTTTGTAATGGTCGTCCTCTTTTGTTGATTGAAAAATTTATGAAAAAGGTATTCTTCTTGTTTTGCATTTCATTTGTCTACTAACAATTTTACTGATAAGTTTGAAAAGAATTTTAGTGACAAAAGCAAAGAAGAAGAAGTTTTCCCAGAGGATGATTGATCTAGACATGATCACTTGTCTTTGCAACTCAATGAAAAGGGTTGCAAGTCAAAGACCACCAACTTCAACTTGATGGCAAGAGTTCAAACTCTTGACAAGGAAAGACATGAAACTTTAAAGGAAGTTGAAATGAAAAATGAAATGATCAAATGTCTAGAAAAGAAATTGGTTGAAGATGTTCTGGTAATAGATTGTTTAACGAGTGATTTTACTAATAATTTTTTCTTTTACGAAAATGATCAAAGGCAAGGAAGAAGAGTTGGCGATCATGAAGGCCAAAGAGTTTGGTAATCTTCATGGAGATTCAAGTGACTTAAGCTTCGTAGTTGAGCAAATGGAGTCTCCTACAACTAAATGCGTGTCACTAAGGAACAAAAGGATTTCAAAGGCCAAGTCATCCAAGGTCAAGTGCAAAATCAAGAAGAGAAGGGAGTCTTCACAATCAGTACACTCTCACCTAAAATGTAACATCTTGAAATTTATTCTGGTTAGCTACCTTTGCAATGTTGCCATGAGTATATTTGACAATACAAACTAGTGAGTGGGATGTATGCTAGTGAGATGAGAAAATCTACTATTAATGTCTCTTGCATGATAACACTTTAAATTTTGTGTGTGATAATGATAATCATGTGAAGAAAATTATTGAAAAGATTTCGGTGAAAATGAGTGTTTCACATGATCAAATGTATAGTCTCGATAATATCTTTGTTGATGACAATAATGATGTGATTAACATGAGAAATATCTTTATAGAGAAAATAGTTGACGATTTATCTTCTAGATATAATATTTCCATGAGAATGATCATGATAGTTTATGTGTTTGTGCATGGTCAAGGGTGAGTGCTCTTACCTTTAGTGTAAGTTGCACATGTGAGTTAGCTTTAAGATTAGCGTCAAGTTGTTGAGTAACTTAGTTAGCTAGCTTGGTTTCTCTTTAACTTGACATGAACTTGGCTATCTCACGATTCATTATGATAGTCAAAATTTGTAGATTAACTTTAGAGAAGTTTAATTCTTGAAATCTATATGGTGATGATTTTTGTTAACTTTTAGAAAAAGTCATTTATATATGCGTTTGATTTGAAGCGTTTAGTCTTTATTCTCTTAAGATGTCACACCAATAACCTGTTGTCATTAGGACAAACAAGCTAAGAGAGCTCATAAAAAGAGCAAAGGCTCTGCATTTGTTAAATAGACAAGGTCGAGAAGGAGGTCAAGACAACACAAGTGAAGCAAAGCCAACGGCTTCAAAGTCACTTATCATTTGGGAGTTCCTCTAACTTTAATTCCATTTGTTATTTGTGTTAAAAAATAGGGCATGTGAGAGCTGAATCGTACAAGTTCAATAGACATAGCAAAATGAGGAGTCCTAGGAATAGGAAGAGTCCACCTATGGTAAGGAAAATATGGGTGAAGAAGGAATTAATGAACCAAGTGAGGATCATGGGGTAACAAGATGGGGAAATTACCTACATTTCTTTAGGTTGCAAAGATGAAATAATTTTCCTACTTGGTTAAACCACCCTTTGTGGAGCATGGACTCTCATTTAGAGTATCACATTGAACATTTTTTATGCATGGTAAAAATTGCACAATCTACTTTCTTTTTGACTTTGTGTTGCCCATTTTTTTGTTTAATTGTGTTTGTCAATGTTGGGCGTATACAAGTTGAGAAGATAACAAATTGAAGAATTTGTTTTTAAGTTTTTGTTTTATTTTCATGTTGTTTTTGTTGATAATAAAAAAATAATAAGACAGGTTAAGTTGGATTTTTTAACTGTGTGCAGGATAAGAAAGTGGAGAAAACAAGAAAACAACAGTTTAAGGATGAGAGACTAGGACGATCAAGGAAAAAAACCTCAGTGCGCGGGTCTAACTTCGCAGGTACAGACCCGCACATTAACAGTACACTGCAAGAGTGGTTCTCAGCTAAAACCAGTTGTGCAGGCACCTAATGGATGACAGAGTTGAGTTGGTGGATGATGATTTACCCTTTACTGTTCTTGCCATGTATTTTTGCCCTTTTATTTGAATTCTTTATTTATTAGTTTGCTTGTAGTTGCTTTTATTAGTTTAGTTTATTTACTCTTGGTGGATGTTAGATGAGAATGATATTTGTGGAGAGTGATTTATTTTAAGGATATTCTTTTGAGATATATTTGTGTGGTTGATATATTTACGTTAGATGTTGTGCCTTAATGCTAGGTTCTTCATCTCTTGGAAAGAAACACCAACAACTTGCAAGTATTGGAGGGACGAGCAAGCTAAGAGTGCTCATAAAATGGGCAAGAAACTAATCTTCATCTTGGATGAAAGAAAAGCAACCACCTCGGTTTTATTTCTAAATCTCAATTTTGAACTCTTAATCCTTTATATCTTTTGATTTCCAAGTTTTGCATTTCTTGATTTATTCATTCTTGATTTGATGAGTCAGAGGCTTTTGTGGATAATGCTTGTTAATTTACAAGTTTTCTTTTCACATAGCCCAACTCAATTTGAGGGTCTTTTGAATTCATGCTTATATATCATACATGATTTTAAGCTTATAGTGAAAAATTGGGTTGGGGGTCATTATGTCCCAATTCCACAATTTGGTGAATGAATGATTGATAATGGTTAGGAAATTGAACTTAATTGACATTTTTATGTATAATGCCTTATTTTATGATGAGTCTATTTTTTAGTCTTTTGTTTTGTTTGGCGTTGATTGCACTTGAATAGTGCCTAGGTTATCGTGTTTTGAGTCAGTTAGACGTATGCTGCTAGGTCGGGCTCTCTTATCTTCAACATTAAGGATAATGTTGGGTTTTGGTTTGGGGTGTAGACGTCATTATTGAGTCATATTTTTATGTTTTGAGTCATTTTGAGTTATTTGGGTCCAAATTTTTCAATTTGTCACAATGGCCAAATTTTTCAAGCATTAACTAGCTTGGATGTGATGGCATGAACGTGTGCTTTTGGTGAGTGTATAAATGCATTTTGAGCTTGTATAGCAAATTATTGTCACTCTTGGGTCTTACTTGCATTGTCATGGGCTAGTCCCATCCTTCGTGTGCGTTACTTGAGGGGACTTAGTGTTCTTGTGCCTTGTTCTAATAATAGAGAATGCCCGAGAGTTCACAAACTCAGGCCTATTAAAAAGTGCATTTGAGTGTATAATTGTTATGTTCTTCAACACTTTTCTCATCATATGTGTCACATGCCATAGGACTTACATCTTATACATATAGTGGATTGCTTGATGGATACATTCGTTCCTCTTGTAGACTAATTGTCGAAGTGATCTTAGGCAATGTGTGTAAAATTAACCACTTAAAAAGCTTAAACACTTTCGTTTATCCCTTATGTGTGCTTCCAAACCAATTTTGAGGCAAAACACATACCTTTCATTTGGAACCAATAAGAGCCACATAGCCATAGCCAAACACAAGCCTACCCTGTATTTCCAATCATGTGGGGTGTGTGTGTTGTTCTGTGTAGTTGGTAGGTATTAGCTCTAATGTGAAATATCATATACTTAGTCAACTATGTAAAATGTGTAAAAAATGGCTCAACCTAAAAAAGTTCCAAAATTTACACTTAAGAGCTGAATTGTCAAAATATAAAAGGAAGCTGTGCAAAAGAAAAGTAAAGAAAAAAATCAATGCAAAAAAGAGAAGGAAAACTTTAAAAAGAAAAAAAAAAGAGCCTTGTGAAATAATTGTAAAGTACTCACAAAGTGGAGTACAATTGTAAATCACAAATGTGCATGTAAGCAAATGCATAGTGTACTATCGAAAACAACAATCCTCCACAAGAAAAACCAAGAACGTCAGATCACTTATGAATTATCAATCAATTTGATTGAAACTCGCGTGAACCTTGATTCGATGTTGTACACAAAACCCTTTTGATGCAAAGGATACTAGTGTACTATCGAAAACAAAAAAGTTCATTTTTTTCTCTATGCTTGGCCGAATTCTTCACACGATGAGTCTGACAAAGTTTTTTTTATAACAATAAAAAGCAAATAAAAAACAACTTCTCACACCAAAACTTAGGGCTTGGTCAAAATTATATATAGGAGTATATATAGGTGGCCGAAAATCCTCATAGAAAGAGGATTTCTACTTCACCAAGACTCCTATCAAAATTTGGATTCAATCCTCTTAAAAAGGATTTCTTTTACAGACCAAGACTTCTAATGTATTTAGTTTAGTTTGACCTAATCCTCTAATAGGAAGGATTTACTTGGTGGGTAAGAATCTTATCCTTAGGTGGATTTACTTAGTGACCAAGAATCCTTTTCCAAAAAGACTTCTTTTCTACAACAAAACTCATAATCCAACTCAAATAGTGTATTTATTCAATAACCAATTATTGAATATAATTAAATTATGACTAAATTAAAACTTCCTAATTTGACCAATTGTCAATTAGAGTTTTAATAATAATCAAATACTTCCTAATTTAACTAGATAAATAAATTTATATTATTTATCTACTTATCAAATATAGTATTTGATACTTATCATATTACCAACAATAATATGACAATAGAATACCTACTCCTACTAGGAAAAAGATTTTGACTTTTAATTAAACAATTAATTAATTAATTAAATATTTAATTTCCATTTAATTAAATAATAAAATAAAAAATATATATATTAAGCTAATATATTTATCCTTACCGCAAAAGACCACACAAGTGCATATATATTATTTTTCTTATTTTATTAAATCCATTGGGCCTAAATAAAAGTCCACATGTGAACTAGATCCATTCTTACTAAAAGAAACAAGTCCACATGCATTTAATACAATTTTAGATGGACCCATATATTGGTCCGGTAGAATATATCAAGTGATCCATAAAAGTTTGGGTGGATTGAGGATCTTGGCGGGCTATCTAAATTTAAGATCTAATAGACAACCAATCGCCAAGAGCTCATAAACCACCTATAGCTCTCCAAGTTACCATATTTACTTATATGACCACATTTTAAACTTGGATATTTTAACTTGTCCAGAAGCCATGTTTCAATAGACACTATAAAAAACTTAACATTAATATTTAATATTCAATACCTCAAAATATCCATATGATGGTATTCTACTCACATTTAATAAATGGAGCCAGGATGTCCATATCTATAAATGAAGTCCTATATCGATTAGCAAATGAATAGCACCAAACTATCGAGGATAGACTATTTTATATAATCGTACTTATTGATAGCTAAAATGATAACACTTGCAACCATAAGTCCATCATTTATCTCAGGATTGAGATAGATTCTCTGATTGCCTTAAAGTGAAAACTTTTATCCATTGACTAGAAATCTATAAGATTTGATTTTTTTTACAATTATAATAATTAAACTATAAATGCTATAAGATTTGTTAAACTAGAAATCAATTTATTAATATGAAAAGATTGTCAAATACATTATTATACTCTTGCTATCGAGCATAATCCCAACAGCTAGAGTGTAATTGATGTTTAATAGAGCATTGTATGGGGTGTGCGAGTATGTTTGAGTATGATTGGTGATCTTTGAACTCATATTTCCCTATTTCTTTGTTCACCACACCTAACCCCATGACCCCGTTACAACCTAGAAAAAGTTCTATTTGATCTATGATATGTCTTGATTCATAATTTTTGTTGATGCTTGATCTTCCACGTCCAAGGCGTAATGAATCAATCTTAGGCTAGTTCACAGACATTATCGGTCTTTTAAATTTACATTTTATGCAATGATTTAGAATTCTATGCATAAATTCCATCTTTGCATACCTTGGATGAGTCTGAACTTAGGACTCTGAGCGGAAGAAAAAGAGCAAAACTAGGTGAGGATTAGAGATGAAGCGAATTTTGCTCATGGTGTGGGAGTTAGTAGTTCACGATATGAGAGAACTCATAGGTGTGGGATTCGTGATAGTGTGAGTTTCCATCTGCGACACGTCCTTATTGCATCAACTGTTGGACATGCGACTTGTTGAATTATTTGTTTTGAGTTCAGGAAAATTGTAGCTCTAGTCATTTTGATGCATGTCTTATTTGTTTTGTTTTAAGGTTTGCTCGAGGAAAAGCTAAGGTTTGGTTTGGGGGTATTTGATCGCTCTAAAATTGTTATATATTTCGGCCCTTATATCTTTATCCTTTGTCTCATTTTTAGGTGTTTTAGTGTGTGTCTTATGGCTCTTTCAGTGCAATTGTAAGCATTAGGTGAAAATAAATAATTGGAATCAAAGGGGACCAATTGGTGTAAAAATGGAAGAAATTTTAGGCCATATTACATTGGTACTGCGCGGGCAGCATACCCACGCCTTGCCCGCACATATAGAGTGGGAATTTGAAGATTGCCTACTTCATGGGTAATTTCCTTTGCATTACCTGTACATAACCCGTGAACTAAATGATGGAGTTCTGAAGGAAGCTCAGTGCATGGGTAGCTACCCATGCACAACCCATGTATATGCCAAACCAGAGAGTAGACTAGAAAACAGATCAGCTTGGAAAAAGAAGATTGTACGGGTAGCATACCTGTGCAATTATCGCGCAATTCGGGCCTATATTTTGCCACATCAGTATTTTCAGACCTAAATTTTAAAACCATATATATATATATATATAAATCCTTTCTTGATTTCAAAACTCTTTCCACTTTTCCAGCCATGAACATAATCATTATATCTCTTTTTTCTCTCATTTACATCCCTAATCACTAACCCTATATCTAAAAGCCATCTCACATCTAATCCTAACCATCTTACATCACCTTCATCATCTCTACTCAATAGAGGACACTTGGAGATTGGATTCAAGCTTGAAGGAAGGAGAAACTCTACATAGGTCTTCTTTATTTCT
This sequence comes from Dipteronia dyeriana, assembly GCA_032871835.1. Classification (NCBI taxonomy): domain Eukaryota; kingdom Viridiplantae; phylum Streptophyta; class Magnoliopsida; order Sapindales; family Sapindaceae; genus Dipteronia; species Dipteronia dyeriana. The sequence goes on along the minus strand of CM065300.1, from coordinate 111,899,655 downwards.
CTTCTCTTAGTTATTTGTTTGTATTTGTCGTGAGTAGCTAATCATCCACTTAGTGGTTGATGTTATTTGAACTTTATCTATTTTATTAAATCTATCAAAGATGATTCATTCATTACTTTAATTGATTTCAAGAATAATTTGTCTTAGATTGTACACTTCTCTCTTTGCAAGTTGTTAGTGAAATTATTTGAGTAGAGAATTGGGTATGCACTGTATTTGGTTCTCTTAAGCTTATTTGAATAGAATGATTGAATGAGAGCACACTCCTTAAGTGAAATCCATATTTTATTCACAATTTTTATATAATCTCAATTGGGTAAACAATTTTATACACTCTAGGTTGGCTGTGTGTGAGAAATTAAGCACCAATACTATACACTGTAGGTCGGTGACATTATAAAGAGATTAATCCCTTTTTTGATAGATGAACATTCATAAACAATCACTTGTAAGAGGCCAATACTATACACCATAGATTGGAAACTCAGAAGGGATATACAACCAATAATGTATACTTTAGATTGGTTACAATAGATTAATATACATTCATGAGAATTATCAATACGCCTATAGCTTGCTTGTTTGATCCATCAACTCCCTAGTTCTAATATCTTCTCATTTCGCATTCTCATTAACAATAGTTTCAATATAGATTAACCAGCCAAATTGTAGTTTGCACTATAGCTATTAACTTTCAAACTCAACCGTTGATATTTACTTTTTATTGCTTAGTTTTAGTTTATTAGTAGTTAACTAGTTTTAGTTTATTAGTAGTTAACTAGTTTTAGCTATTTGATTTCCTTTTCCCTGTGGACGACAACCGACTTGCCATTGTACTAGTCTTATAAACTTTTGAGGTATTGTTGTGGTTACAGTTTTTTTTACGGAAATTTTCTAACAACATAAACGTACATGTCACTCACGTGCCTCGAAGGGAGAAGGGATAATGTGGCAATTTGCCACTCCTTGTTTCCATCGCGCTCCTCTCTTTTTCTTCAACTTTTCTCTAGCCTACGAACTTCGAATTTGATTCAATTTTCAGATTAAAAACTAGGACTCTCTCATCGACATGGATGTCTATGAAACTTGAACCAAAAAATATGGAAATTGACTGGATACAGAAGGATGAAAACCATGCACGATAAACACACGGAAAGTTTCGTAACTTCTAACTCGAAACTCGAAAACTTATTAATGAGTAGCTGAAATGTTTAGAACTCAATAAGGAACAATATGAGACCTTATTCAAGTCCACTATCAATAAAACTCAAACAAACAAACACAATACTATTACATGAACACACAAGTATGTTATTTCCTACAAATAGTCCTAGAACTTGTATTCTTACAAAAGTTATCAATTTAAATCTAATGCATCCGCATACAAAAATATTTATTTATGTGTTATACAAATTTTAGCACAAAAATGTTAGAACACAAATGTATACAATGTGTGTGTGCCTAAGCACCTTGCAAGAGGAATTAGGTCTAGATATACCTTTGATAAGCAGCAAACCTTGTTCCTCTTAAAGACTTTGGTTTAATTGATGAGTTGCCAATCTTCTTTGAAGTTTTATCAACCATGAACTTAGACAAATAATTAATACTAAAGAATTACCCTTTTGATATGGAATTATGCAAACATGGCTCAAAAACCTAACATCTCCTACAACTGTGGTTTTTTTCCATTTTGGGTTTTCCACGTAAAACCTTGTGTTTTTGTATGCTCTGATTTCTTTTTATTTTATATTTCTTATTGTTTATTTACAATAATCTGTTGAACGCATGGTTAATTTCATATAACACAAAAATCATTGTCAACAGAAACCAAATCTCCATCAATGGAGATTTTAGATTTACTCTAATGGAGATCGAGTTCTCCTCTGAAACATATGATCTCTATGAAGTTCTAGAGAGTTCATTTTATTTATTATTTTTATTTTTCATATTTTGTAATATTTTTATGATTTCTTTTAATTATTTGATTTTTATATCTCTATTTAAAAATTTTGATTTTTGTTTGCAGTTATTTGATTTTTTATATACATATTGTTTCAGATTTTTAATCCATTAATTTATTTAATATAATATTTCAAAATACTAAAACAAGGACATAAAATACATTATCCCCTTTCCATGATTGATTAATTGTGGTCAACAGATTATGAGCAAAATATTGTCATTATGATCTTTTAACCAATTTTAGCATAATTCTTAATAAAACTAGGGCATTTTTATGCGATTTACCCAAATTAAATGGGAATACATTTAATATCTTTGGGTTGCTGTATTTGCACCTTTATGGCTTGATTAAAACATGAGTTCACTTTTGCTCACCCCATTGATGGTGTGTGAGCATTACACCCCCCCTGCATGGGCGGCATGTGTCTAGAGAGGGGTGAGCATTATCCCTCCTCGGACACATATCATTCATACTAGAGGGGGTAATGTTCACCCACCCTCAAGGAGATGAGCAAAAATATACTCTTAAAACATCGTCCAAAATTTAATATGACATAAATAATTGTAAATGGTATTTTAAATAAATAACAAAATCAATTAATTATAATAAGTTCATTTCGATTCGGTTCTTCATGGTACAATTATTCATTGGGTATAATTACTATGCAGGGCCGAATAGCACCATTTCGTCAATGTATGCATGCTAGCCAAGTGGTAGCCAAGCAATATACAATTCAATGGAGCAGCCGGGTTGCAACAGGCTCTTCCCAACTTTTATTAAATTAATATTATTTTTTAATTACTAAAATATAAAATTATTTTAAATAAAAAAATTAAACGAAAAATATGATAAATAGAAATAAATTAAATAGAATTAAATAATTGCATAATTAAATATATTTACAGATTTGATAGATACATATACGAGTTTAGTAAATACATTTACGGTTTTGGTAACTATTTAATGATTTCTTCAAATTTTACTTGTAATTACATTAACGACTACGGTAACTACATTTACATGTTTGGTAAACTATATTTATGGCTTTGGTAACTATTTAATGGTTTTTTCAAAATTTGACTTATAACTACATTTACGGCTACGGTAACTACATTTACAGGTTTGACAACTATATTTACGGTTTCGTAACTATTTAGTAGTTTCTTCAAATTTTACCTGTAACTACATTTATGGTTCTGGTAACTACATTTACGGCTTTAGTAATTATGTTTACGGGTTCAATAAATATTTATTGGTTTCTCCAAAAAAAAATTGTAACTATATTTACGGCTACGGTAACTATATTTACGGTTTTAGTAACTACGTTTACGGGTTCGGTAACCATTTTTTGGTTACTTCAAAATTTGGCTTGTAAATACATTTACGACTATGGTAATTACATGCACGGCTTTTGTATCTACATTTACAGCTACAGTAACTACATTTACGGGTTTGGTAATTACATTTACGGCTTCGTTAACTATTAAACGATTTCTTCAATATTTTGCTTGTAACTATATTTTAGGCGATGGTAATTACATGTACGACTTTGATAACTACCTCTACAGGCTTGGTAACTATTCATTGGTTTCTTCAAAATTTTCCTTTTTACTACGTTTACGGCTATGGCAACTACGTATACGGCTTTGGTAATTATATTTACAGTTTCGGTAACTATTGAATGGTTTCTTCAAAAAAATTCTTGTAATTACGTTTACGGCTACAATAACTACATTTACGATTTTTGTAACTACGTTACGAGTTTGTTAACCATTTTTTGGTTTCTTTAAAATTTTACTTGTAAGTACGTTTACGGCTTTAGTAACCACTTTTACTAGCTTCGATAATAATTTACGGCTGTAGTAATTACGTTTACGGTCATGGTAACCACCTTTATGGGTTTAATTGACATTTTTAAGCCTTTGGTAATCATTTCATGATTTGTTTTTTGAAAGTTTGACTTTTAACTATTTTTACGTTCTTGATAGCCACTTTTAAGGTATTGGTAACAATATTTACGGTTTTGGTAACAATTTTTACGAATTTAGAAACCGTTTAATGATTTTTGTAATTTCAACTTTTAACCATTTTCACGGCTTTGGTAACCATCTTTATGAAATGGATAACCATTTTTATAGTCTCGGTAACCGTTTTTACGGTTTTAATAACCATCTTCACGGCTTCGGTAACCATTTTTAGTGCTTTGATAACCATTTTTCAAAATTTGAAAATTTGACTTGTAACCAATTTTACAGGTGTAATTATACAAAGGAAAAATAGAAAATAAGAGATCAATGATTCAAACAAGTTGGAGTCCTTAAGATGTTGATTTTGATATTAAAAAATAGTCTTTTCTACGATTATTAGTTGTAACCACTTTCGCGGTTTTAATAACCATTTACGGCTTTAGTAACTATTTAACGATTTTTGAAATTTTGACTTGTATAATAATTCAAGTTTTGAAAATGCGGAAAGATCAGAATCCACAATATCATTTTACAGGTGACAGAGGACAACCTCATTTTGTCAATATCAACTATTACATTTTAATTGGTATGATAACAACAAAATTTAATACTAATAAAGACAACAAAAGATTATTATTATTATTATTATTATTATTATTATTATTATAATAATAATTGTTAATAGCCAAATTTGGCTAGATACCAAAGAGAAATTTTTCGTTCTCCTAACTCAGATTCAAGCCTGAGATTACCTATCACGGAACCCCGGGTCCTGGGGTCAAGATTTGGAGCCACCCTGCAGAAGCGAAGAAAGGTCGTCGAGCTCAGGAACCACCTAAGGTAGAGCCCGACGAAGTCGAATCGAGCTCCTCACACCGAATCAAGAATCTAAGAGATGTCTGGTACGTAAAGAACCAAGCTCTCCAGAGTCGAGATCGTCTCGTAAACTCCCTAGAAGCCCACCGTCCTCTCCCAGAGAGACCGATTAAGTGTCAGGCTCAAACTATAGAATTACTCCACGAGGGAAGATTCAGACCTATCTGGACAGGAAGTAGGAAGCTCGCCAAAGCCCCGTCGCCGACAAAGGGTGTCCACGGGGTCATCCCAAGCTCCAAGGGACCGTGGAAAGGTCAGACTAAGCTCCTAATACCAAGGCCGGAGCATGGATCTACCCCACCTTACAAGACAACACACACCATACTCGACTGTTGGGGTTTATGCCCTAAACATGTAATTTATAAATGGATTTATGTAGTAAATAAAGAGAAAGGTTTAATTCATTCTTGTTATGTTATTTATTTTATTAACTTGTGCACATATTAACATCCTGGATTGCCGGATGTAATCTCGTACTGTGTATATGAGTATCATAAACTGATGGATACAGTAAGAGATATGCAATCTAAAGAGTCCATATATAGCAAATAAAGATGGGTACTTTATTTGTAGTTAATCTATAGTTGCGGTCCATTCGGTAATGTACAATGATTCTATCATGAATCATTCATATGAGATATGAGAATGAAGGCACCTTGTATGATGTGATCATATAAAACTGGGCCACGATATATATAATTCCCTTACCAAGATCTGTTTACCGATGAGATTCATATATATCAACTAAAGATGGATGTATGTGAGTGATCTTAATCCTGAGTGTCTTATCGACTCCTTCAGGTTAGATCGTGGTCTTTGATATACCATGGGTGAGGTCAGATGCATTTCCCGATCAATATACTCCGTATGTTGGGATTACGGTTTGGATTGTGGCTGGGAAGGTTTGTACACAATAGTGGAATCCATTCATTCTTGTGAGAAGTAGACGGTAGTTCCTTTAAAGGTTGATTCGGGGCTTGGACAATATGAGCGCTCTCATAGTTCCGTGAGGAAATAGGATTTATTGTTCAATATAGAATCAACGGTACTTAAAGGATATATGTAATTATAGGGGTATAACGGACATTATGACCCAGATCTAATTACGAACTACTGTCGAGAATCACACCATATGTAATAGCTATATCGATGAACATCGAGTTGTATGGGTCTGTGTAAAAGCGTCTACAGTTGAGAGAGTGCAGCTTCGGGTTTTTAGTGGAATAACACCGGAGTTAATGATCAAGGAATATTAATTAAAGAGTTTAGTTAATGATTCTGAGGGTTATTGGAGCTCAAAATACTGTGGGTTCATTAGGTCCCCTTGCTAGCCCGATCGATTTAGGTAACAAGGGTCACGGTAAATTAATTGGATTGTCCAATTAATTGTGTTACAAAAGTGACACGTATTTATTTGGGGACCAATTGAATAACGAGATTATTTAATTAATGAATGATAATGATTATGTTAATTAAATAATTATATTATTTAATTGTGTAATTAATCATCAGTTTGAGGGTGTTGATAGATTTTTAATTTTTAAAGATAAAATAATTTGAATATTTTAATTTTATTAAATTAGATATTTATTTTTGAAGTTAAAGAGTTTGAATTCAAAACAAATTAATTAATATCCTTAAAGATATGAGATATCTTAAAAAAATTAAAGTGTTTAGTTTTATCTATATATATATATATGTTTTATATATTTTAAATAAGACATTTGATATCAAAAAAAGGGTTTGCATTATAATATATATATATATATATGATATATATATTAGATAAAAAATAAAACTTGTCACACCCTTGATCAATTAATCAATTTACATCTAATGCAAATTTGTTGTGAGTTAATCAACAAAGAAAACTCAAATGTACAAAAAGACAAAAAAAATAAAAATTGGGAAAACAAATAAAAAAAAAAGAAAAAAGTATTATGTGCACGATTTTGTACAAACCGGGTATGCTTGATGTTGATCAAGCAAGTGTGTGCCTGATTTTGTGTATTGATATCGAAGAGGAACGAGTTTCTCCAAGTCTTTTCCCTACATCCTCCATTCAAGTTCCTGAGATCGTGATACACCCATACACAGTTACTAGTCCCCGGGAGATAGCGAGGAAGATCGAGTGATTCAGACAGGAGCACATCGTAAAGTGAAGGAGCCTCTAAACGTTGGTAAGATTTGTTCAGACATGAGCGTATCGTAAAATGAAGGAGCCTCCAAACGTTGGTAAGATTTTCTTCTTCTGATTATATTGATTACAATTTCATGTGTCTACATATTGTATGTATTAGTTTCGAAAAATAATTACGATCCCGAGTTCACTGGTCCCTAATACAGATTATGATATGTATCAAAATTTTAAAACCAAGTTCCGCTACGTAACCGGTGAACGGGGTTCCAACAATTGGTATCAGAGCCAATTTATTTTTTCGAAACATGAAATTATTTTCGATGCTCTTGTTGGAGTTTATACCCTAAAGATGTAATTTGTAAATGGATTTATGAAATAAATAAAAAGAAAAGTTTAATTCATTCTTGTTATGTTATTTATTTTATAAACCTGTGCATATATTTAAACATCCAAGATTGCCATATGTAATCTCGATCTGTGTATATGAGTGTCCTATACGGATGGATACAGTAAGAGACGTGCAATCTAAAGAGTCCATAGATAGCAAATAAAGTTGGGTACTTTATTTGTGGTTAATCTATAGCTGCGGTCCATTCCGTAATGTACGATGATTCTATCATGAATCATTTATAAGAGATATGGGAATGGAGGCACCTTGTATGATGTGACCATAATCCGTTTAACGATGAGATTCATATATATCAACTAATGATGGCCATATAAGGGTGATCTTAATCCTAAGTGTCTTATCGACTCCTTCAGGTCAGATCGTGGTCTTTGATATACCATAGGTGAGGTCAGATGCTATTCCCGATCAATATACTCCGTATGTTGGGATTACGGTTTGGCTTGTGGCTACTAAGGTTTGTACACAATAGTGGAATCCACTCATTCTTGTGAGAAGTAGACGGTAGTTCCCTTAAGGGTTGATTCGGGGCTTGGACAATATGAGCACTCTCCTAGTTCCGTGAGGAAATAGGATTTATTTTTCAATATAGAATCAACGGTACTTAAAAGATATATGTAATTATAGGGATATAACGGACATTATGACCCAGCTCTAATTATGAACTACTGTGGAGAATCACACCATATGTAATAGCTATATTGATGGATATCGAGTTGTATCAGTCTGTGTAAACGCGTCTACAGTTGAGAGAGTGCAGCTTCGGGTTTTTAGTGGAATAACACCGGAGTTAATAATCAAGGAATATTAATTAAAGAGTTTAGTTAATGATTCTGAGGGTTATTGGAGCTCAAAATATTGTGGGTTCATTAGGTTCTCTTGCTAGCCCGATCGATTTAGGTAACAAGGGTCACAGTGAATTAATTGGATTGTCCAATTAATTGTGTTACGAAAGTGACACGTATTTATTTGGAAACCAATTGAATAACGAGATTATTTAATTAATGAATGATTATGATTATGTTAATTAAATAATTATATTATTTAATTGTGTAATTAATTATTAGTTTGAGAGTGTTGATTGATATTTAATTTTTAAAGATAAAATAATTTGATTATTTTATTTTTATTAAATTAGATATTTATATTTGAAGTTAAAGAGTTTGAATTCAAAACAAATTAATTAATATCTTTACAGATATGAGATATCTTTACAGATATGAGATATCTTTAAAGATTTAAAGTGTTTAGTTTTATCTATATATATATAATATGTTTTATATATTTTAAATAAGACATTTGATATCAAAAAAAAGGTTTGCATTATAATATATATATATATATATATATATATATATGATATATATTAGATAAAAAAAAACTGGTCACATGCTTGATCTATTAATCAATTTACATCTAATGCAAATTGTGGTATGTTAATCAACAAAGAAAAGTCAAATGTACAAAAAGACAAAAAAAGAGGTTTTTTTTTGGAAAACAAATAAAGAAAAGAAAAAAGTATTATGTGCGTGATTTTGTACAAACCGGGTATGCTTGATGTCGATCAAGCAAGTGTGTGGGTGATTTTGTGTATTGATATCGAAGGGGAACGAGTTTCTTCAAGTCTTTTCCCTACATCCTCTATTCAAGTTCTTAAGACCGTGATGCACCCATATACAGTTACTAGTCCCCGGGAGATTGGGAGGAAGATCGAGTGATTCAGACAGGAGCACATCATAAAGTGAAGGAGTCTTTAAACGTTGGTAAGATTGGTTCAGACAACAACATATCGTAAAATGAAGGAGCCTCCAAACGTTGGTAAGATTTTCTTCTTATGATTATATTGATTACAATTTCATGTGTCTACATATTGTATTTATTAGTTTCGAAAAATAATTACGATCCCAAGTTCACTGGTCCCAGATACAGATTATGATCTGTATAAAAATTTTAAACCTAGTTCCGCTGCGTAACTGATGAACGGGGTTCCAACAATTGGTATAAGAGCCAATTTTTTTTTTCGGAACATGAAATTATTTTCGATGCTCCTGTTGGGGTTTATGCCCTAAAGATGTTATTTGTTAATGGATTTATGAAATAAATAAAAAGAAAAATTCAATTCATTCTTGTTATGTTATATATTTTATAAACTTGTGCATATATTTAAACATCCAAGATTGCCAGATGTTATCTCGAACTGTGTATATGAGTGTCATATACGGATGGAAACAGTAAGAGACGTGCAATCAAAAGAGCCCATAGATAGCAAATAAAGTTGGGTACTTTATTTGTGGTTAATCTATAGTTGCAGTCCATTCCGTAATGTACGATGATTCTATCCTAAATCATTCATATGAGATATGGGAATGGAGGCACCTTGTTAATGTGATCATATAGGACTGGGCCATGATCTATATGAATCTCTCACTAAGATCCGTTTACCGATGAGATTCATATATATCAACTAATGATGGCTATATGTGGGTGATTGCTATATGTGGGTGATCTTAATCCTAAGTGTCTTATCGACTCCTTCAGGTTAAATCGTGGTCTTTGATATACCATGGGTGAGGTCAGATGCTATTCCCGATCAATATACTCCGTATGTTAGGATTAAAGTTTGGCTTGTGGCTGGGAAGGTTTGTACACAATAGTGGAATCCACTCCTTCTTGTGAGAAGTAGATGGTAGTTCACTTAAGGGTTGATTCGGGGCTTGGACAATATAAGCGCTCTCCTAATTCCGTAAGGAAATAGGATTTATTGTCCATTAGAGAATCAACGGTACTTAAAGTATATATGTAATTAGAGGGGTATAATGGACATTATGACCCATATCTAATTATGAACTACTGTGGAGGATCACACCATATGTAATAGCTATATCGATGGACACAGAGTTGTATCAGTCAGTGTAAATGCGTCTACAGTTTCGGGTTTTTAGTGGAATAACACCGGAGTTAATAATCAATGAATATTAATTAAAGAGTTTAATTAATGATTCCGATGATTATTAGAGCTTAAAATACCGTGGGTCCATTAGGTCCCCTTGCTAGCCCGATTGATTTAGATCACAAGGGTTACAGTTAATTAATTGGATTGTCAAATTAATTGTGTTACAAAAGTGACACGTATATATTCGGGAATTAATTGAATAATGAGATTATTTAATTAATGAATGTTAATAGTTAAATTAATTAAATAATTAGATTATTTAATTATATTGGTAAATTTGAATTATTAATTAACTATTAATTGGAGGGTGCTAGTTGATATATGGATTTAGGTGAAGATAAAATAATATGATTATTTTATTTTACTAAATCATTTATCTAAGTATTTGAATTTAAGTTTAAATTTAAAATATATATTATCACTTTTAATATATTAGATATATTTAAAAAAAATAATTAAAATGTATATATTAATTATAACACAAGAGATTGCATATGATGTAAATTTGTGTGTGCATATATATAAGTGTTTGTATAGGATATAAACAATATAAAGATATATGTAAAAGAGAGGTTGACTTTTTATATATAATATACGGAATATATAAAAGATAAGTATTTGTGATAAGGGTTGCAGACGAGATATAAATATATATATATATATATATTTGGTAGAGGCGTGCTACTGATATACGTGCAACTGATATATATATAAAAGCAAGTAAAAGGGTTTGCGTGCAAGTGATGTAGTGTCGTCATATATAAATATATATATATATATATATATATATATATATAATATATATATATATATTTGGTGGAGGCGAGAGGCTGGGTTGTTGTTTTTGAGAAAAGAATTGGTTTATAATATATATATATCAGATACGGAACCACATCGGTCAATATATTTTTTGCATGAGATGCAATTTATGTGTGTATGAAATCAATACACCAAATTGAGAAGAAAGAGTTTCTTCAAGTATTTCTCTACATCGTCCATTCAAATTCCTGAGACCGGGACACGCCCACACGCAGTTACCAGTTCCGGGAGATAGCGAGGAAGATCAAGTGGTTCATACAGAAGCATATTGAAAAGTGAAGGAGCCTCCAAACGTTGGTAAGATTATCTTCTTCTGATTTTTGTTGATTACAATTTCTTGTGTATACATATTGTATGTATTGGTTCCGAAAAATAATTACGATCCAAAGTTCACTGGTCTCATATACAGATATGATCTGTATAAAAATTTTAAAATTTAGTTCCGCTGCGTGACCGGTGAACGGGGTTCCAACAATTGGTATCAGAGCCAATTTATTTTTCGAAACAGGAAATTGTTTTCGATGCCCCTGTATGTATGAATGTGTAGGCACCATCTTTATGATTGTATGAATGTTTATAATTAAATTGTTTAATTTAAACATAGTTGATCGTAAATTTTTATGGTACTGTTGATTTAGGGTTTATGGGTTGTTTAATTTTTTTTTTATTATTATTATATTTTTATTTCACTATTATTGTATTGTAAAAAAAAATTGTAACCTATATGGAAGACCTGGAAAAATCGTGAAGATGGATTCATGAGATGAATCGGATTGACCTGAAGAGATTGGAAGACTCGGAAATTACAAGAAGACCGAGGAATGTCTTGGGAAATGTTTTGTAATTTTATATTCAATTTTTTTTTAGGTTAAATAATCCACAGTACTCGGTCAATTCATGTATGCTTTATATTATGTGGTTATAAAAGCATTGTCATGCATACGTATGTCATTTAGATTAGATGTGCCTACACAAATATATTTGATATGTCATACATGCATCATAGCCTGACATTTTATGTATTTTTTTTAATATGATTAAAATGGGTAATGTACATAATTGGCTATGAATAATGAGATTAGTTTTTAATGGTTAGAAAACTTGATAATTCTCATTAATATTAATCTAGTTATTAAAGAGTTTAATAAGTTAGATTAATAGGGTCATTTATTGTAATAAGGATTAATATGATTAATTACATAATAATAAATTATCCAAATAAAGTGTTAGGGTTTTAATAGTAAAAACTTGGTAAACACTAACATAATAATCTAACTCTAGTAAATAGTTTACAAAGGCTTAGATTATTCACTTATATATTAGATTTTTAATTGTTAAAAATCATTAATAACTTATTAGTTAATTAGAATTTGGTTCTAATTAGTTAATGTGGTAGATAACTTGATTAAAGTTAGTCGTTTAATCCTGTAGAGTCTAGTTGCATTAACGATTAAAAGAAAACCCTAATTTTAAAATAGTGAGTAGGTGAGGGATATATGACATATATATCTCGCGGTCTCCATCATTAGTTCAAGATCGTGAGATCCGAGTGGGGCCTCGTGACGGCTTTGCTTTCGTCCTCTCTAAGGAGGGTTTCCACAAAGGTCAATACCAAGGTTGACTTTCTAACGGATGGGATTTCTAAGCGTATTTCGGGATTGACCGATCATAAGACGGCAATTCTAGAGTTAAGCTCGTGAGATCTGAAATGGTGGGTTACACTCATGAAGGTTTTGATTAAGTTTGTTAATTAAAAACCTGACTGAATGAACGGTGGTTGAATGATATGGATTAAGAGTTATTCTAGAATATCATTTGATTGAGAATGTCTCGGTCCAATATGCAAAGACTTGACCGACCCTAAGGCGGCACTTCTTTGTGGTATGTTGGATTGTCATGGTATAGCAACTAGTTTTAGGGTAGTTCTAGTTCGTTAAACATGTTCATGCATCATGTTTAAATTTATGTCAAAGCACTCACACTTGTTTTAAATAAATGACTGAATGAATGTTTTATTTATTTCAGCAATAATGTCTTCTGTATTACTTCAAATTCTCACAAACGACAAATTAACTGGTGATAACTACACTAAGTGGAAACTTAACATTAATGCAATATTGGTCACCAAAGACTTCAAGTTTGTGCTTACGGAGGAATGTCCTCCAGCTCCTGCTGCCAATGCCACACAAACTATTCATGAGGCATACGAGCGATGGGTCTCATCTAATGAGAAGGCCCGAACATATCTGTTGGCTTCTATGACAAACGTGCTTGTAACAAAGAATGAAGTAATGAATTCAGCATTCAAAATCATGGAGTCATTGCAAGTCATGTTCGGGCAACCCTCCGAGCAAAAGCAACATGAAGTTGTTCGTTCTGCTATGCTCGCTCGTATGAAGAAAGGTACGTCAGTTCGGGAATATGTCCTGAGCATGATGTCCTACTTCAATAAGGCAGAAGTCAATGGCACGACCATTGACGAACCCAGTCAAGTGAACATCATACGGATGACTCTTTCGAAGAGTTTCGATCTGTTTAAGAACAACTACGGGATGAACAAGTTCAGGTTCAATCTCACACAGTTGCTTAATGAGATCACTACTTTTGAGTCCTTGACAAAGGACAACAAGGGTAAGATCAGTGAGGAAAATGTTGCCGAACCATCTTCCTACTCTAATAATAAGAAGAGAAAGAGGTCTACTGGGAAAGCGAAGGGTAAGCCCAATCCCAAGAAAGCCCAAAGCAAGAAGAAGTCCAAGAAAAGTAAATATGATTTACTTGTTCTTGAGTCATGTTTAGTAGAAGATGATTCTTTACCCTGGATAGTTGATTCGGGGGCCACTAACCATGTTTGTTCTTCTTTACAATTGACTGATTCTTGGACACAGCTGGAGGAGCAGGCCTTCTCAATGCGTGTGGGGTCAGGGGATCTCGTGTCAGTACGAGCAGTGGGCGTAATTAGATTACGTTTTTGTAATAATTATATATTGTTGGACAATGTATTTTATATTCCTGAATTTACACGGAATTTGATTTCCGTTTCTAAGTTGTTAGAACAAAAATATTCTGTTTCTTTTAATAATAAGTCTGTTATTATTAGAAAGAATGATTTGAATATTTGTTCAGGAATTAATGAAAACAATTTATATATGTTAAAACCGTTAATACATACTACATTGCTCAACACCGAAATGTTTTGAAAAACCAAAAACTAAACGACATAAGATTTCTCCAGATAATGACACGTATCTCTGGCATCTAAGGCTTGGTCATATCAACCTTGACCAGATAGACAGACTAGTAAAAAGTGGACATTTAAGTGAGTTAAAGTTTGACACCTTACCTGTCTACGAGACCATTTATTGGAAAAAGGGCTTAGAGCTAAAGAACCGCTAGAGCTTATACATACAGACGTCTGCGGACCAATGAATGTTAAAGCGAGGGGTGGTTATGAGTATTATCTCACCTTTATAGATGACTATTCAAGATACGGATACATCTACCTGATGCAACGAAAGTCGGAAACATTTGAAAAGTATAAAGAATTCTAAGCTGGAGTTGAGAATCAATTAGGAAGGACTATCAAGTCACTAAGATTGAATCGTGGAGGTGAGTACCTTGACCAAGAGTTTGAAGACTTCATGGTCGAGCATGGGATAGTTTCCCAACTCACAGCTCCCGGTACACCTCAACAAAATGGTGTAGCAGAGAGGAGAAATAGAACCCTAATGGAAATGGTGAGATCTATGATTAGTTTCTCATCATTACTAAATTCCTTCTAGGGATATGCGTTACAAACAGCGGCATACATTTTGAATGTAGTGCCATCAAAATATGTTCCTAAGACTCCCCTAGAGTTGTAGAATGGTCGTAAAGCTATTTTGCGATATTTTCGCATATGGGGGTGTCCAGCACACATGCTGAAGAATAGAACTGGAAAGCTAGACTCCAAATATGTTGTCTGCCTATTTGTAGGATACTCTAACGAGACCAGATGTGGACACTTCTATAGTCCTGAAGATAACAAAGTATTTGTATCGACAAATGTAAAGTTTCTTGAGGATAATTACATTATTGACCATAAACCTCATTCCAAGATTGTATTAAATGAGTTGGAGCCTGGTGAGACTAGTGCTTTATCAACAAGAGTTGTTGTTCCATAAACATCTGAGAGTCAGATGGTTCCTGATCAGGATACACTACAACCTAGACGTAGTGAGAGGGTTGTGAGACAACCTGAAAGCTATTTAGCTATAAGTGAGGGACAAGCTGTTGTCTCTGCTGATAGTGTTGATGATCCATTGAAATTTAAGAATGCAATGGAAGATCCGATAAAGAGGAATGGCTTAAAACCATGAATCTAGAGATGGAGTCCATGTACTCTAACTCAGTCTGGGATCTTGTAGACTTACCGGATGGGGTAAAACCCATAGAGTGTAAGTGGATCTATAATAGAAAGAGAGGAGTAGACAGGAATGTAGAGACCTTCAAGGCAAGGCTAGTGGCCAAGGGTTATACCTAGAAAGAAGGGATCGATTATGAAGAGACCTTCTCGCCAATTGCCATGTTTAAGTCTATTAGGATTCTCTTATCCATTGCTGCATATTTCGATTACAAAATTTGGCAAATGGACGTCAAGACTGCATTCTTGAATGGCAATCTTGATGAGAGCGTCTATATGATGCAACCAGAGGGATTCGTGTCTCCAGATCAAGAGCAAAAGGTTTGCAAGCTGTAAAGGTCCATCTATGGGCTTAAGCAAACATCTAGATCTTGGAACATCAGGTTTGATGATGTGATCAAAACCTATGGCTTCGAGCAGAATGTCGATGAGCCTTGTGTCTAAAAGTGCATCATTGATAACAAATTAGTTTTCTTGGTCCTATTCGTAGATGATATCCTACTTTTTGAGAATGATGTGGGAGTGTTGTCTAATGTAAAAGGCTGGCTGGCTAGCCAATTCCAAATGAAAGATTTAGGAGAGGTGAGTTATGTTCTTTGGATCCAACTTATAAGGGATCGTAAGAACAAACTCATAGCACTATCTCAGGCATCATATATCGACAAGATTCTTGTACGATTTTCGATGCAAAACTCCAAGAAAGGTAATTTACCTTCTAGGCATGAAGTTAATTTGTCTAACGAACAATGTCCTACGACACCTCAAGAAGTTGAGGATATGAGACATGTACCCTATGCATCGACAGTAGGTAATCTCATGTATGCTATGTTATGCACGAGAAATGACATCTGCTATACAGTAGGAGTAGTCAGTAGATACCAGTCCAACCCAGGATTGGATCATTCGGTTACTGTCAAGACAATTCTAGAGTATCTTCGGAGAACGAGAAACTATATGCTAGTGTATTCTGGGTAGGATTTGATCCCGTTAGGATACATTGATTCTGATTTTCAATCAGACAGGGATTCTAGGAAATCCACATTTGGATCAGTATTCACCCTGGATGGTAGAGCCATTTTGTTGAAAAGTGTCAAGCAATCTTGCATTACTGACTCCACCATGGAAGTCGAATATGTAGCCGCTTGTGAAGCTGCTAAAGAGGCTGTTTGGCTCCGTAAGTTCTTGAGTGATCTGGAAGTTGTTCCAGATCTGGATAGGCCCATCACACTTTATTGTGATAACAGTGGTGCTGTGGCTAATTCTAAAGAACTAAGAAGTCACAAAAGAGGGAAGCATATAGAGAGAAAGTATCATCTCATTAGAGAGATAGTGCAGAGATGAGATGTGATCGTCACCAAGATAGCCTCACAAGACAATCATGTTGATCCATTTATGAAGAACTTACCGGCTAAAGTGTTTTTGGGTTACCTAGATGGTCTAGGGTTACGAGACATGCCTCACATGGTCTAGGTCTACTAGGAAAAAGAAGGGTAAGCCCAAACCCAAGAAAGCCCGAAGAAAGAAGAAGCCAAAAAAGGTAAATATGGTTTAATTGTTCTTGAGTCATGTTTAGTGGAAAATGATTCTTCACCCTGGATAGTTGATTCAAGGGCCACTAACCATGTTTGTTCTTCTTTACAATGTACTAATTCTTGGACATAGCTAGAGGAGCAAGCCTTCTCAATACGTGTGGGTCAGGGGATGTCGTGTTGACATGATCAGTGAGCGTAATTAGATTACGTTTTTGTAATAATTATATAATGTTGGACAATGTATTTTATATTCATGGATTTCCACGGAATTTGATTTCCATTTCTAAGTTGTTAGAACAAAAATATTCTAATTCTTTTAATAATAAGTCTGTTATTATTTGAAAGAATTGTCTGAATATTTGTTCAGGAATTAATGAAAACAATTTGTATGTGTTAAGACCATTAATACATACTACACTGCTCAACACCGAAATGTTTAAGGTCGAAAAGCCATAAACTAAACGATATAAGATTTCTCCAGATAATGACACGTATGTCTAGCATCTAAGGCTTGGTCATATCAACCTTTACCGGATAGACAAACTAGTAAAAAGTGGACCTTTAAGTGAGTTAAAGGTTGACACCTTGCATGTCTGCGAATCTTGTTTGGAAGGTAAAATGACTAAGAGACCTTTTATGGGAAAAGAGCTTAGAACTAAAGAACTGCTAGAGCTTATACATACAGACTTCTGCAGACCAATGAATGTTAAAGCTAGGGGTGGTTATGAGTATTATGTCACCTTTATAGATGACTACTCAAAATACAACGGAAGTCGGAAACATTTGAAATGTTCAAAGAATTTTGAGCCGAAGTTGAGAATGAATTAGGTAGGACTATCAAGTCACTATGATCGAATCGTAGAGGTGAGTACCTTGACTAAGAGTTTGAAAACTTCATGGTCGAGCATGGGATAGTTTCCCAACTCACAGCTCCCGGTACACCGCAGCAAACAAGTTTAACGGAGAGGAGAAATATGACCATGATGGAAATGGTGAGATCCATGATTAGTTTCTCATCATTACCAAATTCCTTTTGGGGATATGCATTACAAACAATGGCATACATTTTGAATGTAGTGCCATCCAAATCTGTTCCTAAGACTCTTCTAGAGTTGTGGAATGGTCGTAAAGCTAGTTTACGACATTTTCGCATATGGGGGTATCCAATACACGTGCTGAAGAACAGAAATGGAAAGCTTGACTCCAAGTCATTGGTCTGCCTGTTTATAGGATACTCCAAGGAGACAAGAGGTGGACACTTCTATAGTCCCGAATATAACAAAGTATTTATATCGATAAATGCAACGTTTCTTGGGGACAATTACATTAGTGACCATAAACCTTGTTCTAAGATTGAATTGAATGAGTTAGAGCCTGGTGAGACTAATACTTCATCAACAAGAGTTGTTGATCCACAAACATCTAAGAGTCAGATGATTCCTGATCAGGATACACTACCACTTAGACATAGTGAGAGGGTTGTGAGACAATCTAAACGCTATTTAGGTATAGACGAGGTACAAGGTGTTGTCTCTGCTGATAGTGTAGATGATCTAATGACATTTAGAAATGCAATGCAAGATCCTGAAAAAGAGGAATGGCTTAAAGCCATGAATCTCGAGATGAAGTCCATGTACTCTAACTCAGTATGGGATCTTGTAGACTTACCGGATGGGGTAAAACCCATAGGGTGTAAGTGGATCTATAAGAGAAAGAGAGGAGTAGACGGGAAGGTAGAGACCTTCAAGGCAAGTGGACAAGGGTTATACCAAGAAAGAGGGGGTCGATTACGAAGAGACATTCTCACCAGTAGCCATGTTTAAGTATATTAGAATTCTCTTATTCATTGCTGTCTATTTCGATTATAAAATTTGGTAAATGGACGTCAAAACTGCATTCTTGAATGGCAATCTTGATGAGAGCATCTATATGATGCAACCAGAGGGATTCGTGTCTCCAGATTAAGAGCAAAAGGTTTGCAAGCTACAAAGGCCCATCTATGGACTTAAGCAAGCATCTAGATCTTGGAACATTAAGGTTGATGATATGATCAAAACCTATGGCTTCGAGCAGAACATAGATGAACCTTGTGTCTACAAGCGCATCATTGATAAGAAAGTAGTTTTCTTGGTCCAATACGTAGATGATATCCTACTAATTGGAAATGATGTGAGAGTGTTGTCTGATGTAAAGGGCTGGCTGGCTAGCCAATTCCAAATGAAAGATTTGGGAGAGGCAAGTCATGTTCTAGGGATCGTAAGAACAAACTCATATCATTGTCTTAGGTATCATATATCGACAAGATTCTTGTGCGATTTTGGTTTGCGGAACTCCAAGAAAGGTAATTTACCATCGAGACATGGAGTTCACTTGTCTAAGAAAAAGTCTCTTAAGACACCTCAAGAAGTTGAGGATATGAGACATGTACCCTATCCATCTGCAGTAAGTAGTCTCATGTATGCTATGATATGCACGAGACCGAACATCTGTTATACAGTGGGAGTAGTCAGTAGATACCAGTCCAACCTTGGATTAGATCATTGGGTTGCTATCAAGACTATTGTCAAGTATCTTCGGAGAACGAGAAATTATATTCTAGAGTATTTCGGATTGTATCTGATCCCATTAGGATACACAGATTCTGACTTTCAATCAGACAGATTCTAGGAAATCCACTTCTGGATCAGTATTCACCCTAGTTGGTGGAGCCATTGTGTGGAGAAGTATCAAACAATCTTGCATTGCTGACTCCACCATGGAAGTCGAATATGTATCTGCTTGTGAAGCTGCTAAAGAGGTTGTTTGGCTCCGTAAGTTCTTGAGTGATCTGGAAGTTGTTCCAGACCAGATAAGCCCATCACACTTTATTGTGATAATAGTGGTGCCGTGGCTAATTCCAAAGAACCAAGAAGACATAAGAGAGTGAAGCATATAGAGAGAAAGTATCCTCTTATCAGAGAGATAGTGCAGAGATAAGATGTGATCGTCAACAAGATAGCCTCACAAGACAATCATGTTGATCCATTTACTAAGACCTTACTTGCTAAAGTGTTTTCAGATCACCTAGATGGTCTAGGGTTACGAGACATGCCTCACATGCTTTAGTGCAAGTGGGAGATTGTTGGGGTTTATGCCCTAAGCATGTAATTTATAAATGGATTTATGAAGTAAATAAAAAAGAAAGGTTCAATTCATTCTTGTTATGTTATTTATTTTATAAACTTGTGCACATATTAACATCCTGGATTGCCGGATGTAATCTCGAACTGTGTATATGAGTGTCATATACGGATGGATACAGTAAGAGACATGCAATCTAAAGAGTCTATAGATAGTAAATAAAGATGAATTTATTTATGGTTAATCTATATCTGCGGTCCATTCCGTAATGTACGATGATTCTATCATGTATCATTCATATGAGATATGGGAATGGAGGCACCTTGTATGATGTGATCATATAGGACTGGGTCACGATCTATATGAATCTCTTACCAATATCCGTTTACCGATGAGATTCATATATATCAACTAATGATGGCTATATGTGGGTGATCTTAATCCTGAGTGTCTTATCGACTCCTTCAGGTTAGATCGTGGTCTTCGATATACCATGGGTGAGGTCATATGCATTTCCTGATCAATATACTCAGTATGTTGGGATTACGGTTTGGCTTGTGGCTACTAAGGTTTGTACACAATAGTGGAATCCACTCATTCTTGTGAGAAGTAGACAGTAGTTCCTTTAAGGGTTGATTCGGGGCTTGGACAATATGAGCGCTATCCTAGTTCTGTGAGAAAATATGATTTATTGTTCAATATAGAATCAACGGTACTTAAAGGATATACGTAATTATAGGGGTACAACAGATATTATGACCCAAATCTAATTACGAACTACTGTGGAGAATCACACCATATGTAAT
Organism: Dipteronia dyeriana; assembly: GCA_032871835.1. NCBI lineage: Eukaryota > Viridiplantae > Streptophyta > Magnoliopsida > Sapindales > Sapindaceae > Dipteronia > Dipteronia dyeriana. The sequence goes on along the minus strand of CM065300.1, from coordinate 111,878,671 downwards.
AGCTATATCGATGGACATCGAGTTGTATGGGTCTGTGTAAAAGCGTCTACAGTTGAGAGAGTGCAGCTTTGGGTTTTTAGTGGAATAACACCGGAGTTAATAATCAAGGAATATTAATTAAAGAGTTTAGTTAATGATTCTGGGGGTTATTGGAGCTCAAAATACTGTGGGTTCATTAGGTCCCCTTGCTAGCCCGATCGATTTAGGTAACAAAGGTCATGATAATTGGATTGTCCAATTAATCGTGTTACGAAAGTGACACGTATTTATTCGAAAATTAATTGAATAATGAGATTATTTAATTAATGAATGATAATGATTATGTTAATTAAATAATTATATTATTTAATTGTGTAATTAATCATTAGTTGGAGGGTGTTGATTGATATTTAATTTTTAAAGATAAAATAATTTGATTATTTTATTTTTATTAAATTAGATATTTATTTTTGAATTTAAAGAGTTTGAATTCAAAACAAATTAATTAATATCGTTACAGATATGAGATATCTTAAAAGATTTAAAGTGATTAGTTATATATATATATATATATATATATATATATTAGATTAAAAAAACTGATCTCACGTTTGATCAATTATTCAATTTACATCCAATGCAAATTGTGCTGTGTTAATCAACAAAGAAAAGTCAAACGTACAAAAAGACAAAAAGACAAGAGTTTTTGGTTGGAAAACAAATTTTTTTTAAAAAAGTTTTTTGTGCATGATTTTGTACAAACCGGGTATGCTTGATGTTGGTCAAGCAAGTGTGTGCATGATTTTATGTATTGATATGGAAGAAGAAAGAGTTTCTTCAAGTCTTTTCCCTATATCCTCCATTCAAGTTCCTGAGATTGTGATGCGCCCACACGCAGTTACTAGTCCCGGAAGATAGCGAGAAAGATCGAGTGATTCAGACAGGAGCACATCGTAAAGTGAAGGAGCCTCCAAACGTTGGTAAGATTGGTTTAGAAAGGAGCATATCATAAAGTGAAGTAGCCTCCAAACATTGGTAAGATTTTCTTCTTTTGATTATATTGATTACAATTTCATGTGTTTACATATTGTATGTATTAATTCCGAAAAATAATTACGATCTCAAGTTCACTGGTCTCAGATACAGATTATGATATGTATAAAAAATTTAAAACCTAGTTCTGCTGTGTAATCAGTGAACGGTGTTCCAACATCGACGACCTTCATGAAAAATCACGCCATGAATGCATACGAAATTATATCTACACTCCAACGAACATTAAAACACTGCGTACTTGTAGGGCAAGTGATTGAGTCTAAAGAGGAAACAAACTTATCTCTACCAAAGATATTCTCGAATCCGTTATTAATTCGAAGTTAATAACTTTCAAATAAAAGATCCCGCCCGATAAGGAGGAAACGGATTCAAAGAATCATGGTCAGAGATTCACAAGTTTAACCTTCTTGGACCATGTATACGTTCAATGTAAACGATGAAAAAGGGTGACAAAAAAAAAAGCATACAAGAGGAAAGATTCTACTACAGCCTAAATTCTGGGATCAGAACACATCTATCATTATTTTCCACTTCTCGACAGACACGAGGTTGCCATCCTACTGTACCCCAACGAGATTGAGAGTATTTGAGAGATTTTTGTACAACATACGTGATCTATAATAAAGAGTTATATTCCCATTCTTATTGTATTCACATTCAAACATCCACCTCTGTTAGAACAGTTTAGGTACCTAAGGTACCAACCTCCGGCCACCACCTCAGTGGTAGTGGTCTTGAGGATGTTAACTGAAATTCCTCATCTTGAATAAATTTTCCGTTAACAATGAGAATAATATGTTCAATAATAATAATAATAATAATTACAACTTAATATAATTATATTAATTATAGTAATGTTAAATATAATACAAATAATATACTAGTTATTTTAATATTAGACTTAATATTAAATTAAATAAAGATAAAATTAAAATGTTATTCTATTAGATTTTATAATTCTATAAAAAAACGTTAAATAAAACACTTTAGAAAATTGACAAATATTTTTGAAATTGTCAAATAGTACACATAAACAGCTATAATATCCACCAATTGTATATCTTAATATAGTTTAATACCAAATTTCACTAAACAGATGATTGTATATGAATAATTTAATCCAATACAATACAAATCCAATTCAATATAATCAAATACAATCCCATGCTGTGATATTGTAAATAATTAATATCCATCTTGTTCAAAATATTAATCAAGTGTTAAGGTAATGGATAATCTATTCTTTTTTTTCGCAGAACAAATAATTTTGGAGACCGTGTAATGTTGACCCTCAGACTCTGTATTTACACCGTAGGTATATTCTTTGTTTCTCTCTTCATTTTCAGATTCCTATATAATGATCCAGGGCGTAATCCTGACGATAAAGATTAAAAAATAAGAAACTTTTATTTACTGTTAGAAATGCTTTTAGGATTTGATTTGATTTTACATTTTTAACTAGTCAAATTAAAATAAATAGAAAAAGCAAAAGGGTTTGCTAAATTCAAATTTGAAAGATACTAAATCAGCTAAGGAAACGGAAAGAGAGGTATTCGAACACTCGGTACGAGTATCTCGTACAACGGATTAGCATTCTGACGCTTTAATCCATTCAGCCATCTCTCCTAATCGGAAAAAAAAAAATTACTATGTTAGATTACACAAAAGACAATGCTTGGAAAAAAAACCCTTCTTTTCAAACTTTGTCTTGTAATATTTGCATACTGCAATTATTCTTTATATACCGCTAATGTTTATTCCTGATTATGCCCCTAAATATACATTATTTTGTTATTAATTTCAAAGTGTTTTCAATAGTATATAGTATATTCATCAAATTGGAGTTTATTTTTCGTCGTCATTGTTTGAAACAATAATTATATTAATATTTGTTCAATAATTCATTAAAAAATATGAAATAAAATTTGATATTCATTATTTTGAATACAGCTAAATTATTTTTCTTTAAACGAATTAAACATTTGATACAACTATTGTTTTTATTGAAGTGGACAATTATTCATGTACTACTTTGAAAGAAATATAATTAACTGGAATTTAATTTCACATCTCTATTATTTAACATTTAACAATTTTAACTAATATTAAAAAAAAGACAAGATGTTCTTATATATATACATATAACAATTTTAACTAGTATTAAAAAAAAGAGATGAGGTTATTATGGAATAGAGTATATCCTCCTTCCTAAATACCGAATTATTGTAATAGTTTAAAAAATAAAACTAATATTTTTTTTAAAACAAAACTCTAATTAATTTGTATATCAACTTTTAGTAGAGATGATTGTACACCTCCCTTCCACACCTAGTAGTCAGGGGTTCGAGTCTCACCATGTGTATTTTATAAGCATGTGTGAAGAGTTTTTTTTTCGATTTGTGGAAGCAACCCTCTCTTCGATTGTGAGAGTTGTAGTCCATATGTAACTTCTTTCCGATGGTGAGACTAGTATTCTGCGTCGTACTTGTAGGAGCAACTCTCTCTCCGATTGTAAAAGTTGTAGTCCATATGTAACCTCTTTCCGATAGTGAGACTAGTATTCTGCACCGTATTTGTAGAGTCTAATTAATCGCGTCAAGTCTCAACGGCAGTTGCATTTTTTTTTTAAACAGTAACTCTAATTAATTTAGTGCGCTAATAGTTTTCAATAAAAAAACAAAAAAATTATCTCACAAAAAAACAAAAGAGAATTGAATAAAAAATAATAATTTCACTTACCGGATGCCTGATTGAATGGGATTTTACAATTTTTCATTTTTCTAATAAAAAATTTAAAATGTCAATTGATGCATGCTGTTGGATCTAATCTAATGGACCAAATCCGTTACTATTCAACCCTGCATGATAAAGGGCCTGTATAGTAGTCAGTCCCTTGTTGAACATAGGCGGACAGGCTGTCCCAAAGAAAACGACAGCGTATTTGTGCATCCATGGCCCTCTTTTTTTCTTACACAACGGCTAGTTTCAAGTGACCGTTAAATTTGAAAACGATCTCTGCAATAAAAACACACAAAAACCAATATCTCCCATCTTCTTAATTTAGGCTATTTTCACAAACAACTAGATAATCATAAACATCCACAACTCTGGCAACTCTCAACTACAACAATCTTCGTCGACCTTCTTCCCCATCTCTCCGAAGCCCCGAAAATCGACTACCCAGAAGGAAAAAACCAAACAAAATGGTGTCAGCATACACACCCACATACTACTCCAGTCTTCACGAGTCAATCACTTCTCTTTGCAAGACCATTCTTCCCTTCTCTTTCAAGAAGAGGGGGTTACCGGCTTCCGATCACAGGCTGGCCAAGCTACAGTCCGACAATCTCAAGTGGCAGCAGGACTCTTACCTCCAAATACTCAACTTGATGGGTTTGCACAAAGAAGGGATATTGGACGAAACTGAGGTTTCTGCTTGTAGATCTAATTTGCTTGAGACCCTTATCGCTTCGCCGCATGAACAAGAGCAACCCGTTATATTGAGAGATAAACTGGTCTTCTTGCAAGTAAAAATCTTTTCAATTTTTGTGGGTATCTGATAAATTTGGTTTTAGATTAGAAGATAAATAGTCTAGGTGAATTTTTTTTTTTCAGATTTTTCAGACTACCAATTTGTTTTTCTCATTCTTGTAGGAGCTGCTTTATGCTAAATGCTTATCGGAAGAGGAGTACCATTCTTCAAAGAGGCCTTTGTTGCAGCGATTGGCTGTACAAGGAGCTGAGATTGAGGCTAGAGATGTGGTTGTTGCAAATCCAAAAGAGTCTAGAGAGGTCTCACAAGAAGAGTGGTCAGTTATTGACTTGAAGGATGAGCAATCTCAACTTACCGAAAAGAATTTGCATTCTGGAAGCAAATTGAAGCACCACAACTCTGCAATGAAGCAAATAAAAGGAGCAGCCTCAGTTTTTGGTTTCGCATCATCTCATAAGAAGCACAGAGAAGAGAAGAGCCTTTTTGACAATGAATCGAAATTCTCTACCTATAACAAGAATGGTATGGTGTGTTCAAAAGAAAACCCCTTTTGGGTTGCTCGTTATAAGGAGAAAGATAGTGAGACGAGAACAATTCTCATGCAAGAAAGCTTACCAAATGAGTCCTCTATCAAGGGAATTGGTGGTAGCGGTATTGAAAAATCTAAGAGAAAACCTTTTAGAACTTTGTTTCATGGAGACCAAAGAGAGGGACATGGTGGTGGTGAATATGGTCTTGATTTGGAGGATAGAGGATCAAAATCAGCAAATAAACAATGGGGTTTTGAGGGGTTCAAGAAATGGAAGAAAAATGATTCAGATGTTGAGACTGCCCCTCTGCCTGTCAATGAAAGATCAGATAGTGAAGCTTATTTGGTATCTTCTAAGCTTGTTTCAAGCCCTGTTGGAGAAGGACCGAATACAAGAGAAATTAAGAAAAAGTTGCACTCAAGTGGCTCCTCATCAGATTTTTTCATTGATAAGGTCCCAAATCATTAATTTGCTTTTAGTCTTGTTGAGTTTTTCACTTTCAAAATTTTAAATGTTTTGAAACTTGTGAACTCATGTTGTGTATAATCTGTCAACTGCAGGTTCTTGGGGACAAGATAAAGAAGGAATTGTCAAGAATTCAATCAGAACTAAGCACCACGAACCCCAACATGAAATTTTCGTAAGAATTCTCAAGCTTCTTATATGTTTATATTTAAACATTTTTGTGTAATCTTATCTATGGTGTTGGTTCCATAAGGAATGATCAAATTGAAGCAATTTCCACCAAGCTTCCTGTGGACAAGGCTGGCCTCAAAAAGTTCTTTCCCAAGTGAGTCCTAAATGACTCGTCTACTTTTATTTTGAGTACATTGTTCATTTTCTCTATAGGGAGACATCATAACATAGAAAATGTTCATTATAATCACTAATAACTCTGCAAAACTAAAAGGCACAGTTAAATAAAGCAAGTCTCATCATATTGAGGGAATAATTTTCTTGCTGTATCAATCAAATATTATTGTCTTTGTCAAGTTTTGCTGGATTCCTGATATCTTCCGGTTGGTTCGTTTCAAATGTTCAAGGACATGGTGTGATCGTCATGGTGATGTTGTATTGGATGTGGTGAAGAAAGAGTTCAAGGTTCATGTTGGAGAAATGGAGAATATGAGAAATACTGCTAGACAGAAGCATGGCAACTCGACACAATGGACAACATTTGAAGAAGATGATGAAAACTGTCCCCCAAACCTCTTTGTTCACAACAATGATCATTCTTTTCCTATCAAGCAGCAGCAGAATTTTACTCCTTGGAATGACAATCGAGCCGGTGCTTATCACTCTAGTGACAGCAGCAGCAGCAGCACCAAGGACTTTGAAAATAATCCCTTCCAAGATTACAATGGAAGTAAACAGAAATCTGAATCAGCCTTTTTTGAAGACCAGAATCCATTCTGGAATCCAAGGCATCATGGATGATCTTCATCGCCAAAAGCAGACAGTGTTATTATATAGTATCTATTTGCTATTCATTTTTAAGTTTGTGTAATAGGACTCTCTCATCATCTCACGTGTTTGTTTCAAAATCTGTGAAGAACAACACTGTTCTTCAAGTAATATGTGACAAAAAGCCTTTCTTGGGTTTACTTGTAATAGGATGTATATGCTAGCAATATCTAAATTCTTGAATTACATGCAAGAAATTCACACTAGGGAATCATAAAAACATACTAGACGATAAGTAACTTGAGATTTAGATAGCGATAAATAGTTAACTGCAGTATATGAAACATTTACTAACATGACATTCAAGTACCGCACATGACTTCCAACATGCCGAAACCCTAGAGATCGGATAATTGCAGTACTAACATCAATTAAGATTATGGATGTCAATGGAGCGAATCGGGGATCCATCCCTATTTCCGTTTAAGTTATGTATCTTAATCCTTGCATCTATCCTTATTTCTAAGTGAGTACGGTGGATTCGGATAATCCCGAATTGAGGTAGAGATATCCATCTCTACTTCGTCTATCCGTATCAGATGAAAAAATATATATGAATTTTTATATTTTACAAGAGAAAAATGTAAATAACATGTGTAATGGTACATTTTATCCAATTTAAAAGGAGAAACAAATAAATCAAATAAAGTTCAAATAAAAAAAATTAATAATAACTTATATAGTTAGAATTCATAATTACATAATAATTTTAAAAAAGAAAAATATTAAAATTTATAATGGATCCGGATGGGGATGAATATCCATAGATGATATCCATCTGCACCCACGAAAATAAAATGGATTTATTAACATGACATCCAACCCCATTTAAAATGAAGCAGATTCTTATGAATATTCGTATCTATAGATAATTTTGTCACTCCTATTTAAGGTACATTTACTAAAGCAAACTGTATATTTATTAAAATTTATTACTTGTCCAGAAGCTTTAGCGTAGGTCTCCGGGATAAGTTTGATTGCCTGCAAAGTACAAATGAGAAATTAGTGGACACCACACCTGATACCAGTAATATCACCCATCTTCTAAGTACTCTTTATCAAACTCCGACACATATAAGAAAAAGACAAGGAGAGAAGGGATCTCCTTACCGTAGCCCATGGGATGGCATAAAGTCTCTGAGGTTCCCCCTTTAGAAGCACCAAATATCGAACAGAAGAAATTAATGCACTTCAGAATTCGAATACTTAGAAGCAATATCGAACAAATCGTATAACCAAAAATAAAATTCAAAAAAGAAAAGGGAAGATTTGGTCTTTAGTCTTTTTATATCTAAGAGCAATTTAGTCTTTTTTATTAGTGCAATTTTATGTTTAACACATATGATATAAAAGCACATGATATATTAATAGAATGAAAATGCTACTTCTTTTATCTATAATTTATCATTATTTACATATAACATGCTTTAGGGGCAAAACACCAACAATCTCCCACTTACACTAAAGCATGTGAGACATAGCTCGTAATCCTAAACCCTTTAGGTTACCTTTAAAAAGTTTAGCCATTAAGGTCTTTGTAAATGGATCAACGTGATTGTCCTGCGACGCTATCTTGGTCACGATGACATCTCCTCTCTATACTATTTCCTTGATGAGAAGATACTTTATCTCTATATGTTTCCTTCTTTTGTGGCTTCTTAGTTCTTTAGAATTTGCCGCAACATTATTATTATCACAATAAAGTGTGATGAGCTTATCCAAATCTGGAATAACTTCCAGACAACTCAAGAACTTACAGAGCCATACAACCTCTTTAGCCGCTTCATAAGTGGCTACATATTAGGTTTCCATGGTGGAATCAACAATATATGATTGCTTTATGATGTGTTGTAAATTCGTGTTTTATAAAAACAATACTCGCAAGTGCACGAATAGTGAAGATAAGTACAACGGCAAGTAATGATCGTTCCCACGATGATTAGAGATTTAATGATTTAAACTTAGTTCTAATTAAAGCTAAATTAAAAATAACCAAGAAATTTTTGAGTTTGATTTAAAGCTAAAACTAAATTAAATTAAACTAATGAAAGCAATTGAAAATTGTTGGTTTGTGATCAATGGAAAGAAAACACTAGGTCATCAATGATCCCCAATTATGAACACTCAATGCATGGATTAATTTGTAAACAAAATTCAATCAATTCAAGGGTTCATTCCTTATCTTTAATATGACTATTACCGTATGATCGCGGGATGAGTCAAGTATTCCAAACCACTATTCACCCTTGGTCTATGGTGTGAACAATGATCGGAAACCCGTTAAGCGTAAGAAATAAGAACCAAATTCTATACTTTGCTTGGTCTATGCTACATATAAAATTCATTCGTTCAAAAGAGCATTAATCAAGGTTAGGTTTGGTCTATACTCAGATAGTCTTAACCCTAAAATCATGCCAAATAATTATCCACCCTTGGTCTACGGTGTGGATAAATATTAAAACTAATGAGATTCAAGCAATAAAGAACAATGAACAAATCAAGAATTGAATTGATGAAATAATATTATCAATCCAAACATGAGCATTCACAAAAGGTTCACATTGATTCCCTATTTATGAAATAAGCTACACATCATGAAAATAGAAGGAAAAGAGAAAGAAAAGATAAAACCCATCTTGGCCTTTAATGAGTTCTTCAAGTCTTCAATAATGAATTCTTCTTCGTCTTCGAATCTTCGATGTGTAAAGATGAATGGAAGTTGTGAGGTGATGTATAGTGATGGAGAGGTGGGGGATGGCCCCCTTGGTGGCTCGAGACCTCCCTTGGCGTCTATATATATTTTTAATTACAAAGAATAGAAAGTATTTATATGTGATTTTTCCTTGGAACCTTCAATTCTTCTTAGGTTTAGGAAATCCATCGAGTGGGAAAGTAGAATGAAACAAGGAATGTGAATCCTTTCCTAAATTGAATTTCCTCTTTTGATGTTTGACTCATAATTTGAGTTTTGGAAGTTTATCAAACATGTTTTGGCCTTCTAAAATCATTAGAATTTGATTTGGGAAGTTTTGGAACAATTCTGGACCAATTTGGAGTGGTTTTCTGCCAAATATCCTTCTAACTGTGGCCTAGGGTCGCTCCGGAGGTCACCGCGGTCCAAACCGTGGAATCCTTCCGCCATGTACCGCTCCTTAGACCGCTGGCTAGGTCTCATGCCTGGACGACGGTCTAGGCCACGGTTGACTTTCCAACACTAACCTTTGTTTACTCAATTCCGCATAACTTCTTCTAGAAATATCAGAATTACGATCCGTAAAGTGCGCCAGAAACTAGAATTCTGGGGATTTCAATCCTTAGGTAGTAGGACACATAATTCGATCGGTACTGAGAGATATTGGCCCCGCAATATGACTGTTCTGCTTTAACTGAAATTCATATTTTTGCTCATTTTCTCCAAAAAAACATCCAACACCTCTTGAATGGAATGTGACCTACACATGCTCAACAGACATATAAAATACTTAATTTCACCCCAGAACAAAGCACAAATAATAGGAAATGGGGACCTAAAACATGTATAGAAATAGTCCGAGCACAAATAATAGGAAATGGGGACCTAAAATATGTATAGAAATAGACCTATCACTTGACACTCCTACAAACTATGGCTCCACCACCAAGGGTGAATACTGACCCAGACTTGTATTTCCTATAATCCTTGTCTGACTGAAAATCAAAATCTCTATATCCTAACAGGATCATATCCTGTCCTGAATGTATGAGTATATAGTTTAGCGTTCTCTGAAGATACTTAAGAATAGTCTTTACCACAATCCAATGATCTTGGATTGAAACCTGGTGGCTACTCCCATTGCAAAGCAGATTTCTGGTCTCAAGCATAACATAGCATACATAAGGCTACCTACTGCTGATGCATAAGGAACTTGTCTCATATACTCATCCTCTTGAGGTGTCTTAGGAGACTGTTTCTTAGACATGTGAACTCCATGTCTTGAAGGTAAATAACCTATCTAAGAGTTCTGCATCGAGAATTGCATAAGAATCTTGTCGATATACAATGCTTTAGACAATTCCAAGAGTTTGTTCTTATAATCCCTTATTAATTGGATCCCAAGAATATAAATCGCAACTCCCAAGTCTTTCATTTAGAATTGGCTTGCTAGCCAACTCTTTACTTCGATAACACTCCTACACCATTCCCAATGAGTAGGATATCATCTACGTATAGGACTAAGAAAAATATCTTCTTACTAATGATTCGTTTGTAAACACAAGGCTCATCGATATTTTGCTCAAAACCATAGGTTTTGATAGCATTATCAATCATAATGTTCCATGATCTAAATGATTGTTTCAGTCTATAAATGGAAATGTGCAGCTTGCAAAACTTTTTACTCTAGATCATGGGACAAGAATCCCTTTAGTTACATCATATAGATAATTTCATCAAGATTGCCATTCAGAAAAGCAGTCTTGAGGTCCATTAGCCAACTTTCATATTAGAAATTGGCAGCAATGGATAAGAGAATCTGAATAGACTTAAATATAACTATTACCGAGAGGGTCTCTTCATAATCGACCCTTTCCTTTTGGGTGTAACCCTTCTCCACGAGCCTTGCTTTGAAGGTTTCTTCCTTTTCTGAAACTCCCTAGTCTTTATTGTATAAATATACCTAGAAAGGGGTGAATAGGCTCAAATTTTTAATCTTCTTTAAAACACAAGCAATTTTAAGTCCACTTAAAAAAACTCACAAGACGATCACTTCAACAAATCAATAATAAAGACAATATATCAAGTGTTAAAGTGATACAAACACAGGTGAATAAAGAAATTAAAATTGCTAAGATCAATACAAAGGATATTTACGTGGTAAACCTCAAAAGAAGAAACATCCACGGGATGATACCACAACCACTAGCAAACTGTAATCCACTATTTTGAGTAAGAGTTACACACTCATAAGCAGCCAACAAATGATTAGCTCTCCAAGCTATCACCTCTTACTATACCCTCGGGTATGTGAATCATGTTGCCTACTTCCAATCCAAGATATGATGAATTGATCAGAACGATTAATATACCTATTTGAGGTCCCCATTACCTAGCTTTTATTCTTGTTTTCAAGTATATTTTTGTATTTGATGTGTTTTTGAGCCTTGTGTAGGTACATGTTCCCTACGGAAGGTATTTGATCTTAATTGAAGAGTTTTGGAAGTTAAAGGGCAGAATTTGGAATAACTTGTACATACACCCCAACTTTGTAAGGTCATATATCTCTCCTCCGATCGAAATCCATTACCCATAACATCTTTTCGGAAATCCCCGGAGGTTTTCGTTCCAACACACTTTACAGATTACGATTCTGAGGTTTCTAGAGAAAGTTATGACCATTTTCTTAATGGTGCGTAGAGAAGTGCAGTAAGCAACCGCGCGAGACCAATTTGCAAACCGCGTTTTGTACTGCATAGAAGGGCAGCAACCTCTAAAATGTGATGTGTGGTTCGCTGTGTTGATGCATACAGCACATTGTACCGTACATCTTGGCAGAAATGCATTTTTCAGCCATTTTCATAGGGGTATTCTTGTCTTTTCACCCAAAAGTCTTGCCCTAACCTCCCACAATATAAATACCCCCTTTTCTCCTCATTCTTGGGACCTCTCTTCCCCACTCTTCCCCTCTTTTCCCCACTCATGCCTCTTCTCTCTTCCATTTTTTTCCATTTTCTTTCACCTCTTGCTCTCATGGAGGTTTTTCCTCAATGGGAGCTCACCATACACCTCCACCTCACCACTATACACTTCCTCCATCCATCTTAGAGTATATTATAAAGGAATTAGGAGCCAAATCCGAGCTAGGAAGGTTATGAGCATCTTTGGAGGACTTGTCTTCAAGGGTTTGCTCTTATTTGCTCATTTCTTTGTATTTCTTGTTGTCTTTGATGTATTCCACCAATTTGGGGATATTGTAAACCTACACTTGTGTAATAAATGTATTGATTGTTCTTAAATTCATTTGGGTTTTGTTTTGCTCTTTGATATATGTGTTTGTATGCTCTTAATATGATATGTATGTGTATGAATTGTTAGAAATCAATATGTGTCCATGATTGGCTTTAGGAGTAGTTGTAATTTAGAGTAGAAATTAGATATCCATGATTGTTGATTGATTGATGGATGACTTGAAATTCCATGTATTGAGTAATTTGAGTAATAGGGATTTTAGCCCCAAAGAGTAGAAAAGGTTTCAGTTCAGGCTTTCAGTTGCTGAATTGACCTTGGTTCATATCTTTGTTCTTAATGGGTCTTTGTATTAAGACACGATTATCCATCCACGTGACAGGATTGGGTGATGAATTGATTGTGGGAAAATTCCCTAATCAAGAGGATGAACCTTTAATCTAAATTGGATGTTCTTAATGTTATAACAATCACATTGTTGCAGGTAGTTGTTAGGTAAACTTGTTTCCCATGTTTAGCCATCCTAGGAAGTTGACGAAACCGAATCTTTGACCTAGAAGTAATGACCACCGACATTTCTTTTGTGCTTGTGTTGTTATATGGATGTTTTGAGTGCTTAAAGCCTTTGCTTAATTGATCACTTTGAAATTGATCCATAGTTAAATGCTATGTACCGAGAGGAGACGCGTTTGACAATGCTTAGATAAACATTCATTATGCTTGACTAGAAAGTGCTAGAACCACTAGGCTAGCGTATAGGGTTCGATTTGTATTTCACGTGCTTAATGGGTTCATATATATTGTTCGGATTGCTCGAGAGAGATTTTGGGTATATATGAATACCATCTCTAAGACATCGAGAGAGATTAGAGATTAATTAAGGGGATACGAGCCTATGTATACTTGCACATTTGAGGATTAGGTGAGTCTAGAACGTAATTAGGAGGATTGTCACGGTTGAAACGTTTCCCTAGTGTAACCACATTTCATGCATATCTCCATTCCATCTATCATTGTATATATCATTTATATAAGTTATTTAGTTATATTATTATTCATTTTTCAACACACGAGTCTGCTTGGAGTGTTGTAATAATAGCTAGAATTAGAGACGGTCGGTGAATCCCACCTCCCTGTGGATCGATCCCTTGCTTGCTGCTGTGCTAGTCTCTGTGACTTGCGCCCTTGCGAGATCGAACTTAGATGTTCATATTTGACGACACTGCAACGACGTGTCCCCGTCACAAACACACCATTAAGAAGCAACTTTCTATCTGAGGCCCTCTTGCCTCTAGAAAGATTCCTTGCTTGTCTATACCGATTTTCATAATACTAGCCAAGTCTTCTTGCTTAGCTATCCGAGTCCTCTTGACTCTAGCTACGACTCCTTGCTTAAGTTAAAGCTTCACTCACTCTAACAAGAGACTTCAACCTCTTACAAGGCAATGATCTAAGTGACATGCACATGCAACCAAAATGGAATCACAAGAAAATAGAGAATGTAGTGTAGGGAAAAATCGATTCAAAATGCGGCGGTAACGTAAAATTAGGGTTTGATATATTTTAAAAATTTTCCCTTTAAAAGAAAGAACCTTAACCCTAGATTAATCAACGTATATTAAAAGTATCGTACCTTTTTCTCATGACGATTGAACTAGCATCGATTTGAATCCGTAAGATCTTCCAATCCAATCACGAATGTGAATCACTTAGGAGTGTTGGCTCCCTTTCTTTAAGTTGTATACCTGAGGATAGAAACAAACAAAATCTCTTTCTTCTGTTAGTTACAATAATCCTCCAAGAAGAAAAACAAAGAACGTTAGGTCACTTGTGAATTATCAATCAATTTGATTGAAACTCGTTGAGCCTTGATTCGATGTTGTACATAAAATCTTTTGATGTAAAGGCTACTAGTGTACTATCAAAAACAAAATGTTCTTTCTTCCTTTTCCTCTTTGCCAAATTTTCACGCACCTATCTTTAGAGTTGGAAGAATTTATCTAGAGCAAGAACCAGATTCTCTACACTCAAAATTCTCTCTTGGCCGAATTTTTACTCTTAGAAATCTTGCCTTGGCCGAATTTTCTCTAGTAAAAATAATACTTTGGCCAAATTAAACCTATGAGAGGATTTGCTTGGTAGACAAGAATCCTATCTCTAGGTGAATTTACTTGGTGAAAAAGAATCCTTTTCAAAAACATTTTTTTTCCACACTAAGACTCCTTATCCAACTCAAATAGTCTATTTATTCAATACCCAATTAATGAATATAATTAAATTGTGACTATATTAAAACTTCATAATTTGACAAATTGTCAACTAGACTTTTAATCAAAATCAAATACTTCATAATTTGACTAGATAAATAAATTCCTATTATTTATGTACTTATCAAATATAGTATTTTTTACTTATCATATTACCAACAATATATGACTCTAGAAGACCTTTTCCAACTAGGAAAAAGATTTTGACTTTTAGTTTAACAATTAATTAATTAATTTCTATTTAATTAAATAATAAAACAAAAAACAATATATTAAGCTAATTTACAAGCCCTAGCTGCCCAAGCCTATACATGGGCCAATATATTATTTTTTCTTTTTTACTAAATCCATTGGACTTTAATAAAAAGTCCACATGTGAACTAGACCCATTCTTACTAAAAAGAAACAAGTCCACATGCCTTAATACAATTCTAGATGGTCTCATAAATTGGTCCGGTAGAATATATCAAGTGATCCATGCAAGTTCATGTGGATTGGGGATCTTGGCGAGCTATCTAAATTTGAGCTCCAACAGACATAACCTAATCACATTCAACAAATGATTCACTTATGTCTGATCTATTAATTTTAGTTCATTCCACTAAAGAACTAAAATTGAACTCTTAAATAAAGATAGAATAAATTAATATTCCTCATTCATACCCTAGAAAAACTTAATGGAGATAGTGTATTCTCGTGAAGAATATCAGTAATCATAGCCAATAGCTCATAGACCGCCTATATCTCTCCAAGTTACCATATTTACTCATATGACCACATTTGAACTTGTTTATTTTGACTTGTCCAGAAGCCATGTTTCAATAGACATTATTGAAAACTTAACATTAAGATTTAATATCCAATACCTCAAAACATCCATATGATGATATTCTACTCTCATTTAAGAAGTGGAGCCACGATGTCCAAATCTATAAATGAAGTCCTCTATCTATTAACAAAAGAATACCACCAAACTATCGAGGATAGATTATGCTATATAATCGTACTCATTGATAGCTCAATTGATAACACTTGCAACCATAAGTCCATCATTTATGTCAGGATTGAGATAGACTCTCCGATTGTCTTCAAGTGAACACTTTTATCCATTGACGGTTCTGGAAAAGGTATTTCACTGTGATCCTATTCAATGCACCCAGTGCACAAGATTCTTATGCCCAAAGACACCAAACTTTGATGATTTTAGTCTCATCATAACACATTTTATCCCACTCAAATGCTAGCAAAATAATCTACAACTTTGACAATATAAATGCGCCTAACCTTTATCTTAAGTTATGAATATTATTCAAGACTAATTAAAGAATTGTGTCTATCTCATATATATCCTGATGTAAAACAATTTTTCTTTTCTCGTAATCTTTTGACCTTATGATTATTTACTTTTAACAATTATAATAATTAAACTATAAATGCGATAAGATTTGTTAAACTAGAAATCATTTTATTAATATGAAAAGATTGTCAAATATATTTTTTACTCTTGCTATCGAGCATAAACCCAACAATCTCACACTTTCTCTATAGTAAATGTGTCACATCTCTTATCCCCATATTCTCCAGGTGCCTATCAAAACTCTTTTGTGGAAGAGCCTTTGTGAAGGGATCTACTAGATTTTCTACTGACGCGATCTTGGTTATCGTCACGTCTCCCCTATGCATAATTTCCCTTAAAATGTGATACTTTCTTTGAATGTGTTTCCCTCTCTTATGACTTTTTGGTTATCTCGAATTAGCCACTGCTCCACTATTGTCACAATAGATAGTGATCTGCTTATTCATATCTGAAACCACTTCCAAGTCAATCAAGAATTGACAAAGCAATACAACCTCTTTAGCAGCCTCGCATGCAGCTATATACTTGGCTTCCATTGTGGAGTCAGCAATACAAGATTGCTTGATACTTCTCCATATGACTGCCCCTCCTCTAAGTGTAAACACAGATCCTGATGTTGATCTTCTGAAGTCAGAATCAGATTGGAAATCAGAATATGTATACCCAACAGGAATTAAATCTTCTCCAGAGTATACAAGCATATAATCTCTCGTTCTCCTAAGATACTTGAAAATATGCTTGACTGTCGTTCAGTGAACATGACCAGGTTTCGATTGAAACCTATTAACTATGCCAACAACAAAACAAATATCTGGTCTAGTACAGAGCATTGTATACATGAGACTCCCAATTGCTGAGGTATATGGAACTCTACTCATTAATTGCTCTTCATGTTCATTCTTAGTAACTTGTTCCTTAGAAAGTTTGATTCCAAGTCTGAAAGGTAACATACCTCTCTTGGAATCTTGTATGGAAAACCTAGACAAGATTTTATCTATGTATGAAGCTTAGGAAAATGCAATCGTTATATTCTTTATATCCCTTATGACTTAGATACCAAGAATATAAGTTGCTTATCCTAAGTCCTTCATATCAAATTGTTTTCCTATCCATTTTTTTACTGATGTCAATACACATTCATCGTTTCTGATGAGTAGTATATCATCAACGAAAAGAACTAGGAAAAATAATTTGTCGCCTTTAATCCTTTTGTATACACAGGGTTCGTCATGGTTTTGAATATATCCAAAACATTTAACAACTTGATTGAACCTTATGTTCTAGGATCTGGATGCTTGCTTCAATCCATATATGGATATTTGCAACTTGCGTACCTTTTCCTCTTAACTTTTTTCAATGAATCCTTATGGTTGCATCATATAGATGCTTTCGTCAAGACTTCCATTAAGGAAAGCTGTCTTAACATCCATTTGCCAAATGTCTAGGTCTAGAGATGCCATAATGAATAAGAGTATCCTAGTGGATTCAAGCATGGCCACAATAGAGAAGGTTTCCTCATAATTGATACGTTCTTTCTATGTGTAACCTTTAGCTACCAATCTAGCTTTGAAGGTTTCCACTTTTCCATCCGTTGATCTTTTCCTCTTGTATACCCACTTGCACCCGATGGGTTTTATCCTTTTGGGCAAGTCCACAAGAGACCAAACATTATTTTTTATCATAGGTTTAATTTTGAATTGCATTGCCTTTTGCAAATGGCGACAGTCAACATCTTTCATGGCTTTCTTGTACGTGTATTGATCATCATCGTCTGGGAGATTCTCTACTTATTCTCCTATACCGATGTACCTCTTGGGTTGTTTACTAACCCTCCCACTACGATGAGGAATGGTAGGTTATTGATCTTGTGTTGGTGCCAAACTTACAAGTGGGCTAGGTTGTGAAACCTCTTGTGGAATTGTATCTCCTAAAATGTCATTCAGGACAATTCTACTTTTAGGCATAAAATTATCCATATAGTCCTCTTCCAGAAATATAGCATTTGTCGAAACAAATACTTTAAGATCTGAAGGACTATAGAAATAATATCCTTTGGTTCCTCTAGGATACCCTACAAATATACATGTTTCTGAACGGGACTCCATATTTTCTATCTTTCCTTTTAACACGTGCACAGGACATCCAAATATCCTTAAGTGTGGTAAACTAGGCTTTCGTCCAGTCCACAACTCATGCGATGTTTTAGGAAGTGACTTAGATGGTACATCATTTAGAATGTACATAGTGGTAGGTAAAGCATACCCATAAAAGGAATTTGGAAATGTTGAATAACTCAACATAAACCTAACAATGTCCAAAAGAGTTCTATTTCTCCTTTCTTCCACCCCATTTTGTTAAGGTGTACCTAGCATAAAAAACTGGAAATTATCTCATTATCAATAAGATATTGCTGAAACTCACCAGATAGATATTCTCCACCACTATCAGACCTCAAGATTTTTATGTGTTTCTCAAGCTGATTTTCTACTTCGGCTTTAAATGCTTTGAACATGTTAAAAGCATCCGACTTATGACTTATGAGATACACATAACAAAATCTCGAGTAATCATCAGTGAAATATGAAGCACTCATATCCACCTCTAGCTTGAATGCTTATAAGACCACAAACATCAGTATGTATTATTCCTAAACATTTAGTGGCTTGCCTTTGGTTGTGAACGACCTTTTGGTCATCTTACCTTCCAAACAAGATTCATAAGTTGGTAGATCATCAACCTTTAAGTCACTTAAAGGTCCATTACTAACCAATCTTTTGATTCTATCAAGGTTAATATGACCTAGGCGTAAATGCCATAGGTAGGTTTCATCTTTTGATAATTTTACTCTTTTATGATTAGGTTGCATTGATTCTGTGTCTAACAAGTGAGAGATATTGCTATACAGATAAACTAAACTAGTTTCCAATGTACCTTTGAAAACAAATTTGTTATTCCTACTAATAATAAAAGCTTTATTAAAAGTGACCGAATATCAAAATTTATTTAAACATGAAATTGAATGTAAATTTCTCTTGAATTGAGGTACATAATAAACGTCTATTAAATCTAAATGCCTATAAAGAATCTAAAGAAATTCTAATATCTCCCATTGCACTGGCAGACACCAACACTCTATTGGCTATTCGCAAGTTGAATTCTTTCACATTAAGACTTTTCTTTTCCTTAAACTCCTGTAAGGAAAAACAAACATGATTAGTGGCTCCGGAGTCTATGATCCAAGAATCCATAGAATCCATCAAAAAGCATGTTTAAAGATAATTAATATTACCTTCTTCCTTCTTATTCTGAGACTTTGGGCAATTTCTTTTCCAATGTCCCTTTTTTACCACAAAGGAAACATTTCCTTTTGATCTTGGTTACTTTCTCTGTCTCCTTCTTAATATGTCATAGTTGCTTTTTCTTATGTTGTTTCTTGACCTTCTTACAGGTCTTAACAATAGCAAATTTACCTACTGCATGAATCTCTTAACCCTTGCCTTTCACAAGCATTTTTTCGATGCTTTGAACATCTTGCATCAGGCCTTGTAAGGTGTATTCCATATTATTCAAGGTGTAGTCCAACTTGAACTGATCAAAGGAATTCGACATTGAGTTGACGATCATGTCAATTTTTGTCTAACTATATATCTCAGCACCATTGAGTTCAGCAATGTTGAGATGCACTATGACTTTTATCATGTAATCTTTCACAGCCTGTCCAGGTTGAAAATACAAATACGGTTAAATGCTCAAAGCTAAGCTAGAATGGGGGGGGGGGGAGATTAATAGATTAGACACCTTTTTCGGCTCCCCTTTAAACAAAAAATGTTTGTCCCTCTTAATTGATTGTATCACAATATATATATTAATTGAAGCTAACTAATCAATATATAAGCATATAAATTGTGATACAAACAAACATACATAAAGCATATAACAAAAATTTTATAGTAAGGAAATCAACTTACATATAAAGTTCTATCCGTAGTATTCAAATAACAAATACAAATATAAGAGAGATAGGGATAGAGAAAAGTTGACACAAGATATAACGTGGTAAACCTCCGAAGAGGAAACATCCACGGGTTAGCAACCACCTGCAAACAAAATCCAGTAGTAGATAAGAAAAGTACAATCTCTCAAGTGACCCCTTCACCTAGAAACTACCCTCCTATCCTACTCATGAATATGTCACCCTCTTGCTCAACATTTTGGGGCCTCACACCTCTTGTCAAGACTTCCTCGCTCACCCCTCCGGATCCAATACTTACTTGCTCACCCGTCCGGATCCTCACGACCCTAGGCAAGACTTCATTGCTTAACATTCCGAGGTCTCCCACCACTTGCCAGGACTTCCATGCTCAACAACATAGGCCTCACACCTATTGTCAAGACTTCTTTCTCACAAGGTAACTAGGTGATCATGAATGCAAAATGCAAACAAGCACGCAACATAGGATGTTATGATAAACATTTCCTATAGAAAACACTAGACATAAGCATGAATGCACAAACCAATTGTTGTTTAGTTAAAATGCATGTCTAATTCATCTAGTTTATACAAAATATATGACAAGTTAATTTCAACCTAGATACATGCATAAATCTAAACTTTAACTCAAGGTATATTCAATTAATCATATAATCAAGTTTAAATCACGTAAACCAAAAACAAGCTAAAATCATGTGACAAAGTCATTTAGATTAAAGCAAAAGTTCTAGAGCATATTTCCTATTCATAGATTCAACAAAGCACATGAATAGCTCACAAGAACATAAGCACATGTATTATAGTGAGATTTCGGCCAAAGAGATCCTAATACATGTGAAGAACTATTTTTCACAAAATCAATCAATTAAAGATCATCAAATAGTCCTAGAATCAAAGCTAGCACAATACAATCTCAAACATGTGAAAACATAGGCAAAATCAAAACCTAACTCAACATGTTAGATTTCAATTGAAACTCAATCTAGCTTTAAGTGAGTTCAAAACTCAAATCTAAACAATCACAAGACACTAATATATATTGAAGAGGAAAACCCAAGGCTATTGACCAAGTTTTAAAAGAAAACTTTGAGAGAAAATCAATACCTTAGAATATCAATACATTTCTTAGAATGAAATGTGAGACGGAAGGGAAATATAAAGAAGAGGGAAAGATATCATGTGAAATGATATATGTCTGTATAACATGGATATTGAACTTGAATTTAGTCTTAAATCATTCTTGATTGAGTTTCGGTTATTTTGGTTACTCATACTATTGATTTGAAGTTCTAAGTCAAAGGATACTACACTTTTAACTCATATTGCATACATTGTCTTTGTCTTCGTATATCGAGTCGAATTATTATTTTTTGAGTTGAGTATCTTATATGTCCATGTCCATGAGAGAGTTACTATTTTTAATCCACAAACGGATTCAAATTCTGAGTTTGGATGCCAAAGAATGGCCGAAGAACGCGAGAGGAGTGTAAGGGAGTTGCACCATGGCCAAAGGCCATCAAATGGTGCAAGCCCGAGATGGCGCGTGGCCATCTCGGCCACAACTCCTTGCTGCCCCAAGATGCTCACACACCATCTAGGGGAAGCATTCTCAAAGGTGTAATTTTGGTCCTTTTGCTTCTATTATTTCTCTCTCCTTTATATTTCCATTCCCTCTCACATTTAATTCTAAGAAGAAATTTAAAACTTGAGTGCATAATTTTCTCTCCATATTTTCTCACCTTCCAAACACCATAACTTCTTCGTTTGAACTCCGTTTTGAGTGATTCAAAGTTGAGAGTGTTTTTCTATTCATCCTCCATCTTTTCTATGAAAGTTTGAGTTCTTTTTATTGCTTTTTTTGGAGTCTAAACTCATAAAAACGGGACTGCACCAAAATTAACTAAGGTATTGATTTTCTCTCAATGTTTTCTTTTAAAACTTGGTCAATTGCCTTGGGTTTTCTTCTTCAACATATATATGTGTCTTGTGATTGTTTTGATTTAAGTTTTGAACTCATTTCAAGCTAGATTGAGTTTCAATTGAAATCTCACATGTTGAGTTAGGTTTTGTAATTTGGCTATGTTTTCACATGTTTGGGATTGTATTGTGCTAGCTTTGATTCTAGGACTATTTGATGATCTTTGATTGATTGATTTTGTGAAAAATAGTTCCTCACATGTATTAGGCTCTCTTTGGCCAAAATCTCACAATGATACATGTGTTTGTGTTCTTTTGAGCTATTTATGTGTTTTTGTTTAATCTATGAATAGGAATATGCTTTAGAACTTTAGCTTTAATCTAAATGACTTTGTCACATAATTTTAGCATGTTTTTGTTTTATGAGATTTAAACTTGATTATGTGGTAATTGAACATATCTTGTGATTCAAGTTTTAGATCTATGCATGTATCTAGGTTGTAATTAATGTTGAACATATCTTACATGATCTATATGGATTAAAAATGGATGATTGACTAGACTACAATTGTTTTGTGCATTCATGCTCATGTTGCTCATGTCTAGTATTTTCCATAGGATGTGTTGATCATAACTTTCTATGTTGCGTGCTTGTTTGTGTTTTGCATTCATGATCACCTAGATGCCTTGTGAGAAGGAAGTCTTGACAATATGTTTGAGACCTATGTTGTTGAGCAAGAAAGTCTTGGCAAGAGGTGGGAGACCTCAGATTGCCAGGCAAGGAAGTCTTGGCTAGAGTCAGAAGGACTCGGATAGTTGAGCAAAGAAGTCTTGCCTAGGGTCGTGAGGATCCGGAAAGGTGAGAGAGGAAGTCTTGACTAGAGTCGGGAGGACTCGGATAGTTAAGCAAGAATTCTTGCCTAGGGTTGTGAGGATCCAGAAGGGTGAGAGAGGAAGTCTTGACAAGAGGTGTGAGGCCTCAGAATTTTGAGCAAGAGGGCAACATCTTCATGAGTAGGATAGGAGGGTAGTTTCTAGGTGAATAGGTCACTTGAGAGATTGTACTTGTCTTATCTACTAGTGGATTTTATTTGCCGGTGGTTGCTAACCCGTGGATGTTTCCTCTTCGGAGGTTTACCACGTTATTTCTTGTGTCAACTTTTCTCTATCCCTATCTCTCTTATATTTGTATTTGTTATTTGAATACTATGGATAGAACTCCATATGTAAGTTGACTTCTATTCTATAATAGAGATTGTGTATGTGTTATGATTACTTGTTTGTATCACACTTTACTTGTTTTATATATTGATTAAGTGTCTTTAATTGATATATATATATATATATATATATTGTGATACAAGCAATCTAGAGGGACAAACTTTTGTTTGTTTCTAAGGGAGTCGAAAAATGTGTCTAACCTATTCACGCCCCCTAGGTTAGCCTTGAGCATTTAACCGTGTTTGTATTTTCACATGGATCTTAGACATGAATTTGATCTTATATTGTTTCTTATTGAATTCTGGTCATTTCGGTTACAAATATATTTGATTTTGAGTTTCGAGTGAAGAGTTACATCGCTTTCCAGTCATGTTGTATATATTTCTTTGTATTCGTATATCGAGTCGAATTTGTAACTTCTGGTCAAAGTTTTAAAGTCGTCCATGTGTGTGGGAGAGTCCCGGTTTGTAATCCATAAACGGATTCCAATTTGAAGTTCAAAGGCCAGAGAACGGTCGAGGAATACAAGAGGTGCTCGAAAAGGATCAAAAGAGAAAAATGATGGCAAATTTCCATTTGCCTCCCTTGGCCGAATTTGGCGCCTGGGCATCTCGCCCAAATATTTCCTTTGTTTAAGCGAGCATCTCGCCAACAATGCAATTCATTATTCAAGGGACTCTGTTACAAGTATTGCATGTACATAGTGTTTGGTGTGCATGGTCAATCAAATTCATGTGTTGACTTGGCGTGTTCTCCTATAGGTCATATGAAAGTTTTTCATGTGTGAGCTTGCTACACCAAATAACTCTTTCCCTCTTTATATTTCCCTCTCTCACCGTAAATCAAATTGAAGAAAACCTTTTTGTGTGCAGAAATTTTCTGAAATTTTCTCTCAACTTAGAATCATCATATATTTCTCATTTCATATCCGATTTGAGTGATTCAAGTTAGAGAATCTTTATATTGAAGTCATCTATCATCTCTAAGAATATTTGGAGTCTTTTGTTCAAGTTTATTTGGTGTTCTACCTCAAATTTCGTGGTTGCTCTTGTTGTCAAGGTATTTGATTCATCTCATATGTTGTGTGCTTTATGATCTTCAATTGCCTTGGGTCTTCTTCCTACTTTTGTGTATTTGACTTGAACATATGTTAATGAGTGTTAGAGCTTCAATTAGAATTTAGTTGTTCTTAATTTGAAATCTCTCATGTTGAGCTAGGTTTTGCTTTTACCTGTGTTTTCACATGATTGAGATTGTATTGTGCTAGCTTTTAATATTGGACTATTTGATGATATTTGATTGATTGATTTTGAGAAAAATAGTTCATACATGTATTAGATTTAAATTGACCAAATCTACTCTTGAAAATACATATTGTTGTGTTCTTAGAGCTATTCTTGTGTTTAATTGAATCTATGATTATTATATGCTCTAGAACTTCTGCTAGAAATCTAAATGACTTTGTCATATGGTTTTAGCTTGTTTTTGTATATGTGATTAAAACATGTAACATGTACTTAATGGTCATATCTTGTGACTCAAGTTTGATATTCATGAATGCATCTAGTTGATTAAATGATATTGAATATTTCTTAAGAGATCTAGATTTGTCAGTCATGCATTTTAACTAGACTATATTTGATAAATGGATTTTCATACTTATGTCTACATTCCATAGAATTTGTTGATCATCATTTTCTATGTTGCGTGCTTGTTTGTATTTTGCCTTCATGATCACTTAGATGCCTTGTGAAGAGGTTGGAAGTCTCATTTCATAGAGTGATTCTTTGATTTTAACAAGAAGTTTTGACTAGAGGTGTTAAGCCTCAGATAGTTGAGCAAGGAAGTCTTAACTAGAGGTGTGAAGCCTCGGATTGTTGAGCAAGGAAGTATTGACTAGAGGTGTGAAGCCTCAGATAGTTGAGTAAGGAAGTCTTGACTAGAGGCGTGAAGCCTTGGATAGTTGAGCAAGGAGTCTAAGCTAGAGGTGTGAAGCCTTGGATAGTTAAACTAGGAAGTCTTGACTAGAGTTTGGAAGACTCAGATAGTTTAGCAAGGTGACATAATGTTCATTGAGTAGGATATGAGGGTAATTTCTAGGTGAAGGGGTCACTTGAGAGATTGTACTCGTTTTATCTACTGGTGGATTATGTTTGTCAATGGTTGTGGAATCATCCCATGGATGTTTTCTCTTCAGAGATTTACCACATAAATATCCCGTGTCAACTTTCTCTATCCCTTTCTCTTATAGACTTGTATGTTTGTGTTTGTATCTTGTTTTCATAAGCTTCATCTTTAGATATTCTCGTAAACAAGATTGTTGTGACATGTGATATGCAAGCACTTCACATGATCAAAGTTGTAAGTATCATTTTATTTGTACATTTATATATTGTATATTTGTAATTGCTTGAACTTTGTATCTTGTGATATTACATTTCAAGATGTAAAGTTTCATATTGTAATACTCTAAGTACAACTTATGGAATTTGCTCTACATTGAATATATTTGTTTATAAGATACATTCTTTCTTGTTATATGTTTTTGTAGACTAAGGGTGGCGATTTGCGCATATTTGAATAAATTGTTTTCTCATAACAATCATGTTGAATGTTAATTTGCATGCTCATTAAGGTTTTGTCACAAGTCTCGAAAGAGTTTTAAAAACTGAGTGACAACCTATTCACCCACCCTCTAGGTTGCTTAGTATAACCTTGTAGGTATTTCACTAGACCCATTGTCACTACAAATGAAACAAGTCCACATGCCTTAAATTAATACATTAATATAATTTTAAACAACCCATTTAATTAAAATATGCAAATTATATTTTTAATGTATTAATGGAATGCTAATCGCACCCCATCAAGGCATCCCAAGGATTCCCACACCCTTGACTGCCCATACCAGGTATTTAAAGAGTTATAGTGTGTTTTGATCACACATGACTGCACCTGTCCAAAACTTTTGGATTTCGAAATCCAAAAACAATTCTAGATGGACCCAAAAATTGGTCCGACAGAATATATCAAGTGATTCATGCAAGTTCATGTGGATTGGGGATCTTGGGGGGCTATCTAAATTTAAGCTTCAATAGACATGACCTAATCACAATAAACAAATGATTCACTTAGGTTCGATATATTAATTTTAGTTCATTCCACTAAAGAACTAAAATTGAACTCTTAAATAAAGATAGAATAAGTCATTATTCCTCATTCATTCAATGGACGACCTTTTTGTAGATAGTGTATCCTCATGAAAAATACCAGTAATCGCCAAGAGCTCATAAACCGCCTATAACTCTCCTAGTTACCATATTTACTCATATGACCGCATTTTGAACTTGGATATTTTGACTTGTCCAGAAGCCATATTTAAGTAGACACTTTTGAAAACTTAACTTTAAGATTTAATATCCAATACCTCAAAATATCCATATAATGTTATTATACTCACATTTAAAAAATGGAGCCACGAAGTCCATAACTATAATTGAAGTCCTCTATCGATTAACAAATGAATACCACCAAACCATCGAGGATAGACTATGCTATATAATCGTACTAATTGATGGCTCAAATGATAACACTTGTGTTAATAGCCATTTATGGCAGGGGTCAAAGCAAAATTTTCCACCCAACTGGTACCTGGTAAGACATGCTTTCTGATACCAGGTAAGGCTAGCATGATACTACCTATCTCGAACTATCATTCTCTAAACTACCAAATGATTAGGACTAATCAGCAGAAAGGTAACTTCTTCCTAATGCCTCGACACCAGTCTGTGATATCTCTTACCTATTACCTAGGTACTTGGATATCTTCAACCTGATATCTAAGCACCTTTTTCAGCCCGGTACTCGAGTACTTCGATACTAACACCTGAGAGATTTCAGTACCTACAGAAAGCATCAAGATATCTGATTGAGTGCCATAATACCATCTCGCCACCTCCCCTAGGTATGCGACACGCCCACTAGGTAAGAAGGAAGCTAGCCGAAAAGCTCCAGAAGTATCGGTCAAGCACCATGCCATCAGACTGGTAACTTGAGGTACCTCGCCATTAGATACGCATAATCATGGTTTCTTCTCCAAGTTACAAAGTTGACTTCTTCACCATTAAAGCTCTATAATGTGACCAAACAGGTTAATGAATTCTCCATTTATTCAAATTTAAACCCAAATGGAAATTTGATGTAATCAATAGGAGTAATTCTAGTGTAATTTGATTCCCTAATCAAAGCCAATCATTTCCGCTAACATGACCAATTAATTGGTCTAAATTATAGGGATTTGATTGATGGCGATGAGGGATTAAAAGGGGGTGTCAAGATCCAGATAGGGTATCGAAAAATAAAAAGAAAAACATCAGAGCTTCTTCACCATTTTTCTCACGATTTAGCCACTTATCGACACGTATGAGTTCGTCATCTCCAACAGTTTTGAGGGAATAAAAGAGAGAGAGAGAAAGAGAGAGCATAGTGAGATCAAATTTGTATCAAGTCCATGATCATTGTACACCACTAAAGTTATTTCACCTATTTGATTAATAAAATAATTATTTGCTAGCAATCTCACTCTCCCTTCCTTTTCCCTTATTCTCTTTCGAACCTCCTTGGTACAAAGTACCTATACCCTGTAACCTCCTAAAGTAGCGGGTTGAGGGTGTTAGCTGATATTCAACTTCCAGAGTGAAGTTTTGGTCAACACTCTTTGGCAATGTCTGTAGGGAATTTTCCACACCGATCTATTGAAAGCCATCAAAAATACGTCTTTGTTTTCACTGTATAAAATATGAGACTTTTATCCTCCCAAGGACAGTTCAAAGCATCAGGGCACTAGTCCACATTCTCTTCCCGAAAGTTACAAAAGAAAGGAAAGATATCAAAACACAATAAACCTGCTCAAGCACCTCATATTACTACGTGAGTCAAAGCCCAAGTCACAACCGCCTCAGTGGTAGGCCAAGCCATTTGGGAGCAGTAGGTCAGGCACCAAGGTATCAACTTTTGATAGATTTGGAGCACCACCACTAGTATCGGTTCAAGAGAGGCTAGAGCCTATGCCCTTATTTCTAGATAGTTTAGAGCCCCGCGCCCTCAACACTACCGGTGAGCTACCGACCCAACAGATAAAGTCAGCTCTTGAACTCCCACTAAGGGAACCTCGCCAGCCAACATAATCGGTAGCCACAAAATGGTAACCTTGATCAACTACAAGAGGGAGCCAGAGAAGTGCCAAAGAGAACTCTCTGTTAGGATTATGCTCAATAGCAAAAGTATAATAATGTATTTGACAATCTTTTCATATCAATAAAGTGATTTCTAGCTTAACAAATCTTATAGCATTTATAGTTTAATTATTAAAATTGTCAAAATTAAATAATCATAAGGTCAAAAGACTACGAGAAAAGAAGAATTGTTCATACAACTAGATATGTATGAGGCAGACACAATTCTTTAGTTAGTCTTGAATAATATTCACAATTTAAGATAAATGTTGGGCGCCTTTATGTTGTTAAAGTTTTAGATTCTTTTGCCAGCATTTGAGTGGGATCAAATGTGTTATGAAGAGTCTAAAATCATCAAAGTGTGGTGTCTTTAGGCAAAAGAATCTAGTGCATTGGGTGCATTGAATCGGATCACAATGAAATAATTTATCTAGAACCATCAATTGATAAAAGTTTTCATTTGAAGACAATCGGAGAGTCTATCTAAATCCTGAGATAAATGATGGACTTATGGTTGCAAGTGTTATCATTTGAGCTATCAATGAGTACGATTATATAGCATAGTCTATTCTCTATAGTTTGGTGGTATTCATTTGTTAATTGATAGAGGACTTCATTTATAGATATGGACATCGTGGCTCCATTTATTAAATGAGAGTAGAATATCATCATATGGATTTTTTGAGGTAATGGATATGAAATCTTAACGTTAAGTTTTCAATAGTGTTTATTGAAACATGGCTTCTGGACAAGTTAAAATATCCAAGTTCAAAATTATGTGGTCATATGAGTAAATATGGTAACTTGGAGAGCTATAAGCAGTCTATGAGCTCTTGGCGATTACTGATATTCTTCATGAGGATACACTTTCTCCAATAAGGTTGTCTAGGGTATGAATGAGTAACATCAACTTATTCTATCTTTATTTAAGAGTTAAATTTTAGTTCTTTGGTGGAATGAACTAAAAATAAATAGATCAGACCTAAGTGAATCATTTGTTGATTGTGATCGGGTTGTGTCTATTGGAGCTTAAATTTAGATAGCCCGCCAAGATCCCCAATCCATACAAACTTGCATTGATCACTTGATATATTCTACCGGACCAATTTAGGGGTCCATCTAGAATTGTATTGAGGCATGTGGAATTGTTTCTTTTTGTAAGAATGGGTCTAGCTCACATGTGGACTTTTTATAAAGGTCAAATGGATTTAATAAAATAATAAAATAATATACTGGCCCATATATACGGTTTGGGCAGCAAGGCTTTTTAGAATAGCTTATTTTTATTAATTTATTTTATTATTTAATTAAATAGAAATTAAATAATTTGTTGATTAATTAATTATTTAATCAAAAGTCAAAAAAAAAATTCCTAGTAGGAGATGATCTCCTAAAATTATACTATTGTTGGTAGTATAATTAATATTAAAGACTACATTTGATAAGTAGACAAGGAATTATTTATCTAATCAAATTAGGATGTCTTTAATATGGTTACAATTACACTATTGAGTTATATTAGGAGTCTTGGTGTAGGATATAATTCTTTTTTGAAAATGATTCTTAACCACCAAGTAATTCCACCTAAGGAAAGGATTATTAACTACCAAGTAAATCCTTCTTAGGAAAAGAATTAAGTCTCCTAATTATATTAAGTGAAATTTTGGCCAGCTATGTATATATAAGAGGAGGATAGAATTCCTTTTAAAAAAGGATTCTTAACTACCAAATAAATCCACCTAAGGAAAGGATTCTTGCCAACCAAGTAAATCCTTCTTAGGAGAGGACTTATGATCCTATATATATAGGTTTGGAAATTTCGGACAACTCGAAGCTTTTCTAAGAGAGATTTCGGCTAGCCCTATTTTTCTAAGAGAAGAATTCGGCCACCATAGGAATTTTGAGGGAGAAAAATCTGATTTTACTCTAGACAAAATTTGATCAGCTCTAAAAAATAGTGTGTGATTCGACAAAGAAGAAAAGGAAGAAAGAACGTTTAGTTTTTGATAGTACACTAGTAGCCTTTACATCAAAAAGGTTTCGTGTACAACATCGAATCAAGGTTCACGGGAGTTTCGATCAAATTGATTGATAATTCACAAGTGACCTAACGTTCTTTGTTTTCTTATTGAAGAATTATCGTAACTAACAAAGAAGAAGATTTTGTTTGTTTCCATCCTCAGGTATACGATTAAAAGAAAGGGAGCCCACACTCCTAGGTGATTCACATTCGTGATTGGATTGGAAGATCTTGTGGAATCAATTTGGCGATTGTTCAATCATCCCGAGAAAAAGGTACGACACTTTTTATATACATCAATTAATCTAGGGTTAAGGTCCTTGTTAGTCAAAGGGAAATTTTTTATTTATACGCATACCCTAATTTTTATTAAAATTTCTCACGCTTCCGCTGCGCGTGGTTTTTTCCCTACAATTGGTATCAGAGCCTGGTTGTACCCTTGATTAATTGATGTATGTGTTCGAGAATCTTTTTCTTTTAATTGTATATATGCATGTTATAAAAAGAGATGACACTCTAGGTATTCGCATATATATATATATATTTACATTGGAATGTATGGATATATATATGTTTTATACGTGGATTGTTATTGCTCAATTTTGGTCCTAGAATTTCAATGTATTTTGTTTTTGGATTGTAACAAGAAGGGTGGCCTATCATCGCTATAATTTCCTTCTTGGTAATTGCAAAGTTTTTTCTTTATTTTGTTGTTATAATAAAAAAAACTGCAGTATTTTTTATTTATAATTATTCTGTAATACTCTCAAGTTTCGAAGACTTGAAGGTTTGAAGAATTGGGAGCAACCGGAACAAGTTTGGGACCAAGTGAGCCGTAGCAACAAACATGCGTGCGAAGAGCACACAACCACATTTGTTATGGCATGGGCTACGCACGGCAGCCCTATGGAAGCCATGGGCTGGGCATGGTAGCCCTTTATGGGTTTGTGGCATGCGCATGCCCATGGGAGGTAGCCAAGAGAGTCCAAAACGATGAAGGTCGCGTGAAGACTTGTTCGCCAGGAAAGGAGTTTTTTGTATTCCAAGACATGTAATTTACTTGGTTTTTT
This sequence comes from Dipteronia dyeriana, assembly GCA_032871835.1. Classification (NCBI taxonomy): domain Eukaryota; kingdom Viridiplantae; phylum Streptophyta; class Magnoliopsida; order Sapindales; family Sapindaceae; genus Dipteronia; species Dipteronia dyeriana. The sequence continues at coordinate 111,847,131 of CM065300.1, read as the reverse complement.
AGGATGGACCAAAATTATAGCTATTTATATTTTTGTAAATAATGCAATGTTTGTCGTTGTTTGATAACATATCTTATAGAATATGAGTGCCACTCATATATCTCTTTTGGCATGAACATACATAGAATGGTTTAGGTATCTAAATTGTCATCTAGATAACTTGGTAAATCATTCTTTGGAATTCGATCACACGCCTTAAATAACTGAGTGGGAGAAGGTGTTTTGGAACACCTACGGCCTCCAAGTTCAGTTTAGCTTTATGTTTCGTGTAATAACCACCCAAGAGGTATTCATGAATAGAATTTAGCAAGATACTTCCTTACAAGGATAGACTAGACAATTAGCCCAAATGAAATCTACTCCCAAATGAGGGATATTCACGAGGGAACATATTGAAGATCGATAACTTGGTAACACACTCAATGTAATTTTATAAATATCCTCCAAGAGTTCTTGTTAATAAAATTGCAAGCCTAAAATTGATAACGTCAGTTGTTATGTTAACAATTAGGTGGGACCTAGTCCAACTAGTAAATGTTGTGAACTCCCAAACGAGGCGTGACATTTATGGGTGTTGGATCACCGTTGAATTTTTACGATTGAAGTATTTTATTTAATTCAAGATAAATATTCAAAAGGGCTACATCATGATTATTTACTTATATAATTTTTGTTAATATAAAGAAATCATGACCCCATCCCTAATCAAATTACTAAAAGATAATACTTTAACTGTTGATAATTATGTCGAATGGAAAACAAAAAAATGGGTTGTTGTAAGTTGAAAAACCATAAGTTCGTTCTGTCTATTCCTAAACCACCAAACTAATGAATCTACTCAGGAGAAAAGATATGAGTATCAGTAGTGGATGTCTTCAGAGAAGATGGTTAAATGTACGTTACATTATGACCATAATCTCTGACGTGTTGCAACAACAACACGAAGGAATGGAGATTGATGTCGATATAATGATGTCTCTATAAGAGATATTAGCTATGAGTTCTAGGATGACTAAGAGGAGAGGCAATATCTGCTTTTATAAATCTTAGGATGAAACCAGGACAAACTGTGAAAGATCACATGACGAAAGTCATAGCACATCTCAACACAGCTGAATTTAATTGTGCTGAGATAGATGGTGAGACGAAAACTTGACATGATTGACAACTCACTATCGGATTCCTTTGGTTTGTTCAAAGTTAGACTACACCTTGAACAATAAGGAATACACCTTGCACGGCCTGATGTAAGATGTTCAAAGCGCCAAAACGATTATTGTGAAAGGTAAGAGAGATTCATATGGTTGGTAAAGTTGCTACTATTAAGACCTATTAGAAGTTCAAGTAACAACAGAAGAAAAAGAAACCTGGGCCAAACTATAAGGGGTCTCTCACTTGTTAGACACAGAATCAACGTAACCTAATTGTAAAAGAGTAAAATTATCAAAAGATGAAACCTACCTATGGCATTTGCGCCTTAGTCATATTAACCTTAATAGGATTAAAAGATTGGTAAGTGACGAACCTCTAAGTGACTTAAAGGTTAATGATCTACCAACTTGTGAATCTTGTTTGAAAGGTAAAATGACCAAAAGGTCGTTTACGACCAAAGGCACAAGAGCTATCGAATATTTAGGATTGATACACACTGATGTGTGTGGACCTATGAGCATTCAATCTAGAGGTGGATATGAGTACTCCATCACTTTCACGAATGATCACTCAAGATTTGGCTATGTTTATCTCATGAGACATAAGTCGGATGCTTTTGACATGTTCAAAGCATTTAAAGCTGAAGTAGAAAATCTGATTGAGAAACACATAAAAATCTTGAGGTCTGATCGTGGTGGAGAATATATATCTGGTGAGTTTCAGCAATATCTTATTGATAATGAGATAATTTCTCAATTTTCTACACCAGGCACACCTAAAAAAAATGGGGTGGTAGAAAGGAGAATTAGAACTCTTTTGGACATGGTTAGGTCTATGTTGAGTTATTCAACGCTCCCTAATTCTTTTTGGGGCTATGCTTTACAAACCGCATTTTACATTCTAAATGATGTACCATCTAAGTCAATTCCTAAAACACTGCATGAGTTATGGACCAGGCAAAAGCCTAGTTTACAACACTTAAGGATATTTGGATGTTCTGTGCACGTGTTAAAAGGAAAGACAAAAGATAGAGTCCCGTTCAGAAACATGCATATTTGTAGGGTATCCAAAAGAAACAAAAGGATATTATTTTTATAGTCCTTCAAATCTTAAAGTATTTGTTTCGACAAATGCAAAATTTATAGAAAAGGACTATATGAATAATTTTGTGCCTAAAAGTAGAACTGTTCTGAATGAGCTTTTAGGAGATACAATTACACAAGAGGTTTCGCAACCAAGCCTAATTGTGAGTTCCGTACCAACACAAGATCGACAATCTTTCATACCTTGTCATAGTGGGAGGGTTGTTAGACAATCCAAGAGATACATCTATCTGGAGAATCAGTAGAGAATCTTCCGGACGACGATAATCCATTTATGTACAAGGAAGAAATGGAAGATGTTGATTGTCCCCCTTTGGCAAAAGGCAATGCAATCTGAAATTGAATCTATGTTCAAAAACAAAGTCTGGTCTCTTATAGAATTTCCTAAAGAGATAAAACCCATCGGGTGCAAGTGGGTATACAATAGGAAAAGAGGAATGGATGGAAATGTGGAAACCTTTAAAGCTAGATTGATAGCTAAAGGTTATACATAGAAGGAAAGAATCGATTATGAAGAAACCTTCTCTCATGTGGCCATTCTTAGATCCATTAGGATACTCTTATCCATTAGGGCATCTCTATTCCTAGAGATTCGGAAAATGGACGTCATGACAGCTCTCCTTAATGGAAGTCTTGATGAGCATCTACATGATGCAACCAGAAGGATTCTTTGAAAAAGGCCAAGAGGAAAAGGTATGGAATTTGCAAGGATCTATATATGTACTGAAGCAAGCATCCAGATCCTAGAACATAAGGTTCGATCAAGTAGTGAAATGTTTTGGATTTATTCAAAAGCTTGATGAACCTTATGTACACAAATGGATTAAAGGCGACATGATGATATACTACTCATAAGAAATGATGTAGGTGTATTGACATCAATAAAAGAATGGTTAGCAAAACAATTTGATATGAAGGACTTAGGAGAAACAAGTTCTATTCTTGGTATCCAAGTCATAAGGGATAGAATGAATAGAACGATTGATTTATCCTAAGCTTCATACATAGATAAAATCTTGTCTAGGTTTTCCATTCAAGATTCCAAGAAAGGTGTGTTACCTTTCAGACATGGAATCAAACTTTCTAATGAACAAGTTCCTAAGAATTAGCATGAAGAGCAATTCATGAGTAGGGTTTCATATGCATCGGCAGTTAGACGTCTCATGTATGCAATTCTCTGTACTAGACTAGATATTTGTTTTGCTGTAGGTATAGTTAGCATATTTTATTCGAAACTTGGTCCTGATCACTGGACAACTTTCAAGCTTATTTTCAAGTATCTTTGGAGAATGAGAGATTATATGCTTGTATACTCTGGAGGGGATTTCATTCCCATTGGGTATACAGATTTTGATTTTAAGTCAGAATTTGACTCCAGGAGATCAACATCAAGATCTGTGTTTACTATTGGAGAAGGGGCAGTCATATAAAGGAGTATGAAGTAATCTTGTATTGCTGATTCCACCATGGAAGTTGAGTATGTTACCGCATGTGAGGCTGCTAAAGAGGTTGTCAGGCTCCGCCAATTCTTGATTGACTTGGAAGTGGTTCTTGATGCGAATAAGCAGATCACTCTCCATATACATTTGTCTTATTATTTCTCTAAGTGTTCGCCGTAGATGTTTGCCATGATAGCCATGAACCAGGAAAAGTAACATAGCTACCCTGATGCCTTAGCCGGTCACAACCCATATGAAGAAGGGTCTAAGCGTAAGAGCATAGTTGCATGTTAGATCTCGAGACTAGGATAAACATCATGATGCCCTTGGTTGGGATAACCTTAAGAAAGAGTCTGAGTATAAGAGCATAGTTGCCCGCCAAATCATAAGACCAGGATAGCCAAATAGCCCACATCATACCTTGGTCGGGTTACCACCCCCAAAAAGGGTTTCAGTGTAAAGATATAGTTGCCAACCAGATCATGAGACCAGGACAACCAAGTGGCTTTCCAAATGCCTTGGTTAGGAAACCGCCCTTAAGAAGGATCAGGAACGTACGTACATAGTTGCCTATCCTGATAACGCTTGACAAGATACATAATTTTTCCTTGAACAAGGATGATAGGTACCTCGTTTGTCACATAAAGGATAATCAACTTTGTAAAAGTCCCAACAGGATCATTTCTAGTATCCTAGAATCTTGATACCAATCACTTATCACATATTTTTCTCTTTACCAGTTTGTTAGCTTTCTTGTGTTAATAGAAGTACACCGGGAACTAGACACATAGATGGATGATACCATACTCACGGAACTATCTGGATATTAAGATACCACACATGTAAGGATCCTTGATACCTAGGCCGTGGCAGTTGGTTATCTCGCCAAAGTAAAAAAGTACTAGATACAAGATTTGATCACGTCGTGAATGTTGGAGTTTATGCCCTAACCATGTAATTTGTAAATGGATTTATGAAATAAATAAAAAGAAAAGTTCTATTCATTCTTGTTGTGTTGTTTATTTTATAACTTGTGGATATTAATTCTAGATTGTCGGATGTAATATCGAACTGTGTATATGAGTGTCATATACATATGGATTCAGTAAGAGACATGCAATCTAAAGAGTCCATAGATAGCAAATAAAGCTGGGTACTTTATTCATGGTTAATCTATAGTTGCGGTCCATTTCGTAATGTACGGTGATTCTATCTTGAATCATTCATATGAGATATGAGAATGTAAGCACCTTGTATTATGTGATCGTATACAATTGGATCAAAATCTATATGAGTCTCTCACTAAGATTCGTTTATCGATGAGATTCATATATATCAACTAATGATGGCTATATATGGGTTATCTTAATCCTGAGTGTCTTATCAATTCCTTTAGATTAGATCGTGGTCTTTGATATGCCATGGGTGAGGTCACATACATTTCCTGATCAATATACTTCGTATGTTGGGATTACGGTTTGGCTTATTGCTAGGAAGGTTTGTACACAATAATGGAATCGACTCCTTCTTGTGAGAAGTAGATGGTAGTTCCCTTAAGGCTTGATTCAGGGCTCGGACATTATGAGCACTCTCCTAATTTCGTGAGGAAATAGGATTTATTGTTCATTAGAGAATCAACGGTACTTAAAAGATATATGTAATTAGAGGGGTATAACGGACATTATGACTCGTCTCTAATTATGAATTACTATGAAGGATCATACCATGTGTAATAGCTATATCGATGGACACTGAGTTTGGGTAAAAGCTTCTGCAGTTGAGAGAGTGTAGCTTCGGGTTTTTAGTGGAACAACACCAGTGTTAATAATCCAGGAATATTAATTAAAGAGTTTAATTAATGTTTCAAATGATTGTTGGAGCTCAAAATACTGTGGATCCATTACTTCCCATTGCTAGCCCGATCGATTTAGGTAACAAGGGTCACAGTTAATTAATTGGATTGTCCAATTAATTGTGTTACGAAAGTGACACGTATTTATTCAGGAATTAATTGAATAATAAGATTATTTGATTAATGAATAATGGTGATTAAATAAATTAAATAATAAGATTGTTTAATTACGTGATTAATCACTAAATGGAGGGTGTTTATTGATATTTATTTCTTTGAATAAAATAAGATAACATGATTATTTTATTTTATCAAACTAAATATTTAATTTTTGAATTTAAATAGTTTAAATTCAAATCAAATCTAATAAACCAAATATTAATCAATTTTAAAGATATATGATATCTTAAAAGATTAGATTGATTAGGTTTAATTAAATATTTATTTTGAATTTCAAATATTTTAAATTCAAATTAGATGATATATTTTAATAAAAATAAAATAAATATTTTTTTTAAAATAAAAAGTTATCATAGGGTTTTTAAAAGGGGAAATATATATATGATATATATATTCTTTGAAAACCAACCAAAAAAAAGATATCAAATAAAAAGGAAAAGAAATATATTTGATATATATATATATATATTGTTGGGTTTATGCTCGATAGCAAAAGTATAATAATGTATTTGACAATCTTTTCAAATTAATAAAGTGATTTCTAGTTTGACAAATCTTATAGCATTTATTGTCTAATTATTATAATTGTCAAAAGTAAATAATCATAAGGTCAAATGACTATGAGAAAAGAAGAATTGGTCATACATCTAGATATGTATGAAGTAGATACAATTCTTTAGTTAGTCTTGAATAATATTCACAACTTAAGATAAAGGTTGGGCACCTTTATCCTGTCAAAGTTGTAGATTCTTTTGCCAGCATTTGAGTGGGATCAAATGTGTTATGATGAGTCTAAAATCATCAAAGTGTGGTATCTTTGGGAAAAAGAATCTTGTGCACTTGGTGCGTTGAATTGGATCATAGTGAATTACTTTATCCAAAACCGCCAATGGATAAAAGTTTTCACTAGAAGACAATCAGTACGATTATATAACATTGGATCATAAATGATGGACTTATCGCTGCAAGTGTTATCATTTGAGCTATCAATGAGTACGATTATATAACATTGTCTATCCTCGATAGTTTGGTTGTATTCAATTTTTTATCGATAGAGGACTTCATTTACAGATATGGACATCGTGGCTCTATTTATTAAATGAGAGTAGAATATCATCATATGGATGTTTTGAGGTATTGGATATTAAATCATAACGTTAAGTTTTCAATAGTATCTATTGAAACATGGCTTCTGGACAAGTCATAATATCCAAGTTCAAAATTTAGTCATATGAGTAAATATGGTAACTTGGAGAGCTATAGGCGGTTTATGAGCTCTTGGCAAGTACTAGTATTCTTCACGAGAATACACTTTCTCCATTAAGATTGTCTAAGGTATGAATGCGCAATATTAACTTATTCTATCTTTATTTAAGAGTTCAATTTTAGTTCTTTAGTGGAACGAACTAAAATTGATAGATCGGACCTAAGTGCATAATTTGTTGGTTGTGATTGGGTTGTGTCTATTGGAGCTTAAATTTAGATAACCCGCTAAGATCCCCAATCTGCAGGAACTTGTATGGATCACTTGATATATTCTACTGGACCAATTTATAGGTCCATTTTAAATTGTATTGCGCCTTGTGGACTTGTTTCTTTTTGTAAGAATGGGTCTAGTTCACATGTGGATTTTTTGTTTAGGTCCAATGGATTTAATAAAATAAGTAAAATAATATATATGCCCATGTGTGGTCTTGGGCGTCAAGGATAAATATATTAGGTTAATATATTGTTTTTTTTATTTCATTATTTAATTAAATGGAAATTAATTAATTAATTGTTTAATTAAAAGTCAAAATCTTTTTCCTAGTCGGAGTAGGTTTCCTATTGTCATATTATTGTTGATAATATGATAAGTATCAAATACTATATTTGATAAGTAGATAAATAATATGAATTTATTTATCTAGTCAAGTTAGGAAGTATTCGATTGCTATTAAAACTCAAATTGATAATTGGTCAAATTATGAAGTTTTAAGTCACAATTTAATTATTTTCAATAATTGGTTATTGAATAAATACACTAATTGAGTTGGATTAGGAGTCTTAGTGTTGAAAAGAATTCTTTTTGGAAAAGGATTCTTGGTCACCAAGTAAATCCACCTAAGGATAGGATTATTACCCACCAAGTATATCCTTCTTAGGAGAGGATTAGGTCTCCTAAACTAAATATATTAGGAGTCTTGGTGGGTAAAAGAAATCCTTTTTTAAAGAGGATTGAATCCAAATTTTGATAGGAGTCTTGGTGAAGTAGAAATCCTCTTTGTAGGAGGATTTTCGGCCACCTATAAATACACCTATATATATAATTTCGACCAAGCCTTAGTTTTTGGTGTGAGAAGTTGTTTTTTTTTATTGTTATATAAAAAAAACTTCGTCCAACTCATTATGTGAAGAATTCGGCCAAGCATAGAGAAAAGGGGGAACGTTTTTGTTTTCGATAGTACACTGGTATCCTTTCCATCAAAATGGTTCTGTGTACAATATCGAATCAAGGTTCACGCGAGTTTCAATTAAATTGATTGATAATTCACAAGTGACCTTATATTCTTGGTTTTTCTCTTGGAGGATTATTGTGACTAACAAATAAGAAGATTTTGTTTGTTTCCATCCTCAGGTATACAATTTAAAGAAAGGGAGCCTACACTCCTAGGTGATTCACGTTCGTGATTGTGTTGGAAGATCTTACGGATTCAATTCGACGCTAGTTCAATCGTCACGAAAAAAAAGGTACGACACTTTTAATATACATCAATTAATCAAAGGTTAAGGTTCTTTCTTTTAAAGGAAAATTGTATAAATATATCAAACCCTAATTTTACACTACTGTTGTGCGATTTTCCCTATAATTTGTATCAGAGTCTAGTTGTACCCTTTATTAATTGATGTATGTGTACGTGAATCTTTTTCTTTTTATTGTATATATGCATGTTTTTGAAAGAGATGACACTCTAGGTTTTCGCCTATATATTTACATTGGAATGTATGGATGTATATATGTTTTATATACGGTTTGTTATTGCTCAATTTTGGTCACAGAATTTCAATGAATTTTTGTTTTAGGATTGTAACAAGAAGGGTGACATATTATAGCCATAATTTCCTTCTTGGTAGTTGTCAAGTTTTTTTTTATTTTGTTGTTATAATGAAAACCAAAAACTGCACTATATTTTAATAAAAAAAAATGCAGTATTTTTTTATTTTAAATTCTTTTGTAATATATTCATGTATCAAAGACTCAAAGTTTTGAAGAATTGAAAGCAACCGGAACAAGTTTGGGACTGTGTGAGCCATAACAACAAACATGCGCTCGAAGAGCACACTGCCACAATTGTTGCGGCATAGGCTGCGCACGGCAGCCCTATGGAAACCATGGTCAGCGCATGGCAGCCCTTTATGGGGTTGTGGGCTGCGCATGGCTGTGGGAGGGAGCCAAGGGTGCACACGCCTAAGGGAGGCAGCCAAGGGAGTCCAAACGACAAAGGTCGCGTGAAGACTTGTTCGACAAGAAAGGATCTTTTTGGATTCCAAAACATATGTAATTTACTTGCTTTCCTAGGATGGATCAAAATTGTAGCTATTTATAATTTTGTAAATATTGCAATGTTTGTCATTTTTTGAAAACATGTCTTATAGAATAGGAGTGCCACTCATATTTCTATTTTGGTATGAACATGCATTGAATGGTTTAGGTATCTAATTGACATCTAGATAACTTGGTAAATTGTTCCTTGAAATTCGATCACACGCCTTAAACAATTGAGTGGGAGAAGGTGTTTTGGAACACCTACAGCCTCCAAGTTTAGTTGAGCTTTATGTTTTGTGTAATACCCTCCCAAGAGGTATTCATGAATGGAGTTTAGCAAGATACTTCCACATAAGGATAGACTAGACAATTAACCCAAACGATATCTACTCCCAAATGAGGGATATTCGTGAGAGATTATATTGAAGGTCGATAACTTGGTAACACACTCAATGTGATTTTATTAATATCCTCTCAAGAGTTCCTGCCAACAAAATTACAAGGCTAAAATTGAAACGCTAGTTGTTATGTTAACAATTAGGTGGGACCTAGTCCAACTAGAAAGTGGTGTGAACTTCCAAACGAGGCATGACATTAATGGGTGTTGGATCACCGTTGAATTTTTACAAACGAATTATTTTATATAATTCAATATAAATATTTGAAAGTGCTTTATACTGATTGTTTACTTATATAAGTTTTGTTATTAAAAATAAATCGTGACCCCATCCCTAATCAAACATCCTAAAAGATAATACTTAAACTTATGATAATTATGTCAAAAGGAAAAGGAAAATTGGGTTGTTGTTGCAAGTTGAAAAACCATAAGTTCGTTCTGTCTATTCCTAAAACACCTACTCCTATTAATGAATCTAATGAGGAGCAAAGAGATGAGTATAAGTAGTGGAAGTCTTCAGATGAGATGGCTAAATGTACGTTACATTATGACCACCATCTCCGACGTGCTGCAACAGTAACATGAAGGAATGAAGATTGCTGCTGATATAATAATGTCTCTAGAAAATATGTTTGCTATGAAGTCCAGGACAAACGAGAGAGAGGCAGTGACTGCTCTCATAAATCTTAGGATGAAACCTAGACAGGTTGTGAATAATCACATGATGAAAGTCATATCACATCTCAACATTGCTGAACTCAATAGTGCTGAAATAGATGGTGAGACGAAAAATTGACATGATTGTCAACTCACTGACAGATTCCTTTGATTAGTTCAAGTTGGACTACACCTTGAACAATTAAGGAATACACCTTGCAAGGCCTGATGCACCATGTTCAATGCGCTGAAAAGATTCTTACGAAAGGCAAGGGTCAAGAGATTCATATGGTTGGTAAAGTTGCTACTGTTAAGACCCGTTAGGAGGTCAAGAAACAACAGAAGAAAAAACAATTTGGGTCTACCTAGAAGGAGACCAAGATAGTAACCAAGATCAAAGGAAAGTGTTTCCTTTGTGGTGAAAAGGGACAAAGGAATAGAATGAATGTGAATGAATTCAATTTGTGTTTTGGCAACAGAGCGTTGGTGTCTACTAGTGTAGTGGGAGATATTAGAATCAATTTAGATTCTTATAGGCATTTAGATTTAATAAATGTTTATTATGTACCACAATTTAAGAGGAATTTAATTTCAGTTTCTTGTCTAAATAAAATTGGATTTTTGGTTACTTTTAATAAAGGTGTTAATAGTAAAATTTGGCCAGGGGTCAAAGAGAAATTTTCCACTTACCAGCCACTAGTCAAAGCCCATAATCAACGTCCATGAAGCCCGGATAGACCATAAAGCTACACCGCAGGAGCAGGGAAGGCCGGCTAGGCTTCAAAACTATCAGAAAACAAGCTAGGCGCGACCAGGACGAGCCCCCCACACGAACACTAGAACCAGGGCTTCTCCAGACCACCTATCGGGGAACCTCGGTTCCTGAGGTCGAGCTCTTCAACCACCCCATGAAAGCCAGGAAAGGTCTCCAAGCTCAAGAGACATTCGACAGAAGCCCGTCAACCTCTCCAGAAGCCCGCTGTCCCTGCTGGGCATGAAAGAGGAATCACGCCTAAATCTACACTACCCTGGCTACTTCCTAGGAATGTATACAAGGACACCTCAAGCTTCCAAGGATCAGGGAAAATCCATCCCAAGCTTCTAAGAACAGAGTCGAAGCATGGATCTACCTCGCTCTATGAGACGACAGACAGCTTGCTCGGTGACCTCCATGAAAAGCAATGGCGTGATAACATACAATATCATATCTATGTGATAACCAACATTAATTCTGTTTACGTGTGAGTTAAGAGTTTGATTCCTAAAAGGAAACAAACTTATTTTTGTTAACAATATCATCGTTTCCGCTATTTACTTGAGGTCAACAACTTTTAAATAAAGGATGCTGCCCGATAAGGAGGAAACGGATTCGTAGGATCGTGGCGGGATATCAGCAAATTCAAACCTACTTGGAACATATATAAATAGGGCCAAGCGTGATATTAAAAGAAAGGTGTATACAAAAGACAGAAAGAGAACGATAGATAGAAGAAAAGAAAAGAAGATGGGAAGGCCTAAATTCTATGTTCAGAACACGACCACCTTCGTTTCCACTATTCGACAAGCATAAAGTTGCCAGCTTTCTATAACCTAGAGAGATTGTGAGCATATGAGAGAGTGATCTGTCTATCAAAGTAAGTAATCAATAAAAGGTCCCATTTGTATTGTTGCAATCCAGCCTTTCGTTTACTTCTAAATAGGTCAGTTATCAATGGTACCTACCCCAGCAACCACTTCCGTGGTAGTGGTTTCGAGGGTGTTAGTAGGAATTTCTCATCCTGAGTAAATTTCCCGTTAACACTTTCTGGCGCCGCCTGTGGGAAAAGAACCCACGACCATCTTTATATTAAAAAAAAATATTTTACAGGAATCACGAGGCTCTGCTCATCACAAGGACAACCGGCCGTATCGGGATAACCTTCTGCTGCATCAACACGAAAGGGAGAAAAAATGGTCTCCATAGCTAGGTTCCAGCCCAGCCAGCCACTGTATGAGCTCTGGATCCCCCTCTGGGAAATCAGGGTTAGCTTGACCAACAAGCAACGGTCTTTGTAGAAAATGTCCGCCTTCGATTGCTCGATTAGGGCATTATCATCCAGCAAGCAGACCCTTGTAATCGGGGAGAGTCAAACAGGCCAGCGCTAGGCAGCCCGCCTTAGATCACCTGGGACCTATTCCTCAGGAACCAGCTCATAATAGAACGGGACTCCCAACCTCGATCTGGGATAGGTTAGGGCCCATGCCCCCCGTTTTCGAAGCGCTGCCACACTACCAACCAAGGCAAGTCAAATCCGTGGCAGATATCCTTCCCCAAGAGCGGGAAGAGTTTCTCCAACCAACGACTTCAAGGAGGGAAGCCCGGGGTAGGGAAGAAGAAAGTCAGCAAAGCCTCCGAGCAGACCCCCTTAAAAGAAGGAATCGAGTAGAGGTCGCCAGTTCATCAGAAGGATCCGATAGTGAGGAAACCGAGATCAACTCAAGGAAATCCGAAAGCAATCGTCTAATGAACCAGTTGGTAGAGCTTCAGAAGGAGGTCCAATTGATGAAGAAGGGAAAGTACAAGGAGGACAAGAAAGATCCTCTAAGTGAAATGAAAGCTCCCATCACCAGAAAGATCCGGGAGGCGGAGCTGCCTTCCAAATTCAAAATGCCAACTGACAGATTCTCTATGACTGAGGATCCCCTGAGCCACTTAGAGACCTTCGTTCAATAGATGGAGGTCCAGAACATGACCATGGCCGCTATGTGCCGAATGTTCCCCACTACACTCATGAATTACGTGAAAACCTTGTTTAGGAAACTACTTGCTGGTAGTGTGGATTCCTTCACCAAGCTATCAACCGATTTTTGCTCACAATTCTAAGGAGTTAAGCCCCGTTTGAAGGACCCGATCCACCTACAGTACGTGATCCAGGAGAGAAGGGAAACCCTCCGGGATTATATTAGCGTTTCTACAAGAAAGCCATCCAAATGGGGGTCTTCACCTAGAAAGAAACCCTTGCCAACTTCAGAAGGAACCTGTGGGCTGGAAAACTACCAAGAAGCCTACGATCTGGCTATAGAGCAGATTAAGGTCGATGAACAGCTCAAGGTCAAGATGGAACATGATGACATGAGATTTTTAAAGTGAAAAAATAAGGAAGCTCCAAGACTCGAGCAAGCTCAGAAAAACCAGAACAAACCCCCTTATAAATCAACATACCGCTTCCCCCTTTCTAAACCCAGATATGAAAGGTATCCAGATAAACGAACTCCTCCTCAAGCTTCACCACCTCCTCAAGCTTCACCACCTCCCAGGATAGTGGCCCCTATAGCTCACGATGAGAGGGGGTACGATTATTACACTCCCTTAAATGTATCCCGTGAAACCGTCTATCTTGCCATTCGGGACAAGGGTTTGTTACAGAAGCCTGCTCCCATGAAAGCCCCAATCGATAAGAGAAATCGATATAAGTATTGTGACTTTCATGAGGACGTGGGGCATTACACTTTAGATTGATACAACTTACAAAACCAGATCGAGGCTTTGATAAGGGGAGGATGCCTGGTGGAATTCTTACAGCAAATTAGGGAGTACAATCAGACTGGAAGGGAGGTGCAAGTCGAGATCCGAGAACAGGCTGAGAAAAGGAAAGTGGAGCAGGCAGACCTGATGCAACAGATTCAGATAATACATACTATCAGTGGGGGGCCTACTCTGGCCAGCATCTCCAATAGTTCCAGGAAAAACCATGCGAGGAAGGTCTCTCGTACCGACGAGGGGCGAGATATCTTTAAGGTCGACCAGAGACCAACCAACCAACCCCTTCCAGCTGTCACAAATCATTTTCATCGAATCGAACGTCTACAACACCGTGTAGCCTCAAGATGACCCCATGGTCTTCACGGTACATATTGCAAACGGCATGGTATACTGTGTGCTCGTCGACACAGGTAGCAGCGTTGAAGTCCTGTTTAAAGATACCTTGGAAAAGCTAAACTTGAAACAGTGGTGTTACAATAGCTGCACTACTCCGTTATATGGGTTGACTGGGGACTCAATCACACCCGTGGGATCAAAAATCCTACCAGTGATCATTGGAGCCACACCCCTCCACTAGAATATCATGACCGACTTCGTGGTGTTGGATACCCCATAAGCCTACAATGCAATATTAGAGAGGCCATTTCTATCATCCTTGAAAGAGGTCGTTTTTATTTACCACAACACCCTGAAGTTCCCAGTAGGAGACAAGGTGGGGGAAGTTCGGGGTGATCAGCAAGCAGCCAGGAGATGCAACGCAGTATCGGCCAACCCAGCAGCTCTAGGAAAACAACCCATACACTAAGCCTCAGAGATGTGGGGTCCATTGATCACTCTGAAGACGACCTTATAATACCCGACAAGGAGGAACAAAGAAGGGAATGGGCCAGCGGCCATCTGGTGGATAAGTTAGAAGAGATTTCTATCCGAGTAGGCGATCCCTCAAAGGTCGTCAAAATCAGAGCCACCCTTGAGCCGAGAATGAAAGAGGCCTTGATCAGGCTCCTCACAAAGTTCAACGACATTTTTGCTTTAAGTCATGCTGAAATGCCAGGGATCCCGATGATATTAGCTGCTCATCGATTGATAGTGGATCTGACCTTCAAACCCATTAAACAAAAAAGGCACCACTTTAACATTGAAAGAAATGTAGCGGTTTAAGAAGAGGTGGACAAACTGACCCGGGCGGGCTTCATTCGAGAAGCACGTTATCCTGAGTGGATTACCAACATGGTCATGGTCACTAAGGCAAATAGAAGTGGTGCATGTGTGTAGATTACACCGACCTCAACCGGGCATGCTCGAAGGACAGCTTCCTTCTACCAAATATTGATCAGATGGTCGATTCTACCTTCGAAAATAAGCTCATGAGCTTTATAGATGCATTTTCAGGGTACAATCAGATTATGATGCAACCCGTAGACCAGGAAAAGACCAATTTCATCACAGTGCAAGGCTTGTACTGCTATAAGGTGATGCCTTTTGGGCTTAAGAATGCTGGAGCTACTTATCAACGGTTAGTCAATCGGTTATTCAAGTCGAAATCGGAAGGTCTATGCGCCTTTAGGGTAACTACGGGGAAGTTTCTGGACTTCATGGTTCATGAGAGAGGCATAGAGGCTAAACCGGAAAAGATCATGGCTATTCTAGATCTAGAATCCCTCATATCTCTTAAACATGTTCAAGCCATGACCGGACAGGTAGCAGCGCTCAATAGGTTCATCTCTCGGTCTACCATTCTTTAAAGCCATCAAGCAGGGAAGAAACATGAAGTGGGATCAGGAGAGCGAACAAGCTTTTCAAGCTTTGAAAAAATACTTATCAAGCCCTCTACTGCTGGTTAAGCCAAGTCCTGGAGAAGAGCTTCAAATATACTTTGCCATTTCAGAAACAGCAGTAAGCAGGGCTTTGGTCAGGGAATGCGGGGATAGGGTCTAACGACCTATTTACTATGTGAGTCACACTCTAACCAAGCCTTGGTGACCTCGGTAAGGAAGCTTCATCCTTACTTCCATGCTCATTCAATAGCAGTGGTGACGGACCAACCCCTCTGTCAATTCTTACAAATGCTAAATGTTTCCGGAAGGCTGGTTCTATGGGCCCTAGAGCTTACCCAGTTTGATTTAAGGTATAAGCATAGGACCGTAATAAAAGCTCAAGCACTAGAGACTTTTTAGCAGAGCTCTCAATACCTTCAGGCCAAGCAACCCCTACGGTAACAGACGTAACCCCTGAGAGGATTCCAGAATCTGACAACTGGCCGAAAGGTTACGAGTTGTGGACCCTCTACACTGATGGAGCTTCCAGAAGAAACTGAGTGTTTCCACTGTTTCAGGTTTGAATTAAAAGTTACGAACAACGAGGAGGAGTAAGAAGCCTTTCTAGCCGGAATAAAGGCAGCCATAGAACTTGGGGTTGATTACTTGAATGTTAAGAGTGACTCTTCGCTCATAGTCAACCAAGTCTTCGGAGATTATCAGGCAAAAGGAGATAATATGATTGTTTACCTGAAATTGGTTTAACAACTCAATAGCAGATTTAAGAGATTCAAATCGAGTAGATACCTTAACAACTGAATCATCGAGCTGACGTGCTTGCCAAGATAGATGTATATGGTGGCCAGACCTTACCTCACGGAGTCCCTCTTCAAGTGATCCCCCTACCTAGCATTATGACAAGTAAGGAAGCTTATACCTTGGACCAACAATCGTGCTGGATGGATCCAATAGTGGATTATCTACAGGATGGGAAACTCTCTGGGGAGCCCGACCAAGTAAGAAGAGTCAAAAGGCTCTCGGTCCGGTATTGTATAGTGGATGGGCATCTATACCGGAGGGAAAAATCCTTTCCCCTGCTCTGATGTCTACACCCCGAAGACGCCAAGTGGGCTTTGAGAAAGGTTCATTCCGGGGAATGCGGGAACCACATTGATGGAGAGGCTTTGGCATATCAGGTTCTCCGCATGGGATATGATTGGCTAACCATCCATCAAGATGCGAAGAACTTTGTGCAAGCTTACGAGACTTGCAAGAAGGCCGCAAACTTGAGTCACTTCCCTCCGGACCGGTTGTCGTCCCTTAGCTCACCATACCCCTTTGCTATGTGGGGAGGTGACTTGATTGGACCACTTTCTATAGCTCTGGGTCAGGCCAAACATGTTATCGTATCAATGGACTATTTCATAAAATGGGTCGAAGCCAGACCACTCTCCCTGATATCAGAAGAAAACACAACAAGGTTCATCAAGACTAATGTAGCTTGAAGGTTCAGAACCCCTCCTTGCCATTGTAGTTGACCTCGAAAAACAGTTTGATAATGGAAGATTCAAAGATTTTTGCGAAGGCTTGGGAATTGACCTTCTGTAGCCCACCCTCAGACCAACAGTCTGGTGGAATCCACGAAAAAAAACATTAAGAAGTTGTTGAAGAAAAAACTACAACAGAAGAAAGGCAGATGGGCAGAGGAACATCCCGAGGTTCTCTGAGCTTACCGCACTACAAGGAGAACAACTACCGGGGAAACGCCCTACTCGCTAGCCTTCGGGGTTAAAGCAGTCCTACCTATCGAGCACAAACTAACCTCCATTAGAGTCCAACATTACAAACCAGGGAGCAATGAAAGTAAGCTCCGAACTAGCTTGGACCTCTTGGAAGAGAAACAAGATCGAATAGCCTAGAAGGTAGCAATCTACCAAAGAAGGATTGCCATGTACTTCAATAAGAGGGTTACAGCCCGAAACTTCAAAGAAGGGGACCTAGTTCTCAGGAAAGTAACGTTGAATTCCTGGAGGAGGTTAGACGGGATCCTAGGGCCCAACTGGGAAGGACCATACTTAATAAAGATGGTGATCTGTAATAGGGCATACAAGCTCGAGGATATGAATGGCCGACTCATCAATCATACTTGGATTGCAGATCACTTAAGAAAATTCTACCCTTGAACAGGGGACTCATGAGCAGGCGGCCTCTGCCTAGTTTCTTTTTATCTCTGACAATAATGTACTCCATCCTTCGTATCAATAAAGCCTATTTTTCTTATTTTCTCCATCTTCAACTATGTTCTACAATGATTTGGGTCAACGTGGGAAATTTGACATTATCACCCCAAGACCAGGGGTAGGCAGGGGAAGCCCCCTCACCACTTCTGATGCCTCGGCCAGGCACTACCCTCTGCCAAGAACGGTCTGAGTGTAAGAGCATAGTTGCCATCCAGATCTCAAGACCAGGAAATAGCTAGATAGCCCTCTTGATGCCTTGGTCTGGCTACCACCCCCAAGAAGGGTCTGAGTGTAAGAGCATAGTTGCCATCCAGATCTCAAGACCAGGAAATAGCTAGATAGCCCTCTTGATGCCTAGGTCGGGCTACCACCCCTAAGAAGGGTCTGAGTGTAAGAGCATAGTTGCCATCTAGATCTCAAGACAAGGAAATAGCTAGATAGCCCTCATGATGCCTTGGTCGGGGTACCGCCCCTAAGAAGGGTCTGAGTGTAAGAGCATAGTTGCCATCCAGATCTCAAGACCAGAAAATAGCTAGATAACCCTCTTGATGACTTGGTCGGGCTACCATCCCCAAGAAGGGTCTGAGTGTAAGAGCATCGTTGCCATCCAGATCACAAGACCAAGAAATAGCGAGATAGTCCTCCTGATGCCTTGGTCGGGCTACCACCCCCTAGAGGGGTCTGAGTGTAAGAGCATAGTTGCCATCCAGATCTCAAGACCATGAGGTAGCTAGATAGCCCTCCTCACACCTTAGTCAGGTTACCACCACCAAGAAGGATTCGAGTTTAAGAGCGCGGAAGCTCTCTGATCCCTAGCCTAAGAGGGGACCAAACAGTTCTTTACTTGATGCCTCACTCGGGTTATAGCCCCTTAAAGAGGCTCAAGGATAGAGGGCTTGATTTACTTAAGCTATAAATACCCCAGCTATTACTGGTTACTAATTTTCCTTGTACACGTGATTGCTTACTATAACAGATCTACGATCAAACAAGGGACTATCGACTAAAGACGTTAAGCTATAAGTCTTGGTAGTCAGAAAGCCCGAGCTAGCTGTCTGCTTTCACGTTTAAGCAATGTTCTTATCTTGTTTTTCTTCCCAAGATAAGTCGATTTGCGGTAGAGGCTGAACCTAGAGGGAGATCAGAAAAGAAGCAAGTACATGTAAGTCAAAATGTGAACCCGATCTGAAGTTAAGCTTTATTAATAAATTGGGGAGCCTATTCCCCAGTAAGGCTACAACAAACAGGGAGCCCAACCCTTTGATTTCGGGCTACAAAAAAAAAATAAAAAAAATTGTTAATAGTGAAATTTGGCCAAGGATCAAAGATAAATTTCCACCCATAATCGACAATCATGAAGCCCGGAAAGACCGTAAAGCCAACCCGTAGGAGCAGGAAAGGCCGATTCGGCTTCAAAGCTACCAGAAGACAAGCCAGGCATTACCGGGATGAGCCCCCACAAGAGTACTGGAAGCCTGGATTTTCCAAAACATCTATCAGGAACCCCGGCTCTAAGGTCGAGTTCCATATTCGCCCCGTAGATGCTAGGGGAAGTCTCCAGGCTTAAGAAAGCTTTGAAAGAAGCCCGCCAACCTCTCCAGAAGTCTGCTGTTTTTGCTTGACATAAAGGAAGAATCACACCTAAATCTACACTACCCTAGCTACCTCATAGGAGGGTCTACATGAGTACCTCAAGCCCCCAAGAGTCATGGAAAATCCATCTTAAGCTTCTAAGAAAAGAGCCAGAGCAGGTATCTACCTCGCACTACGGGGCAATAGGCAGCCTGTAGGGTGACCTCCATGAAGATCCATGGCACGAGTGCACACATGATCATCTCCACATAATATTTACATGCACATCAAGAGTTTAAATTCAAATAAGGGAACAAACTTATCTTCGTCAACGATATCATCGAATCCGGAAACAATTCAAATTTAAATAACGAATCCCGCCCGATAAGGAGGGAACGAATTCTTGAGATTAAGGTAGAGTATTTGCGAACTAAAAACCTACTTGGACGATATATATATGTCAACCCAAGCGTGGTAAAAGAAGAGGGCAACGAACGACAGAGACAGAAAATCATACATATAGAATGAGGGCCTAAATTCTGATTTCAGAACACAGTTTCCTTCATCTCCACTATTCGACAGGCACCGAGTTGCCAACATCCTACACTTCCGAGAGATTGTCAGAAAACAATAGAGTTATTTGTATCTTAAAGCAATATATCAATAATAGAGATCCCATTTACTGTTATTGCAACTCGTCTCTCTCTTAAACAGGTCGGGAACCAACGGTACCGACCCAGGCCACCGCTTTCGTTGTATTAGTCTCGAGGGTGTTAACAGAAATTTCTCATCTAGAGTAAATTTCCCGTCAACACTTTCTGGCGCCGTCTATGGGAAACCTCTCACACCATCACCTTTTTACGTTCAAAAAGTTATTTATTTCAAAGTCACCATGAAGCTCCGCTCTACACAAGGGCAATAGGGCCCCTCTGGACAACCTTCTGCTATATCGACACGAAAGGTCCCGAGGAAAAGGAAAAACTCAGGGCTCTAGAGCCAAATTCCCATCCAGCCAGCTACTGTGCGGGCTCTGGATCCCCTTCTGATAAGCCAGGTCGAGCTTGACCAATAGGCGGCGGCCTTTGTAGAGAATGTCCGACTTCAACTACTCGTTGGAGGTATCGCTATCCAACAAACGGGTCTCTGTAATCAGAGGGAATTAAGTAGGTCTGGGGCTAGGCAACCCACCTTTAATCGCTTGGGGTCTGCCCCTTGTGAATCAACTCGTAACAAAACGGGGCTCTCGACTTTGATCCGGGATAGGCTAGGGCCCATGCCCTATGTTCCTAAAGCGCTGCCACTCTACCAACCATGACAAGTTAGATCCGCGGTAGATGTCCTTTCCCGGGGATGGGAATAGCTCTTCCACCCAATGACTACAAGGAGGGAAGCCCGGGATAGAGAAGAAGAAGATCAGTAAAGCCCCCGAGCAATCCCTCTCCAAAGAAAGAACCGGGCAGAGGTCACTAGTTCATCAGAGGGATCTGATGGTGAGGAATCTGAGATCAACTCAAGGAAGTCTGAAAGCAAGCGACTAAGGGACTTATTGTCAGAGCTACAGAAAGACGTCCAATTGATGAAGAATGGGAAGTACAAGGAGGACAAGAAAGATCCTCTAAATGAAATGAATTCCCTCCTTAACCAAAAGGATCCGAGAGGCAGAGCTCCCGCCTTAGTTCAAAATGCCTACTGACAGGTTCTCCGGGACTGGAGATCCGCTGAGCCACTTAGAGAGCTTCGTTCAATAGATGGAGGTCCAGAACACAACCAGGGCCGATATGTGTCGGATGTTCCCTACTACACTCACAGATTATGCTAAGACCTGGTTTAGGAAACTACCCATCGAGAGCCTAGATTCCTTCACCAAATTATCAACTGATTTCTGCCCACAGTTCTAGGGGGTTAAGCCTCGACTGAAGGACCGGATTCAACTACAATACATGATCCAAGAGAGAGGGGAAACTCTTCGGGCTTATGTCGAGCGGTTCTATAAGGAAGTCATCCAGATGGGGGTTTACATAGAGAGAAACCCTCGCCAACTTCAGAAGAAACTTATGGACTGGAAAACTATTCCGATCTTTTACCAAGAGACCTCCATAAACCTACCAGGAAGCCTATGATCGGGCTCTGGAACAGATCGAGGTCGATGAACAGCTCAAGGTCAAGATGGAGCATGACGACATGAGAGCCGAAAAGAGACAAAAGAAGGAAGCTCTCAGACCCGAGCAAGATCAGAAAAGCTGGAACAAACCCCTTAATAAGTCAACATACGGTTTTCCTCTTCCTCAGCCCAGATCAGAAAGGTATCCAGGTAAACGGGCTCCTCCTCAAGCTTTACCACCTCTCTTGACAGTAGCCTCTATAGCCAGCGATGAGAGGGGGTACGACCGTTACACTCCCTTGAATGCATCCCGAGAAACAGTCTACCTCACCATTCGAGATAAAGGTTTGTTACAGAAGCCCGCTCTTATGAAAGCCCCTGTCGATAAAAGAAATCGTTACAAATATTGCAACTTCCACGAGGACGTAGGGCACAATACTTCAGAATGCTACAACCTGCGGAACCAGATTGAGGCTTTGATCAGGGGAGAATGCTTGATAGAGTTCTTACAACAAGTCAGGGAGAACATTCAGATAGGAAAGGAGGTGCAAGCCAAGAGCCAGAAATATATGGAGAAGAGGAAGGGAGAGCAGGTGGACCTGATGTAACAAATTCAGGTTATACACACTATCAGCAGAGGTCCCACTATGGTCGGCACCTCTAACAATTGTAGAAAAAATCATGCGAGGAAGGTCCCTAGTATGGACAAGGGGTGGGATATCTTCAAGGTCGACCAGAGGCCGACCCACTCCTCCCAGCTGTCTCAAATCATCTTCACCGAAGTAAATGTCTTTAACACCGTGCAGCAAGATGATGACCCCATGGTCATTACATTACAAATTGCCAACTTCATGGTGCACCGCGTGCTCATCGACACAGGTAGTAGCGTCGACTTTTTGATCAAAGACACTTTGGAAAAACTAAACTTGAAGCAATGGTGCTACAACAGCTGTACTACTCCATTATACGGTTTCACTGGGGACTCCATCACACCCGTAGAATCAAAAATTCTATCAATAATCAATGGAGCCGTACCTCTTCAACAAAACATCATGACCGACTTCATGGTGGTGGATACCCCATCGGCCTACAACGCAATATTAGGTAGGCCATTCCTATCATCCCTAAAATGGGTCTTGTCTATTTACCTCAATGTCCTGAAGTTTACAGTAGGAGACAAGGTGGGAGAGGTTCGGGGTGATTAGCAAGCAGCTAGGAAATGCTACACAGTGTCGGCTAATCCAGCAGCTCTAGCTAAACAGCTCGCCCAAGTAACGACAATCCAAGGCGGGATAACCCTGGCACAAAACCTGGATGATACGGGCTCATTCGATTGTCCCGAAGAAGGCCTTGTGGTGCCCGAATGGAAGAACAGAGAAGGGAATGGCCCAGCAGCCACCCGGTCGATAAGTTAGAGGATAATCCTTTTCGACTAACCGATCCCTCGAAGGTCGTCAAGATCGGAGCTACCCTTGAGCCAGGAATGAAAGAAGGCTTGATTTGGCTCCTCATGGAGTTCAACGATATTTTCACCTAGAGTCATGCGAAGATGCCGGGGATCTCAATGACATTAGCTGCACATCGACTAGCTGTGGATCCGACTTTCAAGCCCGTTAAACAGAAAAGGTGCCACTTCAACAATGAAAGAAATGTGGCGGTTCAAGAAGAGGTGGATAAACAGACCTAGGCAGGCTTCATTCGAGAAGCCCGCAATCATGAATGGCTCGTCAACATGGTCATGGTTACAAAGGAAAATGGGAAGTGGCGCATGTGCATGGACTACACCGACCTCAACTGGGCATGCCCGAAGGACAGTTTTCCTCTGTCAAAAATTGATCAGTTGGTCGATTCCACCTCTTGGAACAAGCTCCTGAGCTTCATGGATGCGTTTTCTGGCTACAATTAGATTATGATGCATCCCACGGATCAAGAAAATACCAGCATTATCACCGTGCAAGGCCTATACTGCTACAAGGTGATACCTTTCGGGCTAAAAAACACTGGAGCTACTTTCCAATGGTTAGTCAACCGTTTGTTCAAGCCCAAAATTCGAAGGTCGATGGAGGTATATATCGATGATATGATCACTAAATCTTCGACCTCGGAAGGCCACCTGGACGACCTTCGAAGGACCTTCATGATCCTAAGGGAAAACCAGATGAGGTTAAACCCTTCCAAATGTGCCTTTGGTGTAACTGCGGGGAAGTTTCTGGGCTTCATGGTCCATGAGAGAGGCATAGAGGCTAACCCAAACAAAATCATGGCTATCCTGGATCTAGAATCCCCCACATCTTTTAAGCAGGTTCAAGCCTTGACCGGTCAGGTAGCAGTGCTCAACAGGTTCATCTCCCGGTCTACCGATAAGTGCCTACCATTCTTCAAAGCTATCAAGCAGGGAAGAAACATGAAGTGGGATCAGGAGAGCGAACAGGCTTTCCAAGCTTTGAAAAGATACCTAACAAGCCCTCCACTGCTGGTCAAGCCAAATCCTAGAGAAGAGATCTAAATATACTCGGCCGTTTCAGAAACCGCTGTAAGTGGGGCTTTGGTCAAGGAATGCGTGGATAGGATCCAGCGACCTATCTACTATGTGTGTCGCGCTCTAACCAAGCCCGAAAGGAACTATACTCTGCTGGAGAAGCTCGCTTATACATTCGTGACCTCGGTAAGGAAACTCTGTCCTTTCTTTCATGCTCATTCAGTAGCAGTGGTACAGACCAACCCCTTCGTCAGTTCTTATAAAGGCCGGATGTTTCTGAAAGGCTGGTTCTATGGGCCATAGAGCTTACCCAGTTCGATTTAAAGTATAAGCCTAAGACCACGATAAAAGCTTAAGCACTAGCGGACTTTGTAGCTGAGCTTTCAGTACCTTCAGATCAGGCAACCCTCGCGGTAACAGATGTTACCCTTGATAGGATTTCAGAATCTGACAACTGGCCAGAGGGCTGGGAGTCATGGACTCTCTAAACTGATGGATCTTCCGGACAGTCCGGGGGAGAAGCGGGCATAGTCCTTATCGACCCAGAAGGAACTGAGTGTTGCCATTTTTCAGGTTCGAATTTAAGGCCACGAACAATGAAGCGGAATACGAAGCTCTGCTAGCTGGGATAAAAGCTACCATATAGCTCGGGGTTGATTACCTGAATATCAAGAGCGACTCTTCACTCGTGGTCAACCAAGTTTCCAGGGATTATCAGGCCAAAGGGGATAACATGATCGCTTACCTGAAACTGGTGCAACAACTCAGGACCAAATTTAGGGGATTTAGAATGGAGCAGATACCTCAACAGCTAAATCATCGGGCTGACGTCCTATCCAGTATATCTGCCTATGGTGGCCAGACCCTACCACACGGAGTCCCTCTTCAAGTAATCCCCCTACCTAGCATCATGACTTGTAAGAAAGCTTATACCTTGGACCGACTGCCATGCTGGATGGATCAAATAACAGAATATCTATAGGACGGGAAACTCCCCGAGGAGCCTGACCAAGCTAAGAGGGTTAAAAGGCTCTCGGTCCGATATTGTATGGTGGATGGGCATTTATACCGAAGGGGAAAATCCCTTCCCCTACTCCGATGTCTACACCCCGAAGATGCCAAGTGGGCTTTGAGAGAGGTTCATTCCGGGGAATACGGAAACCATATTGGTGGAGAGGCCTTGGCATATCAGGTTCTCCGCATGGGGTATTACTGGCCGACCATCCATCAAGATGCTAAGAACTTGGTGCAAACCTGCGAGGCATGGCAGAAGGCCGTAAATTTGAGTCACCTCCATCCAAAGTGTTTGCCATCCTTTAGCTTGCCATACCTCTTTGCCATGTGGGGATTCGATTTGATTGGACCCGCTTCCTACAGCTCCTGGACAGGCCAAGCACGCTATCGTAGCGTTTGATTACTTTACAAGATGGGTTGAAGCTGGACCACTGTCCTAGATATTGGAAGAGAACACAACAAGGTTAATAAAGTCCAATGTAGTTTACAGGTTCGCAACCACTCTTACCATCAAAACTGACCTCAGAAAACATATCGACAATGGCCGATTCAGAGATTTCTGCCAAGGTTTGGGAATCGACCTTCGATTTGCTTCGGTAGCCCACCCTCAGACCAATGGTTTTGGTGGAATCCAAGAACAAAACCATTAAGAAATTATTAAAGAAAAAGCTACAACAAAAGAAAGGCAGGTGGGTAGAGGAGTTTCCCGAGGTCCTCTAAGCTTACCGCACTACAAGGAGAACAGCTATCGGGGAAACGCCCTACTCGCTGGCCTTTGGGGTTGAAGCAGTCCTACCGATAGAGCACAAGTTGACCTCATTTAAAGTCTAACAATTCGAATCAGGGAGCAATGAAAGAAAGCTCCGAGCTAGCTTGGACCTCTTTGAAGAAAAACAGGATCGAATAGCTGAGAAGGTAGCGATCTACCAAGGCAGAATTGCCAGGTATTTTAACAGGAGGGTTAAATCCCGAAGCTTCAAAGAAGGGGATCTAGTCCTTAGGAAAGTTATGTTGAACACGATGAAGAGGTCAGACGGGGTCCTAGGGCCCAACTAGGAAGGACCCTACCTAATAAAGATGGTGATCCATAATGGGGCATACAAGCTCGAGGATATGGATGGCCGACTCATCGACCATACTTAGAACGCGGATCACCTAAGGAAATTTTACCCTTAAACTAGGGACTCAGGAGCAAGGCGACCGCCGACTAGCTTCTTTTATTTTTCTTCTGACCGTATTGTACTCCATCTTCCATATCAATAAAGCTTGCCTTTTCCTGTTTACTCCTTCTTCAACTATATCCTACATTATTTTGGGTATACATGGAAAGTTTTAACATTATCGCCTCAAGACTAGGGGAAAGCCGGGAAAGCCCTCTCACTACTCCTGGTGCCTCGGCCGGGAACCACGCCCCGCCAAGAAGAGTCTAAGTGTAAGAGCATAGTTGCCATCCAGATCTCAAGACCAGGAAATAGCTAGATAGCCCTCCTAATACCTTGGTCGGGCTACCACGCCCAAGAAGAATCTGAGTGTAAGAGCATAGTTGCCATCCAGATCTCAAGACCAGGAAATAGCTAGATATCCCTCATGATGCCTTGGTCGGCTACCACCCCCAAGAAGGATCTGAGTGTAAGAGCATAGTTGCCTTCCAAATCTCAAGACCAGGAAATAACTAGATAGCCCTTCTAATGCCTTGGTCGGGCTACCACCCCCAAGAAGGATCTGAGTGTAAGATCATAGTTGCCATCCAGATCTCAAGACTATGAAATAGCTAGGTAGAGCTCTTAATGCCTTGGTCGGGCTACCACCCCCGAGAAGGATCTGAGTGTAAGAGCATATTTGCCATCCAGATCTTGAGACCAAAAAATAGCTAGATAGCCCTCATGATGCCTTGGTCAGGCTACCGTTCCCTCCAAGAAGGAATCGAGCTTGAAAGCGCGGAAGCCCTATTGATCCCGAGCCCAAGAAGAGGGATAAACAAGTCTTAACTTAATGTTCTATTCGGGCTATAGCCCCCAAAAGGATCTCAGTGATAGAGGGCTCGATTTACTTAAACTCTAAATGCTCCTGCTATTTTACTAGCTCTCCTTGATACAGAGTTACTTACTACAGCAGACCCACAATCAAACAAGGGAACTGTCAACAAAAGAAATTGAGCCAGGAATTTTATTAGTATGAGGGCTCAATGCCTACATCTTTTTTTTTCTTATATTTTTTTTCCCAAAGATAGCTCGTTTCGATATAGAAGTTGGACGACCAAGCAAGTACATGCAAGCTAGAGTTAGACCTGAGATTAAAATTTTATTATCAAGTAAGGGAGCCTATCCCCCAACAAGGCTACAACATGCAAGGGGGGCCCAATCCCTAATTCTAGGATACAAAAGAAAAATAATAAAAGATCAAACTCAGTTGAAGATGGGATGCCCACCCCTATTTTCCGAGCATTCAAAATGGATCACATGGAAGTGAACTCAAGCTTCTTCGTCTTTCTGAGGACCTTCAGCTTACTCCTCCAAAGAATAGACCTTACCCCCTACTCCCCTCTCCAGTCGCGACTCATCATGATCATCTGCATCTACCGCTTCCGCCACTTTCTCATGGGGATCAGCCCCGGCTGCCTCGGGGTCAACAGAATCTTCCTCCATGATTTCATCGATCACTGCCATAACTTCAGGTGGTATAGCTTCATCAAGAAGGCTGGTCACCGACTTAGGCACGTTCCTGCCTTCTGTTGACACCATTCCCGAGAGCACTGCGAGGAGATCTCGGGCTTCAGCAATGCCTCTTTCTAGCTCCTCGTTGTGAACCACCTTCGAGGATTCGCTGGGACTAGATACTTGAAAGACTGGAACAGGAGGAGGCAGATCTGGCACCTCCAACTGCTCCCCAGCTCTCTCCCAGAAGGGCCAGCTTTATCTGTTTCGGGGCGAGACTTCTCCGCAGCCCGTGACATGACATCCGCTCTATACCAACCGGTAATGCTGGAGAGATTGAATGAGGGAGAGAGAGCTTCTGTAACATGATAAAAGGTATAGAAATACCCCTCGCTAAAAGAGGCTTCCACTTAGGCCTGGAGCTGGGTAATTCGAGCCTACAAGGTTTGGTTTTCAACATCTACGGCCTTCGCCTCTCCCCTCTAGTTATCCCGCTGGCTAGCCCACCGCTTCGACAGGAGAGTCTCCTGATCAAAAGCCTGCTTCAACCTCTCATGATCGCATTGAAGCTCAGCTAGCTACGTCTCCATTCCTTGTTGGCTGGAGGTCATCTCCTGGACCAGAGTCTGTGCCCGTGCAAGCAACCCTATGGCTCGCTCAGCTTAAGCCTCAGCCTTGGCTGCCCGATCATGGAGGAAGGCTACCTGATGCCCCATGGCCACCTAAAACTTGAAATCCTGTAAAGGAAAATCATGTTAGAAAAGGACAAGTCAAGCAGCTCAACGAAGAAGTAAAAGCGACAATTACCTTAGCTAAAAAGGCGGACCCTTTGATGATCAAGATGTCCACAGGCATCGCGGTCATCCTAGAAAGCCCGCCGCCTGGACAAGATGTGACAAATTGCTTCAGGACCTCGTCCTGAACCGCCTAGCTCGATTGCAAGTAGGGGCGAGACGGGGCGACCTCAGAAAAATAGGCATCGGGCTCCCTAGGACCCTCGACTACCCGGGGATACAACCGGATCTGCAGAGAGGGGTAGCTTGACTCGGAGGGCATCGTTTGGAGCAATAACTACTGGATGAGGGGCATGAACATACTTATTGACCACTTGGGAAGAAGATCCTCCTCGGTTTGGAGCCTTCGCAGTCCGAGATGCCAGAAGAGCTATCTTGGACTTCACTTGGGAATGAGAGGGGGAAGGAACGAATGGGGCAGCTACCTTAGTGGTAGACCCCCCATTCTTTGGAAAATTTGAAAGAGCTCCCGGGAATGATCTGGAAGGAGGAAGAGGAGGTATCCCAGCCTGTCGGGCTTCACGAGAAGCTGAAGCAACAACAAACACTGTTAGAGAAAAGAATCAAGATCATCAGAATTGAACCCTAAAATAAAAAAAAAAAAAAAAAATAAAAAACAAGATAGATCTAGATACTTACGAGGGGTAGCACCAGATATCCGTAGGTACCTGTTTACCTTGCGGGGATCGAAGGGGTCGGCGGTCGAAATCCTCGTATTCAAATAGTTCAGAGCTAGGATGGTCTTCAACACGGCTTCAGACTCATCAGGCAAGAAATCCCGACCCTAGGTGGGTTTTTCACTAAAGGCGGCGGTTCCCTCAATCTCTCTCCGCCAATACCCATTCTTGTTTCCAAGCGGGGTTCTTCTTTGAAGCCCCAGGGATGATAAAATTGAGCCTATTCTTAGCCTTGGCATAGAATTGGTCTCGTGGGACTCCTACCATGCTACCAATATGGAAAAGGAAGGTGAGCTCCTCAGCCCCGGGCTCCCTGGTTACGCTGCTCAGCTCGTATTGCTCCCTCCATAATACCAGGAAGCCAATTAGATTCCTCTAAAAGCCAGGCATCAGTTAAAGTAGAGCCAGCTGAAGGACATTGAGAGCCTATTGTACGGTGGTGAAGAGGGAGCCTCACCCCACTCTCAAAAGCCGCGACGTGGATAGGAAGTACGCCTTTGGGCTGGCTAAAAACATCGTAGTTTTGATGTGGGAAAGTTAGAGAAACGGTATTAGGAATACAATACTTGTCCCGTAGTCGGCCATTCAACTGAGGGTCGACAATAGAGTTAGGGAGGACCCTGGGTTCGAAAGGAAGGGTTATCACTGGAGGAAGCTCTGCCATTGTGACTTGAGCCCTCCCGACCGCATCTAATCTCTCCCCGATGTCAGAGTCTTTGTCGACTAAGTTTAGAGGATTGTCAGGCTGGTTTGAAAAGCTAGAGCCGATAGAAGCGTTCCTATTAGAACGACGGTGCTGGCGGAGTGGGGAAGATTCCTCGTACCCGCTTAAAATGAGCTAGGTTAGGGCCCCCGGAGCCCTCCACCAAAGCATCAACACTATCTGTGGAAGTCGACATTGATGGGCAAGAGAGAAGAGAAAGCAAGCGAAAGATAGAGACAGAGAAAGCAGGGAAGAAGAAATTTGAAAGTTTGAAGATTTAAGGAAGTATAAAGAAAGTGAGGGTCGGGCCGGGCTTAAATAGAGGTTTATTGGCGATATCCTCAGAAAGACCACCAGGAGCCGTATTACAGCCATTTTCTTCGAATAACACTCAGTTTCAAATTCAAAATGTTGGGTAGTTAATGAGAAGATTTTGCTATCATTAATTGTCTTGATGGCGACAAACTTTCTCAACTAAACAAGGAATCTGACTCCAACCCCAACCCTACCACCGGTGTTCAAGTCAGAGGGAACTTCTGTTAATAATGAAATTTGGCCAGGGATCAAAGAAAAATTTTCCACACATAATTGACAATCATGAAGCCTGGAAAGACCGTAAAGCCACCCCATAAGAGCAGGGAAGGCCGGTTAGGCTTCAAAGCTACCAGAAGACAAGCCAGGCACGACCGAGATGAGCCTCCATAAGAGTACTAGAAGCAGGGATTCTCCAGGCCATTTATCAGGGAACCTCGGCTCTGAGGTCGAGCTCCATAACCGCCCCGTAAATGCCAAGGGAAGTCTCCATGATCAAGAGGGCTTCAAAAGAAGCCCACCAACCTGTCCAGAAGCCTGCTGTCCTTACTGGACATAAAGAAAGAATCATGCCTAAATCTACACTACCCTAGCTACCACACATGAGGGTCTATAAGAGTACCTCAAGCCCCTAAGGGTCAGGGAAAATCCATCTTAAGCTTATAAGAAAATAGCCAGAGCAGGGATCTAACTCGCTCTACGGGGCAATAGGCAGCCGGCAGGGTGACCTCTATGAAGATCCATGGCACGAATGCACACAGGATCATCTACATATAATATTTACATGCACGTCAAGAGTTTAAATTTAAATAAGGGAACAAACTTATCTTCGTCAACGATATCATCGAATCCGAAAACAATTTAAATTTCAATAACGAATCCCGCCCGATAAGGAGGGAACGGATTCATCAGATTACGGTAGAGTATTCGCGAACTAAAAACCTACTTGGACGATATATATGTGAAGCCAAGCATGGTAAAAGAAGAGGACAACGAACGATAGAGACAAAAAATCATAAACAACAGTTATACACTTAGAATGAAGGCCTAAATTCTGATTTCAGAACACGGTCACCTTCATCTCCACTATTCGACAGGCACCGAGTTGCCACCACCCTACACTTCCGAGAGATTATAAGCAAACAAGAGAGTTATTTGTATCTTAAAGCAATATATCAATAATAGAGCTCTTATTTACTGTTATTTCCATTCGTTTCTCTCTTAAACAGGTCGGGAACCAACGGTACCGACCCCGGCCACCGCGTTCGCGGTAGTGGTCTCGAGGGTATTAACAGAAATTTCTCGTCTCGAGCAAATTTCTTTCCAACAAAAAAATTGAATGATCAAGCACGGGTAAAGATGAGATGCCCACCCCTTTTTTCAGGCATTCAAAACAAACTACAAGAAAGAGAATTCAAATTGCTGCATCCTTTCGATGCCCTTCAGCCTCCTTTTCTACTGGATGAACCTCGTTCCCTGTTCCCCTTTCTAGTGGTGGCTTATTCTGGTGGGCTGCTTCTACCGCCTCCGTCACCTCCTCATGAGGATGCTCATCGATTGTCTGATGTTCAGCAGAGTCCTCCTCTACAACTTCATCAATCACCGCCAAAACCTTGAGCGGTATGGCTACATCAAGAAAATAGGCCACTAACTCTGGCATAATCTCGCATACAACTGTCTCCTCTCCTAAAAGCATTATGGAGGGATCTCAGGCTTCGGTAAGGCCTTCTTTTAGCTCCTTGGATTGAACCACCTCAAGGATTCGCCATGACCTGACGCTGGGAAGGTCGAAACAGAAGGAAATAGATCTGGTACTTCAAACCGCTTCCCAGCTTCCTCCCAGTAGAAGGACATGTTTTACCATTTTTAGGGTGAGACATCTCTGCAGCCTGAGACATAACCTCTTCCCAGCCCTAGCCGGCGATGCTGGAAAGATCAAATAGAAGGGGGAGGGCTTCCGCAACCTGAAAGAAGGCATGTAAATACCCCTCATTGAAAGACGCTTCCACCTTTGCCTGGAGCTTGGAAAATTGGGCCTGTAGAGCTTGGTTCTTGACATCCAACGCCTAAGCCTCTCCCTTCCAGTCATCCTGCTGGCTGGCTCATCGCTTCGATCGGAGAGTTTCCTGATCAAAGGCCCGCTTCAACCTCTCGTGGTCGCACTAGAGCTTAACAAGTTGTGTTTCCATTCCCCTTTGGCTATAGGTCATCTCCTGGACCAAGGCTTGAGCCCGCGCCATCAATTCCATGGCTCGTTTAACCTTAGCCTCAGCCTCAGCTGCCCGATCATGGAGAGTAGCCACCTGATGTCCCTTGGCTACTTGAAACTTGAAGGCCTACAAAGGGAATTTATGTTAGGAAATGATAAATCATGCTACTGAATGAGGAAGTAAAAGCGACGATTACCTCGGCTAGAAGGGCAGACCTTTTACTAACCACGACGTCCATAGGCATTGATGTCATCCTAGAAAGCCAGCCAGTTGTACAGGACACAACAAATTGCTTTAGGACCTCATCCTAACCTGCCGAGCTCGACTTTTGGTGGGGTCGATCTCAGGAGTACAGGCCTCAGGATCCTTAGGAACCTGAACTACCTGAGAGGCAACTGGATCAGTAGAAGGAGATAATATGACTGGAGAAGCATCAGTTGAAGCAGGAACCACTGGTGAGGGGGCAGAAGTGGTCGTATCAACGGCTTGGGAAGAGGCCCCTCCTCAGTTTAGAGCCTTTGTTGCCCGAGATGCAAGAATAGCCATCTTGGACTTCACCTGGGAAGGCGATGGAGCAGGAATGAGTGAGTTAGCAGAGAAAGCTCCCAGGGACGATCTGGAAGGAGGAGGATGGGTCCGAGCTTGTCGGGCTTCGTGAGAAGATGGAGCAACAACAAACACTGTTAAGAAAAGGGGTTAAGACCATCAGCACTGAACCATTCAACAACCCAAAAGCGTGATAGAGCAAGATAATTATGAGGAGTAACATCGAAGATCCGCAGGTACTTGTTCACTCTTCAGGGGTCGAAGGGGTCAACAGTTGGAAACTTCAAATTTAGATAATTTCTGGCCAGGATGGTCTTCAGCACATCCTCAGACTAAGCGGGCAAGGAGTCCTGATCCCATGAGGGTTTGTCACTAAAAGTAGTGGGGACCGCGAGCTCATGCACGCCGATAAAAACGGAGCTCCCCCAATCTCTCCCCGCTAGTATCCACTATTCTTTCCAAACAGGGTCTTTCCTTGAAGCCATTGGGATAATGAAATTGAATCTGTTCTTGGCTTTGGCAAAAAAATGACCACGAGGGACCCATGCCAGGCTCCCTATCTAGAAAAGGAAAGAAAGCTCCTCTACCCCGGGCTTTCTAGTTATGTTGTTCCTCTCGTACTGCTCCCTCCATATCACGAGGAAGCTGACAAGGTGCCTCCAGAAGCCGGGCGTTAGTTGGAGCGGAGCCAGTTAAAGGGTGTTGAGAGCCCGCCGAAGGGTAGGATGAAGAGGGAGCCTCACCCCTCTTTCGAAGGCTTGGACATGAATGGGAAGTACACTTTTGGGCTGGGCTGAAGATGTCGTAATTTCTATAGGGGACTGTGAGAGAGACGGGGTCAAGGATGTAGTATTTATCCTGAAGGCGACTATTCGACTGAGGGTCAATGGTGGAATCATGAATGACCCTGGCTTCGAAAGGAAGATTCGTCGCTGAAGGAAGCTCTTCCACTGTAACCTGAACCTTCCTAACAGCGTCGACCCTCTCCCCAACGTCAGAATCCTTGTCAACTAAGTTTAGAGGGTTGTCGGGCTGATTCGAGAAGCCGGAGCCAATAGTGACATTCCTGCTAGAACAACGGAGCTGGCGGACCGGGGAGGAGTCCTCGTCACTCAAAATTTCTTACAGCCATTTCCGAGGAACCAGGTTAGAGCCTCCAGTGCCCTCTACCAAGGCTTCGATGCTATCTGAGGAATTCGACATTGATGGGTGAGGAGAATTTGAAAGTAAGCGAAAGATAAGAGGAAATCGGCAAAGGGTAGCAAGAAAGAAGAAATCTGAAAATTTGAAAATTGAGAAAGTGTGAAGGAAGTGATGGTAAGACTGGGTTTAAATAGAGGTTAATGTAATAATGTCGGCGATATCCTCGGGAAGATCACCTAGAGCCACGGAGAGAGCCGTATTGCAACCGTTTTTTTTCCTCGAAGAAAACACTGGTTCAAATTCATTATTAGGTAATTGATGAGAAGATTTTGCTCTCATTAATTATTTTTATATCAGGAAAATTTCCCACTTAAACAAGGAATATAACTCCAACCCCAACTCTACCTCTGGTGTTCAAGTCAGAGGGGACTTCTGTTAATAGTAAAATTTGGCCAGGGGTCAAAGAGAAATTTTCCACTTACCCGCCATAAGTCAAAGCCCATAATCAACGTCCAAATAGCCCGAATATACCATAAATCAACCCCGTATGAGCAGGGAAGGACGACCCAGCTTTAAAACTATCAGAAAACAAGCTTGGTACGACCAGGACGAGCCCCCACATGAACACTTGAACCCGGGCTTCTTTAGGCCACCTATCAGGGAACCTCGGTTCCTGAGGTCGAGCTCCTCAACTACCCTGTGAAAGCCAGGAGGGGTCTCCAAGCTCAAGAGAAATTTGACAAAAGCCTGCCAACCTCTCCAGAAGCCCGTTGTCCCTATTGGGCATGAAAGAGGAATCACACCTAAATCTACACTACCCTTGCTACCACCTAGGATTGTCTACAAGGACACCTCAAGCTCTTAAGGATTAAGGAAAATCCATCCCATGTTTCTGAGAACAGAGTCGAAGCATGGATCCACCTCACTCTATGAGACGACAGCCAGCTAGCTCGGTGACCTCCATGAAAAGCCATGCCGCGATAACATACAAGATCATATCTATGTGATAACCAACATTAATTCTTTTTACGTGTGAGTCAAGAGTTTGATTCCTAAAAGGAAACAAACTCATTTTCGTTAACAATATCATCGTTTCCACTATTTACTCGAGGCCAACAACTTTTAAATAAAGGATCCCGCCCGATAAGGAGGAAATGGATTCGTAGGATCGTGGCAGGATATCAGCAAATTCAAACCTACTAGGACCATATGTAAATAAGGCCAAGCGAAATATGAAAAGAAAGGGGTTAGACAAAAGACAGAAGGAGAACGACAGATAAAAGAAAAGAAAAGAATAGGGGAATGCCTAAATTATGTGTTCAGAACACTGCCATCTTCGTTTCCACTATTCGACAAGCACAAAGTTGCCACCTTCCTAGAACCTAGAGAGGCTGTGAGCATATGAGAGAGTGATCTGTATATCAAAGCAAGTAATCAATAAAAGCTCCCATTTATATTGTTGTAATCCAGCCTCTCGTTTACTTCTAAACAGGTCAGGTATCAACGGTACCGACCACGGCCACCACTTCCATGGTAGTGGTCTCGAGGGTGTTAGTAGGAATTTCTCATCCTGAGTAAATTTTCTGTTAACAAAAGGTTTTATTATTAGTAAGAATAACAAATTTATTTGTAAAGGTACATTGGAAAATGGATTATTCTACTTGCATAGAAATATCTCTCACTTGTTAGACACGGAATCAACACAAACTAATCATAAAGAGTAAAATTATTAAAAGATGAAACCTACAGATGGCATTTGCACTTAGGTCATATTAACCGTAATATGATCAAAAGATTCGTTAGTGATGGACCTTCAAGTGACTTAACGGCTTATAATCTACCAACTTGTGAATCTTGTTTGGAAGGTAAGATGACCAAAAAGTCATTCATGACCAAAGGCACAAAAGCCACTTAATGTTTAGGATTGATACACACTGATGTGTGTGGTCATATGAGCATTCAAGCTAAAGGTCGATATGAGTACTTCATCACTTTCATGGATGATTACTCAAGATTTGGTTATGTGTATCTTATGAGACATAAGTCAGATATTTTTGACATGTTCAAAGCATTTAAAGCTTAACTAGAAAATCAACTTGAGAAACGCATAAAAATCTTGAGGTTTGATTGTAGTGGAAAATATATATCTGGTGAGTTTCAACAATATCTTATTGATAATAAGATAATTTCTCTATTTTTTGTGCCAGGTACATCTAAACAAAATGGGGTGGCAGAAAGGAGAAATAGAACTCTTTTAGACATGGTTAGGTCTATATTGAGTTATTCAACGCTTCATAATCTTTTTGGGGATATGCTTTACAAACAGCCGTGTACATTCTAAATGATGTACCATCTAAGTCGATTTCCGAAACACCTCATGAGTCGTGGAAGGGGCGAAAGCCTAGTTTACAACACTTAAAGATATTTGGATGTCCTGCGCACATGTTAAAAAGAAAGACAGAAAAGATGGAGTCCCGTTTAGAAATATGCATAATTGTAGGGTGTCTAAAAGGAACAAAAGGATATTATTTATATAGTCCTTCAGATCTTTAAGTAATTGTTTCAACAAATGCTATATTTCTAGAAGAGGACTGTATGAATAATTATGTGCCTAAAAGTAGAATTGTCCTGAATGAGCTTTTAGGAGATACAATTCCACAAGAGGTTTCATAACCTATCCCAATTGTAAGTTCCGCACTAACACAAGATCAACAATCTACCATACCTTATCATAGTGGGAGGAATAGTAGACAATCCGAGAGACACATCAGACTAGGAGAATCTGTAAAGAATCTCTTGGACGATGATGATCCCTATATGTATAAAGAAGCAATGAAAGATGTAGATTATCGCCATTGGCAAAAGGCAATGCAATCCGAAATTGAATCTATGTATAAAAACAAAGTTTGGTCTCTTGTGGACTTACCTAAAGGGATAAAACCAATTAGGTACAAGTGGGTATACAAGAGGAAGAGAGGAATGGATGGAAAGGTGGAAACCTTTAAAGCTAGATTGGTAGCTAAATGTTACACACAGAAGGAAGGTATCAATTATGAAGAAACCTTCTCTCTTGTGGCCATGCTTAAATCCATTAGGAAAATCTTATCCATTGTAGCATCTCTAGACCTAGAGATTTGGTAAATGGACGTCAAGAAAGCTTTCCTAAGTAGAAGTCTTGACGAAAGCATCTATACGATGCAACCAGAATGATTCATTGAAAAAGGCCAACAGGAAGGGCATGCAAGTTGTAAAGATCCATGTATGGATTGAAGCAAGCATCCATATCCTGGAACACAAGGTTCGATCAAGCAGTGAAAATATTTGGATTTATTCAAAACCTTGATGAACCATGTGTATACAAAAGGATTAAAGGTGACAAGTTGGTTTTCCTAGTTCTTTACGTTGATGATATACTACTCATCGAAAGCGATGTAGGTGTATTGACATCAGTAAAAGAATGGTTAGCAAAACAATTTGATATGAAGGACTTAGGAGAAGCAAGTTATATTCTTGGTATCCAAGTTATAAGGGATAGAAAGAACAGAACGATTGCATTATCCCAAGCTTCATACATAGATAAAATCTTGTCTTGGTTTTCCATGCAAGATTCCAAGAAAGGTATGTTACCTTTCAGACATGGAATCAAACTTTCTAAGGAACAAGTTCATAAGAATGAGCATGAAGAGCAATTCGTGAGTAGGTTTCATATGCATCGGCAGTTGGAAGTCTCATGTATGCAATGCTTTATATTAGACAAGATATTTGTTTTGCTGTGGGCATAGTTAGCAGATTTCAATCAAACCCGGTCCTTATCACTGGACGATAGTCAAGCATACTTTCAAGTATCTCAGGAGAACGAGAGATTATATGCTTGTATACTATGAAGAGGATTTAATTCCCGTTAGGTATATATATTTTGACTTTTTGTCCGATTCTGACACCAGGAGATCAACATCAGGATCTGTGTTTACTATTGGAGGATGGGCAGTCATATAGAGGAGTATCAAGCAATCTTGTACTGCTGATTCCACCGTGGAAGCCAAGTATGTTGCCTGATGCGAGGTTGCGAAAGAGGTTGTCTAGCTCTGTCAATTCTCAATTGACTTGGAAGTAGTACCTGATGTGAATAATCAGATCACTATCTATTGTGACAATAATGGAGTAGTGGCTAATTCAAGAGAACCAAGAAGTCATAA
Source organism: Dipteronia dyeriana (assembly GCA_032871835.1). Lineage (NCBI taxonomy): Eukaryota > Viridiplantae > Streptophyta > Magnoliopsida > Sapindales > Sapindaceae > Dipteronia > Dipteronia dyeriana. Next base: position 111,808,904 of record CM065300.1, on the reverse strand, counting down.
GAGGGAAACACATTAAAAGAAAGTATCGCCATCTGAGGGAAATAGTGCATAAGGGTGACGTGAAAATTACCAAGACGTTAGCAGATAATCTTGCGGATCCTTTTACAACGGCTATTCCATAAAAGAGTTTTGATGGGCATCTAAGAAACATGGGGATGAGAGATATGACACATTTCCTATAGAGCAAGTGGTATATTATTGGGATTATGCTCGATAGCAGAAGTATAATAATGTATTTGATAATATTTTCATATTAATAAAGTGATTTCTAGTTTAACAAATCTTATAGCATTTATAGTCTAATTATTATAATTGTCAAATGTAAATAATCATAAGGTCAAAAGACAATGAGAAAAGAAGAATTGTTCATACATCTAGATATCTATGAGGTAGACACAATTCTTTAGTTAGTCTTGAATAATATTCATAACTTAAGATAAAGGTTGGGTGCCTTTATCTTGTCAAGGTTGTAGATTCTTTTGCCATCATTTGAGTGGGATCAAATGTGTTATGATGAATCGAAAATCATCAAAGTGTGTTGTATTTGGGCAAAAGAATCTAGTGCACTAGGTGCATTGAATAGGATCACAGTGAATTACTTTATCCAAAACTGTCAAAGGATAAAAGTTTTCACTAGAAGACAATCAGAGAGTCTATCACAATCCAGAGATAAATGACGTTATCATTTGAGCTATCATTGAGTACGATTATATAGCATAGTCTATCCTCGATAGTTTGGTGGTATTCGTTTGTTAATCGATAGAGGACTTCATTTATAGATATTGACATCGCGGCTCCCTTAGTTTAATAAGAGTATAATATCATCATATGGATGTTTTGAGGCATTGGATATTAAATCTTAACATTTAAATAGTGTCTTTTGAAACATAGCTTCTGGATAAGTCAAAATATCCAAGTTCAAAATGTGGTCATATGGGTAAATATGGTAACTTGAAGAGCTATAGGCGGTCTAATGAGCTATTGGCGATTACTGGTATTCTTCACGAGGATACACTTTCTCCATTAAGATTGTCTAGGGTATAAATGAGCATTATTAACTTATTCTATCTTTATTTAAGAGTTTAGTTTTAGTTCTTTAGTGGAATAAACTAAAATTAATAGATCGGATCTAAGTGAATCATTTATTGGTTGTGTTTGGTTTGTGTCTATTGGAGCTTAAATTTAGATAGTCCGCCAAGATCCCCAATCCGTATGAACTTGCATGGATCACTTTATATATTCTACCGGACTAATTTATAGGTCCATTTTGAATTGTATTGAGGCATGTAGACTTGTTTCTTTTTGTAAGAATGGATCTAGTTCACATGTGAACTTTTTATTTAGGTCCAATGGATTTAATAAAAAACAATAAAATATTATATATGCCCACGTGTGGTCTTGGGTGGCAAGGCTAAATATGTTAGCTTAATATATTGTTTTTATTTTATTTTATTATTTAATTAAATGGAAATTAAGTAATTAATTATTTAATTAAAAGTCAAAATCTTTTTCCTAGTAGAGGTAGGTCTCCTATTGTCTTATTAATGTTGGTAATATGATAAGTATTAAATATTATATTTTATAAGTAGATAAATAATATGAATTTATATATCTAGTCAAATCAGTAAGTATTTGATTGCTATTAAAACTCTAATTGACAATCGGTCAAATTAAGAATTTTTAATTTAATCACAATTTAATTATATTCGATAATTGGTTATTAAATAAATACATTATTTGAGTTAGATTAGGAGTCTTGGTGTAGAAAAGGATTCTTTTTGGAAAAGGATTCTTGGTCACCAAGTAAATCTACGTAAGGATAGGATTCTTACCCACCAAGTAAATCCTTCTTAGGAGAGGATTAGGTCTCCAAAACTAAATAAATTAGGAGTCTTGGTGTGTAAAAGAAATCTTGTTTTAAGAGGATTGAATCAAAAATTTGATAGGAGTCTTAATGAAGTAGAAATTCTCTTTCTATTAGGATTTTCAGCCACCGATATATACTTATATATATATAATTTCGACCAAGCCTTAATTTTTTGTGTGAGAAGCTATTTTTTTTTTATTATTGTTATAAAAAAATAAAAAATAAAAAATAAAAACCTCGTCAAACTCATTATGTGAAGAGTTCGGCCAAGCGTAGATAAAAGAGGGAACGTTTTTGTTTTCGATAGTACACTAGAATCCTTTGCATTAAAAGGGTTTTGTGTACAACATCGAATTAAAGTTCACGGGGAGTTTCAATAAAATTGATTGATAATTCACAAGTGACTTGACGTTATTGGTTTTTCTCTTGGAGGATTATTGTGACTAACAAAGAAAAAAAATTTGTTTGTTTCCATCCTCAGGTATACAATTTTAATAAAGGGAGTCCACACTCCTAGGTGATTCACGTTCGTGATTGGATTGGAAGATGTTGCGGATTCAATTCGACGCTAGTTCAATCGTCACAAAAAAAAAGGTATGGCACTTTTAATATACATCAATTAATCTAGGGTTAAGGTTCTTTCTTTTAAAGGGAAAATGTTTTAAATATATCAAACCCTCCAACCCTAATTTTACGCTTCCGTTGTGCGATTTTCCCGATATATATATATATATATATATTCTTTAAAGAAACGTGACACTGACAATTTGAATGTAAAGGCAAGTGTGCGTTGAACTTAGAAAAGAGAGAAAAGAGTGTGCAATATTTGCACCGATGAAACCAGAGAAAACATAAAAATTAATAATATATATATATATATATATATATATATATATATATTTAACAACTAGAATTTTTCTAGGTGTTTTTCTCTTGAGAAGAAAGAGTTTCTTCATTTATTTTTTCTCTACATCCTCCATTCAAGTTCCTGAGACCGTGACACACTCACTTGCAGTTACCAATCCTGGAAGATAGCGAGGAAGATCAATTGGTTCAGACATGAGCATATTATAAAGTGAAGGAGCCTCTAAACGTTGGTATGATTTTCTTCTTTTTTTATATTGATTTCAATTTCCTTTATATACATATGTTTTATTATTGTAATAATTTTATATGTATTAGTTCCGAAAATAATTACGATCCCAAGTTTACTGGTTCCAGATCAATTATAATATGTATAAAATTTTAAAACCTACTTCCGCTACGTGACCGGTGAACAGGGTTCCAATAATTGGTATCAGTGCCAATTGTTTTCGGAACAGAAAATTGTTTTCGATGCTTTTATATGTATGATTTTGTAGGCACAGTTTAAATTGACTGTATGATGTTTTTTATGTATATTAAAATTTTTTAATTTACAAAAACATGATCGATCATTAATTATATGGTATTGTGGATTTAGGGTTTATGGGTTGTATAATTTTTTTTATCTTATTTTTTTTACTGTTATTGTATTGTAAAAAAAAAAAAATTGTAACCTATATTGAAGACCTAAAAAATCGCGAAGAAAAATTCATGGGATGAATCGGAGTGACCTGATGAGACTGGAAGTCTCGGAAATTACAAGAAGACCAAGGAATGCCTTGGGAGTATTTTTGTAATTTTAGAATCCAATTTTTTTAGGTTAAATAATCCACAGTACTCGATCAATTCAAGTATGCTTTATATTATGTGATGATAAAAGCATTGCCATGCATACGTATGTCATTTAGATTAGATGTGCCTACACAAATATATTTGATATGTCATACATGCATCGTATCCCAATTTTTTATGTATTTTTTTAATGTGATTAAAATGGGTAAATACATATATGGTTATGAAAATGAGATTAGTTTTTTTAATGGTTAAAAAACTTGGTAATTCTCATTAAATATTAATCTAGCTATTAAAGTGTTTAATAAGTTAGATTAATAGGGTCATTTATTGTAAATAGGATTAATATGATTAATTACCCAATAATAAATTAACCGAATATAGGGTTAGAGTTTTAACAGTTAAAACTTGGTAAACAATAACATAATAATTTGACCTTTGTAAATAGTTTACAAAGACTTAGATTATTCACTAATATATTAGATTTTCAATAGTTAAAAATCATAAATAATTTATTTGTTAATTAGAATTTGTTTCTAATAATGGATTAGTTGATACACTAAATAACTTGATTAATGTTAGCCATTTGATCATGTAGAGTCTAGGTGCATAACGGATAATAGAAAACTCTGATTTTAAAATAGTGAGTGGGAGAGGGATAAATGACATATATATCATGCATTCTCCACCATAAGTTCAACACCATCACATCCGAGTGGGGCCTAGTGACGGCTTTACTTTCGCCCTCTCTAAGGAGGGTTTCCACAAAGATCAATACCAAGGTTGACTTCCTAACAGATAGGATTTCTGAGGGTACTTCAAGATTTACCAACCCTAAAGAGGTAGTTCTCGAGTTAAGCTCATAAGATTTGAAATGATGGGTTACACTCATGAAAGTTTTGATTAATTTTTGTTAATTAAAAACCTGACTAAATAATTGATGATTGGATAAGATATGAGTTATTCTAAAATATCATTTGATTGAGAATGTCTCGGTCCAACATGCAAAGACTTGACCGACCCTAAGTAGACACTTCTTTGTGGTATGTTGGATTGTCGTGGCATAGTAACTAGTTTTAGGGTAGTTCTAGTTTGTTAAACATGTTCTTGTTGGGATTATGCTCGACAACAAGAGTATAATAATATATTTGACAATCTTTTCATATTAATAAATTGATTTCTAGTTTAACAAATCTTATAGCATTTATAGTTTAATTATTATAATTGTCAAAAGTAAATAATCACAAGGTCAAAAGACTATGAGAAAATAAGAATTGCTCATACATCTTCATTAGTTAGTCTTGAATAATATTCACAACTTAAAATAAAGATTGGGCGCCTTTATCTTGTCAAAGTTATAGATTCTTTTGCTAGCATTTGAGTGAGATCAAATGTGTTATGATGAGTCTAAAATCATCAAAGTATGGTGTCTGCGGGCAAAAGAATCTAGTGCATTGGGTGCATTGAATAGGATCACGGTGAATTACTTTGTCTAGAACCATTAATGGATAATTTTTTTCACTTGAAGACAATCGGAGAGTCTATCTCAATCCTGAGATAAAAGACGGACTTATGGTTGCAAGTGTTAACATTTGAGATATCAATGAGTACGATTATATAGCATAATCTATCCTCGATAGTTTGGTGGTATTTATTTGTTAATCGATACAGTGACTTCAATTATAGATATGGACATCGCGGGTCCATTTATTAAATGAGAGTAGAATATCATCATATGGATGTTTTGAGGTATTGGATATTAAATCTTAACGTTAAGTTTTCAATAGTGTCTATTGAAACATGGCTTATGGATATGTCAAAATATGCAAGTTCAAAATATGGTCATATGAGTAAATATGGTAACGTGGAGAGCTATAGGCGGTCTATGAGCTCTTGGCGACAACTGGTATTCTTCACGAGGATACACTTTCTCCATTAAGATTGTCTAGAGTATGAATGAGAAATATTAACTTATTCTATCTTTATTTAAAAGTTCAATTTTAGTTCTTTAGTGGAATGAACTAAAATTAATAGATCCGAACTAAGTGAATCATTTGTGGATTGTGATTGGGTTTTGTCTATTGGAGCTTAAATTTAGGTACCCCGTAAGAATCTCCAATCCACATGAACTGGCATGGATCACTTTATATATTCTTTAGTGGAATGAACTAAAGTTAATAGATCGGAACTAAGTGAATCATTTGTGGATTCTGATTGGGTTTTGTCTATTGGATCTTAAATTTAGGTACACCGTCAAGATCCCCAATCCACATGAACTGGCATGGATCACTTTATATATTCTACCGGACCAATTTAGGGGTCCATCTAGAATTGTATTAAGGCATGTGGACTTGTTTCTTTTTGTTAGAATGGGTCTAGTTCACATGTGAACTTTTCATTAAGGTCCATTGGATTTAATAAAATAGAAAAAATAATATAATGTTCCATACATTGTGTTGGGCGGCAAAGCTATATAGTTTAGCGTAATTATTATTTTTTATTTTTTTATTTAATTAAATGGATATTAATTAATTTAGGTAATTATTTAATTATTTAATTAAAAGTCAAAATCTTTTTTTCTAGTAGGAGATGGTCTCCTAATATTATACTACTGTTGGTAGTATAATTAATATTAAAAATTATATTTGATAAGTAGATAAACAATAGGAATTATTTATCCAGTCAAATTAGAAAATCTTTAATATGGTTACAAATACATTATTGAGTTGGATTAGGAGTCTTGGTGTAGGATGTTAGGATTATGCTCGATAGCAAGAGTATAATAATGTATTTGACAACCTTATATCTTAATAAAGTGATTTCTATTTTAACAAATTTATAGCATTTATAGTTTAATTATTATAATTGTCAAAAGTAAATAATCATAAGGTCCAAAGTCTACGAGTAAATAAGAATTGTTCATATATTTAGATATGTATGATGAAGACATAATTCTTTAGTCAGTCTTGAATAATATTCACATCTTAAGATAAATGGTTGAGCACCTTTATCTTGTCAGAGTTGTAGATTATTTTGCTAGCATTTGAGTGGGATCAAATGTGTTATGATGAGTCTAAAATCATCAAAGTGAGGTGTCTTTGGGCAATAGAATCTAGTGCACCGGGTGCATTGAATAGGATCACATTGAAATACTATATCTAGAACCATTAATGGATAAAAGTTTTCATTTGAAGAAAATCGGAGAGTCTATCTTAATCCAGGGATAAATGATGGACTTAGGGTTGCAAGTGTTATCATTTGAGCTATCAGTGAGTATGATTATATAGCATAGTCTATCCTCGATAGTTTGGTGGTATTCATTTGTTAATCGATAGAGGACTTCATTTATAGATATGGACATTATGGCTCCTTTTATTAAATGAGAGTAGAATATCATCATATGGATGTTTTGAGGTATTGGATATTAAATCTTAACGTTAAGTTTTCAATAGTGTCTATTGAAACATGGCTTCTGGACAAGTCAAAATATCCAAGTTCAAAATGTGGTCATATGAGTAAATAAGGTAACTTGGAGAGCTATAGGCGGTCTATGAGCTCTTGGTGATTATTGGTATTCTTCACGAGGATACACTTTCTCCAATAAGGTTGTCTAAGGTATGAATGAGTAACATCAACTTATTCTATCTTTATTTAAGAGTTCAATTTTAGTTCTTTAGTGGAATGAACTAAAATTAAATCGATCGGACCTAAGTGAATCATTTGTTGATTGTGATTGGGTTGTGTCTGTTGGAGCTTAAATTTAGATAGCCCGCCAAGATTCCCAATCCACACGAATTGCATGGATCACTTGATATATTCTGCCAAACCAATTTAGGGGTCCATCTAGAATTGTATTAAGGCATGTGAATCTGTTTCTTTTTGTAAGATTAGGTCTAGTTCACATGTGGGCTTTTTATTAAGGTCCAATGGATTTAAAAAATTAAGAAAAATAATATGTGGCCCATATACATATGTTGGGCGGCAAGGATATTAAGAATAGCTTAAATATATTATTTTTATTTTATTATTTAATTAAATGGAAATTAACTAATTTGTTGATTAATTAATTATTTAATTAAAAGTCAAAATCCTTTTCCTAGTAGGAGATGGTCTCCTAAAATTATTCTATTGTTGGTAGTATAATTAATATTAAAGACTATATTTGATAAGTAGATAAATAATAGGAATTATTTATTTAATCAAATTAGGAAGTCTTTAATATGGTTACAAATACACTATTGAGTTGGATTTGGAGTCTTGGTGTAGGATATAATTCATTTAGAAAAAGGATTCTTAACCACCAAGTAAATCCACCTAAGGAAAGGATTCTTAACAACCGAGTAAATTCTTCTTAGGAAAGGATTTGGGATCCTAATATATATCCTATGAAATTCGGCCAGCCCATGTATATATATAAGAGAGTAGAATTCCTTTTAGATAAGGATTCTTAACTACCAAATAAATCCACCTAAGGAAATGATTATTGCCAACTAAGTAAATCCTTCTTAGGAGAGGATTTATGATGCTATATATATATGTGTGTGATTTTCGGCCAGCTCTAAGGCAATTGATAGAGAATTTCAGCCAGCCTTATTTTTGTAAGAGAAGAATTTTGCCATCATAAGAATTTTGAGGGAGAAAAATCTGATTTTACTCTAGACAAAATTGGATCAACTCTAAGCAATAATGTGTGAATTTGGCCAAGAAAAGAAAAAGGGGAACGTTTTTGTTTTCGATAGTACACTAGTATCCTTTACATCAAAAGAGTTTTGTGTAAAATATCGAATCAAGGTTTACGCGAGTTTCAATCAAATTGATTGATAATTCACAAGTGGCTGGATGTTCTTGATTTTTCTCTTGGAGGATTATTGTGACTAACAGGAAACAAGATTTTGTTTGTTTCCATCCTCAGGTATACGACTTAAAGAAAGGGAGCCCACACTCTTAGGTGATTCACGTTCATGATTGGATTGGAAGATCTTGCGGAATTGATTCGGCGCTTGTTCAATCGTCATGAGAAAAAGGTACTACACTTTTTATATACATCAATTAATCTAGGGTTAAGGTTCTCATTGCATAAAAGGGAATTTTTTTATTAAATTTTCTCACGATTCCGCTGCACGTGTGTTTTTTTTTTCCCTATGTAGGAAATGATTCTTTTTGGAGAAAGATTCTTGGTCACCATGTAAATCTACCTAAGGGTAGAATTCTTCTTTGAAAAGGATTTTTAATCACCAAGTAAATCCACCTAAGGAAAGGATTCTTAACAACCAAGTTAATCTTTCTTAGGAGAGTATTTATGATCCTATATATATTTCTCTTAAATTTCGGCCAGCCCATACAATTCTAAGAGAAGATTTTGGCCAGCCTTAGTTCAATTTAAGAGAAGATTTCGGCCAACCTAAAGAATTCAACTTGGAGCGAATTCGGCCACCATAAGAATTTTAGGAAAAAAATTGTTTTTGCTCTAGAAAAAATTCGATCAACTCTAAGAATTAGTGTGAGATTCGGCAAAGAATAAAAGGAAGAAAGAACGTTTAGTTTTCGGTAGTACACTAGTAGTCTTTACATTAAAAGGTTTTGTGCACAACATCAAATTAAGGTTCACGCGAGTTTCAATCAATTTTTTTGATAATTCACAAGTGACCTAACGTTCTTTGTTTTCTTCTTGGAGGATTATTGTGACTAACAAAGAAAAAGATTTTGTTTGTTTCCATCCTCATGTATACAATTAGAAAGAGAGGGAGCCTACACTCCTTAGTGGTTCACGTTCGTGATTGGATTGGAAGATCTTACGGATTCAATTTGGTGCTAGTTCAATCGTCACGAGAAAAAGGTATGATACTTTTATATACATCAATTAATCTAAGGTTAAGGTTCTTGTTATTTAAAAGGGAAATTTTGTATTTATATGCAAACCCTAACGTTTGATTTTTCACACTTCCGCTACGCGTATTTTCTCTACAATTGGTATCAGAGCCTGGTTGTACCCTTGATTAATTGATGTATGTGTTCGTGAATCTTTTTATTTTTATTTTATATGTGCATGTTTTAGAAAGAGATGACACTTGGGTATTCGTATATATATTTACATTGGAATGTATGGATATATATATATATATATATATATATATATATATATATATATGTTTTATATGTGGTTTTATTTGCTCAATTTTGGTCCTAGAGTTTCAATGTATTTTTGTTTTGGGATTGTAACAAGAAGAGTGACCTATCATCACCATAATTTTCTTCTTGGTAGTTGCTAAGTTTTTTTTTTTTGTTGTTGTAATAATTAAAAAATAAAATCTGCAGTATTTTTTATTTAAAATTCTTCTGTAATACATTCAAGTATCAAAGACTTGAAGGTTTGAAGAATTGGAAGCAACCAGAACAAGTTTGGGACTGTGTGAGCCGTAGCAACAAATGTGCGTGCGAAGAGCACACTTCCACATTTGTTGTGGTATGGCTGCAAACGGCAGCCCTTTGAATGCCATGGGCTGCACATGGCAGCTCTTTATGGGGTTGTGGCATGTGCACGCCCATGGGTAGGGGCCAAGGGTGCGCATGCCCATGAGAGGCAGCCGAGGGAGTCCAAACGACGAAGGTCGTATGAAGACTTGTTCGCCAAGAAAGGAGTTTTTTGTGTTCCAAGACATGTAATTTACTTGCTTTTATAGGATGGACCAAAATTGAAGCTATTTTTTTTTTTTTTAAATATTGCAATGTTTGTCATTATTTGATAACATGTCATATAGATCATGTATCTCTTTTGTTATGAACATGCATAGAATGGTTTAGGTATATAAATTGGCATCAAGATAACTTGGTTAATCATTCTTTGGAATTCGATCACACACCTTAAATAATTGAGTGGGAGAAGGTGTTTTGGAACACCTACAACCTCCAAGTTTAGTTGAGCTTTATGTTTCGTGTAATAACCTCCTAAGAGGTATTCATGAATGGAATTAAGCAAGATACTTCCTTACAAGGATAGACTAGACAATTAGCCCAAACGATATCTACTCCCAAAGGAGGGATAAACGTGAGGTATTATATTGAAGATCGATAACTTGGTAACACACTCAGTGTAATTTTATTAATATCATCCTAAGAGTTCTTGTTAATAAAATTGCAAGGCTAAAATTGAAAACCAGCTAGGTGGGACCTAGTCCAACTAGTAAATGTCATGAAATCCCAAAGGAGGCGTGACATTTATGGGTGTTGGATCACCGTTGAATTTGTACGATTAAATTATTTTATTTATAATTCAGGATAGATATTCAAAAGTGCTATATCATGATTGTTTACTTATATAATTTTTGTTCTTAAAAATAAATCATGACCCCATCCCTATTCAACATCCTAAAGGATAATACTTTAACTGATGATAATTATGTCACATGGAAAAGGAATATTGGGTTGTTGTTGCAAGCTGAAAAGCATAAGTTCATTCTGTATACTCATAAACCACCTACTCTTACTAATGAATTTACTTAGGAGCAAAGAGATGAATATCAACAGTGGGAGTCTTCAAATGAGATGGCTAAATGTACGTTACATTATGACCACCATCTCCGACGTGTTGCAATAACAACTTCAAGGAATGGAGACTATTGCCGATATAATGATGTCTCTAGAGAAGATGTTTTCTATGAGGTCTCAGACGACTAAGAGAGAGGCGGTGACTGCTTTCATAAATCTTAGGATGAAACCTGGACAGGCTGTGAAAGATCACATGATGAAAGTCACAACACATCTCAACATTGCTGAACTGAATGGTGATGAGATAGATGGTGAGAGTAAAATTGACATGATTGTCAACTCACTGTCAGATTCCTTTGATCAATTCAAGTTGGACTACACCTTGAATAATAATGAATACACCTAATGCAAGATGTTCATAGCACCGAGATAGGTAAAGTTGCTACTGTTAAGACCAGTAAGAAGGTCAAGAGACAACAGAAGAAAAAGCAACTTGGGCATTCTTATACGGAGAACAAGAAAGTAACCAAGATCAAACGGGAGTGTTTCCTTTGTGGTGAAAAGTGTCAAAGGAATAGATTGAATAAGAATGAATTCAACTTTCATTTAGGCAATGGAGCGTTGGTGTATACTAGTGTAGTGAGAGATATTAGAATCAATTTAAATTCTAGTAGTCATTTAGATTTATTAAACGTTTGTTATGTACCTGAATTCAAGAGGAATTTAATTTTAGTTTCTTGTTTAAATAAATTTGATTATCAAAAGATGAAACCTACCTATGGCATTTGCGCCTAGGTCATATTAACTTTAATATGATTAAAAAATTGGTTAGTGACGGACCTCTAAGTGACTTGAAGGTTGATGATCTACCAACTTGTGAATCTTGTTTGGAAGGTAAATTGACCAAACGGTCATTTACGACGAAAGGCAGAATAGCCATCAAATGTTTAGGATTGATACATATTGATATGTATGGACCTATGAGCATTCAAGCTAGAGGTGGATATGAGTAATTCACCAGTTTCATGGACGATCACTCAAGATTTGGCTACGTGTATCTCATGAGACATAAGTCAGATGCTTTTGACATGTTCAAAACATTTAAAGATGAAGTAGAAAATCAGCTTGGGAAATGCATAAAAATCTTAAGGTTTGATCGTGGTGGAGAATATCTATCTGGTGAGTTTCAGCAATATCTTATTGATAATGGGATAATTTCTCAGTTTTCTACACCAGGTACACCTCAACAAAATGGGGTGGCAGAAAGGAGAAATAGAACTCTTTTGGACATGGTTAGGCCTATATTGAGTTATTCAACTCTCCTTGATTCGTTTTAGGGATATGCATTACAAACCACTATGTACATTCTAAATGATGTACCATCTAACCTCATGAGTTGTGGATCAGGCGAAAGCCTTGTTTACAAAACTTAAGGATATTTGGATGTCTTGCGCACGTGTTAAAAGGAAAGACAAAAAGGATGGACTCCCTGTTCAGAAACATGCATATTTGTAGGATATCCAAAAGGAACAAAAAAGGATATTATTTCTATAGTCCTTCAGATCTTAAAGTATTGGTTTCGAAAAATGCTAAATTTCTAGAAGTGGACTATATGAATAATTTTGTGCCTAAAAGTATAATTTTTCTGAATGAGCTTTCAAGAGATACAATTCCACAAGAGGTTTCGCAACCAAGCCTAATTGTAAGTTCCGTACCAACACAAGATCAACAATCTACCATACCTAGTCGTAGTGGGAGGGTTAGTAAACAACCCGATAGATACTTCGGTCTAGGAGAATCTGTATAGAACCTCATGGATAACGATGATCCCTATATGAACTAGGAAGCAATGGAAGATGTTGATTGTCGTCATTGGTAAAAGGCAATGCAATCCGAAATCGAATCTATGTTAAAAAACAAAGTATGGTCTCTTGTAGACTTGCCTAAAGGGATAAAACCCATTGGGTGCAAGTGGGTATACAAGAGGACAAAAGGAATGGATGGAAATGTGGAAACCTTTAAAGCTAGATTCGTAGCTAAAGGTTATACATATAAAGAAGGTATCGATTATGAAGAAACCTTCTCTCCGGTGGCCATGCTAAAATCCATTAGGATACTCTTATCCATTACGGCATCTCTAGACCTAGAGATTTGGCAAATGGACGTCAAGACAACTTTCCTTAATGAAAGTCTTGACGAAAGCATCTATATGATGCAACCAGAAGGAATCATTGAAAATGGGCAAGAGGAAAGGGTATGCAAATTATAAAGATCCATATATGGGTTGAAGCAAACATCCAGATCCTGGAACATAAGGTTCGATCAAGCCGTGAAAATTTTTAGATTTATTCAAAACCTTGATCAACCATGTGTATACAAAAGGATTAAAGGTAACCAATTGGTTTTTCGTAGTTCTTTACGTTGATGATATACTACTCATCAGAAACGATGTAGGTGTACTGACATCAATAAAAGAATGGTTAGCAAAACAATTAGATATGAAGGACTTATGAGAAGCAAGTTATATTCTTGGTATCAAAGTTATAAGGGATAGAAAGAATAGAACGATTGCATTATCTAAAGCTTCATACATAGTTAAAATATTATCTAGGTTTTCCATGCAAGATTCCAAGAAAGTTATGTTGCCTTTCAGACATGGAATCAAACTTTCTAAGGAACAAGTTCCTAAGAATAAGCATGAAGAGCAATTCATGAGTAGGGTTCCATGTGCATCGATAATTGGAAATCTCATGTAGAGCAAATCTGTACTAGACCTGATATTTGTTTTCCTGTGGGTATAGTTAGCAGGTTTCAATCAAAGCCTGGTCCTGATCACTGAACGACAGTCAAGCATTTTTTCAAGTATCTCAAAAGAACGAGAGATTATATGTTTATATACTCTGTAGCAGATTTAATTCCCATAAGGTATATATATTCTGATTTTCAGTCAGATTCTGACTCTGACAGATCAATATCAGGATCTGTGTTTACTATTCGATGAGGGGCAGTCATGTGGAGGAGTATCAAGTAATATTTTATTGTCGATTGAACCAATGAAGCCGAGTATGTTGCCGCATGCGAGGATGCTAAAGTGGTTGTCTGGCTCCGTCAATTCTTGATTGACTTGGAAGTGGTTCTTGATGCGAATAAGCAGATCACTTTCTATTGTGACAATAGTGGAGAAGTGGCTAATTTGAGAGAACCAAGAATTTATAAGAGAGGGAAACACATTGAAATAATGTATCACCTTCTGAAGAAAATTGTGCATAGGGATGACATGATGATTACCAAGATCGCGTCAGTAGATAATCTAGCAGATCCCTTTACAAAGGCTCTTTAACAAAAGAGTTTTGATAGGCATCTAGAGAATATGGGGATAAGAGATATGACACATTTGCTATAAAGATAGTGGGCAATTGTTGGGATTATGCTCGATAGCAAGAGTATAATAATGTATTTGACAATCTTTTCATATTAATAAAGTGATTTCTAGTTTAACAAATCTTATATCATTTATAGTATAATTATTATAATTGTCAAAAGCAAATAAACATAAGGTCAAAAGACTATGAGAAAAGAAGAATTGTTCATACATCTAGATATGTATGAGGTAGACACAATTCTTTAGTTAGTCTTGAATAATATTCACAACTTAAGATAAAGGTTAGGCGCCTTTATCCTGTCAAAGTTGTAGATTCTTTTGCTAACATTTGAATGGGATCAAATGTGTTATGATGAGTCTAAAATCATCAAAGTGTTGTGTCTTTGGGCAAAAGAATCTAGTGCACTAGGTGCATTAAATAGGATCACAGTGAATTACTTTTTCTAGAACAGTCAGCGGATAAAAGTTTTCACTTGAAGACAATCGCAGAGTCTATCTCAATCCTGAGATAAATGATGGACTTATGGTTACAAGTGTTATCATTTGAGATATCAATGAGTACGATTATATAGCATATTCTATCCTCTATAGTTTGGTGGTATTCATTTGTTAATCGATAGAGGACTTCATTAACAGATATGGACATCGTGTCTCCATTTATTAAATGAGAGTAGAATATCATCATATGGATGTTTTGAAGTATTGGATATTAATCTTAACGTTAAGTTTTCATTAGTGTTTATTGAAACGTGGCTTCTGGAAAAGTCAAAATATCCATGTTCAAAATATGGTCATATGAGTATATATGGTAACTTGAAGAGCTATAAGCAGTCTATGAGCTATTAACGATTACTGGTATTCTTCACGAGGATACACTTTCTCCATTAATATTGTCTCCATTAATATTGTCAAGGGTATGAATGAGAAATATTAACTTATTCTAACTTTATTTAAAAGTTCAATTTTAGTTCTTTAGTGGAATGAACTAAAATTAATAGATCGGACCTAAGTGAATCGTTTGTTGATTGTGATTGGGTTGTGTCTATTGGAGCTTAAATTTAGATAGCCCGCCAAGATCCCCAATAGTCACGAACCTGTATGGATCACTTGATATATTCTACAAGACCAATTTAGGGGTTCATCTAGAATTGTATTGAGGCATGTAGACTTGTTTCTTTTTGTAAGAATGGGTCTAGTTCACATGTGAACTTTTTATTAAGTTTAATGGATTTAATAAAATAGAAAAAATAATATAATTTTCCATACATTGTGTTGGGAGGCAAAGCTTTATAGTTTAGCTTAAGTTTTTTTTTTATTATTTTATTAAATGGATATTAATTATTTTGGTAATTAATTAATTATTTAATTAAAAGTCTAAATCTTTTTTCTAGTAGGAGATTGTCTCATAATATTATACTATTGTTGGTAGTATAATTAATATTAAAGATTATATTTGATAAGTAGATAAATAATAAGTTGATAAATAATAAGAGTTATTTATCTAGTCAAATTAGGAAATCTTTAATATGGTTACAAATACACTATTGAGTTGGATTAGGAGTCTTGGTGTGGGAAAAAATTCATTTTGGATAAGGATTCTTTTCTGAAAAGGATTCTTGGTCACCAAGTAAATCTACCTTTGAGAGAAGATTTCGGCTACCATAGAATTTCGAGGGAGAAAAATCTATTTTTGCTCAAGACAAAATTCGATAAACTCTATGAAATAGTGTGAGATTCGGCAAAGAAGAAATGGAAGAAAGAACATTTAGTTTTCGATAGTACACTAGTAGCCTTTTCATTAAATGGTTTTATGTATAACATCGAATCAAGGTTCATGCGAGTTTCAATCAAATTAATTGATAAATCACAAGTGACCTAACGTTCTTTGTTTTCTTCTTGTAGGATTATTGTAACTAATAAAGAGAAATATTTTGTTTGTTTCCATTCTCAGGTATACAATTAACAGAGAGGGATCCCACACTCCTAAGTGATTCACAGGAGAGGATTTAGTCTCCTATATATAATACCTATTAAATTCGACCAAGAATGAATTTTTGGTGTGAGAAGTTGTTTTTTATTTGTTTTTTATTGTTATATAAAAAAAACTTCGTCTAACTCATTGTGTGAAGAATTCGGCCATGCATAGAGAAAAGAGGGAACACTTTTTTTTTTATTGTACACCAGTATCCTTTGCATCAAAAGAGTTTTGTGTACAATATCGTGTCAAGGTTCACACGAGTTTCAATCAAATTGATTGATAATTCACAAGTGACCGGAATTTCTTGGTTTTTCTTTTGGATGATAATTGTAACTAACAAAGAAACCCTAATTTTCTAATTTTCTAATTTTCTCACGCTTTCGTTGCATTTTGAACCAATTTTCCTTACAATTGGTATCAGAACCAGGTTGTACCATTGATTAATTGATGTATGTGTTCGTGAATCTTTTTTTTTATTGTATATATGTATGTTTTAGAAAGACAAGGCACTCTAGGTATTCGCATTTATATTTACATTGGAATGTATGGATATATATATGTTTTATATGTTGTTTGTTATTGCTCAATTTTGGTCATAGAATTTCAAAGTAATTTTGTTTTGGGATTGTAACAAGAAGGGTGGTCTATCATCACCATAATTTCCTTCTTGATAGTTGCTAAGTTGTTTTTATTTTGCTGTTGTAATAAAAAAAACTGCAGTATTTTTAATTATAATTCTTCTGTAATACACTCAAGTTTCGAAGACTAGAAGGTTTGAAAAATTAAGGGCAACCGGAAAAAGTTTAGGACCGTGCGAGCCGTAGCAACGAATGTGCGTGCGAAAAGCACACAACCACGTTTGTTGTGGCATGGGCTGCACACGGCAGCCCTATAGAAGCCATGGGCTGAGCATGGCAGCCCTTTATGGGTTTGTGGCATGCGCATGCCCATGGGTAAGGGCCAAGGGTGCGCACGCCCATGGGAGGCAGCCGAGAGAGTCCGGACGACGAAGGTCGCGTGAAGACTTGTTCACCAAGAAAGAAGTTTTTTGTATTTCAAGACATGTAATTTACTTGCTTTTCTAGGTTGGACCAAAATTGAAGCTATTTATATTTGTTGTAAATATTGCAATGTTTGTCATTGTTTGATAACATGTCATATAGAATAGGAGTGCCACTCATATATCTCTTTTGGTATGAACATGCATTGAATGGTTTTAGTATCTAAATTTGCATCTAGATAACTTGGTAAATCATTCTTTGGAATTCGATCACACGCCTTAAACAATTAAGTGGGAGAAGGTGTTTTGGAACACCTACGGCTTCCAAGTTTAGTTGAGTTTTATGTTTCGTGAATAACCCCCCAAAGGGTATTCATGAATGGAATTTAGCAAGATACTTCCTTACAAGGATAGACTAGACAATTAGCCCAAACGATATCTACTCCCAAATGAGGGATATTCGTGAGGGATTATATTGAAGGTCGATAACTTGGTATTACACTCATTGTAATTTTATTATTATTCTCCTAAGAGTTCTTGTTAATAAAAATTACAAGGCTAAAATTGAAAACGTTGGTTGTTATGTTAACAATTAGGTGGGACCTAGCCCAACTAGTAAATGTTGCGAACTCCCAAAGAAGGCGTGACATTTATGGGTGTTGGATCACCGTTGAATTTTTATGATTGAATTATTTTATTTAATTCAAGATAAATATTCAAAAGTGCTTTATCATGATTATTTACATATATAATTTTTGTTATTGTTCAGAAATCATGACCCATCCCTAATGAACATCCTTAAAGACAATACTTTAACTGGTGATAATTATGTCACATGGAAAAGGAAATTTGGGCTTTTATTGCAATCCGAAAAGCATAAGTTCGTTCTGTTCACTCCTAAACCACCTACTCCTACTAATGAAACTGCTTAGGAGCAAAGAGATGATTATCACCAGTGGGAGTCTTCAGATGAGATGGCTAAATGTTACATTATGGCCATCATCTCTGATGTGTTGACAATAACATGAAGGAATGGAGACTGCTGTCGATATAATGATGTCTCTAGAGGAGATGTTTGCTATGAGGTCTAGGACAACTAAGAGAGAGGCAGTGACTAATTTTATAAATCTTAGGATGAAACCTAGACAGGCTGTGAAAGATCACATGATGAAAATCATAGCACATCTCAACATTGTTGAACTGAATGGTGTTGAGATAGATGGTGAGACCAAAATTGACATGATTGTCAACTCACTGTCGGATTCCTTTTATCAATTCAAGTTGGAATACACCTTGAATAAAAAGGAATACACCTTGCAAGGCCTGATGCAAGATGTTCAAATTGCGGAAAAAATCATTGTAAGAGGCAAAGGTCAAGAGATTCATTTCGTAGGTAAAGTTGCCTCTGTTAACACCCGCAAGAAGGTCAATAAACAACAGAAGAAAAAACAACTAGGACCTACTAAGAAGGAGACAAAGAAAGTAACCAAGATCAAAGGGAAATGTTTCCTTTATGGTGAAAAGGTTCAAAGGAATAGACATAATAAGAATTAATTCAACTTGCATTTAGGTAGTGGAGCGTTGGTTTCATCTAGTGTAGTGGGAGATATTAGAATCAATTTAGATTCTTATAGGCATTTAGATTTAACAGACGTTTATTATGTACCTCAATTCAAGAGGAATTTAATTTCAGTTTCTTGTTTAAATAAATTTGGTTATTCGGTTACTTTTAATAAAGCTTTTATTACTAGTAAGAATGAAAAAATTATTTACAAAGGTGCATTGGAAAACGGTTTATTCTATTTGCATGGAAATATTTCTCACTTGTTAGACACAGAATCGATGAAACCTAATCATAGAAGAGTAAAATTATAAAAAGATGAAACCTACCTATGGCATTTGCACCTAGGTAATATTAACCTTAATAGGTTTAAAAGATTGGTTAGTGACGGACCTCTAAGTGACTTAAAGGTTGATGATCTACCAACCTGTGAATCTTGTTTGGAAGGAAAAATGACCAAAAGGTCGTTTAAGACCAAAGGCACAAGAGCCTGCAAATGTTTAGGATTGATACACACTGATGTGTATGGACCTATGAGCATTCAAGCTAGATGTGGATATGAGTACTTCATCACTTTTACGAATGGTCACTTAAAGATTTGGCTATGTGTATCTCTTCAGATATAAGTCGGATGCTTTTGACATGTTTAAAGCATTTAAAGCTGAAGTAGAAAATCAGCTTGAGAAACGCATAAAAATCTTGAGGTCTGATTGTGGTGGAAAATATCTGCCTGGTGAGTTTTAGCAATATCTTATTGATAATGGGATAATTTCTTAGATTTTTGCACCAGGTACACCTCAACAAAATGGGGTGGTAGAAAGAAGAAATAGAACTCTTTTGGACATGGTTAGGTCTATGTTGAGTTATTCAACGCTTCCTAATTCTTTTTTGGAGATATGTTTTACAAACTGCATTGTACTTTCTAAACGATGTACCATCTAAGTCGGTTCCTAAAACATTGCATGAGTTATGGACTTGGCGAAAGCCTAGTTTACAACACTTAAGGATATTTAGATGTCCTGCGCACGTGTTAAAAGGAAAGACAAAAGATGGGGTCCCGTTCGGAAAAATGTATATTTATAGGGTATCCAAAAGGAACAAAAGGATATTATTTTTAGTCCTTCAGATCTGAAAGTATTTGTTTCGGCAAATGCTAAATTTCTGGAACAGGACTATATGAATAATTTTGTGCCTAAAAGTAGAATTGTTCTGAATAAGCTTTTAGGAGATATAATTCCACAAGAGGTTTCGCAACCATGCCCAATTGTAAGTTCCATACCAACACAAGATCGACAATCTACCATACCTCGTTGTAGTGGGAGGGTTAGTAAACAACCCGAGAGATACATCGGTCTAAGAGAATCTGTAGAGAATCTCCCAGACGACGATGATCCCTATACGTACATGGAAACAATGGAGGATGTTGATTGTCGCCATTGGCAAAAGGCAATGCAAACTAAAATTGAATCTATGTTCAAAAACAAAGTTTGGTCTCTTGTAGACATAAAACCTATCGGGTGCAAGTGGGTATACAAGAGGAAAAGTGGAATGGATGGAAATGTGGAAACCTTTAAAGCTATATTGGTAGCTAAAGCTTATACACAGAAGGAATTCAGTAATTATGAAGAAACCTTCTCTCCTGTGGCCATGCTTAAATCCATTTGGATACTCTTATCTAGTGTGGAATCTCTAGACCTAGAGAATTGGAAAATGGAAGTTAGGATAGTTTTTTTAATGGAAGTCTTGACGAAAGCCTCTATATGATGCAACCAGAAGGATTCATTGAAAAAGGCCAAGAGGAAAGGGTATGCAAGTTCCAAAGATCCATAAATGGATTGAAGCAAGCATCTAAATCCTAGAACACAAAATTCTATCAAGTTGTGAAAAGTTTTGGATTTATTCAAAACCTTGACAAACCCTATGTATACAAAAGGATTAAAGGTGAAAAGTTGGTTTTCCTAGTTTTTTACGTTGCTGATATATTACTCATCGGAAACGATGTAGGTGTATTAACATCAGTTAAATAATGGTTAACAAAATAATTTGATATGATGGACTTAGGAGAAGCAAGTTATATTCTTGGTATCTAAGTCATAATGGATAGAAAGAATAGAATGATTGCATTATCCCAAGCTTCATACATAGATAAAATCTTGTCTAGGCTTTTCATGTAAGATTCCAAGAAAGGTATGTTACCTTTCAGAAATGGAATCAAACTTTCTAAAGAACAAGTTCCTAAGAATGAGCATGAAGTGAGTAGGGTTCCATATGCATCAACAGTTGGAAGTCTCATGTATGCAATGCTCTGTACTAGACCAGATATTTATTTTGCTGTAGGCATAGTTAGTAGGTTTAAATCGAAACCTGGTCCTGATCACTGTACGGTTGTCAAGCATATTTTCAAGTATTTTAGGAGAACGAGAGACTATATGCTTGTATACTCTATAGGGGATTTAATTCCCGTTTGGTATACAAATTCTAATTTTCATTCAGATTATGACTTCAGGGGATCAGCATCAAGATCTGTGTTTACTATTGTATGAGGGGCAATCATATGGAGGAGTATCAAGCAATATTGTATTACCGATTCCACCATGGAAGTCGAGTATGTTGCCGCATGCGAGGCTGCTAAAGAGGCTGTCTGGCTCCTCCAATTCTTGATTGACTTGGAAGTGGTTCCCGATGCGAATAAGCAAATCACTATCTATTGTGACAATAGTAGAGCAGTGGGTAATTCAAGAGAACAAAAAAGTCATAAGAGAGGGAAACACATTGAAAGAAAGTATCACCTTCTGAGGGAAATTATGCATAGGGGCGACGCGACGATTACCAAGATTGCGTCAGTAGATAATCTAGCAAATCCCATTACAAAAGCTCTTCCAAAAAAGAGTTTTGATGGGTTTCTAGAGAACATAGGGATGACAGATATGACACATTTGCTATAAAGCAAATGGGAGACTGTTGGGACTATGCCCGATCGTAAGAGTATAATAATGTATTTGACAATCTTTAATATCAATAAAGTGATTTATAGTTTAACAAATCTTATAGCATTTATAGTTTAATTATTATGATTGTCAAAAGTAAATAATCATAAGGTCAAAAGACTACGAGAAAAGAAGAACTATGTATACATCTAGATATGTATGAGGTAGACACAATTCTTTAATTAGTTTTGAATTATATTCACAGTTTAAGATAAAGGTTGGGCGCCTTTATCTTGTCAAAGTTGTAGATTCTTTTGCTAGCATTTGAGTGGGATCAAATGTGTTATGATGAGTCTAAAATCACCAAATTATGGTGTCTTTAGGCAAAAGAATCTAGTGCACTGGGTGAACTGAATAGGATCATAGTGAAATACTTTATTAAAAACCATGAATGGATAAAAGTTTTCACTTGAAGAAAATCGGAGAGGCTGTCTTAGTCATGAGATAAATGTTGGACTTATGGTTGCAAGTGTTATCATTTGAGCTATCAATAAGTACGATTATATAGCATAGTCTATCCGCGATAGTTTGGTGGTATTCATTTGTTAATCGATAGAGGACTCTGTTTATAGATATGGACATCGTGGCTCCATTTATTAAATGAGAGTTGAATATCATCATATGGATGTTTTGAGGCATTGGATATTAAATCTTTTCATTAAGTTTTCAATAGTGACTACAGAAACACGGCTTCTGGACAAGTCAAAATATCCAAGTTCAATATGTGGTCATATGAGTAAATAGAGTAACTTGGAGAGCTATAGGCGGTCTATGAGCTCTTGGCGATTACTGATATTCTTAACGAGGATACACTTTCTCCAATAAGGTTGTCTAGGGTATGAATGAGTAACATCAACTTATTCTATCTTTATTTAAGAGTTCAATTTTAATTCTTTAGTGGAATGAACTAAAATTAAATAGATCGGACCTAAGTGAATCGTTTGTTGAATGTGATTGGATTGTGTCTATTAGAGCTTCAATTCAGATAGCCCACCAATGTCCCCATCCACAAGAACTTGCATGGATCACTTGATATATTCTACCGGACCAATTTAGGGGACCATCTAGAATTGTATTGAGGCATATGGACTTGTTTCTTTTTGTAAGAATGGATCTAGTTCACATGTATAAAGGTCTAATGGATTTAATAAAATAGAAAAAATAATGTTAATAGCAAAATTTGGCTAGGGACCAAAAAAGAATTTTCCACTTCCCAGCCTTCCTGCAAGGGTCAAAATTCGGGCTTATATGACGGGGTTTCAAGGACCCCGAGGTCGAGCTACCACGTAATCCTACAGGAGCAAGGTGAGGCCGCCCATACCATCTGAGCATCTCACACGTGTCCAGGCTTACCAAATAAAGCCTGACGAGATCGCGACAAGCTCCTAATACCAAGATAAAAGCCCGAAGCTAGGTCGACGTCAAAGAACCTGGGTCCCCCGATATTAAGGTATCTCGTGACACTCTCTTTGAGCTTTCTACTATCTTTAGTTTCGCTAGGAGACCTTCAAGGTGCCGAACTTGTCTTACAAAGGCCCTCCTGCCTCGTCGAGGTAAAATCTCGACCTGTCCGAGCATAAAAGAAAGAAAGCCGTAAAGCCCCATCATTACCAAAAGCGCCAAAATCCACTGTAGATCCTGGCATGGTTAAATCAAGTAGCAAGAGCAGTACTCGAGCGTACCTCTCCACCCTTCAAGAAGCAAGCCAATATTGTCTGTTTATGGCAAACACCTTACCAGGGCTTGCCAACCAAGCCCGCTACCCTACTAGGAAGCCTGTATAATTAGGTCATGCTCCATGATAAAGCTCGACGTAGCTAAACCAAGCTCCCAACCACAAGGTTGGAACTCAATGGATATTTCACCCCTAAAATGGTTAGCACAAGCTCCATGGGAAGACCAGCATGATCGATCTAGCTCCGAGACAATCGAGAGGTCCCCGTGGGACCCCTCCAGTGTACTGGATCCTAGGGTACCTCACCCTCAAGGAATATCAAATGTCACCTCAGGTAACCTCCACGAAGTACCTCTCCAAAGTGACATGCAAAACTAGAGCTCTCCTCTCGGCAACGTAGGAAGAAAGGGTTGACTTTCATGACATTTAAAGTACCATTAATGAGGTAAATCGTATTAATGGAGGTAGTCAACCCTATTGATGAGGTCAAATATATAAATAGAGGCAATCAACCCAATTAATGACGTGATCAACACCATTAATAAGGGAATATTCAACTCTTTAATGGCCATCATTAGTGAAAGAGTCTAAAGAGTAAACAAATACCTTTTCCTCCAAGATATCCTCCACAACCGATTATTGGAGGTCAACTATAACAGAAAATCCCGCCTATTAAGGAAGGAAGAGTCCGAAAAGGAAACAATCATATCTTCACCAAGATAATAGCTACAAGCCGATCAACAACATGAAAGGAAGAATCATATTCGATAAGGAAACGAAGACTAATTGAAGAGTCCTGGACTTGCACGCCAAGGTAGTCACCATGTATAAATATAAGTGTAAAAGGCATAGTAATCGGGCTCTTGTCAATGACAGAAGACACATGCTTTGTTGAAAGTTCTCTCTACATCATCATTGTATGTATACCCCGACCAGGAAAATACTGGTATCGGTAAACACTCAGTGTTGTAAGCTCCCCGGAGCATATACGTTGTACTACTTTGACATCTTTGTAACCTCCTAGGAGCATCACTTGATATATACATATACAAGAAAGGGTATTCCACTTTCCTCTAGATACTGTATGGGTTTTTCAGCATGTGATCACTCGTGATGCTTTTTTCCCCCTTGGTCAGTCCACCTCCATCTACATAAGACTTGTGTTTTTCCTATTATCTACTGTATTACGCATGTGTATACGGGCTAGGTACCGACCCCATTTGGTTCTAGCTCTCTAATCTTTCTTACATAAGATCGGGAAACAACAACGAAGACCTAAGGAAACGAAAGCCAGATTCCTACCTCACTGAACCTAGCGCTCTTATCCTCCCATCTACATGCCAAAGTTGCACATCAAGATAAGAAGAAACCGCCCAGACTAACTTGAAGGAAATCGATGAGCTCTCCTGCATCATCTCTATGGCAAAAATTGAGCTCCCCGACACTAAAGCTAGATAAGCCCCTATTCTTACTTGTTATCTAGGTCGGGGATTTACAGGAAGGAATCGGGCTCCGGGTACCATGACGGGCTACGACCCTGACTGAGGACCGAGGACCAGGACTAGGACCGAGGACCGAGGACCGAGGACCAGGACTAGGACCAAGAAGGTAACCTCGAGCCCCCTCGTTTCCTACCTATTACGAAGCCCGACAGAAAGGATGACTCGTCTCCTACCTACTACGAAGCTCGACGAGTGGGATGACTCCTCTCTTACCTACCACTCCATACTCCATATTCATAAAAGATTAGGTAAGGTACCAAAGGTACCAACCCCGACCACCACCTCCGTGGTAGTGGTCTCGAGGGTGTTAATAAGGATTTCTCATCCTAAGCAAATTTTCTGTTAACAAATAATATAATGGCCCATATATAGTGTTGAACGGCAAAGTAATATAGTTTAGCTTAATTATGTTATTTTAATTATATTATTTAATTAAATAGAAATTAATCAATTTGGTAATTAATTAATTATTTAATTAAAAGTCAAAATACATTTCTAGTAGGAGTAGGTCTCCTAATATTAAACTATTGTTGGTAGTATAATTAATATTTAAGATTATATATGATAAGTAGATAAATAATAAGAATTATTTATCTAGTCAAATTAGGAAATCTTTAATATGGTTACAAATACACTATTGAGTTGGATTAGGAGTCTTGGTGTATGAAAGAATTCTTTTTGGAAAATGACTCTTGTTCACCAAGTAAATCCACCTAAGGATAGGATTCTTAACCACCAACGAAATCCTTCTTAGGAAAGGATTTGTGATCCTATATATATATCTCTTAAATTCGGCCAGCCCTAATGGATTTCCAAGAGAGAAATTTTGGCTAGCCTTAGTATATTTAAGAGAAGATTTCGGCCAACCTAAGGAATTGATTTTGGAGAGAATTCGGCCACCATAAGAATTTTGGGAGAAAATATTATTTTTTTCTCTACACCCAATTCAATTAACTCTAAGAAATAGTGTGAGATTCAACAAAGAAGAAAAGGAAGAAAGAACGTTTAGTTTTCAATAGTACACAAGTAGACTTTACATTAAAAGGTTTTGTATACAACATTGAATCAAGGTTCACACGAGTTTCAATCAAATTGATTGATAATTCACAAGTGACCTAACGTTTTTTTTTATTCTTGGATAACTATTGTGACTAACAAAGAAATGATTTTGCTTGTTTCCATCCTCAGGTATACAATTAAAACAGAGGGAGTCCACACTCCTAGGTGATTCGCGTTCGTGATTGGATTGGAAGATCTTGAGGATTCAATTCAGTGCTTGTTCAATCGTCACAAGAAAATGTTATGATACTTTTATATACATCAATTAACCTAGGGTTAAGGTAATTGTTATTAAAAGGGAAAATTTTTATTTATACCAAACCCTAATTCTAAGTTTTCACGCTTCCGTTGCGTGGGTTTTTCCCGACACCAACACAAGTCCAAGATGGCGCTCCTCGCATCGCGGGCTACTAAGGTGCAGGGTAAGGGGGCCTCTGTTTCTGAAGCAGCTAACGTAACAATGACAACTCTTACTCTGGTTGCCCCTACTCCTTCTACTTTTGCTCTTGTCACCCCCACTTCTAACTTGCTAGATGTTTTTGTCTCTTTATCTACATTCCTAGCCCCCCGAGCTTCAAGGGACCCCGAGGCTGGTGTTGAAGAGGTTCCCTCTGTTTGCCTATAAAATCAGTCCAACTCTGCCATGCTTGACGAGGTCTTGGGGCAATTTGTCGCTTCCTACCTTGGAGGCAGTCTTTTTATGATGGCTTCAATGCCCTAGATATCATGATCACTAAGGGGTCTGCCCTATTGGCCGAGGTAATGATCATCTTTATCTTCCTACGACGGTTTGCTTCATCACTTTCTAACTTAAAATCTTTTATAGGCCTTCAAATTCAATATGGCTATGGGCCACCAGGTGGCCTCTCTCCGCGATAGGGGCAGCCAAAGCTAAACTGGTCATGGAGTTGTTGGCACGGGCTCAAGATCTAGTACAAGAGATGACCTCTAGCCAAAGAGGGATAGAGGTGGAGCTAGCCGAGCTTCATTGTGACAATGGGAGGTTGAACTCAGAAACTCTCCGGTCTGAACGTCGATCAAGACAACGGGATTCCTAAAAGGCTGATACTAAGATGATAGAAGTTGAGAACCAGGCCTTGCATGCTCAGGTGGCCAAGTTGCAAACAGAAGTGGATGCCTCCTTTATTAATAGGAATTTTTATACCTCCTTCCAAGTCACCGAAGCCCTCCCTCTTTCCTTTAACCTCTCTAGTATCACCAGCTGGGATAAGTAGATGTTAATAGCCAAATTTAGCTAGGGACCAAAGAGAAATTTTCCACTCTCCCAGCCCGAATCCAAACCCGAGATCACCTATCCTGGATCCCCGGTTCCTAAGGTCTAGCTTCGGAACCACCCTGTAAAAGCAAGGAAGGGTTGTCGAGCTCATGGAGCATCTAAGGTGAAGCCCGACACAAACTAATCGAGCTCTTTCCACCAAATCAAGGCTTTTTGAGGTCAAAACCACCTTATATCCTCTATTAAAGCCAACCATCCTCCCCAAGCACAGAGAGAGACCCATTAAGTGCCCATCTTGCATTGTTGTACTGCTTCATCTCTCCAAAGGAAGATTCAAACCTATTTGGACCTGTGGGACGAAGCTCGCCAAAGCTCCATTACCACCAAAAAGGGTCTACGCGGCCATATCAAGTTCTAAGGGATCTGGAAGGGTCTAGCTAAACTCATAGTACTAAGACCAAGGTATGAATCTATCACGCACTATGAAATGTTAAACGATATGCACGATGACCTCCATGAGGAATCGCACCATGAAGACACACAGGATCATATCCGTATTCCATCGTAACGAAGTGTACGTGCATGGCAAGTGTTTGAGCCATAGAGGAAACAAACTTATCTCTAAAAGATATTCTCAACTCCATCATTAGATCAAAGTCAACAACATTCAAATAAGATATCCCCCCGGATAAGGAGGGATTATATTCAGAGAATCACGACGAGAGAATCACCAATTTAACCTATTTGGACTGTGTATAAATACGTGAAAGTACGTATAATAAGAGGATGGGGAAAAGGGGTGAGTGAATGAGAGAGGCATAGGGAAAATAAATAGGGAGATTTAGCTTCGACCTAAATTCTATAATCAGAACACAGCCGGTATCATATTCTACTAATCGATAGGCACAAGGTTGCCACCCTACTGTACTCCAGCAAGTTTGAGTGTGTTTGAGAGATTTCTGCATTTCATATGTGTTCTACAACAAACATTTGTACTCTTGTTTTCATTATGTTCAAACATTCATTTCTATCCTAATAGGTCAGGTACCTAGGTGTTGACGAGAAATTTACTCGGGATGAGAAATTCCTGCTAACACCCTCGAGACCACTACCACGAAAGTGGTGGCCGGGGTCGATACCGTTGGTACCTGACCTGTTAAGAGATAGATGAGAGGCTGGATTATAATAACAGTAAATGAGAGCTTTTAATATTGATATATTGTTTTTAAAATACAAATCATTATCTTATATGCTCGCAGTCTCTCAAATATGTAGGGTGGTAGCAACTCAGTGCCTGTCGAATAGTAGAAACGAAGGTGGCCATGTACTGAATACAGAATTTAGGCATTCCCTTCTTCTTTTCTTTCTTCCTGTTAATAGCAAAATTTAGCTAGGGACCAAAGAAGAAGTTTCCACTTCCCAGCCTTCCTGCAAGGGTCCAATTTCGGGCTTATATGATGGGGTATCAAGGGCCCCAAAGTCGAGCTACCACACGATCCTATAAAAGCAAGGCGAGACTGCCCATAACATCTGAGCATCTCGCACGTGTCCAGGCTTACCAAATAAAGCCTCACGAGACCGCGTCAAGCTTCATTTACCAAGATAAAACCTGAAGCTAGGTCGACGTGAAAAGATCTGGGTCCCACGACATCAAGGTATCTTGTGACACTCTCCTAGAGCTTGTTACTATCTATACTTTCATTAGGAGACCTTCAGGGTGCCAAAATTGTCTTGCAAAGGCCCTCCTGCCCCGTCGAGGTATAATGTTGACCTGTCCGAGGATAAAAGGAAAAAGCCCGTAAAGCCCCATCGTCACCAAAAGCGCCAAGATCCACGGTAGATCCTGGCATTGTTAAATCAAGTAGAAAAAGCAGTACTCGAGTGTACCTCTCCACCCTTTCAGAAGCAAGCCAAGATTGCCTATTTTTGTTGAACACCTTACCAGGGCTTGCCAGCCAAGCCCGCTACTCTGCTAGAAAGCCTATATAATTAGGTCAAGCTCTATGATAAAGCTCGATGTAGCTAAACCAAGCTCCCAACTATAAGGTTCTAACCCAATGGGATATTTCACCCCTAAAATGGTTAGCACAAGCTCCATGGGAAGACCAAAATGATTGATCTAGCTCCGTGACAATCGAGAGGTCCCCGGGGGACCCCGCCAGTGTATTGGATCCCCGGGTACCTTGCCCTTAAGGAATATCAAATGTCACCTCAGGTAACCTCCATGAAGTACCACTTACAAGTGACATGCAGAACTAGAGCTCTTCTCTCGGTAACGTAGGAAGAGATGGTTGACTTTCATGACATTTAAAGTACCATTAATTAGGTCAACCATATTAATGGAGGTAGTCAACCTTATTAATGAGGTCTACCATATTAATAGAGGTAGTCAACCCTATTAATGATATGATCAGCGCCATAAATAAGAGAATATTCAACTCTTTAATGGCCACCAATAGTGAAAGAATCCAACGAGGAAACAAATACCTTTACCTCCAAGATATCCTCCATTTTCGATTCTTTGGGGTCAACTAGAACAAAAAATCCCGCTTATCAAGGAAAGAAGAGTCCGATGAGGAAACAAACACATCTCCTCTGAGATATTAGCCACGATCCGATCAACTACATTAAAGGAAGAATCGTATTCAATAAGGAAACGAAGACTGATTAAAGAATCCAGGACTTGAATGCCAAGGTAGTCACCATGTATAAATATGCCTGTAAAAGGCACAGTGAAGGTCTCCGATCGATGATAGAAGACACACACTTCGTAAAAACTTCTCTATAGATCATCATTGTATGTGTACCCTTACCAGAAAAATATCGGTATCAGTAAAAACTCATTATTGTAAGCTTCCCGGAGCATGTACATTGTACTACTTTGACATCTTTGTAACCTCCTCGGAGCATCGCATGATATCTATATACAAGGAAGGTTATCCTCCTTCCTCTGGATACTGCCTAGGGGGTTTTTCAGCATGTGATCACTCGTGATACTTTTTCCCCCCGTGGTCAGTCCACCTCCATCTACATAAGACTTGTGTTTTCCTATTATCTACTATATTACGCATGTGTGTATACAGGCTCGGTACCGACCCCATTGGTCCTAGCTCACTAATCTTTCTTACATGAGATCGGGAAATAACAACAAATTCCAAAGGAACCAAATCAAGATTCCTACTCCGCTGGACCTAACGCTCTTATCCTCTTATCTACACGTCAAAGTAGCACATCAAGATGAAGAGAAACCGCCAAGACCAGTTCGAAGGGAGTCGAGAAGCTCTCCCGTATCCTCTTTATGGAAGAAATCGATCTCTCCGACACTGGAGCTAGATGAGCCCCCCTTCTTACTTTTTATCGACGTTAGGGTATTACAGGAAGCAATCGGGCTCTAGAACTAGGCTCTGGGTACCAGGACGGGCTCCGACCCCGACCGAGCAACAAAGTCTAGGATCACCCCCTTCGCACCAGCAAGGGAACCTCGAGCTCCCCATATTTACTTCATAAGCACGAAGATCGACGGGCGGGATGGTTTGTATCCTACCTACTATTTCATCCTCCTTCACATTCATAGAAGATCAGGTCAGGTATCAACGATACCAACCCTGGCCACCACCTCTGTGGTAGTGGTCTCGAGGGTGTTAGCAGGGATTTCTCATCCTAAACAAATTTCCCGTTAACACTTTCTGGCGCCGTCTGTGGGAAGTTTCCACACCCTTTTTGAAAGCCTCTATGTCTCTACATGAGTATCATTATACTATCGAGGTAACAGATTCATTATTCATGGAATATCATTTACTATATACGATGTCTTTTCTCCATACTTGTCTATATCGCCTAAGCATCGCATGCGGTGCTCATTTTACCATTTAACGAGTTTCATTCATTGTGGAGCAAATATGGTACACGGGGTTCCTGGTGGAACCAGTTCATTATGCTACTCTTATGAAGTGAACCTGCTCAGATAATCGTGGAGCTCCAATACAATAGCTTCCCGTTTGAAGATCTCCTATATAACTGACTAATTCCGAAACATTGAGAGCTCCTATACAGTAGAACTGCACCTCTCTTGCGTCTTTACAGAAGATTTGCTCTGCTACCAATAGACCTCTTATCCAGTAGACCCGTTAGAACCGTGGGACTTGGACCTGGATCTGGTCATACGGGACCCTTCATGTCACCGTATCCACCATTCAGATGCTCTTAGGTAGCGGTAGCAGGTCGACTCATGAATATAAGAAGCCAACTCAGCTGTGTAGCTTCTAGAGCAGCATGACCAGTAGAAGATTAGTGGTTCCACGCCTCGTGCACCAGGCCAGTCAACGCCCAAGTGAGCCAATAAACTCCTGTTTTGTTCCAGCATGGTCTAAAGCCTCATTTCAATTGCAGAGGATTCCAAAGATCCCATACATGCTTCTGGACCAGTACCAGATCCGTGGCTTCGTTCCATGTTTACCGGGTCATTCATCACCCTAGCAAGCCACCGCAGCCCGATCTGATCAAGAAGAGCCCAGAGGTTTCCCACTCTTGGTAAGGCCTCACACATGCCTAAGCTAACCTCTTGAGTAGCAGCCTCACTGTAAGGCCAAGTGGCTCCTCACTTCTTATACAGGGCCGGTCAACTCCCAATTGAGCCACTGAGATCTTGTTTCGTTCCAGCATGGTCCAGTGCCTCATTTCAATTGTAGGGGACTCCAAAGATCCTAAGCATGCTTCTGGACCAATTCCAGACTGGTGGCTTCGCTCCATGTTTACAAGGGAATTCATCGCCCTAGCAAGCCACCGAAGCCCGATCCGATTGAGGAGGTTTTAGAAGATTTCCACTCTTGGCAAGGCCTTCGACATGCCTAAGCAAACCTTTGTAGTAGCAGCCTCACTGTAAGGCCAAGTGGCTTTTCACTTCTTATACAGGGGCCAGTCAACGCCTAAATGAGCCACTAAACTCTCGGTTCACTTTAAAAGGGTCCAGAGCCTTATTTCAATTGCAGGGGACTCCAAAGATCCCAATCTTGCTTATAGACCAGTACCAGACCAGTGGCTTCACTCCATGTTTACCCGGCCATTCACCACCCTAGCAAGCCACCGAAGCCCGATCTGATCGAGGACAGCCTAGATGCTTCCCATATTTTGCGTGGTCCAGACCCTTCAATCAGTTGTTGGGGGCTCCTTGAAATCCCAAGTATGCCTCTAGACCGTTACCAGATAGGTAGCTCATCTCCATTCATACAGGGTCATCCAATACTTAAGTGAGTCACCACTCATCCCAGAGGGGTCCAAAGTCTTCTCTCTGTCGTGGGAAACTTTTAGAATCCAGAGCATGGCTCTAGACAGTTACTAGGCCAGTGTCCCCTCTCCACTTGTATGGGGCCATTCATTGCCCTAGCGAGCTACCCCGATCTACCTCTCTGGTTAGTCTTCTCAACAGTAGTAGCTCCTTCCTCCTTAGTCTCATTATTTGGTTGAAGGACGGGTTATCATCCCTTAACACTGCTACTTCAGAGCCAGCTTCCACCACTTTGGTTGGATCAACTTCAATCAGCATTGACCTCTATTTCCCTAGTTGGATCAATCGAGATCTCTCCTACCTATCTTACCTCTCCTACCTTGGTAACACCAATCTGGACCTCTACTGTGACAGATTTATATAGATAGGTAGGCAGACTTGAAGCCCCCTATGCATCTACATCAGCAGAGGATTTCAAGGTAGTTCCTACCCCAACATGACTAGACATGAAAGCAAAAATGGGAACCAAGTCCTCCTCATCAGCTACGCCTCTATCATTTTAATAAAGTCCAGTTTCAGTTGGAGCGGACCCAGGTAACTCTCAGCTTTCTCTGTGATCTACTTAAGGTGTCCATCCTCCAATGATGATCAGGTCAGAGGGAAGAAGAGCTCAAGCTGCCTAGCAAACAAAACAGAAACGTCCTTCAGTAATTGAAGCACCCACCTTAGCTTCCAAGGCAGCCACGCTACCATAAAGACTTTACCTCCTCTTTCAGAGCAATCCTCGTATGGCACGACGTATGTACCCGAGTCTCTCCAGATCATATGCATGTTGGATCCACTCCTGGGTTACCTGCACATTAGCGATGGTAGCCTCAATTTTGGCCATGTCTTTATTCAAAACAACTGCGCCCCTCACTACCGTGGTCAGCTCCTCCCCCTTTTGGTTTGATGTCATCTAAAAGAGTAGTTTTATCCATCCGAAAAATCTACTTCTGGATCAACTGGGGCTCACCTACCATATAAATAACAACCTCAGCAGTGGTCTTTATTTAAGGGAGAAACTCCATTCGAATTAATCATCTACTGCACCTTGGGATTTCGAGCCCTGGTTTGCTTCAACAACCCAAGACTTGCCAGTTACGATGGGAACATGCACAACCATCTCAGCAGCTTTCTTCTTAATCCCCTTCATTTTCGGTCTATCAATGACTCTTAATTCAAAGGGGGGAAGTAGAGCCAACTATACCTGGAAGGTTGTGATGAAGTAACCATCCTCCTTTGCTTGCACGAGCCCGACCAAGGCATCAGAAGGGCTATCTAGCTATTTTCTTGTCTCGAGATCTGGATGGCAACTATGCTGTTACACTCAGAACCTTCTTGGGGGTGGTAGCCTGACCAAGGCATCAGGAGGGCTATCTAGCTATTTTCTGGTCTCGAGATCTGGATATCAATTATGCTCTTACACTCATACCCTTTTTGGCAGGGGGTAGTGCCCGACCGAGGCATCAGGAGTGGCGGGGGGACTTCCCTGGCTTACCCCTGGTCTTGAGGTGATACTGTTGATTTTTCCATGTAGACTTAAAACATTTTAGGACCTAGTTGAGGATGGAGTAAACAAGAAAAATAGGCTTTATTGATACGAAGGATGGAGTACATTGTTATTGGAAAAAAAAGAAACTAGTCAGAGGCTGCCTGCTTCTGAGTCCCCTGTTCAAGGGTAGAATTTCCTTAGGCGATCCGCATTCCAAGTATGTTCAATGAGTCGGCCATTTATATCCTCGAGCTTGTATACCCCATTACAGATCACCATCTTTATTAGGTATGGTCCTTCCCAGTTGGGCTCTAGGACCCCGTCTGACCTCTTCCTGGTATTCAACATTAATTCCTGAGAACTAGGTCTCCTTCTT
This sequence comes from Dipteronia dyeriana, assembly GCA_032871835.1. Taxonomy (NCBI): domain Eukaryota; kingdom Viridiplantae; phylum Streptophyta; class Magnoliopsida; order Sapindales; family Sapindaceae; genus Dipteronia; species Dipteronia dyeriana. The sequence continues at coordinate 111,774,381 of CM065300.1, read as the reverse complement.
TGAAGTTTCGTTCTTTAACCGTCATGTTGAAGTACCTGGCAATCCTGTTTTGGTAGATTGCTACCTTCTCGGCTATTCGATCTTCTTTTTCCTCCAGAAAGTCCAAGCTAGCTCGAAGCTTTCTTTCATTGCTCCCTGGTTTAAAATGTTGGACTCTAAAGGAGGTTTACTTGTGCTCGATAGGTAGGACTGCTTCGACCCCGAAGGCCAGTGAGTAGGGCGTTTCCCCGATAGTTATTCTCCTTGTAGTGCAGGAAGCTCCTCTACCCATCTGTCTTTCTTCTGCTGTAGCTTTTTCTTCAACAACTTCTTAATTGTTTTGTTCATGGATTCCACCAGACTATTGGTCTGAGGGTGGGCTACCGAAGCAAACCGAAAGTAGATTCCAAAGCCTTCACAGAAATCTCTAAATCGGCCATTATCAAACTATTTTTTGAGGTCGGTTATAATGGCAAGGGGGGTTTCAAACCTGTAAACTACATTGGTCTTGAAGAACCTTATTGTGTTTTCTTCTGATATCTAGGAGAGTGGTCCGGCTTCAACCCATCTTATAAAATAGTCAATCACTACGATGGCATGCTTGGCCTATCCCAGAGCGGTAGAAAGCGGTCCAATCAAATCGACTCCCCATATAACAAAGAGGTATGGCGAGCTAAGGGACGACAAGCTCTCCGGAGGGAGGTGACTCAAGTTTGCGGCCTTCTGGCATGCCTCGTAGGTTTTCACCACGCTCTTTGCATCTTGATGGATGGTCGGCCAATAATACCCCATACGGAGAACCTGATATGCCAAAGCCTCTCCACCAATATGGTTCCCGCATTTCCCAGAATGAACCTCTCTCAAAGCCCATTTAGCTTCTCTATTGTGTCGACATCGGAGCAGGGGAAGGGATTTTCCCCTTCGGCATAAATGCCCATCCACCATATAATACCGACCGAGAGCCTTTTAACCCTCCTAACTTGGTCGGGCTCATGGGGAGTTTCCCGTCATGTAGATACTCCATTATTGGATCCATCCAGCACGGCTTTCGGTCCAAGGTATAAGCTTCCTCACCTGTCATAATGCTAGGTAGAGGGATTACTTTAAGAGGGACTCCGTAAGGTAGGGTCTGGCCACCATATGCATCTATCTTGGCAACGAAGTCAGCCTGATAATTTAACTGTCAAGGTATCTGCTTGATTCTGAATCCCTTAAATATGCTTTTAAGTTGTTAAACCAATCTCAGGTAAGCTATCATATTATCCCCTTTCACTTGATAATCACCGGAGACTTGGTTGACCGCGTCAAGCTCCTTATACTAGGATAAAGCCTGAAGCTAGGTCGACGTGAAAGGACCTGGGACCCCCGACATCAAGGTATCTCGTGACACTCTCCTAGAGCTTGCTACTATCTCTACTTTCATTATGAGACCTTCAAGGTGCCGAACTTGTCTTGCAAAGGCCCTACGGCCTCGTCGAGGTATTATCTCGACCTGTCCGAGCATTAAAGGAAGAAGCCCGTAAAACCTCATCGTCACCAAAATCGCCAATATCCACTGTAGATCCTGGCATGGTTAAATCAAGCAGCAAGAGCAGTACTCGAACGTACCTCTCCACCCTTCTAGAAGCAAGATAAGGTCGCCTGTTTATGGTAAACACCTTACCAGGGCCTGCTAGTCAAGCCCGCTACCCCGCTAGGAAGCCTGTATAATTAGGTCAAGCTCAATGATAAAGCTCGGCGTAGCTAAACCAAGCTCTCAATTACAAGGTTGGAACCCAATGCGATATTTTGCCTCTAAAACGGTTAACACAAGCTCCATGGGAAGACCAGCATCTAGCTCAGTGACAATCGAGAGGTCCCTTGGGGACCCTGCCAGTGTACTGGATCTTAGGGTACCCCGCCCTCAAGGAATATCATATGTCACCTCAGGTAACCTCCATGAAACACCTCTCCAAAGTGACATGCAGAACTAGAGCTTTCCTCTCGTCAACGTAGGAAAAGAGGATTGACTTCCATGACATTTAAAGTACCAATTATGAGGTCAACCGCATTAATGAAGGTAGTTAACCGAGTTAATGACATGATCAACACCATTAATAAGAGAATATTCAACTCTTTAATGGCCATCATTAATGAAAGAGACATATACCTTTTCCTCCAAGATATCCTCCACAACCGATTATTGAGGGTCAACTATAATAGAAAATCCTGCCTATCACGGAAGAAAGATTTCGAAGAGGAAACAATCATATCCATTTTGAGATAATATCTACAAGTCGATCAACTACATGAAAGGAAGAATCGTATTCGATAAGGAAACGAAGACTAATTGAAGAGTCCTAGACTTGCACGCTAAGGTAGTCACTATGTATAAATATGCCTGTAAAAGGCATAGTGGGCATCCGATCAATGACAGAAGACAGACATGCTTCACTAAAAAGATCTCTCGACATCATCAATGTATGTGTTACCTTTACCTAGAATATACCGGTATCGGTCTACATTCGACCACCATTGTAAGCTCTCCGGAGCGACTACGTTGTATTATTTCACCATTCTTGTAATCACCCCGGAGCATTCTTTGATATATACATAAGGAAGGGTATTCCCCCTTCCTTCGAATACTGCCTTGGGGTTTTTCAGCATGTGATCATTCATGATGCTTTTTCCCCCTTGGTCAGTCCACCTCCCTCTACTAAAGATTTGTTTTCTCTTACTTGTGTCCTGTGTAATGCATGCGTATATGAGTGCGAGCTAGTTTCCTACCTCGCTGGACTTAGCGCTCTTGTCGTCTTATCTACATGCTAAAGTCGCATGTCAAGATGAGGAGAAACCACCCAGACCAGCTTGAAAGAAGTCGATAGGCTCCCCTTTATCATCTCTATAGCGAAAATTGAGCTCTGTGGCACTGGAGCTAGAAAAGCCCCCCTCTTTACTTGCTACCTAGGTCGGGGAATTACAAGAAGGAATCGGGCTACAGAACCGAGCTTCAGGTACCATGACAGTCTTCGACCTTGACCGAGGATCAGGACCAGGACCAGGACCAAGACCAGGACCAAGATCAACCCCTTCACACGAGCAAGAGAACCTCAAGCTCCCTAGATCTACTTCATAAGCACGAAGCCCGACGAGTAGGATGGCTTGTCTCCTACCTACATTTTCATCCTTCTTCATATTCATACAAGATCAGGTCAAGTATCAACGGTACCGACCCCGACCACCACTTTCACTGTAGTGGTCTCGAGAGCATTGATGAGGATTTCTCATCCTAAACTAATTTCCCGTTAACACTTTCTGGCACCGTCTGTGGGAAATTTCCACACCCCTTTTGAAGGCCTCTATGTCTCTACATAAGTATCATTATACTATCGGGGTAAAAGATTCATTATACATGGAATATCATTTACTATATAGGATGTCTTTTCTCCATACTTGTCTATATCGCCTATTCATCGTATGTGGTGCTCATTTCATCATTTAACGAGTTTCGTTCATTGTGGAGGAAATATGGTACATGGAATTCCTGGTGGAACCAGTTCATATTGCTTCTCCTATGAAGTGAACCTGCTAAGATAATCATAGAGCTCTAATACAGTAGCACCTCGCCTGAAGATCTCCTATATAGTTAAACCATTTTGATACATCGAGAGCTCCTATATAGTAGAACTGCACCTCTCCTGCTCTTCTACAGTAGATTCGCTCCGCCACTAGTGTATCACTTATCCAACAGATCCACTGGCTTCGACCTGTTCATACGGATCCCTCCATGCCTCCAGGTTCGGCATTCGTAAGCTCTTAAGTAAAGGTAGCAGGTTGACCCATGAATCTAAGAATCCAACTCAGCTGTGTAGCTTCTAGAGCAGCACGACTAGTACAAGATTAGTGGATCCACGCCTCATGCACCGGGCCAGTCAATACCCAAGTGAGCCATTAAAACCCTGATCCATTCCAGCATGGTCTATAGCCCTCTCTCAATTGCTGAGGACTTCTAAGATCCCGAGCATGCATCTGGACCAGTACCTCCGGTGGCTTCGCTCCATGTTTACCTTGCCATTCACCACCCTAGCAAGCCACCGAAGCCTCGATCCGATAGAGGAGCTCTCAAAAGCTTCCCACATTCGGTAAAGCCATCTATGTGCCTAAGCAAGCTTCTAGAGTGGCAGCATCGCTACAAGACCGGTGGCTTCGCTATATATGTAGTGGGGCCATTCACAGCCCTAGCAAGCCACCGAATCTCGATCTAATCGAGGAGCTCTCAGAAGCTTCCCACATTTGGTAAGGCCACATACGTGCCTAAGCAAACTTCTAGAGAGGTAACATCGCTGCAAGATCGATGGCTTCTCTCTATATGTACCGGGTCATTTATCGCCCTTGCAAGCCACTGAAGACCGATCTGATCGAGGAGAGCCCAGAGGTTTCCCAATTTTGGTAAGGCCTCTTACATGCCTAAGCTAACCTATGGAGCAACAGCCTCAATGTAATGCAAAGTGGATCCTCACTTCTTATACAGGGCCTATCAATGCCCAAGTGAGCCACTGAACTCTCGATTCATTCCAGCAGGGTCCAAAGCCCTCTCTCAGTTGCTGGGGACTTCTAGAATCTCGAGCATGCATCTGGACCAGTACCTCTGGTAGCATTTCTATATATGTACTAAGCCATTCATAGCCTCAGCAAGCCACCGAAGCTCGATCTGATAGAGGAGCTCTCAGAAGCTTCCCATATTTGGTAAGGCCACCTACGTGCCTAAGCAAGCTTCTAGAACGGTAGCATCGCTACAAGACCGGTGGCTTCGCGCTATATGTACGAGGACATTCATCGCCCTAGCAAGCCACTAAAGCCTAATCTGATCGAGGAGAGCCAGAGGTTTCCCACTCTTGGTAAGGCCACTTACGTGACTAAGCAAGCTTCTAGAGCGGTCATATCGTTACAAGACCGGTGGCTTCTCTCTATATGTAATGGGCCATTCACCGCCCTAGCAAGCCACTGAAGATCGATCTGATCGAGGAGCTTTCAGAAGCTTCCCACATTTGGTAAGGCCACCTACGTGCCTAAGCAAGCTTCTAGAGCGATAGAATTGCTACAAGACCGGTGACTTCGATCTATATGTACCGGGTCATTCATCGCATTAGCATGCCACTGAAGCTCGATCTGATCGAGGAGAGCCCAGAGGTTTCCCACTCTTAGTAAGGCCTCCTACATGCCTAACCTAACCTCTGGAGCAGCAGCTTCACTGTAAGGCCAAGTGGTTCCTGACTTCTTATACCGAGCCTATCAATGCCCAAGTGAGCCACGGAACTCTCGATTCATTCCAGCAGGGTCCATAGCTCTCTCTCAGTTGCTGGGGATTTATAGGATCCCGAGCATGCATCTGGACCAGTACCTCCGGTGGCTTCGCTCCATGATTACCTGGGCATTCAACGCCCTTGCAAGCTAGTGAAGCACGATCCGATCGATAAGCTCTCAGAAGCTTCCCATATTTGGTAAGGCCACCTATGTGACTAAGCAAGCTTCTAGAGCGGTAGCATCGCTACAAGACCGGTGGCTTCGCTCTATATGTACTGGTCATTCATCGCCCTAGCAAGCCACTGAAGCTCGATTTGATCAAGAAGAGCCTAGAGGTTTCCAACTCTAGCAGGGTCAAGTGCCCTCTCTCAGTTTCTAGGGACTTCTAGGATCCTGAGCATGCATTTGGACCAGTACCTTTGGTGGCTTCGCTCCAAGTTTACCAGGCCATTCACCTCCCTAAAAAGCCACCGAACGCCAATCTTTTCGAAAAGCTCTCAGAAGCTTCCTACATTTGGTTAGGCCACCTACGTGCCTAAGCAAGCTTCTAGAGCGGTAGCTTCGCTACAAGACCGCTGGCTTCGCTCTATATGTACCGGGTCATTCATCGTCCTAGCAAGCCATTGAAACTCGATCTGATCGAGGAGAGCCTAGAGTTTCCCATGCTTGGTAAGGCCTCTAACATGCCTAAGCTAACCTCTGGAGTAGCAGCCTCACTGTAAGTCCAAGTGGCTCCTCACTTCTTATACAGGGCCTATCAACGCCTATGTGAGCCACTGAACTCTAGATTTATTCAAGCAGGGTCCAGAGCCCTCACTCAGTTGCTAGGGACTTCTAGGATCCAGAGCATGCATCTGGAACAGTACCTTTGGTGGCTTTGCTCTATGCTTATTGGGCCATTCACCACCCTAGCAAATCACCAAAGCCTGATCTGATCGAGAAGCTCTCAAGAGCTTCCCACATTTGATAAGGCCAACTACGTGCCTAAGTAAGCTTCTATAGCAGTAGCATCGCTACAAGACAGACGGCTTCGCTCTATTTGTACTAGGTCATTCATCGCCCTAGCTAGCCACTGAAGCCTGATCTTAACGAGGAGAGCCTAGAGGTTTCCTACTCTAAGAGGGTCCAGAGCCCTCTTTCAGTTACTGGGGACTTCTAGGATCCCGAGCATGCATCTGGACCAGTACCTCCAGTGGCTTCGCTCTATGTGTACCGGGCCATTCACCGCCCTAACAAGCAGCCGAAGCCCGATCCGATCGAAGAGCTCTCAGAAGCTTCCTACATTTTGTAAGGCCACATACGTGCCTAATCAAGCTTCTAGAGCGGTAGCATCGCTACAAGACCGGTGGCTTTGCTCTATATGTATCGGGTCATTCATCGCCATAGCAAGCCACTGAAGCCCGATCTGATCGAGGACATCCTAGAGGTTTCCCATTCTTAGTAAGGCCTCCTATATGTCTAAGCTAACCTCTAGAGTAGTAGCCTCACTGTAAGGCCAAGTGGCTCCTCACTTCTTATACAGGGCCTATCAACGCCCAAGTGAGCCACTAAACTCTCGATTCATTCCAGCAGGGTCAAGAGCCTTCGCTCAAATGCTGGAGACTTCTAGGATCTTGAGTATGCATATGGACCAGTACCTCCGGTGACTTCGCTCCATGTTAACCTGGCCATTCACCGCCCTAGCAAGCCACCGAAGCCCGATTCGATTGAGAAGCTCTCAGAAGCTTCCCATATTTGGTAAGGCCACCTACGTGCCTAAACGAGCTTCTAGAGCGGTAGCATCGCTACAATACCGGTGGCTTCACTCTATATGTATCGGGTCATTCATCGCCCTAGTAAGCCATTGAAGCCTGATCTAATCGAAGAGAGCCCAGAGGTTTCCCACTCTTTTAGGGTCTAGAGCCCTCTCTTAGTTGCTGGGGACTTCTAGGATCCCGAGCATGCATCTGGACCAGTACCTTCACTGGCTTCACTCCATGTTTACCGGGCCATTTACCGCCATAGCTAGCCACCGAAGCCCTATCCGATCGAGGAGCTCTCAGAAGCTTCCCATATTTGGTAAGGCCACCTACGTGCCTAAGCAAGCTTCTAGAGCGGTAGCATCGCTACAAGACCAGTGGCTTCGCTCTATATGTACCGGGCCATTCACTGCCCTAGCAAGCCACAGAAGCTCGATCCGATCGAGGAGCTCTCAAAAGCTTCCCACATTTGGTAAGGCCACCTACGTGCTTAAGCAAGATTTTAGAGCGGCTTCATCGCTACAAGACCGGTGGCTTCGCTCTATATGTACCGGGTTATTCATCGCCCTAGCAAGCCACTGAAGCCCGATCTGATCGAGGAGAGCCTAGAGGTTTCCCACTCTTGGTAAGGCCTATTATATACCTAAGCTATTCTTTGGAGTAACAGCCTCAGTGTAAGGCCAAGTAGCTCCTCACTTCTTATACAAGGCCTATCAACGCCCAAGATATCCACAGAACTCTTGATTCATTCAAGCAGGGTCCAGAGCCCTCTCTCAGTTGTTGAGGACTTCTAGGATCCGGAGCATGCATCTGGACCAGTACCTCCGGTGGTTTCGATCCATGTTTACCGGGTCATTCACCGCCCTAGCAAGCCACCGAAGCCCGATCGGATCGAGGAGCTCTCAGAAGCTTCCCATATTTGGTAAGGCCACCTACGTGCCTAGCAAGCTTCTAGAGTAGTAGCATCGCTATAAGACCGGTGGTTTCACTATATATGTACCGGGTCATTCATCGCCCTAGCAAGCCACCGAAGCCTGATCTGTTCGAGGAGAGCCCAGATGTTTCCCACTCTTGGTAAGACCTCCTACATGCCTAAGCCAATCTCTGGAGCAACAACCTCACTGTAAGGCCAAGTGGCTCCTCATTTTTTATACAGGACCAGTCAACGCCCAATTGAGCCACTGAGCTATTGTTTCGTTCCAGCATGGTCAAGATCTTTCTCTCAGTTGTTAGGGGCTCCTTGAAATCCCAAGTATGCCTCTAGACCGGTACCAGACAGGTAGCCTATCTCCATTCTTATAGGGTCATCTAATGTTCAAGTGAGTCACCACTCATCCCGGAGGGGTCTAAAGTTTTCTCTCCGTCGTGGGAAACTTTTAAGAATCTTGAGCATGTCTCCAAACAGTTACTAGGCCGATGTCTCCTCTCCACTTATATGTGGCCATTCATCGCCCTAGCAAGCTACCTTGGTCCCAATCTACCTCTCTATTTCAAAGGTACCCATCCTCTATTGATGATCAGGTCAGAGGGAAGAAGAGCTCAAGCTGCCTAGCAAGCAACACAGAAGCATCATTCAGCAAATGAAGGACCCACATTAGCTCTCAAGGTAGCCATACTGCTATGCAGAGTTTAAACCACTCCCACCATGTGGTCGTGGGTTGAAGAAGTAACAATCCTCCTTGGCTGGCGCGAGCTCAACCTTAGTAAACACCAGCTTGCTCTCGAAGATTATCATACCGATGGCTCCTCTCCATTTGTACGGAGCCTTCCAATGCTCTAGTTAGCCATCAAGGTCTTGATCCATTCGGGGAGCACCCAAAGGTCCTGATTCGTTCACAATGGGGTCTCGAGCTCGATTACCATTGTTGAAGGCTCTCATCTACCCTCAACAGACTTCCAAACCAGTTATATCACTTGGGGACTAAAAGCTTAATATTTTCTAAGTATTCCAGTATCATCTCAAGAGATTTTACTCGTCAAAAAACTCCTAGAGCGAGACTAGTTATCAACCGACACCACTATGCATGGATACAACCCATGAGTTTGCATCTTTTTCGATTTCGGTATCCATAGTAGATCTCATGTGATCACCGTCACCAGGAGAGTTACATAGCACTCATAATGCCCTGGACCGGATAAAATCCCTCTAGAAGGATCGCCATCACCAGGAGAGCTCCATAGCCCTCCTGATGCCCTAGACTGAATAAAACCCTTCAGGAGGAACGCAATGGTATTTCGACAATGATCGTCTCGAAACCAGGAAATAGCTAGATAGCGCTCCTGATGCCTCGGTCGGGCACCACCCCCCGCCAAGAAGGGTCTGAGTGTAAGAGCATAGTTTCCATGGAGATCTCGAGACCAGGGATTGATCGGGGAAGCCACCTCAGCACCCCCGATGCCTTCCCTAAGAAGGATCGAGTGTAAAAACATAGTTGCCATCTGGATAAAATGACCAGAAAATAGCTTGATAGCACTCCTGATGCCTTGGTCGGGCTACGACCCCCAAGAAGGGTCTGAGTGTAAGAGCATAGTTGCCATCCGGATCAAAATACCATGATATAGCTAGATAGCGCTCTTAATGCCATGGTAAGGCTCTGACTTTAGGGAAAAAACGGTTTAGAAACGCAACGGAATCGTGATAAAAATGAAATTAGGGTTTGCGTATAAATAAAAAATTTGCCTTTTATGCAACGAGAACCTTAACCCTAGATTAATTGATGTATATAAAAGTATCATACCTTTTTCGCGTGACGATTGAACAAGCACCGAATTGATTTTGCAAGATCTTCCAATCCAATCACGAACGTGAATCACCTTAGAGTGTGGGCTACCTTTCTTCAAATTGTATTCCTAAGGATAGAGACAAAACAAATATCTTTTCTTTATTAGTTACAAATATCCCCCAAGAGAAAAATCAAATGACGTCCGGTCACTTGTAAATTATCAATCAACTTGATTAAAACTCGCTTGAACCTTGATTCAATGTTGTACACAAAACCCTTTTGATGTGAAGGATACTAGTATACTATTGAAAACAAAAACGTTCCCCTTTTTTCTCTTCTAGGCCGAATTCACACACCCTTTATCTATGAGTTGATCAAATTTTGTCTAGAGCAAAAACTAATTTTTCACCCTCAAAAGTCTCTCTTGCTATGCCAAATTCTCTCTTGGAAATTACCTAGGCATGGCCAAAATTTTCATCATAGAATTCATGGGGCTGGCCGAAAATCACACACATATATATAGGATCATAAATCTTTTCCTAAGAAGGATTTACTTGGTTGGCAAGAATCATTTCCTTAGGTGGCTTTATTTGGTAGTTAAGAATCCTTATCTTAAAGAAATTCTATCCTTTTGTATATATATATGGGCTGGCCGAATTTATATGATATAGATTAGGATCACAAATCCTTTCCTAAGAAGGATTACTTGGTAGTTAAGAATCCTTTCCTTAGGTAGATTTACTTGGTGGTTAAGAATCCTTTTCAAAAAGGAATTCTATCCTAACACCAAGACTCCTAATTCAACTCAAAAGTGTATTTGTATCCATATTAAAGACTTCCTAATTTGATTAGATAAATAACTCCTTTTATTTATCTACTTATCAAATATAATCTTTAACATTAACTATACTACCAACAATAATATAGTTTTTAGGAGACCATCTCCTAATAGGAAAAGATTTTGACTTTTAATTAAATAATTAATTAATCAAAAAATTAATTAATTTCCATTTAATAAAATAATAATAAAATAAAAATAATATATTTAAGCTATTCACCATAGCCATTGCCGCCCAAACCTAGTAGAAAGGCCATATATTATTTTTCTTATTTTATTAAATCCACTGGACCTTAATAAAAAGTCCACATGTGAACTGGACATATTCTTACAAAAAGAAACAAGTTCACATGCCTTATTAAAATTCTAGATGGACCCCTAAATTTTTCCGATAGAATATATCAAGTGATCCATGCAAGTTAGTGTGGATTGGGGATCTTGGCGGGCTATCTAAATTTAAGCTCCAATAGACACAACCCAATCACAATCAACAAATGATTCACTTAGGTCAAATCTACTTAATTTTAGTTCATTCCACTAAAGAACTAAAATTGAACTCTTAAATAAAGTTAGAATAAGTTGATGTTACTCATTCGTACCCTAGACAACCTTATTGGAGAAAGTGTATCCTCGTGCAGAATACCAGTAATCGCCAAGAGCTCATAGACCGTCTATAGCTCTCCAAGTTACCATATTTACTCATATGACCACATTTTGAACTTGTAGATTTTGACTTGTCCAGAAGCCATGTTTCAATAGACACTATTGAAAACTTAACATTAAGATTTAATATCCAATACCTCAAAACATCCATATGATGGTATTTTACTCTAATTCTATAAATGGAGCCACGATGTCCATATCTATAAATGAAGTCCTCTACCGATTAACAAATGAATACCACCAAACTATCGATGATAGACTATGCTACATAATCGTACTCATTGATAGCTCAAATGATAACACTTGCAACCATAAGTCCATCATTTATCTCAAGATTGAGATAGACTCTCCGAATGTCTTCAAATGAAAACTTTTATCTATTGACGGTTCTAGATAAAGTATTTCATTTTGATCCAATTCAATGCACCCAGTGCACTAGATTCTTTTGCCCAAAGACACCACACTTTGATGATTTTAGACTCATCATAGCACGTTTGATCCCACTCAAATGCTGGCAAAAGAATCTGCAACTTTGACAAGATAAAGGCGCCCAACCTTCTATCCTAAGTTGTGAATATTATTTAAGACTAACTAAAGAATTGTGTCTACCTCATACATATCTAGATGTATGAATAATTCCTCTTTTCTCAGAGTCTTTTGACCTTATGATTATTTACTTTTGACAATTATAATAATTAAACTATAAATGCTATAAGATTTTTCAAACTAGAAATCACTTTATTTATCTGAAACTATTGTTAATTACAATATTACACTCTTGCTATCGAGCATAATCCTAACAATCTCCCACTTGCTCTGTAGAAAATGTGTCATATCTCTCATCCCCATGTTCTCTAGATGCCCATCAAAACTCTTTTGAGGAAGAGCCTTTGTAAAGGGATTCGCTAGATTTTCTGCTGACGCGATCTTGGTAATCGTCATGTCACCCCTATGCACAATTTCCCTTAGAAGGTGATAATTTCTTTCAATGTGTTTCCCTCTCTTCTGACTTTTTGGTTCTCTCAAATTAGACACTGCTCCACTATTGTTACAGTAGATAGTGATCTGCTTATTCGCATCAAGAACCACTTCCAAGTCAATCAAGAATTGGCAGGGCCAGACTGTCTCTTTAGCAGCCTCGTATGCGGCAACATACTCAGCTTCCATGGTGGAATCAGCAATACAAAATTGCTTGATACTCCTCTTTATGACTGGCCCTCCTCCAATGGTAAACACATGTCCTGATGTCGATCTCCTGGAGTCAGAATCTGACTGAAAATCAGAATCTGTATACCCAACAGGAATTAAATCCCTCCAGAGTATACAAGCATATAATCTCTCGTTCTCTTAAGATACTTGAAAATATGCTTGACTGCCGTCCAGTGATAAGGTCCAGGCTTCGATTGAAACCTGCTAACTATGCCTACATCAAAACAAATATCTGGTTTAGTGTAAAGCATTGCATACATGAGACTTCCAACTGCCGAAGCATACGGAATCCTTCTCATGAATTGCACTTCATGCTCATTCTTAGGAACTTGTTCCTTCGAATTTTTGATTCCATGCCTGAAAGGTAACATACCTTTCTTGGGATCTTGCATGGAAAACCTTGACAAGATTTTGTCTATGTATAAAGCTTGGGATAATGCAATCATTCTATTCTTTCTATCCCTTATGACTTGGATACCAAGAATATAACTTGTTTCTCCTAAGTCCTTCATATCAAACTGTTTTGCTAACCATTATTTTATTGATGTCAATAGACCTACATCGTTTCCGATTAGTAGTATATCATCAACGTAAAGAACCAGGAAAACCAACTTGTCGCCTTTAATCCTTTTGTATACACAAGGTTCATCAAGGTTTTAAATAAATCCAAAACCTTTAACGGCTTGATCGAACCTTATGTTCTAGGATCTGGATGCTTGCTTCAATCCATATATGGATCTTTGCAACTTGCATACCCTTTCCTCTTGGCTCTTTTCAATGAATCCTTCTGGTTGCATAATACAGATGCTTTCGTCAAGACTTCCATTAAGGAAAGCTGTCTTGACGTCCATTTGCCAAATCTCTAGGTCTAGAGATGCCGCAATGGATAAGAGTATCCTAATGGATTTATACATGGCCACTGGAGAGAAGGTTTCTTCATAATCGATACATTCCTTCTGTGTATAACCTTTAGCTACCAATCTAGCTTTATAGGTTTCCACCTTTCCATCCATTCCTCTTTTTCTCTTGTATACCCACTTGCACCCGATGGGTTTTATCCCTTTAGGCAAGTCTACAAGAGACCAGACTTTCTTTTGGAACATAGATTAAATTTCAGATTGCATTGCCTTTTTCCAATGGCGACAATCAACATCTTCAATTGCTTCCTTGTACGTATAGGGATCATCATCGTCCGAAAGATTCTCTACAGATTCTCCTAGACCGATGTATCTTTCAAGTTGTCTAACAACCCTCCCACTACGATGAGGTATAGTGGATTGTTGATCTTGTGTTGGTACGGAATTGACAATTGGGCTTGGTTGCGAAACCACTTGTGAAATTGTATATCCTAAAAGCTCATTTAGGATAATTCTACTTTTAGGCACAAAATTATTCATATAGTCCTCTTCTAGAAATTTAGAATTTAACGAAACAAATACTTTAAGATCTAAAGGACTATAAAAATAATATCCTTTTGTTTCTTTTGGATACCTTACAAATATGCATGTTTCTGGACGGACTCCATCTTCTCTGTCTTTCCTTTTAACACGTGCAACGTGCGCAGGACATCAAAATATCCGTAAGTGTTGTAAACTAGGCTTTTGCCCAGTCCACAACTCATGAGGTGTTTTAGGAACCGACTTAGATGGTACATCGTTTAGAATATACATGGCAGTTTGTAAAGCATATCCCCAAAAAGAATTAGGGAGCGTTGAATAAATCAAAATAGACCTAACCATATCCAAAAGAGTTCTATTCTCTTTTCCGCCACCCTATTTTGTTGAGGTGTGCCTGGTGCAGAAAATTGAGAAATTATTACATTATCAATAAGATATTGTTGAAACTCACCGGATAGATATTCTCCACAATGATCAGACCTCAAGATTTTTATACGTTTCTCAAGTTGATTTTCCACTTCAGCTTTAAATGCTTTGAACATATCAAAAGCATCCGACTTATGTCTCATGAGATACACATAGCCAAATCTTGAGTGATCATCTGTTAAAGTGATGAAGTACTCATATCCACCTCTAGCTTGAATGCTCATAGATCCACACACATAAGTGTGTATCAATCCTAAACATTCAATAGCTCTTGTGTCTTTGGTCGTAAACAACCTTTTGGTCATTTTACCTTCCAAACAAGATTCACAAGTTGGTAGATCATCAACCTTTAAGTCACTTAGAGGTCTGTCACATACCAATCTTTTAATCCTATTAAGGTTTATATGACCTAGGCACAAATGCCTTAGGTAGGTTTCATCTTTTGATAATTTTAACCTTTTATGATTGGGTTCCATTGATTCCGTGTCTAACAAGTGAGAGATATTTCAATGCAAATAGAATAAACCATTTTCCAATGTACCTTTGCAAATAATTTTGTCATTCTTACTAATAATAAAATCTTTATTAAAAGTAACCGAATATCCAAATTTATTTAGACAAGAGACTGAAATTAAATTCCTCTTGTATTGTGGTACATAATAAATGTTTTATTAAATCTAATGCCTATAAGAATCATAATTGATTCTAATATCTCCCACTACACTAGTAGACACCAACGTTCCATTGCCTAAATGCAAGTTGAATTCATTCTTATCCAGTCTATTCCTTTGACCCTTTTCACCATAAAAGAAACACTTTCCTTTGATCTTGGTTACTTTCTTGGTCTCCTTCTAAGAAGGCTCAAGTTTCTTTTTCTTCTATTTTCTCTTGACCTTCTAACGGGTCTTAACAGTAGCAACTTTACCAACCATATGAATCCTTGTCTAGAGACATCATAATATCGGCAGCAGTCTCCATTCCTTCATGTTGCTGTTGTAACACGTTGGAGATGATGACCATAATGTAACCTACATTTAGCCATCTTTTCTAAAGACTTCCACTACTGATACTCATCTCCTTGCTCTTGAGTAGATTCATTAGTTTTGGTGGTTAAGGAATATATAGAATGAACTTATACTTTTCAATTTGCAACAACAACCCAATATTCCTTTTCCAGGTGACATAATTATCATTAGTTTAAAGTATTATCTTTTTAGGATATTGATTAGGAATGGGGTTATGATTTCTTTTTAATAACAAAAATATATAAGTAAATAATCATGATAAAGCACTTTTGAATATTTATCTTGAATTAAATAAAATAATTCAATCGTAAAAATTCAACGGTGATCCAACACCTATAAATGTCACGCCTCTTGTGGGAGTTCGCAATATTTACTAGTTGGACTAGGTCCCACCTATTTGTTAACATAACAACCAACGTTATATTTCTAGCCTTGTGATTTTATTAACAAGAACTCTTGGGAGAATATTAATAAACTCACATTGAGTATGTTACCAAGCGATTTGTAACTGGTGGTCAATCAGATATTGAACTTTGAACTTTGAGAGCAAAGATGGAGGATGAATAGACAAACAATTTGACCTTTGAATTACTCAAATCAGAGTTCAAATGAAGAAGTTATGGTGTTTGGAAGGTGATAAAATGTAGAGAGAATTTCTACACATAAGTTGAAATTTCTTCTTAGAATGAAATGTGAGAGGGAATGAGAATATAAATGAGAGGGAAAATTGGACATGTGAAATGACCAAGAGGGGAAAGAAGCAGCCAAGCATGCTTGCTGCCAGAGATGGCATGTGGGCATCTCGGGGCAGCAAGCCTTCTGCCCCGAGATGGCCACAAGCCATCTCGGGAAAGAAGTGTTTTGCTGACTTCTTTATCCTTCTACCTTCCTTCGCATTCTCAGACCGTTCTCCGGCCTCTAAACTTGGAATTCAAATCCGTTTGCGGATTACCAATCATAACTCTCACACGGACATGGAAATATAAGATACTCAACCCAGAAAATAATAATTCAACTCGATATATGAAGATGAAGATAATGTATGCAACATGAGTTGAAAGTGTAGTATCTTTTGACTTATAACTTGGAATCAATATTATGAGTAACCGAAATGACCGGAACTCAAGCAAGAATGATTTAAGACTAAATTCAAGTTCAATATCCATGTTATAAAAACATATAGACAAACAAAACACAATTCACACTAGAATGCAAACTACATAGAGATAGTCTCCAATCATGCATTTTCCAAAACATGTTATTTCCATACCAATGCATGAGCATTCATCTTCAAGTGTGTGAATGTGTTATACATGGTGCACAATGATGCATGGAAACATATGAACGATTTGTATGTGTGTGCCTATAATGGTGCACAATGGTGCACAATGATACAGGGACACAAATGTATGAATTGTGTGTGTGTGCCTAAGCCTTGTAAGAGAAAGATAAGGTCTTAGTATACCTTTGTAGAACCGAATTGCATCCTTTCTCTTTGATGACTTAGACCTTCCTTTTACTTGTTGTTCATCCTTCTTTGAAGCTTGAATCATCATGAATCTAAACAACTAAATCATTACAAGTAAACATCATTTTGATATGGAATTAATGCGAACACAAACTAAAACCTAACAATCTACCCCTTTGGTAAATTCCATGTCAAAAACACCTATACATTGACTACAATTATAAAGATGAAGATAGGTCACAAAATCACTTCCTCACATTACAATGAGTAAGATTCCTATATCCAATCTTCACCAACTCTTGAACTTCATCTTGATCTTCTCTTGAAGCAACCTACAAATTATCTCAAAGTAGAATGCATACACAAGAGAAAAACAATAAATGGCAACATATAATTTGGATAAGAATATACAATTAAGTCCACAAATACATGTATCTCCCCCTCAATACATGCCAAAATTCAAGAATTCTTAACCAAATCTTAAGACTAATTATTACATGCCATTGAAAGTTCAAAAGTTCACAAAAACAACATAAAATGAAACTAAGTAACTAGCAACTCTTTCTCCCCCTTTTTGACATGAAATGATGTCAAGAGGTAAGAAACATACCATAAGACTCAAATACTAGCTACTTCGTCCACCAAATAAAGATGTGCGTGTAGTTGATCTAACATAATGCTGGAGAGGTGGTCTTGAACTTGAAACAATACATTCCTCCAACTTTTTTATTCTAGCATCTTGTTTATCAACTATAGCACTAAGCTCATCAACCTTCTTCTTTAAATGTAAAGCCCAATCCGGAAGAATGTTTGTGCTAGTCTCTTGACAATCAACTTGAGAACTTTTAAATAGTCCAAAAGTATCATATGTCTTACCCTTATCCCTATATGGCATGTATGACAAACGTTTATCACTATACTTTTCCAAGGGTTGTACCAACACATCATCTCCTCTACTCTTAACACCACGAGCTAATCAAAAAGAAGTTATAAACCCCGGTAATGCAAGCTTTTTATCTCCTCTAATAGAGAAAGCTGTACTATCAATATAAAGCATAAGTAGATCCCCAAGGTTTATAGGTTGATTAGTCACCAAGGCATACATTATTTTGATCTTGTCTTTATTCAACTCGGTTGAATTCGAAGATCCAATAATGTTAGTGCAAATGAATAGATGCCAAAATGCACTAGCCTTAGTTAACTCATGTTGACTAATTTATGCTCTACCTTTCCACTCAAAAGAAGCATTGTCACAAAGAGTTCTACCCATGATATTAAGATTCTCAATGACATCTACATCTAGAAAGTTTGAATCTATATCATTAGATAGCCTAAGAAACTTGTAATGTTTTCCAGGTTAACTCTAAACACAATACCCCTAATCTCCATCAAAGCATCCAATAAGGTGGCGCTTTCTCTATATTCAAGATAAAACTCTCTAACAAGAGTATCATTCACAATTCCTAACATGCTCACCCAAGATTCCCAATTTCTAACCTTAATGCACTTAAGAACATAAGAATCTTTACACTTACCTAAGTCAATACATCTCTCTTGAAATATCTTCTTAGTTCCAAAGATCCCTAAATCTTTTATCCTTGAAGCTTTGGATCCTTTTGAGGTAGACTTGGCTTTCACAATGGGATTCGATTGATTTCTACTTCCGGTAACCTTAGTTCTTCCCATTTGTTCTTGTGTTATAAGATGCTACATACATACAACAAAAGTGAGTGAAAGACAAAACAAGCATATTAGTCACAAATATATAAAACAAAGACATATGACTTAAGAATGAATCATCATGCAAGACAAAGATAATGAGTAGTATCTTACAAGTATCATTAAGTCAAAATATGCCAACATGTAACAAAATGAAACATGTGAACATATCATAAAAGAGAACTATGCCTAACATAAAATGCTCCCTCTTAATAAATGCTATAACTAAAATCAATGATAGCATAAAGTTCACAAAGAAGTTCACACAATCACACATTCAAGCAATTTGAAGAAATATCAACAAAATAAGCTTCATATGCTAAGAGAGATACTCAAAGATTTTTCAAGTTCTCTCATAATTCTTCAACAATTGCTAAAATATCATCATACTCATAAACAAAGTGTGTATGTGTGAGAGATATGCTTAAAATATATATCAAGAAGTAGTTTGATAATCAACAAATGGGGATAACATGATTACCTACCTGAAGCTAGTTCAACAGCTTAAGAGCAAATTCAAAGGTTTTGGGATTGAGCAGATACCTCGACAGCAGAATCATCGAGCAGACATCTTAGCCAAGATAGCTGCGAATGGCGGTCAGACCTTATCATAGGGAGTCCCTCTCCAAATGATCCCCCTTCCAATCACAACAGCAAGTAATGAGACTTATACCTTGGATCAGCGACCATACTGGATGGACCCAATAGTGGATTATCTCCAAGAAAAAAGGCTCCCCAGGGAGCCCGACCAAGCTAGGAGAGTTAAGAGACTCTCAGTCCAATATTGCTTGGTGGAGGGGCATTTATATAGGAGTGGCAGATCCCTTCCTTTACTTTGATGTTTACATTTTGAAGATGCCAGATAGGCATTGAGAGAGGTTAATTCAGAAGAATAGGGGAACCATATTGGTATGGAGGCTTTGGCATATCAGGTACTCCGCATGGGGTATTATTGGCCAACAATCCATCATGATGCAAATAACTTAGTACGATCATGCGAAGCATGCCAGAAGACCGTAAACTTGAGTCACCTATTGCCGGAGCGATTGTCATCCCTTAGCTCACCATACCCCTTTGCTATGTAGGGAGTCGACTTGCTCGGGCTGCTTCCTACTGCTCCTGGTCAAGCCAAGCATGCTATTGGAGGAACTGACTATTTCACAAGGTTGGTCGAAGCTGGACTGCTTTCCCAAATATCAGAAGCAAATACAATATGATTCACTAAAAATAATGTAGTTTACAGGTTTGGAACCCCTCTTACCAATATAGCTGACCTCGGTAAGCAGTTTGATAATGGCCAGTTCAAAGACTTTTGCGAGGGCTTGGGAATCGACCTTGAGTTCTCTTCAGTGGCCCACCCTCAGACTAACCGGCTGGTGGAATCCACTAATAAGACTATAAAGAAGCTGTAGGAGCTTCCCGAGTGTTAGGAATATGCTCGATAGCAAGAGTGTAATATTGTAATTAACAATCTTTTCATATAAAAAAAGTGATTTCTAGTTCAACAAATCTTATAGCCTTTATAGTTTAATTATTATAATTATCAAAAGTAAATAATCATAAGGTCAAAAGACTATGAGAAAAAGAAGAATTGTTCATACATCTAGATATGTATGAGGTAGACACAATTCTTTAGTTAGTATTGAATAATCTTCACAACTTAAGATAAAAGGTTGGGCGCGTTTATCTTGTCAAAGTTGTAGATTCTTTTGCTAGCATTTGAGTGGGATCAAATGTGTTATGATGAGTCTAAAATCATCAAAGTCTGGTGTCTTAGGGCAAAAGAATGTAGTGCACTGGGTGCATTGAATAGGATCAAAATGAAGTACTTTATCTAGAACCGTCAATGGATAAAAGTTTTCATTTGAAGACAATCGGAGAGTCTTTCTCAATCCTGAGATAAATGATGGACTTATGGTTACAAGTGTTATCATTTGAGCTATCAATGAGTACGATTATATAGCATAGTCTATCCTCGATAGTTTGGTGGTATTCATTTGTTAATCGATGGAGGACTTCATTTATTGATATGGACATCGTGGCTCCGTTTATTAAATGAGAGTAGAATACCATCATATGGATGTTTTGAGGTATTGGATTTTAAATCTTAACGTTAAGTTTTTAATAGTGTCTATTGAAACATGGCTTTTGGACAAGTCAAAATATCCAAGTTCAAAATGTGGTCATACGAGTAAATATGGTAACTTGGAGAGCTATAGACGGTCTATGAGCTCTTGGCGGTTACTAGTATTCTTTACGAGGATACACTTTTCTCCAATAAGGTCGTCAAGGGTATGAGTGAGTGATATCAACTTATTCTATCTTTATTTAAGAGTTCAATTTTAGTTCTTTAGTGGAATGAAATAAAATTAAATAGATCGAACCTAAGTGAATCATTTGTTGATTGTGATTGGGTTGTGTCTATTAGAGTTTAAATTTAGATAGCCCGCCAAGATCCCCAATCCACACGAACTGGCATGGATCACTTGATAAATTCTACCGGACCAATTTAGGGGTCCATCTTGAATTGTATTAAGGCATGAGAACTTGTTTCTTATTTTAAGAATAGGTCTAGTTCACTTGTGGACTTTTTATTAAGGTCTAATTGATTTAATAAAATAAGAAAAATAATATATGGTCCTTGTATTTGATATGGGCGGCAAAGGCTATTGTGAATAGCTTAAATATATTATTTTTATTTTATTATTTAATTAAATAGAAATTAGTTAATTTGTTGATTAATTAATTATTTAATTAAAAGTGAAAAAAAAATTCCTAGTAGGTGATGGTCTCCTAAAACTATACTATTGTTGGTAATATAGTTAATGTTAAAGACTATATTTTATAAGTAGATAAATAAAAGAAATTATTTATCTAATCAAATTAGGAAGTCTTTAATATGGTTACAAATACACTATTGAGTTGGATTAGGAGTCTTGGTGTAGGAATGAATTCTTTTTGGAAAAGGATCTTAGTCACCAAGTAAAACTACTTAGTGGTAGAATTATTGTTTTAGATATGGATTCTTAACTACCAAATAAATCCACCTAAGGAAAGGATTCTTGCCAATCAAGTAAATCCTTCTTAGGAAAGGATTTATGATCCTGTATAAATGAATATGAGAAATTCGGCCAACCCTAAGGCAATTAAAGGTGAATTTTGGCCAGCCCTATTTTTCTTAGTGAAGAATTCGGCCATCATAGGAATTTTGAGGGAGAAAAATCTGATTTTACTCTAGACAAAATTCCATCATCTCTAAACAATAGTGTGTGAATTCAGCCAAGTAGAGAAAAAAGAGGAACGTTTTTGTTTTCGATAGTATACTAATATCCTTTACATCAAAAGGGTTTTGTGTACAACATCGAATCAAGGTTCATGTGAGTTTCAATCAAATTGATTGATAATTCACAAGTGACCAGACGTTGTTGGATTTTTCGCTTGGAGGATATTTGTAACTAACAAGGAAAATATTTTGCTTTGTTTCCATTCTCAGGTATACAATAAAAAGTAAGGGATCCCACACTCCAAGGTGATTCACGTTCGTGATTGGATTGGAAGATCTTGCGGAATAAATTCGGTGCTTGTTCAATCGTCACCAATCACACGCATTATACAATTGAGTGGGAGAAGGTGTTTTTGAACACCTACGGCCTCCAAGTTTAGTTGAGCTTTATGTTTTGTGAATAACCTCCCAAGAGGTATTCATGAATGGAATTTAGCAAGATACTTCCTTACAAGGATAGACTAGACAATTAGCCCAAACGATATCTACTCCCAAAGGAGGGATATTCGTGATGGATTATATTGAAGGTCGATAACTTTGTAACACACTCAATGTGATTTTATTAATATCCTCCCAAGAGTTCTTGTTAATAAATTCACAAGGTTAAAATTGAAAACGTTGGTTGTTATGTTTACAATTAGGTGGGACCTAGTCCAACTAGTAAATATTGTGAACTCCCAAATGAGGCGTGACATTAATAGGTGTTTGATCACCATTGAATTTTTTTGGTTGAATTATTTCATTTAATTCAAGATAAATATTAAAAAGTGTTATATCATGATTGTTTACTTATATAATTTTTTGTTATTAAAAAGAAATCATGATCCCATTCCTAATCTATATCCTAAAAGATAATACTTTAACTGATTATAATTATGTCACATAGAAAAAGGAATATTGGGTTGTTGTTGCAAGTTGACAAGTATAAGTTCATTCTGTATATTCCTTAACCGCCAAACTAATGAATCTACTCAGAAGCAAAGAGATGAGTATCAGTAGTGGAAGTCTTTAGATGAGGTGGCCAAATGTACATTACATTATGGCCATCATCTTCAATGTGTTGCAACAGCAACATGGAGGAATGGAGAATGCTGCCTATTATTATGATGTCTCTAGACAGGGATTCATATGGCTGGTAAAGTTGCTACTGTTAAGACCCGTTAGAAGGTCAATAAACATCAGAGGAAAAAGCAACTAAGGCCTTCTTAGAAGGAGACCAACAAAGTAACCAAGATAAAAGGGAAGTGTTTCCTTTGTGGTTAAAAGGGTTAAAAAAATAGACTGAATAAGAATGAATTCAACTTGTATTTTGGCAATGGAGCGTTGGCGTCTACTTGTGTAGTGGGAGATATTAGAATCAATTTAGATTCTAGTAGGCATTTAGATTTAATAGACGTTTATTATGTACTTCAATTCAAGAGGAATTTAATTTCAGTTTCTTGTTTAAATAAATTTGGTTATTCGGTTACTTTTAATAAAGCTTTTATAATTAGTAAGAATGAAAAAATTATTTGCGAAGGTACATTGGAAAACGGTTTATTCTATTTGCTTGGAAATATCTCTCACTAGTTAGACACGGAATCAATGGAACCTAATCATAGAAGAGTAAAATTATCAAAAGATGAAACCTACCTATGGCATTTGCGCTTAGGTCATATCAACCTTAATAGGATTAAAAGATTGGTATGTGACGGACCTCTAAGTGACTTAAAGGTTGATGATCTACCAACTTGTGAATCTTATTTGGAAGGCAAAATGACCAAAAGGTCGTTTACGACCAAAGGCACAAGAGCCATCGAATATTTAGGATTGATACACACTGATGTGTGTGGGCCTATGAGCATTCAAGCTAGAGGTGGATATGTGTACTTCATCACTTTCACGGATGATCACTCAAGATTTGGCTATGCGTATCTCAAGAGACATAAGTCGGATGCTTTTGATATGTTTAAAGTATTTAAAGCTGAAGTAGAAAATTAGCTTGAGAAACGTATAAAAATCTTGAGGTCCGATCGTGGTAGAGAATATCTATTTGGTGAGTTTCAGCAATATCTTATTGATAATGGAATAATTTCTCAGTTTTCTACACCAGGCACACCTCAACAAAATGGGGTGGCAGAAAGGAGAAATAGAACTCTTTTAGACATGGTTAGGTCTATGTTGAGTTATTCAACGCTCGTTAGTTCTTTTTTGGGATATGCTTTACAAACTACCATGTATATTCTAAACGATGTACCATCTAAGTCGGTTCCTAAAACTCCGCATGAGTTGTGGACCAGGCGAAAGCCTAGTTTACAACACTTTCGAATATTTGGATGTCCTGCGCACGTGTTAAAAGGAAAGACATAAAAGATAGAGTCCCGTTCAGAAACATGCATATTTGTAGGGTATCCAAAAGGAACAAAAGGATATTATTTTTATAGTCCTTCAGATCTTAAATAATTTGTTTTGACAAATGCAAATTTCTAGAAGAGGACTATATGAATAATTTTTTGCCTAAAAGTATTATTGTCCTAAATGAGCTTTTAAGGAGATACAATTCCACAAGAGGTTTCGTAACCAAACCCAATTGTAAGTTCCATACCAACACAAGATCAACAATCTACCATACCTCATCGTAGTGGGAGGGTTGTTAGACAACCCGAGAGATACATCGATTTAGGAGGATTTGTAAAGAATCTTCCGAACGACAATGATCCTTGTACGTATAAGGAAGCAATGGAAGATGTTGATTGTCGCCATTGGCAAAAGGAAATGCAATACAAAATTGAATCTATGTTCAAAAACAAAGTCTGGTCTCTTGTAGATTTGCCTAAAGGGATAAAACCCATCGGGTGCATGTGGGTATACAAGAGGAAAAGAGGAATGGATTGTAAGGTGGAAACCTTTAAAGCTAGATTGGTAGCTAAAGGTTATACATAGAAGGAAGGTATCGATTATGAAGAAACCTTCTCTCTTGTGGCCATGCTTTAATCTATTAGAATACTCTTATCCATTGCGGCATCTCTAGGCCTAGAGATTTGGCAAATGGACGTCAAGACATCTTTCCTTAATGGATGTCTTGATGAAAGCATCTATATGGTGCAACAAAAAGGATTCATTCAAAATGGCCAAGAGGAAAAGATATGAAAGTTGTAAAAATCCATATATGGATTTAAGCAAGCATCCAGATCCTGGAACATAAGGTTCAATCAAGTTGTAAAAGGTTTTTGATTTATTCAAAACCTTGATGAACCCTGTGTATACAAAGGATTAAAGGCGACAAGTTGGGTTTCCTAGTTCTTTACGTTGATGATATACTACTTATCGAAAACGATGTAGCTATATTGACATCAATAAAAGAATGGTTAGCTAAACAATTTGATATGAAAGATTTAGGAGAAGCAAGTTATGTTCTTAGTATCCAAGTCATAAGGTATAGAAAGAATAGAATGATTGCATTATCCCAAGCTTCATACATAAATAATAGCTTGTCTAGGTTTTCCATGCAAGATTCCAAGAAAGCTATGTTACCTTTCAGACATGGAATCAAACTTTCTAAGGAACAAGCTCCTAAGAATGAGCATAAAGAACAATCCATGAGAAGGATTCCATATGCTTCGGCAGTTGGAAGTCTCATGTACGTAATGCTCTGTACTAGACCAGATATTTGTTTTGCTGTGGGCATAGTTAACAGGTTTCAATCGAAGCCTGGTCCTGATCACTGGACGGCAGTCAAGCATATTTTCAAGTATCTTAGGAGAACAAAAGATTATATGCTTGTATAGTCTAGAGGGGATTTTATTCCCATTGGGTATACAGATTCTGATTTTAAGTCAGATTCTGACTCTAGTAGATCAACATCAGGATCTGTGTTTACTATTGGAGGAGGGGCAGTTATATGGAGGAGTATCAAGCAATCTTGTATTGTCGATTCCACCATGGAAGCCGAGTATGTTGCCGCATGCGAGGCTGCTAAAGAGGTTGTCTGGCTCCGCCAATTCCTGATTGACTTGGAAGTGGTTCCTAATGTAAATAAGGAGATCACTATCTATTGTGACAATAGTGGAGCAGTGGATAATTCGAGAGAACCAAGAAGTCATAAGAGAGGGAAACATATTGAAAGAAAGTATCATCTTTTAAGGGAAATTACGCATAGGGGTGATGTGACGATTACCAAAAGGTTGTATAGGGTATGAGTGAGTGACATCAACTTATTCTATCTTTATTTAAGAGTTCAATTTTAGTTCTTTAGTGGAATGAACTAAAATTAAATAGATCAGACCTAAGTGAATCATTTGTTGATTGTGATTGGGTTGTGTTTATTAGAGCTTATATTTAAATAGCCCTCCAAGATCCCCAATACACACGAAATTGCATGGATCACTTGATATATTCTACCGGACCAATTTAGGGGTCCATCTAGAATTGTATTAAGGTATGAGAACTTGTTTCTTTTTTTAAGAATAGGTCCAGTTCACAGGTGGACTGTTTATTAAGATCCAATGGATTTAATAAAATAAGAAAAATAATATATGGCCCATATATTTGGTATGGGCGGCAAAGGCTATTGTGAATAGCTTAAATATATTTTTTTTATTTTATTATTTAATTAAATAGAAATTAATTAATATGATTATTAACTAATTATTTAATTAAAAGTCAAAATCTTTTTCTTAGTAGGAGATGGTCTCCTAAAACTATACCAATGTTAAAGACTATATTTGATAAGTAGATAAATAAAATGAATTATTTATCTAATCAAATTAGGAAGTCTTTAATATTGTTACAAATACACTATTGAGTTGGATTAGGAGTCTTGGTGTAGGAAAGAATTCTTTTTGGAAAAGGATTCTTGGTCACCAAGTAAAACTACTTAGTGGTAGAATTCTTCTTTTAGATAAGGATTCTTAACTACCAAATAAATCCACCTAAGGAAAGAATTCTTGCCAACCAAGTAAATCCTTCTTAGGAAAAGATTTATGATCCTATATATATGAGTATGAGAAATTCGGCCAACCCTAAGGCAATTAGAGGTGAATTTTGGCCAGTCCTATTTTTCTTAGTGAAGAATTCGGCCACTATAGGAATTTTCAGGGAGAAAAATCTGATTTTACTCTAGACTAAACAATAGTGTGTGAATTTGGCCAAGTAGAGAAAAAAAGGGAACGTTTTTGTTTTCGATAATATACTAATATCCTTAACATCAAAAGGGTTTTGTGTATAACATCAAATCAAGGTTCACGCAGGTTTCAATCAAATTGATTGATAATTCTGAAGTGACCGGACATTCTTGGATTTTTTCTCTTGAAGGATATTTGTAATTAACAAAGAAAAGATTTTGTTTTGTCTGCATCCTCAGGTATACAGTAAAAGTAAGGGAGCCTACACTCCAAGGTCATTTACGTTTGTAATTGGATTGGAAGATCTTACGGAATCAATTCAGCACTTGTTCAATCGTCACGAGAAAAATGTACGATACTTTTATATACGTCAATTAATCTAGAGTTAAGGTTCTCGTTGCATAAAGGGAATTTATTTTATTTATACGCAAACCCTAATTTCATTTTTATCACGCTTCCGTTGCGTTTTGAACCCATTTTTCCCTACACCGAGGTCCTCTGAGCTTACCATACTATGAGAAGATTTGCTACCAGGGGAAACACCCTATTCCCTAGCCTTTGAGGTTGACGAGTTACTTCCCATTGAGCACAAACTGATCTCGTTCAGAGTTCAACATTTTAAACTAGGAAGTAATGAGGATAAGCTCAGTGCAAGCCTAGATCTCTTAGAAGAAAAACAATATCGAGTAGTAGAAAAGGTAGCAATTTACCAGAGCAGGATTGCTAGGTATTTTAACAGGAGGGTTAAAGCCCAGAACTTTAAGGAAGGGGACCTAGTTATTAGGAAAGTGACATTGAATTCCAGAAAGAGGTCAGACGGGGTCCTGGGCCCAACTGGGAAGGACCTTACTTAGTAAAAGCGGTGATCTGAAATAGGGCATACAAGCTCGAGGACATGAATGGCCGACTCAATGATCATACATGGAATGTGGATCACTTGAGAAAATTCTACCCTTGAAAAGGGAACCCGTGAGCTGGCTACCTCTACCTAGTTTTTAATCTCCATCAATAATGTACTCCATCTTTTTATCAATAAAGCCTATTTTTTCTCCATCTTCAACTATGTTCTACAGTGATTTGGGTCTACATGGTAAATTTGACATTATCATCCCAAGACCAGGGATTAGCCGGGGAAGCCCCCTCACTATCTCTGAATGCATCAGCTGGGCACTACCCATGACAAAGAAGGGTCTAAGCGTAATAGCATAGCTGTCATCCAGATCTCAAGACCAGGAAATAGCTAGATAGCCCTCATGATACCTTGGTCGGGCTACCACCCCCAAGAAGGGTCTGAGTGTAAGAGCGTAGCTGCCATCCAGATCTCAAGACTAGAAAATAGCTAGATAACCCTCCTGACGCCTTGGTCGGGCTACCACAGAGAAGAGTTTGATTGTAAGAGCATAGTTGCCATCTAGATCTCAAGACCAGGAAATAGCTAGATAGCTCTCTTGATGCCTTGGTTGGGTTACGTCCCCCAATAAAGACTAGAGTTTAAGAGCACGATAGCCATCCCGATCTCCAGCCTAAGAGGGGTCTAGATAGTTATCTTTGGTACCCCATTCGGGCTATAACCCCTTGGAGGGGCTTGAGAATGGAGAGCTCATTTACTTAAACTCTAACGTCCCAGTTATTACTGGTGGCTAATTCTCTGTGTACATGTGGTTGCTTACTGTGACGGGTACGGACTGGACTTCGATCACACAAGGGGACTATCAACTAAAGTAAAAAGGCTATAATTTTCTGTTGAGAGTTGAAGGCTCGAGCTAGCTATCTACTTTCACACTGAAGCAGTTTTCCAGTCTTGTTACTTTTCCAAGTTAAGTCAAGTTGCTTTAGAGGATGTACCTAGATCAAAATCAGAAATGAAACAAATACATGCCAATAAAAATTCGAACCATATCTAAAGTTAATTTTCATTAATGAAATGGGGAGCCTATTCCTCGGTAAGGCTACAACAATCAAACAGGGAGCCCAACCCCTGGTTCTGGGCTACAAAAAAAAATAAACAATAAAGGAACGTGGGATGCCCACCCCCCTTTCCGGGCAATCAGAATAAGCCGTTAGTAGATGGATTCAAACTTTTGTATCCTCCTGATCTCCTCCAGCTCCCCCTCCTTCAGGATGAACCTTGCCCCCTTCTTCTCTTTTTGGTGATCGCTAATCCTGGATAGCCGCCTCTGCCACCTCTTCCTATTGATGCCCCTCAATTGCCTGTTGCTCAGCTGGGTCCTCCTTCAAGACCTTATTGACCACCGACATGACCTCAGAAGGTATGGTTGCATCAAGAAGGTTAGTCATTGACTCTGGAATAATGTCTCCTACTGTTGGCTCCTTCCTTGGAAGCACCTTAGAGGGACTTCAGACTTCGGACTTCGGTAGGGCCTCCTTCTAGCTCCATGGGTTGAACCCTCCTAGAGGATTCTCTGAGACCTGACATTGGGAAGGTCAGGATAGGACGAAGTAGATCTGGTATTTTAGGCTACTTCCCAGCTCCGTCTCTAGTAGAATGACCCACTTCATAATTATCGGGGTGATGCATCACTGCAGCCCGAGACAAGATTTCTTCCCTATCCCAGCCAGCGATAATGGAGAGGTCAAATGGAAGGAGGAGAGCTTCCGTGACCTGGAAGAAGGCTTCCACTTCATCTTGAAGATTGGCAACTTTGGTCTACAGAGCTTGGTTCTCAGCATCCAGTGTCTTTACCTTTTCCTTCAAGTTATCCCATTGGATTGCTCGTCGCTTAGGCTGAAGAGTTTCTTGATCAAAAGACCGCTTCAGCCTCTCGTGGTCGAACTGATGCTCAGCCAGTTATGTTTCAATTCCCCTCTAGCTAGAGGTCATCTCCTGGACCAAGGCTTGTGCCCGTGCCAGTAATTCCATGGCTCGCTCAGCCTCAGCTTCAGCCCTAGCTGCCCAGTATAGGAGAGAAGCTACCTGGTGTCCCATGGTAACTTGAAATTTGAAGGCCTGCCAAGGGAATTCGTGTTAGGAAATGATAAATCAAGCTATTACGAGAGAAAATAAAGGCGATGACTACCTCGGCAAGAAGGGCAGACCTCATGGTAACCAGGACGTTCACAAGGATGGAAACCATCCTAGAAAGCTTGCCACCAGGGCAAGACGAGACAAACTGCTTTAAAACTTCATCCTGACCAACTGAGCCCAAATGATGGTGGGGGCGAGTAGAGGGAATCTTAGGAATACCAGCCTCAGGATCCTTTGAAGCCTAAACTGCTTGGGACACAGATAGATCAGCTGAAGAAGTGGGTAATGTGACTGAAGAAACAACAATTGTAGTTAGGGCCATTGATGAGGGGGATAAGGTGGTCGTATCAGCTACCTGGAGAGCGGGCCCTCCTCGTTTTAGAGCTTTAGCACCTTGCGATATGAGAATAGCCATCTTAGATCTCATATGGGAAGGTGATGGGGAAGGAGCAGACGAAGCAGTGGCTAAAAGGGTTGGTCCTCATTTCTCCGATGTAGCCAAGAAGATTCCCTAGGATGATTCGGTAGAAGGGGATGGGGTCCTAGTTTGCTGGGCTTCGCGGGAAGCTAAAACAACTACAAAAACTGTTTAAAAAAAGAAGGATGTCAGTGGTATGTCAGCTAAAAAAACAAAGCTTAATAACTTAATATTACTCACGAGGGGAAGCATCGGAGATCCACAGATACTTATTAACCCTACGGGGATCGAAGGAATCAACAGTTGGAAACCTCGGGTTCAGATAATTCATGGCGAGGATAGTCTTCGGCACAAACTCAGACTTGGCAGGGGGGGAATCCAAGTCCCATGAGGGTTTGTCGTTGAAGGCGGTTAGGACCGCGAACTCATACCAGCCGATGAATATAGAGCTTCCCCAATCTCCCCCTACTAATATCAACTGATCCTTCCAAGCTGGGTCTTTTCTCGAAGCGCCTGGGATGATGAAGTTGAGTTTGTTCTTGGCCTTCATATAGAACTGTCCCCGGGGACCTCCAGACAAACTCCCGATTTGAAAGAGGTAGGCCAGCTCTTCTGCTTCGGGTTCCTGGGTGTCCTAGTCCTGCTCGCACTGTTCCCTCTATGGCACGAGGAAGCCAATCAGATCAGATACCTCTAAAAGCCAGGAGTTAGTTGAGGGGTAGCTAGTTGAAGGGCGTTAAGAGCCCGCCGAATAGTAGGGAGAAGGGGGAGTCTGATTCCATTCTCAAAGGCCTCCAAGTGAATGGGGAGCATGCCTTCAAGAAGGTTAAAGACGTTGTAGTTCCTATTGGAAACTGTGAGGGTGACGCCTTTAGGAATGCCATATTTATCTCTTATGCAGTTGATCGATTGTGGGTCAACAGTAGAGTCGAGGATAACCCTAAATTCAGAAAGAGGAAACTTCATTGAAAGAGGCCCATCCACCGCAATTTGAACCTTCCCAGTGGTGTCCACCCTCTCCTCTAAGTCAGAATCTTCATTAACTAAGTTCAGAGGGTTGTCAGGTTGATTGGACAAGCGGAAGCCTATCAAGATATTCCTTCTGAAGCAGCAGCATTGACGGACCAGGGAAGAGTCCTCACCACTCGAGATTCCTCACACCCCGTTTCCAAGGAACCAAATTAGAGCTGCTAGTGCTCTAGACCATGCCTTCAATGCTATCAGAGGAGTTTGACATTTTTGAATGAAAAGAGCTTGAAGGTGGATGAAAGACAATGATGTGGTTGGAGAAGTCAGTGAGGGAGAGGAAGTCTGAAAAATTGAAATTGAAAAAAAACGAGAGGAAGCTGCAGTGTGTTTGAATTTAAATAGAGGTTAGGGTTGTAGTGATGTCGGCGATATCCTTGGAAAAATTGCCCTGAACCACATAGAGAGCCGTAACACAACCGGTTTTCTTCAAGGAGCATACCAATCCAAGCTTGACACGTCACCAGAACAGTTAATGAGAAGATTTCATTTGAGATTCTCAGCAATTATTTTCGTATCGGAAAATTTCCTAATTAAATAGGGAATCTGAGTCCAACCCAAACTCTACCTCCAGTGTTCAAGTCAGAGGGAACTTCTATGAATAGTAAAATTTAGCTAGGGGTCAAAAAGAAATTTTCCACTCTCCTAGCCCGGATTCGACACTCATGAGACCGCTGGCTGACCATAAAAATACAACGCATAAGTAAGGAAGGATCGCTGGGCTTCAGAATTATCGAGGACAAAGCTAGGCACAACAAGGTCGAGCCCCTACGCGAACACTGGAATCCAGGCTTCTTGAGGCCACCTACCCAGGAACCTATGTTCCTGAAGTCGGGCTCCAAAACCACCCCATGAAAGCAAGGAAGGATCGCCGAGCTCAAGAAGCACTTGAAGTGGAGCCCGACAGGTAAAACAAACTCCCTCCAGGTTAGGGCCTCCAGAGGTTAAACTTAGCTCATAGCCTACACTAGAAGCCCACCAACCTCTCTCAGAGCCCTATGTCCCCTCCATGATACGAGGAGGAAAATGGATTCTGAGTGAATCAGATCCATGCTACCTCCCAGGAATTTGTACAGGGACATCTCAAGCTCTAAAGGGTCGAGAAAAGTCCATCCCAAGCTTCTGAGAACAGAACCAAAGCATGGGTCTACCTCGCTCTACGGGACAACATACAACTAACTCGATAACCACCTTGAAGAATCATGCAATGAGTACACAAAAGATTGTATTTATATTATAGCCAACATTAATTCTGCGTACGTGTAAGTCAAGAGTTTGATTCCAAAAAGGAAACAAACTTATCTTCGACAAAGATATCATCTAATCCGTTATAAATTCGAGGTCAACTTTTAAATAACGAATCCTGCCCGATAAGGAGGGAATGGATTCATGGGATCATGGTGTGATATTTATAAGTTAAAACCTACTTGGACCGGGTATAAATAAGACCAATCGGAGATGAAAAAGATAGGCAAAAATAGTGTGAAAAAGAAAGAGGATTGCATCAGGCCTAAATTCTGTGATCCGAACACGACCATCATTGTATCTACTATTCGACAAGCATGAATTTTCCCCCTTCCTATATCCTAGAGAGATTTTGAATACGTACGAGAGGTTTTCTGTATATCATGAGTGATTAATATTAAGGCTCCCATTTTTCTGTT
This sequence comes from Dipteronia dyeriana, assembly GCA_032871835.1. Lineage (NCBI taxonomy): Eukaryota > Viridiplantae > Streptophyta > Magnoliopsida > Sapindales > Sapindaceae > Dipteronia > Dipteronia dyeriana. Next base: position 111,741,433 of record CM065300.1, on the reverse strand, counting down.
GTCATTCAAACATTCACTTCTATCTAAGCAGGTCGGGTATCAAAGGTACCGACCCTGGCCACCACTTCCGTAGTAGTGGTCTTGAGGGTGTTAGCTGTAATTCCTCACCTTGAGAAATTTTTTGGTTAACAAATTCTAAATCTAAGAATCATTATCTTCTCTCTCCCAAACACTTTCTCTCATCTCTAACCACTAACCTAGGTTTAGGAATCATTCCCCACCAAATCTAACCATCCTCCATCATCATCTACTCAAGGAAACTTGAAGATCAGATTTGAGTTTGAAGAAATGAGGAGTTTCTCTCCATGGGTATTCTCTATCTCTATTCTCCTTGTTATTTATATGTATTTGTCACGAGTAGCTAATCATCCCACTAGGGGATTGATGTGATTCATTTGTGAACTTTGGGCTGGTATTGAATTTTATTTACTTTAATAAATCTATTGAGTATGTTTTATTCATTGTTTTAATTGATTTCAAGAATAGTTTGTCTTAGATTGTACCCTACTTTCTATGCAAATTGTTTGAGAAATTATTTGAGTAGAGAATTGGGTATACCTTCTATTCAACTCTCTTAAGCTCATTTGATTGGAAAGATTGAACAAGAGTGCCCTCCTCTAATAAAATCCGGACTTATTATTCTCAATCCTTATCTAATCTCAATTGAGTGACTAATTCTGAAATTTCTTAGAAAGTATGTGTCTATAACGTAGAGGAGGGGAGAGGGGGTGAATAGGTTTTAATTCGATAGATTACCAATTTTGTGAATTAATCAATATTAACAATTCTACCCCAATGTTCAAATAAAAGAAAACAAACATAAAACAATAACAACACGCGATATATACGTGGAAACCCTCCAAATGGGAAAAACCACGGGCTATTTAGAGTGCCACCCTTGATCCTCAAAATCCACCATTGAGTAAAAGTTTAAAACCTAGGTTGACCTCCCATCTAACCCTCCAGTTACTAACCCTTCAACTCTACCCAACGGGGCCTTAATAGTGATTTTGGATCACTAGCCTTGTGCACTAACAACTTAGCCACAAGCTAAATCAACAATGAAGACATAATGGCAACCTAAGTGAATATGCAAGAATATTCAATATGCAAAAATGATAGGCCAAGACATTCATGCTTATCAAGGATTAATAATGACAATTAAAGCAAATCCTAGATATCAATGTTCTAAATGCAAAGGCAAGAAGAATTAGCTAGAAGGGTAAAATCGTCCTAAATGCTAGCTATCACAAATTAATGCATCTCAACCAACAATCAATACACAAGCATGTTATAAAAGCAATTAAACATACAAGCAAGCAATTAATATGCAATATAGACTAAAACCCTAGGTATACATGTCTTAGTAATGAAAACATAAAGTTTAGAACATGTAAAAGATATCTAGTCATGAACAAACAAGAAACCCATGCTTGAAAGATGCTTGATGATTTGGATTTTAAGGATGGTTGAGTAAAAATGGCTTCTTGGAGCTTCTCTCTCTAAAGAACCTTCTCTCTCTCTTAAAAATAGGTTAGGAAGCTCTCTAAAACGAGTTGGGAAGAAGATGGTATATTTATATGATGCCTAAAGTGAAACTGAGTCGTTTTGACAAAAACCAACAAAATCCCATCAGGACCGCTGGCTATACCGCGGTCCAGGTAAGTGTCCAGACAGCACCACAAAAAGCGGTGTATCGCCTGGACAACGCCGCTCTATAAGTCGCTGTGCATGCAGCGTGCACAAACTGCAGTCTGGATAACATGCAGCGTCTATGAAACTCCACTTGGGAGACCGCGATGTATGCAACAAGCATAGACCACGGTAGCCACATCATGCATTCTCTGTCAAACACCGTTGTGCAGGCCGGGCGAGGGCACTGCACAGAGAGCGGTCTAGACCGCAGTATAGAGGAAAAAATCCTTATTATAAGGCACAAACATACGTTCAACACTCAAATAAAAATAAGGCACACAAGGCACTCAAAATGGCAAATAAACATGCAAGCAAGATAATTAAAATAAAATGCATAAGTGTGTGTGCACTAATTCCTCTTCAATGAAAGTTAAGCACGTGATTTTACCTTTGATGCTTGAGCTTGGTTACAAACAATGAAGCCCTAAACTACCCTTACATAAGGATCCCCAAATGTGGTTGTCAACGAAATAAGCCAATCAACCACAGAGGAACTTACAATCTCCCCCTTTGGCTATTTCATGACAAAACCACTTACTCACAAAGTATCCTCACAACAAATAACAAGAAACAACAAGAGGTCAACAAAAAACATTCTATATTACAAGAGATACCTACAACTAAATCTTCAACTCTTTCATCTCTTGTAGAATGATCATCCCTACAAAACAAAGAACTACACTTTCCAAGACAAGTGTATGAGAGGGATCAAGATAAATAAACACAAGCGCAATTTGCATGAATTCATGCAATCAACAATGCACATAGCAAACGCTCACCCTAAATAGATCCACTCCCTCTCAGTAGGTCAATCTCCTCTTAAATCTTGCCAATATCAACTCCCCCCTAAATCCAATACTACTCCCCTTTTTTTGTCACAAGATAGGCAAAAGAATATTTCCCAAATGGTACGTTTTAGCAAAGAGAGATATTTGCAATGTAAATGCATAATCATATAGAACAACTTTATGCAGGTTAATTAAAAGACAAAGAAATTCAAGGAAGTTTTTATTTATTGGAAAATGTGTGAAAGATTGCCTTGAATGAAATACATGCCACATCAACTTCCAAAAGCATGGTATTTGGCAAAGGAAAATAGCATATGAGGTTCCAAGAGAATTCAAACCAATTTGCACCAAATTGTCAATGGAAAACAAGATATAGTTTAACAAAAAAAACAACTATCAAACTTTACAAGTTGAAAAAGACATGAGCGACTATTGCGCCCTTTTAGATTTTTTCAGTCAAGATGCCCGTATGATAGTAGCCTTGTTTAATGAGTAAAGAGAGTGAGACTATTGGATTGTGAAATCCTTGAAATGGATACAATATCCTTATGGAATGAAGTCTCAAAAGACATTTGCACACATATTTGCAATCATTTTGTAAGCATTCAATAAATTTATCATGCATAACACTTTAAGCATGTCAAGATCAGGTTTTCATAAACATGGAGATAAACTTTGGGTCAATCAAATGTAGTTCCCAACCAAATTTCCTAGTCCAAAAATACATGTTTGAACACAAATGAGACATGCATTTCAAATAAGGCAAAAACACACTTATTGCATAAAAAGACATATAATAATATATGCATCCAAGATACTCAAGCAATTAATTAAAGAGCATAAATTTGAATAATTATTTGCTTATTAAGACGCAAGTTCGCTCTCTTTGCTTGAGCTCCCCATATGGGGTCAACCAACAAAGCCCATCAATGTATACTCTTAGTTTGCTTTCCTTGTTGACAAGGTCCACAAACTCCCTCAATCCTATTTCCAAACTTAGGAAGGCCTCTTATAACTTTCAACCTCTCAAGAACTTTCAAGTCTTTGAAATTCATATGACCTAACCTTTGATGCCACAATTCAACTTAATCACAACTAGACAAATTACACAAGATTTCATTGGAATCAAGACAATAACAATTGTCACATGATCTCTTACCTTTCACTAAGACTTGTTCATCTTCTCTCAGAATAGAACAATCAACTTTACCAAACATGACCGAAAGCCCTTCATCACTTAAATGTCATATGCTAATAAGATTTACTTGCAAGCCATCTACATAAAAAGCATTAGGTAAGGAGGGCAAACCAGAGATTGATATGTTCCCTTTACCTAAAACCTTCTTTTGTGAACCATCACCAAAGGTGACAAATCCACCATCCTCCATATCAAGAGTCTCAAAGAAACTCTTATTTCTGGTCATGTGTCTAGAACACCCACTATCAAGATACCAAATGTTAGAGGCTTTCGCCTTCAAGGCCACTTGGTCCACATGGCAAGCATACTCATTTGTTCTAGTCCACCTAATGGCAACGTTGTCATTTCTAGGAGCCTTTGTTCATTGGCTCTAAAATTCCTAGGTGCATGCATTTTGGCTCTTCTAAGCATATTCTTCTCAATCATGCTTTCAAAATGACACAACTTAATAAATTTAAAACAATTCGGCCTTATGTGACCTTCAACACCACAATAATGACAAATTGGAGTAAAGTAAGAATTCATACCATATCCTTGTGCAAGCATGGAAGACTTCCCTCTCCTTTGAGTTATCCTTTGGTGTTGAGTCAAATCTCTTCTTTGAAACACCCTTTATGATTGAACCAAATTAGCTTCTCTTCTTGGTTGTGGGTTAAAAATCCTTTGTTGACTTTGAAATCTCCTTGGAAGTTGAGATCTTGTTTGATAAGTTCTAGCTTTTGGTAGATGGGGTTTAGCTTGTGAATTTGTTTGAGCTTGCTTTGATGATTCTCCAACTTCATTCGAACTCAATTTTTTGTGTGAACCTTGAGTCTCTTTATCCTCTAAACTCTTGACAAAGGTGGTCTTCTTCAAGGAATTGGCTTCCTTGCCTTCCATATATCCTAAGCCTTTTTTATCACTAGGACTCTTCCCACATGATAGCATCTTGTCAAGTCTCTCGGTTCTGGATGTTATCTTGGCAACTAATTCTTTCGATTCCCTAAGCTCATCCATTAAGTTCTCTTCACTCTTCTTAGTGATCACAAGCTCCAACTTCAAACTCTTTTCTAACTCTTTTCCACTCTTTACTTTCTCACTCAAGTGAGTAATCTTGAAAGTCAACTCTAGGTTCTCCTTTTTCAAATCTTGAATCTCCTTCTTCTTTTTCAATCTAGACTTTTCAAAAAACTTCATAAAGTCTACATAGTCCATTTACTCATCAATATCAAATCTAGAATTGGAAGAGGTACTCTCATCACTAGAGGCACTTATTTCTTCCTTATCACTCACAACTTCATTGCCATTATGAGATGTTGTGAAGGCAATGAAGTTGGCAACTCTATCTTCATCATCCGAAGATTTTTCTTCCTCTTCTAAGTCTTCATTATCATTCCAAGTAGCCGTCATTGCCTTCCCTTTCTTCTTCTTCTTCTTCTACTTCAAATTTACACATTCTGGAGCGATGTGACCAAAACCACTGCATTCAAAGCATTGAATGCACTTCTTGGAGTCACTTTCCTGAGACTTTTCCATCTTATTGAAATGAGTTTTATTTTTCACTTCCTTTCCCTTGGACCCAAATCCTTTCCTCTCAAACTTCATAAATTTCTTGAATCTTTTAACCATGAAGGCCATTTCTTCATCTGAGTCCTCCTCCTCTTCTTCAACATTAGTGGTCTTCAAGGCAATGCTCTTTTGCTTCTTTGGAGAAGTAGGTGAGGTGTTCCATCTTGAAACATAAGCTAGAAGTCTTCCAATGACTTCACATGGCTTCATATTCTTGTACCCACTTTTTTTTTCAAGTGTCGTCACTTTTGATTCAAACTTTGATGGAAGTGACCTCATAATTTTTTGCTTGACTCTCCTATCTGAATAGGGGTCACCAAGTTGATGGCTTTGGTTGACAATATCCATCAACTTCACTTGGAAGTCATTGAAGCATTCATGCTCCTTTATCCTAATCATCTCAAATTGCATTCGGAGGAATTGGAGCTTTGAGTCCATGACTACCTCGGTTCCCTCATGTGCCGTTTAAAGAATGTCCGAAGCCTCCTTTGCAATCCTAGTGTTTTTGACTAGCTTGTACTGATTATCATCCACGGCACAAAGGATGGCATGCATAGCCTTGTTGTTCCACTTTGATGCGTCAAACTCTTGAGTACTCCAATTAGACTTGGGCTTAAGAGCTTCTACACCATCGTTAGTGGTCATTGTTGGAGAAGTATACCCGTCTTCAATAGCCATCAAAACACGGTCATCTATTTGGCAAAGATAGGCTTCCATCTTGCCCTTCCAAGAAGCATAATTCACCCCATTGAGCAAAGGTGATCTTAAGCTTGAAGCTCCCTCTTTACTCATTCCAGGATCACTCATAGTGTTTGGGTTATAAAAGAGATGCAAATAGAATGCAAAAACAACCAAGCAAAATCAAACAATCAAAATGCACAAGGTAAGACACACACAATGCATGGATCACCTAAGTATATCTAGGCACCGGCTCTGATACCAATTTAAATTCCGTAGAAAGTATGTCAATAACCTATATGGGGGGTGAATAGGTTTAAATTTGATAGATTACCAATTTTGCAAATTAATCAATATTAACAATTCTACCCCACTGTTTAAATAAAAGACAACAAACATAAAACAATAACAACATGCAATATATACGTGGAAACCCTCCAAATGGAAAAACCACGGGCTGTTTAGAGCGCCACCCTTGATCCTCAAAATCCACTATTGAGTAAAAGTTTACAACCTAGGTTGACCTCCTGTCTAACCCTCTAGTTACTAACCCTTTCACTCTACCCAACAGGCCGTAATAGTGATTTTGGATCACTAGCCTTGTGCACTAACCACTTAGCCACAAGCTAAATCAACAATGAAGAGATAATAACAACCTAAGTGAATATGCAAGAATATTCAATATGAAAAAATGCTAGGTCAAGACATTCATGCTTATCTAGGATTAATAATGACAATTAAAGCAAATCCTAGATATCAATGTTCTAAATGCAAAGGCAAGAAGAATTAGCTAGAAGGGTAAAATCAAATGCTAACTATCACAAATTAATGCATCTCAACCAATAATCAATACACAAACATGTCATAAAAGCAATTAAGCATACAAGCAAGCAATTAATATGCAATAAAGACTAAAACCCTAGGTATACTTGTCTTAGTAACGAAAACATACAGTTTAGAACATGTAAAGAATACCTAGTCATGAACAACCAATGCTTGAAAGATGCTTGATGATTTGGATTTTAAGGATGGTTAAGTAAAAATGGCTTCTTGGAGCTTTTCTCTTTAAAGAACCTTATCTACCTCTCAAAAATAGGTTATGAAGCTCTCTAAAATGAGTTGGGAAGAAGATGGTATATTTATATGAAGCCTAAAGTGAAACTGCATTGTTTTGGCAAAATGCAACAAAATCCCGTCGACCGCTGGCTGTACCGCGGTCCAGGTAAGTGTCTTGACTGTGGCACAGAGAACGGTGTATCGCCTGGACAATGCCGCTCTGTAGGTCATTATACATGTAGCGTGTACAGACTGCGGTCTGGACAGTATGCAGCGTCAGTGAAACTCCGCTTGGGAGACCGCAGCGTATGCAACAAGCACAGACCGCGGTAGCCACAACGTGCATCCTCTGTCAAACACCGCAGTGCAGGCCGCGGTGAGGGCATTGCACAGAGAGCGGTCTAGACCACAGTATAGAGGAAAAAATCCTCATTCTAAGGCATAAACATACATTCAACACTCAAATAAAAGTAAGACACACAAGGCACTCAAAATGGCAAATAAATATGCAAACAAGATAATTAAAATAAAATGCATGAGTATGTGTGTACACTAATACCTCTTCAATTAAAGTTAAGCACCTGATTTTACCTTTGATGCTTGAGCTTGGTTATGAATAATGAAACCCTAAACTACCATAACATATGTATCCCCAAATGTGGTTGTCAACGAAATAAGCCAATCAAACACCGAGAAACTTACAAATTCTATACCCTTTAGATTGGTTGCTTGAGATAGATTAAGAACCAACTCTATACCCTCTAGGTTGGTGAGTTTATTAAGAGATTTGTCCCTTATTTTGGCAGATGTGCATTCATGAACAATCACTTGTCGGTAGCCAATACTATACCCTCTAGATTAGAAACTCATAAGGATATACAACCAATGTTATACCCTCTAAATTGGTTACATTAGATTAATGTTCATTCATGTTAATTACCAATACAACATTTGTTTGCTAGTGTGATCCATCAACTCCCTACTCTTAACCTTCATTTTTAACACCCATTGCATATTACACTGTTAACAGGAAATTTGCTTAGGATGAGAAATTTCTACTAACACCCTCGAGACCACTACCATGGAAGTGGTGGCCGGGGTCGGTACCATTGATACGTGACCTGTTTAGAAGTAAACGAGAGGTTGGATTGCAACAATACAAATGGGAGCTTTTATTGATTAATTAATTTGATATACAGATCACTCTCTCATATGCTCACAGTCTCTCTAGGTTCTAGGAAGGTGTCAACTTTGTGCTTGTCGAATAGTGGAAACGAAGGTGGTCATGTTTTGAACACAGAATTTAGGCCATCCCCTCTTCTTTTCTTTTCTTCTATCTGTAGTTCTCCTTCTATTTTTTGTTTACCTCTTTCTTTTCATATCCCGCTTGGCCCTATTTATATATGGTCCAAGTAAGTTTGAATTTGCGGATATCTCGCCACAATCCTACAAATCCTCTTCCTCCTTATCGGGCGGGATCCTTTATTTAAAAGTTGTTGACCTCGAGTAAATAGCGGAAACAATGATATTGTTAACGAAAATGAGTTTGTTTCCTTTTAGGAATCAAACTCTTGACTCACACGTAAACGGAATTAATGTTGGTTATCACTTAGATATGATCTTGTATGTTATCGCGGTATGGCTTTTCATGGAGGTCACCGAGCTAGCTGCCTGTCGTCTCATAGAGCGAGGTAGATCCATGCTTTGACTCTGTTCTTAGAATCTTGGGATGGATTTTCCCTGATCCTTGGGAGCTTGAGGTGTCCTTGTAGACATTCTTAGGAGGTATCTAGGGTAGTGTATATTTAGACATGATTCCTCTTTCATGCCCAGCATGGACAACAGGCTTCTGTTGAATGTCTTTTGAGCTTGGAGACCGCCCTGGCTTTCACGAGGTGGTCAAAGAGCTCGACCTCATAAACTGAGGTTCCCCGATAAATGGCCTAGAGAAGCCTGGGTTCCAGTGTTCGCGTGGAGGCTCGTCCATTCATGCTTAGCTTATTTTTTGATAGTTTTGAAGCCGTACCGGCCTTTCCTGCTCCTGCGGGGTATTTTTATGGTCTATCCGGGCTTCATGGACGTTGATTATGGGCTTTGACTTACGACGGGTAAGTGGAAAATTTCTTTTTATCCCTTGGCCAAATTTTGCTTATAACAGAAGTCCCCTCTGACTGGAACACTAGAGGTAGAGTTAGAGTTGGAGTCAGATTCTTTGTTTAATTGAGAGATTTTCCCGTAATAAAAATAATTAATGAGAGCGAAATCCTCTCATTAATTTGCCAATATTGAATTTGAACCAGTGTTTTCTTCGAGGAAAAAACGGTTGCAATACGGCTCTCTCCGTGGCTCTAAGTGATCTTCCTGAGGATATCACCGACATTGATATTGTAATTAACAACCTTTTCATATGAATAAAGTGTAATATTGTAATTAACAACCATTTCATATGAATAAAGTGATTCCTAGTTTAACAAATCTTATAATTGTCAAAAGAAAATAATCATAAGGTTAAAAGACTATGAGCAAAGAAGAATTGTTCATACATCTAGATATGTATGAGGTAGACACAATTATTTAGTTAGTCTTGAATAATATTCACAACTTAAGATAGAAGGTTAGGCACATTTATCTTGTCAAAGTTGTAGATTCTTTTGCTAGCATTTGAGTGGAATCTAATGTGTTATGATGAGTCTAAAATCATCAAAGTGTGGTGTCTTTGGGCAACAGAATCTAGTGCACTGGGTGCATTGAATAGGATCATATTAATATACTTTATCTTGAGCCGTCAATAGATAAAAGTTTTCATTTGAAGAAAATCGGAGAGTCTATCTCAATCCTGAGATAAATGATAGACTTATGGCTGCAAGTGTTATCATTTGAGCTATCAATGAGTACGATTATATAGCATAGTCTATCCTCGATAGTTTGGTGGTATTCATTTGTTAATCGATAGAGGACTTCATTTATAGATATGGACATCGTGGCTCCATTTATTGAATGAGAGTAGAATACCATCATATGGATGTTTTGAGGTATTGGATATTAAATCTTAACGTTAAGTTTTTAATAGTGTCTATTGAAACATGGCTTCTTGACAAGTAAAAATATCCAAGTTCAAAATGTGGTCATATGAGTAAATATGGTAACTTGGAGAGCTATAGACAATCTATGAGCTCTTGGCGATTACTGGTTCTTTTCACAAGGATACACTTTTCTCCAATAAGGTTGTCTAGGGTATGAGTAGTGACAACAACTTATTCTATCTTTATTTAAGAGTTCAATTTTAGTTCTTTAGTGGAATGAACTAAAATTAAATAGATCGGACCTAAGTGAATCATTTGTTGATTGTGATTGGGTTGTGTCTATTAGATAGCCCGCCAAGATCCCCAATACACACGAACTTGCATGTATCACTTGATAGATTCTACCGAACCAATTTAGGGGTCCATCTAGAATTGTATTAAGGTATGATAACTTGTTTCTTTTTTTAAGAATAGGTCCAATTCACATGTGGACTTTTTATTAAGGTCCAATGGATTTAATAAAATAAGAAAAATAATATATGGCCCTTATATTTGGTATGGGCGGCAAAGACTATTGTGAATAGCTTAAATATATTATTTTTATTTTATTATTTAATTAAATAGAAATTAATTAATTTGTTGATTAACTAATTATTTAATTAACAGTCAAAATCTTTTTCCCAGTAGGAGATGGTCTCCTAAAACTATACTATTGTTGGTAGTATAGTTAATGTTAAAGACTATATTTGATAAGTAGATAAATAATTCCTTTTATTTATCTAATCAAATTAGGAAGTCTTTAATATGGTTACAAATACACTTTTGAGTTGGATTATAAGTCTTGGTGTTAGGATAGAATTCTTTTTTGAAAAGGATTCTTAACCACCAAGTAAATCTACCTAAGGAAAGGATGCTTAACTACCAAGTAATCCTTCTTAGGAAAAGAATAAACTCTCCAAATCTATATCAATGATAAATTTGGCCAGCCCACATGGATATAGGAGAAGTTAGATTTCCTTTTAGATAAGGATTCTTAACTACCAAATAAATCCACCTAAGGAAAGGATTCTTGCCAACCAAGTAAACCCTTCTTAGGAAAGGATTTATGATCCTATATATATGTGTTTGATTTTCGGCCAGCCCTAAGAATTCTATGATGAAAATTTCGGCCATGCTAGGTAATTTTCAAGAGAGAATTTGGCATAGCAAGAGAGAATTTTGAGGGAGAAAAATTAGTTTTTACTGTAGACAAAATTCAATCAACTCTTAGGAAAATGGTGTGGAATTCGGCCAAGGAGAAACGAGAAAAAGAGAACGTTTTTGTTTTTGATATTACACTAGTATCCTTTACATCAAAAGAACATCGAATCAAGGTTCACGATAGTTTCAATCAAATTGATTGATAATTAACAAGTGGCTGAATGTTCTTGATTTTTCTCTTGGAGGATATATGTAACTAACAATGAAATAGATTTTGTTTGTTTCCATCCTCTGGTACACAATTTAAAGAAAGGGAGCCCACACTCTTAGGTGATTCACGTTTGTGATTGGATTGGAAGATCTTGCGGAATCAATTCGGCACTAGTTCAATAGTCACGAGAAAAAGGTACGTCACTTTTTATATACGTCAATTGATCTAGGGTTAAGGTTCTCGTTGCATAAAAGGGATTTTTTTTTATATATACGCAAACCCTAATTTCTTTTTTATCACGCTTCCGTTGCGTTTTGAACCTTTTTTTTCCCTACAATTGGTATCAGAGCCTGGTTGTACCCTTGATTAATTGATGTATGTGTTCGTGAATCTTTTTCTTTTTATTGTATATATCCATGTTTTAGAAAGAGATAACACTCTAGATATTCGCATATATATTTACATTGGAATGTATGGATATATATATGTTTTATATGTGGTTTGTTGTTGCTCAACTTTGGTCCTAGAATTTCAATGTAATTTTGTATTGGGATTGTAACAAAAAGGGTGGTCTATCATCGCCATAATTTTCTTCTTGGTAGTTGCTAAGTTTATATTTATTTATTTTGTTGTTATAATAAAAAAAACTTCAGTATTTTATTATGTAAATTCTTCTATAAAACATTCAAGTTTCGAAGACTCGAAGGTTTGAAGAATTAAAAGCAATCGGACCAAGTTTGGGACCGTGCGAGCCGTAACAATGAACGTGCGTGCGAAGAGTGTGCAGCCACGTTTGTTGTGGCATGGGCTGCACACGGCAGCCCTTTTGGTAGCCATGGGCTGTGCATGGAAGCCCTTTATGGGTTTGTGGCATGCACACGGCCATGGGTAAGGGTAAGGGGTGCGCACGCCCATGGGAGGTAGCCGAGGGAGTCCGAACGACGAAGGTCACATGAAGACTTGTTCGCCAAGAAAAGAGTTCTTGTATTCCAAGATATATGTAATTTACTTGTTTTTCTAGGATGGACCAAAATTGTAGCTATTTATATTTTTGTAAATATTGCAATGTTTGTCATTGTTTGATAACATGTCATATAGAATAGGAGTGCCACTCATATATCTCTTTTGGTATGAACATGCATTGAATGGTTTAAGTATCTAAATTGGCATCTAGATAACTTGGTAAATAATTCTTTGGAATTCGATCACACGCCTTAAACAATTGAGTGGGAGAAGGTGTTATGGAACACCTACAGCCTCCAAGTTTTGTTGAGCTTTATGTTTCGTGAATAACCTCCTAAGAGGTATTCATGAATGGAATTTAGCAAAATACTTCCTTACAAGGATAGACTAGACAATTGGCCAAAACGATATCTTCACCCAAAGGAGGGATATACATGAGGGACTATATTGAAGGTCGATAACTTGGTAACACACTCAATGTGAGTTTATTAATATCCTCCCAAGAGTTCTTGTTAATAAAATCACAAGGCTAAAATAGAAAACGTTGGTTGTTATGTTAACAATTAGGTGGGGCCTAGTCCAACTAGTAAATGGTGCGTACTCCCAAAAGGAGACGTGACATTTATGGGTGTTGGATCACCGTTGAATTTTTACGATTGAAATATTTTATTTAATTCAAGATAAATATTCGAAAGTGCTTTGTCATGATTATATACTTATATAATTTTTGTCATTAAAAAGAAATCATGACCCCATCCTTAATCAATATCCTAAAAGATAATACTTTAACTGATGATAATTATGTCACATGGAAAATGATTATTGGGTTATTGTTACAAGCTGAAAGTATAAGTTCATTCTGTATATTCCTTAACCACCAAACCAATGAATCTAACTCAGGAAGCAAAGAGATGAGTATCAGTAGTGGGAGTCTTTAGATGAGATGGCTAAATATACGTTACATTATGGCCATCATCTCCGACGTGTTGCAACAACAACATGAAGGAATGGAGACTGCTGCTGATATAATGATTTCATTAAAAGAGATGTTTGCTATGAGGTCTAGGATGACTAAGAGAGAGAGGCAGTGATTGCTTTTATGAATCTTAGGACAAAACCTGGACAGGGTGTGAAAGATCACATGATAAAAGTCATAGCACATCTCAACATTGCTGAACTGAATAGTGCTAAGATAGATGGTGAGACCAAAATTAACATGATTGTCAACTCACTTTCAGATTCCTTTGATCAATTCAAGTTGGACTACACCTTGAATAATAAGAAATACACCTTGCAATGCCTGATAGCACCAAGATAATCCTTGTGAAAGGCAAGGGTAAAGAGATTCATATGCTTGGTAAGTTGCTATTGTTAAAGACCCGTAAGATGGTCAAGAGACAACAGAAGAAAAAGCAACTTAAGCCTTTTTAGAAGGAGACCAAGAAAATAACCAAGATCAAAGGAAAGTGTTTCTTTTATGGTGAAAAAGGTCAAAGGAATATACTGAATAAGAATGAATTCAACTTGCATTTAGGCAACGGAGCGTTGGTGACTACTAGTGTAGTGGGAGATATTAGAATCAATTTTGATTCTTATAGGCATTTAGATTTAATAAACGTTTACTATGTACCTCAATTCAAGAGGAATTTAATTTCAGTTTCTTGTTTAAATAAATTTGGTTATTCGGTTACTTTTAATAAAACTTTTATTATTAGTGAGAATGACAAAATTATTTGCAAAGGTACATTGGAAAATGGTTTATTCTATTTGCATGGAAATGACTCTCACTTGTTAGACACGGAATCAACGAACCTAATCATAAAAGAGTAAAATTATCAAAAGATGAAACCTACCTATGGCATTTGCACTTAGGTCATATCAACCTTAATAGGATTAAAAGATTGGTATGTGACAGACCTCTAAGTGACTTAAAGGTTGATGATTTACCAACTTGTGAATCTTGTTTGAAAGGTAAAATGACCAAAAGGTCTTGTACGACCAAAGGCGCAAGAGCCATCGAATGTTTAGGATTGATACACACTGATGTGTGTGGACCTATAAGCATTCAAGCTAGAGGTGGATATGAGTACTTCATCACTTTCACGGATGATCACTCAAGATTTGGCTATGTGTATCTCATGAAACATAAGTCGGATACTTTTGATGTGTTCAAAGCATTTAAAGCAGAAGTAGAAAATCAGCTTGAGATACGTATAAAAATCTTGAGGTCCGATCGTGGTGGAGAATATCTATCTGGTGAGTTTCAGCAATATCTTAGTGATAATGGAATAATTTCTCAGTTTTCTGCACCAGGCATACCTCAACAAAATGGGGTGGCAGAAAGGATAAATAGAACTCTTTTGGATATGGGTAGGTCTATGTTGAGTTATTCAACGCTACCTAGTTCTTTTTAGGGATATGCTTTACAAACTGGCATGTATATTCTAAACGACGTACCATCTAAGTCGGTTACTAAAATATCTCATGAGTTGTGGACCAGGCAAAAGCCTAGTTTATAACACTTAAGGATATTTGGATGTCCTGTGCACGTGTTAAAAGGAAAGACAGAAAAGATGGAGTAACGTTAAAAAAAATGCATATTTGTAGGGTATCCAAAAGGAATAAAAGGATATTATTTTTATAGTCCTTCAGATCTTAAAGTATTTGTTTCGACAAATGCCAAATTTCTAGAAGAGGACTATATGAATAATTTTGTGCCTAAAAAAAAAAAATTGTCCTAGGAGATACAATTCCATAAGAGGTTTCGCAACCAAGCCCAATTGTAAGTTCTGTACCAACACAAGATCAACAATCTACCATACCTCATCGTAGTGGGAGGGTTATTAGACAACCGGAGAGATACATCGGTATAGGAGAATCTAAATAGAATCTTCTGGACGACGATGATCCTTATACGTACATGAAAGCAATGGAAGATGTTGATTGTCTCCATTGGCAAAAGGCAATGCAATTCGAAATTGAATCTATGTTCAAAAACAAAGTCTGGTCTCTTGTAGACTTACCTAAAGGGATAACCCACCAGGTGTAAGTGGGTATACATGAGGAAAAGAGGAATGGATGGTAAGGTGGAAACCTTTAAAGCTAGATTGGTAGCTAAAGGTTATACACAGAAGGAAGGTATCTATTATGAAGAAACCTTCTCTCATGTCGCCATGCTTAAATCCATTAGGATACTCTTATCCATTGCGACATCTCTAGACTTAGAGATTTGGCAAATGGACGTCAAGACATCATTCCTTAATGGAAGTCTTGATGAAAGCATCTATATGATGCAACCAGAAGGATTTATTGAAAAGGGCCAAGAGGAAAGGGTATGCAAGTTGTAAAGATCTATATATGGATTGAAGCAAGCATCTAGATCCTAGAACTTAAGGTTTGATCAAGTTGTAAAAGGTTTTGGATTTATTCAAAACCTTAATGAACCTTGTGTATACAAAAGGATTAAAGGCGATAAGTTGGTTTTCCTAGTTGTTTACGTTGATGATATACTACTCATCGGAAACAATGTAGGTGTATTGACATCAATAAAAGAATGGTTAGCAAAATAATTTGATATGAAGGACTTAGGAGAAGCAAGTTATATTCTTGGTATCCAAGTCATAAGGGATAGAAAGAATATAACGATTGCATTATCCCAAGCTTCATACATAGATAAAATCTAGTCTAGTTTTCCATGCAAGATTCCAAGAAAGGTATGTTACCTTTCAGACATGGAATCAAACTTTCTAAGGAACAAGTTCCTAAGAATGAGCATGAAGAGCAATGCATGAGAAGGATTCCATATGCTTCGGTAGTAGGAAGTCTCATGTATGCAATGCTCTGTACTAGACCAGATATTTGTTTTGCTGTAGGCATAGTTAGCCGGTTTCAATCGAAGCCTGGTCATAATCACTGGACGGCAGTCAAGCATAATTTCAAGTATCTTAGGAGAACAAGAGATTATATGCTTGTATACTCTGGAGGGGATTTAATTCCCGTTGGGTATACAGATTCTGATTTTCAGCCAGATTTTGACTCCAGGAGATCAACATCAGGATCTGTGTTTACTATTAGAGGAGAGGCAATTATATAGAGGAGTATCAAGCAATCTTGTATTGCCAATTCCACCATGGAAGCCGAGTATGTTGCCGCATGCGAGGTTGCTAAAGAGGATGTTTGGCTCCGCCAATTCCTGATTTACTTGGAAGTGGTTCCTGATGCGAATAAGCAGATCACTATCTATTGTGACAATAATGGAGCAGTGGCTAATTCGAGAGAACCAAGAAGTCATAAGAGGGGGAAACACATTGAAAGAAAGTATTATCTTCTAAGGGAAATTGTGCATAGGGGTGACGTGACGATTGCCAAAATCGCGTCAATTGAAAATCTAGCGGATCCCTTTACAAAGGCTCTTCTTCAAAAGAGCCAGTGGGGATGAGAGATATGACACATTTGCTATAGAACAAGTGGGAGATTGTTAGGATTATGCTCGATAGCAAGAGTGTAATATTGTAATTAACAATCTTTTCATAGGAATTAAAGTTATTTCTAGTTTAACAAATCTTATAGCATTAAAAGACTATGAGAAAAGAGGAATTTTTCATACTTCTAGATATGTATGAGGTAGACACAATTCTTTAGTTAGTCTTGAATAATATTCACAACTTAAGACAGAAGGTTGGGCGCCTTTATCTTGTCAAAGTTGTAGATTCTTTTCCTAGCATTTGAGTGGGATCAAATGTGTTATGATAAAATCATCAAAGTGTGGTGTCTTTGGGCAAAAGCATCTAGTGCACTGGGTGCATTGAATAGGATCATACTGAAAGAATTTATCTAGAACCGTCAATGGATAAAAGTTTTCATTTGAAGACAATCGGAGAGTCTATCTCAATCCTGAGATAAATGATTGACTTACGGTTACAAGTGTTATCATATGAGCTATCAATGAGTACGATTAAGTAGCATAGTATATCCTCAATAGTTTGGTGGTATTCATTTGTTAATCGATAGAGGACTTCATTTATAGATATAGACATCATGGCTCCATTTATTGAATGAGAGTAGAATACCATCATATGAATATTTTGAGGTATTGGATATTAAATATTAACGTTAAGTTTTCAATAGTGTCTATTGAAACATGTGTTATGAACAAGTCAAAATATCAAAGTTCAAAATGTGGTCATATGAGTAAATATGGTAACTTGGAGAGCTATAGGCGGTCTACGAGCTCTTGGCGATTACTGGTATTCTTCACGAGGAAACACTTTCTCCAATAAGGTTGTCTAGGGTATGAGTGAGTAACATCAACTTATTCTATCTTTATTTAAGAGTTCAATTTAAGTTCTTTAGTGGAATAAACTAAAATTAAATAGATCAGACCTAAGTGAATCATTTGTTGATTGCGATTGGGTTATGTCTATTGGGGCATAAATTTAGATAGCCTGCCAAGATCCCCAATCCACATAAACATTCATGGATTACTTGATATATTCTACCGGACCAATTTAGGGGTCCATCTAGAATTGTATTAAGGCATGAGAACTTGTTTCTTTTTGTAAGAATATGTATAGTTCACATGTGGACTTTTTGTTAAGGTCCAACGGATTATATAAAATAAGAAAAATAATATATGGCCCATATATATGGTATAGGCGGCAAGCCTATTAAGAATAGCTTAAATATATTATTTTTTATTTAATTATTTAATTAGATGGAAATTAATCAATTTGTTGATTAATTAATTATTTAATTAAAAGTCAAAATCTTTTTCCTAATAGGAGATGTTCTCCTAAAACTATACTATTGTTAGTAGTATAGTTAATGTTAAAGACTATATTTGATAAGTAGATAAATAATTCCTTTTATTTATCTAATCAAATTAGGAAATATTTAATGTGGTTACAAATACACTTTTGAGTTGGATTAGGAGTCTTGGTGTTAGGATAGAATTCCTTTTTGAAAAGGATTCTTAACCACCAAGTAAATCTACCTAAGGAAAGGATTATTAACTACCTAGTAATCCTTCTTAAGAAAAGAATAAACTCTCCAAATCTAGATCAATGATAAATTCGGGCAGACCATATGGATATAGGAGAAGTTTGATTTCCTTTTAGATAAGGATTCTTAACTACCAAATAAATCCACCTAAGGAAAGGATTCTTGCCAACCAAGTAAACCCTTTTTAGGAAAGGATTTATGAACCTATATATATGTTTGTGTGATTTTTGGCCAGCCCTAAGAATTCTATGATGAAAATTTTGGACATGCTTTGTCATTTTCAAGAGAAAATTTGGCATAGGAAGAGAGAATTTTGAGGGAGA
Source organism: Dipteronia dyeriana (assembly GCA_032871835.1). Taxonomy (NCBI): domain Eukaryota; kingdom Viridiplantae; phylum Streptophyta; class Magnoliopsida; order Sapindales; family Sapindaceae; genus Dipteronia; species Dipteronia dyeriana. The sequence continues at coordinate 111,722,750 of CM065300.1, read as the reverse complement.
AAAATTAGTTTTTGTTCTAGACAAAATTCAATCAACTCGTAGAAAAATGGTGTGGAATTCGGCCAAGGAGAAAAGAGAAAATTAGAACGTTTTTGTTTTTGATAGTACACTTGTATCCTTTACATCGAAAAGGTTTTGTGTACAATATTAAATCAAGGTTCACCCGAGTTTCAATCAAATTGATTGATAATTCACAAGTGGCCGGACGTTCTTGATTTTTCTCTAGGAGGATGTTTGTAACTAACAACGAAATAGATTTTGTTTGTTTCCATCCTCAAGTATACAATTTAAAGAAAGGGAGCCCACACTCCTCGGTGATTCATGTTTGTGATTGGATTGGAAGATCTTGCGGAATCAATTTGGTGCTTGTTCAATCGTCATGAGAAAAATCTGCGACACTTTTTATATACGTCAATTAATCTAGGGTCAAGGTTCTCGTTGCATAAAAGGGAATCTTTTTTTATATATACGCAAACCCTAATTTCATTTTTATCACGCTTCTGTTGCGTTTTGAACTGTTTTTTCCCTACAATTACCTTACCCTCTATTTAAACCGGGCCTTGCCATCACTTCGTTCACACTTTCTCAATTTTCAAAATTTCAGATTCCTTCTTTCTTGCTACCCTCTGCCGATTTCCCCTTATATTTCGCTTACTTTCAAATTCTTCTTACCCATCAATGTCGAATTCCTCAAATACCATTGAAGCCTTGGTCGAGGTCACTGGAGGCTCTAACCTGGTTCCTCAGAAATGGGTGTGAGGAATTTCAAATGATGAGGACTTCTCATCTGTCCGCCAGCGCCGTCGTTCTAATAGGAACGAATTTATTGGCTCCGGCTTCTAGAACCAGCCCCACACCCCTCTAAAATTAGTTGAAGAGGATTCTGACACCGGGGAAAGGGTTGACGCTATCAGAAAGGTTCATGTTACAGTGGCAGAACTTCCTTCAGCGATGACCCTTCCTTTCGAAGCCAGGGTCATTCCTGATTCCACCGTTAACCCTCAGTCGATTAGTCACCTTCGGGATAAATACAACATCCCTGACACCGTTTCTCTCACAGTCCCCCATAGAAATCACGACGGCTTCAGCCCGCCCAAAGGCGTACTTCCCATTCATATCGTAGCCTTCAAGAGCGGGGTAGGGCTCCATTTTCATCCTACCCTTTGGCAGGCTCTCAACACACTTTAACTGGCTCGGTTCCAACTAATTCAACGCTTCTGGAGGCACCTAGTCGACTTTCTTATGCTATGGAGGGAGCAGTGCGAGATGAGCAGCATAACAAAAGAGCCCGGGGCAGAGGAGCTTGCTTTCCTTTTCCTGATAGGGAGCCTGGCTGGGGTCCCTAGAGGTTAATTTTATGCCAAAGCCAAGAACAAATTCAATCTCATCATCCCTAAGGCTTCAAGGAAAGACCTCGCTTGGAAAGAAGAATGGATACTAGTAGGGGGAGACTGAGGGACCTCTGTTTTCATCGGCTGGCATGAGCTCGCAGTCCCTACTACTTTCAGTGACAAACCCTCTTGGGATCAGGACTCCATTCCCACTGAGTCTGAGGCTGTGTTGAAGACCATCCTAGCCAGAAATTATCTGAATTTGAAGTTTCCAACTGCTAACCCCTTCGACCTCCGCAGGGTGAACAAATACCCACGGATCTCCGATGCGCATCCTCGTAAGTATCTTGCTCTATCATGATTTTGGGTTGTTGAATGGTTCAGTTCTGATGGAATTAACCCCTTTATTAATAGTGTTTGTTGTTGCTCCAGTTTCTCACGAAGCCCGGAAAGCTCGGACCCCTCATCCTCCTTCCAGATAGTCCCCGGGAGCTTTCTCGACTGCATTGAAGAAAGAAGGTACCATCAGGCTGCTACCTTGCTCGTTTCTGTTCCACCACCTTCACAAGTGAAGTCCTAGATGGCTATTCTTACTTCTCGGGCAGTAAAGGCTCTAAACCAAAAAGGGACGCTTCCCAAGCCGATGATACATCCACTTCTGCCCCCTCACCAGTGGTTCCTGCTTCAATTGATGCTTCCCTAATCATATTAACTCATTCTACTAATCCAGATGCCTCCTAGGTAGTTCAGGTTCCCAGGGATCCCAACTCCTGAGATTGCCCCCTCTCACGCCCACCAGCAGTCAAGCTCATCGGGTCAGGATGAGGTCTTGAAGCAATTTGTTACGTCCTGTCCAAGTGGCCGGATTTCCAGGATGACCTCAATGCCCGTGGATGTCATGGTTACCAAAGGGTCTGCCCTTCTAGCCGAGGTAATAGTCAATTTTACTTCCTCATTCAGTAGCTTGATTTATCATTTCCTAACATGAATTCTCTTTCTAAGCCTTCAATTTCAAGTATCCATGGGAAATCAAGTGGCTTCTCTCCACGACCGGGCAACTAAGGTAGAGGCCGAGGCTGAGCGAGCCATAAGTTTGCTGGTGCGGGCTCAAGCCCTGGTCTAGGAGATGACCTCTAGCCAGATGGGAATGGAAACATAATTGGCTGAGCTCTAGTGAGACCACGAGAGGTTTAAGTAGGCCTTTGATCAGGAAAATCTCCGGTCAAAGCGACGAGCCAGCCAACGGGATGACTGAAAGGGAGAGGCTCAGGCGCTGGATGTCGAGAACCAAGCTCTGCAGGCCTAAGTTGCCAAGCTTTAGGCCGAGGTAGAAGCTTCTTTCAATGATGGGTATTTATATGCCTCCTTTCAGGTTACGGAAGCCCTCCCCCTCCCATTTGATCTTTCCAGCATTATCGGCTGGGAAAGGGAAGAGGTTATGTCTCCGGATGCAGAGATGTCTTAACCTAAAAATGATAATGCAGGTCCTTCTACTGGAGGAAGATGAGAAATGGTTTGAAGTACCAGATCTGCCTCATCATGTTTCGAGCTTCCCAGCGTCAGGTTCTGGCGAATCCTCTACCGAAGTTCGAGATCCTTCCATGATGCTTTCAGGAGAGGAGACAACAGTGGGTGAGATTATACCAGAGTCAATGACCCATCTTTTTGATGCAGCCATACAGCTTGAGGTTATGACGTTATGGAGGAGGACCCCACTGAGCATCAGGTAATTGATGAGCATCCTTAGGAGAAGATGGTAGAAGTAGTAGAAGCAGCCAACCACAATGAGCCACCACTTGAAAGGGGAACAGGGGGCGAGGTTCATCCGGTTGAGGAGGAGGCTAGAGGGCATCGAGAGGATGCAGCAGTTTGAATTCTCTTTCTTGTAGTTTGTTTTGAATTCCTGGAAAAGGGGGTGGGCATCCCATCTTTACCCGTGCTTGATTATTCATTATCTTATTTTTTTGTAGCCTAGAATCAGGGGTTGGGCTCCCTGTTTGCTGTAACCTTACTGGGGAATAGACTCCTCTATTTATTAATAAACCTTAACTTGAGATCGGGTTAACATTTTGACTTACATGTGCTTGCTTCTTTTCTGATCTCCCTCTAGGTTCAGCCTCTATTGCAAATCAACTTAGCTTGGGAAGAATAACAAGATAAGAACACTGCTTAAACGTTAAAGCAAACAGCTAGCTCGGGCATTTTTACTACCAAGACTTATAGTTTTACGTCTTTAGTCGATAGTCTCTTGTTTGATAGTAGACCTGTGATAGTAAGCAATCACATGTATAAATAAAAAATAGTAACTAGTAACAACTGGGGTATTTATAGTTTAAGTAAATCGAGCCCTCCATCCTTGAGCCCCTATAAGGGGTTGTAACCCGAGTGAGGCATCAAGTAAATGACTGTTTAGCCCCTTCTTAGGCTAGGGATTGGGAGAGCTTCCGTACTCTTAAACTCGAATCCTTCTTGGATGTGGTAACCCGACTAAGGCGTCAGGATGGCTATCTAGCTACCTCCTGGTCTTGAGATCTGGATGGCAACTATGCTCTTACACTCAGACCCCTCTTGGGGGTGGTAGCCTGACCAAGGCCTCACGAGGGCTATCTAGCTATTTCCTGGTGATAAGGATGGCAACTATGCTCTTATGCTCAGACCCTTCTTGGGAGTGGTAGCCCGACCAAGACATCAAGAGGGCTATCTAGCTATTTCCTGGTCTTGAGATCTGGATGGTAACTATGCTCTTACACTCCGACCCGTCTTGATGGTGGTAGCCCGACCAAGGCATCACGAGGGCTATCTAGCTGTTTCCTGGTCTTGAGATTTGGATGGAAACTATGCTCTTACACTCAAACCCTTCTTAGGGGTGGTAACCCGACCAAGGCATCAGGAGGGCTATCTAGCTATTTCCTGGTCTTGAGATTTGGATGGCAACTATGCTCTTAAACTCAATTCTTGGGGGTGGTAGCCCGACCAAGGCATCATGACGGCTATCTAGCTATTTCCTGGTCTTGAGATCTGGATGGCAACTATGCTCTTACACTCAGACCCTTCTTGGCGGGTGGTAGTGCCCGATCTAGGCATCAGGGAGTGGCGTGGGGGCTTCCCCGGCCTTCCCTTAGTCTTGGGGTGATAATGTAGAATTTCCCACGTATACCCAAATCATTGTAGAACATAGTTGAAGATGGAGAAAAAAAGAAAAACAGGCTTTATTGATATGAAGAATGGAGTACATTATTGTCGGAGATAAAAAGAAACTAGGCTGAGGCAGCCTACTCGTGAGTCCCCTGTTCAAGGGTAGAATTTTCTTAAGTGATCTGGATTCCAAGTATGATCGATGAGTCGGCAATTCATATCCTCGAGCTTGTATGTCCCATTGCAGATCACCATCTTTATTAGGTATGGTCCTTCCCAGTTGGGTCCTAGGATCCCGTCTGACCTCTTCCTGGTATTCAACATTACATTCCTGAGGTCCCCTTTTTTAGAAGTTTCGGGCTTTAACCCTCCTGTTGAAGTACCTGGCAATCCTGTTTTGGTTGATTGCTACCTTCTCGGCTATTCGATCTTGTTTCTCTTTCAGGAGGTCCAAGCTAGCTCAAAGCTTACTTTCATTGCTCCCTGATTCGAAATGTTGGACTCTAAAGGAGGTCAATTTGTGCTCGATAGGTAGGACTGCTTCAACCCCGATGGCTAGCGAGTATGGCGTTTTCATCTGTAGTTGTTCTCCTTGTAGTGCGGTAATCCCAGAGACCTCGGAAAGCTCCCCTGCCCATCTTCCTTTCCTCTACTGTAGTTTTTCCTTCAACAGCTTCTTAATGGTTTTGTTCGTGGATTCCACCAGACTGTTGGTCTGATGGTAGGCTACCAAAGCAAACCAAATGTCGATTCCCAGGCCTTCGTAAAAATCTTTGAATCGACCATTATCGAACTGTTTTTTGAGGTCAGCTATAATGGCAAGGGGGTTCTGAACCTGCAAACTACATTAGTCTTGATGAACCTTGTCGTGTTTTCTTCTGATATCTGGGAGAGCGGTCCGGCTTCGATCCATCTTATGAAATAGTCAATTGCTATGATAGCATGCTTGGCCTGACAAAGAGCTGTAGGAAGCGGTCAAATCAAGTCGACTCCCCACATAGCAAAGGGGTATGGTTAGCTAAAGGACGACAACCGTTCCGGAGGGAGATGACTCAATTTTACGGCCTTCTAGCATGCCTCGTAGGCTTGCACCAAGTTCTTCGCATCTTGATGGATGGTTGGCTAATAATATCCCATGCGGAGAACCTGATATGCCAAAGCCTCCCCATCAATTTGGTTCCCGCAATCCCCCAAATGAACCTCTCTGAAAGCCCACTTGGCATCTTCAGGGTGTAGACATCGGAGCAAGGGAAGGGATTTTCCCCTCCGGTATAGATGCCTATCCACCATATAATACCGGACCGAGAACCTTTTGACTCTCCTAGCTTGGTCAAGCTCCCCGGGGAATTTCCCATCCTGTAGATAATCCACTATTGGATCTATCCAGCACGGTTGTCCGTCCAAGGTATAAGCTTCCCTACCTGTCATAATGCGAAGTAGAGGGATCACTTGAAAAGGGACTCTATGAGGTAAGGTCTGGCCACCATATGCAGCTATCTTGGCAAGTATGTCAGCTCGATGATTCAGTTGTCGAGATATCAACTCGATTTTGAATCCCTTAAATCTGCTCTTGAGTTATTGAACCAATTTTAGGTAAGCGATCATATTATCCCCCTTTGCTTGATAATCTCCGGAGACTTGGTTAATCAAGAGCGAAAAGTAGCTCTTAACATTAAGGTAATCAACCCCGAGTTATATGGCTGCCTTTATTCTGGCTAGAAGGGCTTCGTACTCCACCTCGTTATTCGTAACTTTAAATTCAAACCTGAAATAGTGGCAGCACTCAGTTCCTTTTAGGTCGATGAGGACTATACTCGCTCCTCCCCTAGCTTGCCCGAAAGCTTCGTCAGTGTAGAGGGTCCATGACTCGAAACCTTCAGGCCAGTTGTCAGATTCTGGAGTCCTCTTAGCGGTTACATCTATTACCGTTGGGGTTGCTTAGCCTGAAGGTATTGAGAGCTCTGCTACAAAGTCTGCTAGTGCCTGAGCATTTATTGCGGTCCTAGGCTTATACCTTAAATCAAACTGTGTAAGCTCTAAGGCCTATAGAACCAGCCTTTCGGAAACATCCGGCCTTTGTAAGAATTGACGGAGGGGTTGGTCCGTCACCACTGCTATTGAATGAGCATGGAAGTAAGGATGAAGCTTCCTTACCTAGGTTACCAAGGCATAAGCGAGCTTCTCCAACAGAGTATAGTTCTTTTCAGGCTTGGTTAGAGCATGACTCATATAGTAAATAGGTCACTGGACCCTATCCCTGCATTCCTTGACTAAAGCCCCACTTACAACAGTTTCTGAAATGACCAAGTATATTTGAAGCTCTTCTTCAAGACTTGACTTAACCAGCAGTGGACGGCATGATAGATAATTTTTTAAAGCTTGAAAAGCTTGTTCGCTCTACTGATCCCACTTCATGTTTCTTCCCTGCTTGATGGCTTTGAAGAATTGTAGACACTTATCCCTGCTTGATGGATTTGAAGAATGGTAGACACTTATCGGTAAATCGAGAGATGAACCTATTGAGCGGTGCTACCTGTCCGGTTAAGGCTTGAACCTGTTTAAGAGATATAAGGGATTCTAGATCCAGGATAGCAATGATCTTTTCTAGGTTACCCTCTATGCCTCTTTCATGAACCATGAAGCCCAGAAACTTCCCCACAGTTACCCCAATGCGCATTTGGAAGGGTTCAACCTCATATGGTTCTCCCTTAGGATCATGAAGGTTCTACGAAGGTCATCCAGGTGGCCTTCCGAGGTTCAAGACTTTGTGATCATATCATCGATATGCAACTTCATTGACCTTCCAATTTTGGGCTTGAACAACCGATTGACTAGCCTCTAATAAGTAACTCCAGCGTTCTTGAGCCCGAATGGCATCACCTTATAGCAGTACAAGCCTTGTGCGAGGTGCATCATAATCTAATTGTACCCTAAAATGCATCCATGAAGCTCAGGAGCTTGTTTCTGGAGGTAGAATCGACCAACTAATCAAGTTTTGGTAGAGGGAAGTTGTCCTTCGGGTATGCCTAGAGGTAGAATCGACCAACGCCACTTTCTATTTACCTTTATGACTATGACAACATTGGCAATCCACTGGAGATAACGTACTTCTCTAATGAAGCCCACCCAGGTCAATTTATCCACCTCTTCCTGAACCGTAACATTTCTTTCGATGTTAAACTGGTGTCTTTTTTGTTTAATGGGTTTGAAAGTCAGATCCACTGCCAATCGATGAGCAACTAACGTCATCGGGATCCCTAGCATCTCATCATGGCTCAAATAAAAAATGTCGTTGAACTCTGTGAGGAGCCTGATCAAGCTCTCTTTTATTCCTGCTCAACGGTGGCTCCGATTTTAAAGACCTTATAGGGATCGCCTACTCGGACATGAATCTCTTCTAACTTATCCACCGGATGGCCGCTGGCCCATTCCCTTCTTTGTTCCTCCATGTCGGGCATTATGAGGTCGTCTTCAGGTTCATCGGTAGACCCTACAACTCCGAGGCCCTGTCTTGGATCGTTGTCACCAGGGTGAGTTGTTTTGCTAGAGCTGTTGGGTTGGCCGATACTGCATAGCATCTCTTGGCTGCTTGCTGATCACCCTGAACTTCCCCCACCTATTTTCCTACTGGAACTTCAGGACATTATAGTAAATAGAAAGGACCCCTTTCAAGGATGACAGAAATGACCTCTCTAATATAGCATTGTAGGCCGATAGGGTATGCACCACCACGAAGTCGTTCATGATATTCTGATGGAGAGATGTGGCTTCAATGATCACTGGTAGGATTTTTGATCCCACGGGTGTGATTGAGTCTCCAGTGAACCTATAAAACGGAGTAGTGCAGCTATTGTAACACCACTGTTTTAAGTTTAGCTTTTCCGAGGTATCTTTAAATAGGACGTCAATGCTGCTACATGTGTCGACGAGCACATGGTGTACCTTGCAGTTTGCAATCTGTACCGTGATTACCATGGGGTCATCATGAGGCTGCACGGTGTTATAGACGTCCGCTTCGGTGAAAATGATTTGTGATAGCTGGGAGGGGTTGGTTTGTCTCTGGTTGACCTTAAAGATATCCTGCCCCTCATCCGTAAGAGTGACTTTCCTCTCATGGTTTTTCCTGGAACTATTGGAGATGCCGGCTAGAGTAGGGCCCCCGCTGATAGTATGTATTATCTGAATCTATTGCATCAGGTTCGCCTGCTCCCCCTTCCTTTTCTCGGTATGTTCTCGGATCTCGGCTTGTACTCCTTTCAATCTGAATGTTCTCCTTGACTTGCTATAAGAATTCCACCAAGCATCCTCCCCTTATCAAAGCCTCGATCTGGTTCTGCAGGTTGTAGCATTCTGAAGTGTTGTACCCCACGTCCTCTTGAAAGTTACAATACTTAAAGCAATTTCTCTTATCGACCTGGGCTTTCATAGAAGCGGGCTTCTGTAACAAACCCTTGTCCTGAATGGCGAGATAAATTGTTTCAGGGGATGCATTTAAGGGAGTGTAATGATCGTACCCCCTCTCATCGGGAGCAAGAGAGGCCACTGTCCTAAGAGATGGTGAAGCTTGAGGAGGAGTTCGTTTATCTGGATACCTTTTCGATCTAGGTTGAGAAAGGAGGAAGCGGTAGGTTAATTTATTTGGGGGTTTGTTCTGGTTTTTCTAAGCTTGCTCGGGTCTGAGAGCTTCCTTCTTTTGTCACTTTACGGCTCTCATGTCATCGTGTTCCATCTTGACCTTGAGCTGTTTGTCAACCTCAATCTGCTCTAGAGCCTAATCATAGGCTTTTTGGTTGGTTTCTAGAGGTCTCTTGGCAAAAGACAGGAAAAGTTTTCTGGCCCACAGGTTCCTTCTGAAGTTGGTGAGGGTTTTTTCCTCGGTGAAGACCTTTATCTGGATGTTTTCCTTATGGAAACGCTCGACATAAGCCCGGAGGGTTACCCTCTCTCCTGGATCACATACTGTAGGTGGATCGGGTTCTTCAACCGGGGCTTAACTCTCTGGAATTATGAGCAGAAATCCATTGATAGCTTGGTAAAGGAATCCACACTAGTAGTAGGTAGTTTCCTAAACCAGGTTTTCACGTAATCCGTGAGTGAAGTAGGGATCATTCAACACATAGCGACCCTGGTCGTGTTCTGGACCTCTATCTGTTGAACAAAGTTCTCTAAGTGGCTCAAGGGATCTCCAGTCCTAGAGAATCTGTCAGTTGGCATTTTGAATTTGGGCGGGAGATCCGCCTCCCGAATCCTTCCGGTGAAGGGAGCATTCATTTCACTTAGAAGATCTTTCTTGTCCTCCTTGTACTTTCCCTTCTTCATCAATTAGACCTCCTTCTAAAGCTCTGCCAAATGGTCCTTTAGACGTTTGCTTTCGGATTTTCTTGAGTTGATCTTGGTTTCCTCTCTATCAGATCCTTCTGACAAACTGGCTACCTCTACCCGGTTCCTTCTTCAGAGGGGGTATGCTCAGAGGGCTTTGCTGACTTTCTTTTTCCCTACCTCGGGCTTCCCTCATTGAAGTCGTTGGGTGGAAAAACTCTCCCCGCTCTCGAGGAAGGATATCCGCCATGGATTTGACTTGCCTTGGTTGGTAGCATGGCAGCGCTTCAGGAACGGGGGGCATGGGCCTTAACCTATCCCGGATCGAGGTTGGGAGACCTGTTTTATTACAAGCTGGTTCCAGAAGAGTAGGTCACAGGTGATCAAAGGCGGAGTGCCTAGCCTCAGGCCTGCTTGACTCCCCCTGATTGCAAAGGTCTGCTTGCTGGATGGTAATGCCCTCAGCGAGCAGTCGAATGCGAACGTTTTCTAAGAAGGCCACCGCTTATTGGTCAAGCTCGACTTGATTTCCCAGAGGGGGATCCAGAGCTCACACAATGGCTGGCTGGGCTGGAACCTGGCTATGAAGACCAGATTTCCTCCCTTTCTTTGGGACCTTTCGTGTTGACGCAACAGAATGTTGTCCTGATGCGCCCGACTGTCCTTATGATGATCGGAGCCTCATTGTTCCTGTAAAATAACAAACTTTTGAATATAAAGATGGTCGTGGGTTCGTTTCCCACAAATGGCGACAGAAAGTGTTAACGGGAAATTTGCTCAAGATGAGAAATTCCTACTAACACCCTCGAGACCACTACCACGGAAGTGGTGGCCAGGGTCGGTACCGTTGATACCTGACCTGTTTAGAAGTAAACGGGAGGCTTGATTGCAACAATACAAATGGGAGCTTTTATTGATTACTTGCTTCGATATACAAATCACTCCCTCATATGCTCACAGTCTCTCTAGATTCTAGAAATGTGGCAACTTTGTGCTTGTTGAATAGTGGAAACGAAGGTGGCCGTGTTCTGAACAGAGAATTTAGGCCTTCGCCTTTTCTTTTCTTTTCTTCTATCTGTCGTTCTCCTTTTGTTTTTCATCTACTTCTTTCTTTTCATATCCGTCTTGGCCCTATTTATATATGGTCCAAGTAGGTTTGAATTTGCTGATATCCCGCAATGATCCTACGAATCTGTTTCCTCTTTAACGGGTGGGATCCTTTATTTAAAAGTTGTTGACCTCGAGTAAATAGTGGAAACGATGATATTGTTAATGAAATGAGTTTGTTTCCTTTTAGGAATCAAACTCTTGACTCACACGTAAACAGAATTATTGTTGGTTATCACATAGATATGATCTTGTATGTTATCGCGGCATGGCTTTTCATGGAGGTCACCAAGCTAGCTACCTGTCGTCTCATAGAGCGAGGTAGATCCATGCTTCGACTCTGTTCTTAGAAGCTTGGGATGGATTTTCCCTCATCCTTGGGAGCCTAAGGTGTCCTTGTATATTTTCCTAAGAGGTAGCTGGGGTAGTGTAAATTTAGGCGTGATTCCTCTTTCATGCCCAGCAGGGACAGCGGGCTTCTCGTGAGGTCGAATGTCTCTTTAGCTTGGAGACCCCTCTGGCTTTCACAGGGTGGTTAAGGAGCTCGATCTCAGGAACCGAGGTTCCCCGATAGGTGGCCTGGAGAAGCCCGGGTTCTAGTGTTCATGTGAGGGCTTATCCTAGTCGCTCCTAGCGTGTTTTCTAATAGATTTGAAGCTGGGCCGGCCTTCCCTGCTCCTACGGGGTAGCTTTATGGTCTATCTGGGCTTCATGGACGTTGATTATGGGCTTTGAATTATGGCGGGTAAGTGGAAAATTTCTCTTTGACCCCCGGCCAAAATTTAAATATTAACAAACATTAATTGCATTTTAGATTGACTTGTCTAATCCATGTTAGCATATTCAGTTGTTAAATTTTCAAAACCATACCCTTTATCTTTACATTTTCATGCATAGCTTTAGTTTCTCATTATTTAACTAGTTTTAGCCATCCAATTTCCCTTTCTTTGTGGACGATACCCGACTTGCCATTGTACTTGTTTTGTAAAAGTTTTTAGGCATTGTTGAGATTTTATAAATATTGTTTGACAAACATTTTATAACGACAAAAATAGCTCGGTCAATGCTTCTTTGGTCTTGATAGGTGATCCGCAACTAATTTCTTTGACCCCTTTCTGTCTCAAATTTCAAGGTTGAATTCTTGTGAGTGCAAAACCCACCGGATCAACCATGGCTTAGCATCCTTCTTTGCTAACAAATAATTGATGTTGGAATGATCGGTATAGACAATTACTTTGGAACCCACCAAGTGTGTTCTAAATTTGTTAAATGGAAAGACAACTGCCAAAAGCTCATTTTCGGCAGTAGCATAGTTTATCTGGGCTTCATTTAGAGTTTGGTTGGCATAATAAGTAACAAGAAACCTTTTGCCCTTTATTTACCCCAAAACAGCCCCAACCGTAAAGTTGCTAACATTACACATAAGCTCAAAGAGAAGTGTCCAATCCAGAGCTGAAACAACAGGAGCGAACACCAAGTCTCAAAAGCAAGCATGCAATCATCATTAAAAACAAAAGGCACATCTCACATCAATAGAGCACACAACGGCTTGATAATCTTTGAGAAGTCCTTAATAAAATGCTGATAGAAACTGGCATGCCCTAAAAAGCTTTTAACTCCCTTGACTGAAACCGTGGGTAGCAAATTCTTAATAACTTCAACTTTCGCTCTATCCACTTCAATGCCTTGAAAAGAAATCTGATGCCCAAGTACATTGCCCTCATTCACCATGAAGTGCCATTTCTCCCAATTTAGCACAAGGTTTGTCACCTCACATCTCTTGAGTACCAACCTCAAATTTTGAAGGCACCCATAAAAAAAGACCTGAAAACCAAGAAGTCATCCGAAGACTTCTAAGAACTTCTTCACCATGTCAGAAAATATCACCATCATACATCTTTGAAAAGTAGTGTTAATAGTAAAATTTGCCTAGGGGACCAAATAGAAATTTCCCACTCCCCTAGCTCAAATCAAAGCCCAAATTCACTATCCATAGGACCCCGGGCAAACCATAAAGCTTCCCCGCAGAAGCGAGGAAGGATCATCGGGCTTCAGAACTATCGAGAATGAACCTAACCACGACCAGATCGAGCACTCACGTGAACACTGGGATCCGGGCTCAACGTCCCAAAACCTCGGTTCTTGGGTCGGGTTCTAAAACCATCCCAGGAAAGCGAGAAGATGTCTCCGAGCTCAGGAAACACTCGAAGTGAAGCCCGATAATTAAAGTGATATCCTTCCAGGTCAAGGATTCCCGAGGTCCGATTTAACTAGAATCCTAAGCCAAAAGCCCACCAACCTCTCCGAAAGCCCGCTGTCCCCGTTTGATACGAAGAGAGAGCCTCTGAGTGGATCAGATTCATGTTATAGCTAATGTTCCAATTCACTAAGGGGCGTCTGTAGCCTATCTAGACTTGAAAGAAAAATCTCCCCTAACCTACACTACCCCTAGTAAGTACCCACAAGGCTGTCCCAAGCCTCTAAGACTTGAACTAAAGCATGGATTTACCTCACTCTACGAAACAACGAGCAGCTAACTCGATGACCTCCATGAAGAATCATGCCATGCAAACATACAAGATCATACCTAGGTTATAACGAACATTAAATTCTTCATACGTGTAAGACAAGAGTTTGATTCTAAAAAGGAAAGAATATTCTCTTCGTCAAAGATATCCTCGAATCCATTATCAATTCTAAGTCAACAACTTTCAAATAATGGATCCCGCCCATTAAGAAGGGAACAAATCCATAGAATCGTGGCGGAATATTTATGAGTTTAAACTTACTTGGACAGGATATAAATAAGGCTAAGCATGGAAGAAAGAAGAAGATGAGAAGGAAAATAGAGGGGAGAAGGCCTAAATTCTGTGATCAGAACAAGGCCGCCAATATATCTACTACTCGACAAGCACGAGATTGCCACCCTCTAATGTCCTAGAGAGGTTGTGAGTGTATATGAGAGATTTATGTAAACCACGAGTGATCAATAATAAAATTATCATTTGCCACCATGTTATCATTTAAATACTCATTTCTATCTTAACAAGTTAGGTATCTAAGGAACTAACCCTGGCCACCACCTACATGGTAGTGGTCTCGAGGGTTTTAGTTGGAATTTCTCATATTGAGAAAATTTCCCGATAACACTTTCTGGTTCGTCTGTGGGAAACTCTCCATACCACCAATTTTATATTCATAAGTTTGTTTTTTTACAGTAATCATGAGGCTCCGCTCCTCCCAAGGATAGCAAGGCGCATCGGGATAACCTTAAGCTGCGTCGACATGAAAGGCCATGAAGAAATGATGAAAATCTAGGCTACATGGCTAGGTCCCAGACTAGCCAAGAACTGTGCGGGCTTTGGATCCCCCTACGGTAAGCCAGGTTGAGCTTGACCAACAAGCGGCGGCCTTTGTGGAAAACATCTGCCTTCAATTGCTCGCTGAGGGTATTACTGTCTAGCAAGCAAACCTTGGCAATTGAGGAGAAACAAGCAGGCTCGGGACTTGTCAACCCGTCATTGATCACTTGGGATCTACTCTTCCGGAGCTAGTTCATAATAGAACGGGACCTCAACCCTCGATCCGAGATAGGTTAGGGCTCATACCCTCCGTTCCTGAATCGTCACCACATTACCAGCCCAGCCAAGTTAAGTCTGCGGTGGACGTCCTTCCTCGGAAGCGACGAGAGTTTCTTCACCCAACTACTTCAAGAAGGGAAGCTCGGGTTAGAGAGGAAGAAAGCCAGCAAAGCCCCTAGGCAGATCCCATCCGAAGAAGAAATCAAATAATGGTCACCAGCTCGTCAGAAGGGTCTGACAGTGAGGAATCCGAGATTAATTCGAGGAAACCCGAGAACAAACGCCTGAGATAACAGTTAGCAGAGCTTCAGAAAGAGATCCAGCAGATGAAAAAAGGGAAGTACAAGGAACACAAGGAAGAAAAGAAAGATCCTCTCAGTAAGATGAATGCTCCCTTCACCAAAAGGATTCTAGAGGTAGAGCTCCTGCCAAAATTCAAAATGTCGACTGATAGATTCTTTAAGAAAAAGGATCCCTTCAGCCACTTGGAGAGCTTCGCCCAATAGATGGAGGTCTAAAACACAACCATGGCCGCCATGTGCTGGATGTTCCCAACTACGCTGACGGATTACGCTATGACCTGGTTCAGAAAGCTACCCGCCAGCAGTGTAGACTCTTTCATTAACCTGTCAACTGATTTCTGCTTGTAATTCTAGGGAGTTAAACCACAATTGAAGGATCCAATCCATCTATAGTACATGATCCAGGAGAGAGGGGAAACCCTCCGGGCTTATGTCGAACGTTTCCACAAAGGAAGTTATCCAGATGGGGGTCTTCACTAAGAAAGAAATCCTCGCCAATTTTAAGAGAAACCTATGGACGGGTAAGCTTTTCGGGTCTTTACCAAATGACATCCAAAGACCTACCAAGAAGCCTATGATCGGGCTCTGGAGCAAATTGAAGTCGACGAACAACTCAAGGTCAAAGAAGTTCCCAAACCAGAGTAAGCTCAGAAAATTCTAAAGGCAAACTAAATGCAACAAACACCCAAGCAAGATTTATGGCAAAAAGGCACACAATTAAGGTAATTAAGCATTCATGCAAGATGGTCAAATGACCTTAAAAATTCTTGGAGATGATAGAGGATTGAAGGAAGAACACTCTCCAATTCTAATCCCTTGAATCGAAGTTCAAATTAGAAAGATAAGGTGTTTGGAAGATAAAAAAAATTGAGGAAAATTATTCTGCACTCGTTTTTTTAATTCTCTTCTTAGAATCAAATGAGAGGGAAAGAAAGTGAGTGAAGGACCAAAATTCCCCAAAGCCACTTCTTATCCATGCTCTATCTAGAGAGGGAAGGCTCAGTGGCTTTTTGGTTACTTGCTTCCTCCATCATGCACCACCGCATCCTTCGACCTTTCTCCTGTCTTCGAACTCCGAATTTGAATTTGTTTATGGATTATGACGTGTTAGTCTCTCACACATATGGAAGACTATGAAACTTAGACAAAAAATTATGAATTCAACTTGATAGATAAGGGCGAAGACAATGCAAGTGACTAGAAAGTTCCATAACTCTTTACTCAAAACTCAAAATCAATTGAATGAGTAACCGAAATGACCAAAACTTAACAAGGAAAAATACAATAAAAATCAAGTCCAAGGTCCATGATACATAAACATACGAACACATAATCACACAAGAATGATCTTTTCTAGTCATAGTCTTAGAACATTAATTTTAAAAAACTTGTCAATTTAAATCTAATGCATGAGCATTCAATATCAAGTGTGTGAATGTGTTATAGAAATGAGCACAATGATCCAGGGATACATATGAATACAATGTGTGTGTACCAAGTCTTGTAAGAGAAATGAGGTCTTAAATATATTTTTATCGACCAATAAAGCGTATTTCTCTTTGAAGACTTGATCTTACTTGATAAGTTGCCAAATCTTCTTTGATGCTTGAATCATCATCAATCTAAGACAACTAAATCAATACTAGTGAAACATTGTTTAGATATGAAATTAATGCCAACACAAACCAAAAACCTACCTAACATTTGTCTTCAAACCTCCCTCGAAAACCAACTCAACCTTCTTAACGTTCTCACAACTTCAAGGAGTTTAACATCAATTGAGTCTCGTTTGCTTCACATTGGGTTCACTTGAGAATACGAGTCATAATCTAACATTCTCTTTCTCTCACTAAATACAAAATTCAGTAGCCTCGGTCAAAAACTTTAAATAGTCTTATAAAAAAACATTTTATCGATCAGAAACCTTAAATAGTCTTACAAAAAAAATGTTTTGTGCGCATATATTGTATCAAAAAATTAATAACCAACTCCAAGTCTCCAACCTTGTTTAATTCACAGCTAGAATTACTGTTATCTCATTCATGATCTTTATTAATAGCCATGAAATCTTGCAAGACCTTCAACAAATTCACAATACTTCTCATACATATGCAGGCACTCACCCACTCATTCTCCCCCTCTTGTACACCAATAAAAACAGAAGTTAACGCACTCTCTTACTCTTTTACATCCACAAAAATAGAAGTGAAAGTGCAGTGCAGAGATGAAACAAATTAATGGCGAGTGGAGCAAAACAGTTGGTGCTTGGATGCGTATTCACTGGAAGTTTATCACTCCGTGAGTTGAATATTGACCGAAGACCATACCATAAAAACTGTAAATGTGCTCTTCATGATTTGAAGGGTGTTTGTTTATCAAATACATGTTCAAAGAAGAATTTTTTTTCTTTTTAGAAGAAATGGGAATGAAGTAGTACAGAAAACCATTCCTTATCCTTGTCAGCTTCAAAAGCCTCTTCTCATCTTCTTCTCAATGAGTGCTCTTCAAGAGACGATGGAAATTCATTATTAAAATCTTGAAGAACACTGTATATTATAATTAGGATCAATTGAGTCACCTATGTAAATTATCATGAGTGAAATTAAATACATGAACTCCACGAATAATCCTATAAATTAATTCTTGACCTCTTACATGTTTTAGGCTTGTTTTCTTAGTTAAATTAGATTCAATTTTTGGTTACAAGATATTTATATCCATACAAATTTTTTTTTTATTTCTTTTATTTACTTTATTTATTTTTATTTTATATAATTAATTCTCGCAAATATGACCAATCTTAGGCATTGTTGTACGTATATACGTACATTATTTGTTAGTCTTGGCACGTTTCAAGTAAGAAATTAATAAAATAAAATCAGTCAAACAACATATTGCTTTAATATTGATTATACAATATTGCTCGGAATTAAATCACCCATTTGAAACTACCACCCCCGTTGTGGGAAAGTGGTAATGAGTGTTTACTTAGCATGTTTACGTTTCAGGTTCGAACCGTTAAGTATAAAAGGAATATTCATTAATTAGATTTCCCGTGGTTGCCAACTAACTAAGTTAGTTAATTATGTTTTCACCTAATGAAATACCAGCCACGCTTCTAAAAATTCACAAGCTCATCCACTTGAGTCTTAATCAATTCATCTCTCTCTTAAAATTCTCTCAATGTTTCATCTTTTTTTTTCAAGGCTCGCAATCTTAGCCAAAAGATTGAGATTGGTTGTGAACGAATTTGAACACTCTTCTTGAGGTTGACTAACTTTATTGTAAATTACAAGGACACTTGTTACTGATCCTTTATCTTAGAGTAAGAAGCCGTAACACCAATAAAGTTCCTAACCTGCTCTGCTTCACTAGAAGATTTATCACTTCGGCTCTTGTCACTCCAAGTGCCATGGTTTTCCCTTTCTTATCCTCTTTAATCTTTCGATTATAGCAATGTGAGGCATAGTTTCAAAAAGCCTTGACACTCAAAGCATTTGACTTTAGTTTTTCCCTTGGCTTGACCATACTCCTCATACCGTGGAGTAAATGGCTTATTGACTTCCTTTCCTTTAAACCCATGGCCAATATGCTTGACACTTCTACTTATAAACTTATAAAACTTCCAAACCATTGAAGCTATCTCCTCAAGACCATCTTTATTTTTCTCCTCAATTACCTTGAGTGTTATACCCTTGCTCTTATTTTTGGGTTTTAATGGCAAGAGCAACTCATCAACACTCATGCAATCCATATTTTTTCTCTCTTCTATAACGGTCACTTTTGCTTTAAACCTTTTCGGTAACGACCGCATGATTTTCCAATTGAGACATTCATGTGAGATTGGCACACCAAGAATTTGGCATTGATTTGAAATGCTAAAATGCTTGCATTAGAAGTCTTTAAACTTTTCTTATTCACTGATTTGCCAGCTCTCAAATTCTGAAGTGAGCATTTAAAGTCTAGACTTCCTAAATGCCATGGTTCATTCGTAAGTTACTTGAAGAGCATCCCAAGCTTCCTTAGCATTTTATAGATTTTGGATGTAGGTGAATTGGTGACTATCCACACTTCTAGGCTTAGGAACAACCAACCCATCCTTAAGCATCTTGTTCGGAGGGAAAAAACCCTCTTCAACCATCATCCATTCTCTCTTATAGTTGCTGCCCTTGAGTAGTGGAGGCCTAGAATTAGAGGCACCTTCAGTCATCGTATCCTTCAGAACAACCATGACTCAAAAATTTAGCAATTTGTCTTGAATGTATCCCGGATCTAGTTAATTGCCTTTTAACGATCCACTTTGATACCAATTTGAATATACAACCACGATTATATTACCAAAAGCTAACTCAGAATAGTTTTAAACCTCTTCTCAATCCTTGAAAAAAAAATTGTATCCCTCTAAATAGCTTGTATCATAACACATTTAAACATGAAGGCATGTGTACACTATTGAAAAGCATATTTAATTAAGCATGTCAATCAAAGTCTATAACTTGCAAGTGAGGATATCTAACTAAAGCGTAAATCAATTCTAACTGGTATATATATATATATATATATATATATATATATATATATAAAAATCTTTAATAATAAAAAATAAAATGTATGAATGACTATATATAAATAAGTCAACTATTAACAAATACAAAAGATATGTACAACTTGATCAAAAAGAATGGTTGCTTCTCTTTCCTTACAAAGATCTTGTTCACAAAAATTTAAAGAAATGATAAACTAAACAAGATTCGATTAGTCACATATGCAAATATAAGAGAGTAAAGGATAGAGACATTTGACACATTATTTTTACTTGGCAAACCTCAGAAAAAGAAACATCAACTGGTGGAACCATTCAACCGCTGTTAGGTTTTAGGATTGTGTTGACATTAATTCCTTATGAAAACTATATTTTACTTGTATTGTATCAGTTGGGATTATGCTCGATAGCGAGAGTGTAATAATGTATTTGACAATCTTTTCATATTAATAAAAGTGATTTCTAGTTTAATAAAACTTATAGCATTTATAGTTCAATTATTATAATTGTCAAAAGTAAATAATCATAAGGTCAAAAGACTGAGAGAAAAGAAGAATTGTTCAATACATCTTGACATGTATGAGGTAGGCACAATTCTTAGCTAGTCTTGAATAATTCACAACTTAAGATGAAGGTTGAGCGTCTTTATCTTGTCAAAGTTGTAGATTCTTTTACTAGCATTTGAGTGGAATCAAATGTGTTATGATGAGTCTAAAATCACCTAAGTGTGTTGTCTTTGGACAAAAGAATCTAGTGCTCTAGGTGCATTGAATAGGATCACAGTGAAATACTTTATCTAGAACCGTAAATGGATAAAAGTTTTCACTTTAAGACAATCGGAGAATATATCTCAATCCTAAGATAAATGATGAACTTATGGTTGCAAGTGTTATAATTTGAGCTATCAATGAGTACTATTATATAGCATAGTATATCCTCGATAGTTTGGTGGTATTCATTTGTTAATCGATAAAGGACTTCATTTACCGATATGGACATCGTGCCTCCATTTATTAAATGAGAGTAGAATATCATCATATGGATATAGTCTCTATTGAAATATGGCTTCTGGACAAGTTAAAATATCCAAGTTCAAAATGTGGTCATATGAGTAAATATGGTAACTTAGAAAGCTATAGGCGGTCTATGTGCTTTTGGCGATTACTGATATTCTTTACGAGGATACACTTTCTCCATTAAAATTGTCTAGGGTATGAATGAGCAATATTAACTTATTCTATCTTTATTTAAGATTTCAATTTTAGTTCTTTAGTGGAATGAACTAAAATTAATAGATCAGATGTAAGTGAATCATTTGTTGATTATGATTAGGTTATGTCTTTGGAGCCTAAATTTATATAGTCCGTCAAGATCTCCATTCCACACGAACTTGTATGGATTACTTGATATATTACACTAGACCAATTTATGGGTCCATTTAGAATTTTATTGAGGTATGTGGACTTGTTTATTTTTGTAAGAATGGGTCTAGTTCACATGTGGACTTTTTATTAAGGTCCAATGGATTTAATAAAATAAGAAAAATAATATATATACCCATGTGTGGTATTGTGCAGCATGGCTAAATATATTAGCTTAATAAATTGTTTTTATTTTATTATTAAATTAAATAGAAATTAATTAATTTGTTAAGTAATTAATTATTTAATTAAAAGTCAAAATCTTTTTCCTAGTAGGAGAAAGTCCCCTAATATTATACTATTGCTTGTAGTATAATTAATATTAATGATTATATTTGATAAGTAGATAAATAAAAGAAATTATTTATCTAGTCAAATCAGGAAATCTTTAATATGGTCACAAATACATAATAAGTTGGATTATGAGTCTTGGTGTAGAATAGAATTCTTCTTTAAAAAGGATTCTTGGTCACCAAGTAAATCCAAATAATGAAAAGATTCTTGTATATCAAATAAATCCTCTTTAGGAAAGGATTTGAAAACCTATATATATCTCTTGTTGAAATTCAGCCAACCCTAGTTGTTTATGAGTGAAAATTTAAGCCAAGCTATGTATTTTCTAAGAGAGAATTCGGCAAAGCAAGGGAGAATTTTAAGAGGGAAAATTTTAGTTTTTGTTCTAGACAAAATTCGGTCAACTCATAGATATAGGGTGTGAATTCGGCCAAGAAGAGAAAAAGGGGAACGTTTTTGTTTTCGGTAGTACACTAGAATCTTTTACATCAGAAGGGTTTTGTGTACATATTCTAATTGGGTTCACACGCGAATTTCAATCAAGTAGATTGATAATTCACAAGTGACCAGACGTTCTTAGATTTTCTCTTGGAGGATTATTGTGACTAACAAAGAAAAAGATTTTGTTTGTTTCCATCCTTAGGTATACAATTTAAAGAAAGGGAGCCCACACTCCTAGGTGATTCACGTTCGTGATTGGATTGAAAGATTTTGAGGATTCAATTCGGTACTAGTTCAATCGTCACAAGGAAAAAAAGGTATGATACTTTTAATATACGTCAATTGGTTAAGGTTCTTTTTATTAAAAGGGATTTTTTTTTTAATATTTCATACCTTAGTTGTGAAAAATGCATGTTTGTGGACTATGTCCAAATGATAAGCATTCTTGTGTGATATGTGTTTGTAAGTTTATATATTTGTACAACATGGACCTTGAACTTGAATTTGATGTTATATCGTTCCTTATTGAGTTTTGGTAATTTCGGTTACTCATACATTTGATTTCGAGTTCCGAGTCAAGAGTTATGAAATTTTCCAGTCATGTTGCATGCGTTGTCTTTATCTTCGTGTATCGAGTCCAATTTTTATTTTTTGGGTTGAGTTTCATAGTTTTCCATGTTTGTGAGATAGTCCCATTTCATAATACACAAACGAATTTGAATTCAGAGTTTGGAAGCTGGAGAACGATCGAAGAACGCGGGAGGAGCAGCAGGAAAAGTTATAATGGCCAAAAAGCCATCTTAAGGCACCTACCCGAGATGGCGCGTGACCATCTTAGGCTGGATAGCTTGATATCCCTGAGATGGTCACACGCCATCTCGGGAGGCACTAAGCAAGGGGCTCTTTTGGTCTTTTCACACATTTTACTTCCCTCTCTTTTATAAACTCCTTCCCTCTCACATTTCATTTCTCTCAACATTTGCTCACCTACCAAACACTCTATCTTCTTCATTCGAGCTCCGATTTGAGTGATCCAAAGTTGAGAGTGTTAATCTATCATTCTTCTATATTTTCTAAGAAGGTTTAAGGAGCTATTGTTGATTTTTTTAGAGGTTATTCTCAGAAAAACTTGACTGCACTATTTTTGCTAAGGTATTGATTTTCTTCTTCAGTTTTGTTTCAAAACTTGACCAATTGCCTTGGGATATCTTCTTCAATGATTGTATGCATATTGTGATTAATTTAATTTGAGTTTTGAACTCTTTTGAAGTTAGATCAATTTTAATTGAAATCTCATATGTTGAGTTAGGTTTTTATTTTACCTATGTTTTCACATGATTGAGATTGTATTGTGCTAGCTTTGCATATAGGACTATTTTGTGATCTTTGATTGATTGATTTCTATGAAAAATAATCTATACATGTGTTAGGGTGGGTTATATTGATCGAATTTCATTATATCACACATGAGTTTGTATTTCTGGAGCTATTCTTAGGATTTATTGAATCTTATGAGTAATACTTGCTCTAGAATTGTGCTAGAAATCTAAATGACAAACGCTAGAAATCTAAGTGACTTTGTCATTTGATTTTAAGCATGTTTTTGTGTATGTAACTAAAACTTTGAATTTGAGCTAAGTGTACTTATCTTGTTACTCATTATTTAGATTAATGAATGTATCTAGTTTCCAAATGATTTTGATTATTTCTTACTTGATCTAGATTTTCATTCATGGATTTCGACTAGACTGTATTTGTTTATGTATATTCATGCATAAGTCTAATTTCCGTAGAATTTGTTGATCATCATTTTCTATGTTGCATGCTTGTTTTCATTTTGCATTCATGATCACCTAGTTGCCTTGTGAAGAGGTTGGAAGTCACACTCCTTAAAGTTATTCGTTGGTTTGTTAATTGGAAGTCACATGTCTTAGACTGATTCTTTGACTTGTGCATTGGAAGTCTCATTTGGAGAGTGAATCTTCAAGTTGATCATTAGAAGTATCTTTTGGAGAGTGAATCTTCAAGTTGAGCATTGGAAGTCTCATTTGGAGAGTGAATCTTCATGTTGATCATCGGAAGTCACATCTTGGAGAGTGATTCTTCAATTTGTGCAAGATGGCATCATGTTCATTGAATAAGATATGAGGGTAGTTTCGAGGTGAGGTGGTCACCTGAAAGATTGTACTATTTTATCTGCTAGTGGATTATGTTTGTCAGTGGTTGTTGAATCAACCCATGGATGTTTCCTCTTCTGTGGTTTACCACGTAAATATCTTGTGTTAAATTATGTCTCTATCTCTCATATATGTATGTGTAATTGATATATTTTGTATAGTCATATTTGTTATTGACTTCCTTATTATATATTGTTCGTGTATGTTAGAGTTAATTGAGATTGTATCACATATTGATTGTTAACTACATTGTTTTCAATTAATCAAGCACTCCATTATCTAATTGATTGTGCTTGTGTGATTAATAAAATTGTGATACAAACTATCTTTAGGGACAAACTTAAGTTTGTTTTAAGTGATTGAAAAAGGTGCACTAACCTATTCACCCCCCTATAGGTTAGCTTACGACAAATTAACAGTATTTGAATTTTCATTTGGTAACAGAGCAGGGCACTAGGTTGCATTTAGTGAGCATCCCGGGTGATACATTCATGATAGATTTGTTGAAACTTTGGAGCTATAGGACTATAAGATGACATTATGGTGAAATGAGTCTCAATTACTAGACCATCTTTGCTTCAAGACACTAACTATGGGCTTTGGAAGTTGAGGATAAAAGCCTACATCCGTTTAATTGATGAAAGAGTGTGGATGGTTGTTGGAGAAGGTTATATTCCTCTTATAAAGGTTCTAGAAGATGGAACCAAAATGCTCTAGCCTAGAAGTGAATGGACAACAAATGAATTTATGGTTGCTAAATGGCCCCATCGTGCTATGAATGCCATTTTTTGAGGAGTGGATGGGCACCAATTCTCCTACAAACAACATCTTGAATTTTCCAAGGAGGCTTGGGACACACTTCAAGTCACCAGTGAAGGTACATTGGTAGTGAGAAAGTCTAGGCTTTAAATGTTGACATCATAATTCAAAGGCCTACATATAAGTAACGAAGACAAGTTTCAAGAATTCCAATTTTGTCCTCTTAACATTGTTAACCAATGTCAAGCACTTGGAGTACCTATCTCAAGAAAGTGTTTAAATTGGAAAATTCTTAGGTCTCTTCCTAAAAGATTCAAGGTAAAGGTAACAGCCATTGAGGAAAGTAAGGATATGGAAAGTATGAATATTGATGAATTGCATGGATCGATTCAAACCTATATGATGTGCTTGAAGCCAAAGTCTAAGAGTAAAGGAATCGTTCTCAATGTTATAGAGTAGGAGAATGATGATGAGAATGAAAAGATGGCTCTAATGGTTAGGAAGTTTAAGAAGTTTATAAGGAAAAATGACAAGCCCAAAGGTAATTTTTCTAAGGAAAAGGAGTTAGGAAACCATCATCTCCAAGAATTGATAAGAATGTTCAATACTACAATTGTCAAGGATATGGACACTTTGCTGGTGAGTGCACTAAGAAGAAGTCCAATAAACATAAGAAGAGCAAAAGATTGGCGGCCACTTGGAGTTCTAATCAATCTAGCAATGATGAGAGCTCTAGTGAAGAGTTTTCAGGTGATGAAGAGTTGGTTAGCAATTTTTCTGCTTTTACGGCCTCTCACAACATGCTCGAGGTAGATTGTAAAACTTCCTTGAGTAAGATAGTTGATTCAAATCATTAAGGGAGTTCTAGCTCTCATCCAACTACACTAGATCTTTGGACTAAGATAAAGAGTATTAAGAAGCAAAGGGTATAGCTTTGAGTAAAGTTGTAAAAAAGGATGATTTGATCAAGAAGCAAATAGATGAGTTTGAGAGAGTTACTCTAAGGCTTCTAATTGAGAAAGTGATATTCTTAAGAAGTCTAGAGAACTTGAGAGGATTGTCCTTCATAAGGAAGAGATTATTTTACTTTAAAAAAGAAGGAGGAAGAGTACATTGAAGATATTTACATTGCTAAAGGTGCCATTATGGACTTAGTCAATGATTCAATTAATGTGTCAAAAGTGAAGAATCTTGCTAATTCTCAAGGACGTACAAATGACTTAGTGGTTGAAGAGAAGGTAACCGTAGCATCACTTCCTACATGCACAGATGTTGTTATTGACAAGAAACCTCCAAAGAAGGGAAGATCTAAGACCAAGAAGAAATTGAAGGACATGGTATCTCTACAAACTCCTACAAGTACTACTTCTACTACTAAAGGTTCAATCCCATCCTTTATTCCCATATGTCACCATTGCAAATAGTATAGGCCATATAAAGCCTAAATGCTTTAAATACTTAGAACATTGCAAGACAGGGAATTCACTTAAAGATAATGAAATTGAACTTCAACTCAAGCATGCTAAAGCTTTAAATGTTGATAAGCATGATATGGTTGCAAAGCATGACAAGAATGTGTGGAGTAAGAAGAAAGTGAATCTTGCTAAATTTGACAATGCATGTAATGCTAGTATTGATAACAAGAGTATTAGTGATATTATCGTTGATCAAGTCATTGAAGGACTTTACTCTCGTTTCAATATTGTTTTCAAAAAGGATGTTGATGATGTTTGTGTAAGTTCACCTAAGAGCAAGTGGTTCAAGGGTGAATGCTCTTATCATTAGTGTAAGTTGCACATGTGAGTTAGCTTTAAGGCTAAGTGTTAAATGTGTTAAGAATTCTAGCTAGCTAGCTTGGAATACTCCATGTTTTGACACAAACTTAGCTATCTCACATAACTTTTCTATGATAGTCGAAATATATTGTTTAACTTTGAAGAAGTTACATTGATGAAGTCTATATGGTTTTGTTTTGTGTTAAGACTTTTAGAGAAAGTCATTTTTATTATATGTGTTTGAGTTGATATGTTTAGTCTTTATTCTCTTGGAAAGAAACACCTATAACTTGTTGTCATGAGGACAAACAAGCCAAGAGAGCTCATAAAAATGGCAAAGACTATACGTTGGATGAAAAAGCTTGCTAAGGTATCTCTATTTCCTAAAGCTTGCTTTCTATGTTTTCATCTTTTGACTCTTTATTTCTTTACATAATGTAACATGTCATATTAGAGAACTAGTATAGCATTCTCATGGTTCTCCTTGGCATTTTTCTTTTAAGATCTCTTAGTGATAATATTCACATTGATCTTAATCATGATGATTGTTTTTATGTGTTTAATTATTGAGTGGCATGTTTTTGAAAATATGAGCTTCATATTCTATGAAAGCTACTTTCTTGAAATGTAATGATCTTGTGTAAATCTCTATATATATTGCTCTTAGATCATATGCTTATGAGCCATAAAAATAATGGTTTTCAAAAATGCACTTTGCTTCTCTTGTATGTTTTAGTTAAGTAGGTTGAGTTTGCTAATATGTAAACTGTGGATACACATTGAAGTTTTTGAGCTTAGTACATCTAAGATGACCTATGGTTAGTATCCATTTTTCTTCGGCAATTACATAGAACTCAACGAGCACCATCATGAAAAGGGCTACACACCTTGGTTGTGAAGCCGCCCAATGTAGGAAAGGGTTATACCTTTTTGATGAGTGAAAGCCATCACGAAGAGTATATGTTTATGTTAGAAAAATCAAAGAAGTGTTAAAATAAAATCTTTGATTCAAAGCCTAAAAAGAAATTGAGGAAGGCTTAAAACTGAGTTTAGTTGAAAATCAAAAGAGCTCAGGTTGAAATATAGAAAAGGGAAACAAGCCACATGCACAAACACACTTATATGTTTAAATCTATTCTTTTAAGGAAAAAATTCCAAAAGATAATCGGTTTGATCTTTTATGGAAAAGCTTAAGACGAATAGTTGTTGAAATTGTTTACAAGTTGATTATCAAACTACATCTTTACATATACATGAAGAAAATTTCACACACGCATTTTGTTTATGAGTATATTGATATTCTTGAAATTATTGAAGAATTATGAGAGAGATTGAAAATCATATTGTATCTCTCATGGTTTGCGAAGCTTATCTTATTGAGATTTCTTCCAATTGCTTGAATGTGTGATTGTGTGAAGTCATTGTGAACTTTATGCTATTATTGATCTTATATATATCATTTATCAAGGGGGAGCATTGTATGCTAAACTTTGTTCTCTTTTGTGATATGTTCACAAGCTTTATATTGTTATATGTTGGTCTTTTCTTTTGAAGATTCTTGTAAGATGTTACTAATTGTCTTAATCTTGCATGCTGATTTATCTTTTGGTATTATTTTTTTTTCTCTTGTGACTAACTTGTCTCATTTGTTTTTCCACTTATTTTTTATGTTTAGTCTTTTTTCTTCACTAGATCAGGGACAAACCAAAGGTGTTGGTGGTGGAAGCTCAACCAATCCCATTGACAAGTCCAAGTCAACATCGAAAGGATCCAATTCCTTTAAGGTGAAATCTCTTGGTGTCATGAGAAAGAATAAGCTATTTCAAGAGAGAGGTATTGACTTAAACAAAAGTGTAGGTTCTTATGTTCATAGATGTTTGGTTGATAGACATTCGGAATCTTGGGTAGACATGCTTAAAATGGTTAATGATAGAATTGTTAGAGAGTTCTATCATAAATATAAGGAGGGTGCTACCTTTCTTGATGCTTTGGTAGACATAAGGGGTATTGTGTTTAGGATTAATTCGGAGAACATCAATAAGTTCCTCGAATTACCTAATGATATTGAGTCTGATTTTCTAGATGTTGATATAGTTGAGAATCTCAATATCGTGGATAAAATCCTTTGTGATGATAATTTGTTTGAGTGGAAGAATATAGCATATACTAGTCAATGAGAGTTGACTAAGGTGAGTGCTTTTTGGCATCTCTTTACTTGCACTAATCTTGTAGGATCTTCTAATGCTACCGAACTTAACAAAGTGAAAATAACGATTGTACATGCCTTAGTGACTAATTGACTTATTAACCTTGGAGAAATTCTCATGTCGTACATAGATAGTATAGCTCTAACAACTAGGATGGACAAAAAGTTGGCACTAACGGGGTTTATCTGTCAATTGTGTTTAGCTCATGGTGGGAAAGCACATGAAGATGATGTGATTTTACCTTCTCTTGAAAATTATATTGCTAGGCGTGTACCTTACTGTTAGGATTATGCTCGATAGCAAGAGTGTAATATTGTAATTAACAATCTTTTCATATGAATAAAGTGATTTCTAGTTTAATTGTTATAATTGTCAAAAGTAAATAATCATAAGATCAAAAGACCGAGAGAAAAGAAGAATTGTTCATAGATCTAGATATGTATGAGGTAGGCACATTTCTTTAGTTAGTCTTGAATAATATTCACAACTTAAGATAGAAGGTTTGGCGTTTTTATCTTGTCAAAGTTGTAGATTCTTTTGCTAGCATTTGAGTGGGATCAAATGTGTTATGATGAGTTTAAATCCATAAAAGTGTGGTGTCTTTGGGCTAAAGAATCTAGTGCACTGGGTGCATTGAATAGGATCAAAATGAAATACTTTATCTAGAAACATCAATGGATAAAAGTTTTCATTTGAAGACAATCGGAGAGTCTATCTCAATTCTGAGATAAATGATGGACTTATGGTTGAAAGTGTTATTATTTAAGCTATCAATGAGTACGATTATATAGCATAGTCATTCCTCGATAGTTTGGTGGTATTCATTTGTTAATCGATAGAGGACTTCATTTATCGATATGGACATCGTCGCTCCATTTATTGAATGAGAGTAAAATACCATCATATGGATGTTTTGAGCTATTGGATATTAAATCTTAACGTTAAGTTTTCAATAGTATCTATTGAAACATGGCTTCTGGACAAGTCAAAATATCCAAGTTCAAAATGTGGTCATATGAGTAAATATGGGAACTTGGAGAGCTATAGGTGGTCTATGAGCTCTTGGCGATTACTGGTATTCTTCATGAGGATACACTTTCTCCAATAAGGTTGTCTAGGATACTAATGAGTAACATCAACTTATTCTATCTTTATTTAAGAGTTCAATCTTAGTTCTTTAGTGGAATGAACTAAAATTAAATAGATCAGATCTAAGTGAATCATTTGTTGATTGTGATTGGGTTGTCTCTATTGGAGCTTAAATTTAGATAGCCCGCCAAGATCCCAAATCAACACGAACTTGCATGGATCACTTGATATATTCTACCGGACCAATAGGGGTCCATCTAGAATTGTAATAAGGCATGTGAACTTGTTTCTTTTTGTAATAATAGGTCTAGTTCACATGTGGAATTTTTATTAAGGTCCAATGGATTTAATAAAATAAGAAAAATAATATACGGCCTTTATATCTAAGTATGGGCGGCAAAGGCTATTAATAATAGCTTTAATATATTATTTTTATTTTATTATTTAAGTAAATAGGAATTAATTAATTTGTTGATTAATTAATTGTTTAATTAAAAGTCAAAATCTTTTCCTAGTAGGAGATGGTCTCCTAAAATTATACTATTGTTGGTAGTGTAGTTAATGTTAAAGACTATATTTGATAAGTCGATAAATAAAAGGAGTTATTTATCCTATCAAATTAGGAAGTCTTTAATATGGTTACAAATACACTAGTGAGTTGGATTAAGAGTCTTGGTGTAGGAAAGAATTCTTTTTGGAAAATGATTCTTGGTCACCAAGTAAAACTACTTAGTGGTAGAATTCTTATATGAAAAGGATTCATAACCACCAAGTTAATCTACCTAAGGATAGGGTTCTTGTTAATCAAGTAATCCTTCTTAGGAAAAGATAAACTCTCCTAATCTACATCAAAGAGGAGAAATTATGTCATCACATGTTCAATATGGCATATGATAGATTTCCTTTTAGATAAGGATTCTAACTACCAAATAAATACACCAAAGCAAAGGATTCTTGCCAACCAAGTGAATCCTTCTTAGGAAAGGATTTATGATCCTATATATATGAGCATGATGAATTCGGCCAGCCATAAGGCGTTAGAGAGGAATTTCGGCCAAGCTTATTTTTCTAAGAGAAAGTTTCGGCCATCATAGAAATTTTGAGGGAGAAAAATCTGATTTTACTATAGACAAAATTCAGTCATCTCTAAGCAATAGTGTGCGAATTCGGCCAAGAAGAGAAAACAGGGGAACGTTTTTGTATTCAATAGTATACTAATATCCTTTACATCAAAAGGATTTTTGTGTACAGTATCGAATCAAGGTTCAAGCGAGTTACAATCAAATTGATTGATAATTCACAAGTGACCGGAAGTTCTTGGATTTTTCTCTTGGAGGATATATGTAACTAACAAAGAAAAGATATTTGCTTTGTCTCCATCCTCAGGAATACAATTAAACGAAAGGGATCCCACACTCCTAGGTGATTCATGTTCGTGATTGGATTGGAAGATCTTGCGGAATCAATTCGGCGCTTGTTCAATCATCACGTGAAAAAGGTACGATACTTTTATATACATCAATTAATCTAGGGTTAAGGTTCTCGTTACATAAAAGGGAAATTTTTTATGTATACGCAAACCCTAATTTCATTTTTATCACACTTTTGTTGCGTTTATAAACCATTTTTTCCCTACAATTGGTATCAGAGCCTGGTTGTACCCTTGATTAATTGATGTATGTGTTCGTGAATCTTTTTCTTTTTATTGTATGTATGCATGTTTTAGAAAGAGATGACACTCTAGGTTTTCGCATATATATTTACATTGGAATGTATGGATATATATATATATATATATATATATATATATATGTTTTATATATATATATACATATGTTTTATATGTGGTTTTGTATTGCTCAATTTCGGTCCTAGAATTTCAAAGTAATTTTGTTTTGGGATTGTAACAAGAAGGGTGGTTTATTATCGCCATAATTTCCTTCTTGGTAGTTGCTAAGTTTTTTTTTTATTTTGTTGTTTGTAATAAAAAAAAAACTGCAGTATTTTGTTATGTAAATTCTTATATAATACATTCAAGTTTCGAAGACTCGAAGGTATGAAGAATTAGGAGTAACCGGAACAAGTTTGGGACAGTGCGAGCCGTAACAACGAACGTGAGTGTGAAGAGCGTGCAGCCACGTTTGTTGTGGCATGGGCTGCACACGACAGCCCTTGTTGTAGCCATGGGCTGCGCATGGCAGCCATTTATGGGCTTGTGACATGCACACACACATGGGTAAGGGCAAGGGGTGTGCACACCCATGGGAGGTCGCGTGAAGACTTGTTCGCCAAGAAATGAGTTCTTGTATTCCAAGATATATGTAATTTACTTGTTTTCTATTTATATTTTGTAAATATTGCAATGTTTGTCATTGTTTGATAATATGTCATATAGAATAGGAGTGCCACTCATATATCTCTTTTGGTATGAACATGCATTGAATGGTTTAAGTATCTAAATTGGCATCTAGATAACTTGGTAAATCATTCTTTGGAATTCGATCACACGTCTTAAACAATTGAGTGGGAGAAGGTGTTTTTAAACACCTACGTCCTCCAAGTTTAGTTGAGCTTTATGTTTCGTGAATAACCTCCCAAGAGGTATTCATGAATGGAGTTTAACAAGATACTTCCTTACATGGATAGACTAGACAATTAGCCCAAACGATATCTACTCCCAAATGAGGGATATTCGTGAGGGATTATATTGAAGGTCGATAACTAGGTAACACGCTAAATGTGAGTTTATTAATATCCTCCCAAGAGTTCTTGTTAATAAAATCACAAGGCTAAAAATAAAATGTTGGTTGTTATGTTAACAATTAGGTGGGACCTAGTCTAACTAGTAAATATTGCGAACTCCCAAAGGAGGCATGACATTTATGGGTGTTGGATCACCGTTGAATTTTTACGATTGAATTATTTTATTTTATTCAATATAAATATTCAAAAGTGCTTAATCATGATTATTTACTTATATAATTTTTGTTATTTTTCAAAAATCATGACCCCATCCCTAGTCAACATCCTTAAAGATAATACTTTAACTGATGATAATTATGTCACATGGAAAAGGGAAATTGGGCTACTATTGCAATCCGAAAAGCATAAGTTCGTTATGTGCACCCCTTAACCACCTACTCCTACTAATGAATCTACTCAGAAGTAAAGAGATGAGTATCAGCAGTGGGAGTCTTCTGATAAGATGGCTAAATGTTACATTATGGCCACCATTTTCAACATGTTACAACAGCAACATGAAGGAATGGAGAATGCTGCCGATATAATGATGTCTCTAGAGGAGATGTTTACTATGAGGTCTAGGACGACTAAAAGAGAGGCATTGACTTCTTTTATGAATCTTAGGATGAAACCCAGACAGGCTGTGAAAGATCACATGATGAAATTCATAGTACATCTCAACATTGCTGAACTGAATGGTGTTGAGATAGATGGTGAGACCAAAATTGACATGATTGTCAACTCACTGTCGGATTCCTTTGATCAATTCAAGTTGGACTACACCTTGAATAATAAGGAATACACCTTGCAAGGCCTGATGCAAGATGCTCAAAGCGCGGAAAAGATCCTTGTAAAAGGCAAGGGTCAAGAGATTCAAACCCTAGGTAAAGTTGCTACTGTTAAGACCCGTAAGAAGGTCAAAAACAAAAGAAGAAAAAGCAACTAGGACCTACAAAGAAGGAGACAAAGAAAGTAACCAAGATCAAAGGAAAGTGTTTTCTTTGTGGTGAAAAGGGATATTGGAAAAGAAATTGCCCAAAGTCTCAAGGAAAGGAAAAAGGTAATATTAATTATCTTGAAACATGTTTTTTTGGCGGATTCTATGGATTCTTTGATCATAGAATCCGGAGCCACTAATCATGTTTGTTTTTCCTTACAGGGGTTCAAGGAAAGGAGAAGGCTTAATAAGAACGAATTCTACTTGCATTTAGGCAATAGAGCGTTGGTGTCTGCTAGTTCAGTGAGAGATATTAGAATTAGTTTAGATTCTTGTAGGCATTTAGATTTAATAGACGTTTACTATGTATCTTAA
Source organism: Dipteronia dyeriana (assembly GCA_032871835.1). NCBI lineage: Eukaryota > Viridiplantae > Streptophyta > Magnoliopsida > Sapindales > Sapindaceae > Dipteronia > Dipteronia dyeriana. Next base: position 111,689,215 of record CM065300.1, on the reverse strand, counting down.
TTCAAGAGGAATTTAATTTCTGTTTCTTGTTTAAATAAATTTGGTTAATCGGTTACTTTTAATAAAACCTTTATTATTAGTAAGAATGACAAAATTATTAGCAAAGGTACATTGGAAAATGGTTTATTCTATTTGCATGGAAATATCTCTCACTTGTTAGACACGGAATCAACGGAACCCAATCATAAAAGAGTAAAATTATCAAAAGATGAAACCTATATATGGCATTTGCGTCTAGGTCATATTAACCCTAATAGGATTAAAAGATTGGTATGTGATGGACCTTTAAGTGACTTAAAGGTTGATGATCTACCAACTTGTGAATCTTGTTTGGAAGGTAAAATGACCAAAAGGTCGTTTACGACCAAAGGCGCAAGATCCATTGAATGTTTAGGATTGATACACACTGATGTGTGTGGACCTATGAGCATTCAAGCTAGAGGTGGATATAAGTACTTCATCACTTTCACGGATGATCACTCAAGATTTGGCTATGTGTATCTCATGAGACATAAGTGGGATGCTTTTGATATGTTCAAAGCATTTAAAACTGAAGTAGAAAATCAGCTTGAGAAACGTATAAAAATCTTGAGGTCCGATCATGGTAGAGAATATCTATCTTGTGAGTTTCAGCAATATCTAATTGATAATGGAATTATTTCTCAGTTTTTTGCACCAGGCACACATCAATAAAATGGGGTGGTGGAAAGAAGAATTAGGAATCTATTAGATATGGTTAGGTCTATGTTGAGTTATTCAACGCTCCCTAGTTCTTTTTGGGGATATGCTTTACAAACTGCCATGTATATTCTAAACGATGTACCATCTAAGTCGGTTCCTAAAACACCGCATGAGTTATGGATTAGGCGAAAGCCTAGTTTACAACACTTAAGGATATTTGGATGTCCTGCTCATGTGTTAAAAGGAAAGACAGATAAGATGGAGTCCCGTTCAGAAACATGCATAATTGTAGGGTATCCAAAAGGAACAAAAGGATATTATTTTTATAGTCCTTCAGATCTTAAAGTATTTGTTTCGACAAATGCCAAATTTCTAGAAGAGGACTATATGAATAATTTTGTGCCGAAAAGTAAAATTGTCCTAAATGAGCTTTTAGGAGATACAATTCCATAAGAGGTTTCGCAACCAAGCCCAATTGTAAATTCTGAACTAACACAAGATCAATAATCTAACATATCTCGTCGTAGTGGGAGGGTTATTAAACAACCTGAAAGATACATCGGTCTAGGAGAATCTATAAAGAATCTTTCAGATGACAATGATCGCTATATGTACTAGGAAGCAATGGAAGATGTTGATTGTCGCCATTGGCAAAAGGCAATGCAATCCAAAATTGAATCTATGTTTAAAAACAAATTCTGGTATCTTGTAGACTTGCCTAAAGGGATAAAACCCATCGGGTGCAAGTGGGTATACAAGAGGAAAAGAGGAATGGATGGAAATGTGGAAACCTATAAAGCTAGATTGGTAGCTAAAGGTTATACACAGAAGGAAGGTATCGATTATGAAGAAACCTTCTCATTATGGCCATGCTTAAATCCATTAGGATACTCTTATCCATTATGGCATCTCTAGACCTAGAGATTTGGCAAATGGACATCAAGACAGCTTTCCTTAATGGAAGTCTTGACAAAAGCATCTATATGATGCAACCAGAAGGATTCATTGAAAAGGGCCAAGAGGAAAGGGTATGCAAGTTGCAAAGATCCATTTATGGATTGAAGTAAGCATCCAGATCCTGGAACATAAGGTTCGATCAAGCCATTAAAGGTTTTGGATTTATTCAAAACCTTGATGAACCTTGTGTATACAAAAGGAATAAAGGCGATAAGTTGGTTTTCCTAGTTCTTTACGTTGATGATATACTACTCATTGGAAACGATGTAGTTGTATTGACATCAATAAGAGAATGGTTAGCAAAACAATTTTATATGAAGGACTTAGGAGAAGCAAGTTATATTCTTGGTATCCAAGTCATAAGGGATAGAAAGAATAGAACGATTGCATTATCCCAAGCTTCATACATAGATAAAATCTTATCTAGGTTTTCCATGCAAGATTCCAAGAAAGGTATGTTATCTTTCAGGCATGGAATCAAACTTTCTACGGAACAAGTTCCTAAGAATGAGCATGAAAAGCAATTCATGAGTAAGGTTCCATATGCATCGGCAGTTGGAAGTCTCATGTATGCAATGCTCTGCACTATACCAGATATTTGTTTTACTGTAGGCATAGTTAGCAGGTTTCAATCGAAACCTGGTCCTGATCACTGGACGGCAGTCAAGCATATTTTCAAGTATCTTAGGAGAACGAGAGATTATATGCTTGTATACTCTGAAGGGGATTTAATTCCCGTTGGGTATACAGATTATGATTTTTAGTCAGATTCTGACTCCAGGAGATCGATATCAGAATCTGTGTTTACCATTGGAGGAGGGGCAGTCATATAGAGGAGTATCAAGCAATCTTATATTGTTGATTCCACCATGGAAGCCGAGTATGTTGCTGCATGCGAGGCTGCTAAAGAGGTTGTCTGGCTCCGCCAATTCTTGATTGACTTGGAAGTGGTTCCTGAAGCGAATAAGCAGATCACTATCTATTGTGACAATAGTAGAGCAGTGGCTAATTTGAGAGAACCAAGAAGTCATAAGAGAGGGAAACACATTGAAAGAAAGTATCACCTTCTAAGGGAAATTATGCATAGGGGTGAAGTGACTATTACCAATATCGCGTCAGCAGAAAATCTAGCTTTTTGATGGGTATCTAGAGAATATGGAGATGAGAGATATGACACATTTGCTATAGAGCAAGTGGAAGATTGTTAGGATTATGCTCGATAGCAAGAGTGTAATATTGTAATTAACAATCTTTTCATATGAATAAAGTGATTTCTAGTTTAACAAATCTTATAGCATTTATAGTTTTATTATTATAATTGTCAAAAGTAAATAATCATAAGGTCAAAATACTATGAGAAAAGAAGAATTGTTCATACATCTAGATATGTATGAGGTAGACACAATTCTTTAGTTAGTCTTGAATAATATTCACAACTTAAGATAGAAGGTTTGGCGCCTTTTTCTTGTCAAAGTTGTAGATTCTTTTGCTAGCATTTGAGTGGGATCAAATGTGTTATGATGAGTCTAAAATAATCAAAGTGTGGTGTCTTTTGGTAAAAGAATCTAGTGCACTGGGTGCATTGAATAGGATCAAAATGAAATACTTTATCTAGAACCGTCAATGGATAACAGTTTTCATTAGAAGACAATCGGAGAGTCTATTTGAATCCTGAGATAAATGATGGACTTATGGTTGCAAGTGTTATCATTTGAGCTATCAATAAGTATGATTCTATAGCATAGTCTATCCTCGATAGTTTGGTGGTATTCATTTGTTAATCGATAGAGGACTTCATTTATAGATATGGACATTGTGGCTCCATTTATTGAATGAGAGTAGAATACCATCATATGGATAGTTTGAGGTATTGGATATTAAATCTTAACGTTAAGTTTTCAATAGTATCTATTGAAATATAGCTTCTGGACAAGTCAAAATATCCAAGTTCAAAATGTGGTCATATGTGTAAATATGGTAACTTGGAGAGCTATAGGCGGTCTATGAGCTCTTGGCGATTACTGTTATTCTTCACGAGGATACACTTTCTCCAATAAGATTGTCTAGGGTACTAATGAGTAACATCAACTTATTCTACCTTTATTTAAGAGTTAAATTTTAGTTCTTTAGTGGAATGAACTAAAATTAAATAGATAGGACCTAAGTGGATCATTTATTGATTGTGATTGGGTTGTGTCTATTGGAGCTTAAATTTAGATAGCCAGCCAAGATCCCCAATCCACAAGAACTTGCATGGATCACTTGATATATTCTACCAGACCAATAGGGGTCCATCTAGAATTGTAATAAGGCATGTGAACTTGTTTCTTTTTGTAATAATAGGTCTAGTTCACATGTGGACTTTTTATTAAGGTCCAATGGATTTAATAAAATAATAAAAAATTATATATGGCCTTTATATTTAAGTATGGGCGGCAAAGGCTATTAATAATAGCTTTAATATATTATTTTTATTTTATTATTAAATTAAATGGGAATTAAATAATTTGTTGATTAATTAATTATTTAATTAAAAGTCAAAATCTTTTCCTAGTAGGAGATGGTCTCCTAAAATTATACTATTATTGGTAGTATAGTTAATGTTAAAGACTATATTTGATAAGTAGATAAATAAATGGAGTTATTTATCTACTCAAATTAGGGAGTCTTTAATATGGTTACAAATACACTATTGAGTTGGATTAGGAGTCTTGGTGTAGGAAATAATTCTTTTTGGAAAAGGATTCTTGGTCACCAAGTAAAACTACTTAGTGATAGAATTCTTATTTGAAAAGGATTCATAACCACCAAGTTAATCTACCTAAGGATAAGATTCTTGTCAATCAAGTAATCCTTCTTAGGAAAAGATAAACTCTCCTAATCTACATCAAAGAGGGGAAATTCGGTCATCACATATTCAATATGGCATAGGATAGATTTCCTTTTAGATAAGGATTCTAACTACCAAATAAATCCACCTAAGGAAAGGATTCTTGCCAACCAAGTGAATCCTTCTTAGGAAAGGATTTATGATCCTATATATATGAGCATGATGAATTCGGCCAGCCCTAAGGCATTAGAGAGGAATTTTGGCCAAGCTTATTTTTCTAAGAGAAAGTTTCTGCCATCATAGGAATTTTGAGGGAGAAAAATCTAATTTTACTCTAGACAAAATTCAATCATCTCTAAGCAATAGTGTGTAAATTCGGCCAAGTAGAGAAAATAGGGGAACGTTTTTGTATTCGATAGTATACTAATATCCTTTACATCAAAATTTTATGTACAACATCGAATCAAGGTTAACGCGAGTTACAATCAAATTGATTGATAATTCACAAGTGACCGGACATTCTTGGATTTTTCTCTTGGAGGATATTTGTAACTAACAAAGAAAAGATATTTGCTTTATCTCCATCCTCAGGAATACAATATAAAGAAAGGGAACCCACACTCCTAGGTGATTCACGTTCGTGATTGGATTAGAAGATCTTGCGGAATCAATTCAGAGCTTGTTCAATCGTCACGCGATAAAAGTACGATACTTTTATATACATCAATTAATCTAGGGTTAAGGTTCTCGTTGCATAAAAGGGAAAGGTTTCATTTATACGCAAACCCTAATTTCATTTTTCTCACGCTTCCGTTGCATTCCTAAACCGTTTTTACCCTACACTTACATGTCATGCAAACAAAGGGAAGGATGGTGACACACAATGACTTTTTAGTGAATCTCATGATACAAGCCATGTGGTAAGCACAAGTCAACTTCTGGAGTGGGCTACTCAATTGATGGAAAAGGTGTGCTTGGGTTGTTCAACAAGATGCAAGGATCTAGGAGTTGGAGGATCAACTTGCTACAAGCTCAAGATCATCTCTAAAGCATTTTTTGAGGACAACCAAGCGTACAAAGTTCTTTGGTGATGCAAATGTCTAGTATTATTGCTTTGAGGTACATCTCTTATCTTTTTGGCATAATTTCATGTCAAAAAGGGGGAGAAATAGGTGCTAGCTTACAAGATTTCTTATATGATTTTATTGTAATAAGTTGAACTTTATTGTGGCATGTAATACTTTTATTTGGTTGGGACTATTTGTGAACAGCATGTATTAAGGGGGAGATACATGATTCATGGACTTTATTGCTCATTGAATCACAAATTCTATTGCTCATTTCTTTCCATATTCATGTATTGCCATATTCTTGTTCAATCTTGGATATGCTTTGTGCTTTAAGTTGATTTTAGGTTGCTACAAGAGAAGTTCAAGAAGAAGTTCAAGTTTGTGTTGAAGATTAGTCTTTAGGAAACAACTCATTGTAATGTGAGGGAGTGATTTTGTGACCAATCCTCATTTTGTATGTTTTTAGTATATATATAGGTGTTTTGACATGGAATTTGTCAAAGGGGGAGATTATTAGGTTTTAGGTTTGTGTTGGCATTAATTCCATATCAAAACTATATTTTACTTGTATTGGTATAGTTTTCTTTAGTTGATGATGATTCAAGCTTCAAAGAAGACATGACAACTTTTGAAGCAAGTTCAAGTCTTCAAATAGAAAAGTGCTTCATTATTCTACAAAAGGTATATCAAGAACTTTTTTCTCTGACAAGGCTTAGGCACGCACATATTGCATCCATTTGTGTCCCTACATCGTTGTAATCACTTTGTATAACACATTCACACACATAATATTGAATGCACATGCATTGGTGTAGATTTGACTAGTTGTGAAAAATGCATGCTTGTGGACTATGTCCAAATGATAAGCATTCTTGCGTGATATGTGTTTTTAAATTTATATATTTGTATAACATGGACCTTGAATTTTAATTTGATGTTATATTGTTACTTATTGATTTCCGGTCATTTTGGTTACTCATACATTTGATTTCGAGTTCCGAGTCAAGAGTTATGAAACTTTCTAGTCATGTTGCATATATTGTATTCATCTTTGTGTATCAAGTCGAATTCTTATTTTCTGGGTTGATTTTCATAGTTTTCCATGTTTGTGAGAGAGTCCCGGTTCGTAATCCGCAAATGGATTCAAATTCAGAGTTCAGATGCTGGAGAATGGTCAAAGAATGCAGGAGGAGCGCGAGGGAAAGTTGCAATGGCCAAAAGGCCATCTTATGGCACCTACCCGAGATGACGTGTGACCATCTCAGGCTGGACACCTTGCTGCCTACGAGAAGCTCACGCACCATCTTGGAAGGCACTAAGCAAGGGGCCCTTTTGGTGTTTTCACACATCTTTCTTCCCTCTCACATTTCATTCTAAGAAAAGATTTGAAAAATAAGTGCAGAAATTTCTCTTAACATTTTCTAACCTTCCAAACACTCTATCTTCTTCAATTTAGCTTCGATTTGAGTGATCTAAAGTTGAGAGTGTTCATCTATCATTCTTCTATCTTTTCTAAGAAGGTTTGAGGAGATTTTTCTGCTGTTATTAGAGGTTATTCACACAAAAAAGGGACTGCACTATTTTTACTAAGGTATTAATTTTCTTCTTGAGTTTTGTTTCAAAACTTGACCAATTGCCGTGGGTTATCTTCTTCAATGAATGTATGTATATCGTGATTAGTTTAATTTGAGTTTTGAACTCTTTTGAAGCTAGATCAATTTTAATTGAAATCTCACACGTTGAGTTAGGTTTTGATTTTACCTATGTTTTCACATGATTGAGATTGTATTGTGTTAGCTTTGCATATAGGAATATTTTATGATCTATGATTGACTGATTTATTTGAAAAGTAGTATATACATGTGTTAGGGTTATATTGATTGAATTTCATGATATAACACATGAGTTTGTATTTTTAGAGCTATTCTTAGGATTGATTGAATCTTATGAGTAACACCTGCTCTAGAATTGTGCTAGAAATCAAAGTAACTTTGTCATTTGATTTTAAGCATGTTTTTGTGTATGTAGCTAAAACTTTGAATTTGAGCTACGTGTACATATCTTGTGATTCAAGTTTTAGATTCATGAATGTATCTAGATTCTAAATGATATTGAATATTTCTTACATTATCTAGATTTGTCATTCAAGCATTTTGTCTAGACTACATTTGTTTACGTATATTCATGCATAAGTCTAGTTTCCATAGAATTTGTTGATCATCATTTTCTATGTTGCGTGCTTGTTTGCGTTTTCTATTTATGATCATTGAGTAAGATAGGAAGGTAGTTTCTAGGTGAAGTGGTCACTTGAGAGATTGTACTCTTTCATCTACTAGTTGATTGTGTCTGTCAATGGTTGTAGAATCAACCCGTGGATGTTTCCTCTTCGGAGGTTTACCACGTAAATATCTTGTGTCAAATTCTCTCTATCTCTATCTCTCATATGTGTAATTGATATATTGTGTATAGTCATATTTATGATTAATTTCCTTATTTTATATTGTTCTTGTATGTTAGACTTAAATTAGATTGTATAATATATTGATTGTTAGCTACATTGTTTTCAATTAATCAAGCACTCCATCATCTAATTGATTGTGCTTGTGTGATTAATAAAATTTTGATACAAGCTATCTAGAGGGACAACATTAAGTTTGTTTCAAGGGATATACAAAGGTGTACTAACCTATTAACCCCTCCCCCCCCCCCCCCCCCCCCTTCTAGGTTAGCTTACTACAAATTAACCGTGTTTGTATGTTCAACCACCTCCGACAACACCACCTATCAATAGTTGGAAAAAAGTACACCCTCAGAGTGGCCAGTCCGCATGATTGCCTACTTTCTACTGGATATCCCTTATATCCTACCTTCGAACCTTTTACTAATAAAAGACTTGTTGGCTTTCAACTAAGAAGTTGTATGCCTCTAATTGAGTTCTCATGCTCAACCTACGGACTCACATGAACCTAGTCAAGACTCCCTTGCTCAATCTAGAACCACATGTTCCAACAAAAGACTTTACGTCTTTGCAAGGATTCCTAACGTGATTAAATGTATGCTTATGCAAACACATGCAACATAGAATATATGATCAAGATATCCTTTGGAAACTAGTTTGGGTTATGTACATTTATGAAATGTTTGGGTTATGTACATTTCATGAAGAACTAGGAATACACATGAAAGTTCACAAACAATGTTTTCTAGTTATTTGCGCATAAACAAAAACCTAGAAAAAGCAATGCAATGAAATCACACTTAAATCCTAGATTTTATTCATGCAAACTAAAGCTTGAAACGTAACATATTTATTATGAACACATTCAAGAATTTAGAACTAAAACAAAAAAAGCTAGAATACAAAATATGTTCAATAAGATTCACTAGCAAATATTTAGAGCACATATCCACACAAAAATCAATTCAAACTCAATGGCACTAAATATAAAATAAATGTGCTAAACTTAAATATATCTAGCTAAAAGATCCTAGGACATGTGAAGGCTATCAATCAACATAACAAAGTCAGTTAACATTCAAATAGCCAGGGAATATAAGTTTGTCACAATACAACTCACAAACATATTAAGTATTAGATTTAACAAAACCTAAATCACATTAAAGACATTAATTTAGATAAATCTAGCTGTTAATTGAAGCTCTATATTCAACCAACTTTTTTTTCACGTCACATATACTAAAATAGGAAGAAGACTCAAGGTATTCAAACATTCAAAAGCTTAGAATTTAAAGGATAAACAAATATCTTGTTAAAGTATGTGCAGCCACGAAATTGGTGTTAGACACTAAAAATACTTGAACACTGTGCTTTCAAATCCTTTGGAGAAAATAGTAGACTTCAAGATGATTCTCTCACTTTTTGAATCCACTTAATTTTGTTGAGAAATGAGTGAGATATGATGATTTAAGATTAAGTGAAATAACAAAAAAAATCTGCACAAATCTACTTCAAAGAAGAAATAAGAGGGGGAGGAGTTTTTAAAAGGAATTTGGAGAGAAGGTGATATGGCATGGAGGATGCCATGGGAGGAGATGTCGGACATGCAAAATAGGCACCCTGTGGAGGCTCGAGTGAGTTTGTGCTTTGTGCCACAGCTCTCTTCCCTAGCGCACCTCTTGTGTTGATCAACCGTATTTTAGCCTCTGAATTCTGATTTCGAATCTGTGTTTATATTACGTATCGTGACTCCCTTATGGACATGGACGTCTATTCTACTTCAACCAAAAACTTGTAATTTGGCTCGATACACAAGGGTGAATACCATGCATGACAAACATATTAAAAGTTTAGTAAAATCCAATTTGAAACTCGAAAACTTTTGAACTAACCGAAACGTTCGAGACTCTATAAGGAATAATATGAGAACATATTTGTGTCTGATATCATTAAAACATAAACAAATAAATACAAGAACACACAAGTATGCCATTTCATAGAAATAGTCCTGAAACATGAAATTCATTAAAGTTATCAAAATAAATCTAATTCATGTGCATACAACAATATATGTGTATGTGTGTTTTATACCAATTGAGTATAATGACGTAAGGAGACAAATGTATGCAGTTTATGTGTGCGTCTAGATGCCTTGCAAGAGGAATAAAGTCTAGATATACCATTGATGTGCAATAAAGCTTGTTCCTCTCGAAGACTTCTCTTTGCTTATTGTGTTGTCTTTCCTATTTGAAGCTTCAGTCGTACATAAACCTAGACAACTAATCATTATAAAGGAAACGATGTTAAAATATGAAGTTACACCAATATGACTAAAAAACCTAGCAATATGTCACATAAGTCATAACATATTACCAAATAAAAATAAAACATAAAAAATCTCACAAAACATACTCTTTCGGTCAAAGCTTTTTCTGTATTTGAAGTTGTTTCTTCTTCCTCCTCTTCTCTTCTTCTTTTTGTTTTTCAAGCGGCAACATTCAATTGAAATTTAAAATGAACACTAAATTCCTAGTCATATATATATATATATTACTAAGTTTTTTTGGACCCCTAACATTTTTAAATTTGTAATTTGATCCCAGGTTTTTACAAAAATTATTGTAATATTGCCTAAAATGTATCCTACACATATTCAAAATGTATCCCACTTTATTCTCACTTTATCCCAGCCATATGTATTCTCTAGTCAAATTTGTGAAAAATGCATAAGATACGCCATTTAGCATGTCAGATACGTATCTAGATGTATGAACAATTCTTCTTTTCTCATAGTCTTTTGACCTTATGATTATTTACTTTTGACAATTATAATAATTAAACTATAAAGGCTATAAAATTTGTTAAACTAGAATCACTTTATTAATATGAAAAGATTGTCAAATACATTATTATACTCTTGCTATCGAGCATAATCCCAACACTAATACATGCAGAATATGATCAATACGAAACAGGAAAGAAAAGTAAAATGACTCCAACAAGTCAGAATCTCAATAAATCTCAACAATTTTCCTTACTTGTACACCAAGAGTTAGGGTTCTATACTTGTGTAAATAGACCCTAAAAGTGTCCATAAGAGGGTTAACGATAATAACAACAATGAGAATGAAAATTGAGACAGAGCGTGTAAACAATACAGTCATAATGAAGTTTTTTCCATCGTCATCTCTAGCAACCATGGTTTTTTTCCCTTCTTGGGTTTTTCTTGTTTGTATGCTTGTTTTTTTTTTCTGCTTTACTATTTAACTATTAATTTACATTATCTTGTTGGACGTGCGTCTAAATTTATATAATCCAGAAATCCCTATCAACAATTGGCGCTAAAAGGTCGGGGGTGGATTTGAAACTTTATCTCCAGTCAAAAACTTGTGAAACGGTGACATGGCAAACAGTAGAGATAAAAGTCAATCTCCATGTGAATTTGGTACCCTAGATAAGTTCAACAACCTTGGTTTGGCAAACACCAGCGTTACCAAAGGAGATTTACTCTCCAAGACTCCGACTTCCACCAGACAATACGTGATAAATTCTACAGGCACCATCCTTGGTGTTTCCCGATATGCATTCTGATATATCTAAAAAACCCTAAGGAGAGTCTTTGAAGATGTCAGGAATCAAAATCGGTGGTGGCCTAAGACCCTAAGATATGTTCTGACATTGTAGCAATGACCCCAAGTGGACCACAGAAATCTGGTAGAGATAGAGCAGACAATCATGAAATGAGGGAATATACTCGAAAAAGGGTTGACTTAAGAGACGACCGGGATTATAAGAATCATGGAGGCTAAGAAAATCAAGAAACAAGAGAATGTAGGGAGTCTAGTTTGTAGGCTAACGTAGAGAAGTATAACAAAGGGGGAACAAGGTATGATCAAGAAGATAGATATTGCGATCGTAGGCAGAAATCTAGATTTGTTTTGACTGACCAGGATGCCGTACAAAGAGATTCCGAGAAACAACTCTTATGGTTAAGTATAACCTTCGTGATACCCAGATCACGAGATGAGTTCCTAGAGACCCCTATGGCCTTACCATCCGTTAAAGATTCGATGAGTGTGGAGAGCCAAAGAGTGAACGAGAAGTCTTATTGAGGACGATAGAAGCCCTAGAGCAAAGGCTGGGTCAGGGAAATCTGTTAATTGGTAACTCTAGGTATCTATTCACCGAGTTTATAAAGCAAGCCCAATTTTCAAAAAAAAAATTAGGTTGCCGTATGTGGAGCAGTTCAAGGCCAACACCGACCCATACGAGCACATCAGAAGATATCAAAGTATGATGTCATAGTATGACTATGATGATGTGCTCATGAGTAGGATGTTTCCCAGATATTAGGGGACCAGGGGACCAATTGTTGGGATTATGCTCGATTGCAAGAGTGTAATAATGTATTTGACAATACTTTAATATTAATAAAAGTGATCTCTAGTTTAACAAATCTTATAGCATTTATAATTTAATTATCATAGTTGTCAAAAGTAAATAAACATAAGGTCAAAAAACTATGATAAAAGAAGAATTGTTAGTACATCTTGATATATATGAGCTAGAAACAATTCTTTAGTTAGTCTTGAATAATATTCACAATTTAAGATAAAGGTTGGCCGCCTTTACCTTGTCAAAGTTATAGATTCTTTTGCTAGCATTTGAGTAGGAACAAATGTGTTATGATGAGTCTACAATCATCAAAGTGTGTTGTTTTGGGTAAAAGAATCTAGTGCACTGGGTGCATTAAATAAGATCACAGTGAAATACTTTATCCAGAACCGTTAGTGTATAAAAGTTTTCACTTGAAGACAATCGGAGAGTCTATATCAATCCTGAGATAAAGCATGGACTTATGGTTGCAAGTGTTATCAATTGAGCTATCAATGAGTACGATTATATAGCATAGTCTATCCTCGATAGTTTGGTGGTATTCATTTATTAATAGATAAAGGACTTCGTTTATAGTTATGGACATCGTGGCTCCATTTATTAAATGAAAGTAGAATATAATCATATGGATGTTTTGAGGTATTGGATATTAAATCTTAACGTTAAGTTTTCAATAGTTACTATTGAAATATGGCTTCTGGACAAGTCAAAATATCCAAGTTCAAAATGTGTTCTTATGAGTAAATATGGTAACTTGGAGAGCTATTGGTGGTCTCTGAGGTCTTGGCAATTACTGATATTCTTCACGAGGATGCACTTTCTCCCTTAAGATTGTCTGTGGTTTGAATGAGCAATATTAACTTATTCTATCATTATTTAAGAGTTCAATTTTAGTACTTTTTTGGAATGAACTAAAATTATTAGATCGGACCTAAGTGAATCATTTGTTGATTGATATTAGGTTATGTCTATTGGATCTTAAATTTAGATATCCCGCCAAGATCCCCAATCCACACGAACTTTCATGGATCACTTCATATATTCTACCAGACCAATTAATGAATCCTTCTAGAATTGTATTAACGCATGTGGACTTGTTTCTTTTTTTTGTAAGAATGGGTCTAGTTCACATGTGGACTTTTTATTATGGTCCAAAAGATTTAATAAAATAGAAAAAACAATATTTGACCCATATTTATATAGCTTACACGGCAAGGGACTATGTAATATCCTTATATATTGTTTTTTATTTTATTATTTAAATAAATAGAAATTAATTAATTAATTAATTGTTTCATTAAAAGTCAAATTCTTTTTCCAAGTAGGAGATGGTCCCCTAAGGTCATATTATTGTTGGTAATATGATAAGTATCAAATACTATATTTGATAAGTAGATAAATGATAGTAATTTACTTATCTAGTCAAATTAGGAAGTATTTGATTTCAATTAAAACTCTAGTTGACAATTAGTCAAATTATGAAGTTTTAATATAGTCACAATTTAATTATATTCAGTAATTGCTTATTGAATAAATAAATTATTTGAGTTGGATTAGGAGTCTTGGTGTGAATAAAAAAATTTCTTTGAAAAGAATTCTTTGTCACCATGCAAATCCACCTAGAGATAGGATTCTTGCCCACCAAGTAAATCATCTTTAGGAAAAGATTTGAGAACCTATATATATATATATATCTCCACACAAAATTCGGCAAAGGCTAATTCCAAGAAGAGTGTTTCGGCCAAGGATATTTTATGTTGAAAATTTCAGACAAGCTAGAAAAAAAATATTAGTTTTCGCTCTAAACAAAATTCGGCCAGCTCATAGATATTCTGTATTGAATTCGGCCAAGGAGAAGAGAAAAGTGGAACGTTTTTGTTTTCAGTAATGCACTATTATCCTTTACATCAAAAAGGTTTTGTGCACAAAAATCGAATCGGGTTCACGCGAGTTTCAATCAAATGGATTGATAATTCACAAGTAACCGAACGTTCTTGGGTTTTCTCTTGGAGGATTATTTTAACTAACAAAAGAAACAAAATTTTATTTGTTTTCGTCCTCTGGTATACAATTTAAAGAAAGAGCGCCCACACTCCTAGGTGATTCACGTTCGTGATTGGATTGGATGATCTTGCGAATTCAGTTCGGTGCTAGTTCAATCGTCATGAGAAAAATGTATGATACTTTTATTATATGTCAATTAATCTAGGGTTAAGGTTATTTCTTTTAAAGGGAAATTTTTTAAAATATACCAAACCCTAATTTTACGCTTCCACCGTGTGTTGAATCGATTTTTTAAAGTAAATCCTAGATATCAATGTTCTAAATGCAAAGGCAAGAAGAACTAGCTAGAAGGGCAAAATCGTCCTAAATGCTAGCTATCACAAATTAATGCATCTCAACCAACAATCAACACAGAAGCATGTCATAAAAGCAGTTAAACAACCAAGCAAGCAATTAATATGCAATAATGAAATGGCCTGATTCTCAATCTGTGGCTCAGGTGTTTTGTTAAGACATCTGTCTCACCAACTAGCCAACTTTCAAGTTAAATAACTTAAACATCAAGGGAAAAAAGAGAAATTTAGGAAAATACCTGCTCTACCAAGCATAAGGAATTCAAACTTTTGACATTTGTATCATTCAACTCAGAAACATCTTCATCATCAGTTCCCTCATCCTCAGAATTAACATCCTTCTCAATACCTCCTTCAACAAACTGCAAATAATAGCGTATATTGTAATGCTCTTATATCATATGCAAGAAATAATTTTCACAGAACTTGTTATAGGGAAAAAGAAGTAAAGGAAAATAAACTAAAACATTACTGAAAGTAATAGCAACCTACTGCATGAAATAAGCAAACAACCCACACCAAAAATGGAAAATGTAACTATCAACACTTGAGAAATGCATTGTAGCTAAACATGCAAATCAACTACACTAAACATTCATGAATGCTTTCTATCTTTTTATTGGTCACATATAATGCACATGGTGCATGTTGGTTTTGTACCGGTAGGATCTAATCCGAGTTTATGGTCCACTACACAAAATTGAGATAAAAAACAATTTATTAGACAAGTTGTCTCAAGATTCCCTGATATAAAAACGACATATGATGTAGCACAACCAGTAATTGCAACCAAGATTTAAGTATCAGTGTAGTAGATAGCTTAACAGCTTAACAACATAACAGCTATTAAGCATCTAGCCATCACTCCCTCATATCACAATTCAAAGGCACAAGCACAATTATACACACAGAGGTAGCAACTTGACATACTTTCTCAATGTCATCCTGATCATTTCTTGTAAACCCACTGGCAGCAAGTTCTTTGTCTAGAAATCCAGCAGTTTTAGGTATCGAAGAAAAGCAAGGCCAAGCGGTTTCATCTTTGTCTACGACTGAACCATAAATATCATTGGTAGTTTCTTGAAAAGACAGGTTAAACCTGGAGAAAAAGAAGGAATATTTCATAGAAAAAAATGCAAAGAAGTTAATAACAGATCCAGTAGCATAGCTGAAACTTTACAACAATCAACTAAAATTTATACTTCCAAAAATCAATGGCAACAATGGTTCTGACTAGGGAGCTAATTAACCCTATTGTAAGACGTAATTGAGCATTTCAGGCTGATTGAAATGAATTCAATAGCCATTGAAACCTACTTTCCAATAATTCTGCACCCTCGTAGTTATATTAAATATCAATATTATCCATCATACACAAATCTAGGACCTAACAATCTCCTTTAGGACCTAACAATCTCCCCCTTTGGCTATTCCATGACAAAACCTCTACCTCACCATACAATGATCTCTCATAATCAATGTTGATTGCATTCTCATATCCTCACATTACAAAGAGATATTCCTAGACTAAAGTGTCTTCTTGAGTCTTCAAGAATATCTTCACACATTCAAAACACCTATGAGACAAGAACAACCAAAAGAAATCTTCTACAAAGAAGATAGGTGAGATAAACAAACAATATACAAATACCTAACAAAAGATCCCTTAACACTTCTTATCTCATACAAACACAAAATTTTTCTCCCCCTTAAGCTAAAATTTCTCCCCTTTATATGTGAGGTGATCTTTAAGCCAAAAAAATGTTCATTGCTAATGTGTCACATTCTACTAATTATACCAACAACAATATCCCCTTAAACATACGAAACCGAGTATGTCGTTCTATAAAGGAACTTACTCGGTGAGGTGTGTTTAATTTTGTCTTGTAGTTCATAAATGCATGTTTAATGCTTAACAGCTAAGATTATTCCCCAGCCATATTCGTTTTGTTTAATAAAGGGACGTGATATAACTGACGCAATCATTAGCAACTTTTTGTTTTTTTAATGGCTTGTGATCTTTTGGGGTGTATGCACTAACCCCTATTCCCGTAGGTTGTGCTGGTGACATTTCCTTGTTTTAGTGACATCATCCTCTCTATATATATTTTATACCCTTCTTGTTTCCCTCTCACATCTTCGCATATTCTTGTAAACCCTAATTTTTTCTTATTCCCTTAAACTCTCCTTTAGTTTTCTCCCGTTCTTTATTTTACAAGTGCTAACAATTCTCGTTCCATCGATCTCAACAACCTTTTAGGTATGAATCATATCCTTTATCACCAATATTTTCATGCCATCGAGGTAGGTGATAAAGAAAATATCGCCAGGCTTGATCCATAGTATGGACTCACTTTCACGCTTACACTCATTCATCTCAACCCATTGCCCTAAACGAAGATTATTCAGTTGCTCAACCAGAGTTTGTAACTTCACATGCTAACCCTCATATCTTTTCTTCTGTTGGGCTCATCTAGTTATGTCAAAGACAATGAGTTCCGGGCAAGCGAACAGATCTTCGCCCAGAGAATCTACTAGTCTTATGAGAGACTTAAAGATCACCTCCCCCTTAATGGATTGTCTCCCCATTATATCAAAAACAAGTAACATGGTGAGGAAACACTTTCTCCCCCTTTTTTACAAGGAATAGACAAAAACATATTACACAACCTAGAGAGATAAATGCCAATTGAAAATGTCTACAAGGGTATAAGGGATGCACAATGAAATCATGAGATAGTGAGCAAACAAGTTGTATAGGGAACTATGTTTAACAAACTAAGCTCCCCCTTAACATATGCTCCACATATTAATAAGCAAGGTAACTTGTTCACAAGGGACTCACACAATCACACATTTCAAGCAATGAAAGATAGTAAATCATTATTTTTCAACATTAAACAAGAGAATCATAGATTTTCATTATTCTCTAAAAAATAATCCCTCATTGCTAATGAATCAAGCACATTAGCAAAAATGTGTGTGTGTGAAAAATGCTTCTAGCATATATAAAATGAGTTATTGTGATATCAACATGCAAACTATTTCAACACATATCCATCTAAAGCTTTTCCAATCAAGGTCAAACCGATTATCATCCGGATTTTTTACTTTAAAGAGAATAGATTTCAACATGTGAGCATGTGTGTGCATGTGGCTCATCATTCCATTTCTTTTTTTCAATCCGAGCAATCACAATTTTAAACTATACTCCCTTTTAAGCCTTCCTCCATTTCTTTTTAGGCTATGTATCAAAGATTTTTTTTTAAATGATTCTTTTTCAACACTTCTTTGATTTTTCAAACATAAACATATACTCTTCATGACGGTTTTCACTCATCACAATGGTGTAGCCCTTTCCTACATTGGGCGGCTTCACAACCAAGGTGTGTAGCCCTTTCCATAAAGGTGCTCGTTGAGTTCTATGTTGATGCCGAAGCAAAATGGATACTACCCATAGGTCATCTATCATGTACTAGACAATGAACTTCAAGATGCATCCATAATCTACATGCTTTCAAACTCAATTACTCAAACTTAAACATATAAGAGAACCATTTGTGCACTTTTAAAAAAAATTACAAAGACTTAAGTGCATGATCTAGAAGCAATAAAAGCTATTTTATCAAGATCATTACTTCTCACATGAGTAGCTCTCAAAGAAATAGATATACAATATAGTTTTGCTTATCAAGCCACTCATAATCACACACAAGCACTAATCAACACAAATCATGGCAATGGATCTTCTAAGAGATACAAATCTCTCTTTGTCCAAGAGCTTTGTGAACAAGTACGCAAGTTGATTCTTAGTAGGCATATGTTCAAGAGTTACTATTGAATGTTCAACAAGTTCTCTAATGAAATGATGCCTAATGTCTATATGCTTTGTGCGTGAGTGTTGAACCGGATTTTTAGAGACGTTAATGGCACTCATATTATCACAATAGAGAGTCATTTTACCTTGATTTATCTCATAATCCTTGAGAATTTGTTTCATCCATAGAAGTTGTGTGCAAACACTTCCGGCCGCAATGTACTCTGCTTTGGATGATGAAAGAGAGATGGAATTTTGTTTCTTGCTTAGCCAATCAAGCAAATTATTCCTCAAGTAAAAGCAACCGCCCCGATGTGCTTTTACAATCATCAATGTTTCCCGTCCAATCCGCATCACAATAGCCAACAAGAATATCATTAGTATCAAAGGAATAGAATAAACCAAGATTATATGTTCCTTTTATATACCTAATGATTCTTTTAACGGCTTTCAAGTGAGATTCTTTTGGGTTAGCTTGAAACCTAGCACACAAACCTACACTAAAACAAATATCTGGCCTACTTGCCATTAGGTAGAGAAGACTACCTATCATGCTCCTATAGAGACTTTGATCAACATTTTTTCCTTTTTCATCTTTGTCAAGTTTTAAAGTTGTACTCATAGGAGTTTCAAATTCTTTTCCACTTTCAAGGCCAAATTTCTTAACAAGATTTCTAGCATACTTAGATTGTGATAACATGATACCATTGCTAGATTGTTTCACTTGTATGCCTAGAAAGTAATTAAGTTCACCTACCATACTCATTTCTAATTCTCTTGACATCACATTCACAAAATCATCAACCTTGGTTTTACATGTAGACCCAAACACTATGTCATCAACATATATTTGTGCAAAAAAAATGTCATCGTTATAATGCTTGACAAATAATGTTCTATCAATACCACCTCTCCTATATTGGTGGTCAATAAGATATTGAGTCAACCTATCATACCAAGCTCTAGGAGCTTGCTTAAGGCCATAAAGAGCCTTTTTCAACTTAAACACATGATTAGGAAAGTGTGGGTCTACAAAACCCTTAGGTTATTCAACATACACTTCTTCTTGAAGGTATCCATTGAGAAAAGCACTTTTGACATCCATTTGAAACAATTTGAATTTCTTAAGAAATGCAATGGACAACAAAAGTCTAATGGACTCAAGACATGCAACGAGTGCAAAAGTCTCATCAAAGTCTACACCCTCAACTTGAGTGTATCCTTGACCCACTAGCCTTTCTTTATTTCTCACAATCTTGCCACATTCATCGGTCTTATTCCTAAACATCCATTTTGTACCAATCACATTGATATCTTTTGGTCTAGGAACTAAGGACCGTACTTCATTCCTCTCAAATTGATTTAATTTTTCTGCTTGGCATTAACCCAATATTCATCAGTAATTGCTTCATTAATATTTTTGGGCTCAATTTGAGAAGTGTAGCAAGCATATGAAATTTGGTTAGCTAGTTGCCTTCTAGTTCTAACTCCTTAATTTAAATCACCTATGATGTCTTGTTGGTAATGCATGTTCCTAAGTCTAGGATTAGAGTTTTCAACATCTTGTTGGTCATCATTCAAACCATTTTCTAACTCTTGACTTTCTTCTCTAGCAACACTACCATTCTCATCATTATGACTAGACTCACTTTCATCACAACTAGTCACATCAATAGATGCTTTAGTGTCATTCAACAAATGTTCTTTAGGTTCATTGACATCATGATTATCACACAAATCATGCATGCTAAGATCATCTATTTTCACATTAATAGATTCCATAATAGTCTTAGTTTTCAAATTGAACACTCTATATGCACGACTATTATTAGCATACCGAAGAAAGAGACCAATATCACTTTTAGCATCAAACTTTCCTAAGTGATCTCTATCATTCAAAATAAAACACTTACTCCCAAAAGTGTGGAAGTAACTTACATTGGGCTTCTTGCCCTTCCAAAGTTCATAGGAGGTTTGTTTTGTGCCGGGCCTTCTAAAAACTCTATTAGTGACATAGCATGCGGTATTGACCGCTTCGGTCCAAAGATTTCTAGGGACTTTCTTACTATTGAGCATAACCCTAGCCATCTCTTGCAAGACACGATTCTTCCTCTCAACAATACCATTTTGTTGAGGAGTTCTAGGAGTCGAGAACTCATGTGAAATCCCATAATCATCACAAAACTCACTAAATCTAGCATTTTCAAATTCACTCTCATGATCACTCCTAATATGACATATTTTCTTTATTCCAAGACCTTTTTCATTTTGAACTTGATTACAAAACTTCTTAAAGTAACCAAAAGTTTCAGTCTTGTCCCTAAGAAAATATACCCAAGCAAACCGAGAAAAATCATCAACACGTACAAAAATGTATTTCTTGCCATTTATGCTTTCGGTTTGAATAGGTCCCATTAGCTCCATATGCACAAGTTCTAAGGGCTTCTTGGTAGTAAAATTAGTGTTATTTTTATGAGACACTTTGGTTTGTTTACCCAATTGACATGGTTCACAAACACCATCAAGCTTTTTACCAAGACTAGGAAGACTTCTAACAATGTCATATTTTTCAAGCTTCTTTAAATCTTTATAATTCATGCGGTCCAATCTTTCATGCCATAATTCAAGCTTGTTGCACTCATGTGCCATATTACATGTTAGTGGATCAACCTCTAAACAATTGCAATTGTCCGAAGACCTTTTGACTTTCAAAACAATTTTGCCCTTTTTATCAATTATCGTGCACACATCCTTGTTAAAGCTAACTTCTTTAAAAATTTAACACAAGTGAGTGATGCTTATTAGATTAGCTTGTATACCAACTACATAAAAGGTGTCACGAAGTTTAGGCAATCCGGGGATACAAATTGTTCCCTTGCCTAGAACTTGCTTTTTGGTGCCATCACTAAATGTAACCCATCCGCCATCATTCATAACAAGATTCTTAAAGAATTCCTTATTACCGGTCATAATCCTAGAGCAACCGCTATCTAGGTACCAACAATAGGATGAATTAGCTCTTAAAGCATATTGTGCAACCAAACATTGTGTTGTGTTTTTCTTAACCCAAACTTTCTTGACAAGTTTCTCATTCCTACATTTATTAACATGCTTTGACTTGTTTTTAGGCACATTGACTCCATTAGTCACATTTTCAAACAAATCAAACAAAGCATTATCAACTTTCTTATGCATAGTAGAACAAGACACAACACAAGATTTAACAAACAAATCATCAACACATTTATTCTCAACATGCTTTTCCAAGGTCTTCTTTGGTCTAATTCTAGATCCATACATGGATGATTGCCTAGGACCATTCAAAGACATATCATGCAAATCATTGGCAATTCTACATTTATGAATGTATTCATAACATCTAGGTCTTATGTGTCCTACCATGTTTCAATAATGACATATAGGTATGAATTTGAGTAGTTTACCATTTGCTTAATCATTCAACTCATTTTGCCTTCTCACATTTTTACCTCTTTGGCATGCAACACTAGATGTCTTGCCATTTGCATTTGATGATGATGTAGCTTGTCTTTGGCATTGTTGAGTCTTTTCCTTGACTTTCATTGTTGATATTGAGGCACCTCTGGTAGCATTCATGGCTTTACCGTTAGAGAGTGTACCTACATTTAAATTGCTACAAGCTTTGACAAAAGTAGATTTGTTAGATAAAGGAGTTGATTTTTCATTAACATATCTTAAACCTCTTTTGTCACTTGAAGGCTTTCCAACCTTAATGAGAGCTTTCACTTTGTTAGAGCTAGATAACATCTTGTTAATCATCTCTTTAGTCTCATTAAGCTTATCATTAAGCACATTCTTTTTATTCTCATGCTCTTTTAGTTTTGCTCTAAGCACAATTTCAATTCTCTTAGCACGATCAAGAGATTCATCTCTTTGCTCAATTTCATGCTTCAAAATACTTAATCTATCATTGCTATCAATCAAGTTTTTCTCAAGATTAAGAATTTTGTCATTTAGATCAATAACACGTTTTGAGCTACAATCATGATTTTCTAACTTCTTGATAGTCTTATTGATCTTAGAGATCCTTTCATTTTCTTGAATAAGATCTTTGATCTTTTGATTATCTAAATCAATAAACTCACCTTCTACAAAAGAAGCCACAAAAGAATACATTTATTTAATCATGATGAAACAAATGAAGATAACAAACACTACAAAGAAGATCTATCTTAGTGCGTCTAGATACTGACTTTGATACCAATTGAAATTCCCTTTATCTTTATTGTGTGAATATACCTAGAGGGGGGGTGAATAGGTATATGCTCCAATTTTTATCTTCTTTTTAAAACAATGCAATTCTAAATGCTTAAAGAAAATTGCAAACAAAGACATACAATATTTATGTGGTAAAACCTCCAAAGAGGAAAAAGCAAATCCAAAACCACCGGCAAAAGCAAATCCACTATTTTAAATAGAGTTACACACTCAAGCAATCACACATGCTCTACAAGCTCTCACTCTAACTTCATCTTGAACCTAGTGATCTACTAAGCCGACTTCCTATCCAAGACCCCCTGTCTCTAGGAAGATTTCTTACTCACCTATCCGGATCCTCCCAATCCTAGGCAAGACTTCTTGCTTGACTATCCAAGGCTTCATACCTCTAGCCAAGACTTTCTTGCTTGACAATCCGAGGCTTCACACCTCTTGCTAAGACTTCCTTGCTCAACAATCCGAGGTTTCACACCTCTTGTCGAGACTTCCACTTGCTTAGCTATCCAAGTCCTCTTGACTCTAGCTAAGACTTACAAATGCTCAAATCAAAGAATCACTCTAAGATATGAGACTTTCTACCTCTTCACAAGGCATCTAAGTGATCATGAATGCAAATCGCTCAGCATAGAAAATGATGATCAACAAATACTATGGACATGAAATTAGATGACTAGATTATACTTTCAAAGATCAATCACAAATGCATCTAGAAAACTTAAGCATGTTATCAAATAAGAAAATACATATGAAAATATGAACATCAATTGAAACAAAACCTAGTTCTTAGAAAATGAAATTAGATCTAGAAACAATCAATCAAGCATAAGAACAAAGGATTTCTAGAAACAATTTCATGTTTATCAAGTTTAGCACAAATCATTCAATATATCACAAATCTATCTAAACTTGAAAATCAAAACAAACCACAAAATGATATAAAAATCATCCTAGTCATGCTTCTTCATCAAATAACATCAATCAAGAAGAAGATCTAAGAAGAAAACTAAGAAGAAGATGATTTTACCAACAAGGATGCAATCACGAACTGAAGATCAAATCACAACGAAAACTGTAGACATCCTTTGGTTCTTAAAATTCTTAAGGTTTGTAGAAATCTTCAAAACACTCGAAATCCATTTTTGAATCAAGTGATTCGGAGTAGAAATGAAGAAGTTATCACAAATACAAAAATCAAAATGTTGAGAGAAATTCTGCACTTGTTCTTAAATTTCTCAACTTGTTCTTATCTTATGAAATGAGAGGGAATGAGAGGTTTTAAAGAGTGAAAAGACCAAATGACCAAAACACCCTTCTTCCTTAGTGTCTCCCCAAGATGGCGTATGGACATCTCGGGGCAGAACACTCTTGGGGTCGAGATGGCCACGTGCCATCTCGGGTTGGTGCATGAGGATTGCTTAAGCCATTGCACCTCACCCTTTGCGCTCTCATCGCGTTCTTCAACCGTTCTTTGGCCTCCGAACTCTGAATTCAAATCCGTTTGAAGATTACGAACCGGGACTCACTCACGAACATGGACATATAAGATACTCAACTCGAAAAATAATAATCCAACTCGATATATTAAGACAAAGATAATGTATGCAACATAAGTTTAAAGTGTAGTCTTTAACTTAGAACATGAAATCAATAATATGAATAACCGAGATGACTGGAACTCAACCAAGAATGATCTAAGACTAAAATCAAGATCAAGATCCATGTTATACAAACATATAAACAAACAAACACATTTCACACAAGAATGCAAACTACATAGAGATAGTCTCCAATCATGCATTTTCCAAAACATTCTACTTTCATACCAAAGCATGAGCATTCAACTCCAAGTGTGTGAATGTGTTATACAAAATGATGCGCTATGATGCAGGGACACAAATGTATGAATTGTGTATGTGTGCGCATATAATGATGCACAACTAAGCGGGGACACATATGAATGAATTGTAAGTGTGTGCCCCTACGCCTTGCAAGAGAACGAAAGATCTCGATACCTTAGCATCAAAGAATAGTACCAATCCTCTTGAAGACGAACTTTTCATCATGAGAAGTTGCTTTTCTTCCTTGAAGCTCTTATCATCATGAACCACTTAAGCAACTAAGCAATACAAAGAAATGAAGTTTTGTTATGGAATCAAGCCAACACAAATCTAGGACCTAACAATCTCCTCTAGGACCTAACAAATAAAGACTAAATCCCTAAGTATACATGTCTTAGTATTGAAAACATAAAGTTTAGAACATGTAGAGAATACCTAGTCATGAACACACAAGAAATCCATGCTTGAAAGATGCTTGATTCTTTGGATTTTAAGGATGGTTGAGTAAAAATGCCTTCTTGGAGCTTCTCTCTCTAAATAACCTTTTCTCACTCACAAAATTAGGTTTTGAAGCTCTCAAAACAAATTGGGAAGAAGATGATGTATATATATGAAGCCTAAAGTGAAACTGCGTCGTTTTTGGCAAAATACAACCAAAACACGTCAGGACCGCTGGTTGTACCGCGGTCCAGGCAAGTGTCCAGACCGCGGCAAAGAGAGCGGTGTATCATCTGGACAACGCCGCTGTGCATGCAGCGTGCACAGACCGCGGTCTGGACAGCAAACATCCTATATGAAACTCTACTTAGGAGGCTGCGGCGTAGGTAACACGCACACACCGTGGTAGACACAACGTGCATCCTCTGCCAAACACCGCTGTGCAGGCCGCCGCGGGGGCACTACACATAGAGCGGTCTAGACCGCGGTAAAGAGGAAAAAGTCCCCTTTCTAAGGCGCAAACATACATTCACACTCAAATAAAAAATTAAGACACACAAGGCACTCAAAATGGCAAATAAGCATGCAAGCAAGATAATTAAAATAGAATGCATGAGTGTGAGTGTGTGCACTAAATCTCTTCAAAGAAGTTAAGCAAGTGATTTTACCTTTGAAGCTTGATCTTGGTTACGAACAATGAAGTCCTAAACTACCCTTACAATATTGATCCCAAAGTGTGGTTGTCAACGAAATAAGCCAATCAAAAACCGAGGAACTTACAATCTCCCCCTTTGGCTATTTCATGACAAAACCACTCACTCACAAGGTATCCTCATAACAAACAACAAGAAACAACAAGAGGTCAACAAAACAACCATTCTATGTTACAAGAGATACCTAAAGCTAAATCTTCAAATCTTTCATCTCTTGTAGAATGATCATCCCTACAAAACAAAAAACTACACTTTCCAAGACAAGTGAATGAGAGGGATCAAGATAAATAAAAACAAATGCAATTTGCATGAAATAGAAACAAGTAACATGCAATCAACTATGCACCAAGCAAATGCTTCTTCTAAATAGGTCAGCTCCCTCACAATAAGACAACCTCCCCTTAAAAACATGCCAATATCAACTCCCCCTAAATCCAACACTACTCCCCCTTTTTGTCACAAGATAGGCAAATGAGTATTCCCCAACCGGGATGCTGTATCAAATAGAGATATTTGCAATGTAAATGCATAATCATATACAACAACTTTATACAGGTTAATTAAGAGAGAGAGAAATTCATGGAAGTTTTATTGATTGGAACATGTGAGAAAGATTGCCTTGAAAGAATTACATGCAACATCAACTTCCAAAATCACGGTATTTGGCAAATGAAAATAACACACGAGGTTCCAAGAGAAGTCAAACCAATTTGCACCAAATTGACAATGGAAAACAAGATATAGTTCAACCAAAAACATAAGCGCAACTATCAAACTTTACAAGATGAACAAGACATGAGCGACTATTGCGCCCTATTAGATTTTTCCGGGCAAGATGCCTGTATGATAGTAGCCTTGTTCAATAAGTAAAGAGAGAGACTATTAGATTGTGAAATCCTTGAAATGGGTACAATATCCTTATTAAATAAAGTCTCAAAAGTCACTTGCACACATATTTGCAATCATTTTGTAAGCTTTAAAAAAAATTCATCATGCAAATCACTTTAAGCATGTCAAGATCAAGTTTTCATAAACATTGAGATAAACTTTGGGTCAATCAAATGTACTTCCCAATCAATTTTCCTAGTCCAAAAGTACATGTTTGAACACAAATGAGACATGCATTTCAAATAAGGTAAAAACATACTTATTGAATAAAAAGACATATAATAATATATGCAACCAAGATACTCAATCAATTAATTAAAGAACATTAAATTGAACAATTATTTGCATATTAAGATGCAAGTTCGCTATCTTTTCTTGAGCTCCCCAAATGGGGTCAGCCACCAAAACCCGTCAATGCATATGACAAATCCCAATAGACCTACCAAGAGACTTAAACTTAGTTGAATCTAATGGTTTCGTAAACAAATCCGCTAGTTGATCATTTGTGCCCACATGCTCAAGTGCAATGCATTTGCTCTCAGCTAGCTCTCTAATGAAATGATGTCTAATGTCAATATGCTTAGTTCTAGAATGTTGGAACGAATTTTTTGAAATATTGATGGCACTCATGTTATCACAATAAAGGGTTAGAGTACCTTCCCATCCAAAGGAGTTGTGTACAAGCACTCCCAGCAGCTATATACTCGGCCTCAGTTGTGGATAATGAGATGGAATTTTGCTTCTTGCAAAACCAAGACACAAGATTGTTCCATAGGAAGAAGCAACTGCCTGATGTACTCTTCCTATCATCGCAATTACCTAGCCAATCTGCATCACTAAAGCCAACTAAACTAGCATTAGTGTCAAAATAGTACAATATCCCATAGTTGGATGTCCCATTCACATATCGATTGATTCTCTTCACTGAGGAGAGATGGGATTCCTTGGGATTGGCTTGGTACTTAGCACACACACCAACACTAAAAGCTATATCGGGCCTACTAGCAGTCAAGTATAGCAAGCTCCCTATCATGCCACGATATAGACTTTGATCCATACTATTTCCACTAGCATCTTTGCTAAGTTTTAAAGTGGTGCTCATTGGTGTGTCACAATGCTTGGCATTCTCAAGGCTAAACTTCTTCACTAGGTTCTTGTCATACTTAGCTTGGGATAAGAAGATCCCATCATGCATTTGCTTGATTTGTAAACCTAGGAAGTAATTGAGTTCACCAACCATGCTCAATTCAAACTAATGAGTCATGAAATCAACAAATTGTTGAACTTTCAAGTTGTTGGTAGAACCAAAAACGATGTCATCAATATAAATTTGTGTTATGAATAGCTCATCTTTGGTGCACTTGATGAACAAAGTCTTGTCAACACTACCTCTAGAGTAGTCATTGTCAACAATATAAAGAGTGAGGCGCTTATACCAAGCCCTTGCTGCTTGTTTCAACCCATATAGCACCTTCTTGAGGTGATAAACATGATTGGGGTGGTGTGGATCCACAAACCCCTTAGGTTGCTCAACAAACACTTCCTTTTGCAAGAAGCCATTGAGGAAGGCACTCTTAACATCCATTTGATAAAATTTAAATTTGTGAACACACGATATGGATAAGAGAAGCCTAATAGACTCTAAACGGGTAACAGTAGTAAAAGTCTCCTCAAAGTCAATACCCTCAATTTGAGAATATCCTTGTGCAACAAGTCTATCTTTGTTCCGCACAATGTTGCCATCCTCATCTGATTTGTTCCTATAGACCCACTTGGTGCCTATTACATTAGTGTTCTTAGGCCTAGAAACTAGAGTCCAAATCTCATTTCTTTCAAATTGGTTTAGCTCTTCTTGCATAGCAAGAACCCAAAACTCATCACTTAAAGCTTCATCTACCTTTTTGGGTTTTATTTGAGAGGTGTAGCAAGTGTATCTAATTTGATTTGCTAATTGATGTCTAGTCCTCACACCCTTATTCACATTTCCAAGAATGTCACTCTTGTTGTGGAGATGCCTAACCCAATGAGCGGGTTCCTTAGAGTCCAAAGTAGGATCTCTATCAAGAGATTGAGTGACCTCTTTTTCAAGCTTTGATTTTTCATCACTAGACATCTCATCAATCTTCACCAAAGAAGTATCATCAACCACACTAATCTCCATATCATGGTTACTAATCTTAGGCCTATAATCATCTATGACCACATTAGATGATTCCATAACACTTTTTGTCTTCAAATTAAAAACTCTGTAGGCCTTACTATTTATGGCATAGCCATTGAAAAACCCTTTCATCACTCTTAGCATCAAACTTGCCAAGTTGATCACGGTCATTTAGAATGTAGCACTTGCTTCCAAATGAGTAGAAGTAGCTAACATTTGGCTTCCTACCCTTCCATAATTCATAGGAGGTTTGCCTAGTCCCGGGCCTAAGAAAAACCCTATTGCCTATATAACAAGCCGTATTGATAGCTTCAACCCAAAGATTCCTAGGCACATTGTTGCTATGCAACATCACACGGGCCATCTCTTGAAGGACTCTATTCTTCCTCTCTACTACCCCATTTTGTTGAGGAGTTCGAGGAGTCGAGAACTCATGGGAGATTCCAAGACTATCACAAAAAATTTCAAAGCAAACATTTTCAAATTCTCTCCCATGATCACTCCTAATTCTCTTAATGCATTTTATGTGAGAATCCTTCTCATTTTGAATTTTAGTGTAAAGCATTTTAAAAGTTTCAAACATTTAAGATTTTTCTCTAAGAAAGTAAGTCCAATTAAATCTAGAAAAATCATCCACACATATAAAAATGTATCTCTTGCCACCTAGACTCTCGGTTTGAATGGGACCCATAAGGTCCATATGAAGAAGCTCTAATGGCTCCTTAGTGGCAAGATACTTACCCTTCTTATGCACACTCTTAGTTTGTTTCCCTTGTTGACAAGGTCCAAAAACTCCCTCACTCTTATTTCCAAACTTAGGAAGGCCTCTCACAGCTTTCAACCTCTCATGAACTTTCAAGTCTTTGAAATTCATAAGACCTAACCTTTGATGCCATAATTAAACTTGATCACAACTAGACAAATTGCAAAAGATGCCATTAGAATCAAGACAATAACAATTGTCACTTGATCTTTTGCCTTTCAATAGAACATGTCCATCTTCTGTTAGAATAGATCAATCAACTTTTCCAAACAAAACCGAAAGCCCTTCATCACTTAAATGTGATATGCTAATGAGATTGGCTTGCAAGCCATCTACATAAAGAGCATTGGGTAAGGAGGGAAAACCAGGGTTGGAGATGTTTCCTTTTCCTAGAAACTTCTTACATGAACCATCACTAAAGGTGACAAATCCATCATCTTCCATCACAAGAGTTTCAAAGAAACTCTTATTTCTGGTCATATGCCTAGAACAACCACTATCAAGGTACCAAGTGTTAGAGGCTTTCACCTTGAATGCCACTTGGGCCACATGACAAACATACTCATTTGTTCTAGTCCACCTAGTAGCAACATTGTCATTTCAATCAACCTTGGGTTCATAGGCTCTAAAATTCCTAGGTGCATGCATTTTTGCTCTTATAAGCATATTTTTCTCAATCATACTTTCAAAATGACACAACTTAATAAATTTAAAAAAAATTGGCCTTATGCGACCTTCAACACCATAATAATGACAAATGGAAGTAAAGTAAGAATTCATACCATATCCTTGTCCAAACATGGAAGACTTTCATCTCCTTTGAGTTGTCATTTGGTGTTGAGCCGAATCTCTTCTTTGAAACATCCTTTACGGTTAAGCCACATTAGCTTCTCTTATTGATTGTGGGTGAAAACTTCTTTGTTGAATTTGAGAGCTCCTTGGAGGTTGTGGTCTTGTTTGATGAGCTCTAGCTTTTGTTGAATGTGTTTTAGCTTGAGAATTTATTTGTGCTTGCTTTGATGATTCACCAACCTCATTTGATCTAATTTGTTGGTGTGACTCTTGAACCTCTTTGTCCTTTAGACTCTTGACAAAGATTGTCTTTTTAAGGAAGTAGCATGATTTCCTTCCACATATCCTAGGCCTGTTTTATCACTATGACTCTTCCCACAAGATAGCATCTTGTCAAGTCTCTGGGTTCCGGATGTCATCTTGGCAACCAATTCTTTCGCTTCCTTAAGCTCAATCTTTAAGTTTTCTTCACTCTTCTTAGTGATCACAAGCTCCAACTGTAAACTCTCTTCAAACTCTTTCCACTCTTTACCTTCTCACTCAAGGTGGTAATTTTGAAGGTCAACTCTAGATTCTTCTTTTTCAACTCTTGAACCTCTTTCTTCTTTTTCAATCTAGACTTTTCAAAAAACTTTATGAAGTTTACATAGTCTATTTCCTCATCATTCTCAAACCTAGAGTTAAAAGAGGTACTCTCATCACTAGAGTCATTTACTTCTTCCTTGTCACTCACAACTTCCTTGCCATTATGAGATGTTGTGAAGGCAATAAAGTTTGCAACTCGATCTTCATCATCTGAAGACTTTTCTCCCTCATCTAAGTCTTCACTATCCAAGTAGCCACCAATGCCTTCCCCTTTTTCTTTTTCTTCAAATTTGCACATTCTGGAGCAATGTGACCAAAGCCACTGCATTCATAGCATTGAATGCCCTTCTTGGAGTCACTTTCTTAAAAAAATTCAATATTCTTGAAAGGAGTTTTCCTTTTCACTTCCTTCCCTTTTGACCCAAAACCTCTCCTCTCAAACTTCATGAATTTCTTGAATCTTTTAACTATGAGGGCCATTTCTTCATCTAAATCCTCCTCAATTTCTTCAACCTTAGTGGTCTTCAAGGCAATGCTCTTTTGCTTCTTCGGAGGTGTGGGTGAGGTGTTCCATCTAGACTCATAAGCTAGAAGTCTTTCAATGACTTCACTCGGCTTCATATTCTTGTACTCACTATTCTCTTCAAGTGCCGTCACTTTAGATTCGAACCTTGACGGAAGTGACCTCATAATTTTTTGCTTGACTCTCTTATCTGAATAGGGGTCACCAAGTTGATGGCTTTGGTTGATAATATCCATCAACTTCACTTGGAAGTCATTGAAACATTCATGGTCCTCCATCATAATCATCTCAAATTGCATCTGTATGACTTAGAGCATTGAGTCCTTGACTACCTCGGTTCCCTCATGAGCTGTTTAAAGAATGTCCCAAGCCTTCTTGGCAATCCTATTGTTTTGGACCAGCTCGTACTGATTATCGTCCATGGCACAAAGGATGGCATGCATAGCCTTGTTGTTCCACTTCGATGCTTCAAACTCTTGAGCACTCCAACTAGACTTGGGCTTAGGAGCTTCTACACCATCATCAGTAGTCATTGTTAGAGGAGTATAACCGTCTTCAATAGCCATCTAAGCACGGTCATCTATTTGGCAAAGATAGGCTACCTTTTTCCCCTTCCAAGTTGTAAAATTCACCCCATTGAGCAAAGAGGGTCTCGTGCTTGAGGCTCCCTCATGACTATTTCCATTTCCACTCATTGTGTTTGAGGGTAATGAATGATATGAAGATGCAAATGTAATGCAACACACAAAATGCAAACAACCAAAATGCACAAGGTAAGACACACACAATGCACGGATCACCTAAGTATATCTAGGCACCGGCTCTGATACCAATTGAAATTCTCTAGAAAGTGTGCATCTATAACTTATAGGGGGGTGAATAGGTTTTAATTCGATAGATTACCAATTTTGTGAATTAATCAATATTAACAATTCAACCTCATTCTACTTTAATACTCAATTAAATAACAACAAACATAAAACAATAACAACACAGAAAATATACATGGAAACCCTCCAAATGGGAAAAACCACAGCCTATTTAGAGCGCCACCCTTGATCCTAAAAATCCATTATTGAGTAAAAGTTTACAACCTAGGTTGACCTCCCTTCTAACCCTCCAATTACTAACCCTTTCACTCTACTCAACGGGCCTTAATAGCGATTTTGGATCACTAGCCTTGTGCACTAACCACTTAGCCACAAGCTAAAACAACAATGAAAAGACAATGGCAACCTAAGTGAATATGCAAGAATATTCAATATGCAAAAATGCTATGTCAATACTTTCATGCTTATCTTGGATTAATAATGACAATTAAAGCAAATCCTAGATATCAATGTTCTAAATGCAAAGGCAAGAAGAATTAGCTAGAAGGGCAAAATCGTCCTAAATGCTAGCTATCACAAATTAATGCATCTCAACCAACAATCAACACAGAAGCATGTCATAAAAGCAATTAAACAACCAAGCAAGCAATTAATATGCAATACAGACTAAAACCCTAGGTATACATGTCTTAGTAATTAAAACATAAAGTTTAGAACATGTAAAGAATCCCTAGCCATGAACACACAAGAAATCCATGCTTGAAAGATGCTTGATGCTTTGGATTTTAAGGATGGTTGAGTAAAAATGCCTTCTTGGAGCTTCTCTCTAAAGAACCTTTTCTAACTCACAAAATTAAGTTTTGAAGCTCTCTAAACGAATTGGGAAGAAGTTGATGTATATATATGAAGCCTAAAGTGAAACTGTATTGTTTTTGGCAAAACGTAACCAAAACGCGTCAGGACCGCTAGTTGTATCGCGGTCTAGGCAAGTGTCAAGACCGCGGCATAGAGATCAGTTCACAGACCGTGGTCTGGAAAACATACATCCTTTGTGAAACTCTGCTTGGAAGGCCACGGCGTAGGCAACAGACACAAACCGAGGTAGACACAGCGTGCATCCTCTGCCAAACACCGATGTGCAGCGTGCATCCTCTGCCAAACACTGGGGGCACTTTACGTAGAGCGGTCTAGACCACGGTAAAGAGGAAAAAATCCTCTTTCTAAGGCACAAACATACATTCACACTAAAATAAAAAATTAAGACACATAAGACACTCAAAACGAAAAATAAGCATGCAAGCATGATAATTAAAATAGAATGCATGAGTGTGAGTGTGTGCACTAAATCTCTTCAATGAAATTAAGCAAGTTATTTTACCTTTGAAGCTTGAGCTTGGTTACAAACAATGAATCCCTAAACTACCCTTACAATATTGATCCCAAAGTGTGGTTGTCAACGAAATAAGCCAATCAAAAATCGAGGAACTTACATATATATATATATATATATATATATATATGTGTGTGTGTGTGTGTGTGTGTGTGTGTGTGTGTGTGTGTGTGTGTGTGTGTTTTAATATGTGGATTGTTATTGCTCGATTTTGGTCATAGAATTTCAATGTATTTTTGTTATGGGATTGTAACAAGAAGGGTGGTCTATCATCGCTATAATTTTATTCTTGGTAGTTGCTAAGTTTTTTATTTATTTTGTTATTGTAATAAAAATACTGTAGAAAAATATTGTATTAAAAAACTGTACTTTATTGTATTGAAAATATTGTTGTAGCTTTAATTAAAAACAAATTGCAATATTTTATTATTTAAAATTCTTCTGTAATACATTCAAGAATCGAAGACTTGAAGGTTTGAAGAATTGGAATCAACCGGAACAAGTTTGGGACCGTATGAGCCATAGAAACAAGTGAGTGTGCGAATTAGCATGCAACCACGTTTGTTATGGCATGGGCTGCGCATGGCAGCCATAAGGAAACCATGTGATGTGCATGGCAGCTCTTTTGGTAGCCAAAGGGTGCGCGAATGAACAACGACCGTGTGAAGACTTGGTCACCAAGAAAAGAGTTATTTGTATTCCAAGACATATGTAATTTACTTGCTTTTCTAGGATGGACCAAAATTGTAGCTATTTATATTTTCTTAAATATAAATATGTTTGTAATTGTTTGATAACATGCCCTATAGAATAGGAGTGCCACACATATATCTCTTTTAGTGTGGACAAGCATTGAATGGCTTAGGTATCTAATTGGCATCTAGATAACTTGGTAAATCATTCCATGGAATTCGATCACACGCCTTAAACAATTGAGGGGTATTCAACCTAGTTTAGTTAAGCTTTATGTTTCGTGCAATAAACCCCCAAGGGGTATTCATGAATTGAATTCAGTAAGATACTTCCTTACAAGGATAGACTAGACAATTAACCCAAACGATATCTACTCTTAAAGGATGAATATTCGTGAGGGATTACCTTGAAGGTCGATAACTTGGTAACACACCCATTGTGATTTTATTAATATCCTCCCAAGAGTTCTTGTTAATAAAATCGCAAGGCTAAAATTGAAAACGTTGGTTGTTATGTTAACAATTAGGTGGGATCTTGTCCAACTAGTAAATGGTGCGAATTCCCAAAGGAATCGTATTATTTATGGGTGTTGGATCACCGTTGAATTTTACGATTGAATTATTTTATTTAATTCAAGATAAATATTCTAAAGTGCTTTATCATGATTGTTTACTTATATAATTTTTGTTGTTAAAACAAAATCATGACCCCATCCCTAATCAACATCATAAAAGATAATACTTTAACTAATGATAATTATGTTACATGGAAAATGAATACTAGGTTGTTGTTTCAAGATGAAAAGCATAAGTTCGTTTTGTTTACTCCTAAACCACCTACTCCTACTAAAGAATCTACTATGAAGCAAATAGACGAGTATCAGCATTGGAAGTCTTTTGATGAGATGGCTTATTGTTACATTTTAGCCACCATCTCTGATGTGTTGCAGCGGCATCATGAAGGAATGGAGACTGTTGCCGATATAATGATGTCACTAGAAGAGATGTTTGCTATAAAGTTTAGGATGACTAAGAGAGAGATAGTGGCTACTTTCATGAAATCGTAGGATGAACTCTGGATATGATGTGAAAGGTCACATGATTAAAGTAATAGCGCATCTCAACATTGCTGAACTCAATGGTGCTAAGATAGATGGTGAGACAAAAATTGACATGATTATCAACTCATTATCGGATTCCTTTGATCAGTTCAAGTTGGATGACACCTTGAACAGTAAGGAAAACACTTTATGAAACCTGGTACAAGATGTTCTAAGTGCCAGGAAAATCTTTATGAAAGGCAAGGGACAAGAGATTCATGTCGTAGGTAAAGTTGCTACTGTTAAGGCCCGAAAGAAGGTCAAGTAACAATAAAAGAAAAAGCAACGTAGGCCTACCAAGAAGGGGTTCTAGGAAAAGAATAAACTTAAAAAGAATGAATTCAACACACGTTTATACAACAGAGTGTTGGTGTCTGCTAGTACAGCAGGATATATTAGAGTCAATCTAGATTATAGTTGGCATTTAGATTTAATAAACATTTATTATGTACCACAATTCAAGAGGTACATTGGAAAACGGTTTAATCTCCTTGCATGGAAATATCTCTCACTTGTGAATCAATGCAACCTAATCATAAAAGAGTAAAGATATTAAAAGATGAAACCTAGCTATGGCATTTACGCCTAGGTCGTATTAACCTTAACATGATCAAAAGATTGGTTAGTGATGGACCTTTAAGTGACTTAAAGGTTGATGATCTACCAACTTGTGAATCTTGTTTGGAACGTAAGATGACCAAAAGGTCGTTCATGAAAAAAGGCACTGTAGCCACTGATTGTTTAGAATTGATACACACTGATGTTTGTGGTCCTATGACAATTCAAGCTAGTGGTGGATATGAGTACTTCATCACTTTCATGGATGATTACTCAAGATTTGGCTATGTGTATCTTATGAGACATAAGTTGGATACTTTTGACATGTCCAAAGCATTTAAAGCTGAAGTTGAAATCAGCTAGAGAAACACATAAAAATCTTGAGGTCTGATAGTGGTGGAGAATATCTATCTGGTGAGTTTCAGCAATATCTTATTGATAATGGGATAATTTTTTAGTTTTCTGTGCCAGGTACACCTTAAAAAAATGGGGAGGTAGAAAGGAGAAATAGAACTCTTTTGGACATGGTTAGATCTATGTTGAGTTATTCAATGCTCCCTAATTCGTTTTAGGGATATGCTTTATAAACTGCTACGTACATTCTCAACGATGTACCATCTAAGTCAGTTCTTAAAACACCACATGAGTTGTGGACAGGGAAAAAGCCTAGTTTACAACACTTAAGGATATTTGGATGTCCTGCGTACGTGTTAAAAGGAAAGACAGAAAAGATGGAGTCTCGTTCAGAAACATACGTGTTTGTAGGGTATCCAAAAGGAACCAAAGGATATTATTTTTATAGTCCTTCAGATATTAAAGTATTTGTTTCGACAAATGATAAATTTCTGGAAGAGGACTATATGAATAATTTTGTGCCCAATAGTAGAATTTGAGCTTTCAGGAGATATAATTACACAAGAGGTTTCACAACCTAGCCCAATTTTAAGTTACACAACAACACAAGATCAACACTCTAACATTCATCATCATAGTCGGAGGGTCAGTAAAAAACCCTAGAGATATATCAGTTTAGGAGAATCAGTAGAGAATCTCCCGGATGATGATAATCCTTACACGTACAAGAAAGCCATGGAAGATGTTGATTGTTGCAATTGGCAAAGGGCAATGCAATCTGAAATTGAATCTTTGTTCAAAAACAAAGTCTGATCTCTTATGGAATTGCCTAGAGGGATAAAACCCATTGGGTTGAAGTGGGTATACAAGAGGAAAAGAGGAATGGATGGAAAGATGGAAACCTTTAAAGCTAGATTTATAGCTAAAGGTTACACATAAAAGAAATGTATCGATTATGAGGAAAACTTCTCTCCTATAGCCATGCCTAAATCCATTAGGATACCCATATCTATTGCAGCATCTCTAGACCAAGAGATTTGGCATAGGGACGTCAAGACGACTTTCCTTAATGGAAGTCTTGATGAAGGCATCTATATGATGCAACCAGAAGGTTTAATTGAAAAGGGCCAAGAGGAAAAGGTATGCAAGTTGCAAAGATCCATATATGGATTGAAGCAAGCATGAAGATCCTTGAACATAAGGTTTGATCAAGCTGTGAAAAGTCTTGGATTTATTCAAAACCTTGAAGAACAATGTGTATACAAAAGGATTAAAGGAGATAAGTTAGTTTTCCTAGTTCTTTACGTTGATGATATACTAATCATCGAAAATGATATAAGTGTATTGA
Organism: Dipteronia dyeriana; assembly: GCA_032871835.1. Lineage (NCBI taxonomy): Eukaryota > Viridiplantae > Streptophyta > Magnoliopsida > Sapindales > Sapindaceae > Dipteronia > Dipteronia dyeriana. The sequence goes on along the minus strand of CM065300.1, from coordinate 111,651,420 downwards.
CATCAGTAAAAGAACTGTTAGCAAAACAATTTGATTTGAAGGACTTAGGAGATGCAAGTTATATTCTTGGTATCGAAGTCGTAATGGATATAAAAAATTTCACAACTGCATTATCCCAAGCTTCATACATAGATAAAATCTTGTCTATGTTTTCCATGCAAGATTCCAAGAAAGGTATGTTACCTTTTAGACATGGAATCAAACTTTCAAAGGAATAAGTTCCTAAGAATGAGCATGAAAAGCAATTCATGAGCAGGGTTCCACATGCCTCTGCAATTGGGAGTCTCATGTACACAATGCTCTGTACTATACTAGATATTTGTTTTGTTGTTAGTATAGTTAGCAGGTTTCAAAAGAAACCTGGTCCTGATCACTGGATGACAGTCAAGCATATTTTAAAGTATCTCAGGATAAAAAAGATGTTATATGCTTGTACATTCCGGAAGGGATTTAATTTCCGTTTGGTATATAGATTCTGATTTCCAATCGGATTCTGACTCCAAAAGATCAACATCAGGATATTTGTTTACACTTGGAGGATGGGTAGTCATATGGAGGAGTATCAAGCAATCTTGTATGGCTGATTCCATCATGGAAGCTGAGTACTTTGCCTCATGTGTGGCTAACTGGCTCCGCCAATTTTTTATTTACTTGGAAGTGGTTCTTTATGTGAATAAGTAGATACTATCTATTGTGACAATAATGGAATAGTGGCTAATTTGACAAACGATGAAGTCATAAGAGAGGGAAACACATTGAAAGAAAGTATCACCTTTTAAGGGAAAATGTGCATAGGGGAGACGTGACGATTGTTGGGATTATGCTCAATAGAAAAAGTATAATATTGTATTTGACAATCTTTTCATATTAATAAAGTGATTTCTAGTTTAAAAAAATCTTATAGCATTTATATTTTAATTATTATAATTGTCAAAAGTAAATAATCATAAGGTCAAAAGAATATGAGAAAAGAAGAACTGTTCATACATTTAGATACGTATGAGGTAGACACAATTCTTTAGTTAGTCTAGAATAATATTCACAACTTAAGATAAAGGTTGGGCACCTTTATCTTATCAAAGTTGTAGATTTTTTTGCTAGCATTTCAGTGGGATCAAATGTGTTATGATGAGTCTAAAATCATCAAAGTGTGGTGTGTTTAGGTACAATAATCTAGTGCACTAGGTGTATTAAATTGGATCACAGTAAAATACATTATCTAGAACCGTCAATGGACAAAAGTTTTTACTTGAGAACAATCAGAGAGTCTATCTCAATCCTGAGATAAATGATGGACTTATGGTTGCAAGTGTTATCATTTGAGCTATCATTGAGTACGATCATATAGCATAGTCTATCCTCGATATTTTGGTGGTATTCATTTGTTAATCGATAGAGGACTTTATTTATCGTGACTCCATTTACTAAATGTGAGTAAAATACCATCATATGGACATTTTGAGGTATTGGATATTAAATCTTAACGTTATGTTTCAATAGTGTCTATTGAAGCATGGCTTCTGGACAAGTCAAAATATCGAAGTTCTAAATGTGGTCATACGAGTAAATATGGTAACTCGGAGAGCTATAGGCGGTCTATGAGCTCTTGGTGATTACTGGTATTCTTCATGAGGATACACTTTCTCCATTAAAATTGTCTAGGGTATGATTGAGGAATATTAACTTATTCTATCTTTATTTAAGAGTTCAATTTTAGTTCTTTAGTGGAATGAACTAAAATTAATAGATCGGACCTAAGTGAATCATTTGTTGATTGTGATTGGGTTGTGTCTATTCGAGCTTAAATTTATATATCCCGCCAAGATCCCTGATCCACACGAACTTGCATGGATCACTTGATATATTCTGACGGACTAATTTAAGGCTCCATCTAGAATTGTATTGAGGCATGTGGACTTGTTTCTTTTTGTAAGAATGGGTCAAGTTCACATGTGGACTTTTTATTAAGGTCTAATAGATTTAATAAAATTGAAAAAATAATATAATGGCCCATATATGATGTTGGGCGGTAAAGCTATATAGTTTAGCTTAATATTACTATTTTTATTTTATTATATTAATTAAATGGAAATTAATTAATTTGTTAAATAATTAATTATTTAATTAAAAGTCAAAAAAAAAATTCAGTAGGAGATGGTCTCCTAATATTATACTGTTGTTGGATGTATAATTAATATTAAAGACTATATTTGATAAGTAGATAAATAAAAGGAATTATTTATCTAGTCCAATTAGGAAATCTTTAATATTGTTACAAATACACTATTTTAGTTGGATTAGAAATCTTTAATATTGTTACAAATACACTATTTGCACATGGCAGCCCATTATGGGGTTGTGGCATGCGCACGCCCATGTGAGGAGGCCAAGGGTGCATGCCCATGGAATGCAGCCGAGGTAGTCCAAACGACGAAGATCGCGTGAAGACTTGTTCGCCAAGAAAGGAGTTTTTTGAATTCCAAGACATGTAATTTACTTGCTTTTCTAGGATGGATAGAAATTGTAACTATTTATATTTTTTAAAATATTGCAGTGTTTGTCTTTGCTTGATAAGATGTCATATAGAATAGGAGTGTCACTCATATATCTCTTTTGGTATGAACATGCATTGAATGGTTTAGGTAACTTGGTAAATCATTCAATGGAACTCGATCACACACCTTAAATAATTGAGTGGGAGAAGGTGTTTTGGAACACCTACGGCCTCCAAGTTTAGTTGAGATATATGTTTCATGTAATAACCCCCCTAAGGGGTATTCATGAATGGAATTTAGCAAGATACTTCCTTACGAGGATAGACTAGACAATTGGCCCAAACGATATCTACTCCCAAATGAGGGATATTCGCGAGGGAACATATTGAATGTCGATAACTTGGTAACACACTCAATGTTATTTTATTAATATCCTCCCAAGAGTTCTTGTTAATAAAATTGCAAAGCTAAAATTGAAAACGTTGGTTGTTATGTTAACAATTAGGTTTGACCTAGTCCAACTAGTAAATGGTGCGAACTCCCAAAGGAGGAGTGACATTTATGGATGTTGGATCACCGTTGAAATTTACGATTGAATTATTTTATTTAATTCAAGATAAATATTAGAAAGTGCTTTATAATGATTATTTACTTAAATAATTTTTGTAATTGTTCAAAAATCATGACCTCATCCCTAATCAACATCCTAAAAGACAATACTTTAACTGGTGATAATTATGTCACATGGAAAAGGAAAATTGGGCTTTTATTGCAATTCGAAAAGCATAAGTTCATTTTGTGCACTCATAAACCACCTACTTCTACTAATGAATCTATTCAGAAGCAAAAAAATGAGTATCAGCAATGGGAGTCTTCAGATGAGATGGCTAAATATTAAATTATAGCCACCATCTCCGACGTATTGCAACAACAACATGAAGGAATGGAGACTGCTGCTGATATAATGATGTCTCTAGAGGAGATGATTTCTATGAGGTCTAGGATGACTAAGAGAGAGGCAGTGACTGCTTTTATGAATCTTACGATAAAACCTGGATAGGGTGTGAAAGACCACATGATGAAAGTCATAGCACATCTCAACATTACTGAACTGAATGGTGCAAAGATAGATGGTGAGACCAAAATTGACATGATTGTCAACTCACTATCTAATTCCTTTGATCAATTCAAGTTGGACTACACCTTGAATAATAAGGAATACACCTTCCAATGCTTGATGCAAGATGTTCAAAGTGTCAAGAAAATCCTTGTGAAAGGCAAGGGTCAAGAGATTCATACCATAGGTAAAGGTTCTACTGTTGAGACCCGTAAGAAGGTCAAGAAACATTATAAGAAAAAACAACTAAGACCTACAAAAAAGGAGACAAGGAAAGTAACCAAGATTAAAGGGAAGTTTTTCCTTTGTGATGAAAACAGACATTGGAAAAGAAATTGCCCAAAGTCTCAAGGAAAGAAGGAGGAAGGTAATATTAATTATCTTGAAACATGTTTTTTGGTGGATTCTTTTGATTCTTGGATCAAAGACTCTGGAGCCACTAATCATGTTTGTTTTTCCTTATAGGGGTCTGCTAGTTCAGTGGGAGATATTAGAATTAATTATATTCTTATAGGCATTTAGATTTAATAGACGTTTATTATGTACCTCAATTCAAGAGGAATTTAATTTTAGTTTCTTGTTTAAATAAATTTGCTTATTCGGTTACTTTTAATAAAGCTTTTATTACTAGTAAGAATGAAAAAAATATTTGCAAAGGTATACTGGAAAAATGTTTATTCTATTTCCATAGAAATATATCTCACTTGTTAAACACGGAATCAATGGAACCTAATCATAAAAGAGTAAAATCATCAAAAGATGAAAGCTACCTATGGCATTTGCACCTAGGTCTTATTAACCTTAATAGGATTAAAAGATTGGTTAGTGACGGACCTCTAAGTGACTTAAAGGTTGATGATCTTCCAATTTGTGAATCTTGTTTGGAAGGTAAAATGACCAAAAGGTCGTTATGACCAAAGGCACAAGAGCCATCTAATGTTTAGGATTGATACACACTGATGTGTATGGACCTATGAGCATTCAAGAAAGAGGTAGATATGAGTACTTCATCACTTTCATGGATGATTACTCAATATTTGGCTATGTGTATCTCATGAGACATAAGTCGGATGCTTTTAACATTTTCAAAGCAATTAAAGCTGATGTAGAAAATCAACTCAAAAAAAGTATAAAAATCTTAAGGTCTGATTGTGGTGGAGAATATCTACCTTAAGAGTTTCAAAAATATCTTATTGATAATGGGAAATTTTCTCAATTTTCTACACTAGGTACACCTCAACAAAATAGGGTGGCAGAAAGGAGAAATAGAACTCTTTTGGACATGTTAGGCCTATGTTGAGTTATTCAACGCTTCATAATTCTTTTTGAGGATATGCTTTACAAGCTGCTATGTACATTCTAAACGATGTACCATCTAAGTGGTTCCTTAAACACCGCATGAGTTATGGAATGGGCAAAAGCCTAGTTTACAACACTTAAGGATATTAGGATATCCTGCGAAACATGCATTTTTGTAAGGTATCCAAAAGGAAAGACAGAAAAGATGGAGCCCCTTTCAGAAACATGCATTTTTGTAGGGTATCCAAAAGGAGCAAAAGGATATTATTTCTATAGTCCTTCAGATCTTAAAGTATTTGTTTCGACAAATGCTAAATTTCTAGAAGGGTACTATATGAATAATTTTATGCCTAAAAATAGAATTGTCCTGATTGAGCTTTCAGGAGATACAATTCCACAAGAGGTTTCACTACCAAGCCCAATTATAAGTTTTGTACCAACACATAATCAACAATCTACCATACCTCATCATAGTGGGAGGGTTAGTAGACAACCCGAGAGATACATCAGTCTAGGAGGGGAAGTCATATGGAGGAGTATCAAGCAATCTTGTTTTGCCGATTTCACCATGGAAGTCGAGTATGTTGCCGCATGTGAGGCTGCTAAATAGGTTGTCTGGCTCCGCCAATTCTTGACTAACTTGAAAGTGGTTCCGGATGCGAATAAATAGATCAACATCTATTGTGACAACAGTGGACCAGTGGCTAATTCGAGAGAACCAAAAAGTCCTTCTGAGAGAAATTGTGCATAGGGGTGACGTGACGATTACCAAGATAGCGTTAGTAGATAATCTAGCGGATCCCTTTACACAGGCTTTTATACAAAAGAGTTTTGATTGGCATCTAAAGCACATGGGGATAAGAGATATGACACATTTGCTATAGAGCAAGTGGGAGATTATTGGGATTATACTCGATAGCAAGAGTATAAAAATGTATTTGACAATCTTTTCCTATTAATAAAGTGATTTCTAGTTTAACAAATCTTATAGCATCTACAGTTTAATTATTATAATTGTCAAAAGTAAATAATCACGAGGTTAAAAGACTATGAGAAAAGAAAAATTGTTCATACATCTAGATATGTATAAGGTAGACACAATTCTTTAGTTAGTCTTGAATAATATTCACAAATTAAGATAAAAGTTGGCCGTCTTTATCTTGTCAAAGTTGTAGATTCTCTTGCTAGCATTTCAGTGGGATCAAATGTGTTATGATGAGTGTAAAATCCTCAAAATGTGGTATCTTTGGGCAAAAGAATCTAGTGCACTGGGTGTATTGAATTGGATCACAGTGAAATACTTTATCTAGAACCGTAAATGGATAAAAGTTTTCACTTGAAGACAATCGGAGTGTCTATCTCAATCCTGAGATAAATGATAGACTTATGGTTGCAAGTGTTATCATTTAAGCTATAAATGAGTACGATTATATAACATAGTCTATCCTCGATAGTTTGGTGGTATTCATTTATTAATAGATAGAGGACTACGTTTATAGATATGGGCATCATGGCTCCATTTACTAAATGAAAGTAGAATATCATCATATGGATGTTTTGAGGTATTGGATATTAAATCTTAACGTTATGTTTCAATAGTGTCTATTGAAGCATGGCTTCTGGACAAGTCAAAATATCGAAGTTCTAAATGTGGTCATACGAGTAAATATGGTAACTCGGAGAGCTATAGGCGGTCTATAAGCTCTTGGCAATTACTGGTATTCTTCATGAGGATACACTTTCTCCATTAAAATTGTCTAGGGTATGATTGAGGAATATTAACTTATTCTATCTTTATTTAAGAGTTCAATTTTAGTTCTTTAGTGGAATGAACTAAAATTAATAGATCGGACCTAAGTGAATCATTTGTTGATTGTGATTGGGTTGTGTCTATTGGAGCTTAAATTTATATATCCCGCCAAGATCCCTGATCCACACGAACTTGCATGGATCACTTGATATATTCTGACGGACTAATTTAGGGCTCCATCTAGAATTGTATTGAGGCATGTGGACTTGTTTCTTTTTGTAAGAATGGGTCTAGTTCACATGTGGACTTTTATTAAGGTCCAATGGATTTAATAAAATAGAAAAAACAATACTATATTTGTATAGTATTAATTGTTTCATAAAATAGAATGGATTTAATAAAATAGAATGGATTTAATTAATTGTTTAATTAAAACTCAAATTCTTTTTCCTAGTAGGAGATGGTCTTGTAAGGTCATATTATTGTTGGTAATATGATAGGTATCAAATACTATATTTGATAAGTAGATAAATGATAGTAATTTACTTATCTAGTCAAATTAGGAAGTATTTGATTTCAATTAAAACTCTAGTTGACAATTAGTCAAATTATGAAGTTTTAATATAGTCACAATTTAATTATATTCAGTAATTGCTTATTGAATAAATAAACTATTTGAGTTGGATTAGGAGTCTTGGTGTGAATAAAAAATCTTTCTTTGAAAAGCATTCATTGTCACCAAGCAAATCCTCCTAGAGAAAGGATTCTTTCCCACCAAGTAAATTCTCTTTAGGAAAGGATTTGAGAACTTATATACATACATATATATATATATATATATATATCCACACAAAATTCTGCAAAGGCTAATTCCACGAAGAGAGTTTCGGCCAAGGCTATTTTATGTTGAAAATTTTGGACAAGCTAGAGAATTTTGATGGAAAAAAATAGTTTTTGCTCTAAACAAAATTCAGCCAACTCATAGATATTGTGTATTGAATTCGGCCAAAGAGAAGAGAAAAGGAGAACGTTTTTGTTTTCAATAATGCACTATTATCCTTTACATCAAAAAGGTTTTTTTGTCAAAAATTGAATCGGGTTCATGCGAATTTCAATAAAATAGATTGATAATTCACAAATAACCGAACGTTCTTGGGTTTTCTATTGGAGGATTATTTTGACTAACAAAAGAAACAAATTTTATTTGTTTCCATCTTTAGGTATACATTTTAAGGAAAAAGAGGTCACACTCCTAGGTGATTCACGTTCATGATTGGATTGGATGATCTTGAAAATTCAGTTCAGCGCTAGTTCAATCGTCACAAGAAAAATGCACGATACTTTTATTATATGTCAATTAATCTAGGGTTAAGGTTATTTCTTTTAAAGGGAAAATTTTTAAAAAATACCAAACCCTAATTTTACGCTTCCACCGTGTTTTGAATCGATTTTTCCCTAAAATTGGTATCAGAGCCTGGTTGTACCCTTTACTAATTGATGTATGCATACATTAATATTCTTCTTTTTATTGTAAATATGCATGTTTTAGAAAGAGATGACACTCTAGGTATTTGCAAATATATTTACATTGAAATGTATGGATATATATATATATATATATATATATATATATATATATATATATTAATATGTGGATTGTTATTGTTCGATTTTGGTCCTAGAATTTTAATGTATTTTTGTTTTGGGATTATAACAAGAATGGTGGCCTATCATCGCTGTAATTTTCTTCTTGGTAGTTGCTAAGTTTTTTATTTATTTTCTTATTGTAATAAAAATACTATAGAAAAATATTGTATTAAAAAACTGTACTTTATTGTATTAAAAATACTGATGTAGTTTTAATTTAAAAAAACTGGAATATTTTATTATTGAAAATTCTTCTGTAATACATTCAAGTATAGAAGACTTGAAGGTTTGAAGAATTGGAAGCAACCGAGACAATTTTGGGACAGTGCGATCCATAGCAACAAGTGAGTGAGCGAATTAGCACGCAACCACGTTTGTTGTGGCATAGGCTGCGCACGACAGCCATATGGAAACAATGGGCTGTGCATGGCAGCTCTTTTGGTAGCCAAGGGGTACGCGAATGGAGAACGACCGTGTGAAGACTTGTTCACCAAGAAAGAAGTTATCTGTATTCCAAGAAATATGCAATTTACTTGCTTATCTAGGATGTACCAAAATTGTAGCTATTTATATTTTCGTAAATATTGCAATGCTTGTCATTGTTTGATAACAATCCATGTAGAATAGGAGTGCCACACATATATCTCTTTTGGTATGAACATGCATTGAATGGTTTAGATATCTAATTGTCATCGGGATAACTTGGTAAGTCATTCTTTGGAATTCGATCACACGCCTTAAGCAATTGAGTGGGAGAAGGTGTTTCGGAATACCTACAAAATCCAAGTTTAGTTAAGCTTTATGTTTTATGCAATAAACCCCCAAGGGATATTCATGAATGGAATTAGCAAGATACTTCCTTACAAGGATAGATTGGACAATTGGCCCAAACGATATCTACTCCTAAAGGAGGGATATTCGTGAGGGAACATATTGAATGTTGATAACTTGGTAACACACTCAATGTTATTTTATTAATATCCTCCCAAGAGTTCTTGTTAATAAAATTGCAAAGCTAAAATTGAAAACGTTGGTTGTTATGTTAACAATTAGGTGGGACCTAGTCCAACTAGTAAATGGTGCTAACTCCCAAAGGAGGAGTGACATTTATGGGTGTTGGATCACCGTTGAATTTTACGATTGAATTATTTTATTTAATTCAAAATAAATATTCTAAAGTTCTTTATCATGATTGTTTACTTATATAATTTTTGTTATCAAAACAAAATCATGACCCCATCCCTAATCAACATCATAAAAGATAATACTTTAACTAATGATAATTTTGTTACATGGAAAAGGAATATTGGGTTGTTGTTGCAAGATGAAAAGCATAAGTTCATTTTGTGTCTTCCTAAACCACCTACGCCTACTAAGGAATCTACTATGGAGCAAAGAGACGAGTATCGGCATTGAAAGTCTTCAAATGAGATGGCTAAATGTTACATTTTGGCCACCATCCTTCATTGCGCTTGGAGGTTCTGTTGCAATTATCGATGTGTTGCAGCAGCAACATGAAGGATTGGAGATTGATGCCGATATAATGATGTCTCTAGAAGAGATGTTTGCTATGAAGTCTAGGATGACTAAGAGAGAGACAGTGATTGCGTTCATGAAATCTTAGGATGAAACCTGGATAGGATGTGAAAGATCACATGATGAAAGTCATAGCACATCTCAACATTGCTGAACTCAATGGCGCTAAGATAGATGGTGAGACAAAAAATGACATGATCATCAACTCATTATCGGATTCCTTTGATCAGTTCAAGTTGGACTACACCTTGAACAATAAGGAATACACTTTGCGATGTCTGATGCAAGATGTTCAAAGTGCTAAGAAAATCTTTATGTAAGGCAAGGGATAAGAGATTCATGTCGTAGGTAAAATTTGAAAATACAAACACGGTTAAATGCTCAAGGCTAACCTAGAGCGGGGGGGAGTGAATAGGTTAGACACCTTTTTCGACTCAAGATATAATGTGGTAAACCTCCGAAGAGGAAACATCCACGGGTTAGCAACCACCGGCAAACAAAATCCACTAGAAGATAAGACAAGTAGAATCTCTCAAGTGACCTCTTCACCTAGAAACTACCCTCTTATCCTGCTTATGAAGATGTCGCCCTCTTGCTCAACAATCCGAGGCCTCACACCTCTTGTCAAGACTTTCTCACTCACCCTTCCGGATCCTCACGACCCTAGGCAATACTTCTGCTCAACTATCCGAGTTCTCCCGACTATAGTCAAGACTTCCTCACTCACCCTTCCAAATCCTCAAGACCCTAGGCAAGACTTCTTTGCCCAACTATCTGAGTCCTCCCGACACTAGTCAAGACTTCCTTGCCTGACAATCTGAGGTCTCCCACCTCTTCCAAGACTTTCTTGCTCAACAACATATGTCTCACACCTATTGTCAAGACTTCTTTCTCATAAGGCTTCTAGGTGATCATGAATGCAAAACGAAAACAAGCACGTAATATAGAATGTTATGATTAACACATCCTATGGAAAAAACTAGACATGAGCATGAATGCATAAAACAAATGTAGTATAGTCAATCATGCATGTTTAATCCATCTAGATCATGTAAGATATGTTAAACATTAATTACAACCTAGATACATGCATAAATCTAAAACTTGAATCACAAGATATGTTCAATTAACACATAATCAAGTTTAAATCTCATAAAACAAAAACATGCTAAAATCATGTGACAAAGTCATTTAGATTAAAGCTAAAGTTCTAGAGCTTATTCCTATTCATAGATTCAACAAAAAACACATGAATAGCTCAAAAGAACACAAGCACATGTATCATTGTGAGATTTCAGCCAAAGAGAGCCTAATACATGTGAGGAACAATTTTTCACAAAATCAATCAATCAAAGATCATCAAATAGCCCTAGAATCAATGCTAGGACAATACAATCCCAAACATGTGAAAACAAAGATAAAAATCAAAACATAACTCAACATGTGAGATTTCAATTGAAACTCAATCTAGCTTTACATGAGTTCAAAACTTAAATCAAAACAATCACAAGACACATATATATGTTGAAGAAGAAAACCCAAGGCATTTGACCAAGTTTTAAAAGAAAACTTTGAGAGAAAATCAATACCATAGTTGATTTCGGTGTAGTCCCGTTTTTGTGGGTTTAGACTCTGAAAACAGCAATAAAACTAACCCAAACCTTCAAAGAAAAGATGGAGGATGAATAGACAAACACTCTCAACTTTGAATCACTCAAATCGAAGTTCCAATGAAGAAGTTATGGTGTTTGGAAGGTGAGAATTCTGCACTCAAGTTTTAAATTTCTTCTTAGAATAATATGTGAGAGGGAAGGGAAATATAAAGGAGAGGGAAAGAATAGAAGCAAAAGGACCAAAATGCCCTCTTTGAGAATGCTTCCCCGAGATGGCACGTGGGCATCTCGGGGCAGCAAGGAGTTGTTGCCAAGATGGCCACGCGCCATCTCGGGCTTGCACCATTTGATGGCCTTTGGCCATTGTGCAACTCCCTTGCACTTCTCTCGCGTTCTTTGACCGCTCTTTGGCCTCCGAACTAGGAATTCGAATCCGTATGCAGATTACAAACCGTAACTCTCTCACAGATAGGGAAATATAATATACTAAACCCAGAAAATAATAATTCGACTCGATATATGAAGACGAAGACAATGTATGCAACATAAGTTGAAAGTGTAGTATCTTTTGACTTAGAACTTGAAATCAATAGTGTGAGTAACCGAAATGACCGGAACTCAATCAAGAATGATTTAAGACTAAATTGAAGTTCAATATCCATGTTATACAAACATATATACATATAAACATAATTCACACTAGAATGCAAACTACACAAAGATAGTCTCCAATCATGCATTTTCCAAAACATGTTATTTCCATACCAATGCATGAGCATTCATCTTCAAGTGTGTGAATGTGTTATACATGGTGCACAACGATGCAGGGACACATATGAATAAATTGTAAGTGTGTGCCTATAATGGTGCACAATGATATAGGGACACAAATGTATGAATTGTGTGTATGCCTATAGTGGTGCACAACGATGCAGGGACACAAATGTATGAATTGTGTGTGTGTGCCTAAGCCTTGTAAGAGAAAGATAAAGTCTTAGTATACCTTTGTAGAACCATATTGCATCATTTCTCTTTGAAGACTTTGAACTTGCGTTGACTAGTTGTTCCTTCTTCTTTGAAACTTGAATCATCATGAATCAAAACAACTAAATCATTGCAAGTAAACATCATTTTGATATGGAATTAATGCCAACACAAACTAAAACCTAACAATCTCCCCCCTTAGCAAATTCCATGTCAAAACACCTATACATTTACTACAAATATAAAAATGAAGATAGGTCACAAAATCACTCCCTCACATTACAATGAGTTATAATATACAATAAAGTACATAAATACATGTATCTCCCCTTCAATACATGCCAAAACACAAGAATGCTTAACCAAATCTTAAGACTAATTATTACATGCCATTGAAAGTTCAAAAGTTCACAAAAACAACATAAAAATAAACTAAGTAACTAGCATCTCTTTCTCCCCCTTTTTTACATTAAATGATGCCAAAGGTTAAGAAATAAACCTCAAGACTCAAATACTAGCTACTTGTTCCACCAAAGAAAGTTGTGCGAGTAGTTGATCTAACATAATGCTTGAGAGGTGGTCTTGAACTTGTAGCAATGCACTCCTCTAACTCTTTTATCCTAGCATCTTGTTGAACAACTATAGTACTAAGTTCATCAACCTTCTCTTTCAATTGTATAGCCCAATCTGGAAGAATGTTTGTGCTAATCACATGACTATCAACTTAAGAACTACTAAATAGTCCAAAAGTATCACCTGTCTTACCCTTATTCTTATATGACATGTATGACACACGTTTATCAAAATACTTTTCCAAGGGTTGAACTAACACATCATCTTCTATACTCTTAATCCCAAGAGCTAAACACAATGGTGTAATGAACCCTGGTAATGCAAGCTTTTTGCCACCTCCAGTAGAGAAAGCCGGACTATCAATGTAATACTTGAGAAGATCTCCAAGGTTTATAGGTTGATTAGTTACCAAGGCATACACCATTTTGATCTTGTCCTTATTCAACTTGGTTGAATTCAAAGATCCAATAATGTTAGTGCATATGAATAGATGCCAAAATGCACTATCCTTAGTTAACTCATGTTGACTAATATATGCTCTACTTTTCCACTCAAAAGAAGCATTGTCACAAAGAGTTCTACCCATTATATTTAGATTCTCAATGACATCCACATCTAGACAACTAGAATCTATATCATTAGATAGCCCAAGAAACTTGTTAATGTTTTCCTAGTTAACTCTAAACATAACACCCTTAATTTCCATCAATGCATCTAATAAAGTGGCACTTTCCCTATATTCAAGATAAAACTCTTTAACAAGAGTATCATTTACAACTCCTAACATGCTCACCTAAGATTCCCAATTTCTATCCTTTAAGCATTTAAGAACATAAGAATCTTTACACTTACCAAAGCCAATGCCTCTCTCTTGAAATATCTTCTTTGTTCCAAAGATCCCTAAATCTTTTGTCCTTGAAGCTTTGGATCCTTTTGAGGTAGACTTGGCTATCACAATGGGATTCAATTGATTTCCACTTCTGGTAATCTTAGTTCTTCCCATTTTTCTTATGTTATAAAATGCTATATACATACAACAAAAGTGAGTGAAAGGTAAAACAAGCATTTTAGTCACAAAGATATAAAAATAAAGACATATGAATTAAGAATGAATCACTATGCAAGACAAAGATAGTGAGTAATATCTTACAAGTATCATTAAGTCAAAATATGCCAACATGAAACAAAATGAAGCATGTGAACATATCATAAAAGAGAACAATGTCTAGCATACAATGCTCCCCCTTGATAGATGCTATAACTAAAATCAATGATAGCATAAAGTTCACAAAGATGTTCACACAATCACACATTCAAGCAATTTGAAGAAATATCAACAAAATAAGCTTCATATGCTAAGAGAGATACACAAAGATTTTTTAAGTTCTCTCATAATTTTTCAACAATTGCTAAATATCATCATACTCATAAACAAAGTGTGTGTGTGTTTTGTTTATGAGTGTGAGAGAGATATGCTTCAAATATATATCAAGAAGTAGTTTGATAATCAACATGCAAACAATTTCAAACAACTATTCATCTTAAGCTTTTTGCATAAAAATTGAAACCGATTATCATCCGGAATTTTTGCTTTTAAGAGAATAGATTTCAACATATAAGCGTGTGTGTGCATGTGGCTCATCATCCCATTTCTGTTTTTCAACCCGAGCTCATTTGATTTTCAACTATACTCCTTTTTAAGCCTTCCTCCATTTCTTTTTATACTTTGAATCAAAGAATTTTTTCTTTTCATGATTCCATTTCAACACTTCATTGATTTTTCCATTTTTTTTAACATAAACAAAATTCACTTCATGGCGGCTTTCACTCATCACAATGGTGTAGCTCTTTCCAACATTAGGTAGCTTTCACAACCAATGTGTGTAGCCCTTTCCATGAAGGTGCTCGTTAAGTTCTATGTATTTACCGAAGCAAAACGGATACTAACCATAGGTCATTTTAAATGTACTTAAGCATAAAAACTTCAAGGTGTATCCAAAGTTTACATATTAGTAAACTCAACCTACTAGCAAAACATATAAGAGAAGCAAGGTGCAATTTAGAAATCCAAGATTTTATGGCTTATAAGCACATGATCTAAAAGCAATAGGTAGAGACTTATTCAAGATCGTTACTTCTCTAATGAGTAGCTTTCAAAGAATATGAAGCTCATATTTTCAAAAGTAATGATTTTCTCTCTAAGTTTTCTTTTAAAACTTGGTCAATTGCCTTGGGTTTTCTTCTTTTACATATATTTGTATATTGTGAGTGTTTTGATTTGTGTTTTGAACACTTTCAAAGCTAGGTTGAATTTCAATTGAAATCATACATGTTGAGTTAGGTTTTGATTTTGCCTATGTTATCACATGTTTGGGATTGTATTGTGCTAGATTTGATTCTAGAATTATTTGATGATCTTTGATTGATTGATTTTGAGAAAAATAGTTCTTCACATGTATTAGGCTCTCTTGGCCGAAATTCTCACATAATACATGTGCTTATGTTCTTTTGAGCTATTCATGTGATTTGTTGAATCTATGATTAGGAATATGATCTAGAACTTTTGCATAGATCTATTTGACGTTGTCATATGATTTTAGCATGTTTTAGGTTTTTATGATTTAAACTTGATCTTGTGATTTGTTGATCATATCTTGTGATTCAAGTTTAGATATATGCATGAATCTAGTTTGTGATTAATGTTGATCATATCTTACATAATCTAGATTGACTACTCATGCATGATTGACTAGACTATATGTGATTTGTGCATTCATGCTCATGTCTAATATTTTCCATAGGATGTGTTGATCATAGCATTCTATGTTGCGTGCTTGTTTGTGTTTTGCATTAATGATCACCTAGATGCCTTGTGAGAAGGAAGTCTTGACAATAAGTGTGAGACCTATGGTGTTGAGCAAGAAGTCTTGGCAAGAGGTGTGAAGCCTCAGATTGTTGAGCAAGGAAGTCTTGGCTAGAGGTGTTAAGCCTTGGATAGTCGAGCAAGAACTCTTGCCTAGAGTTGGGAGAACTCGGATAGGTGAGCAAGGAAGTCTTGACTAGAGTCGGGAAGACTCGGATAGTTGAGTAAGATGTCTTGCCTTGGGTTGTGAAGATCCGGATAAGGTGAGCAAGGAAGTCTTGACAAGAGGTGTGAAGCCTCGGATTGTTGAGCTTAGGGCGGCAACTTCTAAAGTAGGATAGGAGGGTAGTTTCTAGGTGAAGAGGTCACTTGAGAGATTGTACTTGTCTTATCTACTAGTGGATTTTGTTTGCCGGTGGCTGCTATCCCGTGGATGTTTCCTCTTCAGAGGTTTACCACGTTACATCTTGTGTCAACTTTTCTCCATCCCTATCTCTTTAATATTTGTATTGTGGATAGAACTCTTTATATATGTTGACTTCCTCTTTATAATATTGATTGTGTATGTGTAACAATTATTTGTTTGTATCACACTTTCATTGTGTTTATATTTAATTAATATATATATTGTGATACAAGCAATCTAGAGGGACAAACTATTGTTTGTTTCTAAGGGAGTCGAAAATCCTCTCTTCTAGGTTAGCCTTGAGCATTTAACTGTGATTGTATTTTCAATTGGTATCAGAGCAGGACACTAGATTGCACTTAGTGTGAGTCCGGGGTTATACTTTCACGGTTTTTGTAAGGAGTTTGAGGTCATGGGTTTACAAGATGATGTAATGGAAGAAGGAGCCTCAAATACTAGGCCACCATTACTTTATGGCACTAACTTTGGGTATTGGAAGTGTAGGATGAAAGCCTACATCCGTTTTATTGATGAAAGAGCTTTGATGGCAGTGGAAGAAGGTTATATTCCTCCTACCAAGGTTCAAGAGGATGGAACCATGATACTCAAGCTAATGAGTGAATGGAAATGAATGAGTTTAAGGTTGCTAAATGGCACCATCATGCTATGGATGCCATCTTTGAAGGAGTTGATGGGCATCAATTCTCCTACGTTCAAAATCTTGAATCCACAAAGGAAGCTTGGGATACTCTCCAAGTTACTAATGAAGGAACCTTAGCGGTGAAGAAATCAAGGCTTCAAATGTTGGCATCACAATTTAAAGGTTTAAGTATGGGTGAGGAAGAAAAGTTTGAAGACTTCCAATTCCGGCTTCTTAACATAGCTAACCAATGTCAAGCACTTGGAGTACCTATCTCAAAAGAGCATTTAAATTGGAAAATCCTTAGGTATCTTCCTAAGAGATTTAAACCAAAGGTGACGGTCATTGAGGAAAGCAAGGATGTGGATAGTATGAACATCGATGAGTTGCTTGGGTCTCTCCAAACTTATGAGATGTGCTTGAAGCCAAAGATCAAGAGTAAGGGAATTGCTCTCAATGCTATTGAAGAGGAGAGTGATGATGAAAAAGAAGAAATGGCACACTTAGTTAGAAGGTTCAAGAAGTTTCTAAAGAAGAATGCCAAACCTAAAGGCAAGTCTTCTTCAAGAGAACATCATCTCCAAGGATTGTGAAGAATAGTCAAGCCGTGAACAAGAAAGAGGTTCAATGCTATAATTGTCAAGGTTTTGGTCACTTTGCTAGTGAGTGCACCAAGAAGCCATCTAAGAAAGACAAAAAAGGCAAAGTGTTGGCGGCTACATGGAGTGATGATAATTCTAGTGATAATGAGAGCTCTAAGAGTGAGTCTTCAAGTGATGAAGAGTTGGTGAGCAACTTTGTAACTCTAACAGCTTCTCATTCTTCACTAGATATTGGTAGTACAATATCTTTGAATAAGAACCTTGATACAAATCATGATGGAAACTCTAGTTCCATTCCTACTAATCTTGAGTTGTTGAAAATATAGAAAAGCTTGCAGAAGCTAGAGACAATACTCAAAGAGAAGTAGTTGAGAAGGATAATTTGATCAAGAAGAAACTAGATGAGTTTATGGTTGTTACTTGTAGACTTCTTGGTGAAAAAGGTGATATTATGAAGAAGTTTAGAGAACTTGAAATGATTAAACTTAAGAAGGATAATGTGATATCTTCTTTGAGGAAGAGAGAACAAGAATTGATGGAAGAGATAGATACGGCTAAAGAGGCTATCAAAGATTTAGTGAATGATTCGGTTAGTGTGTCTAGTGTTAGGAATCTAGTTAACTCTCATAGTGGTAAAGATGACTTGGTAGTTGAAGAGGATCTTTTGGAAGCATCACTTCCTACACACTTTGATGAAGTCGTGATTGATAAGAGACCACACAAGAAGAGATGATCAAAAGCCAATAAGAAGTTGGCAAACAAGGTATCTTTGTAAACTCCTAGTGAAGCTAGTTCAACTCCAAAAGGTACAATCTCATCTTTTATTCCAATTTGCCATTATTACAACACAATAGGTCACATTAAGCTTAGGTGTTATAAATATATTGAAAAATGCAAATTAGGAAATGAATATAAGGATAAGGAGATTAAACTTCAACTTGAACATGCTAAGGCCTTGAAAGTTGAGAAAGTCGATAATTTTTCTAAGCATGAGAAGAAGTTGTCGAGTAGAACGAATTCTAATCTTGTTCAACTTAACAAAGCTTGTGTTGAAAATGTTAAGGAAGTGTGTGTTAATGATATTCTTGTTAATCAAGTCATTGAAAGACTTTACTCTAGATTTAACATTGTTGTCAATGATGATATTGGAAATGTTTGTGTACACCCAAGAACAAGTGGTTCAAGGGTGAATGCTCTTATCACTAAAATAAGAAGCACATGTGAGATAGCTTTGAGGCTATATATCAATTGTGTTGAGAATTCTTGCTTGGTAGCTTTGAATACTCCATGTATTGATATGAACTTGGTTATCTCACTTCATGATTGTTATGTTGGTCAAAAATTACCGATTAACTTTAAATAAGTTCTTTTGTTATATGTGTTGATTGGGTTGAGATATTATGCTTTTTATACTCTTGTTGTGAAACATCGTCAACTTGGTGTCATGAGGACATTCAAAGCAAGAGTGCTCATAAAAAGGGCAGAAGTATGATATTTGGTGAATATGAATTGCAAAAAAGTATCTCTATACTCTATTGCATGTTCTCTTCGATATTCATCTTTTGACTCAATTTTTGACATACATCTCATAGCATGTCATATTAGATAATTTTGTATAGCATACATATGATTCTCATTGACATTTGCTATTTGAGGATCTAATAGTGATATTGTTCACATTGATCTTAACTTTGATGATTGTTTGTGTTTAGTATAATGAGTGGCATTACTTTTGAAAATATGAGCTTCATATTCTTTGAAAGCTATTCATTAGAGAAGTAATGATCTTGAATAAGTCTCTACTTATTGCTCTTAGATCATGTGCTTATAAGCCATAAAATCTTGGTTTTCTAAAATTGCACCTTGCTTCTCTTACATGTTTTGCTAGTAGGTTGACTTTACTAATATGTAAACATTGGATACACCTTGAAGTTCTTATGCTCATGTACATTTAAAATGACCTATAGTTAGTATCCATTTTGCTTCGGCAATTACATAGAACTCAACGAGCATTTTCATGGAAAGGGCTACACACATTAATTGTGAAAGCTACCCAATGTTGGAAAGAGCTACACCATTGTGATGAGTGAAAGCCGTCATGAAGTTAAATTTTGTTTATGTTAAAAAATGGAAAAATCAAAGAAGTGTTGAAATGAAATCATTAAAAAAAATCTCTTTGATTCAAAGCCTAAAAAGAAAAGGAGGAAGGCTTAAAAGGGAGTTTAGTTGAAAATCAAATGAGCTCGGGTTGAAAAACAGAAACGAAATGACGAGTCACAAGCACACACATGCTCATATGTTGAAAATCTATTCTTTTAAAAGCAAAAATTCCAGATGATAATTGATTTGACTTTTTATGGAAAAAGCTTAAGATGAATAATTGTTGGAAATTGTTTGCATGTTGATTATCAAACTACTTCTTGATATATATTTGAAGCATATCTCTCACACACACACTTTGTTTATGAGTATGATGATATCATTCCAATTCTTGAAGAATTATGAGAGAACTTGAAAAATCTTTATGTATCTCTCTTAGCATTTGAAGCTTATTTTGTTGATATTTCTTCAAATTTCTTGAATGTGTGATTGTGTGAACTTCCTTGTGAACCTTATGCTATCATTGATCTTAGTTATAGCATTTATCAAGGGGGAGCATTGTATGCTAGACATTGTTCTCTTTTATGATATGTTCACATGCTTCATTTGTTACATGTTGGCATATTTTGACTTAATTATACTTGTAAGATATTACTCACTATCTTTGTCTTGCATGATGATTCATTCTTAAGTCATACGTAATTGTTTTATATATTTGTGACTAATAAGCTTGTTTTGTCTTTCACTCACTTTTGTATGTTTATAGCATCTTATTTCACAAGAACAAATGGGAAGAACTAAGGTTACCGGAAGTGAAAATCAATAGAATCCCATTGTGAAAGCCAAGCTAACCTCAAAGAGATCCAAAGATTTAAGGTCAAAGGATTTAGGGATCTTTGCAACTAAGAAGATATTTCAAGAGAGAGGCATTGACTTAGGTAAATGTAAAGATTCTTATGTTCTTAAATGCATTAAGGATAGAAATTGGGAATCTTGGGTGAGCATGCTAGGAATAGTGAATGACACTATTGTTAGATAATTTGTCATGAATATAGAGAGAGTGCCACCTTATTGGATGCTTTGATGGATGTTAGGGTGCTGTGTTTAGAGTTAACCCGGTAAACATTAACAAGTTTCTTAGGCTATCTAGTGATATTGATTCAAACTTTCTAGATGTTGATATCATTGAGAATCTTAATATCATGGGTAGAACTCTATGTGACAATGCTTCTTTTGAGTGGAAAGGTAGAGCATATATTAGTCAACATGAGTTAACTAAGGCAAGTGCATTTTGGCATCTTTTCATTTGAACAAATATTATTGGATCATCGAATTCAACCGAGTTGAATAAAGACAAGATCAAAATAGTATAGGCCTTAGTGACTAATCAACCTATAAACCTTGGGGATTTGCTTATGTTTTATTTGGATAATACGGCTTTCTCAACTAGAGAAGATAAGAAGCTTGCATTACCAGGGTTTATAACTTCTTTGTGTTTAACTCGTGGTGTTCAAAGTAGTGGAGATGATATGTTGGTACAACCCTTGGAAAAGTATAGTGATAAACGTGTGTCATACATGTCATATAAGGATAAGGGTAAGACATGTGACACTTTTGGACTATTTAGTAGTTCACAATTTGATTGTCAAGTGACTAGCTTGAACATTCTTCCGGATTGGGCTTTACATTTGAAGAAGAAAGTTGATGAGCTTAGTGTTATAGTTGAAAAACAAGATGCTAGAATAAAAGAGTTGGAGGAGTGTATTGCATCAAGTTCAAGACCACCTCTCAAGCATTATGTTAGGTCAACTACACGCATATCTTTCTTTGGTGGATCTAGTAGCTAGTATTTGAGTCTCATGGTATGTTTCTTACCTTTTGGCATCATTTCATGTCAAAAAGGGGGAGAAAGAGTTGTTATGAATTGCTAGTTACTTAGTTTCCCTTTTATGTTGTTTTTGTGAACTTTTCAACTTTCAAGATTTGGTTAAGAATTCTTGTATTTGGCATGTATTGAGAAGGAGATACATGTATTTGTGGACTTAATTGTATATTCTTATCCATATTATATGTTGGCATTTGTTGTTTTTCTCTTGTATATGCATTGTACTTTGAGATGATTTGTAGGTAGCTTCAAGAGAAGATCAAGATGAAGTTCAAGAGTTGGTAAAGATTAGTTATAGGAATCTTACTCATTGTAATGTGAGGGAGTGATTTTGTGACCTATCTTCATTTTTATATTTGTAGTAAATGTATAGGTGTTTTGACAAGGAATTTGCCAAAGGGGGAGATTGTTAGGTTTTAGTTTGTGTTGGCATGAATTCCATATCAAAATGATGTTTACTTGTAATGACTTAGTTGTTTAGGTTCATGATGATTCAAGCTCCAAGGAAGAAGAAACAACAAGTTAAAGCAAGTTCTAAGTCTTCAAAGAGAAATGGTGTAATTTGGTTCTATAAAGGTATACTAAGACCTTATCTCTCTCTTACAAGGCTTAGGCACACACACACATATCATACATTTGTGTCCCTGCATCGTTGTGCACATTTATAGGCACACACATACAATTCATTC
Organism: Dipteronia dyeriana; assembly: GCA_032871835.1. Lineage (NCBI taxonomy): Eukaryota > Viridiplantae > Streptophyta > Magnoliopsida > Sapindales > Sapindaceae > Dipteronia > Dipteronia dyeriana. Next base: position 111,629,221 of record CM065300.1, on the reverse strand, counting down.
ATATGTGTCCCTGCATCGTTGTGCACCATGTATAACACATTCACACACTTGAAGATGAATGCTCATGCATTGGTTTGGAAATAACATGTTTTGGAATATGCATGGTTGGAAACTATCTCTATGTAGTTTGCATTCTAGTGTGAAATATGTTTGTATGTGTATTTGTTTATATAACATGGATATTGAACTTGGATTTAGTCTTAAATCATTCTTGATTGAGTTCCGGTCATTTCGGTTATTCATACAATTGATTTCAAATTCTAAGTCAAAAGATACTACACTTTCAACTCATGTTTCATACATTGTCTTTGTCTTCATATATGGAGTCAAATTGTTATTTTTTGGGTTGAGTATCTTATATGTCCATGTTTGTGTGAGAGTTATGGTTCGTAATCCACAAACGGATTCAAATTCCGAGTTCGGAGACTGGAGAATGATCGAAGAACGAGAAGGGAGCGCGAGAGGAAAAGATATGCATCCAAGCAATCTTTCCCGAGATGGCGCGTGGCCATCTCAGGACAGAATGCTTGCTGCCCTGAGATGCCCACGTGCCATCTTGGGCAGCATACATTCTTGGGCTGTCAAGGTTAGTTTGTTCTTTTCATCTTTCATTCTTATCTCTCTCCTTTATAATCCTTTTCCCTCTCACATTTCATTCTAAGAAGAAATTCAAATCATGTGTGCATAAATTCTCTCTAAATTTTCTAACCTTCCAAACACCATAACTTCTTCATTTGAACTCCGATTTGAGTGATTTGAAGTTGAGAGTGTTCATCAATCCATTCTTCATCTTTTCTCTGATGGTTCAAGTTTATTTAGCTTCTGTTTTTGGTGTCTAATCATACAAAAACTTGACTGTACCTAGATCAACTAAGGTATTGATTTTCTCTCTAAGTTTTCTTTTAATACTTGGTCAATTGCCTTGGGTTTTCTTCTTCTACATATATTTGTATATTGTGAGTGTTTTGATTTGTGTTTTGAACACTTTCAAAGCTAGGTTGAATTTCAATTGAAATCATACATGTTAAGTTAGGTTTTGATTTTGCCTATGTTATCACATGTTTGGGATTGTATTGTGCTAGCTTTGATTCTAGGACTATTTGATTATCTTTGATTGATTGATTTTGAGAAAAATTGTTCTTCACATGTATTAGGCTCTATTGGCCAAATACTCTCACATAATACATGTGCTTATGTTCTTTTGAGCTATTCATGTGATTTGTTGAATCTATGATTAGGAATATGCTCTAGAACTTTTACTTAGATCTATTTGACTTTGTCATATGATTTTAGCATGTTTTAGGTTTTTGTGATTTAAACTTGATCTTGTGATTTGTTGATCATATCTTGTAATTCAAGTTTAAATATATGCATGTATCTTACATAATCTAGATTGACTACTCATGCATGATTGACTACTCATGCATGATTGACTAGACTATATGTGATTTGTGCATTCATGCTCATGTCTAGTATTTTTCATAGGATGTGTTGATCATAGCATTCTATGTTGCATGCTTATTTGCATTTTGCATTCATGATCACCTAGATGCCTTGTGAGAAGGAAGTCTTGACAATAGGTTTGAGACCTATGGTGTTGAGCAAGAAGTCTTGGCAAGAGGTGTGAAGCCTCGGATTGTCGAGCAAGGAAGTCTTGGCTAGAGGTGTGAAGCCATGGATAGTCGAGCAAGAAGTCTTTCCTAGAGTTTGGAGAACTCGGATAGGTGAGCAAGGAAGTCTTGACTAGAGTCGAGAAGACTCGGATAGTTGAGCAAGAAGTCTTGCCTTGGGTTGTAAAGATCCGGATAAGGTGAGCAAGAAAGTCTTGACAAGAGGAGTGAAGCCTCAGATTGTTGAGCATAGGGCGGCAACTTCTAGAGTAGGATAGGAGGGTAGTTTCAAGGTGAATAGGTCACTTGAGAGATTGTACTTGTCTTATCAACTAGTGGATTTTGTTTGCCGGTGGCTGTTAGCCCGTGGATGTTTCCTCTTCGGAGGTTTACCACGTTATATCTTGTGTTAACTTTTCTCTATCCCTTTCTTTTTAATATTTGTATTGTGGAGAACTCTTTATGTATGTTGACTTCCTCTTTATAATATTGATTGTGTATGTGTAACAATTATTTGTTTGTATCACACTTTTATTGTGTTTATATATTGATTAGTTGTCTTTAATTAATATATATATTGTGATACAAGCAATCTAGAGGGACAAACTTTTGTTTGACTCTAATGGAGTCGAAAAAGGTGTCTAACCTATTCACTTCCCCCCCCCCCCCCCCCCCCTCTTTAGGTTAGCCTTAGGCATTTAACCGTTATTGTATTTTCAATCATAGCACATACATAATCTTTATTATAGAAAGGAAGTCAACTTACAAATAGAGTTCTATCGATAGTATTCAAATAACAAATACAAATATAAGAGAGATAGGGATAGAGAAAAGTTGACACAATATATAACGTGGTAAACCTCCGAAGAGGAAACATCCACGGGTTAGCAACCATTGGTGAGCGGCCTACTCTACTCGGATTGCAGGAAGAAATCCACTAGTAGATAAGATAAGTACAATCTCTCAAGTGACCTCTTCACCTAGAAACTACCTTCATATCCTACTCATGAAGATGTCGCCCTCTTGCTTAACAATATGAGGCTTCACACCTCTTGTCAAGACTCCCTCGCTCACTCTTCTGGATCCTTACGACCCTAGGCAAGACTTCTTGCTCAACTATCCGAGTCCTCCCGACTCTAGTCAAGACTTCGTTGCTCACCGTTCTGGATCCTTATGACCCTAGGCAAGACTTCTTTGCTCAACTATCCGAGTCCTCCCGAATCATGTAAAGACTTTCTTTCTTGACAATCCAAGGTCTCCCACCTCTTGCCAAGACTTTCTTGCTCAACAACATAGGTCTCACACCTATTGTCAAGACTTCCTTCTCACAAGGCATCTAGGTGATCATGAATGCAAAACGAAAACAAGCAAGCAACGTAGAATGTTATGATCAACATCCTATGGAAAATACTAAACAAGAGCATGAATGCACAAAACAAATGTAGTCTAGTCAATCATGCATGTTTAATCCATCTAGATCATGTAAGATATGTTTAACATTAATTACAACCTAGATACATGCATAAATTTAAAGCTTGAATCACAAGATATGTTAAATTAACACATAATCAAGTTTAAATCTCATAAAACAAAAACATGCTAAAATCATGTGACAAAGTCATTTAGATTAAAGCTAAAGTTCTAGAGCATATTTCTATTCATAGATTCAACAAAAAAACACACGAATAGCTCAAAAGAACACAAGCACAAGTATCATTGTGAGATTTTGGCCAAAGAGACCCTAATACATGTGAGGAACTATTTTTCACAAAATCAATCAACCAAAGATCATCAAATAGTCCTAGAATCAAAGCTAGCACAATACAATCCCAAACATGTGAAAACAAAGATAAAAATCAAAACATAACTCAACATGTGAGATTTCAATTGAAACTCAATCTAGCTTTAGATGAGTTCAAAACTTAAATCAAAACAATCACAAGACACATATATATGTTGAAGAAGAAAACCCAAGGCAATTGACCAAGTTTTAAAAGAAAACTTTGAGAGAAAATCAATACCTTAGTTGATTTTGGTGCAGTCCCGTTTTTATAGGTTTAGACTCCAAAAACAGGAATAAAAATAACTCAAACCTTCAGTGAAAAGATGGAGGATGAATAGAAAAAAACTCTCAACTTTGAATCACTCAATTCGGAGTTCTAATGAAGAAGTTATGGTATTTGGAAGGTGAGAAAAAATTGAGAGAAAATTCTACACTCAAGTTTTAAATTTCTTCTGAGAATGAAATGTGAGAGGGAAGGAAAATATAAAGAAAAGAGAAAGAATAGAAGCAAAAGGCACAAAATACCCCCTTTGAGAATGCTTCCCCGAGATGGCATGTGGGCATCTCGGGCATCTCGGGGAAGCAAAGAGTTGTGGCCGAGATGGCCACGCGCTATCTCGGGCTTGCACCATTTGATAGTCTTTGGCCATGGTGCAACTCCCTTGCACTCCTCTCGCATTCTTTGGCCTTTGAACTCGGAATTCAAATACGTTTACGGATTACGAACCGTAAATTTTTCACAAACATGGACATATAAGATACTCAACCCAAAAAATAATAATTTGACTCGATATACAAAGACGAAGACAATATATGCAACATGAGTTGAAAGTGTAGTATCTTTTGACATAGAACTTGAAATCAATAGTATGAGTAACCAAAATTGCCGGAACTCAATCAAGAATGATTTAAGACTAAGTTCAAGTTCAATATCCATGTTATACAAACATAAATACATACAAACACAATTCGCACTAGAATGCAAACTACATATAGATAGTTTCCAATTATGCATTTTCCAAAACATGTTTTTTCCATACCAATGCATGAGCATTCATCTTCAAGTGTTTGAATATGTTATACATGGTGCACAATGATGCAAGGACACATATGAATGAATTGTATGTGTGTGCCTATAATGGTGCACAATGATGTAAGGACACTAATGTATGAATTATGTGTGTGTGCCTATAATGGTGCACAACGATGCAGAGACACAAATGTATGAATTGTGTGTGTGTGTGCCTAAGCCTTGTAAGAGAAAGATAAGGTCTTAGTATACCTTTGTAGAACCATATTGCATCCTCTCTTTGAAGACTTTGAACTTGCTTTGACTAGTTGTTCCTTCTTCTTTGAAGCTTGAATCATCATGAATCTAAACAACTAAATCATTACAAGTAAACATCATTTTTATATGGAATGAATGCCAACACAAACTAAAACCTAACAAAGTTTCTACTGTTTAGGCCCGCAAGAAGGTCAACACGCGTTTAGGCAACAGAGTGTTGGTGTCTGCCAGTGCAGCGGGATATATTAGAGTCAATCTAAATTCTATTTGGCATCTAGATTTAATAAACGTTTACTATGTACCATAATTCAAGAGGAATTTAATTTTGGTTTTTTGTTTAAAGAAATTTGGATATTCGGTTACTTTTAATAAATATTTTATTATTAGTAAGAATAACAAATTTGATTGCAGAGGTTCAATGGAAAACGGTTTATTCTACTTGCATAGAAATATCTCTCACTTGTTAGACACGGAATCAATGCAACCTAATCATAAAAGAGTAAAGTTATTAAAAGATAAAACCTACCAATGGCATTTGCGCCTAGGTCATATTAACCTTAACATGATCAAAAATTTGGTTAGTGATGGACCTTTAAGTGACTTTAAGGTTGATGATCTACCAACTTGTGCATCTTGTTTGGAAGGTAAGATGACCAAAAGTTCGTTCACGACAAAAAGACATAATAGCCACGGAATGTTTAGAATTGATACACACTGATGTTTGTGATCCTATGAGCATTCAAGCTAGAGGTGGATATGAGTACTTCATCACTTTCATAGATGATTACTCAAGATTGGGCTATGTGTATCTCATCAGAAAAAAGTCGGATGCTTTTGACATGTTCAACGCATTTAAAGCTGAAGTCAAAAATAAGCTAGAGAAACACATATAAATCTTGAGGTCTGATAGTGATGGAGAATATCTATCTGGTGGGTTTCAGCAATAATTTATTGATAATGGGATAATTTTTTAGTTTTCTATGCCAGGTACACCTTAACAAAATGGGGAGGTAGAAAAGAGAAATAGAACTCTTTTGGACATGGTTAGATCTAGGTTGAGTTATTCAAAGCTCCCTAATTCTTTTTAGGGATATGCTTTACAAATTGCTATGTGCATTCTCAATGTTGTACCATCTGAGTGGGTTCCTAAAACACCATATGAGTTTTAGACTGGGCGAAAGCCTAGTTTACAACATTTAAGGATATTTGGATGTCCTGCGCACGTGTTAAAAGGAAAGATAGAAAAGATGGAGTCTCGTTCATAAACAAGGGTGTTTGTAGGGTATCCAAGAGAAACCAAAGGATATTATTTTTTTTAGTCCTTTAGATCTTAAAGTATTTGTTTCAACAAATGATAAATTTCTGGAAGAGGACTATATGAATAATTTTATGCCTAAAAGTAGAATTTGAGCTTTCAGGAGATATAATTCCATAAGAGGATTCACAACCTAGCCCAATTTTAGGTTCTGTAACAACACAAGATCAACACTCTACCATTCCTCATCGTAGTGGGAGGGTCAGTAAACAACCTGAGAGATATATCGATCTAGGAGAATCATTAGAGAATCTCCCAAATGACGATAATCCCTACACATACAAGAAAGCCATAGAAGATGTTAAGTGTCACCATTGGCAAAGGGCTGCAATCTGAAATTGAATCTATGTTCAAAAATAATGTCTGGTCTATTATGGAATTGCCTAGAGGGATAAAACCCATTTGATGCAAGTGGCAATACAAGAGGAAAAGAGGAATGGATGGAAAGTTGGAAATTTTTAAATCTAGATTTATAGCTAAAGGTTACACACAGAAGAAAAGTATCGATTATGAAGAAACCTTCTCTTCTATGGCCATGCCTAACTCCATTAGGATATCTAGACCAAGAGATTTGGCATAGGGAAATCAAGATGGCCTTTCTTAATGGAAGTCTTGATGAAAGTGTCTATATGATGCAACCAGAAGGATTAATTGAAAAGGGCAAGGAGGAAAAGGTATGCAAGTTGCAAAGATCCATATATGGATTGAAGCAAGCATGAAGATCCTGGAACATAAGGTTCGATCAAGCTGTGAAAAGTTTTGGATTTATTCGAAACCTTGAAGAACAATGTGAATACAAAAGGATTAAAGGCGATAAGTTGGTTTTCCTAGTTATTTACGTTGATGATATACTACTCATCGGAAACGATATAGGTGTATTGACATCAATAAAAGAATGGTTATCAAAACAATTTGAATGGAATGACTTAGGAGAAGCAAGTTATAATCTTGGTATCCAATTCGTAAGCGATATAAAAAATAGAACTACAACATTATCCCAAGATTCATACATAGATAAAATCTTGTCTATGTTTTCCATGCAAGATTCCAAGAAAGGTATGTTACCTTTTAGACATGGAATCAAACTTTCTAAGGAACTAGTTCCTAAGAATGAGCATGAAGAGCAATTCATGAGTAGGTTTCCATATGCCTCGGCAATTGGGAGTCTTATGTACACAATGCTTTGCACTAGACTATATATTTGTTTTGTTGTTAGTATAGTTAGCAGGTTTCAATTGAAACCTGGTCTTGATCACTGGACGACAGTCAAGCATATTTTCAAGTATCTTAGGATAAAAAAGATATTATATGCTTGTATACACTAGAGGGGATTTAATTCCCGTTGGGTATATAGATTCTGATTTCCAATCGGATTATGACTCCAGAAGATCAACATCATGATCTGTGTTTAGACTTGAAGGATGGGCAGTCATATGGAGAAGTATCAAGCAATCTTGTATTGCTGATTCCACCATGGAAGGTGAGTACGTTGCCGCATGCATGGCTATCTGGCTTCACCAATTTTTGATTGACTTGGAAGTGGTTCCTGATGCAAATAAGTAGATCATTATCTATTGTGACAATAATGGAACAGTGGCTAATTTGAGAGAATTAAGAAGTCATAAAAGAGGGAAACACAATGAAAGAAGTATCACCTTTTAAGCGAAATTGTGCATAGGGGAGACGTGACGATTGTTGGGATTATGCTCGATAGCTAAAATATAATAATGTATTTGACAATATTTTCATATTAATAAAGTGATTTCTAGTTTAACAAATCTTATAGCATTTATAGTTTAATTATTATAATTGTCAAAAGTAAAGAATCATAAGGTCAAAAGAATATGAGAAAAGAAGAATTGTTCATACACCTAGATATGTATGAGGTAGATACAATTCTTTAGTTAATCTTGAATAATATTTACAACTTAAGATAAAGGCTGGGCGCCTTTATCTTGTCAAAGTTGTAGATTCTTTTGCTAGCAATTCAGTTGGATCAAATGTGTTATGATGACTATAAAATTATCAAAGTGTGGTGTCTTTGGGCAAAATAATCTAGTGAACTAGGTGCATTGAATTGGATCACAGTGAAATACTTTATCTACAATCGTCAATGGATAAAAGTTTTTACTTGAAGACAATCAGAGAGTCTATCTCAATCCTGAGATAAATGATGGACTTAAGGTTGCAATTGTTATCATTTAAGCTATCAATGAGTATGATTATTTTGCATAGTCTATCCACGATAGTTTGGTGGTATTCATTTTTTAATAAATAGAAGACTTCATTTATAGATATGGACATCGTGGCTCCATTTATTAAATATGAGTAGAATACCATCATATGGATATTTTGAGGTATTGGATATTAAATTTTAACGTTAAGTTTTCAAAAGTGTCTATTGAAACATGGCTTCTGGACAAATCAAAATATCCTAGTTCTAAATATGGCCATATGAGTAAATATGGTAACTCGGGGAGCTATAGGTGGTCTATGAGCCCTTGACCATTACTGGTATTTCTCACGAGGATACACTTTCTCCATTAAGATTGTATAGGGTATGAATGAGGAATATTAACTTATTATATCTTTATTCAAGAGTTCAATTTTAGTTCTTTAGTGGAATGAACTAAAATTAAGAACTAAAATTAATAGATCAGACCTAAGTGAATCATTTGTTGTTTGTGATTGGGTTGTGTCTATTGGAGCTTAAATTTAAATAGTCCGCCAAGATCCCCAATCCACATGAACTTGCGTGGATCACATGATATATTATGCTAGACCAATTTAGGGCTCCATCTAGCATTGTATTGAGGCGTGTGGACTTGTTTCTTTTTTGTAAGAATGGGTCTAGTTCACATGTGGACCTTTTATTAAGGTCCAATGGATTTAATAAAATAGAAAAAATAATATAATGGCCCATAAATGATGTTGGGCGGCAAAGCTATATAGTTTAGCTTAATTATACTATTTTTATTTTATTATATTAACTAAATGGAAATTAATTAATTATTTAATTAAAAGTCAAAATCTTTTTCCTAGTAGGAGATTGTCTCTTAATATTATATTATTGTTGGTAGTATGATTAATATTAAAGACTATATTTGATAAGTAGATAAATAAAAGGAATTATTTATCTAGTCCAATTAGGAAATGTTTAATATGGTTACAAATACACTATTTGAGTTGGATTAGGAGTCACCAAGTAAATCCACCTAAGGATAGGATTCTTACCCACCAAGTAAATCCTTCTTAGGAAAGGATTTGTGTTCCTATATATCTCTTGTAAAATTCGGCTAGCCCTAGTGAATTCTATGAAGAAATTTCGGCCAGCCCTAGTTATATATAAGAGAAAATTCCGGCCAACCTAAGAATGCTACTTGGAGAGAATTCGGCCACAATAAGAATTTTAGGAGAAAATTTTGATTTTGCTATAGATAAAATTTGATCAACTCTAAGAAATAGTGTGAGATTTGGCAAAGAAGAAAAGGAATAAAGAACTTTTAGTTTTCGATAGTACGCTAGTAGCCTTTACATTAAAAAGTTTTGTGTACAACATCCAATCAAGGTTCACGGGAGTTTTAATCAAATTGATTGATATTTCAGAAGTGACCTAACGTTCTTTGTTTTTCTTCTTGGAGGATTATTGTGACTAACAAAGAAAGAGATTTTGTTTGTTTCCTTCATCATGTATACAATCTAAAAGAAAGGGAGCCCACACTCCTAGGTGATTCAAGTTCGTGATTGGATTGGAAGATCTTGCGGATACAATTTGGCTCTAGTTCAATTGTCACGAGAAAAAGGTACCACACTTTTTATATACATCAATTAATCTAGGGTTAAGGTTCTTGTTATTAAAAAGGGAAAAAAAATATTTATACCGAAACCCTAATTTCAATTTTTCATGCTTCTGGTGCATGATTTTCCCTACAATTGGTATCAGAGCCTGGTTGTATCCTAAATTAATTGATGTATGTGTACGTGAATCTTTTTTTTTATTGTTTATATGCATTTTTTAGAAAGAGATGACACTCTAGGTATTCTCATATATATTTATATTGGAATGTATGGATATATATTTGTTTTATATGTAGATTGTTATTGCTCAATTTTGGTCCTAGAATTTTAATGTATTTTTATTTTGGGATTGTCACAAAAAGGGTGGCTTATCATCGCAATAATATCCTTCTCGGTAGTTACTAAGTTTTTTTTTTTGTAATAATTTAAAAAAAACTGCACTGTATTGTATTAATAAAAACAACTGCAGTACTTTTTTTATATAATTCTTCTGTAATACATTTAAGTATCAAAGACTCGAAGGTTCAAAGAATTGGGAGTGGGCGGAACAAATTTGGGACCGCGTGAGTCTTAGCAACAAACGTGCGTGCGAATAGCACGCGGCCACGTTTGTTGTGGCATGAGCTTCGCACGGCGGCCCTATGGAAGCCATGGGTTGCGCATGGCTACCCTTTATGGGGTTGTGGCATGTGCACGCCCATGGGAAGAGGCCAAGGGTGTGCACACCCACAGAAGGCAGCCGAGGGCATCCAAACGATGTTACGTGAAGACTTGTTCACCAAGAAAGGAGTTTTTTGTATTCCAAGACATGTAATTTACTTGCTTTTCTAGGATGAACCAAAATTGTAGCTATTTATATTTTTGTAAATATTGCAATGTTTGTCATTGTTTGATAAGATATCGTATAGAATAGGAGTGCCACTCATATATCTCTTCTGGTATGAACATGCATTGAATGATTTAGGTATCTTATTGGCATCTAGGTAACTTGGTAAATCATTTTATGGAACTCGATCACACGCCTTAAATAATTGAGAGGGAGAAGGTGTTTTGGAAAACCTACGGCCTCCAAGTTTAGTTGAGCTTTATGTTTCGTGTAATTACCCCCTAAGGAGTATTCATGAATGGAATTTAGAAAGATACTTCCTTACAAGGATAGACTAGACAATTGGCCCAAACGATATCTACTCCCAAATGAGGGATATTCGCAAGGGAACATAGAAGGTCAATAACTTGGTAATACAATCAATGTAATTTTATTAATATCCTCCCAAGAGTTCTTGTTAATAAAATTACAAAGCTAAAATTGAAAGCGTTGGTTGTTATGTTAACAATTAGGTTGGACCTAGTCCAACTAGTAAATGGTGCGAACTCCTAAAGGAGGCATGAAATTTATGGTTGTTGGATCACCGTTGAATTTTACGATTGAATTTTTTATTTATAATTCAAGACAAATATTCGAAAGTGCTTTATAATGATTATTTACTTATATAATTTTTGTTATTGTTCAAAAATTGTTCAAAAATCATGACCCTGTCTCTAATCAACAACCTAAAAGACAATACTTTAACTGGTGATAATTCTGTCACATGGAAAAGGAAAATTGAGATTTTATTGCAATCCAAAAAGCATAAGTTCATTATGTGCACTCCTAAACCACCTACTTCTACTAATGAATCTACTCAGAAGCAAAGAGATGAGTATCAGCAGTGGGAGTCTTCAGATGAGATGGCTAAATATTACATTATGGCCACCATCTCCGACGTATTGCAACAACACCATGAAGGAAAGGAGACTGTTGCCGTTATAATGATGTCTCTAGAGGAGATGTTTGCTATGAGGTCTAGGACCACTAAGAGAGAGGCAGTGACTGCTTTTATGAATCTTAGGATGAAACCTGGACAGGGTGTGAAAAACCACATGATGAAAGTCATAGCACATCTCAACATTGATGAACTGAATGGTGCTAAGATAGATGGTGAGACCAAAATTGACATGATTGTCAACTCACTATCAGATTGATTTGACCAATTCAAGTTGGAATACACCTTGAATAATAAGGAATACACCTTGCAAGGCCTGATGCAATATGCTCAAAGTGTCCAGAAAATCCTTGTGAAAGGCAAGGGTCAAGAGTTTCATACCGTAGGTAAAGTTGCTACTGTTAAAACCTGTAAGAAGGACAATAAACAATAGAAGAAAAAACAACTAGGACCTACCAAGAAGAAGACAAACAAAGTAACTAAGATCAAATTGAAGTGCTTTCTTTGTGGTGAAAAGGGACATTGGAAATTAAATTGCCCAAAGTCTCAAGGAAAGAAGGATGAAGGTAATATTAATTATCTTGAAACATGTTTTTTGGCTGATTCTATGGATTCTTGGATCATAGACTCCGGAGCCACTAATCATGTTTGTTTTTCCTTAGAGGAGTTCAAGGAAAGGAGAAGGCTTAATTAGAATGAATTCAACATGCATTTAGGCAATGGAGCGTTGGAGTATGCTAGTTCAGTGGGAGATATTAGAATTAGTTTAGATTCTTATAGGCATTTAGATTTAATAGACGTTTATTATGTACCTTAATTCAAGAGGAATTTAATTTCAGTTTCTTATTTAAATAAGTTTGGTTATTCGGTTACTTTTAATAAAGCTTTTATTATTAGTAAGAATGTCTACATTATTTGCAAAGGTATAGTGGAAAACGGTTTATTCTATTTGCATAGAAATATCTCTCACTTGTTAGACACGGAATCAATGGAACCTAATCATAAAAGAGTAAAATTATCAAAAGATGAAACCTATAAATGGCATTTGCGTCTAGGTCATATTAACTATAATAGGATTAAAAGATTGGTTAGTGACGGGCCTCTAAGTAACATAAAGGTTGATGATCTACCAACTTGTGAATCTTGATTGGAAGGTAAAATGACCAAAAGGTCTTTTACGACTAAAGAAACAAGAGCCATCGAATGTTTAGGATTGATACACACTGATGTGTGTGGACCTATGAGCATTCAGGCTAGAGGTGGATATGAGTACTTCATCACTTTCATGGATGATAATCTTGGTCGCCTTATGGGATAAGGCAAGGCCTCGCTCCTTAATCTTAGGGACACGCGTACACTATCAATACCCAATGACCGACATATAGGCATCCACGCCACAGCATGATGAGCAGTTCGGACCGTACGGGTACTCAAGATTTGGCTATGTGTATCTCATGAGACATTAGTCGGATGCTTTTAACATGTTCAAAGCATTTAAAGTTGAAGTAGAAAACCAACTTGAAAAACGCATAAAAATCTTGAGGTCTGATCGTGGTGGAGAATATCTATCTTGTAAGTTTTAGCAATATCTTATTGATAATGGGATAATTTCTCAGTTTTCTGCACCAGGTACACCTCAACAAAATGGGGTGGCAGAAAAGAGAATAGAACTCTTTTGGACACGGTTAGGTCTATGTTGAGTTATTCAACACTTTCTAATTCTTTTTGGGCATATGCTTTACAAACTGCTATGTACATTCTAAACGATGTACCATCTAAGTCGGTTCCTAAAACACCACATGAGTTATGGAACGGGCGAAAGCCTAGTTTACAACACTTAAGGATATTTGGATATCATGCACACGTGTTAAATGGAAAGACAGAAAAGTTAGAGTCCCGTTCAGAAACATGCATATTTGTAGGGTATCCAAAAAGAACAAAAGGATATTATTTCTATAGTCTTTTAGATGTTAAAGTATTTGTTTCGACAAATGCTAAATTTCTGGAAGAGAACTATATGAATAATTTTGTACCTAAAAGTAGAATTGTCCTAAATGAGCTTTCAGGAGATACAATTCCACAAGAGGTTTCACTACCAAGCCCAATTGTAAGTTTCGTACCAATACATGATCAACAATCTACCATACCTCATCATAGTGGGAGGGTTAGTAGACAACCCGAGAGATACATCGGTCTAGGAAAATCTATAGAGAATCTTTCGGACGACGATGATCCCTATATGTACAAGAAAGCAACGGAATTTGTTGATTGTCGCCATTTGCAAAAGGCAATGCAATCCGAAATAGAATCTATGTTAAAAAACAAATTCTGGTCTCTTGTAGACTTGCTTAAAGGGATAAAACCCATCGGGGTGCAAGTGGGTATACAAGAGGAATAGAGGAATGGATGGAAAGGTGGAAACCTTTAAAGCTAAATTTGTAGCTTAAGGTTATACACAGAAGGAAGGTATTGATTATGAAGAAACATTCCCGCATGTGGCCATGCTTAAATCCATTAGGATACTCTTATCCATTGCGTCATCTCTAGACCTAGAGATTTGGAAAATGGACATCAAGACAACTTTCCTTAATATAAGTCTTGACAAAAGCATCTATATGATGCAACCAGAAGGATTCATTGAAAAAGGCCAAGAGGAAAGGGTATGCAAGTTGCAAAGATCCATATATGGATTGAAGCAACCATTCAGATCCTAGAACACGAGGTTCCATCAAGCCGTGAATTTTTTTTGGATTTATTCAAAATCTTAATGAACCATGTGTATACAAAAGGATTAAAGGTGAAAAGTTGGTTTTCCAAGTTCTTTACGTTGATGATATACCACTCATCGGAAATGATGTAGGTGTATTGACATCAGTAAAAAAATGGCTAGCAAATTAATTTGATATGAAGGACTTAGGAGAAGCAAGTTATAATATTGGTATCCAAGTCATAAGGGATAGAAAGAATAAAATGATTGCATTATCCTAAGCTTCATACATAGATAAAATCTTGTCTAGGCTTTCCATGCAAGATTCTGATGTGTTGTAAATTCGCGTTTTATAAAAATAATACTCGCAAGTGCACGAATCGTGAAGATAAGCACAACGGCAAGTAAGGATCACTCCCACGAGGAAAAGTGATGTACTTATTATAACTAATTATAATTCTAATTAAATCAAAAGTAACCGAGAGATTTGTTGTGAAGATTGAATTAAAACTGAAACTAAATCATCCTATGAAAGCAATTTAACAAAGAATTGGTGTTGTGATCAAGAGATGGAAGAATTAGGTCATCAATGCTCCCCAACTATGTTTACTCAATATTTCGAATTGACTTTGATAACAGAATATTAGTCAAGTTAAGGGTTTATTCTTATCATAAGTATAATTGTTTCCGTATGATCCTGGGATGAATCAAGTGTTCTCAATTACAATTTACCCATAAATCAATAGTGCAAACTACAATCGAGAACCCATTATGTGCAAGAACAATGAACCAAAACCTATTGCATAGATCAATGCTAAGATCAGTTTTATCCATTCAATTGAATATTAATTAAGATTACATATAGATCAATACTTCAATATCAATCATTAAATTATCAAAACCATAAATTCATGCCAACGTATGATCATGCACTAACAAGAATAAAGAATTAAGACATAGGATGAATTGAATAAATCAAAACTTAATTTAATTAAATATAGTCAATTCTAACAAAGAGCATTCATAGAGGTTCACATTGATTCCCAAGTATGAGTTAGTTACACATGATAAAAATAAGAGAAGAGAAAGAAAAGATAAAACCCATCTTGGCCTTCAATTTGTTCTTCAAGTCTTCAATGATGAATTCTTCTTCGTCTTTGAATATTTGATATGTAAAGATGAATGGAAGGTGTATGGTGATGGAGTGATGAGGGACGGCCCCCTTGGTGGATTGGGACCTCCCTTGGCTTCTATATCTTGAAATTAGGGTTCACATGGGGTTTAAATAGGCGTAGATGCTATGTCATGTCCTTAAACAGCAAGGAAATCAATTCCAATATAGAACTCTACCTTTTTGGGATTTTATTTTTTTTCCTAATCCAATAAAAAGACTACTTATTAAAGGAAGATTAGGATTAGGTGTCAACTTGTTTGCATAAGACTCCCAAACAATTCCAAGAAGGAAATATTTCCCATTCCGACAACTTGTAAAATAAATCCCAGCATTATTCACGAATTATGACTGATCTGACCATCGGGTACTAAAATGGATATAACTTCTTTCAGAAATATCATAATTGCAATCTATAAAGTGTACAGGAAACTAGACTTCTGGCGCTTTCCATCCATAGGTAGTAGGACACACAATTCGAGCGGAGCTGAGAGATATTGGCCCCAAAATACTACTATTCTGCACTAGTTTGAAAATTGATCTTTTTGTCCTTTTCTTCAACATAACATCTAACACCTCTTGAATGGAATGTGACCTACACATGCTCAACAAACACATAAAATATCTAATTTTACCCAAGAAAAAAGCACAAATAATAGGAAATGGGGACCTAAAACATGTATAGAAATAGACCGATCAGATTCCAAGAAAGAGATGTTACCTTTCAGACATGGAATCAAACTTTCTAAGGAACAAGTTCCTAAGAATGAGCATGAAGAGCAATTCATGAGTATGGTTCCAAATGCATCAGCAGTTGGAAGTCTCATGAATGCAATGCTTTGTACTAGACCAGTTATTTATTTTCCTGTGGGCATAGTTAGCAGGTTTCAATCGAAGCCTGCTTCTGATCACTGGATGGCAGTCAAGCATATTTTCAAGTATCTTAGGAGAACGAGAGATTGTATGCTTGTATACTCTTGAGGGGATTTAGTTCTTGTTGGGTATACAGATTCTAAATTTTAGTAAGATTTTGACTCTAAGAGATCAACATCAGGATCTATGTTTACTATTGAATGAGAGGAAGTCATATGGAGGAGTATCAAGCAATCTTGTTTTACTGATTCCACCATGGAAGCGAGTATGTTGCCGCATGCGAGGCTGCTAAAGAGGTTGTTTGGCACCACCAATTCTTGATTGACTTGGAAGTGGTTTCTGATGTGAATAAGCAGATCAATATCTATTGTGACAAAAGTGGAGCAGTGGCTAATTTGAGAGAACCAAGAAATCATAAGAGAGGGACAGACATTGAAAGAAAGTATCACATTCTGAGGGAAATTATGCATAGTGGGTGACGTGACGATTACCAAGATCATGTCAGTAGATAATCTAGCGGATCCCTTTACAAAGGCTTTTCTTCAAAAAAAAATTGATGGGCATCTAAAGAACATGGGGATGAGAGATATGACACATTTGCTATAGAGCAAGTAGGAGATTGTTAGGATTATGCTCGATAGCAAGAGTATAATATTGTATTTGACAATCTTTTCATATTAATAAAGTGATTTCTAGTTTAACAAATCTTATAGCATTTATAGTTTAATTATTATAATTGTCAAATGTAAATAATCATAAGGTCAAAAGACTATGAGAAAAGAAGAATTGTTCATACATCTAGATATGTATGAGGTAGACACAATTCTTTAGTTAGTCTTGAATAATATTCACAACTTAAGATAAAGGTTGGGCTCCTTTATCTTGTCAAAGTTGAAGATTCTTTTGCTAACATTTCAGTTGGATCAAATGTGTTATGATGAGTCTAAAATCATCAAAGTGTGGTGTCTTTGGGCAAAAGAATCTAGTGCACTGGGTGCATTGAATAGGATCACAGTGAAATACTTTATCTAGAACCGTAAATGGATAAAAGTTTTCACTTGAATACAATCGGAAAGTCTATCTCAATTCTGAGATAAATGATGGACTTATGGTTGCAAGTGTTATCATTTGAGCTATCAATGAGTACGATTATACAGCATAGTCTATCCTCGATAGTTTGGTGGTATTCATTTATTAATAGATAAAGGACTTCGTTTATAAAAATGGACATCGTGGCTCCATTTATTAAATGTGAGTAGAATACCATCATATGGATATTTTGAGGTATTATATATTAAATCTTAACGTTAAGTTTTCAATAGTGTATATTGAAACATGGCTTCTGGACAAGTCAAAATATCCAAGTTCAAAATATGGTCATATGAGTAAATATGGTAACTCGGAGAGCTATAGGAGGTCTATGAGCTCTTTACGATTACTGATATTCTTCACGAGGATACACTTTCTCCATCAAGATTGTCCAGGGTATGATTGAGGAATATTAACTTATTCTATCTTTATTTAAGAGTTCAATTTAAGTACTTTAGTGGAATGAACTAAAATTAATAGATCGGACCTAAGTGAACCATTTGTTGATTGTGATTAGGTTATGTCTATAGGATCTTCAATTTAGATATCCCGTCAAGATCCCCAATCCACACGAACTTGCATGGATCACTTGATATATTCTACCGGACCAATTTAGGAGTCCATCCAGAATTGTATTGAGGCATGTGGACGTGTTTCTTTTTATAAGAATGGGTTTATTTTACATGTGGATTTTTTATTAAGGTCCAATGGATTTAATAATATAGAAAAAAATAATATAATGGCCCATGTATGATGTTGGGCAGCAAAGCTATATAGTTTAGCTTAATTATATTATTTTTATTTTATTATATTAATTAAATGGAAATTAATTAATTTGGTAATTAATTAATTATTTAATTAAAAGTCAAAATCTTTTTCCTAGTAGGAGATGGTCTCCTAATATTATACTATTATTGGTATTATAATTAATATTAAAGACTACATTTGATAAGTAGATAAATAAAAGAAATTATTTATCTAGTCAAATTAGGAAATCTTTAATATGGTTACAAATACACTATTTGAGTTGGATTAGGAGTCTTGGTGTAAGAAAGAATTCTTTTTGGAAAAGAATTCTTTGTCACCAAGTAAATCCACATAAAGATAGGATTCTTACCCATCAATTAAATCCTTCTTAGGAAAGGATTTGTGATCCTATATATATCTTTTCTAAAATTCGGCCAGCCCTAGTTCTATATAAGAGAAAATTTTAGCCAACCTAAGAATACTACTTGGAGAGAATTCGGCCACCATAAGAATTTTGGGAGAAAATTTTGTTTTTGCACTCGACAAAATTCGATCAACTCTAAGAAAAAGTGTGAGATTCAGTAAAGAAGAAAAGAAAGAAAGAACGTTTAGTTTTCGATAGTACACTAGTGGTCTTTACATTAAAAGGTTTTGTGTGAAACATCGAATCAAGGTTCACGCGAGTTTCAATCAAATTGATTGATAATTCACAAGTGACCTAACGTTCTTTGTTTTTCTTCTTGGAGGATTATTGTGACTAACAAAGAAAGAGATTTTGTTTGTTTCCATCCTCAGGTATACAATCTAAAAGAAAGAGATTCCACACTCCTTGGTGATTCACGTTCGTGATTAGATTGGAAGATCTTACGGATACAATTTGGCGCTAGTTCAATCATCACGAGAAAAAGGTACGACACTTTTTATATACATCAATTAATCAAGGTTAAGGTTCTTGTTATTAAAAAGGGAAAAAAAAAATTATACCGAACCCTAATTTTAATTTTTCGCACTTCCGTTGTGCGATTTTCTCTACAACAATAACCAAGATCTTGTAAGCAGAAAATCTAGCGGATCCTTTCACAAATGCTCTTCGACAGATGAGTTTTGATAGGCACCTAGAGAATATAGGGATAAAAGATATGACACATTTGTTATAGAGTAAGTGCGAAATTGTTGGGATTATACTCGATAGCAAGAGTGTAATAATTTATTTGACAATCTTTTCTCATTAACAAAAGTGATTTCTATTTTAACAAACCTTATAGCATTTATAGTTTAATTACTATAATTGTCAAAACTAAACAATCATATTGTCAAAAGACTATGATAAAAGAAGAATTGTTCGTACATCTGGTTATGTATGAGGTAGACACAATTCTTTAGTTAGTCTTGAATAATATTTACAACTTAAGATAAAGGTTGGGCGCCTTTACCTTGTCAAAGTTGTAGATTCTTTTACTAGCATTTGAGTGGGATCAAATGTGCTATGATGAGTCTAAAATCATCAAATTGTCGTGTCTTTGGGTAAAAGAATCTAGTGCACTAGGTGCATTGAATAGGATAACAGTGAAATACTTTATCCATAACCATTAATGAATTAAGGTTTTCACCTGAAGACAATCGGAGAGTCTATCTCAATCCTGAGATAAATGATGTACTTATCGTTGCAAGTGTTATCATTTGAGCTATATATAGCATAGTCTATCCTCGATAGTTTAGTGGTATTCATTTTTTAATCGATAGAGGACTGCATTTATAGATATAGATATCGTGGCACCACTTATTAAATGAAAGTAGAATATCATCATATAGATGTTTTGAGGTATTGGATATTAAATCTTAATGTTAAATTTTCAATAGTGTCTATTGAAATATGGCTTCTAGACAAGTCAAAATATCCGAGTTCAAATTGTGGTCAAATGAGTAAATATGGTAACTTGGAGAGCTATTGGCGGTCTATGAGCTCTTTGTGATTACAGATATTCTTCAGGAGGATACACTTTCTCCATTAAGGTTGTCTAGGGTATGAATGAGCAATATCAACTTATTCTATCTTTATTTAAGAGTTAAATTTTAGTTCTTTTGTGGAAAGAACTAAAATTAATAGATCGGGCCTAATTGAATCGTTTGTTGATTGTGATTAGGTTATGTCTATTAGTGCTTAAATTTAGATAGCCCGCCATGATCTCCAATCCACATGAACTTGCATGGATCACTTGATATATTCTACTGGACCAATTTATAGGTCCATCTAGAATTGTTTCTTTTTTAGTTAGAATGTGTCTAGTTTACATGTGGACTTTTTATTAACGTCCAATGGATTTAATAAAAAAGAAAAAACAATATTTGGCCCATATTTATATAGCTTGGGTAGTAAGGGACTATGTTATATCCTTATATATATATTATTTAATTAAATGGAAATTAATTAATTGATAAATTGTTTAAGTAAAAGTCAAATTCTTTTTCCTAGTAGGAGATGGTCTCCTAGAGTCATATTATTGTTGGTAATTTGATAAGTATCAAATACTATATTTGATAAGTAGATAAATAATAGAAATTTATTTATCTAGTCAAATTAGAAAGTATTTGATTTCTATTAAAACTCTAGTTGACAGTTAGTCAAATTAGGAAGTTTTAATATAGTTACAATTTAATTATATTCAATAATTGGCTATTGAATAAATACACAATTTGTGTTGGATTAGAAGTCTTGGTGTGGAAAAGAAATCTTTCTTTGAAAAGGATTCTTTGTCACCAAGTCACACGTGTTGAAGAACAGAACTGGAAAGCTAGACTCCAAGTCTGTTGTCTGCCTATTTGTAGGATACTCTAAGGAGACCAAAGGTGAACACTTCTACAGTCCCGAAGACAACAAAGTATTTGTATCGACAAATGCAACGTTTCTTGAGGACAATTACATTAGTGACCATAAACCTCGTTCCAGGATTGTATTAAATGAGTTGGAGCCTGGTGAGACTGGTGCTTCATCAACAAGAGTTGTTGATCCACAAACATCGGAGAGTCAGATGGTTCATGATCAGGATACACTACCACCTAGACATAGTGAGAGGGTTGTGAAACAACCTGAACGCTATTTATCTATAGGTGAGGGACAAGGTGTTGTCTCTGCTGATAGTGTTGATGATACGTTGATATTTAAGAATGCAATGGAAGATCCTGATAAAGAGGAATGGCTTAAAGCCATGAATCTCGAGATGGAGTCCATGTACTCTAACTCAGTCTGGGATCTTATAGACTTACCAGATGGGGTAAAACTCATAGGGTGTAAGTGGATCTATAAGAGAAAGAGAGGAGTAGACGGGAAGGTAAAGACCTTCAAGGTAAGGCTAGTGGCCAAGGGTTATACTAAGAAAGAGGGGATCGATTATGAAGAGACCTTCTCGCCAGTAGCCATGTTTATGTCTATTAGGATTCTCTTATCCATTGCTACCTATTTCGATTATGAAATTTGGCAAATGGATGCCAAGACTGGCTTCTTGAATTGCAATCTTGATGAGAGCATCTATATGATGTAACCAGAGGGATTCGTGTCTCCAGATCAAGAGCAAAAGGTTTGCAAGCTGTAAAGTTCTATCTATGGGCTTAAGCAAGCATCTAGATCTTGGAACATTAGGTTTTATGATGTGATCAAAACCTATGGCTTCGAGCAGAATGTCGATGAGCCTTGTGTCTACAAGGGCATCATTGAAAAGAAAGTAGTTTTCTTGGTCCTATACGTAGATGATATCATACTCATTAGGAATGATGTGGGAGTGTTGTCAAATGTAAAGGGCTGGTTGGCTAGCCAATTCCAAATAAAAGATTTGGGAGAGGCAGGTTATAATCTAGGGATCCAACTTATAAGGGATCGTAAGAACAAACTTATAGCACTGTCTCAGGCATTATATATCGATAAGATTCTTATGCGATTTTCGATGCAGAACTCCAAGAAAGGTAATTTACCTTCCAGGTATAGAGTTCACTTGTCTAAGGAACAATGTCCTAAGACACCTCAAGAAGTTGAGGATATGAGACGTGTACCCTATGCATTGGCAGTAGGTAGTCTCATGTATGCTATGTTATGCACGAGACCGGACATCTGCTATACAGTGGGAGTAGTCAGCAAATACCAGTCCAACCCAGGATTGGATCATTGGGTTGCTATCAAGACTATTCTCAAGTATCTTCGGAGAATGAGAAATTATATGCTAGTGTATTCCGGACATGATTTGATCCCGTTAGGATACATGAATTATGATTTTCAGTCAGATAGGGATTCTAGAAAATCCACGTCTAAATCAGTATTCACCCTGGGTGGTGGAGCCATTATGTGGATAAGTATCAAGCAATCTTGCATTGATGACTCCACTATGGAAGCCAAATATGTAGCTGCTTGTGAAGCTGCTAAAGAGGCTGTTTGGCTCCGTAAGTTCTTAAGTGATCTGGAAGTTGTTCCAGAGCTGGATAAGCCCATCACACTTTATTGTGATAACACTGGTGTTGTGGTTAATTCCAAAGAACCAAGAAGCCACAAGAGATGGAAGCATATAGAGGGAAAGTATCATCTCACCAGAGAGATAGTGCATAGAGGACATGTGATCGTCACCAAGATAGCCTCACAAGACAATTAAGTTGATCCATTTATGAAGACCTTACCGGCTAAAGTGTTTTTAGGTCACCTAGATGGTCTAGGGTTACGAAACATGTCTCACATGCTTTAGTGCAAGTGAGAGATTGTTGGGGTTTATACCCTAAACATGTAACTTGTAAATGGATTTATGATGTATATAAAAAGAAAGGTTCAATTCATTCTTGTTATGTTATTTATTTTATAAACTTGTGCACATATTGACATCTTAGACTGCCAGATGTAATCTCGAACTGTGTATATAAGTGTCATATACGGATGGATACAGTAAGAGACGTGCAATCTAGAGAGTCCATAGATAGCAAATAAAGCTGGGTACTTTATTTGTGGTTAATCTATAGCTGCAGTTCATTTCGTAATGTACAGTGATTCTATTATGAATCATTCATATGAGATATGAGAATGGAGGCACCTTGTATGATGTGATCATATTGGATTGGGCCATGATCTATATGAATCTCACACCAAGATCAGTTTATCGACGAGATTCATGTATATCAACTAATGATGGCAATATATGGTGATCTTAATCCTTAGTGTCTTATTGACTCTTTCAGCTTAGATCGTGGTCTTTGATATGCCATGGGTGAGGTCGGATGCATTTCCTGATCAATATACTCCGTATGTTAGGATTGCGGTTTGGCTTGTGGCTAGGAAGGTTTGTACACAATAGTGGAATCCACTCCTTCTTGTGAGAGGTAGATGGTAGTTCCCTTAAGGGTTGATTCGGGGCTTGGACAATATGAGCGCTCTTCTAATTCCGTGAGAAAATAGGATTTATTGTCCATTAGAGAATCAATGGTAGTTAAAGGATATATGTAATTAGAGTAGTATAACGGACATTATGACCTAGCTCTAATTATGAACTACTGTGGAGGATCACACCATATGTAATAGCTATATCGATGGACACCGAGTTGTATCGGTCTTTGTAAAAACGTGTCTACAGTTGAGAGAGTGCAGCTTCGGGTTTTTAGTGGAATAACGCTGGAGTTAATAATCAAAGAATATTAATTAAAGAGTTTAAATAATGATTATGAGGATTATTGGAGCTCAAAATACAGTGGGTCCATTAGGTTCCCTTGCTAGCCCGATCGATTTAGGAAACAAGGGTCACGATTAATTAATTGGACGATTGTCCAATTAATTGTGTTACGAAAGTGACATGTAATTTATTCCGGAATTAATTGAATAATGAGATTATTTAATTAATGGATAATTGTGATTAAATAACTTAAATAATGAGATTATTTAATTATGTTATTAATCACTAAATGGTGGGTGTATGTTGATATTTATTTTTGAATAAAATAAGATAATGTGATTATTTCATTTTATTAAATTAATTATTTTATTTTTGAATTTAAATAGTTTGAATTCAAAATTAAAATCAAATAAAAGATGAGATTTTTTTCATTTAAATTTTTTTTAAAATCAAATTAGATTTGATCAATTTTTTTAAATTTAAATATTATATATATGATATATATTTATTTTTTTTATAAAAAAAAAGGTGTTGTGCAACTTTTATACACACACACACACACATATATATATATATAGACAAAAGATAAAGTGGTGATTTTTTGGTGTGTGTCAAATGCATTAAAAAAAACTTACCTGATTGCATATTAGTGTGTGAGACGCTCAAGTGTGTTGTGAGAGAGAGAAAAGACACGCACCAGTTCAAATTGTTTTTTTGCATGCAAGGGATGCAATTGTGTGTGTCTAACATGCAGGTACCTTCATGGTTCCATCCTTTTTGCTTGGTGGGTAGGATACATATTCCAGTTTGATCCTGGATTGATATCATAGTACTCGAGTACTAGGTTTATGTTGCAGTACCTAGGTACAAGGCAAAGGTGTGTGATAATACTGGTTAATATAAAAGAGATATGCGTGTAGTGGTACTGATTCTTTCCAAATTATAGTGTAGACTTCTCCTTTTACCTGGATACTGATCTAGGTTCTACCAGGTACCAGGTAGATGGAAAATTCTTCTTTGGTTTTTCATCAAGAAAGGTTGTTAACACCTTGTTTAGTCGTTGAAAGACGGTGATTAAGGCTGTAAGCGCTGGATTTGCTCCCTCTAATTACTTTTGTATTTAAATATTGATTCGATTGACCATATGGCCTAATTTGTTGCGCCTTCAGTGGTGAAGATGTCAACTCTCTATTCTGTCTTGTTGGAGACGAAACTGGTTTCATTCCTTCCGTCATGGTACTGTTCCAAGGTTCTAGGCGTACTAGTCCATACTTGTTGGCACGCTTTCCACCTTGGGGGGCTGGTACCTATCTCGATGTCATTCTCCTTGTTGGGTGGATGGAGCAAATTCATTGGATTGATCCAGGATAGGTATCACGGTTCTTAAATACTAGGTACCTAATACCATATTACCGGGTTTAATTGGTATCAGGAGAAAAGTGTACCGTGGTGTCGATCCTTTCTGGATTATGGAACCGATGCTTAGCTTGTACCGGGCTATGTGTGATTGTAGTCCTGGTTCTACCAGGTGTCGACTTGTTGCAAAATTCTTCCTTAGACCCATGCTGAAAAATACTATTAACAATAATCAATTCACAAATAAATCCTAGATATTGTTCATGCAATCTAAAGCTTGAAAGCATAGCATATTCATTATGTAAATATTCAAGACTTTAGAACTATAACAAAAAGTTCTATAATCAAAAGATATGATCAGTAAAATTATCTGGCAATTATTTAGAACTCATATTCACAAGATATTGAATTAAATCTCTAAAGCTCTAAAAATAAAATTAATTGTGGTAATCCAAAATATATTCAACTAAAGAGTCCTAGCACATGTAAAGACCATCAATCCTCGAGATAAAATTAATTATCACACAAATAGTCCTAGATTATAAGGTAGTCATAATACAACTCTCAAACGTGAAATTTTAGATTTAAGAAATTCTAAATCACATTTAAGTCCCTAATTGGACAACTTTTGCATATAAATAAAATTCTATCATCTAACAAAAACAAATCAATTCAAGTATCTAAAATAGGAAGAAGACCCAAGTTATTTGAGCATTGAAAAGCATAGAAATCAAAAGATAAACAAATACCTTGTCA
The DNA here is from genome assembly GCA_032871835.1 of Dipteronia dyeriana. NCBI lineage: Eukaryota > Viridiplantae > Streptophyta > Magnoliopsida > Sapindales > Sapindaceae > Dipteronia > Dipteronia dyeriana. The sequence goes on along the minus strand of CM065300.1, from coordinate 111,603,329 downwards.
AAGTGAGTGCAACCACCAAATTGAGCATATACACCAAAATTACTTGAACACTTTACTTTCAAATCACTAGAAGAAGATAAAATACTTCAAGATGATTCTATCCATTTTAAATCACATAGTTTTGTTAAGAAATGAGTGAGATATGAGGATTTGAAGTTGAGAGAAAACTAAGAGAAATTTCTGCAAAAAATCTTTTTCAATTTGAAAACTAAGAGGGAGAAAGTTTTTAAAAGTGAATGGGATGGAAATTACTTGTAGAGGAAAGGGCACATGATCAGTGCGATACGGCACGTAACATGGGTTTCCCGTGGTGGTACATGGCCTCCGCGGGGGCCAAGTCCTCTTCTTCCCGTGGAGGCCACACACCTCTACAGGAGAAGGGGTAAAGTGGCAATATGCCACTCCTCTTCTTCCCTCATGCTTCTATCGTGTTCTTCGACCTCTAAACTCATAATTCGAATCCGTTTACGGATTACGATTCCAAACTCTCTCACGGACATGAACATCTATGAAATTTTGATCAAAAACTTAGAATTTGAATCGATATAACCATGCACGATAAACACACGGAAAATACTTTCAACACAAAACTGGAAAACTTATGAATGAGAAACAAAATGGTCAAAACTCAATAAGAAACAATATGAGAATATATTCAAGTCTGATACCAGTAAAACATAAATAAAAAAACACAAGAACACACAAGTATGTCATTTCCTAAATATAGTCCTAGAACATGCATTTTTACAAAATTTATCAAATTTTCATATATGAATATGTGTGTGTATGTGTTATACCTATTGAGCTCAACAATGTATGGACACATATGAATACATTGTGTGTGTATGTCTAAATGCATTGGAAGAGGAATAAGGTCTAGATATACTTTTGATGTGCGACAAAACTTGTTCCTCTCAAAGACTTCTCGTTGTTTAAGGTGTTGTCATTCCTCTTTGAAGCTTGAGTCATACATAAAGCTAGACAACTAATCAATACAAAGGAAATGACATTTTGATATGGAATTAAGCCAACAGGATTCAAAAACCTAACAATATGTCACATAAATCATAACATATTACCAAATCCAAATAAAACATAAAAAACATATTCCCTCGGTCAAAGCTTTTTCGGTCTTTGGAAATGTTTCTTTTTCTTCCTCTTTTCTTCATCTTCCTGTGTTTCAAGTGTCAGCATCCAGTTGAAATTGAAAATCAACCCTAAATCCCTAATCAGATATGATTTTTATAAAGTTCATTTTGACCCCTAAACTTTTTTAATTTATAATTTGATCCCCTTTTTTGATACAAATAATTGTAATATTGCCTCAAATGTATCCTACCCGTATTTTGAACGTATCACGCCGTATCCTTATTGTATCACAGCCGTACGTATTCTCAAGTCAAACTTGTAAAAAAGTCAAGAGACATGCCATTTAGTGTGTAAGATATGTATCCTAAAATATCCTATAAGTATTCGAACTAGGTATGAGTTGAATACAACTTACCTCCATCATATGGAGTATCTGTGCTAAATGGATCTGTACTTGAGATCTATTTTACTTTTTCTTTTTTGCTCAAATATCTATCAATTTTGAATATAATTATATAAAATTTCCGGGTAAAATATAGAAACAAAATTGGAATCCTTAGAAAACTGTACATGATATAGCTATGTACGTAATCTCCAAACAATATAGGTTACTAAGAAGTTTACTTGTCTTTTTATTTGTTTTGTTCTAGTCAAAAACTGTACCACAATGAACACATTCATGCTCAAAGACAGTTAATTAAATAATTAAATTGACTTCTCCCATAACTGTGTGGCTGTGTTAAAGTTAGTTATACCTTCAAGAAAATATATTGTTTGATAACAACATGAAGAATGCAACTTTCTTGTTATTTCATGCGCTGTGAAATATTATACAAAGTTGCACGACTGAAATTTCTACAAAAAGGAAGCGATTAGGATAGCCAAAGATTCAATAAAAACAATGAAAAGAGTCGAGCTTATTAAAAACAACAAGAAGATTGGCATTCCTACAAAATCGGTAGTTATAGAAAATATTCCTTCTCAGAAAACGATCAATATGTTGACATTTACAATAAATTCTAACACAAACTAAGTTGATAAATTATATCGAAGTACTCTCATCAATTTCTAAGTTGAATAATTAGACAGTTAAACGTTGAAGCTACAGGATTATGCTGTTTGCATGTTGTTTAAGTAGGAAGTTTCATACATAATTGCATTTATATATATAGTATATGTGTGTGTGCATGTGTGTGGGTTTAGAAACAAAATTCCAAAAGATTGTTGTTTAATTAAGAAGTCAAGATCATGAAGCCAAGCCCGAAGAAACCAAGCTATTAAGCCACTCAACTAATTCCCTTGAAGATTCTCTTTCTCTCTCTAAATACAAAATTCAGTAGTCGGCCAGAAACTTTATTTAAATTTATAGGAAAAAAACGTTTTTTGTGCATATATTGCATCAAAGAATTAATAACTAACTCCAAGTCTCCAACCTAGTTTAATTTCCTAGCTAGAATTACTACTATCTCATTCCTGCTCTTTATAAATAGCCATGAAATCATGCAATCTTCTACACCCGCTCAGTCTCTCAATCTTGTACACCCAAAAAAAAGGAAGTGTTGCGAAGTGCAAAGGAGAAAGAAATTAATGGCGAGTGGAGCAGCAGAGATGGTGCTTGGATGTGTATTCAATGGAAGTTTATCAATCCATGAGTTGAATATTGACCGAAGGCCTTACCATAAAAACTGCAGCTGTGCTCTTCATGATGTGAAGGGAATTTGTTCATCAAATACATGTTCAAAAAAGAACAACTTATCTTTCCAGAAGAAACACGAATGGAGTAAAATAGAAAAACATTCCTTGTCGTTGTCAGCTTCAATAGCCTCTTCTCATCTTCTTCTCATTGAGTGCTCGTCAATAGATGATGGAAATTCATTGTTAAAATCTTGAAGCACACTGTATAGTATAATTAGGATTAATTGAGTCTCCAATGTAAATTTTTATGAGCTAAATTAAATACATGAATTCCACAAGCAATCAAGTAAATTAGATTCCCCGTGGTTGCCGACTAACTTAATTAGTTAATTACATTTTCACCTAATGAAATACCAACTATTCTAAAAAAATTGCGAAGAAATGCAAAGACATATCTCGAGATCGATTCTCTTATTTTTATGTTTGAAGGATCCAGTTTAATTGAAGTAATAATTAAAAATAAGAGTAATGGTCACATTAATATTGTAGAAATCTGGCTAGCATTTTATCAAATTTGGTTTTACCTGTTTTGTGTCAGAATGTGTTTTGCAATCTGTCAACAATAACACATAGGCAGATCACCGATTTTGACCGGTCAAGCTGAAAAAGACAAAATCCCTTTCTTCCAAATGGTTGCAATAGAATCACCGAACCACATGTTATAGGTGGCCAATTAGGCGGGAATTGAAATTTAGAGGGTAAAAGAGAGGAAAGCAATAGAATAATAACACTAAATTTAAGTGGAAAACCATAAGGTAGGAAAAAACCACGGTTACTGAAGACACCGAAGAAAATATCACTATAACTTAGAGATTACACACCCGATACTCTCGTTCTCTCGAATAAGTGTCTGTATCTCAATACAATGATTTCCATTGGTATTTATTTAGGTTGATAGAGTGTTTCCCTATTCCTTATCATGTATGTAACAGATTATTAGTTGGAATGTTTGTGGGATTCTAGTTGAGCACCTATTTAGGACTCATTTTCTGTTAGGTGTCACTACAAGAAAATTAGGCTATAGGGACAAAATTTATTGGACAAATTTTATTTGTCTCAATAGAACATCTATTGGGATGCAATAACATATTCGTCCCTAAAAATTTCAAACTTGAAGAAACCTTTATGGACGAAAAAATTAGTCCTCATAGAACATCTATTGGGACGAAACAAATTATCCGTCCCTAAAAAGGACAAATCCGACAAGACTTTTATAGACGAAAATATTTGTACTAATAGAATGCCTATTGGGACGAAAAAAATTATTCGTCCCTAAAAAGTACAAAAGTAACAAGATTTTAGGGACGAAAACAATTTGTCCCAATCGAATGTGTATTGGGACGATATAAATTATTCGTCATAATAGGATGTCTATTGTGACGAAAATTATTCATCCCTAAAAGTTTGATACATTTTTTTTAATAAAAAAATTATAGGCTTGGGGACTTATTAAAACAAAAATAATATTTGTTGTTGATAATGATTTATCGAGATTACATTTTTCTTTCTTTATCTTTGTCTTTTTTAAGTTTTTCCTAAGAGATATATTAATAATTAAATTTGCTTCACTTTTGTATATTAATTGCTATAGATTAATTCAAAAATTATGAAAAATTATATATATATATTATAATAAGAATCTAAAATGCAAAACCACTTTCTAGAAAAGTTGTTGTATATTTATTTTTTCCTTTTGTGATAGGAATTCAAATCATACATTTGTCGATTAAATTGAAAAAAGTAAAGATTTTAAATTGAAAAAAGTAAAGAAAATCTCTCTATTCCATGCAAACCACTTTCTAGAAAGATTGTTATATATTTATCCTTCACTTTTGTGATAGGAATTCAAATCCTACATATGCCTATTAAATTGAAAAATGTAAAGAAAGTCTCTGTATTTTATGTACGATTAGGATCATTTGATATGACAATATATGATTTTAAAAAATAGTTTAATTGCACATCATCTCATAGTAGATCTGATAGCGCACCCCTCTTTCACATAAGTGGTGAGGGGTTCAAATCCGGGAGTTTTCATCCTGGGTTGTGGGAAGTAGTTATCTCCAATTATGGGCCTAGATATTTATACCGCGCATGTGTTTTTTGATTTCAGCAGGTCTTGAAAGTCCTATTGTAATAGTTCCTGTAATATTAAAAAAAATAGTTTAATTAAATGCTACAATAAACATTTTTAATATTAATTTGTTTTTTATATAAAAATAAAATTTAAATTATTGAAATTAATTTACAATTTTAAAATTCTATAACATATAGAGCTTATATATAAATACTTTGCTTTAAACGACACATTCGAAGCAGTATCAAAGTGATAAGCTTTGCATTCTCTTGGGTGGGTGGTCGGGGGTTCAACGCTGGTGGAGAACCAATCATTAAATGAATACTCCAGTCATTAAATGAATAAATGACGGAGCTGGTCCAGCTACGGGTTAGTGGGTTGGTATGATTAGGTTCTTACCAATCTTTTCTTTTATTCCAATTTCGTCCCTATAAATATTTGTATGGACGAATTTTATTTTTAAAGGATGAAATATTTTATCCCTGCTAATGGGGCAAAAATTTTCGTCCCAATATAATATCATAAGGGATGAAACAAAAATTGTCCCTATATTATGTTGTCCATATAGGTAGTCTTTAAGGACACCAAAGAAGCTATTGCGAACCACCTGAGGCGACGTAATTTTGGAAAAATTATTTTTGTTCCAATAGATCTATAGGGACGACAAAAATTCATCCCAATAACCCTTTTTTTGCAGTGTGTTTATCCTTCTAGAAATATCGAGTTATTGCCTAGTTGAACGTCCAATTAGGAGGTAATAGTGACATTTCCTTGCTGGAATATGATTTTGGGATTTCGTATTTCAGTAAATCTCTGCTTGAGAAAGTGTATCCTAATGGGTTTTGTTTCCCGATATGCTGAGGAGATCTCGCTAAACAAAGATCTTCAATGAGTATGATAACAATATATTTGATTACATAGTTAATTGGATGGGTTTCCTTCGCCAAGTAGCTTTACTTAGTGTTCAGGTTTCTAACTGTTGTATTGACTTTTTCGGTGACATGTCTTTGTCCGGGGTTCTTTTTGGTTAACTAGTTGACTTGTGATGACGTTGTAGTATTACTTTATGCTATTCCCATTTCTCTAGTTGATACGTCTTTCAGATGAATTTCATATTTAACAATACACCCTTAAATACTTGGGCTGAACACTAAGCACTTCCTCTGGTTGGTAGACGTATGACACGTGCATTTGCCGTATATGCAATATAAAAAAAATTATAAAACCGTAACTATGCACTCAAATGTAATAAACAAGTAGTTTGGCAAGTTAAGGTATCATCCACAAGGATCAAGATATTGCTTTGATCAAATCATGACTCTAGTATTAAATGCAATAAAAGTAAAGTGCAAATAAAGTAAATCTTAATGGTTCTTTGATTGGAAATTAACTAAAGTGAAAATGCAATTACTAGTAAGCTAAATAAACTTAAAAAAAAAACAAGAGATAATAAAAATGTGTGTGAAAAGTGTATGATGAGAGTTACGGGGGTCGATGCAATATAGACACAAATAGTGGGACTTTCGGATATCAGGTGTGATTTGCTTACAATATAGGGCTAATCTTCCTAACTCGAGTTTCCGGGATGGATTGGATTGGAATGCTCACAATCCAACCCTTTCACTTTTGCTTTGATAGATGTAAGGTAGTTAAGATGGCTTGGATTGGAATGCTCACAATTCACCCCTTTTACCTAGCCGGGATATGTTGGATTGGAATTCTCACAATATATCCCTTCCAATTCAAATGAGTTTGGCTAAACACCTTAGGTGTAGATGGTTAAAAGTATAAATTAATATATAATGTAAACCAAGAGTTGAAATGCCTACTTGACTCACAAAAACACCACAATCCAACCTCTACAATGAATTGGGAGTTGGAATGCCTACCCAACCCAAAGTGAGTATTAAATGCAATAAGGATCAAAATCAACCACTAAGTGATGTGGGAGTTGGAATGCCTACCCACTTCACAAAGATTTCAATTAAATTTTGATTACTCAAATAAGTTCAATCAATCACCAAGAATCAAGAGATGGAATGCCTACTTAATTCAAGAGGTAATTAAACACAGTTAAGCACAATGAATGGAATTATATTAATCAAATAAAATGGTGGAAATCCCACAATCTATGAATTAATTTCGTCAGCTTTCAAATCAGGTTTAGCCACTCATGACAAATTGAATAAAATGACAAAGAGGAGAGAAATAGAAAGGACTCATGTGAAAACTTGATTGCTTGAAAAATTGTGTTTATAAAAACAATACTCGCAAGTGCACGAATCGTGAAGATATAGTACAACGGCAAGTAAGGATCGTTCCCACGAGGACTAGAGATTTATTGATTAAAACTAATTCTAATTAAAGCTAAATTAAAGTAACAAGAAGATTGTTGAGTTTGATTTAAAGCTAAAACTAAATTAAATTCAAACTAAGAAAGCAATTAAAAATATTTGGTTGTGATCAAAGGTGAGAAAGCACTAGGTCATCAATGCTCCCCTACTATGTTTACTCAATGTTTCGAATTGACTGTGAAAGATATTAATCAAGTTAGTGGTTCGTTCTTATCATAAGTATGATTGTTACTATATGATCCTGGGATGAACCAAGTGTTCTCAATTACAATTTACCCATAGATAAATGGCACAAACTACGGTCAAGAACCCATTAAGTGCAAGAACAATGAACCAAAACCTACTTGCATAGATCAATGATAAGATCACTTTTATCCATTCAATTGAATATTAATTAAGATTACGTATAGATCAATACTCCAACCTCAATCATTAAATTATCAAAACCCTAAATTCATGTCAATGTATGATCATGCATTAACAAGAATAAAGAATAAATACATAGGATGAATTGAATGAATCAAAACTTAATTTAATTAAATATAGTCAATTCTAACAAAGAGCATTTTTAGAGGTTCACATTGATTCTCCAATATGGAATTAGTTACACATGGCGAAAATACAAAGAGAAGAGAAAGAAATGATAAAACCCATCTTGGCCTTCAATGAGTTCTTTAAGTCTTTAGTGATGAATTCTTCTTCGTCTTTGAATATTCGATGTGTAAAGATGAGTGGAAGGTGTATGGTGATGGAGTGGTGGGGGACAACCCCCTTGGTGGCTTAAGACCTCCCTTGATTTCTATATCTCGAAATTAGGGTTCACATGGGGTTTAAATAGGTGTAAGGCTATGCTATGTCCTTAAACAACAAGGAAATCAATTCCCATATAGACCTCTACCTTTTTGGGATTTAATTTCTTTCCTAATCAAATAAAAAAACTACTTATTGATGGAAGATTAGGATTAGGTGTCTACTTGTTTGCACAAGACTCCCAAACAATTCCATGAAGGAAATATTTCTCATTCCGACAACTTGCAAAACAAATCCCGTCATTATTCACGGAATTATGGTTGATCTGACTATTGGGTACTAAAACGGGTATAACTTCTTCTATGAATATCATAATTGCGATCCTAAATATTTTTCGGAAACTAGACTTCTGAGGATTTCTATCCATAGGTAGTAGGACACACAATTCGATCGGAGCTGAAATATATGGGCCCCACAATCTCGCTGCTCTGCATTATCTGAAATTAAAATTTTGCTCTTTTTCTCCAAAATAACATTCAACACCTCTTGAATGGAATGTGACCTACACATGCTCAACAAACACATAAAATACCTAATTTCACCCAAGAACGAATCACAAGTAATAGGAAATGGGGACCTAAAACATGTATAGAAATGGGTCGATCAAAAACCTTATTCCTTAATGCTTGAACACTCCTCCAATGTTCTTGTTGAGTAGTAGATGATGAAGTTTATGTATCGTTTGAATGGTTTTCGAAAATACATTGGTTTCTAGATCTAGAGAGATGATGTGGATCGGGTTGCAAACTCATACTTGGGTAGCTTGGTGCACCCAAAATGGGTCTAACTTAGCGAGGTCACAACTTTCACAAACGGGCTCAGAATCATTATTATAATATATTTTTGGAAATCCCAGGATGAGCTCTAAGATTTAACTCATAAACTTTGTTTCCTATGATTAGGCCCAAAAGGGTTCCAAAAAACGTCATTTACTTTGTCATCCATAGACTTTTAGTTTCTTGCATGACAATTAGGGTTTTTTTTCCTTTTTCGTTTAGCTTTTTTTTTTACTTTTAATCCGGGATTATTTTCTGATTTAGTGGAGATGTTTGAGAAGTCTTGGGGTTTAGTTTTTATATTTATTTGGTTGTAATTGTTTTGATTTTTCAGAGTTGAATAAAATAAAAACTTCTTGAGTAGTTTAAACTCAATTTATCTCTTATTTTTTTAATCATTGTGGGATTATAGAAGATTAGAAACCCTTTTTTGTTAAACTTTTGTGAGTTCTATTCCACGCTGCAATAGGTTGGTATCAAAGCTCAGTCAGTTTTCATCGTTAAGGCAACGAAGAAACGCACGAACCTACTGAACACATGAAGAACTGCTGCTTGAAGTCTATGAACACGATGAGATTACACGACTACAACAGCATATTGAGACATTAATGCAGTAGTTGGCACTAGTGACGGCTCAACAACGGGATCCAAATCCATAAGACATGAAGGAGGAGTCTAAAGGTGACAAAAATCCATTCGCCCCTCAGTTAGCACAGAGGAAGCCAACGAGTGATGAATCGAGGTGGTAGGAGTCAAGCCTTAAGGTTGACATACTAGAGTTCCATGGTAGGTTAGAGGTGGATGATTACCTCGACTGGATCGGTAAGGTGGAGGAGGATATAGAGTTAAAACAAGTTTCGGGAGACAGACGGGGCAACACTGGTTGCAACTAGTCTCAAAGGTCCAGCAGGGACTTGGGGCAACAGTCAAAGAAAATGAGGATTCTACAGGGGAAGGCAAAGATCACATCCTGGGAAAAGATGAAGAAATACATGTTTGCCTTTCTACCATACAACTACACACGGGCGCTTTACCAACGACTACAGAACTTGAAATAGGGAAATCATTTGGTTGATGACAACACAACGAAGTTCTATCAGTTTGTATTACTGGATACGATTATAGAGGATGATGAGTCATGGGTGGCGTGATATATTAGGGGGTGACAAATTCAATTCAAAGATATTCTTAATATGTTTGATGTGGTAAGTGTGTCAAATGTGGACCAGCGAGTAGTACAACTTGAGAAGCAACTATTATGCAAAAATACGGGGGTGTGAAATTCAAAGTGTCTGGTGCAGGTACAAGCATCAGCAGCGGACGAATAGGGGGTGTGAACTTTAGGGGTTCTAGTTCATATGGTACAAACAATAGTAGTGGCCGAGCAACCGTTCAACCTTTTGTAGTTACAAAGCCTATCGTGCCTCCTAACACAACAACACCAACCTTAGGTTTTCGTTGTTTTAACTCTAGGGAACCAGGGCACAGATTTTTGGACTGTAAAAATGAGCTACAAAAGGGATTGTTTACAGACGCTGAAGAAAACATCCAGGAACAAGAGGGTGAATTCGAGACAGAACCAGTTTTTGATAAGGATGAGCGCTTGAATGGAGATTATGGTCCATTATTGATGTTCTACAGGGGATGTTTAGGTTACAACCCGAATAAGAGTATTGAACTTGAATCTGATATAGTACTTCGCAATGTAGAAGTGATTGAGGAGCATGTAGAGGGGGATTTAAGACCAATGATCATGACCCAATGTAGCTGTTTAGTACCTCATGGAACAGAGGATAACCGGTTGCATATGATCGTACTCCAATCCACTTGCACCATCAGCAGGAAAGTCTACCGAATCATTATTGATTTAGGTAGCTGTGAGAATGTGGTGCCAGATGTAGTGGTTCAAAAATTATAGTTGGCAATAGAAGCACATCCTTGTCCGTGTAAGTTGACATGGCTGGATAAGAAGAATAATGTCTCTAAGTAGCCAAACAAAGTTTGGTGTCTTTTTCGATCGGTACAACTTACAAGGATTAGATTTGGTGTGATGTGGTTTTGATGTACAATTGTCATCTGTTATTAGGAAGGTCGTGGCTATACGTTAGGCATGTGATGTATGATGGATTCTTAAGTACATGCACTTTCTTGTTCAACTTAGTCAAGGTCATGTTTTTTTTAAAAGAATGGTTACAAGCAACACTCCAACTGGGAAAAACAGTAATTTATTGACAATATCCAAATTTGAGGTAGCAAAAAGAGAATATGATGTGGTTTATGTGTTTATTGAAAGAATGGGAATAAATGATAGTACTATTCCAAATAGGATGGAACCGTTGCTATAAGAGTTTGAAGATATGTTTCTGGCTGAACTTCCTAAAAATCTATCTCTGTTACGAGACATTCAACACCAGATAGACATGGTCATGGGTGTTAATTTACCTAATATACCAAATTATCGGATGAGTCCGAATGTGCATAAAGAGTTACGGCACCAAATGTAAGAATTGCTAGCAAACAGACACATTCGAGAGAGTCTCAACCCATGCACAGTGCCAGCCCTCATGACCCTGAAAAAAAAAATTCTAGAGAATGTGTGTGGACGGTAGAACTATCAAAAAGATCACAGTTCAATACAAATATCCAATCCCATGGTTAGACAACTTGTTGGATCAATAGAGTGGAGCTACGATATTCATGAAGCTGGACTTGAAGAGTGAGTATCACCAAATTTGTATTTGGTTAGGAGATGAGTGGAAAACAGTCTTCAACACTCGATAGGGGCTTTTCGAGTGGTTGGTCATGCTGTTCGGGTTGTCAAATGCCCCTAGCACATTCATACGGGTAATGAATCAAGCTCTGTGACTCTATATTAGTAAGAGCGTGTTAGGCTTTTGAGTTTAGTGTTGGCATAATTCTATATCAAAGGACATCTGCATTTTATTATTTAGTTGTTTACGATTCATGGATAATCAAGCTTTAAAGAAGATGGACAACACTTTAAGCAAATTGATGACCTCAAAAGGAACAAAGCTTAATTGCATAGCAAAAGTTATATCGAGACCTCTTTCCTCTCTCCAAGGCTTTGGCACACACACTTATCGTATATATGTCTCTCTGCATTGTTATGCACATTTGATATAACATATACACACACTTATTCATATATGCACATGCATTAGTTCTAAAGGTGACAAACTTTGAGAAATTGCATGTTCTAGACTATTTCTAGGTAATATCATACATGTGTATTCTTGTGTTCATTTTATTGTATTTGTATCATATTGAACTTGATTTTGTGCTGATGATATTTTATATTGAGTTTCGGTCATTTTGGTTACACATTCATTATGTTTCAAGTTCAAAATAGAAAGTTAAGAAACTTTCCGTGATTTTATCGTACATGGTTTTCGTCGTTGATTTTCAAGATTGAATTCCATATTTTTCAAAACTTTTTATTGACATCATTTGTTCATGAGAGAGTTTCGGTTCGTATCCAAAAATGGATTCGAAATCGGTGTTTGAAGGCCAGAGATATGGCTGGAAGACTAAAAGAGTCTTAAGGGAAACACAAGGGGACATACACCCCTCTTCCCTTGGAGGCAAGTGTACCTTCATGGGAAAGGAGGTCTTTTACCCCTATGGAGGCCCACGCGCCTCCACGGGATGCAGATGTGTAATCCTCCCATTTGTTGGTTGTTTTCCTCTTTTAATTTTGTTATGTTTTGTATTTATGTTGACAGTAATTCCATATCAAAACAATGTTTCACTTGTAATGATTTAGTTGTCTAAAGTTGATGATGATTCAAGCTTCAAAGAAGATATGACAACTATTCAAGCAAGTTCAGGTCTTCAAAGAGAAACGCGCTTTGTTGTTCGATAAAGTTATATTTAAGACCTCATTTCTCTTACAAGGCTTAGGCACACACTCAATTCATCCATATGTGTCCCTGCATCATTGTGCTCATATTGGTATAACACATTCACACACTTAGTATTGAATGCTCATGCATTAGTGCTAAATTGACTAGTTGTGTAGATTGCATGTTTGTGGACTATGTCCAAGTGATAGCATTCTTGTGTGTTATGTGTTTGTATATTTATGTAACATGGACCTTGGACTTAAATTTTGTTTTACACTGTTCCTTATTGAGTTTTGGTCATTTCGGTTACACATTCATTTGATTTAGAGTTCCTAGTCAAGAGTTACAAAACTTTCCAGTCATGCTGCATGTATTGTCTTCATTCTCATGTATCGAGTCGAATTCAAAATTTATGGTCTAAGTTTCATAGTTTTCCAAGTGTAATTGAGAGTTCTAGTTTGTAATCTGCAAAGGGATTTGAATTCGGAGTTCATAGGCTGGAGAATGGTCGAAGAACGCTAAGGTGCTCAAAGGAGGAGACAAGTGGACAAAACGACCACCATGCCATTCCTCCCGAGATGACGTGTGGCCATCATGTGGAGGAAGCCTCCCTGCCTACGAGATGGCCACACACCATCTTGAGTAGGAAGTAAGCATGGAGGTCATTTTGGTCATTTCACTAATTCTTTCCCTCTCTTTTAAATACTCCTTCCCTCTGTCATTTCATTCTAAGAAGAATTTTCAAACCTTGGGTAGAATTTTTTTTATTTCAAGTTTTCTCACCTTCCAAACACTATATTTTCTTTTTGAACTCCGATTCATTCCATTCGAATTGGAGATTGTTCATCCTTCAATTCTCTATCATTTCCAAGAAGGTTTGAGAAGTTTTGATTGCTTTTTTTTGTGGCTCTACTCACAAAAACGGGACTGTACATTGATTCTTAAGTTATTGAATTTCATCTTGATTGTTATTCTTAAACATGTTCAATTACCTTGGGTTTTCTTCTTCAATACATGTATGTATACTGTATAAAGTTTAATTAGAGTTTTTGACTCTTTTGAACCTAGATTGAAAATTGATTAATGTCATATATGAATTTTATCGTACTTACACGTCATCAACAAAGAGGATAAATTGCCTGGTGGACAACCGAATAGGCATACATAAATATCCTACAAGACATCACCGAAGAAGAGAACCCGAGTAAGCAGATATTGAACAAAACCTACCCAAGGTCAATCGACATCATATACTACTCGGGATCAGCTAATGACACTTGGGGCTGATTAAATGACATTTCTACTCGGGAACAACTGGAGCTACTCGGGATCAGCAGGTATTGCTCTTACTCGGGGCAAACATGATAAAAATCAAATAAAGGCCCCAGTGCATAGCTGACATGGATCAAGTCATTAGGATGCATAGAGATTTCCATATCAAAAAGGAATCCCAATAAAAATAGAAAATTAAAAAGAAAAGGTTCCCAATCAGGCAGCAACTTTACTTCTTCAAAAAGACAGCTCTTATAAGGAAATAAGTCCTAATTGGACTACGTTGCTAGAGTCCCATTCACTCTCAATACAAGACTCCGAAACAGGAAAAAAGACAATCAGCTTCAAACAAGAAAATAATTGTAATTAAATACAAAGATCAATTACTTGTACAAAACAGATTAGGGTTCTATAAATATATAAATAGACCAATAATCTCGCAAAAGAAAAGGGATATGGACAACAATCATAGAAAAATACAGAGAGAAGAAAGAGAGATCGAGAGCTTGTAACATCATAAATTCATAGTGGATTTTAGCTCGGTTGATCACTCAACCACCCGTGGACGTTTCTCCGGTCATCGGAGTTTTACCACGTAAAAAACTCGTTTTGTTTACTTTCTCCTCCTCTCTCTCTTTGAAATCACAGCTGAAATCCAATCCTTGTTGGCTTTTCTGATACAATCCATAAATTAACATCAACAATTGGCTTTAGAATGAGGGGGTCCTTAAACCTTCAACTTGATTAAAAGCAATGGCTGGAAGCAGAAGCAGTTCCGGGGATGTCCAAAAATCTTCGGATAACTTCCATATTGGCAGTACCTCACGGGATCTCACTGCAACAACAGAAAACCAACCTACATTCCTGGCAAGGATCCAGCAAGTTCCTCTAACTAATGGAGATTTGACACAACATTTCCGACAAGCGTTGTAACAACTGGTGGCAGACGCAGCAAAGGGAGAAGTTGATCTGCTGGCTACAGAAGCATAAACTCCTAACCTCCCACCTGTAAGACTCCGTTCGGTTGTAGTAGGGCCATAAATAAATACACCAGAAGTTAGAAGGAACCTTACTCCAATCAAACAGGCTGGACGTGAAACACCTGAAGAGGAACGACCAGACTAGAAGCAGAACCAGGATCAGACAGTCCGTACTGGACACTGTATACATGACCGGCACAGGGATCAGTCGTCATCAGAAGACAGCGATCGACATCATCACAAGCGTCATCATGGAATCTTACGTGAAACCCGGCATCAAAGTGAAGAACCTGAAAGAGGAATGACAATTACCCAGCGGATCAACCATCAGGGAAATCCAGTGGGAAACAGGACGTCGTAATCCAAAGCCTAACTCGAGAAGTCGAGAACAATAGACGATAGATTGACGCACTGGTCAGACGTTATGGGTATAACGATTTATCTGATGATGATTCTGACAGTCCATTCACTAGGAAAATCTTACGGACCCCATTCCCAGAAAGGTTCAGGATGGCGCACGTAGAGCAATTCAAGAAGGACACAGATCCAAAGGAGCACATCAGATGCTATAAAAGTGATATGGCCCAGTATGCCCATAGTGATCCCTTACTATGTCTCAACTTCCCAAAAACTTTAGGAGACATAGGCTCAAGATGGTTCGGGAGATTGCCCCCAGCAAGCATTGGAAGTTTTGGTTAACTAAACAGGAGCTTTTCAAGGCAATTCCTGAGCAATGTTCACAGGAAAAATTCAGTGGCTTACCTTTCTCAAATAAAGCTAGGGAAATATGAGTCACTAAAGAAATACCTGGGGAGATTTGGCCAAGCAGTATCAGAAATGAGCAGTACAAACGATGAAGCAATAATTGCTGCATTCATCAACAACCTGCAGAACGAACGACTATCTTTCGATTTAAGAAGAGCCCGTCTGAATAGGTATGCAGATATGATGGACACAGCAGGAGGATATGCATTAGCTGAAGAAGATGAGTTAGCCACTAGAGGAAGCTACATGCATGGAGGAAGACCCGAGAAGAATGTCGAGTCCAAGGTGCAAAACCAAAAGGAAAAATAGATAGGAAATAGCAAAGAAAAGATCAATGACGGGGGAAACAGGCGTAGTGCCGAACAAACCATGAAAAAATACCGAGGTAGATACACCAACTACACCCCTCTTCTGAAAAAACAGGAGGAATCCTAGGCATTCTGGAAACGAAGAATATGACACAAGAGCCACGCCGTCAATCTCAGTTTGCTCAGCGAGATACAACAAAATACTGCAGGTTCCAAAAAGAAACCGGTCATGAGACTTCCAAGTTTTACCAGCTCAGAGATTACATAGAAACCCTCATTCGGGAAGGACATCTATAGAATGTGATCTTAAAAAGGGATGAAAAATCAAAAGCAAAGAAAGAGATCAGGGCCGATCATAGCTTTGGTTGAAATGAAAGGGCCAGTCCAGAGGCCAATCAAGTAATACATACGATCTTTGGAGGACCATCCACTGGAAGAAGTAACCGAGAGCGAACTCAGGAAATTAGAGAAGCAGTAGAATCAAGAAATAACTTTGATGTAAACACGGTCGAGCCAGACCGAAGAGGGTAAAGGAAGGATGGGACCCAATAACATTCACAGAAGTAGACTCACATGGCGTCGATGTTAGGCAAAAATGACGCCTTGGTCATAAGTGCCCGAATTGGTTACCGGGAAGTCAGGAGAATCCTAATAGGTAATGGAAGCTCAATAGACATTCTCAATATAGCCGTCTACGATCAACTCAGGTTAGATCGAAATGACCTACAGCCTTTCCATACCCCACTCAGAGGATTCGGGGGAGTTGAGGTCAGGTCACTCGGACGGTAAAGCTACCTGTGAAGATTGGAGTGGCACCTTGCCAGAGAACTGTATTGCTCGACTTCGTGGTGGTAGACTTGGACAATTGGCCATATAATGCACTATTGGGATGACCATTCCTGAATAAAACTAAGGCCGTAACAGCCACTTATGCCTTAATGTTAAAATTCCCGACCGAACAAGGGGTCGGGGTAGTCAAGGGGTCCCAAGAGATGGCCCGAAAAGCTAACCTGTCAGTATACAAGGACAAGAATGAACAGGTTTGTGCTATAACACAGCCGAGTCAGAACGAAAAGCTAATATCATTCGAATTCGATCCAAGGGAAGAGCCGAATGAATCCAAAACTGAACCGGTTGAAGAAATCACCTTGAAAGAAGATGAACCATACAAAAAGGTCAAGATCGGGGCCAACCTGGAAGGAAGAATCAAACAAAGCCTCATTGATCTACTTAAAGAATATAGGGATGTGTTCGCTTGGAGTCATGAAGACATGGTCGAGATAGATTCCCGAATAATATCTCACCATCTCACAGTGGACCCGAATGCAAAACCGGTAATACAAAAGAGAAGATAATTCAATCTCGAAAGAAGTCAGGCAATCAAATAGGAAGTAGAGAAGCTACTCGCTGTAGGATCGATTAGAGAGGTCAATTACCCTCAATAGATGGCTAATGTAGTCCTTGTCCAAAAGAAGAATGGACAGTGGAGGATGTGCGTAGATTTCTCGGATATGAATAAGGTGTGCCCGAAAGATAGTTTCCCACTTTCGAGGATAGATCAGTTGGTGGACGCTACATCAGGCCATGAGCTGCTTAGTTTCACGGACGCCTATTCGGGATATAACCAAATCCGGATGAACAAGGCTGACGAGGAAAAAACAGAGTTCACAACAGATCAGGGTTTGTACTGTTAGACAGTAATGCCCTTCGGATTAAAAAATACAGGAGCAACATATCAAAGGCTGGTCAACAGAATCTTCGCACGGCAAATAGGAAGGAACATGGAAGTATACATTGATGACATGCTGACCAAGAGCATCACCGCAGACAAGCACACTTCAGACCTGCGGGAAACATTTGATATCTTGAGGAGATACCAAATGAAGCTAAATCCAAACAAGTGTTTATTCGGGGTCCCTTCAGGAAGATTCGTGGGTTTTCAAGTTCACCAAAAAGGAACCGAAGTCAACCCCTAGAAGATCCAGGCCCTGCAAAAAATGACTTCACCGAGGACACTCAAAGAAGTACATCGCCTAACAGGATGTTTGGCTTCCTTAGGATGATTCATCTCAAAAGCCACAGATAGATGTGTCCCCTTTTTCAAAGTAATTAGAAAAGGAAAAGGACTTGAATGGAATGAAGAATGCGAGCACGCATTCTTAAAAATTAAAGAATACTTAGGACAAACTCCCATCCTTTCAAAACCTCATATGGGGGAAACACTCTAACTGTACTTATCAATTACAGAACTGGCAGCAAGCTCAGTTCTAGTCAGAACTAAAGATGGAGTACAAAAGCCAGTGTACTACACCTGCAAGGCACTTCTACCAGCTGAGACCAGATATTCACAGGTAAAAAAGATGGCTCTGGCACTAGTTTCAGCAGCAAGGAAGCTAAGGCCATACTTTTAGGCTCATACAATCCAGGTTCTCACCGATTGCCCATTAAAGCAGATTTTACAGAAACCAGAGATTTCAGAGAAACCAGAGATTTCAGGGAGATTAACCAAATGAGCAATCGAGCTAAGTGAATTCGATATCCACTTCATCCCCATGACATCTCTAAAAGGGCAAGCAGTGGCAGATTTTATAGCAAAGTTCACAGAACCGAACATGGAAGAAAAAAAGATGTTGGGTAAAAGTTTCACATGGAAACTGTATGTTGATGGCTCTTCAAACACTCATGGCAACGGGGCAGGGATTGTAGTATGCACTCTAGAAAGAGACGATATCGAATGTGTTATGAGGTTTAACTTCAAAGCAACCAACAATCAAGCCGAGTACAAGGCGCTACTAGCTGGACTCAGAGTCTGCATAGCTCTCGGGCAGATGAGGTCGAGATATTCAGCGATTCACAGGTAGTTGTCAACCAAGTCCTAGACAAGTACCAAGCCAAGGATGAAGGCATGATAATCTACCATGATATTGCAAAACAGCTCCTCCAAAAATTTAAAGAATATAAGATTACCCATATCCCTAGGGAGGAGAATGAAAAGGCAGACACATTATCCAAACTAGCGTCAGTAACAACCACAATCAGGCCAAATACTATTCTGGTTGCACATCTCCATAAACCGAGCATAGCTGAACCAAGAAACTTAGAAATTTCAGAAATCCGAACACCGCTAGATGGTTGGATGACTCAGCTAAAAATGTTCCTAGAAGAAGGTGTGCTGCCTGAAGATCCCTTACAAGCAAAGTGTATCCGGTATAGATCAGCAAGGTATACATTGGTTGAAGGAGAATTATATAGAAGGGGGTATTCCCGAACACTCCAAATATGTGTGTCAGAGGAAGATGCATATTGGATATTACAGGAAATCCACGCAGGAATTTACGGAAACCACACTGGGGTAAAAGTTTGGCACATAAGGTACTCAGGCAAGGCTATTATTGGCCTACTCTATTCTCAGATACACAGCAATGTTCAGAAAGTTGCAATACTTGCCAAAGGATTGCTAATGACATCCGACAGCCCCCTAAGCAGCTCAGAAACCTCATGTCCCCATGACCATTTTCCATGTGGGGTTTGGATCTAATCGGCCCAATACCAGCTGGGCAGGGGGTGGAGCGAGCATGAAATAGTAGCTATTGACTATTTCACAAAGTGGGTAGAAGCTGAAGCATTAGTGCATATCACAGAAGAAAACACCATAAATTTCATGAAAAAGAATATACTTTATAGGTTTGGAGTCTCAAACACTATAATCATTGACAATGGCACTCAGTTCGACAACCTAAAATTCAGACAACTGTGCAAAGAGTACCAGATTTCCAATTACTATGCCACACCTGCCCACCCTCAAACAAATGGGCAGGTGGAAGCAGTTAACAAAATCATCAAGCACACAATCAAAGTAAAGCTAGATGCCAAGAAAGGAATTTGGGTTGAAAATCTTCCCGAAGTATTATGGGCATATCGGACAACAGCGAGAAATTCAACAGGAGAGACTCCATTCACTTTAACATTTGGAACAGAAGTTGTTATCCCTATAAAAACGTCATATACGTCACCCCGGGTCAGGCTATATGATGAAGATCAGAACGTTGATATGCGATTACAAAGTCTTGATGAACTTTAAGAGAAAAGGAAGAAATCCTGAATACGAAATATGACATATCAGCAAAGAGTAGCTCGCCACTACAACTTTCTCGTTCAGGTCAGAAAATTCCAGCTAGGAGACCTGGTACTTAGGAAGGTGTCATTGAACATAAAAAATAAAGTTGCAGGGTCCCTCGCTGACAAATGGGAAGGCCTGTACAAGGTCGAAGGAATAGCTGGCCATGGAGCATATTGGATTACACGACCTAATGGAGGGGTTTTACCCCTACCATGCAATGCCCAATATCTGAATATTTTCTGTCCTTAAATTATTTTTTGTTCTTTTTTCTAGTCAGAACAATTTTAGTTAGGATAAATATTAGCTGTGGAATTCAAAACTTTATTAATTTTGAAGTTATGAATAAAAAATCAAACTCGGGATTTTTGAAAGAAAAGCATCGAACTCAGGATTCCCAAAAGAAAGCATATGATAATAAGAACATATGGAAGACAAGCATGATAATAAGAACATGCAAATAGATTACTCGGGACCATTAAATCCCGAATGGGCAGAGAATCTCGAAGGAGCATGCCAGCGAGCAAGGTCAAATGACCTTCATAAAATGGTAAACCCGATGCACTAGCTCGGGACGCTATCGGGAAGAATTCCGGTGAAATGCGTAGCTGTGTTAAGCAATTCAAAAAGCTTAACGATTCGGCAAACCCTTGCACATAAAAACTGGGGAGACGTCCTCGGTAATGAGTAAGGACTCGAACATATGATTATGGTGAGCCATGATGTAATGTTCGGGTAGCAACCGTGTATGAAACATAAGTATAAATTCACTTGTCTGTTTTAAGATGACACGGTTAATAATACTAGCCAGTTTAATAAGATACTTGGCATAAAGATTACAAGAGCCAGTTTAATAAGATACTTCGCATTAAAATTATTCGAGTGACAACCAGTTTAATAAGATACTCAGTAAAGTTACACGAACATCAGAGCTAGCCAGATTAATAAGATACTTGGCATAAAGATTACAAGAGCCAGTTTAATAAGATACTTGGCATTATTCGGGTGACAACCGGTTTAATAAGATACTCGGTTAAGTTACGCGAACGTTAGAAAAGTTGGTTTAATAAGATACTCAGCAACCATGGTCAAGTTAAAGAAATTTCGTGAGCAATAGAATCAAAACACTAGATTCAGAAAAGCTACTCGGAATTTTATTGATTTTTCAAAAGTGGCTACAATAAGAACTCTTTACAAAAAATTGCTTACAAAGAGATTGTTAAAAGTACAAAAAAATCCTATCTACAAGTCAGGATTGTGAGGATTTAGAGTCCTTGCCAATACTCGGGTCAAGCACCATCTCATACTCACGGAGCAGACTTTCCTTAGAAGGCCAAGCAATTGTTTCGACTGAGTAATCCATCCATTGGTTGTAATCCTCTCTTGGAATCGGCCCGACATCAGGCTCGATACTCTCCACTACCGACTCTTGACTGGCGTAGAATTTCGAAAGAGAGTGTTAAGATGGAATCTCTAAATGCATAGGATGGGGCTCTTTGCCTCGGCTACGGTAGTAAGCTCTCCATTCCTTCATCTGAGTCTGAAGAGACTCTAAGGACTGATCCACAAGATGTTTGATTGACAGCTCCCAATTGGTTCGGGCCTTCTCAGTTGCCCGATTCTTGACTTTAAAGAATTCGCCCGTTGAAACCAGCCCTCGTTGAAACTCCCGAAGGAGAAGAGCATCGTAGGCAGGGGATCTTTTGAAATGATCCACCCCTTAAAATTCAAGTTCTAGCCAGGCCTCTCAGGATAAGGATTCGACTGTCAACGCTTGGCGCTCCAGATCTTCAATTTTCTACTCATACTCCAACTTAGACAGCTCCAGTTCCTGCTCGGCTTTGAGCATTGATTCTTGGGCAGAAGATAATAAGTTCTGAAGTGATGTTGCTTTCTCTTCTATTGAAGAAGCCCTCTCCTCGGCCTCTATCTGCTTTGCCAAACAGTGGTCGGTAAAAACTTGTGCAGAACCAACCTCCTATTGATAAGCCGTTTTGACCCGAGCACGTCGATCCTCACTTTCTTTTAGCTGAGCTTCCAGACGCCTTATTGGACTAGCTTGATGTTGCTGCGTCTGAACTAGCTTAGTGAATTCGGCCACCATCTACAACAAAGGTTTAATTAAAAATCTAAAAATCAGGCAAACAAGAAAACCAATTAAAGGGTAACTTCCATAAGATGCACCTTTGAAAAAATTCTGAAGACGGTCAGTCAGAGAGCCATCTCGAAAACAGCTACAACGGTTATCTCTGATAAACGCCAGACCAGATGACATCTCCCACAGTATATTCTGGGGAGAAGGATGTGAGAAAACCTCCGAGGGTTCAGCCCCTAGATCTTTAACCTCGGGGGGAGGGGAACCCATGTTCAGTTCCGAAGCCTCCACATCCGCCGATGCTCCAACATCAGCACTAGGGTAAGTCTCAGCCACAATATCTTCATCGCTCAAGTCGATGAAAGAGACCACCCGAGGAACCTTGAGATGACGAGTTAGAGAGCTGATTACCTTTCGTTTCTCACCCTGAGAACAGTGGAAACTGAGATCAGCCGCTGGATCCTCCTGAGTATCATCCCGAAAGACTTTAAAAAATTTAAGACCTATAGGTACCTGTCCCGTAGAGGTATTACCTCTATCACCGGAGTCAGTCTGCTCTGTAGGCTCCCCACCGAGACCTTCACTCTACCGCTGCCCGTCGCCAGGCAACTGAGTATTGGTCGGGCCACTTGGACCACTAGTTTCCCCAGCCGTCAGTTGAAAAACTTCCTCAAGAACATCTTTGGGAACTTGCTCTTCAACCGTATCAGTCTCCTCTTCGGACTCAGGCGGGGTGATGCTTTTATTGCCTTGACGAGAAGCTTCTTTTCGACTTGCCTAAATAATTGACTTCACTTGGCAAGCCTGAAGATCGCAGACAACTTCAGTATCATACACTTGGAAGAAAAAAGGAACCGCGTCAGAATGCAAAAAAAAAAAAAAAAACATGAAAGGAAAAGGTTACAAAAATCGCTAACATCGCCTGCGATAGCTCGAAATCTCTTCGAAGTAGCCAAACTCAATCATCTTCGACTAAATGAAGAGATAAGTCTTGCTTCTCTTCTCCAAAGTACGAACCGCTGCCCGCTTAAGTCTGGTCAGCTCCGCATTGCTGTACTTGATTTTCTTCTTGTTCCAAATCTCGGGGGAACAGAAGAAATGGGGGACCTTCAACACCATCCAAGTAGCCCCAACTGAAGCAGTAACCTCAAGCCCGCGAATCCCTCCGGTGAAAAACCAACTATTCTTCCAGAACTTGTTGGACATAGGAAATCCCCATATAAAACCCCTCTTTTCAGGGTCATCAGAGATATCAGCTTCCCGACTCACTTTTGTCCCCTTAGAGACCAAGCAATCTGGCTAATTAGACATGAGGAAGTAAGTCCCTGACTTGCCAGATTGCCTCAGTGTAAAGAAGTGCCTGATTTCATTTGGGGATGGCTGCGATAAATTCATCCAGCTGTACATGTTCCACATGCACATCAAAATTTTGTAGCTAATCAGGGCTAATTGACCCGGACCAATCCCTGCTTCAGCCAGAAACCAGGCAATAAAAGGCTGAAAAAGAAGAGTGGCGCTGCAGCAGAGCACAGATCCGTAGATTGCTACCATGCCTGGGGGAGGATTCCATACAGCTCTATCACCCGCTGGAATCAGAGTGACCGAGTTGGGCAGATCGAATCATGAACTATACTTTTTTATCTCTTCTGACCCGACTACATTTGGCTCGGTATCAAACCCACTCTGGCAAGTAGCAGAGAAAGAAAGGCGAGATGTTCTGAACGTCTCTTCAACATCGTTCTCATTGACAGTTTGTTCCCTGATTAGAATATCGCTCGAGTTGTGCTTACGGACTTTACTTTTGCTTTGATGTTTTCCCATCCTTCGAAGAGATACCTTGTGATCAGAAATATCAGAATCAGAACTAGATGAAGAACTCGATACAGGGCTAAAAGTGACGTCAGGGTGAAGCCCATAAACATCAACTTCTAAAAATGGAGGCTCATCAACAGTGATTTCCCCAAGCAATCTTCTAACACAAGAAACCAACCGAAAATCCATACGTTCTAATGCATCAAGAGTGACATTACAAAGACAAAGATTGGAAGATGGCTCTATTAAAAACTAACCTTGAATAAAGTTTGATGCAAGATCTTCAATGGAAAGTCACGACCTTCTACGTAAAGAAATCAAGGTTTTAAGAAATTTTGTATGCTGAGAAATCTTTAAGAATGAACTTACTGTCTCAGTGAACAATTTAAAGAAATAAAAGCATGAAACCCTAGATCTTAAGGCGGGAAAAAACAATGATAAGGATTGATGATGAAAGGGGTGCACGGGGAAGCGCGTGAGTCATTTCTTATAAATGATATTGAAAAAAGAAGAGGCAAGAGACACGTGTCAGAAGGAGAAGTGGCTTTCACCGTCAGAACTCCAAAAGGTAATCCATCATTAAAGATCTCACGTAAGGAGATAAATCAAATTGCAGAGTCACCATTAAGACACGTCATTATGACAAGATCTCACTCGGGTACTGAAAAGATATTGAAAACCAATTAAAATACTTTTGCCCGAAGAAACCTTGTTTAGCACAAATATTTTAAAGGGGTATTTATCGTACTTACACGTCATCAACAAAGAGGATAAATTGCCAGGTGGACATCAGAATAGGCATACAGAAAATATCCTACAAGACATCACCGAAGAAGAGAACCCGAGTAAGCAGATATTGAACAAAACCTACCCAAGGTCAATCGACATCATATACTACTCGGGACCAGCTAATGACACTTGGGGCTGATTAAATGACATTTCTACTCTGGAACAACAAGCACTACTCGGGATCAGTAGGTATTTCTCTTACTCGGGGCAAACATGATAAAAATCAAATAAAGGCCTCAGTGCATAGCTGACATGGATGAAGTCATTACGATGCACGGAGATTTCCATATCAAAAAGGAATCCCAATAAAAATAGAATATTAAATAGGAAAGGTTCCCAATCAGGCAGCAACTTTACTTCTTCAAAAATACTGCTCTTATAAGGAAATAAGTCCTAATTGGACTACGTTGCTAGAGTCTCATTCACTCTCAATACAAGACTCCGAAACAGGAAAAAAGACAATCAGCTTCAAATAAGAAAACAATTGTAATTAAATACAAAGATCAATTACTTGTACAAAGCAGATTAGGGTTCTATAAACATATAAATAGACCCATAATCTCGCAAAAGAAAGGGATATAGACAACAATCATAGAAAAATACAGAGAGAAGAAAGAGAGATCGAGAGCTTGTAACATCATAATTTCATAGTGGATTTTGGCTCGGTTGATCATTCAACCACCCGTAGACGTTTCTCCGGTCATCGGAGTTTTACCACGTAAAAAACTCATTTTGTTTACTTTCTCCTCCTCTCTCTCTTTGAAATCACAGTTGAAATCCTATCCTTGTTGGCTTTTCTGATACAATCCAGAAATCAACGTCAACAATTAAAATCTTACATGTTGAGTTAGGTTTTGATTTTGCCTATGTTATCACATGTTTGGGATTGTATTGTGCTAGCTTTGAATCTAGGACTACTTTGTGAACTTTGATAGATTGATTTTGATAAAAAATATTCTATACATGAATTAGATTCAATTAATTGAATATATTTAGGAATAACACATTTATTTGAGTTCTTAGAGCTATTTTAGACTTAATTGAATATTGTGGATATAATATACTCCAGGATTTTGTTAGAAACATGATTCTAGCATGTTTTTGTGTATGTTACTAAAAACTTGAATGTGTGCTAAGTGTTCATACTTTGATTCAAGGGTTAGGTTCATGGACGATTCTAGATATTAGATGTGTTTTTAGTGGTTTTCACATGCTCTAGATTTATCATTCATGCATAATAACTAGACTACATTTTGTCGTGTGATTATTCATGCATATGTCTAGTTCTCGTGGGATGTATTGATCATCATATTCTATGTTATGTGATTGTTTACAATCATTGATCACGTTTAGGGAACCCTTGTACAAGGTATAAAGTCTTAGCTAGGACATGTGGTTCGGAAAGCTAAGCAAGAAGTCTTGACTAGGACATGTAGTCTGAATAGTCAAGCAAGGAGTCTTGGTTAGGACCATGGTCCAGATAATCAGGTAAGGAGAGACTTTCTAGAGGCATGATTACCTTGGATAGAAAATAGACTTTTCATTGGTAGACCCGGGATATTATGATGCATGGAGTCCATATATAGAGTGTGTCATTTGTTGATCACTCTTGGGGAATGGTGTTGGTTAGAGTGGACTCTAATATAGGGAAAGTCATTTGTTGACCACTTTTCAGGAATTTCCAATCTACCAATAATGATTGGGTAGACGTTGACTCCAATATTGTGTGTCATTTATTGGTCACTTTTTAGGAATGTCTTGTCTACTTTCAAATTATCAAAGTACTCGATAGTTGTAATCAACCTGTGGATGTTTCCTCTATGGAGGTTTTACCACGTAAACTTTGAGTGTCAAATCTCTCTATCCTTCTCTCTTATATAATTGTGTTTGTTTGTTGTATCTTGTTTCACAAGATTCAATTTCATATTCTTTTGTAAACAAGATTATTATAATATGTGATGTACATGCACTTCAATTGATCAAAGTTGTAAATACTTTTGTATGTGCAATTGAATATATTTTTGTATAAGTACATTAGATTGTATACTTGTACATCTTGAACAATATTTTGATTACAAGTATCATTTATTCTTTGTTTCTTTTTTATCCTTCTCTAAGTAATGTGTAAGCTTGCTTAACAATGCTTGATTGCTAATTCATATTGATTGTGTTTCATGTGCATTACTATCTTAAGTATTGTTATTCAAGCTAACTATAGGGACAAACTTAAGTTTGTTTTAAGGGATTGAAAATATGGTATAAAAACCTATTCACCCCCCCCCCCCCTCTAGGTTAGCATACAGCAATTTAACTGCGTTTGTACAATTTCATTTGGAATTAGAACAGGTCGATAGATGAAACTTAATGAGATCTAGGCTACACTCTCGGTTGATTGCTAGGTTTTTGGAGCAATAGTTCTTAAAGAAGATTCCATATATGAAGAAGCTTCAAGCTCTAGACCACCACTTCTCAAAGGATATAATTACGAGTTTTGGAAATTAAGGATGAAGACTTACATCTGTTCTATAGACGAACAAGCATGGATGTCGGTTGAGGAAGGTTACCATCCACTTAACAAAATGCTTGAAGATGGTTCTATAGTTCCCAAACCTAGAGGCGAATGGAGCACCAATGAATTTGATCTAGCTAAATGGCATCATCGAGTGGTGAACGCCATTTTTGGTGGAGTGGATGGTAGGCAGTTTTCCTGTATCCAAAATTTATAGACCGCCAATGAGGCTTGGGATGTTTGTCAAGTCACCAATATAGGAACCAAGGCAATGCGGAAGTCTCGTTTCCAAATGCTCACATATCAGTTTGAAATGTTACAAATGAGTGAGAAGGGCAAGTTTGATGACTTTCAATTCAGGCTTTTGAAAATAGCTAATCAATGTCAAGCGCTTGGTGTTCCTATCTCCGGTGAGAGGCTAAATTGGAAGATTTTAAGGTTTTTGCCCAAACGGTTCAAGGCTATGGTTACATCTATCGAAGAGAGCAAGGATGTTTATAGTATGAGTGTTGATGAATTGCTATGGTCTCTTCGAACATATGAATCAAGCTTGAAACCTAAGGCAAAGAGCAAAGATTAGCTTTTAAGGTCATCAAAAATGAAAGTGAAAGTGATAATGATGAAGAGATGGCATTGTTAGTAATAAAGTTCAAAAATTTTATGAGGAGAGGTGCTAGGCCAAGTGGTAAGTTCTCCAAAGAAAGGAAAGTCAAGAACTCATCATCTTCTAAGTACGAGAAGAGTAGTCAAGCCAAGAACAATCAAAAGGTAAAATGTTTTAAGCGCAAGAGTACACTAAAGAAATGTACATTGTTAAGGGTGGCAATAAGAAACTACTCAATGAGTCAATCAATGTATCAAAGGTTAAGAATCTTGCTAATTCTCAAGAAGGTAAAAGTGACTTAGTAGTTGAGGAGAAGCTTATAACATCATCATTTCCTACAAGCACATATGTTGTCAATGACAAGAAACCTCCTAAGAAGAGAAGATCTAAGACCAAGAAGAAGTTGAAGGCCAAGGTATCTCTACAAACTCCTACTAGTGCTACTTCTACTCCAGAAGGTACAATCTCATCTTTTATTCCTATTTATCACTATTGCAATACTATAGGCCACATTCTGCCCAAATGCTTTAAATACATAGAACAATGCAAGTTAGGGAATGCACTTATAGATAATGAGGTTGAACTTTAATTCAAGCATGCTAAGGATTTAAACTTTGAGAAGCATGATATAATTGCAAAGCATGTTAAGATTGTGTGGTAAGACGAAAGCAAATCTTACTAAACTTGACAATGCATGTGATTCTAATACTTATAAGAAGAGTACTAGTGACATAATTGTTAAAAGAGTCATAGAAGGCCTTTATTATCATTTCAATATTGTTGTTAAGAACGATGTTGATGATTTTTGTGTTAGTGTACCCAAGAACAAGTGGTTCAAGGGTGAGTGCTCATACAATTAGAGTAAGTTGCACATGTGAATAGCTTTAAGATTAGTGTTTAGAGTGTTGAGAAACTTAGATAGTTTTCTTGGTTTCTCCATGTCTTAACATGAAGTTAGCTATCTCACAATAGCTATCTCAAAAGTTAGCTATCTCACATTGCAAGTTAGCTATCTAACAATGGTGATTGGTTTTGTTAATACTTTTAGAGAAAGTCATTTTTATGTATGTTTTGAGTTGAAATACTATGCTTTTTATTCTCTTGGGATGAAACAACTTTAACTTGTTGTCATGGGGATAAACAAGCCAATAGGGCTCATAAGAAGGGCGAAGGTGTGGCATTTGATGAATATGCTTGCAAAAGGTATATCTATATCCTAATGCTTGCTTACTTGGATTTTCATCTCTTAACTCATTATTTGTTATATTTCATGTAGCATGTCATATTAGATAACTAGTGTAGTATACTTACGGTTCTCATTGACGTTTGCTCTTTTAGGATCTTTTAGTGATAATGTTTACATTGATCTTAATGATGATATATGTTTATATGTTTGATTGTTGAGTGGCATATTTTTGAAAATATGAGCTTCATATTCTTTGAAAGCTACTCTCTTGAGAAGTAATGATATTGAGTAAATCTCTTTATATTGCACTTAGATCATGTGCTTGTGAGCAATAAAACTTGGTCTTCAAAAAGCACTTTTCTTCTCTTGTATGTTTAGTTAAGTAAGTTGAGTTTGCTAATATGTAAGTTGTGGATACACCTTAAACTTTTTTTTCTGGTACATTTCAGATGACCTATGGTTAGTGTTAACCAAAAATTCACTCTAGGTGAGAAATCTCAGCTAACACCCTCAGGACCACAACCTCGAGTAGATTACAGTCGGGGTAGGTACCTTCGGTACCAATTTCATGTGTCAAAATGGATAAGACAAATGAAAGTATGATGGAGGGAAAAATATTGCCTTATCAATCAATTATATAGTGAGCATAACTAAATAACAAACAATACGATATGGTGAAAATCTCAAACTCTACTTTCTCCTAAATTAGCTGGAGGTGGCGAACTCGTGTGTGTTGATAAGTGGATCTAACTAACAACGGTGATGACTAGGCTTAATGCTAAATACAGAATTAAGTGATAGCTCTTTTTTGGTTCATGATCTCTCATTTTTTCCTCTTTTCTTTGTGCTCTTATCTTTTTATTTATACACGAAGTGGCTAGGGTTTTTTCTTGACATACAGCCTGAAGATCATTGGATAGATCTCTTTCCCCCATTTGGCAAGATTTTCTGTTTAATATGATTAATCCTGGAGAATCGACTGGCAGAGAATACCTTGGAGGGAAACATGTTTATTTCCTTTTTAAACTCTATCATTATATTAGTGCATACATGGAGTTTGGTATGGTTTGGAGAATAATTCTGATTTCGTTTATTTATGGCGAGACACATCAGATTAAGATTGTGCTTGCCTTAGTGACTAATCAGCCCATAAACCTTAGAGAGGTTCTCAGGACCTATCTAGATAGTCAGGCTTTGTCAACTAGGTTGGACAAGAAGTTAACAGTACCAGGGTTTATAACTCAATTGTGTATGGCTCGTGATGTGAAGACACAAGAGGAAGATGTGCTTTTACCTCCCTTGGAAAGGTTTAGCAATAAACGTGTAACTTTTATGTCATACAAGCATAAGGGAAAGGCTTGGGATAGGTTTGGACTTTTTAATGGATCTCAAGATGCAAGCCCTGTGATTAGCACAAGTTATCTTCCGGAATGGGTGACTCAATTGAAGGGAGAGGTTAAGAAGTCAAATGTTGAGATTAAAGAACTTAAAGCAAAGTAAGCTCAACAAGATGCAAGAATTAAAGAGTTGGAGGAAAGCATTGCCACAAGCAAAAGACCATATCTAAAGCACTTTGTGAGATCTACCAATTGCTTAACCTTCATTGGTGAAACAAGTAAACCATGAGGTACATTTCATCTATTATCCTTTTGGCTTCATTTCATGGTAAAAAATGGGGAGAAATTGGAGAAGTTAGATGTGCTAGTTTACTTAGTTTCTTTCCAAGTTATATACGTATTTTGTGAGTTTCAGTTTAGTTTTATTGGAAACTTGAACATATTTGGCATGTAATACTGTGGTTTAATTTTGGTTCGAATATTTTGATTTGGCATGTATTAAGGGGAGTTACATGACCTATTTGGGATTTAAATGTCTTATTCTTACCAAACTATTTGTTGCCATATGTGTTTTTCTCTTGAATGTGTGTTGTGATTTAAGTTGATTTTAGGTGGCTACAAGAGAAGATCAAGAAGAAGTTCAAGATTCATTGAAGATTAGTCTAGGAGTGTGTAAGCCATTGTAAATCATTGTATCTCATAGTGACCAATCTTCTTTGTAATTGTTTTAGTATATGTATATGAGTTTTGACATGGAATTCGTCAAATGGGGTGATTGCTAGGTTTTTGGTTTATGTAGGTATTAATTCCATATAAAAACAATGTTTCACTTGTATTTATTTAGTTGTCTTAGGTTGATGATGATTCAAGCTTCAAGGAAGATATGGCAACTATTCAAGCAAGTTTAAGTCTTCAAAGAGAAATGTGCTTCATTGTTTGACAAATGTATATTTAAAACCCCATTTCTCTTACAAGGCTTAGGCACACACGTACACAATTCATCGATATGTGTTCCTGCATCGTTGCGCTCATATTGGTAAAACACATTCACACACTTAGTATTGAATGCTCATGCATTAGTGTTAAAAGGACTAGTTGTGTAGATTGCATGTTTGTTGATTATGTCCAAGTGATAGCATCATTGTGTGTTATGTGTTTGTATGTTTATGTAACATGGACCTTGGAATTCAATTCGGTATTACATTATTCCTTATTGAGTTCCGGTCATTTCGGTTACTCGTTGATTTTATTTTGAGTTTCGCATCAAGAGTTACAAAACTTTTCAGTCATGTTGCATGCATTGTCTTCGTCTTCGTGTATCGAGTTGAATTCATAATTTCTAGTCTATGTTTCATAGCTTTCCATGTGCATAAGAGAGACTTGGTTTGCAATCAACAAATGGATTCGAATTTGGAGTTCAGAGACCGGAGAACAGTCAAAGACGCGAAGGTGTACGAATGAGGAGACAAGTGGTCAAAACGAACACCATGCCAATCCTCCTGAGATGGCTTGTGGCCATCTTGTGGAGAAAGCCTCCCTGTCTCCCAGATGGCCATGCACCATCTTGGAGTGGAAATAGGCATGGAGGTCATTTTGGTCATTTCACTCATTCCTTCCCTCTTTTTTAAATACTCCTTCCCTCTCTCATTCCATTCAAAGAAGAAGAGTTTTTGAAACCTTGTGCATAATTTTTTCTTTCAAGTTTTCTCACCTTCCAAACGCTATATCTTCTTCTTTTTAACTCTGATTCATTCGATTCGAATTGGAGAGTGTTCATCCTTCAATTCTCTATCATTTCCAAGAAGGTTTGAGAAGTTTTGATTGCTTTTTTCAGAGGCTCTACAAACAAAAACGGGATTGCACATTGATACATAAGGTATTGAATTTCATCTTAAGTTTTGTTCTTAAACATTTTCAACTGCCTTGAATTTTCTTCTTCAATACATGTATTTATATTGTATAAAGTTTAATTAGATTTTTAGACTCTTTTGAAGCTAGATTGAATATTGATTGAAATCTTACATGTTGAGTTAGGTTTTGATTTTTCCTATGTTATAACATGTTTGGGATTGTATTGTGCTAACTTTTTATCTAGGACTATATTGTTATCTTTGGTTGATTGATTTTGATAAAAATAGTCTATACATGTGATAGATTAACTTAATTGAATATATTTTGGAATAACACACTTGTTTGAGTTCTCAAAGCTATTTTAGAATGTGTGCTAAGTGTTCATACTTTGATTCAAGGTTTAGGTTCATGAACGATTCTAGAAATTAAATGTGATTGTAGTGTTTTTCACATGCTCTAGATTTATCATTCATGCATAGTAACTATACTACATTTTGTCTTGTGTATTGATGCATATGTCTAGTTTCTGGAAGATGTGTTGATCATCATATTCTATGATGTGTGCTTGTTTGCATTTTGATTTCATAGATCACATTTTGGAAGCCCTTGTAAAGGGTATGAAGTCTTAGCTAGGACATATGGTCCAGATAGCTAAGCAAGAAGTATTGACTAGGACCTAAGGTTTCGAGAGTCAAGCAAGGAGTCTTGGTTAGGACAGTGGTCCGGATAATCAAGTAAGGAGAGACTTTCTAGAGGCACGTGTACCTTAGATAAAAAGTAGACGTTTTATTAGTAGATCTGGGATATTAGTGGCATTGAGTCCATAGATCGAGTGTGTCTTTTGTTGATCACTCTTGGGGAATTTCCAACTTTCTAATGGTGTTAGTTAGAGTGGACTTCAATAGAGAGTGAGTCATTTGTTGACCACTTTTGAGGAATTTCCAATCTACCAATAGGGATTGGGTAGACATCGAGTCCAATATACAGTGTGTCATTTCTTGGTCACTTTTGAAGAACTTCTTTTCTACTTTTCAATAATTAAAGTACCTGATGGTTGTATTCAACCCATAGATGTTTCCTCTACGTAGGTTTTACCATGTAAACATCGTTTGTCAAGTCACTCTATCCTTCTCTCATATATAACTGTATTTGTATTTTCGTATATTGTTTCATAAACTTCATTTTCACATTCTCTTGTAAGCAATATTGTTATAATCAGTGATGTACAAGCACTTCAGTTGATTGAACTAGTAAATACCTTTATATGTGTAATTGAATATATTTGTGTATAAGTACATTAGATTGTATACTTGTATATCTTGTACAATATTTTGAATACAACTATCATTTACTGTTTGTTTCTTTTTTATCCTTCTCTAAGTAATGTGTAAGATTGCTTAACAATGCTTGATTGATAATACATATTAATTGTGTTTCATAAGTTTTATCATCTTAAGTATTGTTATTCAAGCTAACTAGAGGGACAAACATAAGTTTGTTTTAATGGATTGAAAAAAGGTGTAAAACCCTATTCAACTCCCACCCTCTAGGTTAGCCTAAGGTAATTTAACTGTGTTGGTACAATTTCAAATTTTTCTTTATATATTCCCTTTCCCTCTCACTCTATTACATGAAGAAAAGTTTGAAAATTTTGTGCATAAATTCTCTCCAATTTTCCCATCTCCCAAACACAGTATCTTTCATATCCGGTGTCCAAATCAAGTGATTCAGATTGGAGAATTCTCATCAACCAGTCCTCTATCTTTTCCAAAACAGTTCGGAGTCATTTGATTGAGTTTTATGGTAGCTTCACTCATAGAAAAGACACTGCACAGTTTTCACTTGAGGTATTGATTTTTCTTTTGATTTTTTATCTTCAAGTCTACAACTTCCTTCGTTTTCTTCATCAATACATGTATGTATATTGTGTATAAGTTGATTAGAGTTTTGGACTCTATTAAAGCTATGTTGAACTTTAATTGTTAACTTACATGTTGAGTTAGGTTTTGCTTAAGCCTATGCTTTCACATAATTTTGTGTTGTATTGTGTTGGCTTCCTATCTAGGGTTGTTTGGACTTTGATTGTTTGATTTTGATTGTTTGATTTTGATTAAAAATAGTCTCTACTTGTGCTAGGTTTGATTATTTGATAATCGTCCGTGATTAACACCATTGATTGTGGATATATAGCTTGATATGTTTCTATTGAATACTTTGTGAATACATGCTCTTTATTCCTTGCTAGAATTTCTATTGATCATATGTTGTGATTCTATCATGAATTTTGTTTGATACTAAATCTTGATTATGTGCTTAAATGCTTATGATTGGTTCAAGGTTTAATGACATGAATAAATCTAGAAGCGAAATGAGTTTTGGTGTTTCACATTTCCTATGATTGTTATTCATGCATAAAAATTAGATATATTTGATTTGTGTTCTTTCATGTATAAGTCTAGTTTTCCATTGGATGTGTTGGTCATCCTATTCTATGTTGCGTGCTTGTTTGTGTTTTACATTCATGATCACATAGGAAGCCTTGTGAAAAGGTTGGAAGTCTCATTTCTTAGAAGGATTCCTTGATTTGAGTGTTAGAAGTCTTTGCTAGAGTCAGGAGGACTCGGATAGCTGAGCATTGAAGTCTTGGCTAGGATCAGGGTGATTCGGATAACTAAGCAATGGAAGTAGCATTTCTTAGAGGGATTCTTTGATTTGTGCAATGAAGTCTTGACTAGAGGCAAGATGACTCAGATGGATGTGCAAGGTGGCATCTCTTTCGTTGTGTAGGGTAGATTTCTAGATGAAGTAGTCACTTGAGAGATTGTATCTTTTTATCTTACTAAAAGAAGTTGTTTGCCAGTGGTTATGGTATCAACCCGTGGATGTTTCTTCTTTGGAGGTTTTACCACGTAAATATCTTGTGTTGATTATCTCTGTCCCTATCTCTTATATTTGTATATGTGTTGATATAAATATATATATATATATATATATATATATATATATCTTGATTTATATTGATATGTCTTGTTCAATATACTAGTAATTGATATTCTTTTTTATAACAAGCCTAATGAGTGATAGCCAATATATAAAGTGAGTTTGTATCACATGCTAGTTGTTATCTACATTGTCTTTGATTAATCAAGCATATCTTTATTTGATTGATTTTGTTTGTGTTTGATTAATAAATTGTGATACAAGCTATCTAGAGGGACAAACTTTAGTTTGTTTCAAGGGAATGAAAAAGGTGTACTAACCTATTCACTATAGGTTAGCTTAAGGCAAATTTATCCTATTAGTAGTTTCAGAGCATGGTAGTATATTTTGACGACATCTTGGTTTACAGCACTGATCCGGAGGTGCACCTACAGCATCTTCAAGAAGTTTTGATTCTGTTACATAGGGAAAAGTTCTTTGCAATGATAAAAATATACGTGTTTTTGGCTGATCGGGTCTTGTTTTGGGTTATGTCGTATCTACTTAAGGGTTCTCAGTGGACGATTTGATGATTGAAGCAATTAAGCAATGGCTACAACCGTGAACCGTGACTAAAGTTTGAAGTTTCCAGGGTTTAGCATCATTTTATCATCGCTTCATTCCTCACTTCAGCAGTATAATGGCCCTAGTGACTGATTGTATGAGGATTGATAATAAGTTTGTATGGAAACCTGAAGCCGAATTAGCCTCCCAAGAGATCAAGAGGTGGTTGACTACTGCCCTAGTACTTGTGCTGCCAGACTTTTCAAACCCATTTGAACTGCACTGTGACGCTTCAAAAGTAGGAATCAGAGTCGTTCTGAGTCAAAATGGTAGGCATGTAGCCTTTTTCAATGAGAAGCTTTCAGAGGCAAAGCTGGGGTATAAAACCTATGACGTTGAGTTTAATGTTATGGTTCAAGCAATGACATTGGCGAAATTATTTTTTTCTGGAGGAAGTTGTGTTGTACACAGATCATGATGCTCTCAAGCATATGGGAAGCCAAACAAGGTTTCATCTCAACAAGAGTATTGGGCTGCATACCTACAATAATTCACTTTTGTTATCAAACACAAGGCAGGTAAACTGAATCGAGTGGTCGACGCCCTTAGCCGTTGGAGAAGTTTGCTATTTGACATGCGTGTCAAGGTATTGGGTTTCAACTTCTTTAAGAATATGTATTCTTGTGAATCTTTCTTTGCTGCTATGATGGCGAAAATACATGATAACAACCAGACTTATTTTGTTCTTCCAGAATGGTTTCTTTTTAAAGACACCCAGTTGTGCATACCTGAGTGCAGTCTCTGAACTCGTGTGGTATCCGTACACTAAGGTATTCTCAACTTTTTCATGCTTCGGTGCACAATTTGTGCAAGTGTAAGAGACCCGTGCACTACGGCCTTCAGTTCTTCCCTTTTTTGCCCAATTTGACCTTTTCAACTCCATTCTATGAATTTCACCTAATGCCTGCAATTTAACAAAAAAACCATAAAACACACACAAAATCACCTGAAAACGAGTCAAAGGATAAGGATATGAGAGCCAAAAAATATAACATTTTTTGGTCGATCAAATTCCCCCAAACCAAACATTTGCTCATCCTCAAGCAAATTTTAAAACAAAACAAATAAGACACGAATAAAAATGACTCGATCTAAAATTTCCTTTACTTAAAAGAAATAATTCAACAAGTCACATGTCCAACCGGTGATGAGATGCAAGCATGTGTGGTAGAGAGAAGTAAACATATGCAAAATAATCTAAAACAACTCGAAGGCACTTAAAGGAAACTCGCACTATCACGAATCCCACACCTAAGCGTGCTCTCATATCGGGAACTACTAACTCCCACATCTTGAGCATAATTTGCTTCAACTCTAATCCTCACCTGGCTTCACTCTTTTTCTTCCACTCATAGTCCTAAGTTTACACTCATTCAAGGTATGCAAAGATGGAATTTAAACATAAAATTATAATGCATTGCATACGATGCATATTTAAAAATCGATATTGTTTATGAACTAGCCTAAGAAAGATTCATTATGCCTTGAACGTGGAAGATCAAGCATCAAAAAACATTCCCAATCAAGACATATCATAGATCAAATAGATACTTTCCTTTCGGTTATAACATGGCCATGGGGTTACTTGTGGTGAACAAAGAAACAAGGAAATTTGAGTTCAAAAATCACCAATCATGCTTAATCATACTCACACACCCCATACAAAGCTCTATGACATTAATTACACTTGAGCAACTAGGAATTTACTTACATACACATTTGTGTTTCACAGTTGTACTCTACGTTATGAGTACTTTACAATTATTTCACAAGGCTCTTTCTTTAATTTATTTTTATTATTTTTTACTTTCCTTTTTCTTTTTGCATTGATTTTTTCTTTGCTTTTCTTTTGCACAACATCAATTAACATTTCACAACTTAGCTCTTAATTGCAAATTTTTGCACTTTTACATGTTCAACCATTTCTTGCACGATTTACATATTTTCCTAGGTACATGTTATTTCTACATTAGAGCTCATATCATTCATTCACACTCACACCCCACATGATCGGCAATAAGGGTAGGCTAATGCTTGGCTATGGCTATATGGTTTATATTGGTTCTAAATGAAAGATACATGTTTGGCCGTAAAATTGGCTTTGAATCACATATAAGAGATAAAGGAATATGTTTGAGCTTTTTAAAGTGGCTAATTCACACACATTGCCTAAAATCAATTCCATAATTAAACTATCAAGGGAATGAATGCATCCATCAAGATATCCACTTTTTGTAAGTATTGTAAGTCCTATAACATGTGACACATATAACGAGAAAAGTGTTGAAAGAGTAGAAAAAATTGTACACTCAATGCAAATTTTAATAGGCTTGTGTTTGTGAACTCACGTGTAGTCTCTACTATTAGAACAAGGCGCAAGAGCACTGAGTCCCCTCAAGTTAAGCACACAAAAGATGGGACAAGCCTATGAAAATGCAGATAAAACCCGTAAGTGACAACGATTTGCTACACAAGCTCAAAATGAATTTATAAACTTGCCAAAAGCACACATTTAAGGAATCACATCCAAGCTAGTTAAAGCACACAAAAATTATCTATTGCGACAAATTAAAATTTTATTGACAAAAAATAACTAAAGTTGACTCAAATCTACCAAAAAGATGACTCATAAAGGCTTCTACACCACCGAACAACAAACCAACATTGTCCTCAATGTTGAAGAAAAAAGAGCCCGGCCTAGCGGCGCATACATAACTAACTCAAAAATTAAACACCTAGGCACTAATCATGCACAATCAATGCAAAACAAAATAAAAGACTAAACAATAGGCTTATCATAAAAGAAGGCATTATATCTAAATATGGTAATTAAGTTCAAAATCCTAACCACATCAAGCATTCACTCTCAAAATTGTTGGAATCGAAACATAACAACCCCCAAAACGATTTTTACATTAAGCTCAGAATCTATACAAGATATGTGCACGATTTCAAAAACCCACTAACTGAGTTGGGCTATAAGAAAAGAAAACCTATAAATCACATGCATTATCCACATGAGCCTTCGGCTCATCAAATCAAGAATGAAATAACCAGTAAATGCAAGAACTTGGAAACCAAAATTGTATCAACATTCACATGTGTTTCAATTTATGACTATCCACACATTCAATCCCAAAATTGATATTCAATAATATATTCACATTCATCAATTAATCATATATGTCTATAAACAAAAATAGAGAGATATAATGCATGAGATTGAGATGAAGAGATGAAACTGAGGTGGTTGCTTTCTTGTAATCCTAAATTTGATAAGTTTCTCTCCCATTTTATGAGCACTCTTGGCTTGCTCATCTCTCCAAGACTTACAAGTTGTTGGTGTGTCTAATACAAGAGATAAATAACCTATCCTTAAAGCACAAAACCATAACTAAAAAGGTTAACAACTATAAAATATATATCTCAAAATCAAATAACTCTCAAATCAAATATTATCCATAAACATTCAAAAATCATCCACCACCATCAACTAAGCAAAACAAATAACAAACCTAAAAAAAATAATAAAAAATGTTGAAATGAACAAGTTCATCTAATTAACTACTTAAAGAATTAACAAATCAATTATTAATGAAAGAAAAAATAATGAACATGAGAGATAAGGGTCAATTATCGTCCTAAGACTAGGCAATTTCATCCAAGATCGTCCATTTGCCATTCGGATAAAGTTCAGCTTTGACCCTCTCTTTAAACTCTCTTCTGGACCTCTCCAATGCCTCATGATAATTTGCTTCATACACATTGATCAAGGGCCCTCCCCGACTGAGGAGCGATCCTCTTCTTCTTCCTTGAGCTTGGCATCAGGCTTAAATCCTACCTCATCCAGGTGATGTTAGTCCAAAGATCTTCAGTGTTGTTCATGACATTGGTGTGAAGTTGTTCGACCCTCTGGTTGTTGTCCTTTATTGCACTGGTGAAGTTGGCACTCCTCTAGTTAACTAATGTTTCAAGTCTTGCCATCTATCATGGAGTTTAATCGCCGCCAACAAACTCAGGAACTGATGGTATATGCACATACTCTACCTCTTCTACTTTATGCTACTATTGTATGCTCGGTTCTGCTCCTACATGGGTTTTCTTCTTACCTGTTCTCCTCTTGGTGTTAGTCAAGTCCCACCCTATCTCCAAGCTATTCCAAGTTTGGACATCTAAGTCTCAATGTGGCCACTCAAAATCATCATCCATTAAGTCTAACCTAGACTGCTCGTAAAACTCAATGAACAAGCAAGAGAATATCATAGCCCGATTGTCCAACGATCTATATCTAACCACCAATATCTCTGTTTTCACAATCCAAGCAACATTAATCTATTGGTTGTGCAAGAGGCAACATAGGACGATCATAGTTGAAAAATACAAACACGGTTAATATACCTTAGCTAACCTAGAGGGGTGAATAGGTTAATACACCTTTTTTCATTCCCTTGAAACAAACTTAAGTTTGTCCCTCTAGATAGCTTGTATCACAATTTATCAAATAAAAACAAACAAAATCAATCAAATAAAGATATGCTTGGTCAATTGAAGACAATGTAGATAGCAACTAACATGTGATACAATCTCACTTACTATGTAGGCTATCACTCATTAGACTTTAACATATATAAAGCTTGCAAAATACAATCTCTCAAATGACCACTGCACCTATAAATCTACCTTTCTACCGTACATAATGAAGGAGATGCCTTCAGGCTCAACTATCCGAGTCCTCCTGACTCAAGTTAAGACTTACTTGATCAACTAGCCGGATCACGCTGATCCTAGCCAAGACTTCCTTACTTAGCTATCCTAGCCAAGATTTCCTTGCTCAGCTATTCTAGTCCACATAACTCTAGCCTGATTGCTTGAAATCGTGTTCACAAAAACAATACTCGTAAGTGCACGAATGGTGAAGATAAGCACAACGGCAAGTAGAGATCGTTCCCATGAGGAAAAGTGATTTATAGATTAAATATAATTCTTATTTAAGTTAAACTAAAAGTATCTTGAAGATTGTTGAGTTTTGAATTAAGCCAAAAAATAAATTTTATTGAACTAAAGAAAGTAATTGAAAATAATTGGTTGTGATCAATGGAAGAAAAACTAGGTCATCAATGCTCCCTTACTATGTCTACCCAATGGTTCGAATTGACTTTGAAAAAGATATTAATCAAGTTAAGGGTTCGTTCTTATCTTTACAATGATTGTTATCGTATGATCATAGAATGAATCAAGTGTTCTCAGTATTAATTTACCCTTAGATCGATGGCACAAGCTACAACCGAGAACCCATTAAGTGCAAGAACAATGAACCAAAACCTAATTGCATAGATCAATGCTAAGATTAGTTTTATCCATTCAATTGAAAGTTAAACAGGATTATGTATAGATCAATACCCCAACCTCAATTATTAAATTATCAAAACCCTAAATTCATGCCAACGTATGATCAAGAATTAACAAGATTAAAGAATTAAGACAAAAGAAGAATTGAATAAATCAAAACTAGAATTAGTGAAAATATCATCAATTTTGACAAAGAGCATTCATAGAGGTGTGATTCTCTAATATGAGTTAGTTACAAATGATGAAAATAAAAGAAGAAAAATAAAAGATAAAACCCACATTGGCCTTCAATGAGTTCTTCCAAGTCTTCAATGATGAATTCTTCTTCGTATTTGAATCTTCGATGTGTAAAGATGAATAGAAGTTATGAGGTGATGTATGTTTATGGAGTGGGACCTCCCTTGGCTTCTATATCCTGAAATTAGGGTTCATAAAGGATTTAAATAGGTGTACTTGCTAGGTCATGTCCTTAAACAACAAGGAAATCAATTCCCTTTTAGAACTCTATCTTTTTGGGATTTTATTTCTTTCCTAATCCAATAAAATTGACTACTTATTAAAGGAAGAGTAAGATTAGGTGTTAACATGTTTGCACAAGACTCCCACACAATTCCAAGAAGGGAATATTTCCCATTCCGTCAACTTGCAAAATAAATCCCGTCACAATTCAAGGAATTATGACTGATCAGACCATCGGATACTAAAATGGGCATAACTTTTTCTAGGAATATACAAATTGCAATCTGAAAAGTGCACCAGAAACTAGACTTCAGAGCTTTCCATCCATAGGTGGTAGGACACACAATTCTTTCTAATCTTAGAGATATAGGCCCCGTAATATGACTATTCTGCATTGGCCAAAAATTGTCTTTCCGTTGTATATTACACGGCATAGGCCGCAGTTGAGGTGGATGCCTAGGAAGCAGTATGGACCATGGAAAGAACAAAAATCCAATTGGAATGTACTGCTAGCTACGCTATGGTTGGTGCTCTGTAAGGACAGCGACCTATGTCATGGTTGTTGACAATTTTGCCCTTTTTCTTCTCTTTTAAGCTCTTTCCCTTGAAGTAACATCAAACACTTCATCTAAGAAACTTGACCTACACATGCTCAACAAACATATAAAATATCCAATTTCACCCAATGCCAAAGCACAACTAATAAGAAATAGGGACCTAAAACATGTAGAGAAATGGACCGATAATAGTCAAGACTTCCTTGCTCAAATCAAAGAATCCTTCAAAGAATCGGGACTTCCAACCTTTTCACAAGACTTTCTATGTTATCATGAATGCAAAATGCAAACAAGCATGCAACATAGTATATGATGATAAACATATCCTATGGAAAACTAGACTTATGCATAAAAGACCACAAATAAAATGTATCTAGAAAATGTGAAACACCAAAACAAATTTAACTTCTAGATTTATTCATGTCACTAAATCTTGAATCAATCATATACATTTAACCACATAATCAAGATTTAGTATCAAGCAAAATCATGCTAGAATCATAACATACGATCAATAGAATTTCTAGCAAGGAATAAAGAGCATCTAACCACAAATCATCAATTGAAACACATCAAGCTCTATATTCACAATCAATTATGCTAATCATTTAAGATTATCATGGAATAAAACCTAGTATAAGTAGAGACTATTCTTAAACCAAATCAAACAATCAAAGTCTAAATTGTCCTAGATAGAAAGCTAGCACAATATAACACTCAAACATGTGAAAACATAGTCATTAACAAAACCAAACTCAACATGTAATATTTCAATTAAAACTCAATCTAGGTTCAATAAAGTTCAAAACTCTAATCAAAGTATACACAATATACAAACATGTATTGAAGAATAAAACCCAGCTTGATTGAAGATTCAAAGCTCAAAAATCAAAAGAGAAATCAATACCTCGAGTGAAAAATGTACAGTCCCATTTTTGTGATTGAAGCTACCAGAAAACTCAATCAAGTGACTCTAAACTCTTTTGAAAAGATAGAGGACTGGTAGACGAGACTTCTCTAATTCAAATCACTCAATTCCAACTCGGGATGAGAAAGATATGGTGTTAGGGAGAAAAGAAAATTAGAGAGAAAAATTTCTGCACAATTTTTCAAACTTTTCTTCTTTGACAAGAATGAGAGAGAAGGAAATATTTAAAGGGAAAAAAAAGGGAATTGAAGGAAAAATAGGAGGGTGACACCTCTACTTCCCATGAAGTCGCTTGGGCCTTAATAGAGGCAGAGAACCTCCTTTTCAGTGGAGGTTCACGTGCCTCCACGGGAAGGGAAGGTTGTCCCCATCCTTTTTCCCTTGGGACACCTTTCGCTCTTCAGCCGTATCTTTGGTCTTTAAACTCCGATTTTGAATCCATTTTCATATTACAAACCGAGACCCTTTCATGAACCAAATACATCAAGAAAACTTTTTCAAGAAATATGGAATTCATCCCTGAAAAATAATGATGAAAACCATGTACGACAAAATAACATAAAGCTTCTTAACATAAATATATGAACTCGAAACTTAATGAATGAGTAATAGAAACTGAAGCTCAATATGAAACATCATAAGCACAAATTCAAGTTCAATATCATACATGTTTAATATAATAAACATAAGAACACACAAGTATGCTATTACCTAGAAATAGTCTAGAATATCTCAAAGATTGTCACTTTTAGAACTAATGCATGAGCATACAAGAATAAGTCTGTGTATGTGTCTTACCAAATGTGCACAACTATACAGGGACATAAATATATGATATGGGTGTGAGTGCCTTAAAGCGTTACAAAGAGGAAAGAGGTCTCAATAAACATTTTGCAATGCAATTAAGCTTTGTTTCTCTTGAGGTTATCACTTTGCTTGAAATGTTGCCCATCTTCTTTGAAGCTTGATTATCCATTAATCCTTGACAACTAATCCATACAAAGCAAATGTCATTTTGATATAGAATTATGCCAACACTAAACTCAAAAGCCTAACAGTCTCATCATTTGACAAATTCTATATCGAAACACCTATACATAAATGAAAACATACAAAATGAAGATTGGTCATAAAATCACACCCTCACATTACAATGAATTAGAATCTAAAGACTAATCTTCAAAAAATCTTGAATTTTTCCATGTAGTCTTCTCTTGTCATCACCTAAAATCAACTTCAAGCACAAACAAAGCTTATACAAGAGTAGCATTGATATATGGCAAGATATTTAGACAAATGTCTATAAAGCTAAAATGAATACACATGTCTCCACCTAATTACATGCATACTATCCATTAACAAAATATCATCATCCAAATATTACAAACAAGAATTCAAATACCAAATGATACCAAATACTAAAAAAAACATACTCCAAAATTGAGGACTAAGTAATGAGTAATGATTTTTAGTACAATATCTGCTCCCCCTTTTTGACATAAAATATAGCCAAAAGGTTATCAAGAAAACAT
Source organism: Dipteronia dyeriana (assembly GCA_032871835.1). Lineage (NCBI taxonomy): Eukaryota > Viridiplantae > Streptophyta > Magnoliopsida > Sapindales > Sapindaceae > Dipteronia > Dipteronia dyeriana. The sequence continues at coordinate 111,558,672 of CM065300.1, read as the reverse complement.
ACCTAACATCAAGATCAAGCATCTCCAAAGAAATTTTTCCTTGATGTTGATCTTTCATAATACTTTATAGTAGTAGAGAAATTGTGAGATGCAATCTTTTCTTCTATGTACATGATCTTCTCAACTTGATGTAAGATCTTCTCATCTTGTTGCTTCACCATTACACCTAGTTCAACTACTTTAGCATCAAGTTATTTAATCCCTTTCATAAACCTCTTTTGAATTTAGAAAGCCCATTCCAGTAGACTATTTATGATTGACCCATTACTTGACCCATAGAGCACACCAAAAAGTCTCAAAGTGTCACTAGCCTTCATATTCTCCTTGTATGACATAAATGTCAATCTATTCTAAGAAGAAATTGTCCAAAGAAGGTAGAAGCACATCATCATAAAGTCTTGGAACTCTTAACTCCATGCAAAAATGAGTAATGAACCCCAAAAAAACCAACTTCTTATTTAATCTAGATGAAGATGCCTCACTCTCAATATGCTCTATCAATAGATCACCAAGGTTTAAAGGCTTGTTTGTCACCAAGGCATACACAATCTTGATCTTTTCTTTGTTTAGCTAGAAAGCATTATAAGATCCAACAAGATTGGCACAAATAAATAAATGCCAAAAGGCACTTACCTTGGTCAACTCACCTTAACTAATGTAAGCTCTCTTACCCTAATCAAACTCATCATCATCACATAAGATTCTCCCCATAAGGTTTAAGTGCTGTGTTATTCACATCAGGTAGTTCCGACTCAATTTAATTTGAAAAACCAAGGAACTTATTGATGATGTCCGAAGAGATCCTAAAAGTTTTACCCCTTACATTCATCATAGCATTTTCGAAGGTTGAACTATCCTTGTATTCAAAATAAAACTCTCGAATAAGGCTTTCATTTACAACCCCAATAGAATCTATCCATACTCTTCAATGCCTTTCATGAAAAACTTGATGAATGTAGAAACCCTCTGTAAGGACCTCGATTTTATGATTGGCTTATTTCATGACAAACCACACCATATTGAGGATGATTATGTAATGGGTAGCTTAGGCCCTCATTCGTAAGCTTTCAAGCATCTTCATGACTTCAAGAGCAAAAGGTATATTCACTTGACTTTGTCTCTTGAAGAGTTTAGGTGCACACACACACTACATGCATGATTTGATTCATCTTGCATTTGTGTTATCTTTTGCTTATATGTGTGCATCATCTCACATATTTTACACACTCTTACATGCATTTGTATCAACATGCATTTGCGTCCTATTGCTTATGTGTGCATCCTTACTCACAATCAGACTTGCACTTCATTCTTAGTCTTAAGTGTGGTTGTTGTGTGCTTTATTCATTTTCGGTTGTTTGATTGAAAACGTCCATGCTTGCATGATGGTGTGCCTACCCTAGCATGTTGAGTGACCATTTGAGAAGGTCTCATTCTTCTCTTGGTATAGTTATATGGAGTAAGGTGTCTAGTTTCAAAAGAGTTGATTTCAATGATTTAAATATTTTTCAAAACTGACATTTGTATGATCTTGTGACCATAACCTTTTATACAATGCTTTAAAATGAGTTTTGATTTTTTTTGTACCAACTAGACATTCATACCTTTCTAATGGTATATTATTCATAATATTTCATGACTGTTTGGATTGGTTTTAAAATCTCTAAGATGACCATAAAAAACATGACAACTCTATTGTTGTCCATTTCTGACCTTTTATCACTCAAATGACCATAACTTTTTCTACAGACATCCAAATCATATTTTATAATTTTAATAGAAATTATACTTCCTTACCTTTCCAACGGTATATTATATGAAAGGTTTTGATGTCATTTGGTCATGAATTAGGTTGCACGAATATTGAGCAGATGTGTTGTCTTGGGTAATTCCAGTAAGTGGGGGTTGTACAGTCACCCTACGTAGAGCAACCTGTATAGAAACTAATTTCAGTAGATGGGGGTTGTATAGTCACCCTACATTGAGCTGCCATATAGCGACTTTGCCCATAAATTGTTTTTCACATTTCCAAAACTTCGCAGTTTCATCTAGGGCTTATATATAAACCCCATGTTCTTCCCCATTCATTTTTAGAGCTCAAAGAACACATTTTTAGAGTGAAAGAACCTCCATTAGAGAGAGAACACTTCAAGCTTCGTGTTTGACTCTCCAAACCCCAAACCTCAAACCCATCTTCATCTTGCATTTCAAGCATCGTTTAAAGCATGGGTTTTGATTGATTGGTAAGTAGAACCTCCATTATTGTTCATTTAATATTCTAGTTTACCAAGACATGTCATTTATTGTTTAGGTTAGAAAATCTTCATATTTATTGTTTATTTATTGAAGTTATGACATGTTTAGGGTTTGTTTACTGATAGCTAGCATTTAGGACATATTTGCACTCTAGCTAATTAGGTTATATTGATTGCCTTTGATGATTGCATTTAATGACCTTGCCATGTTTAATGACAACTCTTCTTGATTGGCACTTGTTTGATAACTAGAGGTTAAACTTCTATATCTATATCTAGTTAAGTTTTGATGAGCATTCATTTAGACATTGATATCTAAGATTTGTACCTAGTGGCATTCTTAAATTTCTAGATAAGCATTTAGTGTTTTGCCTAGCATTATTTGCATTTAGAATATTTCACATATTCACATAGGTTGTTGAACTCTTCATTAAGTCAAAGTCTTGTGTGAAGTCAAACAAGCAAGAGAAGTCTTGCAACCAAGGGAGGGTTGGTAAGCAATTGGTCGGGTGCCACTATAAAAGGCCCAAGGGGTAGAGTAGGTGGCGTTCATGCCAAGAGTAGTGTATCAAGAGATATCACTAGGGTCTTAACCAAGAGTGGTGAATGGTGAGTGGTGAGTGGTGGTGTCCATAGCCTGAGGTTGTCGAGAGTTAGAGTCCGAGAATCACTTGAGGGGGTAACCTTTAATTCATATAGTGGATTTCTGTGATTATGTGTTGCTAGCACAATAGCCCATGGTTTTTCCCTTGTTGAAGGGTTTTCACGTAAAAATCATGTGTTCTTTATTATTCGCACTTTACACTTTATTTTGTATGTTTGTTTTGTTGGGTAAATTTGAATATTGACTTATCAATAAAAATTGATAATTGACTTCATTAAAACCTATTCACTCCCCTAGGTTATTAGACACACATTGTAGGGTATTTCACCCTCTACCAAATCAACACCTCTATCTAGAATGATCTTTTTGGTTCCCATGACTCCCAAAGATTTTGATTTGTTAGGTTTGGGTTTCCTAGAGGTTGATAATGTGTTTTTGGCTATGGGTTTTATTGGATGAATATGATTAGAGATCTTGTTCCTTCACATGGCTTAGGTGTCAACACTGCAACAAAAAAACACATGAGTGGAAAGAGAGAAGCAAGTGAGAGTTAGACAACAATATAAACATAAGAATGACATATGATAACATAATGAATAATAAATGCATATATGTTCACTTCAAGCATGTAGGTACAAACAACCCAAATAAATGCATTTAATAACAATAACAATTCCAAAGATGAAGGAATTAGTATGCATCACAATTACTATAGACTTCAAAACATGAAGGAATTGGTCGTAACAACAACTATTATCAACTTCAAGCAAGATGGAACTTAATAAACCTCAAGCAAAAAGTAATTGGTCGTAATCACAACTACTATCAACCACATGAATAAAGGAATTCATTGTAATATCAACTACTATCAACCTCAACAAAGAATGCATTCATTACCAACACATTCAAGCAATTAATTCAAGATACATATGTCATGCATCGAATAAATCTACTATCCTTATCAAACAATATGTCAACAAGTAACAACTGAAATCATGTGAACAAATCATAAAAGAGACAAAGTCTAATATGCAATGCTCCCCCTTGATAAATGCTCTACTCAAGATCAAGATAGCATATTGTTCACAATGATATTCACTCATTCACACATTCAAGCAATTTCAAATAAATTCAACAAAATAAGCTCCACAATATATGAGAGTTACACTAAGATTTTCAATCAATCTCATAATTATTTCTTAATTGCTAGAATATCAAAACACTTATAAACAAAATTGTGTGTGTGAATTTTGCTTCAAACATAAATAGAGGAGTAATTTAATAATCAACATGCAAATCACATCCACATCTATTCATCTTAAGGTTTTTCATAAAAGCTCAAACCGATTATCATCTGGAATTTTTTATTTTAAGAGAATAGAATTCAATATATGAGTGTGCGTGTGCATGTGGCTCGTCATTCCATTTCTATTTTTCAACCAGAGCAAACATGATTGTTTTTTTCAACTATTCTCCTTTTAAGCCTTCTTCCTTTTCTCTCTAGGCTTGAATCAAAGATTTTTATTGATTTTTCTTATTCAACACTTCTTTTTATTTTTCTAACATAAACATATACTCTTCCTGATGGCTTTCACTCATTATAATGGTACAGCCCTTTCTAACATTGGGCAGCTTCACAACCAATATATGTATCCCTTTCCATGAAGGTGTAATTGAGTTCTATGTAGTTATCAAAGCAAAATGGATACTAACCAAAAGACATCTTAAATGTACTAGTCAAAAACCTTCAAGAAGTGTCCACAACATACTTAGTAGAAAACTCAATTTACTACAATATATACAAGAGAAACAAAGTGGATTTTTGTAAACCAAGTATTAAAGGCTTATAAGCACTTGATATAAAGGCAATACAAGAGATTTACTTAAGATCATTACTTCTCAAATGAGTAGCTTTCAAAGAATATGAAGGTCATAATTTATAAAACATGCCACTCATCATTCAAACAAACATGTCACACATCATATATAAGATCTTTGTGAACAACATCACTATAAGATCTTTAATGAGCAAATGTTAATGAGAACCATATGTAAATTATACTAAGTTCTCTAACATGACATGTTTCATGATGTAGTGCAAAAAATGAGTTGAAAGATGAACCACATAAAATGCAAGCTTTAGGATATAGAGGTACCTTAGCAAGCATATTTCATCAAATGCAAAGTCTTCACCCTTTTTATGAGCTCTCTTGACTTGTATGTCACCATGACAACAAGTTATCGGTGTGTCACTTCCAAGAGAATAAAATCTATGCATTTCATTTCAACTCAAACATGTACAAAAAAAACTTCTCAAAAGTTAACCAATAAATTTCGACTATCATAGCAATAAATGTGAGAGAGCTAAGTTATGTCAAGTTATAGAGAAGCAAAGCTAGCTAGCTAAAGATCTCAACAACTTAACATAAAACTTTAAGCTAATTCACATGGCATCTTACAATTACTGGTAAGATCACTCACCCTTGACCTATATGGTCTTGGGTGAACATATACTAAAACCATTTTCATCTTTGACACTAATGTTGAACCTAGTATGGAGATCGTTAACAATTTGATTCAAAAGAATATCTTTAATGCTCTTCTCCTCAACATTCCAAGCAATATATGCTTTTCCAAAATTTTCATCAGGAACAAACTTCTTTTTCAAATGCTTTTTAACATGCATCTTAAGAGCATAATGTTTATCAACAACCAGAGTCCTAGCATGCTTCAAAGCAAGGTCAATCTTCCTAATTCTGGATGCATTCCCTACTTTGTACAATTCAATATAGTTATATCATCTAGTTTTAATATGACCAACAGTGTTGCAAAAGTGGCAAATAGGAATGAAAGTTGAAATTGTAACTTGTGTATTTGAAGATGTATGAAGAGTTTGTGAGAGTACCTTGTCTTTTCCCATACTTTTGTTGAGAGAATTGTCCTTTGGAGACTTTTTAACCTTTTCAGATTTAGTCTTCCTTGTAATAGTTGATGCTTTTTCAAGTTTCTCCTTTCCTTTCAAGTTTCTATTTTCTCCATGAGGTTGAGTACATTTTATGACACTATTCATTTTGACAGATCCATTCACTAAGTCTTTAACTACTTGTTTCGCCTTGCTGATCTCTTCAATATAAGCTTGCTCTCTTACCCTTATATTCTTAACAATCTCGTCTCTATCATAAACTAGACTCTCCACTTCATAAATCCTCTTCAAAAGATCATTCTTTTCATTCAAGAGTCTATGAGAAGTTTTAACAAACTCATCCACTTGTCTTCCAATCACATCATCTCTTTCCTTTACTTCTCTCAAAGCTTCATCACTTTGAGCTTCAAGTTTCTCAATCTTATTCATAAGCACAAGATTGGTTGCTTTAAGTTCATAATCTCTAGATGATCTTGATTGTCTTTCTTGTTCACAAATACATTACAATCATCTTCTATCAAGGTGTGAGAGGCCGTAAATGCAACAAAGTTGCTTACATGTTCTTCTTTATCTGAGGACTTATAACTTGAGTTGTCCTCCTCACTAGAACTAATATCACTCCAAGTGGTGCCTAATGCTTTGCCCTTCTTGTTCTTCTTGGACTTTCTTTTGGTGCACTCATTAGAAAAATGTCCATAACCTTGACATTCATAGCATTGAACGTTTTTCAAAATCTTAGCTAGACCATTCTTTTCAAACCTTGGAGATGATGGTTTCTTAACTCCTTTTTTCCTAGAAAAGCTACCTCTAGGCTTGGCACCTTTCCTTAGAAACTTCTTACACTTACTGACTATAAGAGCCATTTCCTCATTCTCATCATCATTCTTCTCTTTTATAGCCTTAAGAGTGATTCCCTTACTTTTAGTCATTGGCTTCACTCACATCTCATAAGTTTGGAGAAACCCAAGCCATTCATCAATACTTAAGCAATCTACATCTTGCTTTCTTCTGTGGCCATAACATTTTCCATGAATTTCTTAGGAAGAGATCTTAGAATCTTCCAATTTATATGCTCTCTTGAGATTGGCACTCCAAGTGCTTGACATTGGTTAGGCTCTGATACCAAATGAAAATACAAACACGGTTAATTTGCCTTAGCTAACCTAGAGTGGGGTGAATAGGTTAGTACACCTTTTTTCAATCCCTTGAAACAAACTTAAGTTTGTCCCTCTAGATAGCTTATATCACAATTTATTAAAAAACCACAAGCAAAATCAATCAAATAAAGATATGCTTGGTCAATTGAAGACAATGTAGATAACAACTAACATGTGATACAAACTCACGTTATATATGAGTTATCACTCTTTAGCCTTTAACACATACAAAGCTTATTATAAAAGAATATCAATTACAGGTAAAAGCACACAAGATGTACATCAACATATATACAAACATAAGAGATAAGGATAGAGATATTGACATAAGATATTGACATAAGATATTGATATAGTAAACCTCCAAAGAGGAAACATCCACGTGTTGATACCACAACCACCGGTAAACAACTTTCACTAATAAGATAAAAAGATACAATCTCTCAAGTGAGCACTTCACCTAAAAATCTACCCCTCTACCTTACACAATGAAAGAGATGTCTCGTTGCTCAACTATCCGAGTCCTTCTGAATCTAGTCAAGACTTCCTTGCTCAGCTATCCGGATCACCCCGATATTAGCCAAGACTTCGTTACTCAGTTGTCCGAGTCCACCTGACTCTAGCCAAGACTTCATTGCTCAAATCAAAGAATCCTTCTAAGAAATGAAACTTCCAACCCTTTCACAAGACTTTCTATGTGATCATGAGTGCAAAACGTAAACAAGAACACAAAATAGAATATGAAGATCAACACAACCAATAGAAACTAGACTTATGCGCTAAAGACCATAAATCAAATATATCTAGTTTTTATGCATGAATAACAATCATTGAAAATGTGAAACACCAAAACACATTTAGCTTCTAGATTTATTGATGTCACTAAACCTTGAATCAATCATATACATTTAACCATATAATCTAGATATAGTATCAAACAAAATCATGTTAGAATCATAACATATGATCAATAGAATTTCTAGCAATGAATAAAGAGCATGTATCCACAAATCATCAATTGAAACACATCAAGCTATATATTCACAACCAATTATGCTAATCATGTAAGATTATCAAATAGTCAAACCTATCACAAGTAGAGACTATTCTTAATCAAAATCAAACAATCATAGTCCAAATAGTCCTAGATAGAGAGCTTGCACAATACAACACTCAAACATATGAAAACATAGGCATAAACAAAACCTAACTCAACATGTAAGATTTCAATTAAAACTCAATCTAGTTTTAAAAGAGTTCAAAACTCTAATCAAAGTATACACAATATACATACAAGTATTGAAGAAGAAAGCCCAAGGTGATTGAAGATTTAAAGCTCAAAAATCAAAAGAGAAATTAATTCCTCAAGTGAAAAATGTGCAGTCCAGTTTTTGCGAGTGGACCTATCAGAAAACTCAATCAAGTGACTCCAAAATCTGGTGAAAAGATATAGGACTGATAGATGAGACTTCTCCAATTGGAATCACTCGATTCCGACTCCGTATGAGAAAGATATGGTGTTTGTGAGATAGGAAAACTGGAGAGAAAATTTTCTGCACAATTTTTCAAACTTTTCTTCTTTGACAAGAATGAGAAAGAAAGGAATTATTTAAAGGGAAAATAAAAGAGGGAATTGAAGGACATATAGGAGGGTGACACCTCTGCTTCCTATAGAGGTGCGTGGGCCTCCATGGGGGCAGAGGACCTCCTTTCCCATGGAGGTTCCCGTGCCTCCACGGGAAGGGAAGGCTGTCCCCTTCCTTTTTCCCTTGAGACAACTTTCGTTCTTCAGCTGTATCTTTGGCCTCCAAACTCCGATTTTAAATTTGTTTCAGGATTAAAAACCAGGACTCTCTCATGAACAAAAGATGTCAAGAAAATGTTTTTGAAAAATATGGAATTCATCCTTGAAAAACAATGACAATATCCATGTATGACAAAATCATGGAAAGTTTCTTAACTTACAAAAATGAAGTCGAAACTTAATGAATGACTAACCGAAATGACCAGAACTCAATATGAAATATCATAGGCACAAAGTCACGTTCAATATCATACAAGTACAATGAAATAAATACAATAACACATAAGTATGCTATTACTTAGAAATAGTCTAGAACATTCAATATCTCAAAGATTGTCATTTTTAGAACTAATGCATGAGCATACAAAAATAAGTGTGTATGTGTCATACCAAATGTATACAATAATGCAGGGACACAAATGTATGATATGTGTTTGTGTACCTTAAAGCCATGCAAAGAGGAAGAGGTCTCATTATACCTTTTACTATGCAATTAAGTTTTGTTCCTCTTAAGTCTATCACTTTGCTTGAAATGTTGTCCATCTTCTTCGAAGCTTGATTATACATGAATCCTACACAAATAATCAATACAATGCAAATGTCATTTTGATATAGAAATACGCCAACACTAAACTCAAAAACCTAACAGCAGTCTCGAAGGCTACATTTGTTCTTTATGTGCGGGGTTTATGAGAGTGGGAAATGAAAACGTTCCAAAAACCCAATTCAGTCTTGAGATTGGAGTGCTTGATTGGGTATGCTGGGATCACACAGAAGTCCATCGGTGTGATGACTAGTTCTATTTCTAGCACCATATTTTGTTTAACAAAAATTTCATCCCAAGTGACTCCCTCTCAAATTCTTGACAAGTACGTTTTTGTCGTTAGAAAATGTAAGTCAAAAATATTTATAAGAACCACAACAATGCCTCAAAATTTTATAAAACTTGTACAATGGCAAGTCGAGTGTCATCCATAGGGAAAGGAAAATTAAATGGCAAAAACTAGTTAACTACTATTAAAAAAAACATGTAAAGGTAAAGATGGTTGGGTTTGAAAAATTAATAACTACAATGTAAACTACAATTATTTTAACTAATCTAACATGCAACTAAGTTAATAAGAAATGTGTGTTAAAATATGATAGTGAGAACTAAGGAATTGATGGATCCAACAAGTGAATTATGGGTAAACTACAAAGTATCATGAAATGAATGCAAGTTAATTAATTATATCCAATTTAGATGTATAGTATTGGTTGTATATCCCCTATGATTGTCCAATCTAAATGTATAGTATTGGCCACCACAAGTGATTGCTCATGAATGCATATATATCAACTTAAGGGACTAATCTCTTTATAAAGTCACCAACCTAGATGTATAGTATTGATTCTTAACCTTTCACAAGCAACCAACCTAGATGTATAGAATTGAAAACCCATTTCAGATTAGATAGAAATTAAGATTATTAAGTACGGGTCTCACTTGAGGGATGTACTCTCGGTTGACGCTTCGAATCAATAGAGCTTAAGAAAAACAAGTAGATGTATACCTAATCAATTATTCAAACCCTTTCTCCACAAACAAGCAAAAAGAGGAAAGTACAATCAAAAACCCATTTGTTTTGAATCAATTAAATCAAAGAGTGAAACATAATTGATAGATTTAATATAATGAATAGAGTTCAATACAAAGCCCAACATCCATAAGTGTTTCACATCAATGCCTTGGATACTTAGCTACTCATGACAAATATGTAAAAATAGCTAGGAGAAAAGTGATAGAGAAGACCTATGCAGAGTTTCCTTCCTTGAAGCTTTAATCCAATCTCCAAGTGTCCTTGAGTAGATAAGAAATATGATTGTTAGATTTGGTAGGGAATGATTCCTAGATCTAAGTTAGTAATTAGAAATGTGAGAAAGTGTAAGAGAGGATATGATGGGTGGAAGAGATGATTCAAAGATAACTTTTCAAAATAAGAACATGATGCATATTTAGAGATTCCAAAATTAGGTCTGAAATGCTGATGTGGTGCGTCTTGACGCGCGAAAAACGCGGGTGGTACACGGGAATAGACTTGCACATGACATGATGCTTCTCTTTTCTTCTCTCTGGTTTTTGCATATGTACGGGTAGTGTGCGGGTAGGAACCCATACAGTGACCTGATGGCCTCTGATTTGCTTTTACGATTTGGTAAGTTGTGCGGTTAGTGTGTTGGTTGTACACCGGTAATGACCAGAGCATAAAAGCCTTTTCTTCATTGATTTTGGTTGTTTCCGTTCCATTTTTACGCTTTTCATCCTTTCTTCCAAAATGTAACTTATTGCATGCAAACATATCAAAAGAGCCATAAGAAACGCAAAAACACAGAAAACAAGACAAAGGAAATGGAATTGAGAGCCAAAATATATAACAATTTTGGCACGATCAAATATCCCCAAACCAAACCTTTACTCATCCTAGAGCAAACCCTAAAATAACACAAATAGGACACAAATAAAAAAAATGGCTCGATCTTAAACTCTTTTAGACTCAAACAAATAATTCAATATGTTGCATGTCTAACCACTGATGAGATGCAAGGATATGTGATAGAGAGAAGTAAACATATGCAAAGTAGTCTAAAACAACTCGAAGGCACTTGAGGGTAACTCACACTATCACGAATCCCACGTCTACGAGTGCTCTCATATCGGGAAATGCTAACTCTCACACCTTGAGCTTAATTCGTTTCAATTATACTCCTCACCAGGCTCACTTTTTTTTTTTTACCACTTAGAGTCCCAAGTTCACACTCATTCAAAGTGTGCAAATATGGAATTTATGCAAAGAATTCTAATGCATTACATACAATGTATATTTAAAATACTGAAATTATCTGTGAAGTAGCCTAAGATTGATTCACTATGCCATAAACGTGAAAGATCAAGAAATTAACAAACATTCCCAATCAAGACATATCATAAGACTTTCCCTTTAGTTATAACGGAGCCATTGGTTAGATGTAGTGAACATAGAAATGGGAAACTTTGAGTTTATAGATCATCAATCATGCTTACTTACACACCCCATGCTAAGTTCTATTAAACAGTATTTACACTTTAGCAACTAGGCATTTTCCTACATGCACAATTGTGCTTCTCAATTGTACTTTACATTTTTAGTACTTAACATTTACTTTCAAGGTTCTTTTCCTTTCTTTTCTTTTTTTCTTTGCCTTTTATTTATTTTTCTTTGTTTTTCTTGTTGCACAACATCATATAACATTTTGATAATTAAGCTCATAAGTGTAAATTTGGGTACTATTACATGTTGAGCCATTTCTTGCACAATTTACATAATTGCCTACATACATGTTATTCTATATTAGAGCTCTTATCATTCAACCATGCACATAGCACACACACGCCCCACATGATTGGACATAAAGGTAGGCTTGTGTTTGGCTATGGTTATATGGTTTAATTTGGTTCCAAATGAAAGATAAGTGTTTGGTCAGGCATTGGAGCAAACATAACGGATTATGAATGTGTTTAGGCTAATTTAAGTAATTAATTGCACACACATTGCCTAAAATCATATCCACAATTAGTCTTTCAAGGGAATGAATGCATCCATTAAGCAATCCACAATCAATATGAAATGTATGTCCTATGGCTTGTGAAGCATATGACGAGAAAAGTGTTTGAAGAATAGAAAAAATTGTACATTCAATGTGCTTTTCATTAGGCATGTGTTTGTGAACTCACATGTAGTTATAACAAGACGCAAGAGCACCGAGTCCCCTCCGATAAAGCACACGAAAGGTGGGACTAGCCCATGACAATGCCAGTATAACCCATGAGTGACAATGATTTGTTACACAAGCTCACAATGCATCTATAGACTCGTCAAAAGCACACGCTCAAGGAATCACATCCAAGCAAGTTAAAGCTCAAAAACTTGGCCATTGGGACAAATCGAAAAATTTGGAACAAAATAGCTAAAAATGACTCAAAATAAAATAAAAAGACGACTAAATAAAGGCTTCTATACCCCCAAACAAAAACCTTACATTGTCCTCAATGTTGAACACTAGAGAGTCCAGCCTAGCAGCGCACACTTAACTAGACTCAAAACATCTAAAAAGACGACTCAACAAGGCGTTTACATCCCCAAACCAAAACCCAACATTGTCCTCAATGTTGAAAACTAGAGAGTCCAATCTAGTGGTACACACATAATTTACTCAAAATGAACCTAGGCACCACTCATGCACAATCAATGCCTAACACAAATAAAAAGACTCAAAAATAGGCTGATCATAAAATAAGGCAATCATGTAATTTGACATTAAGCACAAAGTACATTAAGCAATTCACAAAATTGATAGAATGGGGACATAGCGACCCTCAAACCAATTCGCAGTAAAAGTTTTACAAGGTACATTTAAGTGTACTACCCCCAACCCGAATGGGGCAATATATGCAATATAAGCACTTGTACATTCTCATGCAATATCCTAAAGAGCCTTTGGCTCATCAAATCAAGAATGAAATAATCAATCAATGCAAAATCTTGGAAACCCAAAGTTGTATCAACAATCACAATCATTTCCATCCATTAACATTTATTCACATATGCATATTAACAATCACATGTATCAAAAATTGTGTATAAACAAAAATAGAGAGATAGAGATTGAAGTGGTTGTTTCTCAAATATTTTTATGAGCACTATTGGCTTGCTTGTCCCTTCAAGACTCGCAAGTTGTCAATGTGTCAACTCCAAGAGATAAATAACCTATCCTTAAGCCACAAATTCTAACCAAAAAGAGTTAACAACCACACAAATATATATCTCAAATTAAATATCTAACATGATAAATCACTCTCCATAACTCTTCAAAATCATCTATCATCCACCAAGAGTTATTAAACTAAACTAACAAAAGCAACTAGAAGCAAACTAATAGAATAAAGAGTTTAAATATAAAGGCAAAAAGGCATGGCAAGAATAGTCATGGTTCAATCATCATCCACTAACACAGCTCTGTCATCCCAGTTGTTTTAAAATCAATTCAATAAAAGAGTGAAACATGATTGATTGATTTGATATAATAAATAGAGTTCAGTACAAAGTCCAACATCCACAAGTGTTTCACATTAATCCCTTAATTAGATATTTAGATACTCATGTCAAATACATAAAACTAATTAAGAGAAAGAGATAGAGAAGACCCATTTAGAGACTCCTTCCTTGATGCTTTAATCCAATCTCCAAGTGTCCTTAAAAAGATGAGAAAGATGATGGTTAGATTTGGTGGGAAATGATTCCTAGATCTAAGTTAGTAACTAGAAATTTGAGAAAGTGTAAGAGAGGATATGATGGGAGAAAAAGATGATTAAGTGATAATTTGAAATAAGAACAGGATGTATATATAGGGATTCTAAAATTAGGTCTGAAATATTGATGTGGTGTATCCTGATGCGTGAAATGCGCGGGTGGTGCACGGGTATGGACTTGCGCATTGACCTGATTACTTTTCTTCTTTCTGGTTTTGGGTAGAAACCCGCACAGTGAACTGATGGCCTCTGATTTGCCTCTTGGATTTGCACGTTGCGTGATTTGTGCACTGGTGGTACACGGGTCAGGATCCTCGCACTAAAGCCTTATCTTTATTGATTTTTGGGTTATTTTCGCACAATCTTCACGTTTTTCATCCTTTCTTCCAAAATGTACCTTATTGCTTGCAAACATATCAAAAGAGCAATAAGACAAGAAATAACACATGAAAATGTGACAAAGGAAATGGAATTGACGGCCAAAATATTTAACAATTTTGGCACGATCAATTCTCTTAATCACTCTCTGATCATCTGGGAGCTCAGTCCTGTCGTATCTCTAAATATCAATCAACGTCGTCCAGACCTCTACACCTCTCACCATAACCGGAACACCCCTGATGAAGTCATCATGTATCATTCTAAGATTGAACTCCTGTACAATCCTTTTATAGAATCAAGAAGAAGTGTGAACATATGTTTGCCAAGCTTTCACCATTATAGGGATGGGGGTGTGTGAGAGATCAGATAGATCAATTCCATGTTCTTCCACCATGTCTTGCTTCCTGAAAAACTCTAAACGGTTTTCAAATTCAGGGTTCAAAGTGTACAGAGGCAATGGAGTAGTTGTAGGTGTCTTTTTCTTCTTACTCCTACTAGCATAAAGTTTCTTAGCCAGAGCCTTAGTTCTGCTTGTCATCTGCAAAGGAAAACATTCAATTAGGGATACAACACAGCTAGAAGCAATCATTTGCATAATCATAGTGTAAGCAAAAAAAATAAAAAAATAAACAGGCAACATTTTGCCTTACTGGCAATGCACGGGTAATTGACCTATGTAGGACCTATGTAGTTTGCCAGAACTGTGATTTTTCATAAGAAAATTTTATCATTGCAAGAGCAAACACTTCAAATAATGAACAATTTCTCAAGGAACATTCACAGTCCAATAAGCACATATAAGGACATCTACACATAACATCAATCATACCAAATTAAACAAACCCTTAAACTAACCCTAGAACTCCAAATCATACGCTAAGGTGATCAATCATCATTCAAAGTTAACAAATTCACACTTACATGCAACAGTTACACAAACCCAACATAAATTATCAAAGAATATTCTTTAAGTTTTGAAAAATTCAAGGGTCCTTCCAAGTATAGGGTTCATGCAAAATTTATAGAGTTTGAAGAGAGAAGAATGTGCAATTCATACTTTGAACAAATTTAAACAAGTTGAGAAAGAATCCATACCTTTGATTTGAAAATTGGAAACATGAGGCTCACAAAATACCTTTACGATTTTGCAAGGGAGGGAGGGTGAAAATTTTGTTTTCTTTTGAACCATGTGAGCCCTACTGCGAGGTGACTTGTCATATATATATATGCTCATGGTACACGGGGTTGGGTCCCGTGTAGTTACCCGTGCACAGCCGATTCCTTGTTTTGTTCTTTCTCGGTGCACAGGCAGTGCATGTGTAGTGCACAGGTAGCGCATGTGTAGTGCACAGGTTATGCACGAGTAAGCTACCCACACACTACAACTTTTACCACCCATTTGCTCTTGCACCTTTCTCTTGCTCTTTCGGATTTTCCATATGTTGATTGGATTCCTTGCACATAAAAAATATCTCAATAAACTATTTCTTGCATTGATCTTTGCTATCACAAAACAAACATGAAATTAAATGACAAAATCTTAAAAACAAGTTACATAGTAGATTTTCTTTCAACTCAATTCTACCCACAAACGATCAAACTCAATTTAATCAAGATAAAGGGCATCATAAGACAAAAAGAAAATAAATTATGTAACTCAAAACATGGATGCATCAATTTGGGTGGAACTAGAGCCAAGTAAAGGTGGTTTTTTAAGAATTGGGAGCACACCCTTATGAACTACCTAAATGGGTGTTCTTGACTCTCCTACCCATTTTTTTCCATTTGACCTTTCTTTATCCACTAGGTCTTTCGTAACCTAAACTTTCTTGACTTTTAGTGGGTTTGTCATAGACCTATTCCTATTCTCTTTAAATTTTTGAAATTTGAAACAATGGGCCTGAATATGCCCTTTCCTTGAACAAAAATAACATGTTGGAAGGGAATAAGAAAAACTCCTTCTTTGATTGAAGCCTTGAGGTCCTCTTAAGTGTTGCACTTGGAGTAACTTGACCTTCTTTTCTACCTTGTCTAGTTGGACAATGTAGTCACACTACCTAACTTTTGCAATCTTCAAGGCCTCCTCATTCTTTATGAGCACTTCCTTTTTTTCTCCCAATGCACTTGCTTTCCTTTCAACCTCCATTAATAGCCTCCTAGTTTTCTTGCGTATTCTTTTAAAAACTCTTTTGAGAGCTTAACAAGCTCTACTAGGTCATGTAAAATTCCCTTCTTTTCATCCTTAACCTTCTCAATTTTCTTTTCAATCATTTTGTTAAGGGTGGAGGGTTCTTATACTTTTTTCTTCAAATTTCCATTCTCTTGCTTAAGAAGTTTGACCTCTTGATGAAGTTTTTTGTTATCTTCTTCTAACTCGTTCTTTTTTTCTTGCTCAAAAACTTTTGCTAATTCTTAAAGCACTTTTCATCAAAAATTAATTCTTCCATTTTAAGGCTTCTTTTTCTTCAATATAGCCATGATGGCCTTCTTCTGTCTCAGAGGCTAATTCAAATGCATCAACAAGCTCACCAACCTTGTATTTCCTTTTATGGCCTTTTGATATTTCCATCACAAAACATCCTTCTTCATTCAACTTTTCATTTGGTCCATTCATATATAATTCAACTCTTCTACCACCATAGCTGAAAGATAAATGCCTCGAAACTACATTCACCATTATTCCTGTGTTGCATGAATGACCTCCCCAATAGAAACTTCCAATCATAATCCTGCACTTTATCTTCCTTTACTTCTAGAATCACAAAATCTTCTGCCACCTTAGGCCTATGTACTTCCAACTGAACATCTTTAATTATGCCAACTGGGGATTGAGAAGAATTATCATCCATTCTTAGATTTATAGAGGTAGATTTAATCGATAAAATCTTCAATTGCTTGCATACTTACAGGTGAATCATGTTGATGTTAGCCCTCATATCGAGCACTGCATCCATGATTCCTAAATATCCTACGCTAACCAGGATAATGAAACTTCTAAGATCTTCTAACTTTGATAGAATGGTCTCCCTTACCAACTTCTCATCATCCCCTATAGTCATCACCAATTCACCTAGCTTCTCACTCCTAGCACTTTCACCCAACTTGCAAGACTCTAGTGTATCTCATTCCTTATCTAACTCCTCACACTCACTTTGCTCTACTTTCAAGACCTTGGCATGTTCATTCCCACATATTGAGTTTCCCTTGTCTTGCTTAATTAGAGACTATGCAATCTAAGCCAACTGAGTCTCTACCCTTCTAAGTAACGCATATATGTCTAGGTTCCTCTAGTCATTTGAGTCAATGTAGTTCTGTAAGTTTTGTTTAGTTACACTTTAAGGGTTGTTGAAATCTTGGTTGGATTTATGATGGCTATGTACCAGTTCTTTCATCATGTCTTCAAGTGACTTGACCTTTGTCTGGTATGATCCTGACTGATTGTTGAAATTAGTTTAAGGGTAATTTTTTATGTTCCCTTACTAGTTGTTTGTGGTAGAGACACCTTTATTGTTGTATCTATTGTAACTCTGATTCTAAATTCCATAGTTCTGATTGAATTTATTGTTGTTGTTCCATGAGAAATTTGGATGATTTCTCCAACTTGTATTGTATGAATTGGAGTAAGGGTCATTTCTTTGTCTTTGGAAGCCTCCATACACTTGATCTTTCTCCTACTCTAATTGACCCTCTCCAATCATTGAATCACTAATAAATTGATTAACTTGGGCTCCGGACTTGTATAACCTCTTCACTAGATACTTCACTATTGCATCTCTTTTGTCATTCTAGACTTCTCAATTGCAACACTTGTGCCTCCATTTATATCTATCTTGCTACCTCTCCTTGTGAAATTTGGACCAACTTCTCCATAATCTTGTATGTCTCTGAAGCTCTCTTATCTGTGATTGTACCTCCACAAGCATTATCCACCATCATCTAAGTGATAGTAGAGAGATCTCCATAGAAGAAAGTAATCTTCAATTCATCAGAGTAGGTATATGGTGGAATCTATGCTAGCGAGATATGAAATCTTTCTGACGCTTCATGAAATGGTTCCCCGTCTTGCACACTCAAAGTGGCAATCCTAATCTTCAATTTCCTTACGTTAGCAGTTGGAAAGAATTTGTTGTGGAAAACCTTATAAACTTGTGCCTCTGTTGTGAGTGTCCTCGGTCTTAACACCAAGTACCACTACTTGGCGCGATCTTTTAATCAATACTAAAAACATCTCATCTACAGTTATCCCATTGTTAACATTGTATTTCGGACCAATATTTTGAATGTTTCTAACACTGCATTGTACTCCTTCATAAATTGAGGACAATCTGTAATTGGTAGGCTAAAAAATAATGGCAACAGATTCACATTCATACTCTTCAACTCATATTGCCCAGTAGTGTCATCCTAGACAATAGTCGTCAGTTGCTCATCTCCTATTGACGGGGGAGTATACTCCCTAGTTGTTATTCCTAAATGTTCCTCATTTATTTCTTGTTCCACAACTGGTATATTCGGTGGATTTGCTCCAACTTGCTCTTCTTCCAAATGATTCCTCTCGGACTATCTAATAATCCTTCTAATCTGGTTGTTGTTGTCTTGAGTTGGAAAAGTTGTTCCTCTAAGTGAACGCCTACCTTGCATAAACCTAAACGATTGAAATTTCACAAATCAAACACCACAAGGTAAAAGAAACTAAAACAATTAACAACTAACTAAAGCTAAATCTAATCAAAATTATGTACACTGATCCTCAATAACAACACCACTCTTGACACGAGCATTTGCGGTATATGTAATATGAAAACAAATTTATAAAACCGCAATTATGCACTCAAATGTAATAAACAAGTAGTGTGGTAAGTTAAGGTATCGTCCACAGGGATCAAGATATAGCTATGATCAAATTGTGACTCTAGTAAAAAATGCAATAAAAGTAAAATGCAAATAAAGTAAATTGAAATGGTTGTTTAATTGGACATTAACTAAAGTGATAATGCAATAACTGTTAAGCTAAAGAAACTAAACAAAATGAGATATAATAAAAATGTGTGAGAAAAATATACGATGAGAAATATGGGAGTCAATGCAATATAGACACAAATAGTGGGAGTTCTAAATATTTGGCGCGATTCGATCACAATATAGGGTTAATCTTTCTAGCTCGAGATTCCGGCATGGTTTTGATTGGAATGATCACAATCCATCTCTTTCAGTTTTGCTTTGGATAGAAGTAAGGAAGCCAGGATGGCTTGGATTGGAATGCTCACAATCCACCATTTTTACCTGGCCCAGATATGTTGTATTGGAATTGCACACAACATATCACTTCCAATTCAAATGAGCTTGGCTAATCACCTTAGGCGTAGATGGTTCAAATTATAAATTGATATCTATTGTAAGCCAAGAGTTAGAATGCCTCTTTGGCTCACAAAGACACCACAATTTAACCTATAATGAATTGGGAGTTGGAATGCCTACCCAATCGAAAATGAGTATTAAATGCATTTATGATCAAAATCAACCACTAAATGATAAAGGAGTTGGAATGCCTACCCATTTCATAAAGATTTCAATTAAAGTTTAATTACTCCAATAAATACAATTAATCAACAAGAATCAAGAGTTGGAATGCCCACATAATTCAAGTGGAAATTAAACACAATTAAGCAAAATGAATGGAACTATCAAATCAAATTGTAGAAATCCCACATTCTATAAATTAATTACATCAACTCCCAAAGTGTGTTTAGCAACTCATGATAAATTGAATAAAATGACAAAGAGGAGAGAAATAGAAAGGCCCCATGTGAAGACCTTCATCCATTATACGTGAATCCTCCTCTTATGTCCTTTTTAAGCAGTAGATGATGAAGATGATGTATAGTTTGAATGGTTTTGAGAGAGAAATTGGTTTCTTAATCTAGAAAGAGAAAAGGTGTGATGTAAATGGTGTGTGGGCGTGTGGATATGTGTTTCATAATGGGTTTGATTTGGCTGATGTTGCTGCACTTGATGCATGTAGTGCATGGGTTATGCACGAGTAAGAGGAGTGTGCTATACCCGTGCAGTCTCTTTATTGTTTTCAAGTCTGGGCATTGTGCATGGGTTAGTACCCGTGCAGTACCTTTGCACTTAGAGCTTCTTGTCTGATCTATTCTTTAGTCTGGACAATTGCATGGGTTAGAACCCGTGTTGTACCCATGCACTGAGATCTTCTTAACTTTTCATGTTTCGGTGCCAAGTTTGTGCACGAGTAAAGGACTCGTGCACTAGGGCCTTCAATTATTCCCTTTTCTACCCAATTTGCCCTTTTTGACTCCATTCCATGATTTTCACCTAATGCCTGCAATTGTAACAAAAGAGCCATAAAACACACATAAAATCACCCAAAAATGAGACAAAGGATAACGATAACAATTTTGGTTGGATCATCATGCTCACTGGCGTTCGTACTCTATAGTATTTTTGTTAGCGAGTATTATTTAAAAGATTCCTTCTTTAGGCTTTCTCATTTCCTCATTAATGACCTCTCCACTAATTGATGCCTCATAAATGAAGCTTTAAGGCCATAGAATGAAGCCTTCCTAATAAAACATTGTATTGTAAATACTATGTCAACAAACAAAGTCGAGCAGAACCGACATCTGGCAAGGGGCTACACCGAACCTAACCTTACCTTGTCTCTTATAAACCCTTTGAGCGGGATATGGAATGACTCTAAATCTTGCATGTCGAGTCTGAGCTGGGCTTAAAACTTCACACAAAATCTATCTATAAAAAATCCATTGTAAATCATTACTCACAAGACATCTTGATGTTCGATTCAAACTTCCACTACAATAACGTCATTAGATTTTACATTAACCTCTTTAGTATCTTTTGTTGTGAACACGATAAGGTCCCGACCTTCTTTCATCCTCTTGGAACTTCTTTGAACTGTATTAACATAAGAATTTCTATGTCCATACATGACGTAACAAATTTCTGATTTTCTTTCCTTGTTGTTGTTGTTTGTTGACTGAAATGGTATCGATAGAGGAAGCCCGATTGTCATCTTCATCATACCATCTTAGGTTTCCCTTTTATCTTAGTTGTTGTCTCGGTGATCACTCTGTCTACTTTTTTATCGGTGTTCTTCTCTTTTCTTAATAACATACTCAATTAAATGAACATCTCAGATCAAGCTCTCAATGTGGTCTTGTAGCTGATACAACTTGGAAGTATCATGTCAATGGTCTTTATGTAACCAACAGTACTTAATGGTGTCTCTCTGGACCCTTATCTTTATTGATCATGAGGATGTCTTTATGTCTCTTCACCAGAGGAGTGTAGTTACCATACTTTTCTTGGAATGTATTATCGGCTCGACAACTCTTTCGATAATCTCTTTGTCGGTCTCCCCATTTTTTATGCTCCTTTTGACCTTTGTTTTTCCCTCCCTTTTGCTCAGTGTTTTCTTAAGGTCGATAGCCATGCACATAGCTACCCCATTAGGTGATTCCTTCTTTTTTGGCTAGAGCGTAGTCCTCAACTATAACCATCATCTCCTTGCTTGTTTTTAAGTGGTCCAACCGCTCTACATGCTATTGGCAAAGGCAATTATGATAACGACATCATTAGACTCTTTGATTTGTGCTACATCCTTATCGAACCTCATCATGTACTTTTTAAGTGAATTATTCTTCTCTTGTTTAAGGTTGGTGCGATAGGCAGGTGACATCCTTCGCCGAACACTCCCTATGAACTTCCTGACAACCGCTCTGCCGAAGTCCTTAAAGCTACTTATGCTTCTAGGTGAAATTGTCTTAACTATCTTAAGGTGAGATCTCTTAAAGTTTATGAAAACATGAGGCACAACAACATGTCGTTTAAAGCATATTGTGCCATTACATTCTAGAATCCTCTGACATGATCCTTCATATCTATGTCCTTCTTATGTTGTTCAATGCTAGGCATCCTAAACCTGCCTGGAAACAGTGTCCGGACGATACTGTCGATGAATGGGCCATATGATTCGTCATCTGATAGCGTGTTGTGCTTATATCTTCTCATCATCAGCATCTCCTGTTTTACACATTTTGACAGTTCCTACATTGTAAACTTTTGTTCTCTAGTCGATTCCCCATCTCGACCAATGTGTCTTTTAACGATTAACATCCAGTTATATCTTCAATTGTCCATAATATCCTTATTAGTCCCGATTTTTAGGTTCTTGCGGCTCTTGAGTCTTAGTTTAGTTCCTTATACTAATGGCCTTCTTCTTGGCCTCTAATCACTATCTTCAGTTGAGCTTGAGTGGTTCTTCACATTGAATTATCCAAACACTTTTAAATTGTCAAAAGCTAACCTAGATTGGGTGGATAGGTTCTTAAACCTCTTTTCAATCACTTTGAGCAAACAAAAGATAATCCCTCTAGATAGCTTGAATCACAACATGTTAAAGATATGAAAGCACATATTAACGTTAATGAAAAAAATATTCAATTAGGCATGTTAATTAAAGTCTACTATTTGAGAGTGAGGGGATCAAACTAAAACTAAAATCAACTAACATTTGTAATAATATATATGTTCAATATGCACAAGTACATATGAATGAATAACTATATAAAAATAAGTCAATTTACAAAGATAAACGATATATACAACTTTGATCAAAAGAATGTTTGCATCTCTTTCTTTACAAGAATATTGTTTACAATGATATAAAGAAATGAAAATCTAAACAAGATATAATCAATCACATACATAATTATAAAAGAGATAGAGATAGAAACATTTGACACGTTATTTTTTACTTGGTAAAACCACTGATGATGAAACATTGACGGGTTGATTCCACAACTACCGACAACATCACCATTCACTAGTTAGATAAAAGTATACCTTCAAAAGTGACCAATCCACATGATACACTTCCTATTGGAAATCCCTTTTACCTTACCTACGAGCCTTTTACTGATAAAAGACTTCCCTAATTTCTATCCAAGACTTTTCCTATCCCTCTAGAAAATTTCCTTGCTCAACTATCCATATTTCCTTTGTCCTAGTCTAGACTTTCTTGCTCAACTTTCTGGATCTTCTTAATCAAAGTCCAGACTTCATGACTTTCACAAAGACTTCCTAAACGTGATCAAATGTATGCAAATGCAAACATATGCAACATAGAATATATGATCAATATATTCTATGAAAACTATAAATGATAAATAAGCACACAACGTATATTTCCCTAGTTAATAATCCAAACAAATGACATTCACACAAACGATGCAAATAATATATGAAAAGCATTGATTAGGTACACTTCATGAAGAACTAGACATATGCATGAAAGTTCACAAACAATATTGTCTGTTTTTATATATGAACAAAAACCAAGAATATGCAATATAATCAATTTACAAATAAATCCTAGTTATTGTTCATGCAATCTAAAGCTTGAAAGCATAGCATATTCATTACGCACATATTCAAGACTTTAGAAGTAAAGCCAAAAATACTAGAATCAAAAGATATGATCACGCTACAGAAAAAATGCTTATTAGTGACAAGCAATTTCTGACGGGTGCTAATTGTCGTCGGTAATGGTACCATTACCAACGGTCATATTAAAGCCGTAGGAAATCAGTCAAAATATAACACCACATTTTTGATAGCCAAATAACCGTCGGAAATAGCCTCTATGTCGTCGGAAATGAGAAAAACGTAATACAACATTTCTAACGGCCTAATGCTGTCGGAAATAGTCCACATTTTTTATGGGTATTTTTTGTGCCGTCGAAATAATGAACAAGCAATCAATATTACCCATGTTTCAGACGGCACAAAAAGTGTCATAAAAAATGATAAAATTTAATTCAAATTTTAAGGGCAATTATGTTATCAAAACTATAGTACTACTTTCTACATTATTTGTTATGGCATTGTCGTGGAAAAAATAATTATTTTATTATTATAAAATTAATTAATAAATTATATTGGAATGTATTTGATAATTTATACACTACAAAAAAAAATGTGACTTGTAGGACAATATTTTAAATGTATCACTATATGTGTTATTTTTTGTTTATCACTGTTTTTTTAGCGAAATCACTCTGTCAAAATTTTCACCAAATATTTTGATTTAATTTTGAATTTTTCAAATAATATTTCATAGATAATGTAAAAAAAAAAAAATTATAGCGATCACCGTAAGGAAATTAGATAATAGGGACCGAAATTTAAGGGCAAAACAACGATACTAATAAGAAATCTACTTTATTTGTAAATCTAACAAAAATAAAAAATTAATAAGCTATAGCAAAATTATTAGTAATTACAATAATATTTAGTTATTTATAATTATGCATAATGACACTACTATATCATTTTTTTTTAAAATATAATATTTTTTTTAATATCTATTTGTTTATCATACAAAATAATTATACATTTTACTGAAATAAGTTTAAATTATTATTTTTTTTAGTAAAATGTTGATTGGAAAAAATAAAATCAACAAGGATATAATATACGTATCATATTTCAATAAAAAGTAGTAAACCGTAATTTCCTATCAGATATGGGAAATATTTTAATAAAAATATTATTTAAAAAAAACAATATCAATAGTTATATTTTAATATTATACATAAATATATATTTAATTCAATAGTACATAAAATATAAATAGCTTATATATAAATAGTATGTAAAATATATAAGATATAAACTTATAGCATAATGGTAAGTGTAACATTTACTGTCGATCATTAAGGTCATGTTTTCGAGCCATATAAAATGCATGGAATTAGCTTGGGTGATGGGGTGATATGGCACTGTCAAGTCGACAGTGCGTCTTTTTTTTATCATTAAACTTTTTCTGACTGCCATCCCTATTAGAAATAAAGGTAAGTCGTCGGAAATACTTAAAATTTTAACCACCTTTAATTACTATTACTGACAACATTTTATATTTTTCGACGGCCATGATCATCGAAAATGGTAGTATTTGTGACAGCTCATCGGTAAATGGTTATTTGCGACAAGCGTATTTGTGACGGCCTCCGATAACTTTTTCCCATTGGAAAAGAGTATTTCCGATAGTAAATTGCCTTTTTCGACTGCATTTAGCCGTCAGAAAAACCATTTTTTTGTAGTGTCAATAAAATTCTCTAGCAAATATTTAGAGAACATATTCACAAGATAATCAATTAAATCTCTAAGGCTCTAAATAAAAAATTAAATGTGATAATCCTAAATTTATTCAACTAAAGAGTCCTAGCATATGTAAAGACCATCAATCATCAAGAAAAAATTATTAAACAGGCAAAGAGTCCTTGATTATAAGCTAGTCACAATACAACTCCAAAACATGTGTTATTGGAAAATTATAAGTGACACGACACGTCAGCAAAAGACCAGGGTCGGGAACGCCATGTCACTAGGGCCTGATCAAGTTAAGTCAACGTAAGGGGAGACCAAGTGAACCCAACTGGCCCTCCCCGACCAGATAATATAGATGATCGGGTTTGAAAACCCGATTGAGTTGTCATGATGGTCGGGATCAGGGTAAGGTTGAACTACCGATCGGAGCAAATAAGGATGATCGAGAAAAACAAACGATCTAATCCGCGGCACTTAGATTAACACCCAAATTCAATAAGATCACGACTCAAACACGTAGAAAGAAGAGTCCAACTTGAACAAGGTTTCTGGAAGTCAACTCTGATAAAGAAATAAGCTTCCTCATAAACACAAAAGTATGGATTAAATAAGGAATTCTATACGACCAGGACACGATCAACGTGAAACAAGGAAAAGGGACAACACGACTCCAATAAGTTAGAATTTCATTGAATCATAGGAATCTTTCTTACTTGTACATCAAGAATCAGGGTTCTATGCATGTATAAATAGACCCAAAAAATACCAAAAGGGGTTGAATGCAATTTCTTGAGAAAAGACAAGAGTGATTGAGTGTCTAATCTCTTTTTCATATAGTGATTTTTTGTTGCTACAATTGGCAACCATGGACATTTCCTCGTATTGAGGTTTTACCACGTAAAATTCAGTGTCTTACTTATTCTTCTTATTATCTTTTGTTTGTGCTTAGCCATTACTTTGTTCTAATTGTGTTACGGGAGATTGATCTAAAAATCACCGTAAACAACTGACGCTAAAAGAAGGGGTAAAGCTTCTGTCATATTTTGTTTACTTAATTAATTACGAAGAAACTCGGCCAAAAGCGGCATCATGGACACTGGAAGAGAAAGAAGTCAATCTCCCCACAATATTGACGTAACACATGAGACCAATAACCAGAACGTTACGGATGTCACCGCTACAGGAGGAGATCCACCCGTAAGGACCCCGCCATCCGTCAGGCCAGACACTGTTACCACCACGGGTGCAACTGCTAGCATCTCCCCGGAAGCATTCAAACAGATCTAGGAATCCCTGTGAAAGTCATCGAAGATGCTGCCAAGCAAGGAATAAGTATATCAGCCACGGCTAACCTAAGTTCGTCGCACCAAATTTCCACGCCAACCGTAGTCTATAATCCGAAGATACATTTTGAGATAGTAGCAATCACCCTAGGAGCACCCCAGAAACCTGGAAGAGATGAGGCAGAATATCAAGAAAGGAGGTGGTGTTCACGTAGGAGAAGTGACCGAGAAGATCGGGCAACAAGGCAATACCGGGAATCTAGTTCACAGGAAGACATGGAGAGGTACGACGGAATAAAAACTTACTCTGAACGTAGGCATAAGTATGATGACAAGAAGAAAAGACCCCGCTCGCATTCAAGTGACGGCGAAACAGCCCCTAGAAGGCATAGGAAACCAACCTCGGTGATAAGGCGTGACCCTTTTGATGCCCAGATCAGCGAGAGGGTCCCTAGGGATCTATACGGGCTAACGGTCTATCGAATATTCGACAAACGTAGGGAGCCAAAAGAGGAGCGAGAAATTCTTCTTAGGAGGATAAAAGCCCTTGAATGGAGGTAAAGCTCGGGAACCCCTTGATCGGGAACACCAGAAACCCTTTTACTGATTTCATAAGATAGGCCCGCTTCTTAGAGAAGTTCAGAATGCCACATGTGGAATAGTTGAAGACCAACACCGACCCACAAGAGCATGTGAGGATGTATCAAAGCATAATGGCACATTATGACTACAATGACGTCCTCATGTGTCGCTTGTTTCCACAAACGTTAGGAGATCAGGGTTCGAGATGGTTCGGGGGATTGTCTGCAGGTTCTATCAAAAACTTCGAGGAGTTGGTACAAGCATTCACGAGATAGTTCATAGGGAATATCCAGCGAAGGAAGTATATATCGGTCTTATCGACTCTGAAATAAAGAAATGTTAAGAAGTTGAAAGATTACCTGACCAGTTCTTACAATAGGTGTTAGAAGTTCAATACCCCAATGATGATGCAATGGTATCGGTATTCGTCAATAGTTTACAGCACAGCCATCTGATCCTAAGCTTGAGGCAAAGGGGACCGACCACGTACGCCAGCATGGTAGACCATGTCGGAGGGTACGCCATGGCGGAGGAAGAACAATTAACACCACGTACGCAATATACCAACTACACTCCGCTAGCCAGAGGGCAGGAAGAAATCCTAAATGTGATAGAGGATAAGAATCTGTGCAAGAGACCTCCAAAGCAGTCAAGTTTCACCATAAAAGACACCACAAAATACTACAGGTTCCACAAGGAAAATGGATATGAAACTTCTAAGTGCTACCAGCTGAGGGATTATATCAATAAGCTAATTAGAGAAGGGAACCTTAAGGATATGATTCTCTAGAAAGGAGATGATAGGGTAAGAATGCCGTGATGAATGAGCAAGATAAAAGCTAGAGGAGTCTGAGAAGGGATCCAGGTAATGGGGCAATCAATACCATTTTTGGCAGGCCATACACCGAGAATAGTAGCCGGGAAAGAATGTCTGAAGATAGATAAGCCATAGATGGCCAGAGAAACCTGAAGGTAAATCTATTATGACCTGACCAAAAAAAGCTCAAACAAGGTTAGGACCCTATAGTTTTCGCCAAAGTAGATGCCCATGCGTCAGAAGTCAGGCCGAAAGACACAATTATCGTATCAGTCCGTATAGGCCATAGAGAAATAAGAAGGGTTGTCATTGACAATGGAAGCACGGTAGACATTCTTAGTATGGAAGTGTTTGACCAGCTCGGGCTCCAAAGAAGAGACCTCTTACCACTTAAAGTCCCGTTTAGAGGCTTTGGAGGAGCGGAGGTGAGATCGCTCAAGATGATACAGCTGCCTGTATAGATTGGAAGCTCTCCCTACACTAAGACAGTGCTACTAGATTTTATGGTTGTGAGCGTGGAAAATTGGTCGTACAACGCCTTGCTAGGCCGACCCTTATTGAATAGGACAAAAGTCGTGACTGCCATTTATGCTTTAATGGTTAAATTCCCGACAGAAGCAGGAGTAGGAGTCATGAAAAGTTCACAAGATTGGGCACAAAAAGCTAATTTGGCCATATACAGGGAGAAAGCAGAGTCGGGAGTAATGCAAGTGTATACTCTCGAGGAGTGTGAAAGCCAGAAGATTGACGACATGGAAATCGGAGCAAAAACTCCAACTCAGTTTGACCTAGACCCAAGAGAGATGCCTCCAAAATATGGGAAAATTCAGGAAGATGAACCGACTATAGAGATCTCCATCGATAACAACAGTTCCGAGAAGACTGTAAGACTCGAGGCCCGGCTGACGGAGTAGCTGCAGAATGAGATGGCTGGACAGTTAAGAGAATACAAAGATATATTCGTATGGAAACATGAGGATATTCCAGGAATTGACCCGAATTTTTTTTCGCACAACTTGGCAATTGACCCTGACCGTAAGCCAGTTGTTCAAAAAAGAAGACGATTTAACCCGGAGAGAAGCAAGGGGATCAAATAAGAAGTAGATAAACTGTTGGCAGCAGGATCAATAAGGGAGGTAAAATACCCTGAATGGGTAGCCAATGTGGTATTGGTCAAAAAGAAGAACTGCTAATGGAAAATGTACGTGGATTTCACGGACTTTAACAAAGTGTGTCCGAAGGACAATTTCCCCATTCCCTGTAGGGAAAATCGCACAACGGAAGCATGAAAATAGGGTTTGATATATTCAAAAAATTTCCCTTTAAAAGAAAGCACATTAACCCTAGATTAATTGACGTATATTAAAAGTATCGTACATTTTTCTCGTGATGATTGGACTAGCGCCGAATTGAATCCGTAATATCTTCCAATCCAATCATGAACATGAATCACTTAGTAGTGTGAGCTCCCTTTCTTTAAATTGTATACATGAGGATGGAAACAAATAAATATTTTTCTTTGTTAGTCACAATAATCCTCCAAGAGAAAATCCAAGAACGTCCGATCACATGTGAATTGTCAATCTACTTGATTGAAACTCATGTGAACCTTGATTCTATGTTGTACACAAAACCTTTTAATGTAAAGGCTACTAGTATACTACCAAAAACTAAACGTTCTTTCTTCCTTTTCTTCTTTTTCCAAATTTCACACTATTTCTTTGAGTTGATCAAATTTTGTCTAGAGCAAAAACAAAATTTCTCTCTCAAAATTCTTATGGTGGCCGAAATCTCTCTCTCTAAAATATTATTAGGTTGGCTTAATTCTACACCATATCTTATATGTGGCTGAATTCTTCACCCTAAATAGTTTAGGGTTGGCCGAAATTTACTCTTGTAAATTATGCGTGGCCAAAATTCTCTTCTTAGAATCCATAGCATGGCCGAATTCAATTATATATATATATACCGAATTCTACATGTATATAGTTTAGGAGACTTAATCCTTTCCTAAGAAGGATTTACTTGGTGGACAAGAATCCTATCCTTTGATGGATTTAAGTAGTGACCAAGAATTCTTTCTGGAATCTTTTTCCAGAAAGAATTCTTTCCTACACCAAAACTCTTAATCCAACTCAAATAGTGTATTTGTGACCATATTAAAGATTTCCGAATTTGACTAGATAATTAATTCCTATTATTTATCTACTTATCAAATATAATCTTTAATATTAATTATACTACCAACAAAAGTATAATATTGGGAGACCTACTCCTATTAGGAAAAAGATTTTGACTTTTAATTAAATAATTAATTACTTACCAAATTAATTAATTTCCATTTAATTAAATAAATAAAATAAAATAATAATATAATTAAGCTAAAATATTTCGCCTTGCCACCAAAGACCATACATGGGCCATTATATTATTTTTTCTATTTTATTAAATCCCTTGGACCTTAATAAAAAGTCCACATGTCAACTAGACTCATTCTTACTTAAAGAAACAAGTTCACATGCCTTAATACAATTCTAAATAGACCCAAATTGGTTCGGTAGAATATATCAAGTGATCTATACAGGTTTGTGTGGATTGGGGATCTTGATAGGCTATCTAAATTTAAGTTCTAATAAACACAACCCAATCACAATCAACAAATGATTCACTTAGGTCCGATCTATTAATTTTAGTTCATTCCACTAAAGAACCAAATTTGAACTCTTAAATAAAGATAGAATAAGTTAAATATTGCTCATTCATACCCTAAACAATCTTATTGGAGATAGTGTATCCTCGTGAAAAATATCAGTAATCACCAAGAGCTCATAGACCGCCTATAGCTCTCCAAGTTACCATATTTACTCATATGACAACATTTTAAACTTGGATTTTTTGACTTGTCCAGAAGCTATATTTCAATAGATACTATTAAAAACTCAACATTAAGATTTAATATGCAATACCTAAAAATATCCATATGATGATATTCTGCTCTCATTTAATAAATAGAGGCACGATGTCCATAACTATAAATGAAGTCCTCTATCGATTAACAAATGAATATCACCAAACTATCGAGGATAGACTATGCTATATAATCGTACTCATTAATATCTCAAATTATAACACTTACAACCATAAGTCCATTATTTATCTCAGGGTTGAGATAGACTCTCTGATTGTCTTCAACTGATAACTTTTATCCATTGACGGCTCTGGATAAAGTATTTCATTGTGATCATATTCATTATACCCAGTACACTAGATTCTTTTGCCCAAAGACACCACACTTTGATGATTTTAGACTCATCATAACATATTTGATCCCTTCAAATGCTAGCAAAAGAATCTACAACTTTGACAAGATAAAGGCATCCACCCGTTTATCTTAAGTTGTGAATATTATTCAAGACTAACTAAAAAATTGTGTCTACCTCATACATATCCAGATATCCGAACAATTCTTCTTTTCTCATAGTCTTTTGACCTTATGATTATTTACTTTTGACAATTATAATAATTAAACTTATAAATGTTATAAGATTTGTTAAACTAGAAATCACTTTTATTAATATGAAAAGATTGTCAAATACACTAGTACACTCTTGCTATTGAGCATAATCGTAACAATCTCTTACTTGCTCTATAGCAAGTGTGTTGTATCTCTCATCCCCATGTTCTCTAGATGCCCATCAAACCTCTTTTGTGGAAGAGCCTTTGTGAAGGGATCCATTAGATTTTCTGCTGACGCGATCTTGGTAATCGTCACGTCACCCCTATGCACAACTTTCTTCAAAAGATGATACTTTCTTTCAATGTGTTTCCCTCTCTTATGACTTCTTGGTTCTCTCGAATTAGCCACTGCTCCAATATTGTCACAATAGATAGTGATTTGCTTATTCGCATCAGGAACCACTTTCAGGTCTATCAAGAATTGGCGAAGAGGTACATAAATCGATGTATTATACCAGTAAAGCATTATTACCAGCGGAGACAAGGCACTCTCCAGCGGAGCAAATGGCACTGGCCCTGGTAACTATAGCAAGGAAGCTAAGGCTGTATTTCCAAGCACACAGGATTGAGGTCTACACGGACTTCCCCCTGAAGCAAATTTTGTCCAAGTCTAAAATGTCTGAAAGACTAACAAAATGGGTTGTGGAGTTGAGCGAATTTGAGATAACATACATACCAAGGCCCGCAACAAAGGGGCAAGTTGTGGCTTACCTAATCGCTGAATTTACTTAGCCAAATAGAGAGGTAATCAGGATGCTGAAAGAGAAAAATGAATTTGCATGGAAGCTACATGTAGATGGGTCATCAAACACATACGGTAGTGGGGCCAAGATAGTTATATCCACCCAGAAAGAGATCAAGTAGAGTGTGCCTTAAGTTTTGACTTCAAAACCACCAATAACATGGTAAAATATGAGTAACCATTTAGCTAAACTCGTCGAGATGAAGTATAAGGGAAAAGGGAACATAAGGGAATACATCATGGAGATATCTTATCTCACATCAAAACTCAAGTCGTTTAAGTTGGAGCTATCTGAGGACTTACTCTTGCACTTGATTTTGATCTCTTTTTCTGCACACTTTAGGCAATTCAAAGTGAGTTATAACACTCAAAATGACAAATGGTCCCTCAATAAGCGTATATCTCACTGTGTACAAGAAAAAGAGAGGCATCAACGGGATAAGACTGAGAGTGCTCACTTGGCCTCAACCTCTTAGAATGAGAAAATGAAGAGAGCTAAAGTTGTTATGGAAGGATCTCCTCAGCAGAAGAAACAAAAGAAACAGGATGAGAAGTTTACCTGCTACTTTTATAAGAAGCCGGGGCATATGAAGAAGGAGTGTTCCAAGTACGGCGTCTTACGTGTAAAGCAGGGTATGCTTCTAACTTTAGTTTGTTCTGTAGTTAATTTAGCTTCTGTATATAAGGACACTTGGTGGGTAGATTCTGGTGCTACTACTCACATATGTATGTCTATGCAGAGTTGCCTATGGAGCCAACAACCAAGTGATGTTGAAAGATTCATCTTTGTAGGTGACGGCAATAAAGTTGCAGTAGAGCTATATGGACTTTCAGATTTTAATTGAAAACTGAGTTTTATTTGAATTTGTTTGAGACATTTGTTGCACTGTCTTTTAGACATAATTTAATTTTTATTATAGTTTGGACATATTAGGATTTTCTTGTTCTTTTAGAAATAAAAAAATTAGTCTCTATCAAAATTCAAATTTTATTAGTTCTGGTTCTTTAATTGATAATTTGTATATATTTGACGTTGTCAGTTCCTATAATGAAATACGGTAAACAAGTTCACGTGGTACAAAGCGAAAATTAAGTGAGAATTTCGTAACCTTATGGCACAAATTCTTAAGTCATACGTCTAAGCAAAGAATTCAGAGGCTAGTGTTTGATGGAATTCTTGAACCCCTAGATTTGACAGCCTTTCAAATCTGAGTTGAGTGCTTTAAGGGGACACGAACAAACGTTAGAAAATTAGGTGCCGATAAAGCTACAGATGTCTTAGAACTCATACATATTGATACTTGTGGTCCATTCTCTAAGGCTTCATGGAATGGACAACAGTACTTCATTACGTTCATAGATGATTACTCTAGGTTCGGTTACCTATACTGATACACGAGAAGTCGCAATCACTAGACGTTTTCAAATCTTTCAAAGGTGAAGTTGAACTTCAGCTTGGAAAGAAAATTAAGGATGTCAAATTGGACCGTGGTGGTGAATACTACGGGAGGTATGACTGATCAAGAGAACAACATCCAAAACCCTTTGCAATGTTCCTCAATTAGTGTGTAATTGTTCCGTAATACACCATGCCGGGAAAACCTAGCATGAATGGTGTTACAGAGCGATGAAATCGAACTCTTAAAGATATGGTAAGGAGTATGATTAGTCATTCATCCTTGCTAGAGTCACTTTGGGGAGAATTTCTAAAGACCGTAATATACATCCTTAACAGGGTACCGAGCAAAGCAGTTGCCAAAACCACCTATGAACTTTAGACAGGCAAGAAGTCTAGCATCAGGCACTTGCACATTTAGGGTTGTCCAACTGAGGCAAGATCTTATAGGCCATATGAAAGAAAACCGGACTCAAAGACAGTTAGCTCCTATTTTGTTGGTTACGTTGAACACTCTCGGGGCTACATGTTTTATGATCCCACATCAATATCCTTCTTTGAAATGGGAAATGCGAGATTCCTTGAGGATGTTAAGTATAGGTGGAAAGAGAAGATAAGGAATGTTGTCTTTGAAGAAGAATCTGTTATTGATGGTGATCAGGTCTCTATAGCTATTGATGTTTAAGACATAATTTCGACACTAGATAACAATGTTCAGACTCCTATTCTTGGCATTGTTCCAGACTAAGACAACAATGAGATTTTTCTTCGAGCACCGCCTATAGAACAAACTCAACAACCTCAAGAAGTGCCATTAAGGAGATCCACTAGGGAAAGGAGAAGTGCGATTCTAGATGATTATATCGTCTTTCTCCAAGAACACGAGGATGGCGTTGATTTAACAAAGGATGACCCAATCAACTTCTATCAAGCCATGCGCAGTTCTAACTCTCAAAAGTTGATTGATACCATGAAGGATGAGATAAAGTCTATAAAAGGCAATGACGTTTGGGATCTCATCGAGTTACGTGAAGGTGCGAAACCCATTGGTTGTAAATGGATATTTAAAACCAAGAAGGATTCGAAGGGTAATGTCAAGAGATATAAGTCTCGTCTAGTCGCCAAAGGCTTTACTCAGAAAGAAGGCTAGACTTTCTCTCCGATATCTTCGAAAGACTCTTTTAGAACTATAATGGCACTAGTGGCTCATTTTGATCTAAAGTTACATCAGATGGTTGCCAAGATTGTGTTTCTCAATGGAGACAATAACGAGACAATTTATATGGTACAACCATAAAACTTTGTATCAAAAGATCCAAAGCCTATGGTCTGCAAATTGAAGAAATCCATATATGGCCTTAAACAGGCTTCCCGCCAATGTTTTCACAAGTTTCATCAAGTCATCACCTCGTATGGGTTTTAGGTGAATGTCATTGATGATTTTATATATCACAAGTTCGGCGGGAGTAAATATATCTTCCTAGTATTATATGTCGAAGACATTCTACTTGCTAGCAACAATATAGGCTTGTTGGACGAAACCAAGAAATTTCTGATGAAGAAATTTGAGATGAAAGATCTTGGTGAGACCTGTTTTGTATTAGGTATTCAGATACTGTGAGATTGTTTTCGAGGTATCCTTGGGTTGTTATATAAGAGCTATATCAATAAGGTTCTGAGAAGATTCGGCATGAAAGATAGTAAACCAGAAGACACGCTAGTGGCTAAAGGAGACAAGTTTAGTCTCAAACAGTGCCCCAATAATGATCTTGAAAGGAAAGAGATGCAGAAGATTCCCTATGCGTCAGTAGTATGGAGTCTAATTTACGCTCAAGTTTACACTCGTCTCGACTTAGCATTTATAGTGAGAGTTTCGGACAGATATTTGAGTGATCTAGGTATGTAGCATTGGAAGGCAACCAAATGTGTGATGCGTTATTTAAGGAGAACAAAAGACTACATGCTCAATTATCAAAGATCAAACAGTTTAGAGGTCGTTGGGTTCTCTCACTCCGATTTTACGGAATGCCAGGATAGCAGGCGCTCCACATCTGGCTACATCTTTATGTTGGCTGGAGGAGCTATCTCATAGAAGTCTGCTAAGCAGACTCCTATAGATTCTTCAACCATGGATGCAGAGTTCATTACTAGTTATGAGCCATCCAACCATGAGATATGGCTTCGAAACTTTAGCACTGGCTACGTGTGGTAAATGGTATTGACATGCCATTGAAGATTTACTGTGACAATAACTCGGTGGTGCTTTACTCCAACAACAACAGGAGCTCGACGAAGTCAAAGTTTATCGACATCAAGTTTCTAGTTGTTAAGAAGAGAGTCAAGGATAGACAGATTTCTATAGAACATATAGGAACAGATTCTATGCTAACAGACCCATTAACCAAGGGCTTAAAGCCTGAGGTCTTTCATGAGTACACTGGTCATATGGGCTTATTTACAATAATACCTTGGTTTAGTAGGAGTCATTTTTATGTTCTATATGTTTTACTTTAGATATTGGATTGTTTAGTTTTCTGCATAATAAAGCTGATGGTTTGTGATTATATTTCTAAGGCTACTTATATTTTCTATGTGTAATGTTGACATTGCATTAAGGACTTTGGATTGATCGCACTAAAGACTGAAGAAGGACTAGTTGGAAATAGGCATGTGTGAGATCACATTGCATGTAATTTCCGTGCTACTTATCCATATTTGATCTATATCATTGAGTGTATTAGTATGGTGATTATCATGGTTTAATCACGGCTGTATTGTGATAAAAGCCGCGGTGATTCCATTGCTAATATATGAAATGGACCGGATTGTTTAAGGAGAAGTCTAAAGATAAATAGCATACAGATGCGCCAAAGGAATTTTGTGATGTAATTATTACAGGAATAATATGTAGCCCAGGTGGGAGATTGTTATGAAATCACGTTTCCTATACAAAATTGGGAAAAATATTTTTTGTTCAATTACATTAGCTATTTAATTTAATGGGCTGAAATTAAGTGGTCTAATTTTGGTAATTGATATGGACTAATTTAGTAGATATCGATCGATTTATTTCCAAATCAGAGGATTATGCGAACCCTAATTAGACAATATATAAAGACCCTTTCAGTTATGGTCCACAATACACCAAATCATAACACAGTTTCCCCTCTCCCCACCTGGAAGAGAGACGACGCTCCCATTGAGGAACTAAGACGATTTGGTTGAAGAATATCACAAACCACCTATTCATGTTCATCAGTTCGTGATCGATTACTTCCACAACGGTAAGCGATCGTTCGTAATGGATCCAGGTATCTCGCCAATCCATAAATCCCTAATAATCTGGCATGATGTAGATTCAAGTTTTTTTTTGGTATTCTGTTTTAAAATGTTTGCATCTATAATTTATTTATGTTTTTCGATGTGATTTAATTTTAACAGGTTTCACATTTTTTGTAATAAGATAAAAATAAAGTTATAGGTTTATTTTCATAATTTATGTTTATTAACCGAAACAAAATTTACAATATTATTATTAACGGATAAATTTTTTGTATGGTGTTAAAAACAAATTTCACATACTCGATGCTCCCATTTTTTTCGATACTTTTTAAATAATAAACTTTTCGAAATAAGCTCTTCTGTTTTAAAAATTAAATATCAGTTAAGTAATTGAAGCCCAAAATTTACAACACGATTCCATTTACTAGAAGCCCAAGAAAAAAAAACAGCCCAAAGACCCAACTGCTCGCTTGTTAGTGAACTCCAATATAATGACCACCCAAAGGCCAAAGCTTCGAAAACTAGGGTTTTCACATCGATAGCATAGCAGCAGCAGCAGCAGCTCCACCCTCTCCTCCAGCAGTGAAAATGGTAAGGACCCTTTTCAGTTTACATCTTTTGAGCTTCTGGGTAGACCTCAGTTTCGATTTTCAAGCTCTGGATATTGTGTGTAACCCATTGAGATAACGTGTTTTTGTTATTGTTTGTGCAAATAGCCGTCACACAAGACGTTCATAATCAAGAAGAAGCTAGCGAAGAAGATGAGGCAGAACAGGCCCATTCCTCACTGGATCCGCATGAGAACCGACAACACCATCAGGTTTTTACTTTTGCTGTTTATCAATCTATTATATTATATGCGTTTGCTTTGTTTTGTTTTTAGAGTGGTTTGTGTGTTGATAGGTATGTGTTATTTTGTTTTCAGGTACAATGCGAAGCGCAGGCACTGGCGCCGCACCAAGCTTGGGTTTTAAGATTGGATGAGTTGCTCTTTGAGCTTTTTGGTTTTTCAGTGTTATTAGTTTACTCTTATTTGTAAGACTTCAAATGAGGGATTCTGTTTTAAATTTTGAGTTACAGACTTATTGATGTTTCAAATTTATGGTTTAGACATTGTCAAATTTATGCCTTCTTGATATTGTCTTGTTTAAGTGTTTTTATGATTATTGTTGTTTTGCTTGTGCTCCTTATATATAGGGGTTAACGTGTTTGGTAATCAGTAATTACGATGTATTTTTTTTATATTCTTTTCTTCAGACTAAATGATTGAAAGTGTAACTTTGTATGATAAGAAGTGTTTAATGGTAGGCTGATTGCTGGTAGCTGGTAGATAGAGGAAGACGTATATTATTTTTATTGCATTCGAGTTGCACAATTCATTAGCATTTGAACTAAGGAGTTTGTGATGATTACTTGACTTGAGAATTAGAAAAGGCAATTAGAAATGTTGCAGAGTGTTAGGATCAAAAGAGATGGAAGATGTTAATTTAGGAAGTTGTTGAAGGAGCTACATTATTGTTTTCTTGTCAGAATCCACAGTAGAACTGCGATGTTGAAGAAAATGTCAGTTTTTCATTTCAAAGGATTTGAGCTTGTAGGAAGTAGTGAGTCGAGCATCAAAAATCAGAGTTTTTTCAAGTTAGTAAAAGATGGAATTTGGAAATAATAAAGCACTCCGCTGTCATTATTGGTAAATAGGTTTTGGTATTTATGTTAGAATGTGTCTCATGTAGGAACAGCAGAGTAACGTAGTTGATTTGGAATACTCATCGCAGTAATTGATTTGATAGGTCTTGGTATTTATGTTAGAATGTAAGTTTCACTTTTCTTTGGCTTAATAATACCAAGTGGTGTGCATTGCAAGCAAGTGGGTGATCATTACTAACATTTCAAACTGTTTTCTAAATCTTTACGAAGCATTTGTTTCCCTGATATTGCATGTGATGACCTGCTTTTATTGAAGCCTTGTATTGCTTGCTTGTCCAGCATGTTGCTGTTTTTAAGTACGTCAAAGTACAGTTTTTTTGTATGTCAAGTTACTGTTTTTTTAGTATGTCGATATGCTTGTGACAAATCCAAGCCTTTCAAATGTTGTG
The DNA here is from genome assembly GCA_032871835.1 of Dipteronia dyeriana. Taxonomy (NCBI): domain Eukaryota; kingdom Viridiplantae; phylum Streptophyta; class Magnoliopsida; order Sapindales; family Sapindaceae; genus Dipteronia; species Dipteronia dyeriana. Next base: position 111,519,357 of record CM065300.1, on the reverse strand, counting down.
ATAGGCCCCAGTCAAAGCTAGTATAAGTTAATAGAATTCTTCTTATGGTGAGAATGAGCCACAGTATTTTGATGTTGAATAGTACAACCTCGTACTTCATAATGGAACGGTTTAAATGCATAAAGAAACAATCTTCTCCTAAACTCACGGCTTTAACTACTGAAAATAAGGACTCCAACAACTCTTAGCTAATAAACAGCTGACAGAGCAAATAAATAGCTGACAACACATCAGACCTATGCCAACAAATGATTCCCAATAGCTCTTTGCACGAGTGTCTCACGTACCCTGCATGTTTCTCATGTTAGGAACCTTGGATTCTTCTTAGGAACACGTTGCGATCTTCTTAGCTTATCAATACCCCCGTTGGTCAATGGATCCTTGTCCGCAAGGTTAACGTTTATTAACATCGTCCAGAGGTAGGCGTTTCCATTTCACAAGTCTTTTTTCAACAAAACGTGACCCTCTCTTAACCTAACGTGTATCCAAGATGGTTTCAGGTTCCAATATAATCTCTCTTATCATCAGTAGGAGGTAACTCAACTGTAGTATCGCAAGGTGCACCCAATTTCTTTTTAGGCAGCGAAACATGGAAAATGGGATGAATTCGGGATCCTTCGGGAAGTTTTAACTTATATGCTACTTTGCTAATACGTTGCTCAATCAGATAAGGACCATAAAATCGACTTGCTAATTTCTGAGAAGCTCTATGAAATACCATATGTTGACGATAAGGGTGTAGTTTAAGGAAAACCACGTCGCCTATTTGAAACTCAATGTTTCACCGTTTGGAGTCAACCACCTGCTTCATGCGATTGGTAGCAGCATGTAAATTGGCCTTGAGTTGTCGCAATAATGCATCTCGTGAGGTGAGATTTTGGTCGACTTCATGAACTAGAGAAGTGCCCATCGGATAGTGTGGAATTTGTGGAGGTAGACGCCCATATAAAGCTTGAAATTGTGTCATTCCTATTGACGCGCGGTACACAGTGTTGTACCAAAATTCAGCCCATGGAAGAAAAGACATCATTTTCGTGGTTGGTGATGTACAAAGCAACGAAGATATTGTTCGACACATCTATTGACTACTTCGGACTGACCATATGTTTGCATGGTATGATGAACTCATTTTTAATTGTGTGCTTGATAACTTGAAGAACTCTCGCCAAAAATGGCCAATAAACACATGATCCCAATCACTACTGATGGACTTGGGCATGCCGTGAAGTTTTACTACACTATCAACAATTTTTTCAGCTACCATTTTTACAGTGAAGGGATGGGCTAAGGCCAAAAAATGAGATTATTTACTCAAGCGATCTACTACCACAAGGATTGTATTTTTGCCGTTGAAAATTGGTAGCCCTTCTATGAAGTCCATTGTAATGTCGTCCCATACTTGACATGGAATGGGCAATGGTTGTAAGAGTCCTGCTAGATCCAGAGTTTCAGATTTAACTCGTTGACATACATCATAAGAAGAGACATAGACCTGTACCACCCGAAACATTGACGGCCAATAGAATTGTTGTGCAAGCCTTTTGTATGTCTGTAACACCCCTGAATGACCGTCGATTTGGGAATCATGGAATTCTCTCAAGAGTTGCTTGATGACTTAAGAATTCGGAGGTACCACCACTAGATTTTTATAGCACACCAACCCATTTCTCCATGTGTAAGGAACACCAGGTCTATCAGTTGCCAATTTACCAATTTTTGTCATGTATGGATGTCCAGTAGCCTCGTTTTTGATTACATCCCAAAGTGGAGCATATGAAACAAATAAAGCATGAATACTAGGGCTGCCTATCACTCTTGATAGCGCATCCGCTGCTGAGTTCTCTCGTCCCGGTTTGTAAGTAATTTCATACTCAAATCCAAGCAATTTTGCCACCAATTTGTACTGCTCTAGAGTTGTTATTCGCTGCTCTAGCAAGTATTTGTGGCTTCGTTGATCAATATGGATATAGAACTTTCGTCCCAACAAATACGGTCGCCAAGTTTGGATGGCGTAAACAATGGCCAACATTTCTCAAGCATAGATGGACCATGATTGTTTGGAAATTCCCAAGGCACGACTCATGAGGGCTATTGGCTTTCCTTGCTGAGTTAGAACGACACCAGTCCCATCCCCTGAAGCATCAGATTCAATGATAAAAGGTTCATTAAAATTAGGCATAACAGTGTCGGAGTTGAAGTCATAGCCTGTTTGAGTGCTTGGAAGGAAGTTTCGGCAACTTCTATCCGTGCAAAATGTCCATTTTTTAACAAATTGGTAAGGGGCCAAGCAATGATGCCGTAGTCAAGAACAAACTTGATGTAGTAACCTGTAAGGCCTAAAAATCTACGCAATTCAGAAATATTAGTAGGCCTTCGCCAGTTTAACATTGCTTTAATTTTTCCTTGATCTACTTTTATGCCATAAGGATTAACAGTATGACCCAAATACTCCAACTCCTGCTGGCCAAATGCACACTCGATAATTTTAAAGAAAAATTGGTGTTGCCTTTTTATTTCAAAAGCCTGTTTAACATGTTCATGATGCATATCCCAATGAGGGCTATAAATTAAAATATCATCAAAAAAGACTAGCACAAATTTACGGAGATAAGGTTGACATATATATTTCATAATTGCTTAAAAAGTTGAGGGTGCATTATAAACACCAAATGGCATGACTAAGTACTCGTAATGACCATTGTGAGTACGGAAAGCAATTTTAGGAATGTCTGGAGGGTGTATCCGTACTTGATGGTAGACAGCTCTTAGATCGAGCTTAGTAAAGTAAGTTGCCCAATAGAGCTCATCAAGCTTATCATCAACTGTAGGGATTGGAAATCAGTCTTTGATGGTTACGGCATTAAATGCCCTATAATCAGTACAAAAACACCACATACCATCTTTTTTTAAACCAATAAAACGTGAGATGAAAAAAGACTAGTACTTGATCTTATTAGCCCCAATTTTAACATGTCATGAACTTGTTTTTCAATTTCAGCTTTTAAAAAATAGGCATACCTGTAGGGTCTCACATTGATGGGCTCGGTTCCTTCTTTCAGAGTGATTCGGTGGTCAATCTCTCTTGTTGAAGGTAGTTGATTTGGCTCCTGAAAAATATCCTCAAATGATTTAATCAGTTGTCGTATGTCCGGTTGGATATCTTGTTGTACTTCATTCATTGCGAATTGCAGACAGACAGCAATCATAGAACTTCCTTGCCATAATTCTTTTGAAACAACTTTCAAGGATGTAGCTTGGGTGGTTTGTGTCTCAGACCTTTTTAGCTTATAAGTTTGATTTTCCTATTGAAACTCCATTGTCATTTTCTTCCAATTGCACACAACTGTTCTCAATTGCTCTAACCATTGTACGCCAATCACCAAGTCCAACCCAGTTAATGTCAATGAGTAGAGAGTGAGAGAAAATAGGATACCTTGAAGTAACACTTGAACGTGCTCAAACATCCCTTGGCATTTCAATAGTTTTCCGTTGGCTACCTTGACATTGAATGGCTCGGTTGGAACCACATGTAAGTGCGGCATATCGGCTACTTTCTCATTGATAAAGTTATGTGTGGAACCACAGTCAATAAGGACAACCACCTTATGATGCCCGATCTTAGCTGTAATTCGCATGGTTTTGGAAGTTGACCACCTGGTTAAAGTATGAAAGGATATTTCGGGTTTAGTGTGTTCGTTGACAACAAGCTCACCTACTTCCTCATCTATGTCATCTGCTTTCTTAGTACTGTAGCTCCCTTCTAGCAGCAAAAGTTGATGTCATCGACACTTATGACCCACGGTGAATTTGTCATCACAATTGAAACAGAGGCCTGATGGGATTATGCTCGATAGCAAGAGTGTAATAATATATTTGGCAATCTTTTCATATTAATAAAGTGATTTCTAGTTTAACAAATCTTATATCAATTATAGTTTAATTATTATAATTGTCAGAAGTAAATAATCATAAGGTCAAAAGACTATGAGAAAAGAAGAATTGTTCATACATCTAGATATGTATGAGGTAGACATAATTCTTTAGTTAGTATTGAATAATATTCACAACTTAACATAAAGGTTGGGCGCATTTATCTCGTTAAAGTTGTAGATTCTTTTGCTAGCATTTGAGTGGGATCAAATGTGTTATGATGTGTCTAAAATCATCAAAGTGTGGTATCTTTGGGGAAATGAATCTATTTCACTGGGTGCAATGAATTGGATCACAATGAAATACTTTATCTCGAACCATCAATGGATAAAAGTTTTTCATTTGAAGACAATCGGAGAGTTTATCTCAATCCTGAGATAAATGATGGACTTATGGTTGCAAGTGTTATCATTTGAGCTATCAATGAGTACGATTATATAGCATAGTCTATCCTCGATAGTTTGGTGGTTTTCATTTGTTAATCGATAGAGGATTTTATTTATAGATATGGACATCGTGGCTCCATTTATTAAATGAGAGTAGAATATCATCATATGGATGTTTTGAGGTATTGGATATTAAATCTTAATGTTAAGTTTTCAATAGTGTCTATTGAAACATGACTTCTTGACAAGTCAAAATATCCAAGTTCAAAATGTGGTCATATGAGTAAATATGGTAACTTGGAGAGGTATAGGCGGTCTATGAGCTCTAGGCGATTACTGATATTCTTCACGAGGATACACTTTCTCCAATAAGGTTGGCTAGGGTATGAATGAGTAACATCGACTTATTCTATCTTTATGTAAGAGTTAAATTTTAGTTTTTTAGTGGAATGAACTAAAATTAATAGATCGGACATAAGTGAATCATTTGTTGATTGTGATTGGGTTGTGTATATTGGAGCTTAAATTTAGATAGCCCGCCAAGATCCCCAATCCACACGAACTTGTATGGATCACTTGATATACTCTACCAGACCAATTTAGGGGCCTATCTATAATTTTATTGAGGCATGTGGACTTGTTTCTTTTTGTAAGAATGAGTCTAGTTCACATATGGACTTTTTATTAAGTTCCAATGGATTTAATAAAATAAGAAAATTAATATATATACATAAATGTTGTTATAGGCGGCAAGGCTAATGTATAAAAGCCTAAATATATTATTTTTATTTTTTATTTTTATTTAATTAAATAGAAATTAATTAATTTGTTGATTAATTAATTATTTAATTAAAAGTCAAAATCTTTTTCCTAGTAGGAGATGGTCTCCTAAAATTATACTATTGTTGGTAGTATAATTAATATTAAAGACTATATTTGATAAGTAGATAAATAAAAAGAATTATTTATCTAATCAAATTAGGAAGTCTTTAATATGGTTACAAATACACTGTTGAGTTGGATTAGGAGTCTTGGTGTAGGAAAGAATTCTTTTGGAAAAGAATTCTTGGTCACCAAGTAAATCTACCTAAGGGTAGAATTCTTTTTTGGAAAGGATTTTTAACCACCAATTAAATCCACCTAAGGAAAGGATTCTTAACAACCAATAAATCCTTCTTAGGAACGGATTTGAAATCTTAATAAATTTCAAAGAAGAATTTCGGCTAGCCATATATATATGTATGAATAGAATTTCAGCCAGCCATATAGTTTTTTCAAGAGAAGAATTCGGCCAGCCCTAGTTCTTTTTGGACAGAGAATTCGGCTACCATAGAATTTTGAGGGAGAAAAAATTGTTTTTGCTCTAGACAAAATTTGATCAACTCTAAGAAATAGTGTGAGATTCGGCAAAGAAGAAAAGAAAGAAAGAACGTTTAGTTTTCGATAGTACACTAGTAGCCTTTACATTAAAAGGTTTTGTGTACAACATCGAATCAACGTTCACGTGAGTTTCAATCAAATTGATTGATAATTCACAAGTGACCTAACGTTCTTTGTTTTCTTCTTGGAGGATTATTGTAACTAACAAAGAAAAAGATTTTGTTTTGTTTACATCCTCATGTATACAATTTAAAGAAAGAGAGTCCACACTCCTAGGTGATTCATGTTTGTGATTGGATTGAAAAATCTTACCGATTCAATTCGGTGCTAGTTCAATCGTCACGAGAAAAAGGTACTATACTTTTATGTACATCAATTAATCTAGGGTTAAGGTTCTTGTTTGAAAAGGGAAAAGTTTTATTTATACGAAACCCTAATTTTGATTTTTCACGCTTCTGTTGCGTGGATTTTCCCTACAATTGGTATCAGAGTCTGGTTGTACCCTTGATTAATTGATGTATGTGTATGTGAATCTTTTTCTTTTTATTGTATATATGCATGTTTTGGAAAGAGATGACATTCTAGGTATTCGCATATATATTTACATTGGAATGTATATATATATATATATATATATATATATATATATATATATATATATATGTTTTATATGTGGTTTGTTATTGCTCAACTTTGGTCCTATAATTTCAATGTATTTTTATTTTGGGATTGTAACAAGAAGGGTGGTCTATCATCGCCATAATTTCCTTCTTGGTAGTTGCTAAGTTTTTATTTTATTTTGCTGTTGCAATAAGACAAAAAATGCAGAATTTTTATTTATAATTCTTCTGTAGTACACTAAAGTATCGAAGACTCGAAGGTTTGAAGAATTGGGATCAACCGGATCAAGTTTGGGACCATGTTAGCCTTAGCAACAAACGTGTGTGCGAAGAGCACGCGACCATGTTTGTTGTGGCATTGGCTGCGCACGGCAGCCGTATGGAAGCCATGGGCTGCGCATGGCTGCCATTTATGGGGCTGTGGCTTGTGCACGCCCATGGGTAGGAGCCAAGGGTGCGCATGCCCATGGGAGGTAGCCGAGAGAGTCCAAACAATGAAGGTCGAGTGAATACCTGTTCACCAAGAAAGTAGTTTTTTGTATTCCAGGACATGAAATTTACTTGCTTTTCTAGGATGGACCAAAATTGTAGCTATTTATATTTTTTGTAAATATTGCAATGTTTGTCATTGTTTGATAACATGTCGTATAGAATAGGAGTGTCACTCATATATATCTTTTGGTATGAACAAGCATAGAATGGTTTAGGCATCTAAATTGGCATCTAGATAACTTGGTAAATCATTCTTTGGAATTCGATCACACGCCTTAAACAATTGAGTGGGAGAAGGTGTTTTGGAACACCTACGGCCTCCAAGTTTAGTTGAGCTTTAAGTTTCGTGTAATAACCTGCCAAGAGATATTCATGAATAGAATTTAGCAAGATACTTCCTTACAAGGATAAACTAGACAATTAGCCCAAACGATATCTACTCCCAAATGAGGGATACTCGTGAGGGATTATATTGAATGTCAATAACCTGGTAACACACTCAATGTAATTTCATTAATATCCTCCCAAGAGTTCTTGTTAATAAAATTGCATGGCTAAAATTGAAAACGCTGGTTGTTATGTTAACAATTAGGAGGGACATAGTCCGACTAATAAGTGGTGCGAACTCCCAAAGAAGGCGTGACATTTATGAGTGTTGGATCACCGTTAAATTTTTACTATTGAATTTTTTTTTTATTTCAAGATAAATATTCGAAAGTGCTTTATCATGACTATTTACTTATATAATTTTTGTTATTTTTCCAGAAATCATGACCCCATCCTTAATCAACATCCTAAAAGACAATACTTTAACTGGTGATAATTATGTCACATGGAAAAGGAAAGTTGGGCTTTCATTGCATTCCGAAAAGCATAAGTTCGTTTTGTGCACTTCTAAAGAATCTACTCCTACTAATGAATTTACTCAGGAGCAAAGAGATGAGTATCATCAGCGGGAGTCTTCTGATGAGATGGCTAAATGTTACATTATGGCCACCATCTCCGATGTGTTGCAACAGCAACATGAAGGAATGGAGACTGCTGTCGATATAATGATGTATCTAGAGGAGATGTTTGCTATGAGGTCTAGGACGACTAAGAGAGAGGCAAAGACTGCTTTTATGAATCTTAGGATGAAACCTGGATAGGGTGTGAAAGATCACATGATGAAAGTCATAGCACATCTCAACATTGCTGAACTGAATGGTGCTGAGATAGATGGTGAGACCAAAATTGACATGATTGTCAACTCACTGTCGGATTCCTTTGATCAATTCATGTTGGACTACACCTAGAATAATAAAGAATACACCTTGCAAGGCCCGAAGCAAGATGTTCAAAGTGCGGAAAAAATCCTTATGAAAGGCAAGGGTCAAGAGATTCATACCGTAGGTAAAGTTGCTACTGTTAAGAAACGTAAGAAGGTCAAGAAACAACATAAGAAAAACCAACTAGGACCTACTAAGAAGGAGACAAAGAATGTAACCAAGATCAAAGGGAAATGTTTCCTTTGTGGTGAAAAGGGACATTGGAAAATAAATTTCCCAAAGTCTCAAGACAAGAAGGAAGAAGGTAATATTAATTATCTTGAAACATGTTTTTTGGAGGATTCTATGGATTCTCTGATCATAGACTCCAGAGCCACTAATCATGTTTGTTTTTTCTTACAGGGGTTCAAGGAAAGGAGAAGGCTTAATGAGAACGAATTCAACCCGCGTTTAGGCAATGGAGCGTTGGTGTCTGCTAGTTCAGTGGGAGATATTAGAAATAGTTTAGATTCTTATAGGCATTTAGATTTAATAGACGTTTATTATGTACCTCAATTCAAGAGGAATTTAATTCCAGTTTCTTGTTTAAATAAATTTGGTTATTTAGTTACTTTCAATAAAGCTTTTATTATTAGTAAGAATGAAAAAATTATTTGCAAAGGTATATTGGAAAATGTTTTATTCTATTTGCATGGAAATATCTCTCACTTGTTAGACACGGAATCAACGGAACCAAATCATAAAAGAGTAAAATTATCAAAAGATGAATCCGACCTATGACATTTGTGCCTAGGTCATATTAACCTTAATAGGATTAAAAGATTGGTAAGTGACAGACCTCTTATTGATAATGTAAAAATCTTGAGGTCTGATCGTGGTGGAGAATATCTATCTGGCGAGTTTCAACAATATCTGATTGATAATGTAAGTTCCTCAGTTTTTGATTGGCTCATTTTGTTGACAACCATATTTGGGGATTAATGTGTAAGGGTAGTTTAGGCCATCATTGCTCAAGACCTAGCACAAGCTTCAAAAGGTAAATCACTTGCTTAACCTTGTTTAAAGAGTTTTTAGTGCACACACACTCTCATGCATGCTTTGATTATCTTGCATGCTTGCTTATATGTCAATTTGTTTGTCTTTTTGCCATAACTCTTGCTTGGGTGTTTGATGCATTTAGTTTGCCCTTAGAAGAGGATTTTCCTCTTGACCACGGTTAGGACCGCTTCTTGTGCATTGCCTCCCCCGCGGTATGCAAATCGGTGTTCTCCAAGCATTGCACGCTACTTCTACCGCCACCTGTGCACGTTGCATGCACAACGGTCTCCTAAGCTGAGGTTCCCAGGCGTGTATCGCGATCTAGACTGCTTTTGGTGCACATGCCTAGACAACGATCGAGGCAGCGGTAATGTCCTGCCATGCCATGCTGCATGGACCGTGGTCTGGACACTTGCCTAGGCCGCAACACGCACATCAGTCATGACGGGAATTAGTTGCCCTTCGTTTAAAAGGATGTCATTTCACTTGGGCATTATAAATACATCCTAACTCATCTTCTTCATTCTATGACTCTAAAAAATGAACCCTAGATTGAGAGAAAGAGTTTCTTGAGAGAGAAATCTTCATTAAAGCTTGATTAACTCTCCAAAGCCAAAACCCATCATCCTTCACGCATTATTGTGCATCATCCAAGCATGGGTCTTCTTGTTTTCTTTGACTAGGTAAACTTTACATGCTCTAGACTTCATTGTTTCATTACTATGTCATGTATGCCTAGGTTTTAGTTTTTATTGCAAATTAAATGCACGTTCTTGTGTTTAATAGCTTTTACAACATGCTTGTGTTGTTGGTAGTTGGTTGAAAACATTGATTAGTGATAGCTAGCATTTAGGACGATTTTACCCTTCTAGCTAAATCTCTATGCTTTGCATTTAGATATTGTTTAAGTCTAATTGATTGCATTTGATAATTGCATTGATTGTTCTTTGCCAAATTTTATGACAACTTTTGTTGATTGGCTTTTTTGTTTTGATGACTAGATATTAGACTTTCATAGCTATATCTAGTTAGGTTTTATGAGCATTCATATAGACATTAATATCTATGAATTGCATTTATTGACATCCTTGAATTCCTAGATAAGCATTTAGTGTTGCGTAGCATTACTTGCATGTTTGAATATTTAATCATATTTACTTAGGTTGTGTTTGACTCTTTATTGAGGTTAAGTCTTGTGACTAATTGGTTAGTGCACAAGCATGTTGATCAAGAATCATTATTAAGGCCTTCTGGGTAGAGTGAAAGGGTTAGTAACTAGAGGGTATGACAGGAGCTCAACCTAGGTTGTAAACTTTCATACAATAGCAGATTTGAGGATCGAGTGTGGCGCACATATCAACCCGTGGTTTTTCCCATTTGGAGGGTTTCCACGTATATATCGTGTGTCTTTTATTGTTTTATGCACATTTGGTTTTAATTATATGCTTTGTAATTTGGGGTAATATTTAGAATATTGATTAATCGAAAAGTTGGTAATTGATTCGATTAAAAAGTATTCGCCCCCTTTCTAGTTTTAGACACAAACGTTTTCTAGGGAACTTTCAATTGGTATCAGAGCTGGTGCCTAGATATACTTAGGTGATCCATGCTCTGTGTGTGTCTTGCATGTGCATTTTTTATTGTTTGCATCTTGTATGGTGCATTACATTTGTATCTCATTCATTTATAAACCAAACACTATGAGTGAGCTTTGGATGAGCAAAGAGGGAGCATCAAGTATAAGACCACATTTGCTTAAAGGTGATAATTATGCCTCATGGAAAGGCAAGATAGAGTCTTATATTTGCCAAATAGATGACCGTGCATGGATGGCAGTTGAAGATGGGTACACTCTTTCAAAGATGACCAATGATGATGGAGATGAAGTTCTCAAGCCTAAGTCTCAATAGAGCACACAAGAATTTGAAGCTTCCAAGTGGAACAACAAGGCTATGCATTCAATCTTGTGTGCCATGGATGACAATCAATACAACTTGGTTCAAAATACTAGGTATGCAAAGGAGGCTTGGGAGATTCTACAAATGGCTCATGAAGAAACCGAAGTGGTCAAGGACTCCAAGCTTCAAGTCCTTCAAATGCAATTTGAGACAATTCATATGGAAGAGGTCAAGTGCTTTAATGACTTCCAAGTGAAGTTGATGGACATCGTTAATCAAAGCCATCAACTAGGTGACACATATTCTGATAAAAGGATCATGCAAAAGATCATGAGGTCACTCCTCAGGAGATTTGAGTCCAAGGTGATGGCATTGGAAGAGAATATCAATAACAAGATTATGAAGCCGAGTGAAGTGATTGGAAGGCTTCTAGCCTATGAGTCTAGATGGACTTCTACACCTACATCTCCTAAGAAGCAAAAGAACATAACCTTGAAGACATCCAAAGTAGAGATGGAAAAGGATGACTCCGATAAGGAGATGGCTCTTTTGGTGAAGAGATTCAAAAAGTTTATGAAACTTCACAAGAATGACTCAAAGAAAAAGATTGAGCCAAGGCCAGAGAAGCCTACAAGAAAAGGCATTCAATGCTATGAGTGTAGTGGGTTTGGTCATATAGCCACCGAGTGAGCTAATTCGAAGAAGAAGAAGAAAGGAAAGGTAGTGGCTGCTGTTGGGGTTTATGCCCTAAGCATGTAATTTGTAAATGGATTTATGAAGTAAATAAAAAGAAAGGTTCAATTCATTCTTGTTATGTTATTTATTTTATAAACTTGTGTACATATTAACATCCTGGATTGCAGGATATAATCTCGAATTATGTATATGAGTGTCATATACAGATGGATAAAGTAAGAGACGTGCAATCTAAAGAGTCCATAGATAGCAAATAAAGCTGGGTACTTTGTTTGTGGTTAATCTATAGTTACGGTCCATTCCATAATGTACAGTAATTCTATCCTAAATCATTCATATGAGATATGGGAATGGAGGCACCTTGTATGATGTGATCATATAGGACTGGGCCATGATCTACATGAATCTCACACCAAGATCCGTTTACCGATGAGATTCATATCTATCAACTAATGATGGCTATATATGGGTGATCTTAATCCCGAGTGTCTTATCGACTCCTTCAGGTTAGATCGTGGTTTTTGATATACCATGGGTGAGGTCAGATGTATTTCGTGATCAATATACTTTGTTAGGGATGCACATTTATCCCCGGGGCCCCAAATCCCCGCACCCCCATCCCCATTTGGTGATTTTTTTTTTGGGAAAAATGGGAAAATGGGGGGGAGGGGGGGATGAGGATGATTTTCATCCCCAAATTAAAATGGGGATAGGGATATGGGGACCTCTCCCCATCCCCATTTCCCTATTTCCCCATTTCCTCCACAATTAAATTGAAATGGGGATGGAGATAGAGATCCCCATTTCCCCATTTCCCCCAAAAGTATATAAATATAATTATAATATGTATTTGAATTATTTGAAACATTTTATGCTGAACTTGTAATGGATTTATATTTTTTATTTGTAATGAAAGATTTGTTTTTACAAAATTTAATTTATAACTTTTAGTTAAATAGAGAAATAGAAAAATGAGGGACCGAGGGATACGAGAAAATGGGGAAAAATAGGGAAAATGGGGAACTGGAGATGGGGATGAGGGGACCTCCCCCCAAACATCCCCGTCCCCATTTCCCCAAATGGGGAAATGGGGGGGGAGGATCTAGGAAGCAGGGATGGGGATGGGGGGACCTATATCCATCCCCAATCCATAAACGTGCATCCCTTAACTCCGTATGTTGGGATTAGGGTTTGGCTTGTGGCTGGGAAGGTTTGTACATACTGTGGAATCCACTCATTTATGTGAGAAGTAGATGGTAGTTCACTTAAGGGTTGATTCGGGGCTTGGACAATATGACATTGTTTGGTTTTCAAAAAAAGCGTGCATCGGTTTTTTTTTTTTGTTTAAAAAAAAAAGAATTAAGCAAAGATCAAATTTGCTATTGAAGCAATTAGTGTTTGCGTAAGACATATATATCAGAATTTGCATGTGATGCAAATGGTGCAAGTGTTGCATAGTAAAAATTAAGAAAGAGTTTCTTAATTTTCCTACATCTTCCATTCAAAGTTCCTGAGACCGTGACGCGCCCACACGCAGTTACCAGTCCCGGGACATAGCAAGGAAGATCAGTGGTACAGACCAGAAGTATATCAAAAAGTGAAGGAGCCTCCAAACGTTTGTATGATTATTTTAATCTTCTTTTTTATTATTGATTACAATTTTTTATATTTATATATATATATATATTTTTTTTATTAGTGTAATAATTATTATATGTATTTGTTCTGAAAATAAATACGATCATAAGTTCACTGGTCTCAGACATAGATTACGATCTGTATAAAAAAATTTAAAACCCATTTCCGCTGTGTGATCGGTGAACGAGGTTCCAACAGCTGCCTCATCAAGTGAGAGAGGAAGTGAAGAAGATTCCTCAAGTGATGAAGAGGTTATTCTTAACTACACTGCTTTTGGATACTCCATTGTAAAAGATATTGAAAAAGGCAACAAGGCCTTAATTTGTGACTCTATAGAAGAAATTGAAAATAAAGTAGCTAGAAGTGTGATTGATGAAGCTACTTATGGAAATGTTGTAAATTTGACAACAAAAGACACTAGTGATTACTCTAGTGACGAGAGTTCCTCTTTTCACTATACAAATGGAAATGTTGAGAGTATGAACCTTGAAGGGTTCATTGAGCATTTTCAAAGCTCAAGGTTGAATATGAAGAAAGAGGTTCGAAAGCTAAAGGAAGAGAACCTTAAGCTATCAACTGAAGTGGCTCACTTAAGTGAGAAAGTGAAGAATGGAAGAAAGGTGGAAGAAAGCTTGAAGAAGGAGCTTAGAGAAGCTAGAGAGTTGATTGCTAAGATGACTTCGAGTACGGAGAAGCTTGACCATATGTTGGGAGTTGGCAAGAAGCCAAGTGACAAGAGAGGTATAGGGTTTAAAGATGACAAGGAGACCTCAACTCCTATCAAGACGATATTTGTCAAGAGCATTGACTTCAAAGAGCCCATTCCTCCCCTCCATCCTAAGAAGAAAATTGAACTAGGAGAGTGCTCTAGAAATGTCCAAGTCAAGATGGCACCAAGGAGTCAAGCTCAAGCTCAATCATTAAGAGCATTTCAAGCAAGTCTTTCTCAACTAGAATGCCATCAAGCCAAGAAGCATTTAATGCAAGTTCAACCAAGGAAGCAATCTTCTTCAACTCAATAACAAAGGAGAAGAGAACCAATACCACACCAAAGGAAAGCTCAAAGACATGGGAAAACACTTTTGTCTTCACAAAGGAATGGTATGACCACTCATTTTATTCCTTCATGTCATTTTTGTGGTGTTGATGGTCATATTAGACCAAATTGCTTCAAGTACATTAACATGTGTAGAACTAAGAGCATGATTGAAAGAAAAAGAGCTAAAGCCCGTATACATGTGCCTAGGAAATCTAGTGTCAATGATCCTAGGAGTAATATGATGACTTTGACAACTAGGAATGACAATGTGTCACCTAAATGGATTAGGAAAGATGAATTCACATGTCATTGTGCTAAGAGTTCACCCATAGGCTCAACTAGGTCCAATGGACTTGGTAAGTCTATAGGGACTCATATCCCCTCTTGACTTGTTTTGATTGACCCCATATAGGGAGCTCAAGCAAAGAGAGCAATTTGGCATTGCATTGTGCTCATGATAATATTTATGCTCCTTTATTAATTACTTGAGATGATTGGTTGTACATTTTTTTTTAATAAGTGTGCAACTTTGCTTAACATGCAATCCATGTCTTATTTATGACCAAACATGCATTTTTGGACTAGGAGAATTGATTGGGAAGTACATTTTGAATGACTTAGATTTGATCTCCATGACATGTTGATTATTTCGATGACATGCTTTAAATTGAGATGCATGATGATATTTTTTGGATGCTCTAAAATGAATGAAATAATTTGTGTGTGAAAGCAATTATGAGACTTCAATCAATAAGGATCTTGTATCCAGTTCAAGGATTTTACAATCCAAAAGTCTCCCTCTCTTTACTTGTTGAACAAGGATACTATCATACGGGCATTCCACCTTGAACAATAAAAAAGGGTACAATAGTCGCTCATGTCTTGTTTGCTTGTAAAGTTTGATATAGTTGTTCTTAAAATGATTTTATTTTACAATCTATATCTTGCTTATTCCATGACAAAGGGTGAAATTGGTTTGAATTCTCTTCGAAACCCTTGTTATTTTGCTTTGCCAAATACCATGTTTTGATCTTGAATACAACTTGTCTTGTATGCAAAGAATTCGTTCACACATTTTTTTATGTAATAAAAATCCTTGATTCTCTCTTCTTAATTAAGTTGCATAAATTTGTTTATATGATTATGCATATGTCTTATGCCATAAGCTCTCCTTGCTAATGCCTTCTTAAGGGGATACTCCTTCGTCTATCTCATGACAAAAAGGAGGAGTAGTAGTGTGGATTTAAGGGGAGTTGAGAGTTGCATATGAGGGGAATTTGACTCGTTGAGGGGGAGTTAACCTTTTTAGGGGGAGCTTTTGTTTTTGCATTGTTGATGCATGTTTCTTGTATCTATTATATGCAAATTGCTTTTGTTTTATTTCATTGATCACCTCACATACACTTGTCTTGGAAAATGTAGTTATTTTGTTTTGTAGGGATGTTGATTCTACAAGAGATGGATGACTTGAAGAACTAGTTTATTAGGCATCTCTTTGTAATGTAGAAAAACTTTGTTGACCCCTATTTTTTATTTTGTTTATTGGTGAGGATGAATTGTGAGTGGTGGTTTTGTCACGAAATAGCCAAAGGGGGAGATTGTAAGTTCCTCAGTTTTTGATTGGCTCATTTCGTTGACAAACACATTTGGGGATTAATGTGTAAGGGTAGTTTAGGCCATCATTGCTCAAGACCTAGCTCAAGCTTCAAAAGGTAAATCACTTGCTTAACCTTGTTTAAAGAGTTTTTAGTGCACACACACACACTCTCATGCATGTTTTGATTATCTTCCATGCTTGCTTATATGTCAATTTGTGTGTCTTTTATCCATAACTCTTGCTTGGGTGTTTGATGCATTTAGTTTGCCCTTAGAAAAGGATTTTACTCTTGACCGAGGTTGGAACCACTCCCGGGGCATTGCCTCAAATGCGGTATGCACAACGGTGTTCTCCAGGCATTGCACACTGCTTATACCGTGGCCTGTGCAAGTTGTATGCATAGCGATCTCCCAAGCGGAGGTTCCCAGGCGTGTACCACGGTCTAGACCGCTTTTGGTGCACATGCCTAGACAATGATCTAGGCAGCTGTAATGTCCAGCCGTACCATGCTGCATGGACCGCGGTTTGGACACTTGCCTAGGCCGCGACACGTACATCGGTCATGACTGGAATTAGTTACCCTTAGTCCAAAAAGACATCATTTCACTTGGGCATTATAAATACATCCTTAACTCATCTTTTTCATTCTATGACTCAAAAAAATGAACCCTATATTGAGAGAAAGAGTTTCTTGAGAGAGAAAGCTTCATTAAAGCTTGATTAACTCTCCAAAGCCAAAACCTATCATCCTTCATGCATTATTGTGCATCATCCAAGCATGGGTCTTCTTGTTTTCTTTTACTAGGTAACTTTTACATGCCCTAGACTTCATTATTTCATTACTATGTCATGTATGCCTAGGTTTTAGTTTTTATTGCAATTAAATGCATGTTCTTGTGTTTAATAGCTTTTACAACATGCTTGTGATGTTGGTAGTTGGTTGTTGGTTGAAAACATTGATTAGTGATAGCTAGCATTTAGGACGATTATACCCTTCTAGCTAAATCTCTATGCTTTGCATTTAGAATTTGCTAGGTCTAATTGATTGCATTTGATAATTGCATTGATTGTTTTTTGCCATGTTTTATGTCAACTTTTGTTGATTGGCTTTTTTTATTTTGATGACTAGATATTAGACTTTTCATAGCTATATCTAGTTAGGTCTTATGAGCATTCATATAGACATTAATATCTAGGAATTGCATTTATTGGCAACCTTGAATTCCTAGATAAGCATTTAGTGATGCCTAGCATTACTTGCATGTTTGAATATTTTATCATATTCACTTAGGTTGTGTTTGACTCTTCATTAAGGTTAAGTCTTGTGACTAATTGGTTAGTGCACAAGCATGTTTATCAAGAATCACTATTAAGGCCTTATGGGTAGAGTGAAAGGGTTAGTAACTGGGGGTATGATGGGAGGTCAACCAAGGTTGTAAACTTTCATTCAATAGTGGATTCGAGGATCGAGTGTGGCGCACATATCGGCCCATGGTTTTTCCCATTTGGAGGGTTTCCACGTATATATCGTGTGTCTTTTATTGTTTTATGCACAATTGATTTTAATTGCATGCTTTGTAATTTGGGTAATATTTGGAATATTGATTAATCGAAAAATTGGTAATTGATTCGATTAAAACCAATTCACCCCCCTCTAGGTTTATACACACACGTTTTCTAGGGAACTTTCATATAATGGGATAATTTCTCAGTTTTTTTGTACCAGGTACACCTCAACAAAATGGGGTTGCAGAAAAGAGAAATAGAACTCTTTTGGACATGGTTAGGTCTATGTTGAGTTATTCAACGCTTCCTAATTCTTTTTGGGGATATGCTTTACAAACTGCCGTGTATATTCTAAACGATGTACCATCTAAGTTGGTTCCTATAACACCGTATGTGTTATGGATTGGGCGAAAGCTTAGTTTACAACACTTAAGGATATTTGGATGTCCTGCACACGTGTTAAAAGGAAAGACAGAAAAGATGGAGTCCCGTTCAGAAACATAAATATTTGTAGGGTATCTAAAAGGAACAAAAGGATATTAATTTTGTAGTCCTTCAGATCTTAAAGTATTTGTTTCGACAAATGCTAAATCTCTGGAAGAGGACAATATGAATATTTTTGTGCCTAAAAGTAGAATTGTCATGAATGAGCTTTTAGGAGATACAATTCTACAAGTGGTTTAGCAACCAAGTCCAATTGTAAGTTCTGTACCAACACAAGATCAACAATCTATCATACCTCGTTGTAGTGGGAGGGTTAGTAAATAACCCGAGAGATACATCGATCTAGGAGAATCTGTAGAGAATCTTCCAGACGACGATGATCCCTATACGTACAAGGAAGCAATGGAAGATGTTGATTGTCGCCATTGGCAAAAGGCAATGCAATCCGAAATTGAATATATGTTCAAAAACAAAGTTTGGTCTCTTGTAGACTTGCCTAAAGGGATAAAACCCATCGGGTGCAAGTGGTTATACAAGAGGAAAAGAGGAATGGATGGAAAGGTGGAAACCTTTAAAGCTAAATTGGTAGCTAAAGGTTATACACAGAAGGAAGGTATCGATTATGAAGAAACCTTCTCTCCTGTTGCCATGCTTAAATCCATTAGGATACTCTTATCCATTGCGGTATCTCTAGACCTAGGGATTTGGCAAATGGACGTTAAGAAAGCTTTCCTTAATTGAAGTCTTGACGAAAGCATCTACATGATGCAACCAGTAGGATTCATTGAAAAATGCCAAGAGGAAAGGGTATGCAAGTTGCAAAGATCCATATATGGATTAAAGCAAGCATCCAGATCCTGGAACACAAGGTTTGATCAAGCCGTGAAAAGTTTTGGATTTATTCAAAACCTTGATGAACCTTGTGTATACAAAAGGATTAAAGGCGTCAAGTTGGTTTACCTAGTTCTTTACGTTGATGATATACTACTCGTCGGAAACGATGTAGGTGTATTGACGTTAATAAAAGAATGGTTAGCAAAACAATTTGATATGAAGGACTTAGAAGAAACAAGTTATATTCTTGGTATCCAAGTATTATGGGATAGAAAGAATAGAACGATTGCATTATCCCAAGCTTCATACATAGATAAAATCTTGTCTAGGTTTTCCATGGAAGATTCCAAGAAAGGTATGTTACCTTTCAGACATGGAATCAAACTTTCTAAGGAACAAGTTCCTAAGAATGAGCATGAAGAGCAATTCATGAGTAGAGTTCCATATGCATCGGCAGTTGGAAGTCTCATGTATGCAATGCTCTGTGCTAGACCATATATTTGTTTTGTTGTGGGCATAGTTAGCAGGTTTCAATCAAAACCTGGTCTTGATCACTAGACGGTTGTCAAGCATATTTTCAAGTACCTTAGGAGAACGAGAGATTATATGCTTGTATACTCTGGAGGGGATTTAATTCCCTTTGGGTATACAGATTCTGATTTTCAGTCAGATTCTGACTCCAGGAGATCAACATCAGGATCTGTGTTTACTTTTAAGGAGGGTCATTCATATAGAGAAGTATCAAGCAATCTTGTATTGTTAATTCCACCATGGAAGCCGAATAGCTACATGCAAGGCTGTTAAAGAGGTTGTGTGGCTCCTCCAATTCTTGATTGACTTGGAAATGATTCCTGATGCGAATAAGCAGATCACTATCTATTGTGACAATAGTGGAACAGTGGCTAATTCGAGAGAACCAAGAAGTCATAAGAGAGGGAAACACAATGAAAGAAAGTATCACCTTCTAAGGGAAATTGTGTATATGGGTGAAGTGACAATTACCAAGATCGTGTCAACAGATAATCTAGCGGATCCCTTTATAAAGGCTCTTCCATAAAAGAGTTTAGATGGGCATCTAGAGAACATGAGGATGAAAGATATGACACATTTGCTATATAACAAGTGGGAGATTATTGGGATTATACTTGATAGCAAGAGTGTAATAATATATTTGACAATCTTTTCATATTAGTAAAGTGATTTCTAGTTTAACAAATCTTATAGCATTTATAATTTAATTATTATAATTGTCAAAAGTAAATAATCATAAGGTCAAAAGACTACGAGAAAAGAAGAACTATTTATACATCTAGATATGTATGAGGTAGACACAATTCTTTAGTTAGTCTTGAATAATATTCACAACTTAAGATAAAGGTTGGGTGCCTTTACCTTGTTAAAGTTGTAGATTCTTTTGCTAGCATTAGAGTGGGATCAAGTGTGTTATGAAGAATCTAAAATCATCAAAGTGTGGTATCTTTGGGAAAAAGAATCTAGTGCACTGGTGCATTGAATTAGATCACAATGAAATACTTTATCTAGAACTGTCAGTGGATAAAAGTTTTTCATTTGAAGACAATCAGAGAGTCTATCTCAATCCTGAGATAAATGATGGACTTATGGTTGCAAAGGTTAACATTTGAGCTATCAATGAGTACGATTATATAGCATAGTCTATCCTCGGTAGTTTAGTGGTTTTCATTTGTTAATCGATAGAGGACTTTAATTGCAGATATGGACATCGTGGCTCCATTTATTAAATGAGAGCAGAATATCATCATATGGATGTTTTGAGGTATTGGATATTAAATTTTAACGTTAAGTTTTCAATAGTGTCTATTGAAACATGGCTTCTGGACAAGTCAAAATATTCAAGTTCAAAATGTGGTTGTATGAGTAAATATGGTAACTTGGAGAGCTATAGGTGGTCTATGAGCTCTTGGCGATTACTAATATTCTTTACGAGGATACACTTTCTCCAATAAGGTTGTCTAGGGTATGAATGAGTAACATCGACTTATTCTTTCTTTATTTAAGAGTTCAATTTTAGTTCTTTAGTGGAATGAACTAAAATAAATAAATGGACAAAAATGAATCATTTGTTGATTGTGATTGGGTTGTGTATATTGGAGCTTAAATTTAGATAGTCCGCCAAGATCCCCAATCCACACGAACTTGCATGGATCACTTGATATATTCTACCGAACCAATTTAGGGGTCCATCAAGAATTGTATTGAGGCATGTGTACTTATTTCTTTTTGTAAGAATGGGTCTAGTTCACATGTGGACTTTTTATTAAGGTCCAATGGATTTAATAAAAAAAATAAAATAATATATATACCTATATGTTGTTATAAGAGGCAAGGTGAATGTATATAAGCCTAAATATATTATTTTTTGATTTTTGATTTTTATTTAATTAAATGGAAATTAATTAATTTGTTGATTAATTAATTATTTAATTAAAAGTCAAAATCTTTTTCCTAGTAGGAGATGACCTCCTAAAATTATACTATTGTTGTTAGTATAATTAATATTAAAGAGTATATTTTATTAGTAGATAAATAAAATGAATTATTTATCTAATCAAATTAGGAAGTCTTTAATGTGGTTACAAATACACTATTGAGTTGGTTTATGAGTCTTGGTTTAGGAAAGAATTCTATTTGGAAAAGGACTCTTCATCACCAAGTAAATCTACCTATGGAAAGGATTCTTAACAACCAATTAAATCCTTCTCAGGAAAGGATTTGAAATCCTAATAAATTTCAAAGAAGAATTTCGGCCAGCCCCATGTATATTTGAATGGAATTTCGGCCAGCCATATAGTTTTTCCAAGAGAAGAATTCGGCTACAATAGAATTTTGAGGGTGAAATTTTTTTTTTGCTCTAGACAAAATTCGATAAAATCTAAGAAATTGTGTGAGATTCGGCAAAGAAGAAAAGGGAGAAAGAATGTTTAGTTTTCGATAGTAGACTAGTAGCCTTTACACTAAAAGGTTTTGTGTACAACATCGAATCAATGTGCACGCGAGTTTCAATCAAATTGATTGATAATTCACAAGTGATCTAACGTTCTTTGTTTTCTTCTTGGAGGATTATTGTAACTAACAAAGAAAAAGATTTTGTTTTTTTTCCATCCTCATGTATACAATTTAAAAAAAGGGAGTCCACACTCCTAGGTGATTCACGTTCGTGATTGGATTAGAAGATTTTACGGATTCAATTCGGCGCTAATTCAATCGTCTCGAGAAAAAGGTACGATACTTTTATATACATAAATTAATCTAGGGTTAAAATTCTTGTTTTAAAAGGGAAATTTTTATTTATACGAAACCCTAATTTTGATTTTTCACACTTCCGTTGCACGAATTTTTCCAACAAGGCCTTGTGCTTTTTTTTTTCCATTTGTTCCCAAGTGAGATGTTTCATGGATTTTGTTAGTTTGGATTTCAACTGAGTAGAAAAGTCAAGCTGTGAGTGGTTGGTTTGTGGAGGCAGTGTGAATCTTCACTGGCGATTTAGTTTGTCATCTCTCATTTGCGCCGGATTGATTGCATCCTTTAATGATTTGGGTTTGAACATCCGAATGCTGTTTGCAATGTCCGATTTAAGACCTCCCACGTTCCAACCAACGCCTTTTGTGTCCATCCTTGCACCCGATCTCCTAACTTCTCAAACTCTCTCTGATAGTCTCATAGTGAGCCCACTTGCTTCACCTGGGCTTCACCCTTGATAAAGCCTTATCAAAGTCTTCACACTCTGTAGGTCCGAAACGAGCCCAAAGTTCTTCTTCAAAATCTGAGTACGTCACTTCTTTCTCTTCTTCTTTGTAGGATCAATGTAACCACTGTATTGTATGAGGCCAAATACACCTTTTGCGCTAGCGTGGTGCCTTGGTATTCAAAGAATTGGTTCACTCTGTTGAACCATTTGGTTGGATCATCACCTGAATACTTTGGGAATTAAAGCTTTGCCAACTTAGATAAGAACATTTGTCATCCCCCCTCTGTATTCCCCTTAGAGTCATCTTTATTGATACAGGAATGACCAATTTGGTCATTGGCATTGCTACTTGATCCTTCTTTGCTGGATAGCAAAGTTTCGATAACTTTTTGATAGTTTCTTCCATTATATATAGCTTGTCATCAAGACCAAGTTCCATCCGACTCATACCGTCTGTAAGTCCTCCTAGCCCGGCCTCCAATTGTTCGATTCATTCTTTGTTAGTTGCCATCATATTATATTTATAGCTCTGATACCACTGATAGGTCCCAGTCAAAGCTATTATAAGTAAATAGAATTCTTCTTATGGCGAGAATGAGCCACAGTATTTTGATGTTGAATAGTACCTCCTCTTACTTCTAACTGGAATGGTTTAAATACATAAAGAAATAATCTTCTCCTAAACTCACGGTCTTAACTACTAAAAATAAGAACTCCAACTACTCTTAGCAAATAAACAACTGACAGACACATCAGACCAATACCTACAGATGATCCCTAACAGCTCTTTGCACGATTGTCCCACGTACCCTTCATGTTTCTCATGTTAGGAACCTTGGATTCTTCTTAGGAACACGTTGTGATCTTCTTGGCTTATCATGTTGAGGAATGAATAATCACACAGAGATCCATTGATGACTTGTAGCAGCAATTTGATACGAAAAATTATTCATTACTTATTTGTGCCCACTGCTTGTAAATTAAGTGTTAACATCTATGCTGGACAATTTCAGTGAAGTTTTTATCGTATTAGAAATGTTGCAAGAACCTAAATTTAAACGTTTTAGGCATTTGTGGTTACTCAGATTTTGATACTGTGCATTGTGGCCAGATTCATTCGAACATCCAAACTTGGTCAATGAAAACAGTTTAAAATAAGCTAATTGTATGGTTATTGATTTAATGTTTTAACATTTGGACTTGCACATCTATTTTTCAATTATAACACCTTTTCCATATGAAATCACATGGTTACCATAGGCAAGTTTTTCAGTTGTTACATGTCAATTACAATTTACAACCTCTTAAAGCTTAAGTTACAGGGACACGTAATTACAAATGTGATATATGAGTTATCTAAATATAGTATGATATTAGACCAAAAACAATTATATATTTAGCTACGTAAACTGAGATTAGAAAGCAATTCGTACATTTCGATTCTGCTTTCTACATGTATGTTCAGTTATAAAATTAAGAATACTAAATAAATAAATAAAAGGGATATTATTAATTCCTCCCCCCGGGCGGGCATCAATGCCGTTTTTCTCCTCTAATTTTAGAATTAGTCATTTTCCTCTTACCATTATGTAGCTGTTCAAAAAAATGGGTTGACTATTAGGTTTAAGAGTAGTTTGAAAACTTGATTAAGGAAATATGATATTTTAATAAAATATTATATTTTTACATTTAAAAAATAAAAAAAATCTCGTTTTTTTTTCCACCTCTCTCACTCGATCTACACTACTATCATAACACCAGACACCACCATCTCTCTCCTATCATTTTTTTTCTCTCTATCTCTCTTACTCGATCGACACACCAGACACCACCATCTTGGTCATCACGGTTCGAGTTCACAACAAACTTCACTGGCATGGTTCGACGAGTTCCCCTAGTCGCGACAAACTGGGCTGCCGTGGTTCTGGTTCCTCTCCTGGAGAACCATCCAAAAATGGATCCGGTGAGATCTAAGTATCTTGACAAATCGTTTGTTTTTTTTTTCTTGTAATGATTGTTTTTTATCTCTAATGTTCTTTGGTTTCCATGAGGATGGTGATGGAAAAAAAATTGTAATCCAATCTGGGTTTTTCCAGAAAACCAACAAAATGGGCGAGGATGAACGATGGTTATTGGATGGTGTTTTTGGATTTTTTTTTAATTATTTAGGTTATTGGTTGGATGGTGTCTGAACTTTGAACATTGGTTTTTTTTTTGATTATTTAAGCTTTTGTTAACCGAAAATTCTTTCGGGGTGAGAAATTTCAATAAATACCCTCAACCCGCTACTAGGTAAGCTGTGGGAGGTAGGTACCTCATACCTTGGTGATTGAAAACGGGGTGAATGTGATAAGAAACACATAGAAGATTATGAAAGAATGTCAGTATTAAGTGGGGACTGCTTTATTTAAAATATAGGACTATGTAGAAACAATAATGATGATTCTATCCTCTCTCTCTCTCTGACACAGCTGGCGAAGACTATCTCATATATGTCAATAAGTGGGTAATTACTCTATGGTTATGGTGAAAACTCACTATTTTGATCCTTGGCAAATAGGTCTCAAAAAAGATATGAAAGTTCCATCATTTTCTATGAATTTGGGCATTGTATATAACTCCTCCCATCCTCCCCATCAAATCCCCATAACTTAGGCCAATTGATTTGCCGTTTAACGGAATTGATTGGCATTGATAAGGGCTGTCAATTAATGCGAGAATTGATCCCTTTAATTATGTTACGTTTCCTTTTGTATTTAAATTACGAATCAGTTGACCGCATGGCGCTTTAAATGGCGAAGGGATCAACCCTTTTCTTCCATGTTGCTTAGAAGAGAAGACTGTTTATGAATCTTCATAGAGCGGTACACGGATGTACTGGTCTACACTTAATGGCGTGGCGCTTGTTCATACTAGCACCGTCTTGGTATAATTCTACTTACCTGGCGGATGAGACGGACATACTGGACAGGTCTTGGACTGGTATCGCAGTATTTGGTACCAGGTCGATGTCACAGTACCTAGATATCAGGTATGAGGTATCCCTGGTACCTAGATATCAGGTGCCATTTATGTCTCGGTACTGAGCCATCTCTGATTGTAGATTAAACCTCTCATGGTACTTATATACCATGTTTTACCAAGTACCAGGTACCAGGTAGGTGGACAATTCTTCTTTAGTCCATCGTAAAAAAAGACTGTTAACAGAAGTCCCCCCTGACTTGAACACCAGTGACCGTTTGGGGTTGGAATCAGGTTTCTTGAGATATCTGAAGGATTTTCTTTCCTCGTTCGGTTACTAGAATCTGGGAGGAAACATTGCATTAAATGCATGGTCCACTTGTCAAACTGGGATAAGCCGTTAATTTGAAAAACAAAAGAAATTTTTGGTGTCTCGTGTTTATCGAAACTACCTTTCCCGCTGTCCGATTATCTCGTCTTCCAGATCGCGTTCCATTATCTGTAACCGTCAACTTTCCCAATTTAGGTCCCAACTCTTTACATTCCCTTTCACACACCCTTTTTTTTCCCTTTTTTTAAAGAAAAAAGATAACCTAACTTTCTTAAGTCTTAGTCCCCTTTTCCTTCTTCAATCTTCGAATTCTTCAGTTTTCAAACCTTTAAACTCTTCTACTATGTCTTTCTTTGACAGTTTGGAATAGATCTTTGATGGCGACAACATGGCCACTGGGAGCCTTGTCCACAGGAATAGAAACCGTCTAGGGGGAGTCGATCGGGAGAGTAGCCCTGCTCCCCAACATCGTTAATCAAACTGGAATACTGATATTGGGTCAGGCTTTACTATTGATCCTGACACCCAGATCTCGGTAGACTGGGAATTGAGCGAGGAATCTGGTGAGGCAAATAAGCATGAAGGCCTGGCCAATAATGTGATGAAAGCTATCGGGAGGGGGGGTACTGACCCGCCTTAGTGATTTTCGATGCATACCTGATTCAGTCTGCACCAACGAAACTATTCAGCATTTGAGGAGAGATTTCTCGATTTCCTTTGACATCACCATTACCATTCTACATTGAGGATACGACATATATTCCCCTTCACCTGGCCAACTCCCTATTTATATGATGACCTTTGAGTGTGGGGTCAGGCTATCTCTTTACCTTACTCTCAGTAGGTCATGCCTTGCAGCTAGCCCTCTACAGCTTACAACAGAGTTCTGAAGGTAACTGGTAGGATTCCTTATGTCGTGGAGGAAATGTGCGAGATGGATAAAGTCATCATGGAACCGGGGTTGGATGAATTGAGGTTTCTTTTCCAAATTGTTGCTAACTCCCTTGGTCAAAGGGGCCAATTCTACAGTCGACCTAAGAACCTATTGAAGTTTATCATGCCTGGTGCCCGAAAGAAGGACTCAATCTTAAAGAAAGAGTGCATCATCATAGTAGGTGACTGGAGGAGCTCGATCCACATTGGGGGATCCGAGTTTGAGGTCCCTACTTGGTTTAGGGGTAGGACCGGTTGGGAGAAAGGCAACATCTCTACTGAGTCAGAAATTTTTAAAGAATATCATGGGCCGATCCTACGTCAACGTGACGTATCCCACCTTTGATGTCTTCGAGCTTGGAATGGTAGACCTTTACCTTTGTATCTCTAATGCTTTCTAAAGTAGATAGAATCTTTTATCTCTACTTCTTTAGTATTCATTGTTGACTTGTCGGTATTAACCTTGTTGCCTTGGTAGTTTCTATAGTGCCAATATCAGTCATAGAAAAGCCTAAACAATCTGAGGATCGGTCCTCTTCACCACATACTTTTCTTTTCAGGCATGCACCTCACTTCAATCCTATCATAGAGGCCAGTACCTCGGTAGAACCTAGTAGGCGTATATCGCTAATAGCCATGGTGTCTAGAGTACCTCCCCCTTCTCAATATGTACCTAGATACAACCTGGTATAGATGGCAACCAGGCTTGCCAAGATCAGGGGTTCTCCTTGCCAGGTACGGAGCCAAGTGATTGTTACTTCTATTGTTATTCCTACTAATGCTCAACCAGTCTCCTCTTCTCTTTTTATCGTGGTGGTCGAACACTCTACCAGGGTTGAGAGGGGTCATAATCCTACTGCTACTAACCAGGTCGCTTCTCATGATAGAGGGGTAACGACTTGAAAGAGGTCGTGGCCAAGTTTGAAACTTCATACCCAGGTGGGTGGTTGCATGCCATGGCTTCCATGTCTATTGATGCTTTGATCACTAAGGGATCTGTTCTCCTAGTTGAGGTAAAAATCTACTTCATTCTTTTTTTTTTACTTATATATTTATTTGGTATCAGGGAAGTAACTGACACATGATTTATATTTGGCAAGCCTTCAAGTTTAATGTGGTGATGAGCCACCGGGTTGTTTCTCTCTAAGAGTAGGCTGATACTTCTAAGGCTGAGCTTGGGCAAGCTAAGGAAGAGTTTGGCTAAGGTAGATAAGGGGAACAATTGTCCTGAATGAAGCCCTAAACCATGTTGAGGAAACCACGACAAGAGCGCATGTAGTTAGGGAGTGGATGCAGCATACCTATGACACAGATGTTCTTAAGTCTTTACACCATCCCCACCAAAATGATGAGCTGAAGGAAAAAAGTGTAAGACTGAAGAAAGAGATCCGGGTTATATGCTTTAGTCAGGCCGCTTTAGAAGATAAGGCAAATGCTTCCTTTACGGATGGGTACTTCTTTGTTGCTTACCAGGTGGCGTATGCGCTTTCTCCTCCTTTCGACTTGAAGTCAATAGCCGGCAGAGACCGCACTAAGATCATAGAGAAACCTAATGAGCTAGATGGGTCTGCTCATACTAAAGCTGGTCCATCTAGAGCTGCTGGGTCAGTTGATTATAACGAGGAGAACTTGATGCTTATCTTCTCTCTTATACCAAGCCATGCTGAGACATATCCTGGCTCGAAGTCCCCTGTTGTTGCTAAGGTTCAGTCTAAAGAAGAGGCTTCAAAACTACCTACCTCTCAGTCTGGTCTTGCTAAGGAGGTAGAAGATTAGTAAGGTTCAGTTGAGAGAGAGGGTACTCAAGTTGATCCACCACATGAGGAAGTCCAGACCGATTTGGCCCAGGTGGAGGTTGAACCTAAGATGGCAATGCAGGCAAGAGGCGAGCCTCTCACTGATCTCGTAGCTGAGGCCATGGAAAAAGCTGCTCCTACTGAGGTGGCTGACAAAGGAGGTGATCTAGAAGCTAAAGGCATCAACTAAGAGGGGTGTCAGATGAGGCCAACTAGGAGGATGCTACGTGATCAACTCTCACAAACAAAATTAATACTCGTTTTTTTTATCGATGTATGTAGCTTGTGTAACAGAGGATGGGCTCCTTAATTTATCAATAAAAAAATCATCTCTTTTTTAATATACGCACTTGGTTAACACCCACTCTATTCCCTTGTTGAATATGTATACCTCCAACTCTGATTTAGACCAGATCTGACATGTAGTCCCCTATATGCACATGACTTAACAATTACCTGGTGTTAAGCATAAATTCGCTCTGGGTGAGGAATCTCAGTTAACACCCTCATGACTGCTACCTAGGTGGATGACGGTCAGGGTAGGTACCTTCGGTTTCAATTTCACATGTAATAGTGGATGAAATGTATGAAAAGAATGATAGTGAACCGAGTGGTGTTTTTTTTATTAAACAATAAAGTAAGTGTAGTAACATGAAAATTCAATCTCTCTCTTCTCTATAACTAATTAAAGGTGGCGAATATTTATATGTCGATAAAGGGATACAAGTATCAATGGCGATGGCTATGCTTAATTTTGATTGTAGAACTAAGTGATAACTCTCTAAGATGTAGAGGTTGATTTCTCAATTTCTCTGTGTGATTGAATTATTTCAGAGGGGAGTGGATCTCATGCCTTTCTACATGTTTTATAGATGTATTTATACATGGTGCAATTAGGGTTAATTCGAGGCATGCAAGCCGAAAATCACTGAATAGATTTCCTTCCTTATTATGCGGGATTTTCTGTTTAATGTAGTTGAACCCCTTGAGGATCGGCTTGTAAGGGATATCTTGGAGAAGAGGTGTTTGTTTCCACTATGGATTCTTCCTTATGGTTGTGTGTGCATGGAGCTTATTATGATTTGGAAAACGATTATGACTCTGCATATCAATGGCGAGGTGCTGGTCTGATGGAGTTGCGTTTGAACGTATTGATGGTGAGGTACCTCGGTGTACCGTTCCAGTTGTGAGGTGCTTGGTTGATCACATTGGAGCTTTATGATCATCTAGGAGCTTTATGGAAATTTTCCTTCCCGCTAGCGAGGTAAGATACGTACCACAACTGAACGACGAAATAGCATCAGGGTACTCCGGTACCGGTTAGGTAGTCTATAGTGGCGTAAGAGCATTATCTTGCTTCAACAATGATACCAAGGTACCTCAGTCATGTAAGGCCAGGTAGTTTGAGGTAGATCATAACGTTTAATACCTACCTGGTATGAGGAGATGTTTCCTACCAGGTGCCGGTTAGGTGGAAAATTTTCCACCCTTAGCCAAAAATGTCCATTAATAAAAGTCCCCTCTAACTTGAATATCGTTGATTGATTTGGGGTTGGAACCCGATTTCCTGTTTCGTTTGGGAAATTTTCTATTTTTAGCCAGTTACCAGAATCTGGAAAGAAATCCTCATATTAAATGCAAGGTCCACGTGTCAAAGGAGGGTCAGGTACCCATTTGAAAGAGGAGAGATTTTTGCCAGCACGCCCGCTTTTAAGCCAAAAATCTTGCCTTCTCGATCATGCTATCGCTACCGGTTACCGTTCCATTATGCCTATTTAAACTCAAACACCCCTTCGTTTCCCCCATGCTTCCAAAATCCCTTATTTTCAAAATAAAAAAAATCCCTTATCCTTTTCTCTTTCTACTTCAAACTTCTTCTCTTCTTTCTTCAGTTCTCAAACCAAACATCCGTTGAGACCATGTCAAACTCCAATAATGACAGTGTTGATATGCTGATGGATGGTAACTCACTAAGTCTTACAGTGGGAAACGTGCTCGATAGGAGGACAGTTGTGAGTGCGATGTCCCCCCGCTTCATCTGCACCGTCGTTCAAGCTGGAACGTTACAACCAGCTTCTTAAATAACCCAGACACCTCGTTAGAGATAGTTGAAGGGGATTCAGACAAGGAATCTGGCAAGGTCAGAGCTGGTGGAGGTCAAGCCGATGTCGCTGCTATTGCACCAGGAGGGGTCCTCCCTTATGATATTAGGATTATCCCTGATTCTACCTCTATAACTGAATTGATTAGTAGTTTGAGGGAGAAAATTGACATTTCTGATAGCATTACAATCGCCATTCCCTATAGAAGGTACGATACGAACAGTCATCCATCCAGCGTGCCCCATATTCACACCGCTACTTTTAAAAACTGGGTAAGATTACCTCTCCATCCATATCTCCGCAGGGTTCTTCACGCCTTACAACTTGCTGTTGGGATTATACTCGAAAGCAAGAGTGTAATAATGTATTTGACAATCTTTTCATATTAATAAAGTGATTTCTAGTTTAACAAATCTTATAGCATTTATAGTTTAATTATTATAATTTTCAAAAGTAAATAATCATAAGGTCAAAAGACTATGAGAAAAGAAGAATTATTCATACATCTAGATATGTATGAGTTAGACACAATTCTTTAGTTAGTCTTGAATAATATTCACAACTTACGAAAAAAGGTTGGGCGCCTTTATCTTGTCAAAGTTGTAGATTCTTTTGCTATCATTTGAATAGGATCAAATGTGTTATGATGAGTCGAAAATCATCAAAGTGTGGTGTCTTTAGGAAAAAGAATCTAGTGCATTAGGTGCATTGAATTGGATCACAATGAAATACTTTATCTAGAACCATAAAAAGAGAAAAGTTTTACATTTGAAGACAATCAGAGAGTCTATCTCAATCCTGAGATAAATGATGGACTTATGGTTGCAAGTGTTATCATTTGAGCTATCAATGATTACGATTATATAACATAGTCTATCCTTGATAGTTTGGTGGTATTCATTTTGTTAATCGATAGAGGACTTCATTTATTGATATGGGCATCGTGGCTTCATAATGAGAGTAGAATATCATCATATGGATGTTCTGAGATATTGGATATTAAATCTTAACGTTAAGTTTTCAATAGTGTCTATTGAAACATGGCTTCTGGACAAATCAAAATATCCAAGTTCAAAATGTGGTCGTATGAGTAAATATGGTAACTTGGAGAGCTATAGGCGGTCTATGAGCTCTTGATAATTACTGGTATTCTTCATGAGGATACATTTTCTCCAATCAGGTTGTCTAGGGTATGAATGAGTAACATCAACTTATTCTATCTTTATTTAAGAGTTCAATTTTAGTTCTTTAGTGCAATAAACTAAAATTAAATAGATCGGACCTAAGTGAATCATTTGTTGATTGTGATTGGGTTGTGTCATTTGGAGCTTAAATCTAGATAGCTCTCCAAGATCCCTAATCGACACGAACTTGCATAGATCACTTGATATATTTTACCGGACCAATTTAGGGGTTCATCTAGAATTGTATTGAGGCATGTGGACTTGTTTCCTTTTGTAAGAATGGGTCTAGTTCACATGTGGACTTTTTATAAAGGTCAAATGGATTTAATATAATAAGAAAATAATATATTGGCCCATATATATGGTTTGGGCGGCAAGGCTACTTAGAATAGCTTGATTATATTATATTATTTTATTATTTTATTAAATGGAAGTTAATTAATTTGTTGATTAATTAATTTTTTAACTAAAAGTCAAAATCTTTTTCCTAGTAGATAGTCTCGTAAAATTATAATATTGTTAGTAGTATAATTAATATTAAAGACTATATTTGATAAGTAGATAAGTAAAATGATTTATTTATCTAATCAAATTAGGAAGTCTTTAATATGGTTACAACTACACTATTGAGTTGGATTAGGAGTCTTGGTGTAGGAAATAATTCTTTTTGGAAAAATATTCTTAACCACCAAGGGATAGGATTTTTAACAACCAAGTAAATCCTTCTTAGGAAAGGATTTGTGATCCTAATATATATTCTATGAAGATTTTGGCCAGCCCACACACACACACACACACACACACACACAAACATATATATATATATATATATATATATATATATATATATAAGAGGATTGAATTCCTTTTAGATAAGGATTCTTAACTACCAAATAAATCCAACTAAGGAAAGGACTCTTGCCAACCAAGTAAATCCTTCTTAGAAGATGATTTATGATCCTATATATAAATATATGTTTGTTAATTTCGACCAGTCTAAGGTAATTTCATAGAGAAATTTTGGCCATCTATAGGGAATTCAACTTGGAGAATTCAGCTACCATAGAATTTTGAGGGAGAAAAAATTGTTTTTGCTCTAGACAAAATTCGATTAACTCTAAGAAATTGTGTGAGGTTCGGCAAAGAAGAAAAGGAAGAAAGAACGTTTAGTTTTCGATTGTACACTAGTAGCCTTTACAATAAAAGGTTTTGTGTACAACATCGAATCAAGGTTCAAGCGAGTTTCAATCAAATTGATTGATAACTCACAAGTGACCTAACGTTCTTTGTTTTCTTCTTGAAGGATTATTGTAACTAACAAAGAGAAAGATTTTATTTGTTTACAACATCAAATATACAATTAAAAGAAGAGGGAGCCCACACTCCTAGGTGATTCACGTTCGTGATTGGATTGGAAGATCTTACGGAATCAATTCGGCACTTGTTCATCGTCACGAGAAAAAGGTACAACACTTTTAATATACAACTATTAATATAGGGTTAAGGTTCTTGTTATTTAAAAGGAAAATTTTTTATTTAAACCGAAACCCTAATTTTATAAATTTTCTACGCTTCCACTACACGGGTTTTACTTTTCCCTACACTTGCTCCCCTCCAAATGACACTAGGGTTTTGGAGGCACCTGGTGAGTTTTCTTACGCTATGGAAGGAGCATTTGAGGTTCCTTTTCCAGGTTACTGTTAATTCTCCTGATCCCAGGGGCAATTCTATGCTTGGATGAAGTACAACCTGAAGATTATTGTACCAGGTGCCATAAAGAAATATACCTCATGGAAGTAGTAGTGGGTAGTGTGATCAGTGGAGACTGGGGATGCTCCATTCATATCAGGGAGAGGGAGTTCCAGGTTTCTACCCGGTTTAGTGGCAATCATGTCTGGGAGAAGTCTTCTCTCCCCACTGAGTCTAGGGCGATCCTGGAGGCGATTGTCAAATTGAAATTTGTCAACTTAGAGTATCCTACTTTGGATGCTTATGATCTCGGTTGGGTGACCCAGTATCTACACATCTCTACTGCACCTCTGGGTATGATAAACCTCTTTGTTTCTGTTAATCCATGTTTCCTGCTTGTCATTATTGTATTCTAATTCTTGGTTGATTTTTGCAGTTTATGTTGTTCCATACTGGTTCAGAAAAGGGATCAGTTTGTTTCCTCTTTGTTATACTCTGCCTGGATTTTCTATCGTTCAAACTGTTAGAACCCCTCATCATCCTGCCTCAATGAGGGGTGGTGGACGTATATCAATCATAGTAGGGATTACTAGGGTACCTCTCTCCTCTCCTGCTAGACCCATATCTCAAATGAATGTATTCACATCCCGGTTGACCAGAGTGAGAGGTCAGGATTCTACCGTTCCTATTGCCACTACCGCTACTGCTGCTACTACTGCTGCCATTAGTACTACTGATACTACTGCTGCCATTAGTACTACTGCTTCCACCATCTACCGTTGTTACTCTACTATTCCACCTTCCCTGATTGCTTCAATACCTCTTCGAGCAGATGGGGGTCCAGAAACTACCACTGTCACCACTACTGTGGCTTCTCAAGAGCGAACCCCCGATCCCAACCACGGATTACTTGTCAAAATGAAGTTATGGACCGGTTCATTACTTCCCGTCTCGGTAGGAGTCTAACCCCCATGATGTTGATGCCAATAGATATCCTGCTCACTAAAGGCTCTGCCCTCATAGCCGAGGTAAAAGGGAAATTTCCCGTTTTGTTCTGCTTAACCATACACATGCTTAGTATATAGGTTGCCGCTGACTTGGTTGTGGTGATTTGTAGACTTTTAAGAACAATATTGCCTAGAGCCATCAAATTACGTCATTGAAGAGGCATGCTGAGAAAGTGCACTCGAGAAAGCATAAAATGAGTGAGCCTAGTTATAGGCAGATAACCAAGGTTTGAGCCATGCCCTGGACTAGACCATCTAATCCCTCAAGGACGCCAAAGGTAGCATGGAACGAAACTGTTAGGATTATGCTCGATAACAAGAGTATAATAATGTATTTGACAATCTTTTCATATTAATAAAGTGATTTCTAGTTTAACAAATCTTATAGCATTTATAGTTTAATTATTATAATTTTCAAAAGTAAATAATCATAAGGTCAAAAGACTATGACAAAAGAAGAATTGTTCATACATCTAGATATCTATAAGGTAGACACAATTCTTTAGTTAGTCTTGAATAATATTCACAACTTAAGATAAAGGTCGTAGATTCTTTTGCTAGCATTTGAGTGGGATCAAATGTGTTATGATGAGTCTAAAATCATCTGAAAATAATATGTACAAGGTTATACTAAACAACCTAGGGGGGGTGAATAGGTTGTCTCTCACTTTTAACAAATCTTTCGAGACAAGTGACAAAACCTTGATAAGAATACAAATTAACATTTAACATGATTGTTATGAGAAAACAATATATTCATGTATGCTCAAATCTCCACTCTTAGTCTACAAAACATAAAATAAGAATCATTGTATCTTTTGAACAAATATATTCAATGT
The DNA here is from genome assembly GCA_032871835.1 of Dipteronia dyeriana. Classification (NCBI taxonomy): domain Eukaryota; kingdom Viridiplantae; phylum Streptophyta; class Magnoliopsida; order Sapindales; family Sapindaceae; genus Dipteronia; species Dipteronia dyeriana. The sequence goes on along the minus strand of CM065300.1, from coordinate 111,484,022 downwards.
ATACAAAATTCCATAAGTTGTACTTAGAGTATTACAATATGGTACTTTACAACTTGAATTGAATATCACAAGATAAAAAGATATCTAACATACACAAACAATATTGTGTAAGGAAGTCAACTTACATATAAAGTTCTATCCACATTATTCAAATAACAATTACGAATATAAGAGAGACAGGAATAGAGAAAAGTTGACACAAGATATAACGTGGTAAACCTTCGAAGAGGAAACATCCATGGGTTAGCAACCACTGGCAAACAAAATCCACTAGTAGATAAGAAAAGTACAATCTCTCAAGTGACCCCTTCACCTAGAAACTACCCTCATATCTTACTCATGAATATGTCGCCCTCTTGCTCAACAATCCGAGGCCTCACACCTCTTGTCAAGACTTCCTCGCTCACCCTTTCAAATCCTCACGACCCAAGCAAGACTTCTTGCTCAACTATTTGAGTCTTCCCGACTCTAGTCAAGGCTTTCTCGCTTACCCTTCCGAATCCTCATGACCAAAGGCAAGACTTCTTGCTCAACTATCCGAGTCCTCCCGACTCTAGTCAAGACTTCCTTGCTTGACAATCCGAAGTCTCCCACCTCTTGCCAAGACTTCCTTGCTCAACAACATAGGTCTCACACCTATTGTCAAGACTTTCTTCTCACAAGTCATCTAGATGATCATGAATGCAACATCTGATTACTCGGGTTTTCTCTTCTTCGGCGATGTCTTGTAGGATATTTTCCTGAATGCCTATTCGGATGTCCATCTGGCAATTTATCCTCTTTGTTGATGATGTGTAAATGCGATAAAATTCACATATGACAATACCCCCTTAAAATATTTTTGCTGAACAAGGTTTCTTCGGGCAAAAGTATTTTAATTAGTTTTCAATATGTTTTTAGTACCCGAGTAAATATCTTATCATAATGACGTGTCTTAATGATGACCCTCCAAATTCGATTTGCCTCCTTACTCGAGCTCTTTAATGATGGCGACGTTTTGGAGTTCTGACGGCGAAAGCCAGTTCTCCTTCTGACACGTGTCCTTTGCCTCTTCGTTTTTCGATATTATTTATGAGAAATGACTCACGTGCTTCCCCATACGCCTCCTACGTCATAAATACTTATCATTGTTTTTTTCCCGACTTGAGATCTAGGGTTTTTGTGCTTTTATTTCTTTAAATTCTTCACTGAGACAGAGATGGTTTAAAGATTTCTCAGCAGAAAAAATTTCTTAAACCCAGATTTCTTTACGCAGAAGGTTGTGACTTTCCATTGAAGATCTTGCATCAAACTTTATTCAAGGTTAGTTTTAATGGAGCCATCTTCCCATCATCATCTTTTTAATGTCGCTCTTGATGCATTAGAACGTGGGGATTTCCAGTTGGTTTCTTGCATTAGAAGATTACTGGGGGAAATCCCTACTGATGGACCTCTATTTTTAGAAGTTGATATTTCTGGGCTTCATTCTGACGTCACTTTTAGACCTGTATCCAGTTCTTCATCTAGTTCTGATTCTGACATTTCTGATCACAGGGTATCTCTTCGAAGGATGGGAAAACATCAAAGCAGAAGTGAAGTCCATAAGCACAACTTGGACGATATTTTGATCAGGGAGCAGACTGTCAACGAAAATGACGTTGAAGAGGCGTTCAGAGTATCTTGCCTTTCTTTCACTGCTACTTGCCCGAGTGGGTTTGATACCGAACTGAATGTAGTCGGGGCAGATGAGATACAAAAGTATCGTTCAGGATTCGATCTGCCCAACTCGGTCACTCTGATTCCAGCGGGTGATAGAGTTGTGTGGAGTCCTCCCCCGGGCATGGTGAAGATATATGGATCCATGCTTTGTTGTTGCATCACTCTCCCTTTTCAGCCATTTATTGCCTGGTTTCTGGCTTAATTAGGGATTACTCCGGCTCAACTGGCCCCGAATAGCTACAAGATCTTGATGTGCATGTGGAACATATACAGCCGAATGAACCTGTCGCCGCCCTTCCCGAATGAAATCACACATTTATTTATGTTGAGGCAGTCTAGCAAGACAGGAACCTATTTCCTTATATCTAATTTTCCAGACTGTTGGGTCCCCAAGTGGACAAAGGTGAATCGGGGAGTTGATATCTCTGATGACCCTAAAAAGAGGGGTTTTGTATGGGGGTTCCCTACATCCAACAAATTCTGTAAGAACAGTTAGTTCTTCACCGGAGGGAGCCTCGGTCTTGAAGTCACCCTCAGATTAGGAAATGCTCGGGCGGTGTTGAAAGTCCCACGCTTCTTCTGTTCCCTAGAGATATGGAACAAGAAGAAAATTGATTACAGCGATACTGAGCTGACTAAACTTACTCGGGCAATAGTTCGCACTTTGGAAAAGAGGAGCAAGACTTATCTTTTTGTTAAGGCGAAGATGATAGAGTTTGACTTCTTCAAACAAATTTCAGGCTACCGCAGGCGATGTAAGTGATTTTTGCAACCTTTCCTTTCATTGTTATATATGTATATATATATATATTGTTTTGTATTCTGACACGGTTCCTTTTTTTTTCTAAGTGTACGACACGGACATCGTCTGTGATCTTCAGGCTCGCCAAGTGAAGTCTATTCTTCAGGCGAGTCAAAAATAAGCTTTTCGTCAAGGCAATGAAGGCATCACTCCTCCTGAGTCCGACGAGAAGACTGATGCGGTTGAAGAGCAATCTCCCGAAGATGTCCCTGAGGACGTTGTTCAACCGACCGCTGAGGAGACTAGTAGTCCAGCTGTCCCGGCCGATACTCAGCTGACTGATGACGGGCAAGGGTAGAGTGAAGATCTTGGTGAGGAGCTTGCCAAGCGGTCAGATGCCGGTGATGGAGGTAATATCTCTGCGGGACAGGAACCCTTAGGTCCATAATTTTTTGAAGTCTTCCGGGATGATACTCAGGATGATCCCACAGTTGATCTCAGTTTCCACCACTCTCAGGGTGAGAAATGAAAGGCAATCATCTCTCCAACTAGTCCTCTAAAGGTCCCTCGGGTGGTCTCTTTCATCGACTCCAGGGATGAAGATATTATGGCTGAGACTCATCCGAGTGCTGATGTTGGAGCAACGGCGGATGCGGAGGCTTCAGAGCTGAACAGAGGTTCCCCTCCTCCCGAGGTTGAAGATCTAGGGGCTGAACCCTCGGGGGTTCCTTCACATCCTTCTCCCCAGGATATGTTGTGGGAGATGTCATCTTGTCGGGCTTTTAGCTGGAACGACCGCTGGAGCTATTTTCGGGATGGCTCCCTTACTGAACGTCTTCAAAATGTTTTTAACGGTTCATCTTATGTAAGTTATCTTTAACTTTCTTCAGTTGCTGTTTGTTTGGTTGGCAGATTTTTAATCGAACTTCTTTATAGATGGTGACCGAGTTCGCTGAGCTGGTTCAGACGTATCAACATCAAGTCGATAGAATATGGCGTCTCAAAGCTCAGTTGAAAGAAAGTGAGGATCAACGTGATCCGGTCGAAACGACTTATCAACAAGAGGTTGGTTCTACTACTTGGAAAAAAAGGTTTAAGTCGAGGAGAAAGCTTCGTTGGCAGAGGAGAAGGCAGCATCATTTCAAGATTTATTATCCTCTGCCCAAAAATCCATGCTTAAGGCTGAGCAGGAAGCGGAGCAGTCAAAGTCGGCGTATGAGCAGAAAATTGAAGATTTGGAACGCCAGGCTCTGACAGTCGAATCCTTGTCCTGAGAAGCTAGGCTGGAACTTGAGGTCCAAGGGGTGGATCATTTTAAAAGATCCTCTGCTTACGATGCCCTTCTCCTTCAGGAGTTTCAGCTTACGAATTTTTCAAAGTTAAGAATAGGGCGACTGAGAAGGCCCGAACTAACTGGAGCTATCAATCAAACATCATGTGGATCGGTCCTTGGAATCTCTTTGGACTCAGATGAAGGAATGGAGGGCTTACTGCCGCAGCCGAGGCAAGGAGCCCCATCCCATGCATTTGGAGGTTCCATCTGAGCATTCCCTCTCGACTTTTTATACCAGTGGAGAGTCAGTCGTAGAGGGTGTGATGCCTGATGTTGGGCCGATCCCAGGAGAGGATTACAGCCAATGGATGGACAATTCGACCGACACAATTGATTGGCCTTCTAATGAGAGCCTGCTCCGTGAATACGAAATGGTGCCAAACCCGAGTATTGGTAAGAGCTCCAAATCCTCACAATCCTAATTTTTGTAGATAGGATTTTTTATACTTAAAAATTCTTTGTAAAGAAAAATTTGTAATAGTTCTTTTGAAAGATGAATAAAATTCTGAGTAGCTATTCTGAACCTGGTGGTTTTATTTTATTGCTCGTGAAATTTTTGACTTGACTATGGTTGCTGAGTATCTTATTAAACCAGCTATTTCTGACGTTCGCGTACTTAACCCAGTATCTTATTAAACCGGTTGTCACCCGAATAATGCCAAGTATCTTATTAAACTGGCTCTTGTAATCTTCATACCAAGTATCTTATTAAACTGGCTAACTCTGATGTTCGGGTAACTTCACCGAGTATCTTATTAAACCGGTTGTCACCCTGAATAATTTTAATGCCAAGTATCTTATTAAACTGGCTCTTGTAATCTTTATGCCAAGTATCTTATTAAACTGGCTAGTATTATTAACCGTGTCATCTTAAAACAGACAAGTAGGTTTATACTTGTGTTTCATACACGGTTGCTACCCGAACATTACATCATAGCTCACCATAATCATATGTTCGAGTCCTTACGCATTAGCGAGGACGTCTCCCTAGTTTTTATGCGCAAGGGTTTGTCGAATTGTTAAGCTTTTTGAATTTCTTAACACAGCTACGCATTTCACTGGAATTTTTCCAGATAGCGTCCCAAGCTGGTGCAACGGGTTTGCCTTTTTGCTAAGGTCATTTGACCTTGCTCGGCTGGCATGCTCCTTCGAGCTTCTCCACCCATTAGGGATTTAATGGTCCCGAGTATTCTATTTTCATGTTTTTATTATCATGCTGGTCTTCCATATGTTCTTATTATCATATGCTTTCTTTTGGAAATCCCGAGTTCGATGCTTTTCTTTCGAAAATCCCGAGTTTGATTTTTTATTCATAACTGCAAAATCAATAAAGTTTTAAATTCCACAGCTAATATTTATCCTAACTAAAATTTTCCTAACTAGAAAAAAGAACAAAAAATAATTTAAGGATAGAAAATCTTCAGATATTGGGCATTGCATGGTCGGGGTAAAACCCCTTCATCGGGTCGTGCAATCCAATAAGCTCCATACACAGCTACTCCTTCGACTTTGTACGGGCCTTCCCACTTATCAACCAGGGAACCTGTAACTTTATTTTTTTTGTTTAACGACACTTTCCTGAGTACCAGGTTTCTCAGCTGGAATTTCCTGACCTGGATATGAGAGTTGTAGTGGCAAGCTACTCTTTACTGATACGCCATATTTCGTATTCGGGATTTCTTCCTTTTCACTTCTAGCTCATCTAGACTTTGTAATAACATATCAATGTTCTGATCTTCATCATATAGCCTGACCCGAGGTGACGTATACGATGTTTCTATAGGGATAACAGCTTTTGTTCCAAATGCTAAAGTGAATGGAGTCTCTCCTATTGATGTTCTTGTTGTTGTCCGATACACCCATAATACTTCAAGAAACTTTTCAACCCAGCTTCCTTTTTTGGCATCTAGCTTTGCTTTGATTGTGTGCTTGATGATTTTATTCACTGCTTTCACCTGCCCATTTGTTTGAGGGTGGGCAGGTGTGGTATAGTAATTGGCAATCTGGTACTTTTTGCACAGCTGTCTGAATTTCAGGTTGTCGAACTGAGTGCCATTGTCAGTGATTATAGTGTTTTTGACTCTAAACCTATAAAGTATATTCTTTTTCACAAAATTTATGGTGTTTACTTATGTGATATGCACTAATGCTTCAGCTTCTACCCACTTTATGAAATAGTCAACGGCTACTACGGCATGCTTCGCTCCACCCCTGTCCCGGTTGGCATTCGGCCAATTAGATCCAAACCCCTCATAGCAAATGGCCATGAGGACGTGAGGTTTCTAAGCTGCTCAGGGGGCTGTTGGATGTCATTAGCAATCTTTTGGCAAGTATTGCAACTTTCTGAACACTGCTATGCATCTGAGAACAGAGTAGGCCAATAATAGCCTTTCCTGAGTACCTTGTGTGCCAAAATCTTACCCCCGGTGTGGTTTCCGCAAACTCTTCCATGGATTTCCTATAATATCTGATATGCATCTTTCTCTGACACATATATTGGGAGTGTTCAGGAATACCCCTTTCTGTATAGTTCTTCTTCAATTAATTTGTACCTTGTTGATCTATACTTGATACGTATTGCTTGTAAGGGATCTTCCAGGAGCATGCCTTCTTCCAGGAATCTTTTTAGCTAAGTCATCCAACCGTCTGGCGGTGTTTGAATTTTTAAAATTGCTAAGATTCTTGGGGGATGTCGGATGTCATTAGCAATCCTTTGGCAAGTATTGCAACTTTCTGAACACTGTTGTGCATTTGAGAACAGAGTAGGCCAATAATAGCCTTGCCTGAGTACCTTGTGTGCCAAAATTTTACCCCAGGTGTGGTTTCCGCAAACTCCTCCATGGATTTCCTATAATATCTGATATGCATCTTCCTCCGACACACATCTTTGGAGTGTTCGGGAATACCCCGTTCTGTATAGTTCTTATTCAATTAATGTGTACCTTGTTGATCTATACCTGATACGTTTTGCTTGTAAGGGATCTTCCAGGAGTATACCTTCTTCCAGAAATCTTTTTAGCTAAGTCATCCAACCGTCTGGCGGTGTTTGAATTTCTAAAATTTCTAAGTTTCTTGGTTATGCTGTGCTTGGTTTGAGAAGGTGTGCAACCGAAATAGTCTTTGGCCTGATTGTGGTTGTTGCTGATGCTAGCTTGGACAATGAGTCTGCCTTTTCATTCTCCTCCCCGGGGATCTGGGCAATCTTATATTCTTTAAATTTCAGGAGGAGCTATTTTGCAATGTCACGGTAGGCTATCATTCCTTCATCCTTGGCTTGGTATTCGTCCAGGACTTGGTTGATAACTACCTGTGAATCGCTGCATATCTCGACCTTATCTGTCCCGGGAGCTATGCAGACTCTAAGTCTAGCTAGTAGCGCCTCGTACTCGGCTTGATTGTTGATTGCTTTAAAGTCAAACCTCATGGCACATTCGACATCATCTCCTTCTGGAGTGCATACTACAATCCCCTCTCCGCTACCATGAGTGTTTGAAGAGCCATCAACATACAGTTTCCATGTAAAATTTTTGCCCAACATCTTTTTTGCTTCCAGGTTTGGTTCTGTGAACTCTGCTATAAAATCCACCACTGCTTGCCCTTTGAGAGATGTCCTAGGGATGTAGTGGATATTGAATTCACTTAGCTCAATTGCTCATTTGGTTAATCTCCCTGAAATTTTTGGTTTCTGTAAAATCTGCTTTAATGGGCAATCGGTGAGAACCTAGATTGTATGAGCCTGAAAGTATGACCATAGTTTTCTTGCTACTGAAACCAGTGTTAGGTCTATTTTTTCTGCCTATGAATATCTGGTCTCAGCTGGTAGAAGTGCCTTGCTGGTGTAGTATACTGGCTTTTGCACTCCATCTTCTGTTCTGACTAGGGCTGAGCTTGCTGCTAGTTCTGTAATTGATAAGTACAGTTGGCGTGTCTCCTCTATCTGAGATTTTGAAAGGATAGGAGCCTGCCCTAGATATTCTTTAATTTTCAAGAATGCTTGCTCGCACACTTCATTCCATTCGAGTCCTTTCCCTTTTCTAATTATTTTGAAAAAGGGTGCGCATCTGTCTGTGGCCTTTGAGATAAATCTACCCAAGGAAGCTAAGCATCCTGTTAGACGCTGCACTTCTTTGAGTGTCCTTGGTGAAGTCATTTTTTACAGGGCTTGGATATTTTTGGGGTTGACTTCGATTCCTCTGTGGTGAACTTGAAAACCCAGGAATCTTCCTGAAGGAACCCCGAATAAACACTTGTTCGGATTTAGCTTCATTTGGTATCTCCTCAAGACATCAAATGTTTCTCGTAGGTCTGAAGTGTGCTTATCTGCCGTATTGCTCTTGATCAGCATGTCATCAATGTATACTTCCATGTTCCTTCCAATCTATCGTGCGAAGATTTTGTTGATCAGCCTTTGATATGTTGCTCTTGTATTTTTTAATCTGAAGGGCATTACTGTGTAACAGTAAAAACCCTGATCAGTTGTGAACGCTGTTTTTTCCTCGTCAGCCTTATTCATTCGGATTTGGTTATATCCTGAGTAGGCATCCATGAAACTAAGTAACTCATGGCCTGATGTAATGTCCACCAGCTGATCTATCCTTGGAAGTGGAAAACTATCTTTCGGGCATGCCTTGTTCAGATCTGTGAAATCTACGCACATACTCCACTGTCCATTCTTCTTTTGGACGAGGACTACATTAGCCACCCATTGAGGGCAATTGACCTCTCTAATCGATCCTACATCGAGTAGCTTCTCTACTTCCTATTTGATTGCCTGACTCCTTTTGAGATTGAATGATCTTCTCTTTTGTATCACCTTTGCATTAGGGTCTACTATGAGATGATAAGATATTATTCGGGCATCTATCCCGACCATGTCTTCATGACTCCAAGCGAACACATCCCTGTATTCTTTAAGTAGATCAATGAGGCTTTGTTTGACTCTTCCTTCCAGGTTGGCCCCGATCTTGACCTTTTTGTCAGGTTCATCTTCTTTCAAGGTGATTTCTTCGACCGGTTCAGTTTTTGATTCATTCGGCTCTTTCCTTGGATAGAATTCGAATGATAATGGCTTTTCATTCTGACTCGGCTGTGTTATAGTGCAAACCAGTTCATTCTTGTCGTTGTATACTGACAGGTTAGCTTTTCGGGCCATCTCTTAAGATCCCTTGACTACCCCGACCGCCTGTTCGGTCGGGAATTTTATCATTAAGGCATAAGTGGCTGTTATGGCCTTAGTTTTATTCAGGAATGGTCATCCCAATAGTGCATTATATGGCTAATTATCCAAGCCTACCACTACGAAGTCGAGCAATACAGTTCTCTGGAAAGGTTACACTCCAATCTTCATAGGTAGCTTTACTGTCCCGAGCGATCTGACCTCAACTCCCCCGAATCCTCTGAATGGGGTATGGAAGGGCTCTAGGTCCTTTCGGTCTAACTTGAGTTGGTCGTAGACAGTGACATTGAGAATGTCTGCTGAGCTTCCATTATCTATCAGGATTCTTCTGACTTCCCGGTGACCAATCCGGGCACTTATGACCAATGCATCATTTGGTTGAACATCGACGCCATGTGAGTCTGCTTCTATGAATGTTATTAGGTCCCATCCTTCCTTTACCCTCTTCGGGTCTGACTCGACCAAGTTTACTTCAAATTTATTTCTTGCTTCTACTGCTTCTCTGATTTCCTGAGTTCGTTCTCGGTTACTTCTTCCAGTAGATGGTCCTCCAAAGATCATATGTATTACTTGATTGGCCTTTGGACTGGCTCTTTGATTTTGACCAGAGCTGTGATCGGCACTGATCTCTTTCTTCGCTTCTGATTTTTCTTCCTTTTTTAGGATCACATCCTGTAGATGCCCTTCCCGAATGAGGGTTTCTATGTAATCTCTGAGATGATAACACTTGGAAGTCTCATGACCGGTTTCCTTATGGAACCTGCAGTATTTGGTTGTATCTCACTAAGCAAACTGAGATTAACGGCGTGGCTCTTGTACCATATTCTTTGTTTCCATAATGGCCAGGATTTCCTCCTGTTTTTTTTGAAGAGGGGTGTAGTTGGTGTATCTGCCTTGGTATTTTTCCGTGGTCTGTTCGGCATTATGCTCATTTCCCCCATCATTGCTCTTTTTTTTACTGTTTCCTTTCTGTTTTCCCTTTTGGTTCTGTACCTTGGACTCGGCGTCCTTATCGGGTTTTACTCCATGCATGTAGCTTCCTCCAGTGGCTAACTCTTCTTCTTTGGCTAATGCATATCTTCCTGCCATGTCCATCATATCTGCATACCTGGTTAGACGGGCTCTTCTTAAATCAAAAGATAGCCGTCTATTCTACAGGTTATTGATGAATGCAGCAATTATTGCTTCATCGTTTGCACTGCCAATTTCTGATACTGCTTGACCAAATCTCCCCTGATATTTCTTCAGCAACTCATCTTTCTCTTGCTTTATTTGAGAAAGGTAAGCCACTGACTTTTTCCTGTGAACATTGCTCAGGAATTACCTTGAGAAGCTCCTGCTTAGTTCACTAAAACTTCCAATGCTTGCTGAGGGCAATCTCCCGAACCATCTTGAGCCCATGTCTCCTAAAGTTTGTGGAAAGTTGAGACACAGTAAGGGATAACTATAGGCATACTAGGCCATAACACTTTTATAGCGTCTGATGTGCTCCTTTGGGTCTGTGTCTTTCTTGAACTGTTCCACATGCTGCATCCTGAACCTTTCTAGGAATGGGGATCGTAAAATTTCCCTGGCAAATGGACTGTCAGAATCGTCATCAGATAAATCGTTACACCTATAACGTCTGACCAGTGCGTCCATCTGTCGCCTATTATTCTCGACTTTCTGAGTTAGGTTTTGGATTACGACGTCCCTACTTCCCAGCGGACTTCCCCGATGGTCAAACAGCTAGGTGATTGTCATTCCTCTTTTCGGCTCTTCACTTTGATGCCGGGTTTCTCGTATGATTCCGTGATGACGCTTGCGATGGTACTGATCACTATCTTTTGATGATGACCGATCCCTCTGCCAGTCATGTTTGTGGAGTCTAGCACGGGCTGTCTGATCCTGATTCTGCTTCTGGCTTTGTCATTCCTCTTCAGGTGTTTCATGTCCAGCCTGATTGATTGGAGTAAGGTTCCTTCCGACATCTAGTGTATTTATTTTTGGCCATACTACCACCGAACGAAGCCTTGCAGATGGGAGGTTTGGAGTTTGTGCTTCTGTGGCCAGTAAATCAACTCCTTCCTTTGTTGCGTCTGCCACTAGTTGTTGTAACGCTTCTCAGAAACGTTGTGTCAGATCTCCACTAGTTGGAGGAACTTGCTGGATCCCTGCCAGGAATGTAGGTTGGTTTTCTGTTGTTGCAGCGAGATCCCGCGAGGTACTGCCAACATGGAAGTTATCTGGAGATTTTTAGACATCCCCGGAACTGCTTCTGCTTCTGCTTCCTGCCATTGATTTTAATCAAAGTGAAGGTTCAAGCTCTCCTCCTTCTAGCACTTATTGTTGACGTTGATTTCTGGATTGTATTAGAAAAGCCAACAGGGATTAGATTTCGGTTGTGATTTTCAAAGAGAAAGAGAAGGAGAAAGTAATCAAGACACGAGTTTTTTACGTGGTAAAAATCCGATGACCGGAGAAACATCCACGGGTGGTTGAATGATCAACCGAGCCAAAATCCACTATGAATTTATAATGTTACAAGCTCTCGATCTCTCTTTTTTCCTCTCCATATTTTTCTATGTTTGCTCTCTATCTCCTTTTGGCGAGATTTATAGGTCTATTTATATGTTTATAAAACCCTAATCTGCTTTGTATAAGTAATAGGATCTTTGTATTTAATTACAATTATTTACTTGTTTGAAGCTGATTGTCTTCTTTCCTGTTTCGGAGCCTTATATTGGGATCGAATGGGACTCTAGTAATGTAGTCCAATTAGGACTTATTTCCTTATATAAGAGCGTAGTCTTTTTAAAGAAAATAAAGTTGTTGCTTGATTGGATTCTGTTCTCTTTGGGATTCCTTCCTGATATGGATATCTTCGTGTATTTAATGACTTAATCTGTGTGAACTAAGTGCTAGGCTTTTTATTCAGTTTTCTCCATATTTATTGCGAGTAAGGATAATACACACTGGTCCCGAGTAACATCATTTGATCCCGAGTAGAAGCGTCATTTAACCAATCCCGAGTGTTGTTAACTGATCCCGAGTATAACGTTGATTGACCCTGAATAGGTTTTATTCAACATCTGCTTACTCGGGTTTTCTCTTCTTCGGCGATGTCTTGTAGGATATTTTCCTGAATGCCTATTTGGATGTTCACTTGGCAATTTATCCTCTTTGTTGATGATGTGTACATGCGATAAAATTCACATATGACAGGATTCTTAACCAACTAGTTAATCCACCAAAGGAAAGGATTCTTAACAACCAAGTAAATCCTTCTTAGAAAAGGATTTGTGATCCTAATATATATTCTTGTGAATTTCGGCCAACTCATATATATATATAAGAGGATAGAATTCCTTTAAGGAAAGGATTCTTAACTACCAAATAAATCCACCTAAGAAAGGATTCTTTCCAATCAAGTAAATCCTTATTACGAAAGGATTTGTGATCCTATATATATATTCTTGTGAATTTTGGCCAGCCCAATGATTCTTAGAGTAAAAATTTTGGCCAACCTAAGGTTTCTCTAAGAGAGAATTTTGCTTGGCAAGAGAGATTTTTGAGAGAGATAATTTAGTATTTTACTCTACATAAAATTCGACCAACTCTAAGTTATAGGGTGTTGAATTCGGCCAAGAAGAAAAGAAAAAAGGGAACATTTTTGTTTTCGATAGTACACTAGTATCCTTTACATAAAAAGGATACTAGTGTATAACATCGAATCAAGGTTCACGCGAGTTTCAATCAAATTGATTGATAATTCACAAGTGGCCGGACTTTATTGATTTTTCTCTTGGAGGATATTTGTAACTAACAAAGAAATAGATTCTGTTTGTTTCCATCCTCAGTTATACAATTTGAAGAAAGGGAGCCCACACTCCTAGGTGATTCACGTTCGTGATTGGATTCGAAGATCTTGCGAAATTAATTTGGGGGTTATTCGATAGTCACGAGAAAAAGGTACGACACTTTTTTATACATAAATTAATCTAGGGTTAAGGTTCTTGTTATTTAAAAGGGAATTTTATTTATTTATATGCAAACCCTAATTTTATAAATTTTCTCATGGTTCCGCTACGCGGGGTTTTATTTTCCCTACAGAAACAATGTACATTTGATACTGAGGTTCTCCGGTCAAATTGTCTCGCATTAGAGAGGGACCTTGCTAGGGATATGGTCTAGGAGATAAAAAGAGAGAACCAGGCTCTATACGATAAGGTGGAGAGCTTAGAAGTTGAGGTGGACACATCGTTTGGAGACGGCTATTTCTATGTTGCGTTTCATACGGCCAAGGCTCTACCTTCTCCTTTTGATTAGGCAATCATCATAAACTGGAATAGGGAGGGGATCAAGGAAAGGGCCATATAGATGTCTACCCTAGCTGCCGATGGAGCAGGACCTTTGCGAGCTGCTGGAGCCGATGAAGCTACAGGTGATGATGAAGATCAAGAACTAACCTCTTCTCTTCTACCAAGCAAGGGATCTACCAGTGCCGATCCTTCCTAGAAGATCTCAGATGAAGTTACATCCCAAGCTAATGAGGGAGTTTTATTCTTGCCTCTCCTCATCCAAACCCGCTGAGACAACAGAGGATCACCCTGCTTTAAAGAAGTTGATGGCTATCCAAGCTACTACTGAGGTAACTAAGCAAGCTGAAGTTGAGACTGCATCCCAAGATATCATGGTAGGGGTTCAGTCTGATCCAGCTCAAGTAGATGCTTCAACTGAGGTAGCTCATACAATGGTGAAGGAGTAGGTTGTTGTTGAATCTATAATGGCGTAGAGGAACAAGCACCATGTGATGTAGCTAGGAAAAAAGACCACCAAGAGGGAGTTGATGCCTTAACCGGTTGTCTGATACGTTATATTCCTTTACGTTGCTCAGAAATTAAGGGTTTGCACCCTGTTTGATAAAGTAAAGAGAAACAAAACCATCATGTCATTATGAGGGGATGGGCTCTATAGTTTAAGTGAATGAAAGTAGTCTTCTTTTTTCCCTTTCTGTGTGTTTCTGGTTGAACACTATCTTGGTTGAATTTATCTCACCTCATCCCTTAACTTGATCTAGAATCCAATCCCTTATATATACCAGACTTAAATAGAATTCCAGGTGCTTAGAGAAGAATTAATCCCGCGAGTTGAACTACATAAGGTTCTCCATTTGAGTGGTCTTCTGGTTCCTTCAGGATGTTGTATTCATGACTTGGACCATCCCTGTATTAGTACTTAGGAAAAATGACGTGTAACGAGTGCTTGGCTATCAAAGACCTCACATTGTTGTGGTACCATGGTAATCATATGATATCTTGACTGAGATGTTCATTGCCAGCACTTCAAGCCCCCAATACATGCTTGGTTTACACAAACCCTAACAACACAAAACAACTTAAAAATAGAAGAAATAGTAAATGGAGTAAATAAATGACCAATACCAGGTAACGGAGGTGCTTGGTCTAGGTGATACTCATAGGACCTTCTACCACATTGATTTTATTTTCTAGAAGAATCGAGGTATCAGACTTTCCTATTTTCAGGAATTTCAGTATTTAGGTGAAAAAAGTTAGTCAAGATAATCTAGCTATTTGTCCTTCTTTTTCCTGGGTGTTGGGATTATGCTCGATAGCAAGAGTGTAATAATTTATTTGACAATATTTTCTAGTTTAACAAATCTTATAGCATTTATAGTTTAATTATTATAACTGTCAAAAGTAAATAATTATAAGCTCAAAAGACTATGGGAAAAGAAGAATTGTTCATACATCTGGATATGCATAAGGTATACACAATTCTTTAGTTAGTCTTGAAAAATATTCACAACTTAAGATAAGGGTTGGGCACCTTTATCTTGTCAAAGTTATAGATTCTTTTGCTAGCATTTGAGTGGGATCAAATGTGTTATGATGAGTCTAAAATCATCAAAGTGTGGTGTCTTTAGGTAAAAGAATCTAGTGCACTGAGTGCATTGAATTGGATCACAGTGAAATACTTTATCTAGAACCAATAACGGATAAAAGTTTTCACTTGAAGACAATTGGAGAGTCTATCTCAATCCTAAGATAAATGATGTACTTATGGTTGCAAGTGTTATCATTTGAGCTATCAATGAGTACGATTATATAGCATAGTCTATCCTCGATAGTTTGATGGTATTCATTTGTTAATCGATAAAGGACTTCATTTATAGATATGGATATCGTGGCTCCATTTATTTAATGAGAGTAGAATATCATCTTATGGATGTTTTTAGGCATTGGATATTAAATCTTAACGTTAAGTTTTCAGTAGTGCCTATTGAAATATGGATTTTGTGAAAATACAAACACGGTTAAATGCTCAAGGCTAACCTAGAGGGGGGGTGAATAGGTTAGACACCTTTTTCAACTCCCTTAGAGACAAACAAAAGTTTGTCCCTCTAGATTGCTTGTATCACAATATATATATTAATTAAAGACACTTAATCAATATATAAAATAAGTAAAGTGTGATATAAACAAGTAAGTGTAACACATACACAATCTATATAATAGAAAGGAATTCAACTTATATAAAGAGTTCTATCCATAATAAAAATACTAGAGAGGTAGCGATAGAGAAAAGTTGACACAAGATATAACGTGTTAAACCTTCGAAGAGGAAACATCCACGGGCTAGCAGCCACCGGCAAACAAAATCCACTAGTAGATAAGACAAGTACAATCTCTCAAGTGACCCCTCCACCTAGAAACTACCCTGCTATCATACTCTTGAAGTTTTCACCCTAATGCTCAACAATCCAAGACCTCACACCTCTTGTAAAGACTTCCTCGCTAATCTTACTGGATCCTCATGACCCAAGGCAAGACTTCTTGCTCAACTATCCAAGTCCTCTTGACTCTAGTCAAGACTTCCTCGTTCACCTATCTGGATCCTCACAACCCTAGGAAAGACTTCTTGCTCGACTATCCGAGTCCTCCCGACTCAAGCCAAGACTTCCTTGCTCGACAATCCAAGGTCTCACACCCCTTGCCAAGACTTCTTGCTCAACATCATAGGTCTCACACCTATTGTCAAGACTTCCTTCTCACAAGGCATCTAGGTTATCATGAATGTAAAATGCAAACAAGCACACAACATAGAATGCTATGATCAACACATCCTATGGAAAATACTAGACATGAGCATGAATGCACAAATCACTTATAGTCTAGTCAATCAAGCATGTATAAACAATCTAGATCATGTAAGATATGTTCAACAATAATCATAACCTAGATACATGCATAGATCTAAACATGAATCACAAGATATGTTCAATGAATCACAAGATCAAGTTTAAATCACACAAACCAAAAACATGCTAAAATCATATGACAAAGTCATTTAGATTTTAGCTAAAGTTCTAGAGCATATTCCTATACATAGATTCAGCAACACACATTAATAGCTCAAAAGAACATAAGAGCATATATTAATGTGAGAATTCGGCCAAGAGAGCCAAATATATGTGAGGAACTATTTTTCACAAAATCAATCAATTAAAGATCATCAAATAGTCCTAGAATCAAAGCTAGCACAATACGATCCCAAACATGTGAAAACGTAGTCAAAATCAAAACCTAACTCAACATGTATGATTTCAATTGAAACTCAACCTAGCTTTGAAAGAGTTCAAAACTTAAATCAAAACACTCACAATATACAAATATATGTTGAAGAAGAAAACCCAAGGCAATTGACCAAGTTTTAAAAGAAAACTTTGAGAGAAAATCAATACCTTAGTTGATTTAGGTACAGTCCCGTTTTTGTGTGTTTAGACTCCAAAAACAGCTATAAAACTCACTTAAACATTCATATAAAAGATGGAGGATGAATATTCAAACACTCTCAACTTCGAATCACTCAAATCGGAGTTCAAATGAAGAAGTTATGGTGTTTGGAAGGTGAGAAAATGTAGAGAGAAAAATTCTGCACACTAGTTTGAATTTCTTCTTAGAATGAACTGTGAGAGGGAAGAAGAATATAAAAGAGAGGGAAAGAAAGGGGCCAAAAGAAAAAATGACCCTCTTTGACATTGCTCCCCCGAGATGGCGCATGGGCATCTCGGGGAAGCAAGGTGTTGGGGCCGAGATGGCCATGCGCCATCTCGGGCTTGCACACCTTCATGGTCTTCGGCCATGATGCAATCCCCTAGCGCTTCCCTCACGTTCTTCTACCGTTCTCCAGCCTTCGAACTCGGAATTCAAATCCGTTTGCGGATTATGAACCATAATTTGACTTGATACACGAATATGAAGACAATATATGCAACATGAGTTGAAAGTGTAGTATCTTTTGACTTAGAACTTGAAAACAATAGCATGAGTAACCGAAATGACCAGAACTCAATCAAGAATGATTTAGGACTAAATTCAAGTTCAATATCCATGTTATACAAATATATGCAAACACAAACACATTTCACACTAGAATGTAAACTACATAGAGATAGTTTCCAATCATGCATATTCCAAAACATGATATTTCCATACCAATATCTGAGCATTCATCTTCAATTGTGTGAATCTGTTATACATGGTGCACAACGATGCAGGGACACATATGAATGAATTGTATGTGTGTACCTATAATGGTGAACAATAATGCAGGGACATATATGAATGAATTGTGTGTGTGTGCCTAAGCCTTGTAAGAGAAAGATAAGGTCTTAGTATACCTATGTAGAACCAAATTGCATCCTTTCTTTTTGAAGACTTAGAACTTACTTTGACTTGTTGTTCATCCTTCTTTGAAGCTTGAATCATCATAAATCTAAAAAACTAAATCATTACAAGTAAACATCATTTTGATATGGAATTAATGCCAACACAAACTAAAACCAAACATTTTGCAAGTCAAAATATCCAAGTTCAAAATATGGTCATATGAGTAAATATGGTAACTTGGAGAGCTATAGGCGGTCTATGAGCTCTTTACCATTACTAGTATTCTTCACGAGGATACACTTTCTCCATTAAGAGTGTCTTGGGTATGAATGACCAATATTAACTTATTCTATTTTTATTTAAGAATTCAATTTTAATTCTTTAAGAGTCCCATTCAGGAGAATTGTATGGTCCCGTTCTTTAAGAGTTCAATTGTATAGATTCAATTTAAGAGTCCCGTTCAAAAACATGCATGTTTGTAAGGTATCCAAAAGGAACCAAGGGATATTATTTCTATAGTCCTTCAGATCTTAAAGCATTTGTTTTGATAAATGCTAAATTTCTTGAAGAGGGCTATATGAAGAATTTTGTGCCTAACAGTAGAATTATCCTAAATGAGCTTTCAAGAGATACAATTCCACATGAGATTTCACAACCTAGCCCAATTGTAAGTTCTGTTCCAATACATGATCAATAATCTACCATACCTCATCGTAGTGGGAGGGTTAGTAGACAACCCGAGAGATACATCGGTCTCAGAGAATCTGTAGAGAGTCTCCCGAACGATGATGATCCCTATACGTAGAAGGAAACAATGGAAGATGTTAATTGTCACGATTGGCAAAAGGCAATGCAATCTAAAATTGAATCTATGTTTAAAAACAAAGTCTGGTCTTTTACAGACATGCCTAAAAGGATAAAACCCATCAGGTGCAAGTGGGTATACAAGAGGAAAAGAGGAAAGAATGGAAAGGCGGAAACCTTTAATGCTAGATTGGTAGCTAAAGGTTACACACAGAAAGAAGGTATCGATTATAAGGAAACTGTAGGGAAAAAATGATTTAGAAACGCAATGGAAGCATGATAAAAAACGAAATTAGGGTTTGCTTATATATAAAAAATATTCCCTTTTATGCAACGAGAACCTTAACCCTAGATTAATTGATGTATATAAAAGTATCGTACCTTTTTCGCATGACGATTGAACAAGCACCGAATTGATTCTCAAGATCTTCCAATCCAATCATGAATGTGAATCACCTAGGAGTGTGGGGTCCCTTTCTTTAAGTTGTATTCCTGAGGATGGAGTCAAACCAAATATCTTTTCTTTGTTAGTTACAAATATCCTCCAAGAGAAAAAATCCAAGAACGTCCGATCACTTGTGAATCATCAATCAATTTGATTGTAACTCGCGTGAACCTTGATTCGATGTTGTACATAAAACTCTTTTGATGTAAATGATATTAGTATACTATGGAATACAAAAACGTTCCCCTTTTTTCTCTACTTGGCTTAATTCACACACTATTGCTTAGAGATGATTGAATTTTGTCTAGAGTAAAATTAGAATTTTCTTCCTCAAAATCCTATGATGGCCGAAACTTTCTCTTAGAAAAAATAAGCTTGGCCGAAATTGCTCTCTAATGCTCCTTAGTCATGACCGAAATTCTTCACACATATATATATATATATATATATAGGTTCATAAATCCTTTCCTAAAAAGGATTCACTTGGTTGGCAAGAATCCTTTCCTTAGGTGGATTTATTTGGTAGTGAAGAGTCCTTATCTAAAAGGAAATCTAACTACTCCTATAACCATATGTTGTTGGCTCTTTGATATAGATTTGGAGAGTTCAATCTTTCCTAAGAAGGATTACTTGATTGACAAGAATCCTATCCTTAGGTAGATTAACTTGGTGGTTATGAATCCTTTTCAAATAAGAATTCTACCACTAAGTAGTTTTACTTGGTGACCAAGAATCCTTTTCCAAAAAAAATTCTTTCCTACACCAAGACTCCTAATCCAACTCAATAGTGTATTTGTAACCATATTAAAGACTTCCTAATTTGATTAGATAAATAACTCATTTTATTTATCTACTTATCAAATATAGTCTTTAACATTAACTATACTACCAACAATAGTATAATTTTAGGAGACCATCACCTACTAGGAAAAGATTTTGGCTTTTAATTAAATAATTAATTAATCAACAAATTAATTAATTCCCATTTAATTAAATAATAAAATAAAAATAATATATTAAAGCTATTATTAATAGCCTTTGCTGCCCATACCTAAATATAAAGGCCATATATTATTTTTCTTATTTTATTTAAATCCATTGGACCTTAATAAAAAGTCCACATGTGAACTAGACCTATTCTTACAAAAAGAAACAAGTTCACATGCCTTAATACAATTCTAGATGGACCCCTAAATTTGTCCGGTAGAATATATCAAGTGATCAATGCAAGTTCGTGTGGATTGGGGATCTTGGCGGGCTATCTAAATTTAAGCTCCAATAGACACAACCTAATCACAATTAACAAATGATTCACTTAGGTCCAATCTATTTAATTTTAGTTCATTCCACTAAGGAACTAAAATTGAACTCTTAAATAAAGATAGAATAAGTTGATGTTACTCATTCGTGCCCTAGACAACCTTATTGGAGAAAGTGTATCCTCTTGAAGAATATCAGTAATCGCCAAGAGCTCATAGACCGCCTATAGCTCTCCAAGTTACCATATTTACTCATAAGACCATATTTTGAACTTGGATATTTTGACTTGTCTAGAAGCCATGTTTCAATAGACACTATTGAAAACTTAACGTTAAGATTTAATATCCAATACCTCAAAACATCCATATGATGGTATTATACTCTCATTCAATAATTGGAGCCATGATGTCCATATCTATAAATGAAGTCCTATATCGATTAAAAAATGAATACCGCCAAACTATCGAGGATAGATTATGCTATATAATCGTACTCATTGATAGCTCAAATGATAACACTTGTAACCATAAGTCCATCATTTATCTCAGGATTGATATAGACTTTCCAATTGTCTTCAAATGAAAACTTTTATCCACTGACTGTTCTAGATAAAGTATTTCATTTTTATCCTATTCAATGCTCCCAGTGCACTAGATTCTTTTGCCCAAAGACACCACACTTTGATGATTTTAGACTCATCATAACACTTTTGATCCCACTCAAATGCTAGCAAAAGAATCTACAACTTTGACAAGATAAAGGCGCCCAACCTTCTATCTCCAGTTGTGAATATTAGTCAAGACTAACTAAAGAATTGTGTCTACCTCATACATATCTAGATGTATGAACAATTCTTCTTTTCTCATAGTCTTTTGACCATATGATTATTTACTTTTGACAATTATAATAATCAAACTATAAATGCTATAAGATTTGTTAATTTAGAAATCACTTTATTCATATGAAAAGATTGTTAATTACAATATTACACTCTTGCTATTGAGCATAATCCTAACAGAAACCCTATCTCCTGTGGCTATGCTTAAATCAATTAGGATACTCTTATCCATTGGGGCATCTCTAGACCTAGAGATATGGTAAATGGACATCAAGACAACTTTACTTAATGGAAGTCTTGACGAAAACATCTATATGGTGCAACCAGACGGATTCATTGAAAAAGGCCAAGAGGAAAGGGTATACAAGTTGCTAAAATCCATATATGGATTGAAGTAAGCATCCAGATCCTAGAATATATGGTTCGATCAAGCCGTGAAAAGTTTTGGATTTATTCAAAACCTTGACGAACCCTGTGTATACAAAAGGATTAAAGGTGATAAGTTGGTTTTCCAAGTTCTCTACGTTGATGATATACTACTCATCAGAAACGATGTAGGTGTATTAACATCAGTAAAAGAATGGTTGGAAAAACAAATTGATATGAAGGACTTAGGAGAAGCAAGTTATATTCTTGGCATCCAAGTCATAAGGGATAGAAAGAATAGAACAATTGCATTATCCAAAGCTTCACACATAGATTAAATCGTGTCCAGGCTTTCCATGCAAGATTCAAAGAAAGGTATGTTACCTTTCATAAATGGAATGAAGCTTTCTAAGGAACAAGTTTCTAAGAATGAGCAGGAAGAGCAATTCATGAGTAAGGTTCTATATGCCATGGCAATTGGGAGTCTCATGTATGCAATGCTCTGTACTAGAGCAGTTTTTTGTTTTGCTGTTGGTATAGTTAGTAGGTTTCAATCGAAACTCGGTCCTGATCACTGGACGGCAGTCAAGCATATTCTTAAGTATCTCAAGAGAATGAGAGATTATATGCTTGTATACGCTGGAGGGGATTTAATTCCCATTAGGTATATAGATTCTGATTTCCAATCGAATTATGACTCCAAAAGATCAACATTCAGATCTGTGTTTACACTTGGAGGAGGAGCAGTCCTATAGAGGAGTATTAAGCAATATTGTATTACTGATTTACCATGGAAGCTGAGTATGTTGCCTCATACGAGGCCGCTAAAGCAGCTGTCTTGCTCTACCTATTCTTGATTGACTTGGAAGTGGTCCCTAAGGTGAATACATAGATTACTATCTATTGTGACGATAATGGAGCAGTGGCTAATTTGAGAGAACCAGGAAGTCATAAGAGTGGGACACACATTGAAAGAAAATATCACCTTTTAAAGGAAATTGTGCATAGGGGAGACGTGACGATAACAAAGATCGCGTCAGCAGATCCCTTCACAAAAGCTCTTCCGCAAAAGAGTTTTGATGGGCACCTAGTGAATATGGGGATAAGAGATATGACACATTTGCTATTGAGAAGTGGGAGATTGTTGGGATTATGCTCGTTAGCAGAAATGTAATAATGAATTTGACAATCTTTTCATATTAATAAAGTGATTTATAGTTTAACAAATCTTGTTACATTTATAGTTTAATTATTATAATTGGCAAAAGTAAATAATCTTAAGGTCAAAAGACTATAAGAAAAGAATAATTGTTCATACATATAAATATGTATAAGGTAGACACAATTCTTTAGTTAATCTTGAATAACATTCACAACTTAAGATAAAGGTTGGGCGCCTTTTTGTTGTCAAAGTTGTAGATTCTTTTGCTAGCATTTGACTGGGATCAAATGTGTCATGATGAGTTTAAAATCAGGGTGCATTGAATTGGACCACAGTGAAATACTTATCTGGAACCGTTAATGGATAAAAATTTCACTTGAAGACAGTCGGAGAGTCTATCTCAGTCCTGAGATAAATGATGGACTTATAGTTGCAAGTGTTATCATTTGAGCTATCAAAGAGTACGATTATATAGCATAGTCTATCCTCGATAGTTTGGTGGTATTCATTTGTTAATCGATAGAAGACTTCATTTATAGATATTGGCATCGTGGCTTCATTTATTTAATGAGAGTTGAATATCATCATATGGATGTTTTTAGGTATTGGATATTAAATCTTAACTTTAAGTTTTCAATAGTGTCTATTGAAACATGGCTTCTGGACAAGTTAAAATATCCAAGTTAAATGTGGTCATATGAGTAAATATGGTAACTTGGAGGGCTATAGGCGGTCTATGAGCTCTTGGCGATTACTGGTATTCTTCACGAGGATACACTTTCTCCATTAAGATTGTCTAGGGTATGAATGAGCAATATGAACTTATTCTATTTTTATTTAAGAGTTCAATTTTCGTTCTTTAGTGGAATGAACTAAAATTAATAGATCGGACCTAAGTGAATAGTTTGTTGATTGTGATTAGGTTATGTCCATTGGAGCTTAAATTTAGATAGCCTGCCAAGATCCCCAATCTACACGAACTTACATGGATCATTTGATATATTCTACTGGACCAGTTTAGGGGTCCATCTAGAATTGTATTAAAGCATGTGGACTTGTTTCTTTTAGTAAGAATGAGTCTAGTTCTTTTGTGAACCTTTTATTTAAGTCCAATGGATTTAATAATAAAGGAAAAATAATATTTGGCCCATATATATTGGCTTGGGTTGCTAAGGCTATTATATAATAGCTTATTTTATTGTTTTTTATTTTATTATTTAATTAAATTTAAATTAATTAATTTGTTAATTAATTAATTATTTAATTAAAAGTCAAAATCTTTTTCCTAGTAGGAGAAGGTCTCCTAGGGTCTTATTATTGTTGGTAATATGATAATTATCAAATACTATATTTGATAAGTAGATAAATAAAATGAATTTGTTTATCTAGTCAAATTAGAAAGTATTTGATTTCTATTAGGACTCTAATTGACAACTGGTCAAATTAGAAATTTTTGATTTAGTTTCAACTTAATTTATATTATATAATTGGTTATTGAATAAATACACTATTTGATTTGAATTAGGAGTCTTTGTGTGTAAAAGAAATCCTATTTTCAAGAGAATTGAATCCAAATTTTGATACGAGTCTTGGTGAAGTAGAAATCCTCTTTCTAGAAGGATTTTCGGCCACCTATATATACTCCTATATAGAATTTTGACCAAGAACTTATTTTTGGGTGTTAGAAGTTATTTTCTATTTGATTTTTTATAGTTAAAAAAAAAACTCCGTCCAACTCGTAGATATTGTGTATTGAATTCGTCCAAGAAGAAGAAAAATAGGAACGTTTTGTTTTCGATAGTGCACTAGTAGCCTTTACACCAAAAGGTTTTGTGTACAACATCGAATCAAGGTTCACATGAGTTTCAATAAAATAGATTGATAATTCATAAGTGACCAGACGTTCTTGGGTTTTCTCTTGAAGGATTATTATTATTAACAAAGAAGAAGATTTTGTTTGTTTCCATTCTTAGATATATAATTAAAAGAAAGGATGCTCACAGTTCTAGGTCATTCACGTTTGTGATTAGATTGGAAGATCTTACGGATTCAATTTGTAAGTTATTCGGTTTTTTATTGGCTTATTTCGTTGACAACCACATTTTGGGATCAATATGTAAGGGTAGTTTAAGTCTTCATTGCTCAAGTCCCTTCTCAAGCATAGAAGGTAAAATCACTTGCTTAACTTCATTGAAGAGATTTAGTGCACAAATTCACTCTCATGCATGTTTTTGATCACTTTGCATTTGTGCTTAATTGTCATGATTGTGTGCCAAATGTTGTTATCTCCTACTTGTTTGAATCGATTGCATCTTGTGATTAAAATGTCATGTCATGTTAGGCATTAGGATGCATTCCCTTCACCTCAATTCTCTTGTATATATGGTGTATGTGTGAAGGTTGTGAGCTGTGCGCCACTAGAGCAGCGCCCTCACCAGCGCCAACACCAGCGTAGCTTTCCAGTGGGGTGTCGTTGGTGGTGTGCTGGTTATCATGCGCACCTCACCAACGTAACTTGTCCATTGAGTTATCGCTGGTGGTACGCTGGTCGTCATGCGCACCTCTCCAGCTCAAATTGTCCAGTGAGTTGTCGCTGGTCGTGCGCTACTCGACCAGCGCACAGGCACCAGCGCACATTGCGACTTTTGGCCTATTTTTGCCAAAACAACATAGCTTCACTTTGGGATTCATATAAATACACCATCTTCTTCCTAATTCATTTTTAGAGTTTCCTTACCTATTTTTGAGAGAGAGAAGCTCCAATAAGGTATTTTTACTCAACCATCCTTTATATCCAAATTGTCAATCATCTTTCAAGCATGGGTTTCTTGTGTGTTCATACCTAGGTATTCTCTACATGTTCTAAGCTTTATGATTTCATTACTAAGACATGTATACCTAGGGTTTTAGTCTTTATTGCATATTAATTGCTTGCTTGTGTGATTAATTGCTTTTATGACATGCTTGTGTATTGATTGTTGGTTGAGGTGCATTAATTTGTAATAACTAGCATTTAGAACATTTTTACCCTTCTAGCTAATTCTTCTTGCTTTTGCATTTAGAACATTGATATCTATGGTTTGTTTTAATTGTCATTATTAATCCTAGATAAGCATGAATGTCTTGACCTAGCATTTTTGCATATATGAATATTATTGCATATTCACTTAGGTTGCCATTATCTCTTCATTATTGAGTTAGCTTGTGGCTAAGTGGTTAGTGCACAAGGTTAAGGATCCAAAATCACTATTAAGGCCCTTTGGGTAGAGTGAAAGGGTTAGTAACTGGAGGATTAGACGGGAGGTCAACCTAGGTTGTAAACTTTTACTCAATAGTTGATTTTGTGGATCAAGGGTGGAGCTCTAAACAGCCCGTGGTTTTTCCCTTTTGGAGGGTTTCCACGTATACATTGCCTGTCTTTATTGTTTTATGCTTTTTATCTTTTAATTGATCACTTAGTGGAATGAGATAAATTTGATAACATTGACTCATTCGCAAAATCGGTAATTTTTCGAATTAAAACCTATTCACCCCCCTCTAGGTTATAGACACATACTTTCTAGGGAATTTCAATTGGTATCAGAGCCCTTGCCTAGATATACTTAGGTGATACGTGCATTGTGTGTGTCTTACCTTGTGCATTTTGGTTATTTACATTTTGTGTGTTGCATTACATTTGCATCTTCATATCATTTATTACCCTTAAACTCAATGAGTGGAAACGAAAATAGTCATGAGGGAGCCTCAAGCACAAGACCCTCTTTGCTTAATGGGGTGAATTATGCTACTTGGAAGTGCAAGATGGAAGCTTATCTTTGCTAAACAGATGACCGTGCTTGGATGTTTATTGAAGATGGATATACTCCTCCAACAATGAACATTGACAATGGTGTAGAAGCTCCTAAGCCCAAGTCTAGTTGGAGTACTCAAGAGTTTGAAGCATCCAAGTGGAACAACAAAGCTATGCATGCCATTCTTTGGGCCGTGGACGATAATCAGTACAAGCTGGTCAAAAACACTAGGATTGCAAAGGAGGCTTGGGACATTCTTCAAACGGCACTTGAGGGAACCGAGGTAGTTAAGGACTCAAAGCTCTAAGTCCTCCAAATGTAGTTTGAGATGATTAGGATGGAGGAGCATTAATGTTTCAATGACTTTCAAGTGAAGTTGATGGACATTGTCAACCAAAGCCATCAACTTGGTGACCCCTATTCAGATAAGAGAGTCAAGCAAAAGATTAAAAAGGTCACTTCCGTTAAGGTTCGAATCAAAAGTGACAGCACTTGAAGAGAATAGTGAGTACAAGAATATAAAGCCGAGTGAAGTCATTGGAAGACTTCTAGCTTATAAGTCTAGATAGAACACCTCACCCACACCTCCAAAGAAGCAAAAGAGCATTACCTTGAAGACCAATAAGGTTGAAGAAGAGGATGAGGACTCATATGAAGAAATGGCCTTCATGGTTAAAAGATTCAAGAAATTCACGAAGTTTGAGAGGAAAGGTTTTGGTTCAAAGGGAAAGGAAGTGAAGAAGAAAACTCCCTTCATGAAGGTTGAAAAGTTTTAAGAAAGTGACTCCAAGAAGGGCATTCAATGCTATGAATGCAGTGGTTTTGGTCACATTGCTCCAAAATGTGCAAATTTGAAGAAAAAGAAAAAGGGGAAGGCGATGGCGGCCACTTGGAGTGATAGTGAAGACTTAGAAGAGGAAGAAAAATCTTCGGATGATGAAGATAGAGTTGCAAACTTCATTGCCTTCACAATATCTCATAATGGCAAGGAAGTTGTGAGTGACAATGAAGAAGTAGATGACTCTAGTGATGAGAGTACCTCTTCTAACTCTAGGTTTGAGATTGATGAGGAAATGGACTATGTAGACTTCATGAAGTTTTTTGGGATGTCTAGATTGAAAAAGAAGAAGGAGATTCAAGAGTTGAAGAAGGAGAACCTAGAGTTGACTTTCAAGATTACTCACTTGAGTGAGAAAGTAAAGAGTGGAAAGAAGTTAGAAGAGAGTTTGAAGTTGGAGCTTGTGATCACTAAGAAAAGTGAAGAGAACTTAAAGGTTGAGCTTATGGAAGCGAAAGAATTAGTTGCCAAGATGACATCCAAAATCGAGAGACTTGACAAGATGCTATCATGTGGGAAGATTCCTAGTGATAAAACGGGCTTAGGATATGTGGAAGGAAATGATGCCACTTCCTTGAAGAAGACCATCGTTGTCAAGAGTCAAAAGGATAAAGAGACTCAAGGTTCACACCAACAAATGAGATCGAATGAAGTTGGAGAATCTTCAGAGCAAGCTCAAATGAAGGCTCAAAAGAATTCTCAAGCTAAAGCTCATCCACCAAGAGCTAGAACACATCATACAAGACCTCAACTTTCAAGGAGCTTTCAAATTTAATAAAGAAGTGTTCACCCACAACCAAGAAGAGAAGCTAATATGGCTCAACCACAAAGGATGTTTCAAAGAAGAGATTCGGCTCAACACCAAAAGACAACTCAAAGAAGAGGGAAGTCTTCCATGCTTGCACAAGGATATGTTATGAATTCTTACTTTACTCCTGTTTGTCATTTTTGTAGTGTTGAAGGTCACATAAGCCCGAGTTGTTTTAAATTTATTAAGTTGTGTCGTTTTGAAAGCATGATTGAGAAGAATATGCTTAGAAGAGCTAAAATGCATGCACCTAGGAATTTTAGAGCCAATGAACCGAAGGCTCCTAGAAATGAAAATGTTGCTACTAGGTGGACTAGAACAAATGAGTATGTTTGCCATGTCACCCAAGTGGCATTGAAGGTGAAAGTCTATAACACTTGGTACCTTGATAGTGGTTATTCTAGGCACATGACCGGAAACAAGAGTTTCTTTGAAACTCTTGTGATGGAGGATGGTGGATTTGTCGCCTTTGGTGATGGTTCACGTAAGAAGGTTCTAGAAAAAGGAAGCATTTACATTCCCGGTTTGCCCTCCTTGCCTAATGCTCTCTATGTAGATGGTTTGCAAGCCAATCTCATTAGCATATCACATTAAAATGATGATGGGCTTTCAGTTTTATTTGGAAAAGTTGATTGCTCTATTTTAAGAGAAGATGGTCAAGTCCTTTTGAAAGGCAAGAGATCAAGTGACAATTGTTATTGTCTTGATTCTAATGGCATCTCTTGCAATTTGTCTAGTTGTGATCAAGTTAAATTATGGCATCCAAGGTTAGGTCATATTAATTTCAAAGACTTGAAAGTTCTTGAGAGGTTGAAAGTTGTGAGAGGTCTTCCTAAGTTTGGAAATAGGATTGAGGGAGTTTGTGGACCTTGTCAACAAGGAAAGCAAACTAAGAGTGTACATAAGAAGGGTAAGTATCTTGCCACTAAGGAGCCATTAGAGCTACTTCATATGGACCTTATGGGTCCCATGCAAACGGAAAGTCTCGGTGGCAAGAGGTACATTTTTGTGTGTGTGGATGATTTTTCTAGATTTACTTGGACTTACTTTCTTAGAGAAAAATCTGAAACAATTGAAACCTTTAAAATGCTTTGCACTAAAATTCAAAATGAGAAGGATTCTCACATAAAATGCATTAAGAGAATTATGAGTGATCATGGGAGAGAATTTAAAAATGTTAGTTTTGAAAAATTTTGTGATAGTATTGGCATTTCCCATAAGTTCTCAGCTCCTCGAACTTCTCAATAAAATGGGGTAGTAGAGAGGAAGAATAGAGTCCTCCAGGAGATGGCCCGTGTGATGTTGCATAGCGACAATGTGCCTAGGAATCTTTTGGCTGAAGCTGTCAATACGGCTTGTTATATAGGCAATAAGGTGTTTCTTAGGCCCAGGACTAGGCAAACCTCCTATGAATTGTGGAAGGGTAGGAAGCCAAATGTTAGCTACTTCCAATCAGAGTGTTATGGAATAATCTAATGTGGTCATAGATGATTGTAGGCCTAAGTTTAGTAACCATGATGAGGAGATTAGTGTGGTTGATGATACTCCCTTGGTGAAGATTGATGAGATTTCTAGTGATGAGAATTCAAAGCTTGAAAAAGAGGTCACTCAATCTCTTGATAGAGATCCTACTTTGGACTCTAAGGAACCCGCTCCTTGGGTTAGGCATCTCCACAACAAGAGTGACATTCTTGAAAATGTGAATGAGGGTGTAAGGACTAGACATCCATTAGCAAATCAAATTAGTTACACTTACTACACCTCTCAAATTGAACCAAAAAAGGTAGATAAAGCTTTAAGTGATGAGTTTTGGGTTCTTGCTATGCAAGAAGAGCTAAACCAATTTGAAAGAAACGAGGTTTGGACTCTAGTTCCTAGGCCTAAGAACACTAATGTAATAAGCACCAAGTGGGTCTATAGGAACAAATCAGATGAGGATGGCAACATTGTGCAGAACAAAGCTAGACTTGTTGCATAAGGATACTCTCAAATTGAGGGTATCGACTTTGAGGAGACTTTTGCTCCCGTTGCCCGTTTAGAGTCCATTAGGCTTCTCTTATCCATATCGTGTGTTCACAAATTTAAATTATATCAAATGGATGTTAAGAGTGCCTTCCTTAATGGCTTCTTAACAGAGGAAGTGTTAGTTGAACAACCTAAGGGGTTTGAGGATCCACACCACCCTAACCATGTTTATCGTCTTAATAAGGCGCTATATGGGTTGAAACAAGCACCAAGGGCTTGGTATGAGCGCCTCACTCTTTATCTTGTTGACAATGGCTATGCTAGAGGTAGTGTTGACAAGACTTTGTTCATCAAGTACACTAAAGTTGAGTTATTCATAGCTCAAATTTATGTTGATGACATCGTTTTTGGTTCCACCAACAACTTGAAAGTTCAATAATTTGTTGATGTCATGACTCATGAGTTTGAAATGAGCATGGTTGGTGAACTCAGTTACTTCATAGGCTTGCAAATCAAGCAAATGCATGATGTGATCTTCATATCCCAAGCTAAGTATGCCAAGAACCTAGTGAAGAAGTTTGGCTTTGAGAATACCAAGCATTGTGACACACCAATGAGTACCACTTTGAAACTTAGCAAGGATGCTAATGGAAAAAGTGTGAATCAAAGTCTATATCGTGGCATGATAGGGAGCTTGCTATACTTGACTGCTAGTAGGCTCGATATAGCTTTTAGTGTTGGTGTGTGTGTGTGTGTGTTAGGTATCAAGCCAATCTTAAGAAATCCCATCTCTTCTCTATGAAAAGAATCATTCGATATGTGAATGGGACATCCAACTATGGGATATGGTACTCTTTTGACAGTAATGCTAGTTTAGTTGGCTTTAGTGATGCAGATTGGGCAGGTAATTGTGATGATAAGAATAGTACATCGGGCAGTTGCTTCTTCCTAGGGAACAATCTTGTGTCTTGGTTTTGTAAGAAGTAAAATTCCATTTCATTATCCACAACCGAGGCCGAGTATATAGCAGTTGGGAGTGCTTGCACACAACCTCTTTGGATGAAACAAATGCTTGTGGATTATGGCTTTGAGCAAGGTACTATAACCCTTCATTTTGATAACATAACTGCCATTAATATTTCAAAAAATCTTTTCCAACACTCTAGAACCAAGCATATTGACATTAGACATCATTTCATTAGGGAGCTAGTTGAGAGCAAATGCATTGCACTTGAACATGTGGGCACAAATGATCAATTAGCGGATTTATTTACTAAACTATTAGATTCAACTAAGTTTAAATCTCTTAGTAGGTCTATTGGTGCTTGTCATATGCATTGATGGGTTTTGGTGGTTGACCCCATATGGGGAGCTCATGTAAAGAGAGCGAACTTGCATTTTAATAAACAAATAATTGTTCAATTTTATGCTCTTTAATTAATTGCTTGAGTCTCTTGGATGCATATATTATTATATGTCTTTTTGTTCAATATGTGTGGTTTTACCTTATTTGAAATGCTTGTCTTATTTGTATTCAAACATGTATTTTTAGACTAGGAAATTTGATTGGGAAGTACATTTGATTGACCCAATGTTTATCTCCATGTTTATGAAAACTTGATCTTGACATGCTTAAAGTGTTATGCATGGTGAATTTATTGAATGCTTTTAAAATGATTGCCAATATGTGTGCAAGTGACTTTTGAGACGTCTTTCAATAAGGATATTGTATCCATTTCAAGGATTTCACAATCCAATAGTCTCTCTCTCTTTACTTTTGAACAAGGCTACTATTATACGGGGAATTTTGCCCGGAAAAATCTAATAAGGCGCAATAGTCGCTCACGTCTTGTTCAACTTGTAGAGTTTGATAGTTGCTCATTTTTTTTGTCAATCTAAATCTTGTTTTCCATTGACAATTTGGTGCAAATTGGTTTGACTTCTCTTGGAACATCATGTGTTATTTTTCCTTTGCCAAATACCATGCTTTTGGAAGTTGATGTTGAATGTATTTCACTCTAGGCAAATCTTTCGCACATATACAAATCATTAAAACTTCCTTGAATTTCTATCTCTCTTAATTAACCTGCATAAAGTTGTTATATATGATTATGCATTTACATTGCAAATATCTCTCTTTGCTACAACATTCCGGTTGGGGAATCCTCTTTTGCCTATCTTGTGACAAAAAGGGGGAGTAGTGTTGGATTTAGAGGGAGTTAATATTGGCATGTTTGAAGGGGAGATTGACCTATTGTGAGGGGATTGACCTATTTAGGGGGAGCATTTGCTTTGTGCATTGTTGATTGCATGTTCCTTGTTTCTATATCATGCAAATTGCACTTGTTTTTATTTTTCTTGATCCCTCTCATACACTTGTCTAGGAAAGTGTAGTTCTTTGTTTTTGTATGGGTGATCATGCTAAAAGAGAAGAAAGATTTGAAGATTTAGCTTTAGGTATCTCTTGTAACATAGAATGGTTGTTTGTTGACCTCTTGTTGTTTCTTGTTACTTGCTGTGAGGATACCTTGTGAGTGAGTGGTTTTGTCACGAAATAGCCAAAGGGGGAGATTGTAAGTTCTTCGGTTTTTGATTGGCTTATTTTGTTGACAACCACATTTTGGGATCAATATGTAAGGGTAGTTTAGGTCTTCATTGCTCAAGTCCCTTCTCAAGCATCAAAGGTAAAATCACTTGCTTAACTTCATTGAAGAGATTTAGTGCACACACTCACTCTTATGCATGTTTTTGATCACTTTGCATTTGTGCTTAATTGTCTTGATTGTGTGCCTAATGTTGTTATCTCTTGCTTGTTTGAATCGATTGCATCTTTTGATTAAAATGTCATGTCATGTTAGGCATTAGGATGCATTCCCTTAACCTCAATTCTCTTGCATGTATGGTGTGTGTGTGTGAAGGTGGTGAGTTGTGCGTCACTCGAGCAGCGCCCTCACCAGTGCCAACACCAGCGCAGCTTTCCAAGGGGGTGTCGCTGGTGGTGTGCTTGTCGTCATGTTTACCTCACCAGCACAACTTGTCCAGTGAGTTGTCGCTGGTCGTGCGCTACTCGACCAGTGCACAGGCACCAGCGCACATTGCGTCTTTTGGCCTGTTTTTTCCAAAACGACATAGCTTCACTTTGGGCTTCATATAAATACACCATCTTCTTCCCAATTCATTTTTAGAGCTTCCTAACATATTTTTGAGAGAGAGATAAGTTTTTTTAGAGAGAGAAGCTCCAAGAAGGTATTTTTACTCAACCATCCTTTATATCCAAATCATCAATCATCTTTCAAGCATGGGTTTCTTATGTGCTCATACCTAGGTATTCTCTACATGCTCTAAGCTTTATGATTTCATTACTTAGACATGTATACCTAGGGGTTTAGTCTTTATTGCATATTAATTGCTTTCTTGTGTGATTAATTGCTTTTATGACATGCTTGTGTATTGATTGTTGGTTGAGATGCATTAATTTGTGATAACTAGCATTTAGGACGTTTTTACCCTTCTAGCTAATTCTTCTTGCTTTTGCATTTATAACATTGATATCTAGGCTTTGTTTTAATTGTAATTATTAATCCTAGATAAGCATGAATGTCTTGACCTAGCATTTTTGCATATATGAATATTCTTGCATATTCACTTAGGTTGCTTCTCTTTATTGTTGAGTTAGCTTGTGGCTAAGTGGTTAGTACACAAGGCTAGGGATCCAAAATCACTATTAAGGCCCGTTGGGTAGAGTGAAAGGGTTAGTAACTGGAGGGTTAGACTGGAGGTCAACCTAGGTTGTACATTTTTACTCAAAAATGGATTTTGTGGATCAAGGGTGGCGCTTTAAACAGCTTGTGGTTTTTCGAATTTGGAGGGTTTCCACGTATACATTGCGTGTCTTTATTGTTTTATGCTTTTTATCTTTTAATTGATCACTTAGTGGAATGAGAAAAATTTGATAACATTGACTAATTCGTAAAATCGGTAATTTTTCGAATTAAAACCTATTCACCCCCTCTAGGTTATAGACACATACTTTCTAGGGAATTTCACAATTCAACGTTAGTTCAACCATCATGAAAAAAAAGGTATGATATTTTTAATATACGTCAATTTATCTAGGGTTAAGGTTCTTTCGATTAAAGGGGAAATTTTTTTAAATATACCAAACCCTTATTTTATGCTTCCGTCGAGTTTTGAAACGATTTTTCTCTATACTAGGAGGTCCGACACCATGGCGATTGTTATCTAGCCGGCAACTATTCACTTACATCTAGATCCTTCTTATGGGTGGTAGCATGACCAAGGCATCAGGAACACAATTTTAGCTATCTTGGTCTTGTGATCTGGCTGGCAACTATGTACTTACGCTTAGACCTTTCCTGGCGGGGTCGTCTGACTAAGGGCACCAGGAGTTTTATCTAGCTATCCTAGTCTCGAGATATTACATGCAACTATGCACTTACGCTCAGACCCTTCTTGGCAGGGGGTGGTACCCGGCCAAGGCATCGGGGTAACCATATGGCTTCCCCGGTTCTTGGCGATCATGATGAGTTACCATTGTCGAAAGTATAAATAAAGAGAGATGGAGAGACAAATGGAGACTTCATTGATGATCAACTTAAGAGTACAAATCTTACGGGGTACCAATACCGGTACTTATCCCAGTTTGGTTGGGAGCCTCTGTCTTTCTACGACTAGAACTTCTTGTGGTGGTCTGTTCCAAGTTTTGTCGATAGGATGTCCATCCATGTCTTCTAACTTATAAGCCCCATTTTGGATGACTGCTTTCACTAGGTAGAGGCCTTCCCAATTTAGGGCCAGTACCAGGTACGATTAAGTCATGTTGTTCTAGGTTACTTTTTGGAGCACTTGGTCCTCTTCCTTAAAACTAAGGGATTTAACATTTTATTGAAGTACCGTACGATCTGACTTTGGTAGATTGCAACCTATTCTACCACCCTTTCTTGTTTTCCTTTTAGTAGGTCTAACTTAACCCTTACTTGACCTCGTTGCTTCTTAGCTCGAAATGTGGAACCCTAAATGAGGTTAGCTTGTGCTCAATCGGCAGGACCACCTCTACTTTCCCGGTCACTGCCATTTTAGTGATGTGGTATGCCCTTCAGGGAGCTCCTTGTCCCATTTACCCTTTTTCTATTGTAGATTCTTCTTTAAGAGCTTTTTGATTGTTTATTGGTAGACTCTACCAGACATTGGTTTGGGAATGAGCTACCGAAGCAAAATAGAGGTCAATAACGAGATCTTTATAAAAATCCCTGAACCATTCATTTTCAAACTGCTTGCTAAGGTTAGTAATAATGACCATCAAGGTACCGAATCTGTAGACAACATTTTTCTTAATGAAGTTGGTGGTGTTTTCCTCTGTTATCTTAGAGAGCGGTCTCGCTTCTATCCATCGGGTGAAGTAGTCGATCGCGACTATAGCACGCTTGCCTTGACTGGGAGCATTTGAAAATGGTTTGATCATGTCAAACCCTCAGATAGCAAAGGGATAAGGTGAACCGATTGAGGAAAGACGCTCCGGAGACAGATAATTCAAATTAGATGTCCTCTGGTATGGTCCACATGACTGTACGTATAACCTCACATCATTGTTCATGGTTTGCCAGTAGTAACCAATTCGAAGCACTTGATAGGTCAGTGCTTCTCTTCCGTTATGGTTCTCACATTCCCCCGAATGAACCTCCTTAAGTGCCCAGCTAGCATCTTTAGGATGTAAGCATCAGAGTAGAGGAAATAACCTTCCTCTATGGCAGAGGTGTCTATCAACCAAGTAGTAGTGGTTTGAGGTCCTTTTGAGCTTTCAAGCTTGATCTAGGTCTTCCGAGAGATTCCCTTCTTTAAGGTAAGCAACTATCGGGTCCATCCAGCATGAGTGACGGTCAACTGGATTAACTTCTTTGCCTGTTGTTATGTTGGATTGGGAAATTATTTATAGAGGTACAACTTTGGGTATGGTCTGTCCCCCATTAACAATTATCTTGGCTAGGTTATTTGCTAGATGATTCTCTTGACGAGGAATCTTTCTACCTTGAACACCTTTGACCGAGCCTTGAGCTGCTAGACCAATATGAGGTAAGCTGTCGTATTATCACCCTTTACCTGGTATAGCCTGGTGACTTGGTTGATGACAAGTTGGGAATCACTCTTTACATGGAGGTAGTTAGCCCTCAATTCAACAACTACTCTCATCCTAGCTAGGATGGCTAAGTATTCTGCTTCATTATTGGTGGCCTTGAACTCAAACCTGACTCAATGGCAAAATTCCATTTTTTTTGGATCAATTAAGACAATACCCACTCCATTGTCTGCTTAACTAGATGCTTCATCAGTATACAGGATCCAGACCTCTTGGTTTGCTAGCCAGTCTTCGAGCTCTTGATCCATTTAGGGATCTGATCCAGGTTTACAGAGGTACCAGAATCAGGAATAGCTGAGAATTAAGCCATAAAATCTGCTAATGCTTGTGCCCTGCTGGTAGTCATAGCCTTGTACTTGATGTCGAACTAAGTGAGTTCAAGAGCCCAGAGTGCTAACCTCTCGGAAAAGTCAAGCCTTTGCAAGAACTATCGGAGAGGTTGATCGGTCAATACCGCGATCGTATGAGCCTGGAAATAGGGACAAAGCTTCCTTACAGATGTCGCCAGGGTTAAATCGAGCTTCTCCAAAAGAGTGTAATTCTTCTCTGGCTTGGTCAAGGCATGGCTCAAATAGCAGATAGGCCACTGAACATCTCCACAATATTTAACTAAGGCCCCACTCACTGTTGTCTCAAATATAGCTAGGAAGATTTACAGCTCCTCTCTGGGTACTGACTTAACTAGCAACAGCAGGCTGGTTGGGTATTACTTTATTAACTGGAAGCTTGCTCGTTGTCCTGGTCCCACTTAAAGTTTCCCCCTTGCTTAATTAACTTAAAAAGGGGAGGCACTTGTCGATCGACCATAATAATAAATGATTAAGTGCTGCTACTAGACCAGTCAATATCTGTACCTATTTGAGAGAGCTGGGGATTCTAGGTCCAGGATGGCTTTGATCTTTTCTAAGTTCGCTTCTATGCCTCTCTCTTGGACCATGAATCCATGGAATTTCCTTACAGTTACCCCAAAAGCGTGCTTAGCAGGGTTCAACCTTATTTGATTTTCCCTGACGATTTAAAAAGTTTGGCAGAGGTTGTCCTGGTGCTGGTCAACCACAAGTGACTTGGTGATCATGTCATCTATATAAACTTCCATCATTTTTCCTATCTCATGCTTGAACAAACGATTGACAAGTCACTGGTAAGTGTCTCTTGCATTTTTGAGACCAAAGGGCCTGACCTTGTAACAGTAAAGGTCTTGCCTAGTGATGAGGTTGGTCTTGTCTTTATCTGCAGGGTGCATCATGATCTGATTATACCTCGAGAATGCATCCATAAAGATTAAGAGTTTGTTCCCTGCTATGGAGTCTACCAGCTGGTCAACCTTCGGTAACAGGAAACTATCCTATGGACAATCACGATGTAGGTCAGTGTAGTCAACGTACATATGCCACTTTCCAATGACTTTAGTGACCACGACCACGGTAGCGATCGACTCCAGGTATCAGGACTTCAGAATGAACCCGACTTTTAGCAGTTTATCAACCTCCTCCTGGACCGTAACATTTCTGTCAGGATTGAAATGTCACCTCTTCTGTTTGATTGGTTTGAAGGTTGGGTCAATCGCTAGTCTATGAGCCACTGAGGAAATCGAGATTCCTGGCATCGCGTCATGACTCCATGCAAAGATATCATTATACTCGTGGAGTAGCTTGATCAATCCTAACTTCACTCTTGCTTCTAGTACGGCTTCGATCTTGACTACCTTGGTGGGATCATCCTCCTTAACTGGTACTTCTTCTAATGTATCAATTGGGTGGCCACTGGTGTAGGAAAAATCGTGCGGTGCAAGCGAGAAAATGATTTGGTATATTTTTTTCTTTAAAGGAATGAACCTTAACCCTTGATTAATTAACATATAATAAAGTATCATACCTTTTTCTCGTGTCGATTGAAGTTCTACCGAATTGAATCCTTAAGATATTCAAATAAAATCACAAACGTGAATCACCAATGAGTGTGGACTCCCTTTCTTTTAATTGTATACCTGAGGATGGAAACAAACCAAATATTTTCTTTTATTAGTCACAATAATCTTCCTAGAGAAAACCCAGGTGTTAGGATTATATTCGATAACAAGAGTATAATAATGTATTTGACAATCTTTTCATACTAATAAAGTGATTTCTAGTTTAACGAATCTTATAGCTTTTATAGTTTAATTATTATAATTGTCAAAAGTAAATAATCATATGGTCAAAAGACTACGAGAAAAGAAGAATTGTTCACATATCTAGATGTATATGAGGTAGACACAATTCATCAGCTAGTCTTGAATAATATTCACAACTTAAGATAAAGGTTAGGCGCCTTTATCTTGTCAAAGTTGTAGATTCTTTTTGCTAGCATTTGAGTGGGATCAAATGTGTTATGATGAGTCTTAAATCATCAAAGTGTGGCGTCTTTGTGTAAAAGAATCTAGTGCACTGGGTGCATTGAATTGGATCACAGTGAAATACTTTATCTAGAACTGTCAATGGATAAAAGTTTTCACTTGAAGACAATCAGAGAGTCTATCTCAATCCTGAGATGAATGATGGACTTATGGTTGCAAGTGTTATCATTTAAGCTATCAATGAGTACGGTTATATAGAATGGTCTATCCTCGATAGTTTGGTGGTATTCATTTTTTAATCGATAAAGGACTTCATTTATAGATATGGACATCGTAGCTCCATTTATTAAATGAGAGTAGAATATTATCATAAGGATGTTTTGAGGTACTGGATATTAAATATTAACGTTAAGTTTTCAATAGTGTCTACTGAAACATGGCTTATGGACAAGTCAAAATAGCCAAGTTCAAAATGTGGTCATATGAGTAAATATGGTAACTTGGAGAGCTATAGGCGATCTATAAGCTCTTGGCGATTACTGATATTCTTCATGAGGATACACTTTCTCCAATAAGGTTGTCTAGGGTATGAATAAGAAATATTGACTTATTCTATCTTTATTTAAGAGTTAAGTTTTGTTTCTTTAGTGGAATGAACTAAAATTAATATATCAGACCTAAGTGAATCATTTGTTGATAGTGATTGGGTTGTGTCTACTGGAGCTTAAATTTTGATAGCCTATCAAGATCCCCAATCCTCACGAACTTGCATGGATCACTTGAAATATACTACCGGACCAATTTAGGGGTCCATCTTGAATTGTATTAAGTCATGTGGACTTGTTTCTTTTTGTAAGAATGGGTTTAGTTCACATGTGAACTATTTATGAAGGTCCAATGGATTTAATAAAATAAGAAAAATAATATATATGCCTATATAGTGTCATGGGCGGCAAAGCTAATATATAAAAGCCTAATATATTATCTTTATTTTATAATTTAATTAAATGGAAATTAATTAATTTGTTGATTAATTAACTATTTAAATAAAAGTAAAAAAAAAATAATGGGAGAAAATCTCCTAATATTATACTCCTATTGGTAGTATATTTCTTATTAAAGACTATATTTGATAAGTAGATACATAAAAGGAATTATTTATTTAGTCAAATTAGGAAGTCTTTAATATGGTCACAAATACATTATTTAGTTGGATTATGAGTCTTGGTGCAAGAAAGAATTCTTTTTGGAAAAGAATTCTTTTTGGAAAAGAATTCTTGGTCAATAAGTAAATCCACCTAAGGATAGGATTCTTGCCCACCAAGTAATTCCTTCTTAAGAAAGGTTTAAGTCTCCTAAACTTAATACATGTAAAATTCGGTCAACCCTAAATAGATTAGGGTAAGGAATTCGGTCAATATATATAA
This sequence comes from Dipteronia dyeriana, assembly GCA_032871835.1. Taxonomy (NCBI): domain Eukaryota; kingdom Viridiplantae; phylum Streptophyta; class Magnoliopsida; order Sapindales; family Sapindaceae; genus Dipteronia; species Dipteronia dyeriana. The sequence goes on along the minus strand of CM065300.1, from coordinate 111,444,208 downwards.
GTCTTATATATTTCGGCCAGCCGTAGTGGTTTTCTATGAGTGAATTTCGGTGAAGCTAAGTAATTTTCAAGAGAGAATTCGGCCAAGCAAGAGAGAATTTTTGAAGGAGAAAAATTTAGTTTTTGCTCTAGACAAAATTCGATCAACTCATAGATACAGGGTGTATAATTCGGGCAAGGAAAAGAGAAAAAGGGGAACGTTCTTGTTTTTAATAGTACACTAGCATCCTTTACATCAAAAAGGTTTTATGTACAAAATCGAATCGGGTTCATGCAATTTTCAATCAAGTAGATTGATAATTCAAAAGTGACCGTATATTCTTGGATTTTTCCTCGGAGGATTATTGTGACTAACAAATAAAAAGATTTTGTTTGTTTCCATCCTCAAGTATACGATTTAAAGCAAGGGAGCCCACACTCCTAGGTGATTCACTTTCTTGATTGGATTGAAATATCTTACAGATTTAATTCGGCGCTTGTTCAATCATCATGAGAAAAATGTACGATACTTTTTATATACATCAATTAATCTATGGTTAAGGTTCTTGTTATTAAAATGTGAAATTTTTTATTTATACTAAACCCTAATCTAATTTTTTCACGCTTCCGTTGTGCAATTTTTCCTACAATTGGTATCAGAGCCTGGTTGTATGCTCGATTAATTGATGTATGTGTTCGTGAATCTTCTGCTTTTTATTGCATATATGCATGTTTTAGAAAGAGATGACACTCTAGGTGTTCGCGTATATATTTACATTAGAATGTATGGATATATATATATATATATATATATATATATATATGTTTTATTTGTGGTTTGTTATTGCTCAATTTTGGTCCTAGAATTTCAATGTATTTTGTTTTAAGACTGTAACAAGAAGGGTGAACTATCATCGCCATAATTTCCATCTTGGTAGTTGTTAAGTTTTTTTTTTTATTTTGTTGTTGCAATAATAAAACTAAAAAAAACTGCACTATATTGTAATAAAAAAAACTGCAGTATTTTTTTATTTAAAATTCTTTTGTAGTACAATCAAGTATCGAAGACTCGAAAGTTTGAAAAATTGGAAGCAATCTAAACAAGTTTGGGACCGTGCGAGCCATAACAACAAACATGCGTGCGAAGAGCACGCGGCCACGATTGTTGTACCATGGGCTGCGCATGGCAGCCCTATGGAAGCCATGGGCTGCGCATGGCAGCCCTTTATGGGGTTGTGGCATGCGCAAGCTCATGGGAAGGCGCCAAGGGAATCCAAACAACGAAGGTCGAGTGAAGACTTGTTCGCCAAGAAACGATTTTTTGTATTCCAAGACATATGTAATTTACTTGCTTTTCTAGGATGGACCAAAATTAAAGCTATTTATAATTTTGTAAATATTGCAATGTTTGTCATTGTTTGATAACATGTCATATAGAACAGGAGAGCCACTCATACATCTCTTTTGGTATGAATATGCATTGAATGGTTTAGGTATCTAATTGGCATCTAGATAACTTGGTAAATCATTCTTTGGAATTCGATCACACGCCTTAAATATTTGAGTGGGAGACGGTGTTTTGGAACACAATAGCCTCCAAGTTTAGTTGAGCTTTATGTTTCGTGTAATAACCTCCCAAGAGGTAATCTTGAATGGAATTTAGCAAGATACTTTCTTACAAAGATAGACTAGATAATTAACCCAAACGATATATACTCCCAAAGGAGGGATATTCGTGAGGGAATTTATTGAAGGTCGATAACTTGGTAACGCACTCAATGTAATTTTATTAATATCCTCCCAAGAGTTCTTGTTAATAAAATTGCAAGGCTAAAATTGAAAATATTTGTTGTTATGTTAACAGTTAGGTGAGACCTAGTCCAACTAATAAATGGTGTGAACTCCTAAATAATGTGTGGCATTTATAGGTGTTAGATCACCGTTGAATTTTATGATTGAAATATTTTATATATGATTAATGATAAATATTTTAAATTGCTTAATCATGATTATTTACTTATATAATTTTTGTTATTGATTAGAAATCACGACCCCATCCCTATTCAACATCCTAAAAGACAATACTTGAACTGGTCATAATTATGTCGCATGGAAAAGGAAAATTGGGTTTTTATTACAATCCAAAAAACATAAGTTTGTTCTATCCACTCCTAAACCACCTACTCATACTAATGAATCTACTCAGGAGCAAAGAGATAAGTATCAACAATGGGAGTCTTCAGATGAGATGGCTAAATGTTACATTATGACCACCATCTCCAACGTGTTGTAACAAAAACATGAAGGAATGGAGACTGCTGCCAATATAATGATGTATCTATAGGAGATGTTTGCTATGAGGTCTAGGAAGACTAAGAGAGAGGTAGTGACTGTTTTTATGAATCTTAGAATGAAACTTGGATACGGTGTGAAAGATCACATGATGGAAGTTATTGCTGAACTAAATGGTGCTGAGATAGTTGGTGAGACCAAAATTGAGATGATTGTCAACTCACTATCATATTCCTTTGGTCAATGCAAGTTGGACTACACCTTGAATATTAAGGAATACACTTTGTAAGGCCTGAAGCAAGATGTTCAAAGCGCCGAGAAAGTCATTGTGAAAGGCAGGTCAAGAGATTCAGACCGTAGGTAAAGTTGCTACTATTAAGATTCATAAGAATGTCAAGAAACAACAGAAGAAAAAGTAACTATGACCTACTAAGAAGGTGACAAATAAAGTAATCAAGATCAAAGGGAAGTGTTTCCTTTTTGGTGAAAAGGGAAATTGGAAAAGAAATTACCCAATGTCTCAACAAAAGAAAGAAGAAGGTAATATTAATTATCTTGAAACATGTTTTTTGGTAGATTCTATGGATTCCTGGATCAAAGACTCCGGAGCTACTAATCCTGTTTGTTTTTCCTTACAGGGGTTCAAGGAAAGGAGAAGGCTTAATGAAAATGAATTCAACTTGTGTTTAGGCAATGGAGCGTTGGTGTCAGCTAGTTCAGTGGGAGATATTAGAATTAGTTTAGATGCTTTTAGGCATTTAGATTAAACAGACGTTTATTATGTACCTTAATTCAAGAGGATTTTAATTTCAGTTTCTTGTTTAAATAAATTTGGTTATTCGGTTACTTTTAATAAATCTTTTATTATTAGTAAGAATGAAAAAATTATTTGCAAAGGTACATTGGAAAACGGTTTATTCTATTTGCGTAGAAATATCTCTCACTTGTTAGACACGGAATCAACGGAACCTAACCATAACAGAGTAAAATTATCAAAAGATGAAACCTACCTATGGCATTTGCACCTAGGTCATATTAACCTTAATACGACTAAAAGATTGGTTAGTGACGGACCTCTAAGTCACTTAATGGTTGATGATCTACCAACTTGTGAATCTTGTTTGGAAGATAAAATGACCAAAAGGTCGTTTACGACCAAAGGCATAAGAGCCATCGAATGTTTAAGATTGATACACACTGATGTGTGTGGACCTATAAGCATTCAAGCTAGAGGTAGATATGAGTACTTCATCACTTTCATGGATGATCACTAAAGATATGGCTATGTGTATCTCATGAGACATAAGTCGGATGCTTTTGACATGTTCAAAGCATTTAAAGATGAAGTAGAAAATCAGCTTTAGAAACGCATAAAAATCTTGAGGTCTGATCGTGGTGGAGAATATCTATCTGGTGAGTTTCAACAATATCTTATTGATAATAGGATAATTTCTTAGTTTTCTGCGCCAGGTATACCTCTACAAAATGGGGTGGCAGAAAGGAGAAATAGAACTCTTTTAGACATGGTTAGGTCTATATTGAGTTATTCAATGCTTCCTAATTTTTTTTGGGGATATGCTTTACTAATTGTTATGTACATTCTAAACGATGTACCAGCTAAATTGGTTTCTAAAACACCGTATGAGTTATGGACCGGGCAAAGGCCTAGTTTACAACACTTAAGGATATTTGGATGTCCTGTGCATGTGTTAAAAGGAAATACAAAAAAGATGGAGTCCCGTTCAGAAACATGCATATTTGTACGGTATCCAAAAGGAACAAAAGGATATTATTTTTATAGTCCTTTAGATCTTAAAGTATTTGTTTTGAAAAATGCTATATTTTCGGTAAAGGACAATATGAATAATTTTGTGCCTAAAAGTAGAATTGTCCGGAATGAGCTTTCAGGAGATACAATTCCACAAGAGGTTTCACAACCAAGCCCAATGTAAGTTCCGTACCAACACAAGATCAACAATCTACAATACCTCGTTGTAGTGGGAGGGTTAGTAGACAACCCGAGAGATACATCAGTCTAGAAAAATCTGTTGAGAATCTCCCCAATGATGATAATCCCTATACATACAAGGAAGCAATGGAAGATGTTGATTGTTGCCATTGGCAAAAGGTAATGCAATATGAAATTGAATCTATGCTCAAAATCAAAGTTTAGTCTATTGTAGACTTGACTAAAGGGATAAAACCCATCGGGTGCAAGTGGGTATACAAGAGGAAACGAAGAATGGATGGAAATGTGGAAATCTTTAAAGCTAAATTGGTAGCTGAAGGTTATATACAAAAGAAAGGTATCGATTATGAAGAAACCTTCTCTCTTGTGGCAATGCTTAAATCCATTAGGATACTCTTATCTATTGCAGTATCTTTAGACTTAGAGATTTGGCAAATGGATGTCAAGACAGCTTTCATTAATGGAAGTCTTGACGAAAGCATCTACATGATGCAACCAGAAGGATTCATTGAAAAAGGCTAAAAGGAAAGGGTGTTCAAGTTGCAAAGATCTATATATGGATTGAAGCAAACATCCAGATCCTGGAACATAAGGTTTGATCAAGCTGTGAAATTTTTTGTATTTCTTCAAAACCATGACGAACCTAGTGTATACAAAAGGATTAAAGTTGACAAGTTGGTTTTCCTAGTTCTTTACTTTGATGATGTACTAATCATCGGAAACGATGTATGTGTATTGACATCAGTAAAAGAATGGTTAGCAAAACAATTTGATATGAAGGACTTAAGAGAAGCAAGTTATATTCTTGTTATCCAAGTCATAAGGGATAGAAAGAATAGAATGATTGTATTATCCCAAGCTTCATACATAGATAAAATCTTGTCTAGGTTTTCCATACAAGATTTCACGAACTGTATGTCACCTTTAGAAATGGAATCAAACTTTCTAACGAACAAGTTCCTAAGGATGAGCCTGAAGAGCAATTCATGAGCAGGGTTCCATATGCATCGGCAATTGAAAGTCTCATGTAAGCAATGCTTTGTACTAGACAAGATATTTGTTTTGTTGTGGGCATATTAAGCAGGTTTCAATCGAAACTTGGTCCTGATCATTGGACAACAGTCAATCATATTTTCAAGTATCTCAGGAGAACGAGAAATTATATGCTTGTATACTTTTGAGGGGATTTAATTCCCATTAGGTATGCAGATTCTGATTTTCAGTCATATTCTTACTCTAGGAGATCAGTATCAGGATCTGTGTTTACTATACGGAGGAGTATCAAGCAATCTTGTATTGCTGATTCCACCATGAAAGCCGAGTATGTTGCCACATGCGAGGATGCTAAAGAGGCTCTCTAGCTCTGCTAATTCTTGATTGACTTGGAAGTGGTTCATGATGCGAATAAGCAGATTACTATCTATTGTGACAATAGTGGAACAGTGGCTAATTCGAGAGAACCAGGAAGTCATAAGAGAAGGAAACACATTGAAAGAAAGTATTACCTTCTGAGGGAAATTGCGCATAAGGTTGATGTGACGATTACCAAGATCGCGTCAGCAGATAATCTAGCGGATCCCTTTACAAAGGATCTTCCGTAAAAGAGTTTTTATGGGCATCTAGAGAACATAGGGATGAGAGATATGACACATTTGCTATAGAGCAAGTGAATATTGTTGGAATTATGCATCAATAGCAAGAGTATAATAATGTATTTGACAATCTTTTCATATTAATAAAGTGATTTCTAGTTTAACAAATCTTATAGCATTTATAGTTTAATTATTATAATTGTCAAAAGTAAATAATCATAAGATCAAAAGACTATGAGAAGAGAAGAATTATTCACACATCTAGATATGTATGAGGTAGACACAATGCTTTAGTTAGTTTTGAATAATATTTACAACTTAAGATAAAGGTCAGGCATCTTTATCTTGTCAAAGTTGTAGATTCTCTTGCAGGCATTTGAGTGGGATCAAATATGTTATGATGAGTCTAAAATCATCAAAGTGCGGTGTCTTTGGGTAAAAGGATCTAGTGCACTGGGTGCATTGAATTGGATCATAGTGAAATACTTTATCTAGAACTGTTAATGGATAAAAGTGTTTACTTGAAGACAATAAGAGAGTCTATCTCAATCCTAAGATAAATGATGGACTTATGGACGCAAGTGTTATCCTTTGATCTATCAATGAGTACGATTATATAACATAGTTTATCCTCGATGGTTTGGTGGTACTCATTTGTTAATCGATAGAGGACTTCATTTGTAGATATGGACATCGTGGCTCCATTTATTAAATGAGAGTAGAATATTATCATATGGATGTTTTGAGGGATTAAATATTAAAGCTTAACGTTAAGTTTTCAATAGTGTGTATTGAAACATGGCTTCAGGACAATTCAAAATATCTAAGTTTAAAATGTGGTCATATGAGTAAATATGGTAACTTGGAGAGCTATAGGCAGTCTATGAGCTCTCGGCGATTACTGATATTTTTCACGAGGATACACTTTCTCCAATAAGGATGTCTAGGGTATGAATAAGAAATATTAACTTATTCTATCTTTATTTAAGTGTTCAATTTTAGTTCTTTAGTGGAATGAACTAAAATTAATATATCAGGCCTAAGTGAATCATTTGTTGATTGTGATTGGATTGTGTCTATTGGAGCTTAAATTTAGATAGCAGGCCAAGATCCCTAATCCACACGAACTTGCATGGATCACTTGATAAATTCTACCGAACCAATTTAGGGGTCTATCTAGAATTGTATTAAGGCATGTGGACTTGTTTCTTTTTGTAAGAATGGGTCTATTCTAGTGTGGACATTTTATGAAGGTTCAATGGATTTAATAAAATAAGAAAAATAATATATATGAATATATAATGTCATGGACGGCAAGGCTAATATATAAAAGCCTAATATATTATTTTAATTTTATCATTTAATTAAATCGAAATTAATTAATATGTTGATTTATTAATTATTTAATTAAAAGTCAAAATCTTTTTTCTAATAGGTGAAGGTCTCCGAATATTATACTATTGTTGGTAGTATAATTAATATTAAAAACTATATTTGATAAGTAGATAAATAAAAGGAATTATTTATCTAGTCAAATTATGAAGTCTTTAATATGGTCACAAATACACTATTTAGTTGGATTAGGAGTCTTGGTGTAGGAAAAAATTATTTTTGGAAAAGGATTCTTGGTCACTAAGTAAATCCACCTAAAGATAGGATTCTTTCCCACCAAGTAAATCCTTTTTAGGAAAGGTCTAAGGCTCCTAAACTAAATACTTGTAAAATTCGGCCAACCCTAAATAGATTACGATAAGGAATTCAGTCAATATATATAGGTCTTATATATTTCGGCCGGCCATAATGGTTTTCTATGAGTGAATTTCGATCAGGCTAATTATTTTCTAAGAGAGAATTTGGCTGAGCAATAAAAAAATTTGAGAGAGAAAAATTTAGTATTTTACTCTAGACACAATTCAATCAACTCTAAGATATAGGGTGTGAATTCGGCCAAGAAGAGGAAAAAAAGGGTAATGTTTTTGTTTTCGATAGTACACTAGTATCCTTTACATTAAAAGGGTTTTGTGTACAAAATCAAATCGGGTTCACGCGAGTTTTAATCAAGTAGATTGATAGTTCACAAGTGACCAGACATTCTTGGATTTTCTCTCAGAGGATTATTGTGACTAACAAAGAAAAAGATTTTATTGTTTCCATCCTCAGGTATACAATTTAAAGAAAGGGAGCCCACACTCCTAGGTGATTCACGTTCGTGATTGGATTGGAAGATCTTACGGATTCAATTCGGCGCTTGTTCAATTGTCACGAGAAAAAGGTATGACTTTTTTTATATACATAAATAAATCTAGGGTTAAGGTTCTTGTTATCATAAAGGGAAAAAATTTACTTATACCAAAACCCTAATCTAATTTTTTCACTCTTCCGTTGTGCAATCTTCCCTACACCAAAAACATTTGGTCACTTGTGAATTATCGATCTGTTTGATTGAAACTCACGTGAGCCCGATTCGATTTTTTGCACACAAAACCCTTTTGATGTAAAAGATACTAGTGCACTACTGAAAACATAAAAGTTCCCTGTTTTCTCTATGCTTTTCTAAATTCTAAATACACCTATCTTAGAGTTAAATGAATTTATCTAAAGCAAGAACCGAATTTTCTTCACCCAAAATACTAAGGTTCCAAAACCTCTCTTGGCCAAAATCTCTCTTGGATTTCTTATGCTTTGTCCGAAATCTACAAGCACATATATAAATGGGTGTCAAAATCCTATCCTAACGAGAATTTACTTGGTAGGCAAGAATCCTCTCTCTAGGTGGATCTACTTGGTGGCCAAGAAACCTCACTCAAAGAAAAATTCTTTTCCACACCAAGACTCCTATTCCAACTCAATAGTGTATTTATCCAATAACCACTTAATGAATATAATTTAAATTGTGACTTTATAGAAAACTTAGTAATTTGACCAATAGTCAATTAGAGTTTTGATAGATATCAAATACTTCCTAATTTGATTAGATAAATAAATTCATTTTATTTATCTATTTATCAAATAAAGTATTTGATACTTATCATACTATCAACAATAGTATGACACTAGGAGACCTTCTCCTACTAGGAAAAAGATTTTAACTTTTAATTAATTAAATAAATAAATAAATAATTAAATAATTTTCACTTAATTAAATAATAAAATAAAAACAATATATTAGGCTGTTTTATAAGCCCTAGCTGCCCAAGCCTAAACATGAGGCAAGTATTGTTTATTCCATTTTATTAAATCCATTGGACTTTAATAAAAAGTTCATATGTGAACTAGACTCGATCTTACTAAAAAAGAAGCAAGTCCACATGCCTTAATTAGTACATTAATATAATTTTAACAGCCCATTTAATCAAAATGTACAAATTATATTCTTAATGTATTAACGGAATGCTATTTGTACCCCATAATGGCCGCCCAAAGAATCCCACATCCTTGGCTGCCCAATCCAAGTATCTCGAAGTGTCCCCGCGTGTCTTGATCACACATGACCGCACCTTTTCAAAGCTTTTTGATTCCAAAATCCAAAACAACTCTAGATGGACCCAGAAATTGGCTCGGTAGAATATATCAAGTGATCCATGCAAGTTCATGTGAAATGGGGATCTTGGCAGGCAATCTAAATTTAATCTTCAATAGACACGACCTAATCAAAATCAATAAATGATTCATTTAGGTATGATCTATTAATTTTAGTTCATTCCGCTAAAGAACTAAAATTGAACTCTTAAACAAAGATAGAATAAGTTAATGTTCCTCATTCGTACCCTAGACAAATTTAATGAAGATAGTGTATCCTCGTGAGTGTAGGGAAAATCATGCAACGGAAGCATGAAAAAATCATAAAATTAGGGTTTTGGTATAAATAACAAATTTCCCTTTATAATAACAAGAACCTTAACCCTAGATTAATTGATGTATATAAAAAAGTCATACCTTTTTCTCGTGACGATTGAACAAGAGCCGAATTGAATCCGCAAGATCTTCCAATCCAATCACGAACGTGAATCACCTAGGAGTGTGAGCTCCCTTTCTTTAAATTGTATACCTAAGGATGGAAACAAACAAAATCTTTCTCTTTGTTAGTCACAATAATCCTCCAAGAAGAAAACAAAGAACTTTAGGTCACTTGTGAATTATCTATCAATTTGTTGAAACTCGCGTGAACCTTGATTCGATGTTGTACACAAAACTTTTTAATGTAAAGGCTACTAGTGTACTATCGAAAACTAAACATTCTTTTTTCTTTCTTTTCTTCTTTACCGAATCTCACACTATTTCTTAGAGTTGATCAAATTTTGTCTAGAACAAAAAAAAAAAATTCTCCCAAAATTCTTATGGTGGCCGAATTCTCTCTCTAAGAATATATAGAGCTGGCCGAAATTCTTTCTTGCAATTTCTTAGGGCTGGCCGAAATCAACAAGAGGCATATAAAGGATCACAAATCCTTTCCTAAGAAGGATTTACTTGATGGGCAAGAATCCTATCCTTAGGTGGATTTACTTGGTGACAAACAATCCTTTTCGAAAAAGAATTATTTCCTACACCAAGACTCCTAATCCAACTCAAATAGTGTATCTGTAACCATATTAAAGATTTCCTAATTTGAATAGATAAATAATTCTTTTTATTTATCTACTTATCAAATATAATCTTTAATATTAATTATGCTACTAACAATAGTGTAATATTAGGAGACCGTCTCCTGCTAGAAAAAGAATTTTGACTTCTAATTAAAAAATAAATTAATTACCAAATTAATTTATTTCCATTAAATTAATATAATAAAATAAAAATAATATAATTAAGCTAAACTATATAGCATTGCCACCTTACACCATATATGGGCCATTATATTATTATTTTTATTTTGTTGAATCCATTGGACCTTAATAAAAAGTCCACATGTGAACTAGACAATTATTACAAAAGAAACAAGTCCATATGCCTCAATACAATTCTAGATGGACCCCTAAATTTGTTCGATAGAATAAATCTAGTGATCCATGCAATTTCGTGTGGATTGGGGATCTTAGCGGGCTATCTAAATTAAAGCTCCAATAGACAAACAAATGATTCACTTAGGTCCGATCTATTAATTTTAGTTCATTCCACTAAAGAACTAAAATTGCACTCTTAAATAATGATAGAATAAGTTAATATTTCTCATTCATACCCTAGACAACCTTATTGGAAAAAGTGTATCCTCGTGAAGAATATCAGCAATCTCCAAGAGCTCATAGACCGCCTATAGCTCTCCAAGTTACCATATTTACTCATATGACCACATTTTGAACTTGGATATTTTGACTTGTCCAAAAGTAATGTTCCAATAGACACTAATGAAAACTTAACGTTAAGATTTAATATCCAATACCTCAAAACATCCATACGATGATATTCTAGTCTCATTTAATAAACGGAGCCACGATGTCCATATCTATAAATGAAGTCATCTATCGATTAACAAATGAATACCACCAAACTGTCGAGGATAGACTATGATTATAATCGTACTCTTTGATAGCTCAAACAATAACACTTGCAACCATAGGTCTATCATTTATCTCAGGATTGAGATAGACTCTCTGATTGTCTTCAAATGAAAACTTTTATCTATTGATGGTTCTAGATAATGTATTTCATTGTGATCTGATTCAATGTAACCAGCGCACTAAATTCTTTTGCCAAAAGACACCACACTTTGATGGTTTTAGACTCATCATAACACATTTGATCCCACCCAACCTTTATCTTTAGTTGTGAATAGTATTAAAGACTAACGAAAGAGTTGTGTCTACCTCATACATATTTAGATGTATGAACAATTCTTCTTTTCTCATAGTCTTTTGACCTTATGATTATTTACTTTTAAAAATTATAAAAATCAAACTATAAATGCTATAAGATTTGTTAAACTAGAAGTCACTTTATTGATATGAAAAGATTGTCAAATACATTATTATACTCTTGCTATCGAGCATAATCTCAACAATCTCCTACTTGCTCTATAGTAAATGTGTCATACTTTCATCCCCATGTTCTCTAGATGCCCATCAAAACTCTTTTTATGGAAGAGCCTTTGTAAAGGGTTTTGCTAGATTATTTGCTGACACGATCTTGGTAATCGTCACGTCACTCCTATGCACAATTTCCCTTAGAAGGTGATACTTTCTTTCAATGTGTTTTCTTCTCTTATGACTTCTTGGTTCTCTCGAATTAGCCACTGCTCCACTATTGTCACAATAGATACTGATCTGCTTATTCGCATCAGGAACCATTTCCAAGTCAATCAAGAATTACCGGAGCCAGACAGCCTCTTTAGCAGCCTCGCATGCGGTAACATACTCGGCTTCCATGGTGGAATTAGTAATACAAAATTGCTTGATACTCCTCCGTATGACTGCCCATCCTCTAATAGTAAACACTGATCCTGATGTTGATCTCCTAGAGTCAAAATCTGATTGAAAATCAGAATCAGTATACCCAACAGGAATTAAATGTTCTTCAGAGTATACGAGCAAATAATCTCTCGTTCTCCTTAGATACTTGAAAATATGCTTGACTATCGTCCAATGATCAGGACCAGGCTTCTATTGAAACCTGCTAACTATGCCTATAGCAAAACAAATATCTTGTCTAGTACAAAGCATTGCATACATGAGACTTCCAACTGCCGATGCATATGGAACCCTACTCATGAATTGCTCTTCATGCTCATTCTTAGGAACTTGTTCCATCGAAAGTTTGATTCCATGTCTGAAAGGTAACATACCTTTCTTGGAATCTTCCATGGAAAACCTAGACAAGATTTTATCAATGCATGAAGCTTGGGATAATGCAATTGTTCTATTCTTTCTATCCCTTATGGCTTGGATACCAAGAATATGACTTGCTTCTCCTAAGTTCTTTATATCAAATTGTTTTGCTAACCATTCTTTTACTGATGTTAATACACCTACATCGATTCCGATGAGTAGTATATCATCAATATAAAGAACTAGGAAAACCAACTTGTCACCTTTAACCCTTTTGTATACACAAGGTTCATCAAGGTTTTGAATAAATCAAAAAAAATTCACGGTTTGATAGAACCTTATGTTCCAAGATCTGGATGCTTGCTTCAATCCATATATAGATCTTTACAACTTACTTACATTTTCTTCTTGGCCCTTTTCAATGAATCCTTCTGGTTTAATCATATAGATTCTCTCGTTAAGACTTACATTAAGAAAAGTTGTCTTGACGTCCATTTACCAAATCTCTAGGTCTAGAGATGCGCAATGGATAAGAGTATCTTAAAGGATTTGAACAAGGCAACAAGAGAGAAGGTTTCTTCATAATTGATACCTTCCTTCTGAGTATAACCTTTAGCTACCAATCTAGCTTTAAAGGTTTCCACCTTTCCATCCATTCCTCTTTTCCTCTTGTATATCCACTTGAACCCAATGGGTTTTATCCCCTTAGGCAAGTCTACAAGAGACCAGACATTGTTTTTGAACATAGATTCAATTTCGTATTGCATTGCCTTTTGCCAATGGCTACAATCAACGTCTTCCGTTGCTTCCTTGTACGTATAAGGATCATCATCATCCAGAAGATTCTCTACAGATTCTCCTAGACCGATTTATCTTTCAGGTTATCTACTACCCCATTTTTTTGAGGTGTACCTAGTGCAGAAAACTGAGAAATTATCCCTCTATTAATAAGATATTGCTGAAACTCACCAGATAGATATTCTCCACCACGAACAGACCTCAAGATTTTTATACATTTCTCAAGCCAATTTTCTGTATACCCAATGGGAATTAAATCCACTCTAGAGTATACAAGCTTATAATCTCTCATTCTCCTTTGATACTGAAAATATGCTTGACTGCCGTCTAGTGATCAGGATCAGTTTTCGATTGAAACTTGCTAACTAAGCTAACAACCAAACAATATCTGGTCTAGTGCAGAGCATTGCATACATGAGACTTCCAACTGTCGAGGCATATGGAACCCTTTTCATGAATTGCTCTTCATACTCAATCTAAGGAGCTTGTTACTTAAAAAAGCTTGATTCTTTGTTTTAAATATAACATACAACTCTTGGAATCTTGCATAGAGAATCTAGACAATATTTTATCTATGTATGAAGCTTAGGATAATGCAATCGTTCTATTCTTTCTATCCCTTATGACTTGGATACCAAGAATATAACTTGCTTCTCCTAAGCCTTTCATATTATATAGTTTCGCTAACCATTCTTTTACTTATGGCAAAACACCTACATCATTTTAGATGAGTAGTATATCATCAACGTAAAGAACTAGGAAAACCAACTTGTCTCCTTTGATCCCTTTTTATACACATGGTTCATCAAGGTTTTGAATAAATCCAAATTTTTTTACTGCTTGATCGAACCTTATGTCCCAGGATCCGGATGCTTGCTTCAATCCATATATGGATCTTTGTAACTTGTATACCTTTTCCTTTTGGCCCTTTTCAGAGAATCCTTCTGGTTGTATCATATAGATGCTTTCGTCAAGACTTCCGTTAAGGAAAGTTGTCTTGACATCCATTTGCCAAATACCTAGGTCTAGATATGCCATAATGGATAGGAGTATACTAATGGATTTAAGCATGGCCAAAGGAGAGAAGGTTTCTTCATAATCGATACCTTTCTTCTGTGTGTAAGCTTTAGCTACCAATCTAGCTTTAAATTTTTCCACCTTTCCATCCATTCCTCTCTTCCTCTTATATACCCACTAGCACCCAATGGGTTTATCCCTTCAAGCAATTCCATAAGAGACCAGACTTTGTTTTTGAATTTAGATTCAATTTTAGATTGTAATGTTTTTTGCTAATGGTGATAATCAACATCTTCCATGGCATCCTTGTATGTGTTTGGATCATTATCGTCTGGGAGATTCTGTTGGGATTATGCTCGATAACAAGAGTATAATAATGTATTTGACAATCTTTTCATATTAATAAAGTCATTTTTAGTTTAACAAATCTTATAGCATTTATAGTTTTATTGTTATAAATAGTCAAAAGTAAATAATCATAAGGTCAAAAGACTATGAGAAAAGAATAATTGTTCATACATCTGGATATGTATGAGGTAGACACAATTCTTTAGTTAGTCTTGAATAATATTCACAACTTAAGATAAAAGGTTGGGCGCCTTTATCTTGTCAAAGTTGTAGATTCTTTTGCTACCATTTGAGTGGGATCAAATGTGTTATGATGAGTCTAAAATCTTCAAAGTGTGGTGTCTTTGGGAAAAAGAATCTAGTGCATTGGGTGTATTGAATTGGATCACAATGAAATACTTTATCTAGAACTGTCAACGGATTAAAGTTTTTCATTTAAAGACAATCAGAGAGTCTATCTCAATCCTGAGATAAATGATGGACTTATGGTTGCAAGTGTTATCATTTGAGCTATCAATGAGTACGATTATATAGCATAGTCTATCCTCGATAGTTTGGTGGTTTTCATTTGTTAATCGATAGAGGACTTCATTTATAGACATAGACATCGTGGCTCCATTTATTTAATGTGAGTGGAATTCTATCATATGGATATTTTGAGGTATTGGATATTAAATCTTAATGTTAAGTTTTCAATAGTGTCTATTGAAACATGGCTTCTAGGCAATTCAAAATATCCAAATTCAAAATGTGGTCATATGAGTAAATATGGTAACTTGAGGAGCTATAGGCGGTCTATGAGCTTTTGGGGATTACTGGTATTCTTCACGAAGATACACTATCTCAAATAAAGTTGTCTAGGGTATGAGTATGAAATATTAACTTATTCTACAGTTATTTAAGAGTGCAATTTTAGTTCTTTTGTGGAACAAACTAAAATTAATAAATCGGACCTAAGTGAATAGTTTTTTTTATTGTGATTGGGTTGTGTCTATTGGAGCTTAAATTTCGATAGCCCGCCAAGATCTTCAATCCACACGAACTTGCATGGATCACCTGATATATTCTACTGGACCGTTTAGGTGTCCATTTAGAATTGTGTTGAGGCATGTGGACTTGTTTCTTTTTATAAGAATGAGTCTAGTTCACATGTGGACTTTTTATTAAGGTCTAATGGATTTAATAAAATAAGAAAAATAATATATTGATCCATATAAATGTGTTGGGCGGCAAGGCTATTTAAAATAGCTATATTATATTATTTTTATTTTATTATTTAATTAAATAGAAATTA
Organism: Dipteronia dyeriana; assembly: GCA_032871835.1. NCBI lineage: Eukaryota > Viridiplantae > Streptophyta > Magnoliopsida > Sapindales > Sapindaceae > Dipteronia > Dipteronia dyeriana. Next base: position 111,428,162 of record CM065300.1, on the reverse strand, counting down.
ATTAATTTGAAAATTAATTAGTTATTTAATTAAAAGTCAAAATCCTTTTTCTAGTATGAGACGGTCTCATAAAATTATACTATTATTGGTAGTATAATTAATATTAAAGACTATATTTTATATGTAGATAAATGAAAGGAATTATTTATCTAATCAAATTAGGAAGTCTTTAATATTGTTACAAATACACTATTGAGTTGGATTAGGTGTCTTGTTGTAGGGAAAAGTTCTTTTTGGAGAAGGATTTTTGGTCACCAAGTAAATCTACCTAAGGATAGAATTCTTCTTTCAAAAGGATTCTTAACTACCAAATAAATGCACCAAAGGAAAGGATTCTTGTTAACCAAGTAAATCCTTCTTTGGAGAGGATTTATGATCATAAATACAATACCTCTAAATTTTGGCGAAGACATGATTTTAAGCTCCAAATTTCGTGCAAGCCAAAGCAAATTTAGAGAGAGGAAAAATTCGGCCATTAGATAATTTTAAGAAGAGAAATTCGGCCAAGCCTTAAATTTTCTAAAAGAGTTTTCGGCCACCATTGAATTTTGAGTATATAGAATTCGGTTCTTGCTCTAGATAAATTCATCCAACTCTAAAGATTGGTTTGTGATAATTCGGCAGGGAGGAAAAGGAAGAAAGAACGTTTTGTATTCGATAGTGCACTAGTATCCTTTACATTAAAAGGTTTTGTGTACAGCATCATATCAAGGTTCATGCGAGTTTCAATCAAATTGATTGATAATTCACAAGTGACCGAACGTTCTTTGTTTTCTTCTTGGAGGATTATTGTAACTAACAAAGAAGAAGATTTTGTTTGTTTCCATCCTCAGGTACACAATTAAAAGAAAGGGAGCCCACACTCCTAGGTGATTCACGTTCGTGATTGGATTGGAAGATCTTACGGAATCAATTCGGCTCTTGTTCAATCGTCACGAGTAAAAGGTATGCTACTTTAATATGCATCAATTAATCTTGGGTTAAGGTTCTTATTAGTCAAAGGGAAAATTTTTATTTATACGCAAACCCTAAATTTTATTAAATTTTCTCACGCTTCCGCTATGTGGGTTTTATTTTCCCTACAATTGGTATCAGAGCCTGGTTGTAGCCTTGATTAATTGATGTATGTGTTCGTGAATCTTTTTCTTTTTATTGTATATATGCATGTTTTAGAAAGAGATGGCACTCTAGGCATTCGAATATATATTTACATTGGAATGTATGGATATATATATATATATATCCATATATATATATATATATATATCCATATATATATATATATATATATATGTTTTATATGTGGTTTATTATTGGTCAATTTTGGTCCAAGAATTACAATGTAATTTGGTTTTGGGATTGTAACAAGAAGGGTGGTCTATCATCGCCATAATTTCCTTCTTGGTAGTTGATAAGTTTTTATTTATTTTGTTGTTGTAATAAAAAAAAATAGCAGTATTTTTTATTTAAAATTCTTCTGTAATACATTCAAGTATTGAAGACTTGATGGTTTGAAGAATTGGAAACAACCGGAACAAGTTTGGGACCGTCGAGCCATAGCAACAAACGTGCGCGCAAAGCACACGACAACGTTTGTTGTGGCATGGGCTGCGCATGGCAGCCCTATGGAAGCCATGGGCTGCGCACGGCAGCCCTATGGAAGCCATGGGCTGCGCATGGCAGCCCTTTATGGTGTTGTGGCATGCGTACGCCCATGGGTAGGGGCCAAGGGTGCGCATGCCCATGGGATGCAGCCGAGGGAGTCCAAACGATGAAGGTCACGTGAAGACTTGCTCACCAAGGAAGGAGTTTTTTGTATTCCAAGACATGTAATTTACATACTTTTCTAGGATGGACCAAAATTGAAGCTATTTATTTTTGTTGTAAATATTGCAATGTTTGTCATTGTTTGATAACATGTCATATAGAATAGGAGTGCCACTCATATATCTCTTTTTGTATGATCATGCATTGATTGGTTTAAGTATCTAAATTGGCATCTAGATAACTTGGTAAATCATTCTTTGGAATTCGATCACACGCCTTAATCAATTGAGTGGGAGAAGGTGTTTTGGAACACCTATAGCCTCCATGTTTAGTTGAGCTTTATGTTTCATGAAAAACCCCCCAAGGGGTATTCATGAATGGAATTTAGCAAGATACTTCCTTACAAGGATAGACTAGACAATTAGCCCAAACGATATTTACTCCCAAATGAGGGATATTTGTGAGGGATTATATTGATGGTCGATAACTTGGTAACACACTTAATGTAATTTTATTAATATCTTCCCAAGAGTTCTTGTTAATAAATTGCAAGGCTAAAATTGGAAATGTTGGTTGTTATGTTAACAATTAGGTGAGACCTAATCCAACTAGTAAATGTTGCGTACTCCCGAAGGAGGCTTGACATGTATGGTGATTGATCACCGTTGAATTTTTTCGATTGAGTTATTTTATTTAATTCAATATAAATATCCAAAAGTGCTTTATCATGATTATTTACTTATACAATTTTTGTTATTGCTCAGAAATCATGACCCCATCCCTAATCAACATCCTAAAAGACAATACTTTAACTGGTTATAAATATGTCACATGGAAAAGGAAAATTGGGCTTTTATTGCATTTCAAAAAGCATAAGTTCGTTCTGTGCACTCCTAAACCACCTAATCCTACTAATGAATCTACTTAGGAGCAAAGAGATGAGTATTAGTAGTGGGAGTCTTCTAACGAGATGGCTAAATGTTACATTATGCCCACCATCTCCGACGTGTTGCAACAGCAATATGAAGGAATAGAGACTGCTGCCGATATAATGATGTCTCTAGAAGAGATGTTTGCTATGAGGTCTAGGACGACAAAGAAGGAGGCAGTGACTGCTTTTATGAATCTTAGGATGAAACCTGGACAGGCTGTGAAAGATCACATGATGAAAGTCATAGCACATCTCAACATTGCTGAACTGAATTGTGATGGGATAGATGATGAGACAAAAATCAATATGATTGTTAACTCACTGTCAGATTCCTTTGATCAATTCAAGTTTGACTATACCTTGAATAATAAGGAATACACCTTGCAAGGCCTGATGCAAGATGTTCAAAGCTAAAAAAAAATCTTTGTAATAGGCAAGGGTCAAGAGATTCATACCATAGGTAAAGTTGCTACTGTTAAAACCCGTAAGAAAGTCAAGAAACAACAGAAGAAAAAGAAACTAGGACCTATTAAGAAGGATACAACGAAAGTAACCAAGATTAAAGGGAGTTGTTTCCTTTTTGGTGAAAAGGGACACTAGAAAAGAAATTGCCCAAAGTCTCAAGACAAAAAGGATGAGGGTAATATTAATTATCTTGAAACATGTTTTTTTTTACGAATTCTATGGATTATTGGATCATAGACTCCAGAGCCACTAATCATGTTTGTTGTTCCTTACAGGGGTTCAAGGAAAGGAGAAGGCTTAATAAGAACGAATTCAACTTGCGTTTAGGCAATGGAGCGTTGGTGTCTTCTAATTCAGTGGGAGATATTAGAATTAGTTTAGATTCTTATAGGCATTTAGATTTAATAGACGTTTATTATGTACCTCAATTCAAGAGGAATTTAATTTCAGTTTCTTGTTTAAATTAATTTGGTTTTTCGGTTACTTTTAATATAGCTTTTATTATTAGTAAGAATGACAAAATTATTTGCGAATGTACATTGGAAAACGGTTTATTCTATTTGCATGGAAATATCACTCACTTGTTAGACACGGAATCAATGGAACCTAAACATAAAAGAGTAAAATTAACAAAAGATAAAACCTACCTATGACATTTGCGCCTAGGACATATTAACCGTAATAGGATTAAAAGATTGGTAAGTGACGGACCTCTAAGTGACTTTAAGGTTGATGATATACCAACTTGTGAATCTTGTTTGGATGGTAAAATGACCAAAAAGTCGTTTACGACCAAAGGCACGTGAGCCATCGAATGCTTAGGATTAATACACACTGATGTGTGTGGATCTATAAGCAATCAATCTAGAGCTGGATAAGAGTACTTCATCAGTTTCACGGATGATTAATCAAGGTTTGGCTATATGTATCTTATGTGACATAAGTCGGATGCTTTTGACATGTTTAGAGCATTTAAGTAGTAGCAGGGAAGGTCGGTTCTGCTTTAAAACTACCAGAAGACAAGCAAGGCACAACCAGGATGAGCCCCCACAAGAGTACTGGAAACCGAGTTTCTCTAGGCCATTTATCGGGGAACCTCGGCTCTGAGTTCGAGCTCCAAAACTGCCCCGTAAATGCTAGGGGAAGTCTCCAAGCTTAAGAGAACTTCGAAAGAAGCCTGCTAACCTCTCCAGAAGCCTGCTAACCTCTCCAGAAGCCTGCTGTCCTTGCTGGATATAAAGGAAGAATCACGCCTAAATCTACACTACTCCAGCTACCTCCCATGAGGGTCTACAAGAGCACCTCAATCCCCAAAGGGTCATTGAAAATCCATCTTAAGCTTCTAAGAACAGAGCCAAAAATTCATAAGCAACAGATATACACATAGAAGGAGGGCCTAAATTCTGGATTCAGAACATGGTCACCTTAATCTCCACTATTCGACAGGCACCGAGTTACCACCACCCTACACATCCGAGAGACTGTGAGCAAACTAGAGAGCTATTTGTATCTTAACCAAATCAATAATAAAGTTCCCTCTTATTGTTATTACATTCCAGCCACTCGTCTCCCTCTTAAACAGGTCGGGAACCAAAGTACCGACCCCAGCTACCACTTTTGTGGTAGTGGTCTTGAGGGTGTTAACAGAAATTTCTCATCTCGAGCAAATTTCTCGTCAACAAACAATATAATAGGGTATTTTATAAGCCCTAGCCACCCAAGTCTATACATGTGGCAAATATTGTTTATTTCATTTTATTAAATTCATTTTACTTTAATAAAAAGTCCATATGTGAACTAGATCCAATCTTACTAAAAAGGAAACAAGTCCAAATGCCTTAATTAATACATTAATATAATTTAAACAACCCTATTACTTAAAATGTGCAAACTATATTCTTAATGTATTAATGCAATGCTAATTGCACCCCATAAGAGCCGCCCAAGGAATTCCACATCCTTGGCCACCCAATCCAGGTATCTTGGTGAGTTCCCGAGGGTCTTGATCACACATGACCGCTCCTCTTCAAATATTATGGATTTCAAAATCCAAAACAATTCTAGATGGGCCCAAAAAATGGTTCGATTGAATATATCAAGTGATCTTTGCAAGTTCATGTGAATTGGGGATCTTAGCGGGTATCTAAATTTAAGATCCAATAGACACACCATAATCACAATTAACAAATGTTTCACTTAGGTACGATCTATTAATTTTAGTTCATTCCAGTAAAGAACTAAAATTGAACTCCTAAATAAAGATAGCATAAGTTAATGTTCCTCATTCGTACCCTAGACAATCTTTATGGAGATAATGTATCCTCGTGAAGAATACCAGTAATCGCCAAGAGCTCATATACCACATATAGCTCTCCTAGTTACAGTATTTACTCATATGACCACATTTTGAACATGGATATTTTGACTTGTCCTGAAGCCATATTTAAATAGACACTATTGAAAACTTAACATTAAGTTTAATATCTAATGCCTCAAAATATTCTCAAAATATTCTCAAAATATTCTTATGATGATATTCTACTCACATTTAATAAATGGAGCTAGGATGTCCATACCTATAAATAAAGTCCTCTATCGATTAACAAATGATTACCACTGAACTATCGAGGATAGACTATGCTATGTAATCGTACTCATTGACAGCTCAAATGATAACACTTGCAACCATAAGTCCATCATTTATCTCAGGATTGAGATAGACTCTCCGATTGTCTTAAGGTGAAAACTTTTATCCATTGACGGTTCTAGATAAATTATTTCTCTGTGATCCAATTCAGTGCACTTAGTGCACTAGATTCTTTTGCCCAAGGACACCACACTTTGATGATTTTAGACTCATCATAACGCATTTGATCCCACTCTAATGCAAGTAAAAGAATCTACAACTTTAACAAGGTAAGGGCGCCCAACCTTTATCTTTAGTTCCAAATATTGTTCAAGACTAACTAAAGAATTATGTCTACCTCATACATATTCAGATGTATGAACAATTCTTCTTTTCTAATAGTCTTTAGACCTTATGATTATTTACTTTTGATAATTATAATCATTAAACTATAAATGCTATAAGATTCATTAAACTAGAAATCACTGTATTAATATGAAAGGATTGTTAAATACATTATTACACTCTTGCTATTGAGTATAATCCCAACAGTTGGCCCATCCAATATCTTCCTCTATCACTTCTTTCGGCAGGATTTCTGATTTGCTACTCTAGCCTCTCTCATGGTATCTGAGGTATCGAGATCCTCCTCTAAAGATACCTGTTCTTTTATAATTGCTACTTGTTAAATTGTTTGGCTAAGGCCACCGAGTTAGTTTATACGATGTATTACTTACGGGCTGCTTGCTAATCGTCGCGTACCTCACCAATCTCATATCCCACAGAAAAATTTAGGACATTATGGTAGATAGACAACACCCCTTTGATGGATGATAGGAAAGGCCTTATGAGGATTACCTTTTAAGCTGACGGGGTGTCTGCTATAATAAAATTGGTCATCAAGTTTTGTTTGAGGGGGTGTAGTCCCAATAATCACTGGTAAAACCTTAGATCCTATAGGTAAAATTGAGTACTCTGTAAATCCATACAATGGGGTAGTGAAAGTGTTACAACACCACTGCTTCAGATCAAATTTTTCCAGAGCATCCTTGAAGAGGATGTCCACGCTTCTACCTATGTCAATCAGCACGCGGTGGGCTAGGCAGTTAACCATCTGTACTATGACCACCATGGGATCATCGTGTGGTTCATGGTGTTGTATATGTCCTCCTCATTGAAAATAATCTAGGCTGACTATGAGGTCCCTACCGAGCTCGAATCGACATTGATGATATCTCGCCCTTCTTCAATTCGGGGTACCTTTTTGGCATGGTTCTTCCTAGAATTGTTGTAGGTCCTAGCAAAGGTAGGTCCCCCACAAATGGTTTGTACGACCTGAATTTGTTGCATCAGGTCTTTCCCTTTTCGTTATTCTTTCTCCTCATCTTTCTAGATTTCGACCGGTACTTCCTTCCCTGTATGAATGTTGTCCCGTACCTACTGTAGAAATCCAACCAAGCAACCACCTCTCACCGGTGCTTTAAAATGGTTATGTAGACTGAAAAAATTTAAAGTATTATGCTCCATATAATCATGGAAATTACAATATTTATACCAGTTCCTTATGTCAGCTGGTGCCTTCATAGGACTAGGTTTCCTAAGCAATCCATTATCACTAATGGAGATTAAGATCATCTCGCGAGAAGCATTTAGTGTGGTGTAATTGTTGTACCCCCTCTGTCCTGGGCTTTGGAGGCTACCAGTCTTGATGGAGGTGAAGTTCACGTTGGAGTTTACCTTGCTAGATACCACTCCCGCTAAGGTTTGAGAAGGTGGGAGGCGTTATGTAGACTAGATGGGAGGTCTATTTTGAACATTCTGTACCGATGCAGGCTTGGGCACCTATAAGGACCTCAATTTTATGATTGGCTTATTTCATGACAAACTACACCACATTGGGGATGATTGTGTAATGGGTAGCTTAAATATTCATTGACAATCTTCCAAGCATCTCCTTAACTTCAAGAGAAAAAGGTATATTCACTTGACTTTGTCTCTTGAAGAGTTTAGGTGCACAGATATGCCTCATGCATGTTTTGTTGACCTTTCATTTGTATTGATATTGTTTCTATATGTGCATCATCTCACAATCACACTTGCACTTCATACTTAGTCTTAAGTGTGGTTGTTGTGTGTTTAATTCATATTCCATTGTTTGATCGGGTAAGTCCGTGCTAGCACGATAATGCGATTGTTTTGGCACATTGAGTGACCATTTGAGAAGGACTTATTCTTCTCTTGGTTTGATTATATGGAGTAAGGTGTCTAGCTTTAAAAGAGTTGATTTCAATGATTTGAATGTTTTTAAGAAATGACCTTTGTATGGTCTTATGACCTTATCATTTTATAAAATGCTTCAAAATGAGTTTTGAAAATTTTTGTACAAACTAGACACATATACCTTTCCAACGGTATAATATTTGTAATATTTCATGACCATTTGTATTGGTTTTTGTAAAGTCCTCATTTAATGATTGGCTTATTTCATGAACAAATCACATTTTTTGGGTGTTATATAAGGGTAGCTTAGGCTCTCAAGACCTCAAGAGGAGAAGCACCAAAGGTAAAATTCTTGTTCTTACTTGCTTTGAAGAGATAGTTGCACACACTCACAAATTCATGCATAATTCTTATTCATATAAATTTTGAGTGAAAAGAACTCGGTTCTTGCTGTAGATAAATTCGTCCAACTCTAAAGATTGGTGTACTGAAATTCGACAAAGAAGAAAAGAAAGAAAGAATGTTTTGTATTCCATAGTGCACTAGTAGCCTTTACATTAAGAGGTTTTGTGTGCAACATCGAATCTAGGTTCACGCTAGTTTCAATCAAATAGATTGATAATTCACAAGTGACCCAACGTTCTTTATTTTTCTTCTAGGAGGATTATTGTGACTAACAAAGTTTTTTTTTTGTTTATTTCCATCCTCGGGTATACAATTTAAAGAAAGGGAGCCCATACTCCTAGGTGATTCACGTTCGTCATTGGATTGAGACATCTTGCGGATTCAATTCGGCGCTAGTTCAATCGTCACGAGAAAAAGGTACGATAATTTTAATATACATAAATTAATCTAGGGTTAAGGTTCTTTCTAATAAAGGGAAATTCTTAAAAAATATATCAAACCCTAATTTCACGCTTCCGTTGTGCGAATTTCCCTACAATTGGTATCAGAGCCTGGTTGTACCATTGATTAATTGATGTATGTATACGTGAACCCTTTCTTTTTATTGTGATTATGCATGTTTTAGAACGAGATGACACTCTAGGTATTCGCGTATATATTTACATTAGAATGTATGGATATATATATGTTTTATTTGTGGATTGTTATTGCTCAATTTTGGTCATAGAATTTCAATGTATTTTTGTTTTGGGATTGTAACAAGAAGGGTGGTCTATCATCGCTATAATTTCCTTCTTAGTAGTTGCTAAGCTTTTTTAAATTTATTTTTATTATAATAAAAATACTGCACTATACTATAAAAAAATTACATTACTTTTTTTATTTTATATTCTTCTGTAATACATTCAAGTATCGAAGACTCAAAGGTTTGAAGAATTGAAGCAACCAGAACAAGTTTGGGACCGTGCAAGGCATAGCAACAAACGTGCATTCAAAGAGCACGCAGCCACGATTGTTGTGGCATGGGCTGGGCACGGCAGCCCTATGGAAGCCATGGGATGGGCATGGCAGCCCTTTATGGGGTTTTGGTATGCACATGCCCTTGAAGCCCATGGGAGGCAGCCGAGGGAGTCCAAACGACGGAGGTCGCGTGAAGACTCGTTCGTCAAGAAAGGAGTTTTTGTATTCTAAGACATATGTAATTTTCTTGTTTTTCTAGGATGGACCAAAATTATAGCTATTTATATTTTTATAAATATTGTAATGTTTGACATTGTTCGATAACATGTCATATAGAATAGGAGTTCTACTCATATATCTCTTTTCATATGAACATGCATTGAATGGTTTAGGTATCTAATTGGCATCTAGATAGCTTGGTAAATCATTCTATGGAATTCGATCACACCCCTTAAATAATTGAGTGGGAGAAGGTGTTTTGGAACACCTACGGCCTCCAAGTTAGTTAAGCTTTATGTTTCGTGCAATAACCCCCCAATGTGTATTCATGAATAGTTTTGCAAGATACTTCCTTACAAGGACAGACTAGACAATTAACTCAAACAATATCTACTCCCAAAGGAGGAATATTCGTGAGGGAATATATTAAAGGTCGATAACTTGGTAACACACTCAATGTGATTTTATTAATATCCTCCAAAGAATTCCTGTTAATAAAATTACAAGGCTAAAATTGAAAACATTGGTTGTTATGTTAAGAATTAGGTGGGACCTAAACTAACTAGTAAGTAGTGCAAACTCCCAAATAAGGCGTGATATTTATGAGTGTTGGATCACCGTTGAATTTTTAAGATTGTATTATTTTATTTCATTCAAGATAAATATTCGAAAGTGCTTTATCATTATTGTTTACTTATATAATTTTTGTTTTTAAAAAGAAATCAGTACCTCATCTCTAATCAAGCATCCTAAAAGATAATACTTAAATTGATGGCAATTATGTCAATTGGAAAAGGAAAATTGGGTTGTCGTTGCAAATTGAAAAACCATAAGTTCATTCTGTCTATTCCTAAAACACCTACTCCTATTAATAAATCTAATGCAGAGCAAAGAGATGAGTATCAATGATGTCTCTGGAAGAGATGTTTGCTATGAAGTCAAGTACGATTAAGAGAGAGGTAGTGAATGCTTTCATGAATCTCAGGATGAAACCTAGATAGACTGTGAATAATCACATGATGAAAGTCATAGCATATCTTAACATTATTGAATTCAATGGTGCTGAGATAGATGGCGAGAAGAAAAATTGACATGATTGTCAACTCACTATCAGATTCCTTTGATTAGTTCAAGTTGGACTACACCTTGAACAATAAGGAATACACTTGCAAGGCCTTATGCAAGATGTTCAAAGCACCGAAAAGATTCTTGGGAAAGGCAAGGATCAAGAGATTTATATGGTTGGTAAAGTTGCTACTGTTAAGTCCCGTTAAAAGGTCAAGAAACAACAGAAGAAAAAGCAATTTGGGCCTACCTAGAAAGAGACAAAAAAAGTAACCAAGATCAAAGGAAAGTGTTTCCTTTGTTGTGAAAAGGAACAAAGGAATAGAATGAATATGAATGAATTCAACATGCGTTTAGGCAGTGGAGCGTTGGTGTCTACTAGTGTAATGGGAGATATTAGAATTTATTTAGATTCTTATAGGCATTTAGATTTAATAGACATTTATTATGTACCTCAATTCAAGAGGAATTTTATTTCAGTTTCTTGTTTAAATAAATTTGGTTATTCGGTTACTTTTAATAAAGCTTTTATTATTAGTAAGAATGACAAAATTATTTGCAAAGGTACATTGGAAAACAGTTTATTCTATTTGCATAAAAATATCTCTCACTTGTTAGACACGGATTCAACGGAACTTAATCATAAAAGAGTAAATTATCAAAAGATGAAACCTACCTATGGCATTTGCGCCTAGGTCATATTGACCTTAATAGGATTAAAAGATTGTTTACTGACGAACCTCTATGTAACTTAAAGGTTAATGATCTACCAACTTGTGAATCTTGTTTGAAAGGTAAAATGACCAAAATTTTGTTTCGACCACAGGCACAAGAGCCATCGAATGTTTAGGATTGATAGACATTGATGTGTGTGGTCCTATGAGCATTCAAGCTAGAAATGGATATGAGTACTTCATCACTTTCACGGATGATTACTCATGATTTGGCTATGTGTATCTCATGAGACATAAGTTAGATGATTTTAACATGTTCAAAGCATTTAAAGCTGAAGTAGAAAATCAACTTGAGAAACACATAAAAATCTTGAGGTCTGATCGTGGTGGAGAATATCTATCTGGTGAGTTTCAGCAGTATCTTATTGATAATGGGGTAATTTCTCAGTTTTCTGCACCAGGTACACCTCAATAAAATGGGGTGGCAGAAAAGGATAAATAGAACTCTTTTGGACATGGTTAGGTCTATATTGAGTTATTCAATGCTTCCTAGTTCTTTTTTGGGGAAATGATTTTCAAACTGCCATGTACATTCTAAACGATGTACCATCTAAGTCGGTTCCTAAAACATCGCATGAGTTGTGGACCGGGTGAAAGCCTAGTTTACAACAGTAAAGGATATTTGGATGTCCTACACACGTGTTAAAAGGAAAGACAGAAAAGATGGAATCCCGTTCAGAAACATGCATATTTATAGGGTATCCAAATGGAACAAAGGGATATTATTTCTATAGTCCCTCAGATCTTAAAGTATTTATTTCAACAGATGCTAAATTTATGGAAGAGGACTATATGAATAATTTTATGCTTAAAAGTAGAATTGTCCTGAATGAGCTTTCAAGAGATACAATTCCACAAGAGGTTTCACAACTTAGCCCAATTATAAGTTCTGTACCAACATCTACCATACCTGGTCATAATGGAAGGGTTAGTAGACAACCCGAGAGATACATCGGTCTAGGAGAATCTGTAGAGAATATTCCAGATGATGATGATCCCTATACGTACAAGGAAGTAATAAAAAGATGTTGATTGTCTCCATTGGCAAAAGGCAATGCTATCCGAAATTGAATCTATGTTCAAAAATAAAGTATGGTCACTTATAGACTTGCCTAAAGGGATAAAACCGATTAGGTGCAAGTGGGTATACAAGATGAAAAGAGAAATGGATGGAAAGGTGGAAACCTTTAAAGTTAGATTGGTAGCTAAAGGTTATACACAGAAGAAAGGTATCGATTATGAAGAAACCTTCTCTCCCGTGGCTATGCTTCCATTGCGGCATCTCTAGATCTAGAGATTTGGCAAATGATATCAAGACAGATTTCCTTAATGGAAGTCTTGATGAAAGCATCTACATGATGCAACCGGAAGGATTCATTGGAAAAGGCCAAGAGGAAAGGGTATGCAAGTTACAAAGATCCATATATGGATTGAAGCAAGCATCCAGATCCTTGAACATAAGGTTCAATCAAGCTATGAAAAGTTTTGGATTTATTCAAAACCTTGACGAACCTTGTGTGTACAAAAGGATTAAAGGTGACAAGTTGGTTTTACTAGTTCTTTACGTTGATGATATACTACTCATCGGAAACGATGTAGATGTATTGACATCAATAACAAAATGGTTAGAAAAACAATTTGATATGAAGGACTTAGGAGAAGCAAGTTATATTCTTGGTATCCAAGTCATAAGGGATATAACGATTGCCTTATCCCAAGCTTCATACTTGTCTAGATTTTCCATGCAAGATTCCAAGAAAGGTATGTTACCTTTCAGACATCGAATAAAGAGTTTGTTGGGATAAGAGATATGATAGATTTGCTATACGTACAAGGAAGCAATAGAAAATGTTGATTGTCACCATTGTCAAAAGGCAATGCAATCCAAAATTGAATCTATGTTAAAAAACAAAGTCTGGTCTCCTGTAGACTTACCTAAAGGGATAACGCCCATCGGGTGCAAGTGGGTATACAAGAGGAAAAGAGGAATGGATGGAAAGGTGGAAACCTTCAAATCTATGATGTTAGCTAAAGGTTACACACAGAAGGAAGGTATCGAATATAAGAAACCTTCTTTTCTGTGGCCATGCTTAAATCCATTAGGATACTCTTATCCATTACAGCATCTCTAGACCTAGATGGACGTCAAAACAACTTTCCTTAATGGAGGCCTTGACAAAAGCATTTACGTGATGCAACCAAACGGATTTCTAAAAAAAGCTAAAAGAAAAAGGTATGCAAGTTGCAAATATCCATATATGGATTGAAGCAAGCATCTAGATACTGGAACATAAGGTTCGATCAAGCTATAAAGAGTTTTGGATTTACTCAAAACCTTGACGAACCCTGTGTATACAAAAAGATCAAAGGCAACAAGTTGGTTTTTCTAGTTCTTTATATTGACGATATATTACTCACCGGAAACGATGTAGGTGTTTATTGACATCGGTAGAAGAATTTTAGCAAAATAATTTGATATGAAGGACTTAGAAGAAGCAAGTTATATTCTTGGTATCCAAGTCATTAGGAATAGAACGATTGCCTTATCCCAAGCTTCATACATAGATAAAATCTTTTCTATATTTTCCATGTAAGATTCCAAGAAAGATATGTTACCTTTCAGACATGGAATAAAAGTTTGTTGGGATAAAAGATATAATATATTTGCTAAAGACCAAGTGGGAGATTGTTGGGATTATGCTCGATAGCAAGAGTTTAATAATGTATTTGATAATCTTTTCATATTAATAAAGTGATTTATAGTTTAACAAATCCTATAGCATTTATTGTTTAATTATTATAATTGTCAAAGTAAATAATCATAAGTAAAAAGACTATGAGAAAAGAAGAATTGTTCATACATATAGATATGTATGAGGTAGACATAATTCTATAGTTAGTCTTGAATAATATTCACAACTTAAGATAAAGGTTTGGCGTCTTTATCTTGTTAAATTCGTAGATTTGTTTGCTAGCATTTGAGTGGGATCAAAAGTGTTATGATGAGTCTAAAGTCATCAAAGTGTGGTGTCCTTGGGCAAAAGAATCTAGTGCATTGGGTGCATTGAATTGGATCTAAATGAAATACTTTATCTAGAACCATCAATGGATAAAAGTTTTTCATTTGAACACAATCAGAGAGTCTATCTCATTCTTGAGATATATGATGGACTTATGGTTTCAAGTGTTATCATTTGAGCTTTCAATGTGTACGATTATATAGCATAGTATATCCTCGATAGTTTGGTGATTTTTTTTTAATTGATAGAGGACTTCATTTATAGATATGGACATCGTGGCTTCATTTATTAAATGAGAGTAGAATATCATTATATGTATGTTTTGTGGTATTGAATATTAAATCTTAACGTCAAATTTTGGACAAGTCAAAATATCCAAGTTCAAAATGTGGTCATATGAGTAAATATGGTAACTTGGAGAGCTATAGGCAGTCTATGAGCTCTTGGCGATTACTGGTATTCTTCATGAGGACACACTTTCTCCATTAAGAATGTCTAGGGTATGAATGAAGAATATTAACTTATTCTATCTTTATTTAAGAGTTCAATTTTAGTTTTTTAGTGAAATGAACTAAAATTAATAGATCGGACCTAAGTGAATCATTTTTTGATTGTGATTGGGTTGTGTCTATTGGAGCTTAAATTTAGATAGGCCGCCAAGATCCCCAATCCACACGAACTTGCATGGATCACTTGATATATTATACCGGATCAATTTAGGGGTCCATCTAGAATTGTATTGAGGCATATGGACTTGTTTCTTTTTGTAGTAATGGGTTTAGTTCACATGTGGATTTTTTATTAAGGTCCAATGAATTTAATAAACTAAGAAAAATAATATATATACCTATATATTGTTATAGGCAGCATGACTAATGTATAAAAGCCTAAATATATTAATTTTTATTTTATTATTTAATTAAATGGAAATTAATTAATTTGGCAATTAATTAACTATTTAATTAAAAGTCAAAATCTTTTTCCTAGTAGGAGATGGTCTCCTAATATTATAATATTGTTAGTAGTATAATTAATATTAAAGATTATATTTGACAAGTAGATAAATAATAGGAATTATTTATCTAGTCAAATTAGAAAATCTTTAATATGGTTACAAATACTCTAATGAGTTGGATTAGGAGTCTTGGTGTATAGTAGAATTCTTCTTTGAAAATGATTCTTAACTACCAAGTAAATCCACCTAAGGAAAGGATTCTTGCCAACCAAGTAAATCCTTCTTAGGAGAGGATTTATGATCCTATATATATCACCTCATACTTTTCGCCCAAGCCTATGCTTCTATGAGCAAAATTCCGGCCAAGCAATGTGGGTTTCTAAGAGAGAATTCGTCCTAGCAAGAGAGAATTTTGAGGGAGAAAATTTTAGTTTTTTTCTCTAGACAAAATTCGATCAACTCACAAATAAAGGGTATAGAATTCGGTCAAGGAGAAGAGAAAAAAAGAATGTTTTTGTGTTCCATAGTATACTAGTATCCTTTACATCAAAAGGGTTTTGTGTACAAAATCAAATCGGGTTCACGCGAGTTTCAATCAAGTAGATTGATAATTCACAAGTGACCGAACGTTCTTGGATATTTCTCTTGGAGGATTATTGTAGCTAACAAAGGTTTTTTTTGTTTGTTTCCATCCTCAGGTATACAATTTAAAGAGAGGGAGCCCACACTCCTAGGTGATTCACGTTCGTGATTGGATTGGAAGATATTGCGGATTGAATTCGGTGCTAGTTCAACCATCACGAGAAAAAGGTATGATACTTATTATATACATCAACTAATCTAGGGTTAAGGTTCTTGTTATTAAAAAGGGAAGAAAAAAAATTATACCGAAACCCTAATTTTTAAATTTTTCACGCTTCCGCTGTGTGTATTTTCCCTACAACTGGACGGTAGTCAAGCATATTTTCAAGTATCTCAAGAGAACAAGAGATTATATGCTTGTATACTCCAGAGGGATTTAATTCCCGTTAGGTATACAGATTCTGATTTCCAATCGGACTCAGACTCCTGAATATCAACCTCAGGATTTGTGTTTACAATTAGAGGAGGGGCAGTTATATGGTGGAGATATAGGGTATGAATTCGGCCAAGAAGAGATAAAAGGGGAACGTTTTATGTAGCATTGAACACCTTTCTTGTTCATGGCTTGACTATTCTTCTCATTCCTTGGAGATGATGGTTTCTTAACTCCCATTTTCTTAGAAAACTTGCCTCTAGGCTTGGCATTCTTCCTTAGAAACTTCTTGAACTTTCTAACCAAAAGAGCCATCTCTTCATTTTCATCATCACTCTCCTCCTTAATAGCATTGAGAATGATTCCCTTACTCTTATTCTTTGGCTTCAAGCACATATCATAAGGTTAGAGAGATCCAAGCAACTCATCGATGTTCATGCTATCCACATCCTTGCTTTCCTCAATGGCCATCACCTTTGATTTAAATCTCTTAAGAAGAGACCTAAGAATTTTCCAATTTAAACGCTCTTTTGAAATAGATACTCCAAGTGCTTGACATTGGTTAACAATGTTAAGAAGCCAGAATTAGAAGTCTTCAAACTTTTCTTCTCCACCCATACTTAAACCTTCAAATTTTGATGCCAACAGTTGAAGCCTTGATTTCTTCACCGCTAAGGTTCCTTCATTAGTAACTTAGAGATTATCCCAAGCCTCCTTTGTTGATTCGAGATTTTGAATGTAGAAAAATTGATGCCCATCAACTCCTCCAAAGATGGCATCTATAGCACGGTGGTGCCATTTAGCAACCTCAAACTCATTCGTTGTCCATTCACTCATTGGCTCGAGTATCATGGTTCCATCCTCTTGAACCTTGGTAAGAGGACTATAACCTTCTTCCATGGCCATCCACGCCCTCTTATCAATATAGCAGAAGTAGGCCTTCATCCTCAACTTCCAATACCCATAGTTAGTGCCTTGAAGTAATAGTGGCCTAGTATTTGAGGCTCCTTCTGCCATTACATCATCTTGTAAACCCATGAATTCAAAAGCTTTGCAAATATCGTGAATGTATCACCTAAATGCTCACTAAGTACAATCTAGTGTCCTGCTCTGATACCAATTGAAAATACAAAAACGGTTAAATGCTTAAGGCTAACCTATAGGGAGGGTGAATAAGTTAGACACCTTTTTCGACTCCCTTAGAAACAAACAAAAGTGTGTCCCTCTAGA
Organism: Dipteronia dyeriana; assembly: GCA_032871835.1. NCBI lineage: Eukaryota > Viridiplantae > Streptophyta > Magnoliopsida > Sapindales > Sapindaceae > Dipteronia > Dipteronia dyeriana. The sequence goes on along the minus strand of CM065300.1, from coordinate 111,410,550 downwards.
TTGCTTGAATCACAATATATATATCAATTAAAGACAGTTAATCAATATATAAAATGTGTAAAGTGTGATACAAATAAGCAACCATAATAGATACACAATTGAAATTATAGTAATCCATAGTATTCAAATAAAAAATACCAATATAAGAGAGATAGGGATAGAGAAAAGTTGACATAAGATATAACGTGGTAAACCTTCGAAGAGGAAACATCCACAGGTTAGCAACCACCGGCAAACAAAATCCATTAGTAGATAAAAAAAAGTACAATCTCTCAAGTGACCCCTTCACCTAGAAACTACCCTCCCATCCTACTCATGAATATGTCACCCACTTGCTCAACATTCTGAGGCCTCATACATCTTGTCAAGACTTCCTCGCTCACCCTTCCGGATCATCATGACCCTAGGCAAGACTTCCTTGCTCACCCTTCCGGATCCTCACGACCCTAGGCAAGACTTCCTTGCTTGACTTTTCGAGGTCTCCCACCTCTTGCCAAGACTTCCTTGTTCAACATCATAGGTCTCACATCTATTGTCAAGACTTCCTACTCACAAGGCATCTAGGTGATCATGAATGCAAAATGCAAACAAGCACGCAAGATAGAATGTTATGATCAACACATCCTATGGAAAATACTAGACTTAAGCATGAAAGCACATAACATCCTCATGTATACAATTTAAAGAAAGGGAGCCCACACTCCTAGGTGATTCATGTTCGTGATTAGATTGGAAGATCTTACGGATTCAATTCGGTGCTATTTCAATCATCACGAGAAAAAGGTATGATACTTTTAATATGCATCAATTAATATAGGGTTAAGGTTCTTTCTAATAAAGGGAATTTTTTTTTAAATATATCAAACCCTAATTTCACGCTTCTGTTGTGTGATTTTCCCTACAAAGATAACATCGATAGGGAACTAAGAATAGACGAGTTGAGGTTACTTTTCCAGGCTACAACTAATTCTCTAGGTTCCAAAACAGCAGTTCTATGCTCGGGTGAAGAACAACCTAAAGTTTACTGTACCGAGTGCCATGAAGAAGGATACCTCTTAAATGGAGGAGTGGGTAGTGATCGGTAGAAATTGGGGAAACTTCGATCATATCAAGAGGCCGGAGTTCTAGGACCATAATCGGTTCGTTGGCAAGCCTATCTGGGAGAAACCTTCTCTCTCCACTGAGCCTAGGGTGATTCTAGAGGCGATTGTCAAATGGATATTTGTCAACTTGGAGTATCCTACTTTGGATGCTTATGCTCCTGGTAGGGTGAACCGGTACTTATGTATTTCTATTGCTTCTCTAGGTATGATGAACCTCCCTATGTCTATTGATCAGTTTTTCATGCTTGTCATTGGTGTATTCTAATTCTTGGAGATTTTTCCTGTTTCTGCTATTCCATTACTGGTTTAGAAAGAGTCCAGTTTGCTTGATTGCCAATTCCTTCCTCTATTTCCTTCTCTGCCTGGATCTCCCATCTTTCAAACTACCAGGACCTCTTCTCCTCCTGCATCGGTGAGGAGTAGTGGACGCATACCTATCCTATTTGGGATTCCCAGGGTACCTCTCCCCTTTCCTCCTAGTCCCACAACTCAAATGGATGTATTCGTATCTCGGTTGACCTGGGTGAGAGGTCAGGATTCTACTGCTGTTGCTTCTTATACTGCTGTAATTTGTACTGTAGCTTCCACCTCTACTGCTACTATTACTATTCCACCTCTCTCGCCTACTTTAATACCTCTCTGATTAAAGAGAGGTCTAGAAACTACCACTGCCACCACTGTTGTGGCTTCTCAAGAGCGAAACCGATCCCGACCAAGGATTACTGGTCAAAACAAAGTCGTGGACCAGTTGATCGTTGCTTGCCTCGAAAGAAGTCTAACCCTAATGAACTCGATGACTTATGCTATACTACTCACTAAAGGTTCTGCCCTCATAGCTGAGGTAAAAGAAAGACACATTATGTATTGTTACTGCTTCAATACACTCATGAGCGTTACCTGGATAGAAGCTAACTTGGTTGTTATGATTTGCAGACTTTCAAATACAACATCGATGTAAGACACCAGATTACTTCAATAAGGAGGCACATTGAGAATGCTAAGGCCATTCTTGAAAGGAATCAAAATGAGCAAGCCCAGTTACAAGCTAATAACTAGGGTTTGAGCCAAGCCTAGGACAACACCATCAAATCCCTCGAGGAGACCCAACGTAGCACAAAGCGAAATAAACATGAATATGATACTGATGTTCTCAGATCCAAATGTCGCAAATTGGAGATGGACATCTCGAGGGATAAGGCGTAGGAGGTAGAAGAAAAGATTCAAGCTCTGCATGATAAAGTGGCAAGCTTGGAGGTTGAGGTTGAAGTTGATTTATCTTTTGGGGATGGCTACTAATAGGGCTGGAACTTCTCGAGCTGTAGGCACTGATATAGATGCAGATAATGTCGAGGATCAACAGCTTGTTTAATCTCTTCTACCGGGTTTGGGAGTTACATATATAAACCTTTCTTCAAAGTCCCCAACATGGACTACATCCAAGGCTAAGGAATCAATAAAGGAGGAAACAAAGGCTTACAAGAAGATAAAAGATATCCTTATAGCCTTGCTTGGTCCAACTGAGATGGCACAACCCTAGACTATTTTTAAGGAGGTAATTGGTACGTAGCCTGTGATCAGGGAAGTGGTGGAGGGTGAAGCTAACCAAGCTCAGGTTGAGATTTCAACTGAAGATGCACAGATTGAGGTAGAGGATCAGGCTGCTAGTAAGTCTTCAAAGAGTGCAGTAGAACAGGTACTGAGTGGTAGAGTAGGAGTATGAGAAGGAGGCAACCAAAGAGGAGTCGATACATGAAACAAGCAACCATCAAATTCATTTTTTACTCATGTTGCTTGGAAGTGGGGGTGGACATCTTGTTTGATCAAGTAAAGAGAAACAAACCTATCGGGTCATCATTTTTTTTAAAGGATATATCATGGAACAAGGGGATAGGCTCCTTAGTTCATATGAATGAAAGTACTCTTCCTTTTTCCCTTTCTGCTTGTATCTGGTTGAACTCTATCTTGGTTGAGTTTATCTCGTTTTGTCTCTTAACTTGATCTAGAATTCCAGGTGTATAGTGAAAAATTAATCCCACGAGTTGTAATACATAAGGTTCTCCGTTTGAGTGGTCTTATGGTTCTTTCAAGATGATGTTCTCCCGGTTTAGACCATTCCTGCTTAAGAACTTAGGCAAAATGATGTGTAGCAAGTGCTTGGGTACCAGGGACCTTACCTAATTATGGTACTCCCGTATCCAGAAGACACCTTGACTGATATGTTCAATGTCATTGCTTCAAGATCTTAGTGCATGACTATTTTAAATGAACCCTGACAAGGCAAAACAACTTAAAATTAGGTGAAAGATTAAACTGGAGTAAATAAATGACCGGTATCAGGATACCGAGGTACTTGGTTTAGGTGATCCTCATAGGACATTCTTACAAAATGATTTTCATTTCTAGGAGAATTAAGTTACATGGCATTCCTACTTTTAGGAATCTTGGAACTCGGCCGAAAAAATTGGTTGAACTAATCTAGGTATCCCTCATCATTATCTCAGGGAGGTAAGAAACCATGGTGATCCTGATCTAGCAGGCAGCTATGCATTTACACATAGATTCTTCTTGGGGGTGGGAGCCCGACCAACGCATCATGAATGCCATTATAGTTTTCCTGGTCTTATGATCTGGCTAGCAACTATACGCTTAAGCTCAAACCATTCCTAGGGGGAAGGAGGGAGGTCGCCTAACCAAGGGCATCAAGAGATATCCTGGTCTAGAGATATGGCTGCTAACTATGTACTTATGTTTAGACCTTTCTTAGCGAGAGTGGTGCTTGGCCAAGGCATCGTGGTAGCCATATAGCTTTCCCAGTTCATAACGACCATGGTGAATTGCAGTTGTTGAAAACACAAATAAATTGCGATGGAGAAACAAATGGAGACTTTAATGATGATCAATTTAGGAATACAATACATGCGAGGTACCTAAACTGGTACTTATCCTAGGTTGAGTAAGAGCCTTCGTTCTTCTACGGGTAAAACCTCTTGAGGTGGTCTGCATTCCAAGTATTATCGATAGGACGTCCATCCATGTCTTCTAACTTATAGTCCCCGCTTCAGACGACTACCTTTACCAGGTAGGGTTCTTCCTGGTTTAGGGCCAGTGCCCCATCCTTTCGGGTCTTGGTGTTCCGGGTTATCTTCTTGATCACTAGGTCCCCTTCCTTGAAATTACAAGCTTTAACCATTTTGTTAAAGTACCTTGTTATTTGGCTTTGGTAGATTGCAACCTTTTCTGCCACCCTCTCTTATTTTTCCTCCAGCAGGTCTAGCTTGGCCCTTAGCTTGACCTCGTTTCTTTTTGGCTCAAATTATTTAACCCTAATCGACGTTAGCTTGGGCTGTATCGGTAAGACCGCCTCTACTCCGAAAGCTAAAGAGTAATGGGTCTCTATTCCTTTTAGTGGTGCGGTATGCCTAGAGTGTTGAGGTTTATGCCCTAAGCATGTAATTTGTAAATGGATTTATGAAATAAATAAAAAAGAAAGGTTCAATTCATTCTTGTTAAGTTATTTATTTTATAAACTTGTGCACATATTAACATCCTGGATTGTAGGAAGTAATCTCGAACTATGTATATGAGTGTCATATACAGATGAATACTGTAAGAGACGTGCAATCTAAAGAGTCCATAGATAGCAAATAAAGTTGGGTACTTTATTTGTTGTTAATCTATAGCTGCGGTCCATTACGTAATGTATCCTGAATTAATCATATGAGTTTTGGGAATAGAGGCATCTTGCATGAAGTGATCATATAGGACTGGGTCAAGATCTATATGAATCTCACTCCAAGATCTGTTTACTGATGAGATTCATATATATCAACTATTTATGGCTATAAATGGGTGATCTTAATCCTGCATGTCTTATCGACTCCTTCAGGTTAGATAGTGGTCTTTGATATACCATGGGTAAGGTCAGATGCATTTCCTGATCAATATACTCTGTATGATGGTATTGCAGTTTGAATTATGGCTGGGAAGGTTTCTACACAGTAGTGGAATCCGGTCCTTCTTGTGAGAAGTAGATGGTAGTCCCCTTAAGGGTTGGTTCAGGGCTTGGACATTATGAGCGCTCTCCTAATTCCGTGAGGAAATAAGATTTATCGTCCATTAGAGAATCAATGGAATTTAAAGGATATGTGTAATTAGAGGGGTATAACGGATATTATGACCCAGCTTTAATTATGAACCACTGTGGAGGATCACACCATGTGTAATAGCTATATCGATGGACACCGAGTTGTATCGATCTGTGTAAAAGCGTCTGCAGTTGAAAGAGTATAGCTTCGGGTTTTTAGTGGAATAACACCGGAGCAAATAATCAAGGAATATCAATTAAAGAGTTTAATTAATGATTCCGAGGATTATTGGAGCTCAAAATACTGTAGGTCCATTAGGTCCTCTTGCTAGCCTGATCGATATAGGTAACAAGGGTCACGGTTAATTAATTGGATTGTCCAATTAATTGTGTTACGAAAGTGACACGTATTTATTCTGGAATTAATTAAATAATGAGATTATTTAATTAATGAATAATGGTGATTAAATAAATTAAATAATAAGATTATTTAATTATATTTTTAATCAATAAATGGAGGGTGTATGTTGATATTTATTTTTAATAAAATAAGATAATATGATTATTTTATTTTATTAAATTAAATAATTAAATTTTGAATTTAAATAGTTTGAATTCAAATAAAATCAAATAAAAGATATGAGATATTTTTTATTTGAAAGTTTTTAAAAATCAAATATAGATTTGATCAAATATTTAAATATTATATATATGATATATATTGTTTAAAAAAAGAAAAGAAAAGAAAAGAAAAAGGGTGCATGAAAACGCACAGCACACTTATATATATATATATATATATACATTGACAAAAAGTTGTTTTTGTTTTTGTTTTATAACACACATCAATCAATTGGTTTTTGGCTTTTATGCAAAAAGGTGTTCGTGAGTTTCAACAACGCATGCATCAAAGGCGCAGAACAATTTTTTGCTTTTGAAGCAATTAGTGTGTGCATGAAACACATATCAACACATATATTAGAGTTTGCATGAGATGCAAATAGTGCAAGTGTTGCATAGTGTAAATTAAGAAAGAGTTTCCAAGTTTTCCTACATCATCCATTCTAAGTTTCTGAGACCGTGACGTACCCACACACAGTTACCAGTCCCGGGAATAGCTAGGAAGATCAGTGGTACAGATCAGGAGCATATCAAAAAGTGAAGGAGCCTCCAAACGTTGGTATAGTTCTATTTTAATCTTCCTTTTTATTAATGATTACAATTTCCTGTATTTACATATATATTTTATTAGTGTAATAATTAGTATATGTATTTGTTTTGAAAATAAATACGATCCCAAGTTCAATGGTCCCATATACAGATTTCGATCTTTATGAAAAAAAAATTAAAACACATTTCCGCTGAGTGACCGATGAACGGGGTTCCAACAATTAGTATTAGAGCCAATTTTATTTTCAAAACAGGAAATTATTTCGATGCTCCTGTATTTATGATTGTGTAAGCATGATTTAAATTGACTGTATGATCTTTTTGTATGTATATTTTTTTAAATTTACAAAAACATGATTGATTGTTAATTATATGGTACTATCGATTTTGGGTTTACGGGTTGTATAATTTTTTATTATCATTATAATTTTTTTAACTCTTATTGTACTGTAAAAGCAAAATGTAACCTATATTGAAGACCCGAAAAAATCGTGAAGAAGGATTCGTGAGATGAATCGAAGTGACCTGAAGAGACTGGAAGACTCGAATATTACAGAAAGACCAAGGAATGCCTTGGGGATATTTTTGTAATTTTAGATTCCAATTTTTTTTAGGTTAAATAATTCACAGTACTTGGTCAATTCATGTATGCTTTATATTATGCGATGATAAAAGCATTGTCATGCATATGTATGTAATTTAGATTCGAAGTGCCTACACAAATATATTTGATATGTCATACATGCATCATAGCCTAATATTTTATGTATTTTTTTTTAATGTGATTAAAATGGGTAAATACATAAATTGGCTATGAAAATGAGATAACTTTTTTAATGGCTAAAAAACTTGGCAATTCACATTAATGTTAATCTATTAAAGAGTTTAATAAGTTAGATTAATAGGGTCATTCATAGTAATTAGGATTAATTTGATTAAATTCCTAATAATAAGGGAACCGAATAATGTGCTAGAGTTTTAATAGTTGAAACTTGGTATACACCAACATAATAATCTGAGCTTAGTAAATTGTTTACAAAGGCTTAGATTATTCACTAATAAATTAGATATTTAACTGTTAAAAATCATTAATAACTTATTAGTTAATTAGAATTTGGTTCTAATTAGTTAACGCACTAGATAACTTGATTAAAGTTAGCCGTTTGATCTTGTAGTGTCTAGGTGTATTAATAGATAGTAGAAAACCCTAGTTTTAAATAGTGAGTGGCAGAGGGATATATGACATATATATCACACGATCTCCGTCATTAGTTCAACACTATGAGATCCGAGTGGGACCTCGTGACAGCTTTGCTTTCGTCCTCCCTAAGGAGGGTTTCCACAAAGGTCAATACCAAGGTTGACGTTCAGCAGGATAGGATTTCTGAGGGTATTTCAGGATTGACCGACCCTAAGGCGGTAATTCTCGAGTTAAGCTCGTGAGATCTGAAATGGTGGGTTACACTCACGAAGGTTTTGATTAAGTTTGTTAATTAAAAACCTGACTAAATAAAAGTAATTCTATAATATCATTTGATTGAGAATGTCTCGGTTCAACATGTAAAGATTTAACCGACCCTAAGGCGACACTTCTTTATGGTATGTTGGATTGTTGTGATATAGTAACGAATTTTAGGGTAGTTCTAGTTCGTTAAATAGGTTCATGCATCATGTTTAAATTTATACCAAATCACTCACACTTGTTTGAAATAAGTGACTGAATGAATGTTTTATTTATTTCAGTAATGTCTTCTACATTACTTCAAATTCTCGCAAATGACAAATTAACTGATAATAACTACACTAAGTGGAAACTTTATATTAATGCAATTTTGGTCACCAAAGACCTCAAGTTTGTGCTTGCGGAGGAATGTTCTTCAGCGCCTACTGCCAATGCCACACGAACTATGTGTGAGGCATACTAGCGACGGGCCTCATCAGATGAGAAGGCACGAACATATCTATTGGCTTTAATGATAGATGTGCTTTTCACAAAGCACGAAGCAATGACTATAGCATTCGAAATCATGGAGTTAGTGCAAGCTATGTTCGGGCAGCCCTCCGAGCAAAAGTGACAAGAAGTTGTTCGTTTCGCTATGCTCATTCGCATGAAGGAAGGAACACCAGTTCAGGAACATGTCCTGAGCACGCAGAAGTCAATGGCGGGGCTATTGATTAACCCAGTCAAGTGAGCATCATACTGATGACTCTTTCGAAGAATTTCGATCAGTTTAAGAATAACTACGAGATGAACAAGTTAAGGTTCAGTCTTACACCGTTGCTCAATGAGCTCACTACCTTTGAGTCCGTGACTAAGGACTGCAAGGGCAAGACCAGTGAGGTAAATATTGCCGAACAATCTTCATCCAATAATAAGAAAATGAAGAGGTCTGCTAGGAAGGTAAAGGGTAAGCCCAAACCCAAGAAAGCCCAAAACAAGAAGATGTCCAAGAAAGGTAAATATGTTTTACTTGTTCTTGAGTCATGTTCAGTGGAAGATGATTCTTCACCCTGGATAGTTGATTTGAGGGCCACTAACCATGTTTGTTCTTCTTTGAAATGGACTGATTATTGGACACAGCTAGAGAAGGGAGCCTTCTCAATGCATGTGGGGTCAGGGGATTTCGTGTCGGAACGAGCAGTGGGCATAATTAGTTTACATTTTTGTAATAATTATATATTGTTGGATAATGTATTTTATATTCCTGGATTTACATGTAATTTGATTTCCATTTCTAAGTTGTTAGTGTTAGGATTATGCTCGATAGCAAGAGTGTAATAATGTATTTGACAATATTTTCATATTAATAAATTGATTTATAGTTACCAAATCTTAAAGCATTTATAGTTTAATTATTATAATTATCAAAGTAAATAGTCATAAGGTCAAAAGACTATAAAAAAAGAAGAATTATTCATACATCTAGATATGTATGAGGTAGACACAATTCTTTAGTTAGTCTTGAATAATATTCACAACTTAAGATTAAAGGTTGGGCACCTTTATCTTGTTAAAGTTGTAGATTCTTTTGCTAGCATTTGAGTGAGATCAAATGTGTTATGATGAGTCTAAAATCATCAAAGTGCGGTGTCTTTGGGTAAAATAATCTAGTGCACTGGGTGCATTGAATTGGATCACAATGAAATACTTTATCTAGAACCGTCAATGGATAAAAGTTTTTCATTTGAAGACAATCGGAGAGTCTATCTCAATCCTGAGATAAATGATGGACCTATGGTTGCAAGTGTTATCATTTGAGCTATCAATGAGTATGATTATATAGCATAGTCTATCCTCGATAGTTTGGTGGTATTCATTTGTTAATCGATAGAGGACTTCATTAATCGATATGGACATCGTGGCTCCATTTATTAAATGAGAGTAGAATATCATCATATGGATGTTTTAAGGTATTGGATATTAAATCTTAACGTTAAGTTTTCAATAGTGTTTATTGAAACATGGCTTCTGGACAAGTCAAAATATCCAAGTTCAAAATGTGGTCATATGAGTAAATATGGTAACTTGGAGAGCTATAGGCGGTCTATAAGCTCTTAGCGATTATTGATATTATTCACAAGGATACACTTTCTCCAATAAGGTTGTATAGGGTATGATTGAGTAACATCAACTTATTCTATCTTTATTTAAGAGTTCAATTTTAGTTCTTTAGTGGAATGAACTAAAATTAAATAGATCGGACCTAAGTGAATCATTTGTTGATTGTGATTGGGTTGTGTCTGTTATATCTTAAATTTAGATAGCCCGCCAAGATCCCCAATCCTCACGAAATTGTATGGATCACTTAATATATTCTACCGGACCAATTTAGGGGTCCATTTAGAATTGTATTAAGGCATATGAACTTGTTTCTTTTTGTAAGAATAGTTCTAGTTCACATGTGGACTTTTTATTAAGGTCCAAAGGATTTAATAAAATAAGAAAAATAATATACTGCCCATATATATGTGTTGGGCGGCAAGGCTATTTAGAATAGCTTAACTATATTATTTTTATTTTATTATTTAATTAAATGGAAATTAATTCATTTATTGATTAATTAATTATTTAATTAAAAGTCTAAATCTTTGTCTAGTAGGAGATGGTCTCCAAATATTATACTATTGTTGGTAGTATAATTAATATTAAAGACTATATTTGATAAGTAGATAAATAAAAGAATTATTTATCTAATCAAATTAGAAAGTCTTTAATATGGTTATAAATACACTATTGAGTTGGATTAGGAGTCTTGGTGTAGGATATAATTTCTTTTAGAAAAGAATTCTTAACCACCAAGTAAATCCACCTAAGGAAATGATTCTTGCCCACCAAGTAAATCCTTCTTGGGAGAGGATTTGGTCTCCTATATGGTCTCCTATATATATACATATATATATATATATATATATATATATATATATATATATGTACTTATAAATTTCAACCAAGCAAATGTTTTTGGTGTGAGATGTTGTTTTTTATTGTTATAAAAAAAAAACTTCGTCCAACTCATCGTGTGAAGAATTCGGCCAAGCATAGAGAAAAGAGGGAACGTTTTTGTTTTCGATAGTACACTAGTATCCTTTGCATCAAAAGATTTTTGTGTACAACATCGAATCAAGATTCACGCAAGTTTCAATCAAATTGATTGATAATTCACAAGTGACAGGACGTTCTTGGTTTTTTCTTTTGGAGGATTATTTTGACTAACAAAGAAGAAGATTTTGTTTGTTTCTATCCTCATATATACAATTTAAAGAAAGGGACCCCACACTCCTAGGTGATTCACGTTCGTGATTGGATTGGAAGATCTTGTGGATTCAATTCGACGCTAGTTCAATCGTCATGAAAAAAAAGGTACAATACTTTTTATATACATCTATTAGTCTAGGATTAAGGTTCTTGTTATTAAAAGGGAAAATTTTATTTATACGCAAACCCTAATTTCTTTTTATTTATCACGTTTCCGTTGTGCGTATTATTTTTTCCCTACAGTTATAACAAAAATATTCTGTTTCTTTCAATAATAAGTCTGTTATTATTAGAAAGAATGGTCTGATTATTTGTTTAGGAATTAATGAAAACAATTTATATGTGTTAAGACCGTTAATACATTCTACACTGCTCAACACCGAAATGTTTAAGGTTGATAAACAAAAAACTAAACGACATAAGATTTCTCCAGATAATGACACGTATCTCTGGCATCTAAGGCTTGGTCATATAGACCTTGACCGGATAGACAGACTAGTAAAAAGTGGACCTTTAAGTGAGTTAAAGGTTGGAACCTTACTTGTCTGTGAATCTTGTCTGGAAGGTAAGATGACTAAGAGACCGTTTACTAGAAAAGGGCTTAGAGCTAAAGAACTGCTAGAGCTTATACATACAGACATCTATGGACCGATAAATGTTAAAGCTAGGGGTGGTTATGAGTATTATGTCACCTTTATAGATGACTACTCAGGATACGTATACGTCTACCTGATGCAACGAAAATCAGAAACATTCGAAAAGTTTAAAGAAATCCTAGCTGAAGTTGATAATCAATTAGGTAGGACTATCAAGTCACTACGATCGGATCGTGGAGGTGAGTACCTTATCCAAGAGTTTGAAGACTTCATGGTCGAGTATGGGATAGTTTTCCAATTCACAGCTCCCGGTACACCTCAGTAAAATGGTGTAGCGGATAGGAGAAATAGAACCCTAATGGAAATGGTAAAATCTATGATTAGTTTCTAATCATTACCAAATTCTTTTTGGGGATATGCGTTACAAACAGCGGCATACATTTTGAATATAGTGCCATCCAAATTTGTTCCTAAGACTCCCCTAGAGTTTTGGAATGGTCGTAAAGCTAGTTTGCGATATTTCCAGATATGGGGGTGTCCAGAACACGTGCTAAGGAACAGCAATGGAAAGCTAGACTCCAAGTTTATTGTCTGCCTATTTGTAGGATACTCCAAGGAGACCAGAGGTGGACACTTCTATAGTCCTGAAGACAACAAAGTATTTGTATCGACAATTGCAATATTTCTTGAGGACAATTATATTAGTGACCATAAACCTCGTTCTAAGATTGTATTGAATGAGTTAGAGCCTGGTGAGACAAGTGCTTTATCAACAAGAGTTGTCGATCCATAAAATATGAGAGTCAGATGGTTCCTTATCAGGATACACTACTATCCAGACATAGTGACAGGGTTGTGAGACAACCTAAACACTATTTAGGTATAGGTGAGGGATAATGTGTTGTCTCTGCTGATAGTGTGGATGATCCTTTGACATTTAAGAATGCAATAGAAGATCCTGATAAACAGAAATGGCTTAAAACCATGAATCTCGAGATGGAGTCCATGTACTCTAACTCAGTGTGGGATCTTGTACACTTACCGGATGGGGTAAAACCCATAGGGTGTAAGTGGATCTACAAGAGAAAGAGAAGAGTAGATGGGAAGGTAGAGACCCCCAAAACAAGGCTAGTGGTCGAGGGTTATACCCAGAAAGAGGGGGTCGATTATGAAGAGACCTTCTCGCCAGTAGCCATGTTTAAGTCTGTTAGGATTCTCTTATCCATTGCTGCCTATTTCGATTATGAAATTTGGCAAATGGATATCAAGACTGCATTCTTGAATGGCAATCTTCATGAGAGCATCTATATGATGCTACCAGAGGGTTTCATGTCTCCAGATCAAGAGCAAAAGGTTTGCAAGCTACAAAGGTCCATCTATGGACATAAGTAAGCATCTAGATCTTGGATCATTAGGTTTGATGATGTGATCAAAACCTATGGCTTCGAGTAGAACGTCAATGAGCCTTGTGCCTACAATCGCATCATTGATAAGAAAGTACTTTTATTGGTCCTATACATAGATGATATCCTACTCATTGGGAATGATGTGGGAGTGTTGTCTAATGTAAAGGGCTGCTGGATAGCCAATTCCAATTGAAATATTTGGGAGAGGCAAGTTATTTTCTAGGGATCCAACTTATAAGGGATCGTAAGAACAAACTCATAGCATTGTCTCACGAATCTTATATTGACAAGATTCTTGTGCGATTTTTGATGTAGAACTCCAAGAAAGGTAATTTACCTTTTCGACATGGAGTTCACTTGTCTAAGGAATAGTGTCCTAAGATATCTCTAGAAGTTGATGATATGAGATGTGTACCTCTTACATAGGCAGTATGTAGTCTCATGTATGCTATGTTATGCACCAGATCGAACATCTACTATGTAGTGGGAGTAGTCAGCTGATACCAGTCTAACCCAGGATTGGATCATTGGGTTGCTGTCAAGACTATTCTGAAGTATCTTTTGAGAATGATAAATTATATGCTAGTGTATTCCGGACAGAATTTGATCCCATTAGGATACAAAGATTTTGATTTTCAGTCAGATAGGGATTCTAGGAAATCCACATCTGGATTAGTATTCACCATAGGTGGTGAAGCCATTGTATGGAGAAGTATCAAGAAATCTTGCATTGCTGACTCCACCATGGAAGTCGAATATGTTGCCGCTTGTGAAGCTGCTAAAGAGGCTGTTTGGGTCCATAAGTTCTTAAGTGATCTGGAAGTTGTTCCAAGCCTGGATAACCCCATCACACTTTAGTGCGATAACAGTGGTGATGTGGCTAATTCCAAAGAACCAAGAACCATAAGAGAGGAAAGCATATAGAGAGAAAGTACCATCTCATTAGAGAGATAGTGCAGAGAGGATATGTTATCGTCACCAAGATGGCCTCACAAGACAATCATACTGATCCATTTACGAAGACCTTACCGGCTAAAGTGTTTTCGGGTCTCATAATTGGTCTAGGGTTACGAGACATGCCTCACATTCTTTAGTTCAAGTGGGAGATTGTTGGGGTTTATGCCCTAAACATGTAATTTATAAATGGATTTACGAAGTAAATAAAAAAAAAAATCAATTCATTCTTGTTATGTTATTTATTTTATGAACTTGTGAACATATTAACATCCTGGATTGCCGGATGTAATCTCGAACTATTTATATGAGTGTCATATATGGATGGATACAGTAATAGGCGTCAAATCTGAAGAGTCCATAGATAGCAAATAAATCTGGGTACTTTATTTATGGTTAATCTACAGTTGCGATCCGTTCTGTAATGTTCAGTGATTCTATCCTGAATTATTCATATGAGATATTGGAATGGAGGCATCTTGTATGATGTGATCGTATAAAACTGGGTCATGATCTATATGAATCTCACACCAATATCCGTTTACCGATGAGATTCATATATATCAACTAATGATGGCTATAAATGGGTGATCTTAATCCTGAGTGTCTTATAGACTCCTTCAGGTTAGATCGTGGTCTTTGATATTCTATAGGTGAGGTTAGATGCATTTCCTGATCAATATACTCCGTATGTTGGGATTGCAGTTTGGCTCGTGGCTGGGAAGGTTTGTACACAATAGCGGAATCCACTCCTTCTTGTGAGAAGTAGATGGTAGTTCTCTTAAGGGTTGATTCGGGGCTTGGACAATATAATCGCTCTCCTAAATCCGTGAGGAAATAGGATTTATTGTCCATTAGAGAATCAATGGTACTTAAAGGATATATGTAATCAAAGGGGTATAATGGACATTAGGATCCAACTCTAATTATGAACTACTGTGGAGGATCACACGATGTGTAATAGCTATATCGATGGATACCGAGTTGTATCGATTTGTGTAAAAGCGTTTGCAGTTGAGAGAGTGCAGCTTCAGGTTTTTAGTAGTATAACACCGGAGTTAATATTCAAGGAATATTAATTAAAGAGTTTAATTAATGATTCCAAAGATTATTAGAGATCAAAATACTGTAGGTTCATTAGATCCCCTTGTTAGCCTGATCAAATTAGGTAACAAGGGTCACAGTTAATTAATTGGATTGTCCAATTAATTGTGTTACGAAAGTGACACGTATTTATTTGTGAATTAATTAATTAATGAGAATATTTAATTAATGAAAAATGGTGACTAAATAAATTTAATAATAAGATTATTTAATTATGTTATTAATCACTAAATGGAGGGTGTATATTGATATTTATTTTTGAATAAAATAAGGTAATATGAATATTTAATTTAATTAAATTAAATATTTAATTTTGAATTTTAATAGTTTGCATTCAAATAAAATCAAATAAAAGACATGAGATAATTTTTATTTGAAAGTTTTTAAAAATTGAATATAGATTTGATCAAATATTTAAATACTATATATATGATATATATTATTTTAAAAAAAAGGGTGCGTGAAAACGCACAACACACACACAAACACAAACACACACATATATATATATATACATTGACAAAAAGTTGTTTTTGTTGTTTACAACACACATCAATCAATCGGTTTTTGGCTTTAATGCAAAATGATGTGCTTGAGTTTCAACAACGCGTGCATCAAAGGCCCAGATCAATTTTTTGCTTTTGAAGCAATAAGTGTGTGCTTGAATCACATATCAACACATATATTAGAGTTTGCATGAGATGCAAATAGTGCAAGTGTTGCACAGTGAAAATTAAGAAAGAGTTTCTTAGTTTTCCTACATCCTCCATTCTATGTTTCTGAGACCGTGACGCGCCCACACGTAGTTACCAGTCCTTGGAATAGCTAGAAAGATCAGTGGTACAGACCATGAGCATATCGAAAAGTGAAGGAGCCTTCAAACATTGGTGTTGTTCAATTTTAATCTTCCTTTTTATTAATGATTACTATTTCATGTATTTACATATATATTTTATTAGTGTAATAATTAGTATATGTATTTGTTCCGAAAATAAATACAATCCCAAGTTCACTGGTCCCAGATACAGATTACTCTCATTATAACAAAAAATTTAAAACTCATTTCCGCTGCGTGACTTTTTAATGGGGTTCCAACAATTGGTATCAGAGCCAATTCTATTTTCAGAACAGGGCATTGTTTTCGATGCTCCTGTACGTATGATTGTGTAGGCACGATTTAAATTGACTGTATGATGTTTTTGTATGTATATTTTTTTAAATTTACAAAAACATGATTGATCGTTAATTATATGGTACTGTGGGTTTTGGGATTATGGGTTGTATAATTGTTTTTTATTATTATATTTTTTTTAACTGTTATATTTTAAATGAAAAATGTAACATATATTGAAGGCTTGGAAAAATCGTGAAGATGGATTCATGAGATGAATCGAAGTGATCTGAAGAGACTAGAAAACTCAGAAATTACAAGAAGACCAAGGAATGCCTTGGGGGTATTTTTGTAATTTTAGATTCTAATTTTTTTTTAGGTTAAATAATTCACAGTACTCGGCCAAATCTTATATGTTTTATATTATGCGATGATAAAAGCATTGTCATGCATACGTATGTCATTTAGATTAGAAGTGCCTACACAAATATATTTGATATGTCATACACGCACCATAGCCTAATATTTTATGTATTTTTTTAATGTGATTAAAATGGGTAAATACATAAATTGGCTATGAAAATGTGATAAGTTTTTTAATGGCTAAAAAACTTGGTAATTCTCTTTAATATTAATCTGGTTATTAAAGAGTTTAATAAGTTAGATTAATAGGGTCATTTATAGTAATTAGGATTAATTTGATTAGTTTCCTAATAAGAAATGAGCCGATTAATGCGTTAGAGTTTTAATAGTTAAAACTTGATATATACCAACATAATAATATGAGTTTAGTAAATAGTTTACAAATGCTTAGATTATTCTCTAATAGATTAGATTTTTAATTGTTAAAAATCATTAATAATTTATTAGTTAATTAGAATTTGGTTCTAATTAGTTAATGCACTAGATGACTTGATTAAAGTTAGCCGTTTGATCCTGTAGAGTCTAGGTGCATTAATTGATAATAGAAAACCGTAGTTTTAAATAGTGAGCGGGAGAGGGATATATGACATATATATCCCACGGTCTCCATCATTAGTTCAACAATGTGAGATCCGAGTACAGCCTCATGATGGCTTTGCTTTCATCCTCCCTAAGGAGGGTTTCCACAAAGGTCATTACCAAGGTTCACTTCCGAACGAATAGGATTTCTGAGGGTTTTTTGGGATTGTCCGACCCTAAGGTGGTAATTCTCAAGTTAAGCTCGTGAGATCTAAAATAGTGGGTTGCACTCATGAAGGTTTTCATTAAGTTTGTTCATTGAAAACATGACTAACTAAAAGTTATTCTAGAATATCATTTGATTGAGAATGTCTCGGTCCAACATGCAAAGATTTGACTAACCCTACGGCGGCACTTTTTTGTGGTATGTTGGATTGTCATGGTATTGTAAAGAATTTTAGGGTTGTTCTAGTTCGTTAAACATGTTCATGCATCATGTTTAAATTTATACCAAAGTACTCGCACTTGTTTTAAATAAATGACTGAATGAATGTTAAATTTATTTCAGCAATATCTTCTGCATTACTTCAAATTCTCGCAAACGACAAATTAACTGGTGATAACTACACTAAGTGGAAACTTAATATTAATGCAATTTTGGTCACCAAAGACCTCATGTTTGTGCTTACAAAGGAATGTCCTCCAGCGCCTACTACCAATGCCACACGAACTGTGCGTGAGGCATACCAACGATGAGTCTCATCTGATAAGAAGACCCGAACACATTTGCTGGCTTTAATGACAGACTTGCTTGTTATAAAGCACAAAGCAATGACTTCAGAATTCGAAATCATGAAGTATTACAAGTTATGTTCAGGTAGCCCACCGATCAAAAGTGAAATAAAGTTGTTCGTTCTGCTATGCTCGTTCGCATGAAGGAAGGAACGTCAGTTCGGGAACATGTTCTAAGCATGATGTCCTACTTCAGCACGACAGAAGTCATTAGTATGGCCATTGATGAACCGAGTCAAGTGAGCATTATACTAGGACTCTTTCAAAGAGTTTCGATCAGTTTAAGAATAACTACGAGATGAGCAAGTTAAGGTTCAATCAGACACAGTTACTCAGTGAGCTCACTACCTTTGAGTCTGTGACTAAGGACATCAAGGGCAAGATCGGTGAGATAAATGTTGCCGAACCATCTACCTCCATTAATAAGAAAAGGAAGAGGTTTGCAGGGAAGGTTAGGGTAAGCCCAAACCTAAGAAAGCCCAAAACAAGAAGAAGTCCAAGTAAGGTAAATATGATTTACTTGTTCTTGAGTCTTGTTTAGTGTAAGATGATTCTTCACCCTGGATAGTTGATTCGGGGGCCATTAACCATGTTTGTTCTTATTTGTAATGGACTGATTCTTGGATACTGCTAGAGAAGGGAGCCTTCTTAATGCGTGTGGGGTCAGGGGATATCGTGTCGGTACGAGCAGTGGGTGTAATTAGATTACGTTTTTGTATTAATTATATATTGTTGGACAATGTATTTTATATTCCAAGGTTTACACGGAATTTGATTTCGATTTCTAAGCTGTTAGAACAAAAGTATTATGTTTCATTTAAAAATAAGTATGTTATTATTAGAAAGAATGGTATGAATATTTGTTCAAAAATTAATGAAAACAATTTGTATGTGTTAAGACCATAAATACATATTACACTGCTCAACACCAAAATGTTTAAGGTTGAAAAACCAAATACTAAAAGACATAAGATTTCTCCAGATAATGACATGTATCTCTGGCATCTAAGGCTTGGTCATATAAACCTTAACCGGATAGACAGACTAGTAAAAAGTGGACCTTTAAGTGAGTTAAAGTTTGGCACCTTACCTGTCTTCGAATCTTGTCTGTAAGGTAAGATGACTAAAAGACCTTTTACTGGAAAAGGGCATAGAGCTAAAGAACTGCTAGAGCTTATATATACAGACATCTGTGGATCGATGAATGTTAAAGCTAGGGGTGGTTATGAGTATTATGTCACCATTATAGATGACTACTAAAGATACTGATACGTCTACCTGATGCAACGAAGTCAGAAACATTTGAAAAGTTCAAAGAATTCCAAGCTGAAGTTGATATCAATTAGATAGGACTATCAAGTCACTACGATCGCATCATGGAGGTGAGTACCTTGACCAAGAGTTTAAAGACTTCATGGTCGAGCATGGGATAGTTTCCCAACTCACAACTCCAGTACACCTCAGCAAAATGGTGTAGCAGAGAAGAGAAATAAAATCCTGATTGAAATGGTGAGATCTATGATTAGTTTCTCATCATTACCAAATTCCTTTTGAGGATATGCGTTACAAACAACGATATACATTTTGAATGTAGTGCCATTCAAATCTGTTCCTAAGACTTCCCCAGAGTTGTGGAATGGTCGTAAAGCTAGTTTGGGACATTCACGGATATGGGGGTGTCCAGTATACGTGCTGAAGAATAGAACTGGAAAGCTAGACTCCAAGTCTGTTGTCTGCTTATTTGTAGGATACTCCAAGGAGACCAGAGGTGGACACTTCTATAATCCCGAAGACAACAAAGTATTTGTATCGACAAATGCAACGTTTCTTGAGGACAATTATATTAGTGACCATAAACCTCATTCTAAGATTGTATTCAATGATTTGGAGCCTGGTGAGACTAGTGCTTCATCAACAAGAGTTGTTGATCCACAAACATCTGAGAGTCAGATGGTTCCTGATCAGGATACATTACTGTAGGGAAAATAAAACACACGCAACAAAAACGTGAGAAAATTTATGAAAACTAGGGTTTGTGTATAAATAAAATTTTTCTCTTTTGACTAACAAGAACCTTATCCCTAGATTAATTAATGTATATAAAAAGTGTCGTACCTTTTTCTCATGACGACTGAAAAAGTGCCAAATTGAATCCGCAAGATCTTCCAGTCCAATCACAAACATGAATCACCTAGGAGTATGAGCTTCCTTTCTATAAATTGTATACCTGAGGATGGAAACAAACAAAATCTTTTTCTTTGTTAGTTACAATTCTCCTCCAAGAGAAAACTCCAAGAACGTCCGGTCACTTGTGAATTATCAATCTAATTGATTGAAACTCGTGTGAACATAATTTGATTTTGTACACAAAACCCTTTTGATGTAAAGGATACTAGTGTACTATATAAAAAAAACGTTTTATTTTTCTCTTTTCTCCTTGGCCGAATTCTACACCCTATATCTATGAGTTGATCGAATTTTCTCTATAGCAAAAACTAAATTTTTCTCCCACAAAATCTCTCTTGCTAGGCCAAATTCTCTTCTTGAAATTTGCTTAGCTTGGCCGAAATTCATCTCATAGAAAATCTTAGGGCTGGCCGAATTTCCTAACATATAAATATAGGATCATAAATCCTCTCCCAAAAAGGATTTACTTGGTTGGCAAGAATCCTTTCCTTAGGTGGATTTATTTGGTAGTAAAGAATCCTTATCTAAAAGGAATTCTATCATCCTCTTATATATATATAGCTGGCTGAAATTTCATAGAATATAATTAGGAGACTTAATTATTTTCCTAAGAAGGATTTACTTGGTAGTTAAGAATCCATTCCTTAGGTAGATTTACTTTGTGGTTACGAATCCTTTTCAAAAAGGAATTCTATCCTACACCAAGACTCCTAATCCAACTCATTAATGTATTTGTAACCATATTAAAGACTTCCTAATTTGATTAGATAAATAATTTCTTTTATTTATCTACTTATCAAATATAGTCTTTAACATTAATTATTCTAGGAAAAAGATTTTGACTTTTAATTAAATAATTAATTAATCATCAAATTAATTAAAATCCATTTAATTAAATAATAAAATAAAATATATAAGTAAGCTATTCTAAATAGCCTTGCCGTCCAAACCAATATATATGGGCAATATATTATTTTCTTATTTTATTAAATTCATTTGACCTTTATGAAAAGTCCATATGTAAACTAGACCCATTCTTACAAAAAGAAACAAGTCCAGAAGCCTCAATACAATTCTAGATGGACCCCTAAATTGGTCCAGTAAAATATATCAAGTGATCCAAGCAAGTTTGTGTGGATTGGGAATCTTGGCGGGCTATCTAGATTTAAGCTCCAATAGACACAACCCAATCACAATAAACAAATGATTCACTTAGGTCCGATCAATTTAATTTTAGTTCATTCCACTAAAGAACTAAAATTGAACTCTTAAATAAAGATAGAATAAATTGATGTTACTCATACATACCCTAGACAACCTTATTGGAGAAAGTGTATCATCGTGAAGAATATCAGTAATCGCCAAGAGCTCATAGACCGGCTATAATAACTCTCTAAGTTACCATATTTACTCATATGACCACATTTTGAACTTGGATATTTTGACTTGTCCAGAAGCCATGTTTCAATAAACACTATTGAAAACTTAACGTTAAGATTTAATATCCAATACCTCAAAACATCCATATGATGGTATTCTACTCTCATTTAAAAAATGGAGCCACGATGTCCATATCTATAAATGAAGTCCTCTATTGATTAACAAATGAATACCACCAACCTATCGAGGATAGACTATGCTATATAATCATACTCATTGATAGCTCAAAAGATAACACTTGCAACCATAAGTCCATTATTTATCTCAGGATTGAGATAGACTCTTTGTTTGTCTTCAAATGCAAACTTTTATCCATTGACGGTTCTAGATAAAGTATTTCATTGTTATTCTATTCAATGCACCCAGTGCACTAGATTCTTTTGCCCAAAGGCACCTCACTTTAATGATTTTAGACTCATCATAACACATTTAATCCTATTTAAATGCTAGCAAAAGATTCTACAATTTCGACAAGATAAAAGCGCCCAACCTTTTATCTTAAGTTGTGAATATTATTCAAGACTAACTAAAGAATTGTGTCTACCTCATACATATATAGATGTATGAACAACTCTTTGTTTCTTATAGTCTTTTGACAATTATAATAATTAAACTATAAATGCTACAAGATTTGTTCAACTAAAAATAACTTTATTAATGTGAAAAGATTGTCAAATACATTATTATACTCCGGTTATCGAGCATAATCCTAACAACTACCACCTAGACATAGTGAGAGGGTTGTGAGACAACCTGAACACTATTTAGGTATAGGTGAGGGTCAAGATGTTGTCTATGCTGACAGTGTGGAAGGTCCTTTGACATTTAAGAATGCAATGAAAGATCTTGATAAAGAGGAATGACTTAAAGCCATGAATCTCGAGATGGAGTCCATGTACTCTAACTCAGTTTGGGATCTTGTAGACGTACCGGATGGTGTAAGTGGATCTACAAGAGAAAAAAAGGAGTAAATGGGAAGGTAGAGACCCTCAAGGCAAGACTAGTGGCCAAGGGTTATACCCAAAAAGAGGGGATCGATTATGAAGAGACATTCTCGCCAGTAGCTATGTTTAAGTCTATTAGGATTCTCTTATCCATTGCTGCCTATTTCGATTATGAAATTTGGCAAATGGATGTCAAGACTGCATTAATGAATGAAAATCTTGATGGGAGCGTCTATATGATGCAACCAGAGGGATTCGTGTCTCCAGATCAAGAGCAAAAGTTTTGCAAGCTACAAAGGTCCATCTATAGACTTAAGCAAGCATCTAGATCTTGGAACATTAGGTTTGATGATGTGATCAAAACTTATTACCTCTAGCAAAACGTCGATGAGCCTTGTGTCTACAACCGCATCATTGATAAGAAAGTAGTTTTCTTGGTCCTATATGTAGATGATATCCTACTCGTTGGGAATCATATGGGAGTGTTGTATGATGTAAAGGGCAGGCTAGCTTGCAAACTCAAAGCACTGTTTCAGACATCATATATCGACAGTGTCCTAAGACACCTCAAAAAGTTAATGATATGAGACTTGTACCCTATGCATCGGTAATAGGTAGTCTCATGTACGCTATGTTATGCACGAGACTAGACATCTGCTATACAGTGGGAGTAGTCAGCAGACACCAGTCAAACCCAAGATTGGATCATTGGATTGCTGTCATGACTATTCTTAAGTATCTTCGGAGAATAATAAATTATACGCTAGTGTATTCCAGATAAGATTTGATCTCGTTAGGATACACGATTTCTGATTTTTAGTCAGACAGGATTCTAGGAAATCCACGTCTGGATCAGTATTCACTGTGAGTGGTGGAGCCATTGTGTGGAGAAGTATCAAGCAATCTTACATTGCTGACTCCACCATGGAAGCCGAGTATGTAGCTGCTTGTGAAGCTGTTAAAAAGGCTGTTTGGCTGCATATGTTCTTGAGTGATCCGAAAGTTGTTCCAAACCTGGATAAGCCCATCAAACTTTATTGTGATAACAGTGGTGCTGTGATTATTTCTGAAGAACCAAAAAGCTATAAGAGAGGGAAGCATATAGAGAGAAAGTATCATCTCATTAGAGAGGTAGTGCAGAGAAGAGATATGATCGTCACCAAGATAGCCTCACAAGAAAATCATGTTGATCTATTTACGAAGACCTTACCGGCTAAAGTGTTTTCGGGTCACCTAGATGGTCTAAGGTTTCGAGACATTCCTCACATGCTTTAGTGTAAGTGGGAGTTTGTTGGGGTTTATGCCCTAAGCATGTAAGTTTTAAATAGATTTATGAAGTAAATAAAAAGAAAAGTTCAATTCATTCTTGTTATGTTATTTATTTCATAAACTTGTGCACATATTAACATCATGGATTGCCGGATGTAATCTTGAACTGTGTATATGAGTGTCATATATGAATGGATACAGTAAGAGACAAGCAATCTAAAGAGTGCGTGGATATCAAATACAGTTGGGTACGTTATTTACGGTTAATCTATAGTTGCGGTCCATTCCGTAATGTACAATGATTTTATCCTAAATCATTCATATGAGATATGAGAATGGAGGCGTCTTGTATGATGTTATCATATAGGACTTGACCATGATCTATATGAATCACTCACCAAGATTCGTTTACCGATGAGATTTATATATATCATCTAATGATTACTATATGTGGGTGATCTTAATCCTGAGTGTCTTATCGACTCCTTCAGGTTAGATCGTGGTCTTTGATATACCATGGGTGAGGTCAGATGCATTTCCTGATCAATATACTCCGTATGTTTGGATTACGATTTGGCTTACGTCTAGGAAGGTTTGTACAAAACAGTGGAATCCACTCCTTCTTGTGAGAAGTAAATGGTAGTTCCCTTAAGGGATGATTCTGGGCTTAGACAATATGAGCGCTCTCCTAATTTCGTGAGGAAATAGGATTTATTCTATTAGAGAATCATTGGTACTTAAAGGATACGTGTAATTAGAGGGGTATAACGGACATTATGACCCAACTCTAATTATGAACTACTGTGGAGGATCACACCATGTGTAATAACTATATCGATGGACACCGAGTTGTATCGGTCTATGTAAAAGCACCTGCAGTTGAGAGAGTGCAGCTTCGGGTTTTTAGTGGAATAACACTGGAGTTAATAATCAAGGAATATAAATTAAAGAGTTTAATTAATGGTTCCGAGGATTATCGGAGCTCAAAATAATGTAGGTCCATTAGGTCTCCTTGCTAGCCCAATCGATTTAGGTAACAAGGGTCATTGTTAATTAATTGGATTGTCCAATTAATTGTGTTATGAAAGTGACACGAATTTATTCGGAAATTAATTAAATATTGAAATTATTTAATTAATGAATAATAGTAATTAAATAAATGAAATAATAAGATTATTTAATTATGTCATTAATCACTAAATGGAGGGTGTATGTTGATATTTATTTATGAATAAAATAAGATAATATGATTATTTTATTTTATTAAATTAAATATTTAATTTTTGAATTCAAATAAAATCAAATAAAAGATATGAGATATTTTTTATTTGAAATTTTTTAAAAATCAAATATAGATTTGATCAAATATTTAAATATTATATATATATATATATGATATATATTATTTATTTATTTATTTTTAAAAAAAAGTGTGTGTGAAAGTGCACAGCACACTTATATATATATATATATATATATATATATATATATATATACATTGACAACAAGTTATTTTTGTTTTTTATAACACGCATCAATCAATTGGTTTTTGGCTTTTTTGCAAAAATGTGTGCGTGAGTTTAAACAACATGTGCATCAAAGGTGCAGATCAATTTTTTGCTTTTGAAGCAATTAGTGTGTGCGTGAAACACAGATCAACACATATATTAGAGTTTGCATGAGATGGAAATAGTGCAATTGTTGCATAGTGAAAATTAAGAAAGAGTTTTTTAGTTTTTCTACATCCTTTATTCAAAGTTTCTGAGACCGTGACGCACCCACACACAGTCACCAATCCCGGGAATAGCTAGAAAGATCAGTGGTACAAACCAGGATCATATCGAAAAGTGAATGATCCCAAAACGTTGGTATGGTTCTATTTTAATCTTCCTTTTTATTAATGATTACAATTTCCGATATTTGCATATATATTTTATTAGTGTAATAATTAGTATATCTATTTGTTTCAAAAATAAATGTAATCCCTAGTTCACTTGTCCCAGATACAGATTACGATCTGTATAAAAAAAATTAAAACATATTTCCGCTACGTGACCGGTGAACGGGGTTCCAACATAGAGCACATCGGGGGAGCTCCTCAGCCTATTTACCCTTTTTCTGTTGTAGCTTTTTCTTCAGGAGCTTATTGATTTTTTTATTGGTAGCCTCTACCAGGCCATTGGTTTGGGGATAAGATATCAACGCAAAGCAGAGGTCAATACCTAGGTCTTCACAGAAATCCCTAAATCATGCATTGTCAATACCGATTTCAAGTGTAAAAGTGGAGGAAATGTATGATCAAATTGATAGTGAACTGAGTGTTGTTATTTTATTTAACAGTGAAATAAGTGTAGTAATATGAAAATAACACTTAATCTCTCATTTCTCTTTAACTAACTGGAGGTGGCGAACACATATATGTCAATAAGTGGATACAACTATCAATTGCAATGGCTAGGCTTAATTTTTATTGCAGAACTAAGTGATAGCTCTTAAGGTTCTAGAAGTCGATTTTTCGATCCCTTTCTTCATGCTATTACCCCTACATTTATACATAGTATAGTTAGGGTTAATATGTGGCATGCAAACTGAAGATCACTAGATTGATTTTCTTTCTTTTAAGTCATGATTTTCTGTTTAATGTAGTTGACCCTAGAGATTTTGTTTGTAGAGGATATCTTGGAGTCTCGGTTTGTAGAGGATTTTCTGTTTAATGTACTTCGAGGTAGATCATAACGTGTAATACCTACTTAGTATATGGAGATGTTTCATACTACGGGCCTGCTAGTTGGAAATTTTCCCTTTGACCGTTTACCAAAAGTGGTCATTAACAGTTTCCTACCAGGTGTCGGCTACGTGGAAAATTTCCCTTTGACCCTTTGCCAAAAACTGGCCGTTAAAAGAAGTCCACTTTAACTTGAACATTGGTGATTGATATGAGGTTGGAGTCAGATTTCCTATTTTTTGTTAGGAAAATTTCTATTTTCAGTCGGTTACCAGTGTCTGGGAGGAAATCCTCGTATTAAATACAAAGTCCACGTATCAAGCGAGGGTGAGGCAACCTTTTGAAAGATAAGATATTTTTTGTCGCATGCCCGCTTTGAGGTAGAAAATCTCACCTTCTTTATCATGCTTCCGCTACCGGTTACCGTTCCATTATGCCTGTTTAAACCCAAACAACCCTTCGTTTCCTTTATGCTTCCAAAATCCCTTATTTTAAAAATTAAAAAAAATCCCTAATCATTTTCTCTGTCTTCTTCAAACTTCTTCTCTTTCTTGTACAATTCTAAAACCAAACATCTGTTATAACCATGTCAAACTACGATAATGAATGTGTTGGTAGGCTGGTGGAGGGTAACACACTGAGTCTCATCTGTGGGAAATGAGCTTGAGAGGAGAATGGTGGAGAAAGTGCCTCCCCCCACTTCATCCGCATGGCCGTTCAAGCTGAAATGTTACTATCGGGGTCGGTTTCTCAAACAACCCAGATGCAATGGTAAAGATAGTTGAAAGGGATTCATAAGAGGAATCGAGCGAGGTTAGAGCTGGTGGAGGTCATGCTGATATTGCTGTTATTCCATAAGGATGGGTGCTAACTCTCCCTTATGATTTTAGGATCGTCCTTTATTCCACCGCTATAGTTGAATCGATCAGTCATTTAAGGGAGAAATTCAACATTCCTGATAGCATTACAATTGCCATTCCTCATAGGAGGTACAATGTGTACAGTCCTCCATCCAGTGTGCGTCTTATTCGCACCACTACTTTCGAAAGCGGGGTAAGATTACCTCTCCATCCATCTCAAAGTAGGCGCTTCATGCCCTGTAGCTTGATCCCCTCTAATTAACTCTAGAGTTTAGGAGGCACCTTATGTGTTTTCTTATGCTGTGGAAGGTGCAGTGTGAGAAAGAGTACATTGATAGGAAACTAGGAATAGATGAGTTGAGATTCCTTTAAAGGTTTTTGCTAATTCTCCCTGTCCCAAGGGGCAGTTCTATGCTCGGGCGAAAAATAACCTAAAATTTATTGTACTAGGTGCCACGAAGAAGAATACCTCTTAGAAGGAGGAGTGGGTAGTGATCGGTGGAAATTGGGGAAGCCCTATTGATATTGAGGGGAGAGAGTTCCAAGTCCCTACTAGGTTCGAATGCAAGCCTGTCTAGTAAAAGGCTTCTTTCTCCACTAAGTCTCGGGCGATCTTAGAGGCAATTGTCAAATAGAAATTTGTAAACTTGGAGTACCTTGAATGCTTATGATCCCAGTAGATTGAACCGGTGGCTACACATCTTTACTGCTTCTCCAGGTATGATGAACTCACTGTTTCTGTTGATTTGTGATTCCTGCTTCTAAATCTTGGTTTATCTTTATAGTTTCTGTTGTTCCAATACCGGTTCATAAAGAGCCTGATTTTCTTGACAACCAACTCTCTCCTTTGTTTCCCTCTCCACCTGGATCTCCAATCGTCTAAACTACCAGAACCCCTCTTCCTACGTCGGCGAGAGGTGGTAGGTGCATACTAATCCCAGTTAGGACTTCTAAGGTACCTCTCTCCTCTCCTTACCACTATTGTGGCTTTATGATCATCTTCTTTCCTGCTAGTGGGGTAGGATATGTACCATGAATGAACAACAGATTAGTGTTGGGGTACTCAGGTACCGACTGGGTAGTCTATGGTGGCACAATAGCATTATCATGCTTCAACAATGATGTCGAGGTACCTCGGTTGTGTGTAGCTCGGTAATTTGAGGTAGATCATACCATGTAATACCTACCTTGTATAAGGAGATATTTTCTACCAGGTGCTGGCTAGCTGGAAAATTTCCATTTGACCCTTTGTCAATATTTACCATTAACAGTTTCCGACCAGATGCTGGCTAAGTGGAATATTTCCCTTTGAGTCATTGTAAAAAATGGCCATTAACAGGAGTTTTCATAGACTGGTGTAGGGAAAATCGGACAACGGAAGCGTGAAAATAGGGTTTGGTATATTTTTAAATCTTCCCTTTAAATGAAAAATACCTTAACCATAGATTAATTGATGTATATTAAGTATCGTACCTTTTTCCTCGTGACGATTGAACCATCCGTAAGATCTTTCAATCAAATCACGAACGTGAATCACCTAGGAGTGTGGGCTCCCTTTCTTTAAATTGTATACCTAAGGATGGAAACAAACAAAATCTCTTTCCTTGTTAGTCACAATAATCCTCCAAGAAGAAAAACAAAAAGTTAGGTAACTTGTAAATTATCAATCAGTTTGATTGAAACTCACGTGAACCTAGATTCGATGTTGTACACAAAACCTTTTAATGTAAAGGCTACTAGTGCAATATCGAATACAAAACATTCTTTGTTTCTTTTCATCTTTGAAGAATTTCCAAACACCAATCTTTAGAGCTGGATGAATTTATCTGGAGCAAGATCAAAATTTTCGACACTCAAAATTCCCCTTTGGCCGAAAATTACTCTAAGAAAATTTGCCTTGGCCGAAATTTTCTTCTTGTAAATTATAAGCTTTACCGAAATTCCTCTTAAAATTTCTCATGCTTGGATGAATTTTAGAGCTTGAATTCTTCCCTTGGCCGAAATTTAGAGGATCACAAATACTCTCATTAGAAGGATTTACTTGGTGTACAAGAATCCTATCCTTTGGTGGATTTACTTAGTGATCAAGAATCCTTTTTGAAAAAGAATTTTTTCCTACACCAAGACTCCTAATCCAACACAAATAGTGCATTTGTGACCATATTAAAGACTTCCTAATTTGACTAGATGAATAATTCCTTTATTTATCTATTTATCAAATATAGTCTTTAATATAAATTATACTACCAACAATAGTATAATATTAGGAAACCATCTCCTATTAAGAAAATGATTTTAACTTTTAATTAAATAATTATTTAATTAACAATTTTATTAATTTCAATTAAATTAAGTAATAAAATAAAAAACAATATAATTAAGCTAAAATATTTATCCTTGCCGCCCAAGACCACTTATGGGCATGTATATTATTTTTCTTATTTTATTAAATCCATTGGACCTTAATAAAAAGTCCACATGTGAACTAGACTCATTCTTACAAAAAGAAACAAGTCCACATGTCTCAATACAATTCTAAATGGACCCATCAATTTGTCCGGTAGAATATATCAATTGATCCATGCAAGTTTGTGTGGATTGGGGATCTAGACGTTCTATCTAAATTTAAGCTCCAATAGACACAACCCAATCACAATCAACAAATGATTCACTTAGGTCCGATCTATTAACTTTAGTTCATTCCACTGAGGAACTAAAATTCAACTCATAAATAAAGATAAAATAATTTATTATTGCTTACTCTTACCCTAGACAATCTTAATGGAGAAAATGTATCCTCGTGAAGAATATCAGTAATCACCAAGAGCTTATAGACCTTCTTTAGCTCTCCAAGTTACCGTATTTACTCATGTGACCATATTTTAAACTTGGACATTGAGACTTGTCCAGAAACCATATTTCAATAGACACTATTAAAACTTAACGTTAAGATTTAATATCCAATATCTCAAAACATCCATATGATGATATTATACTCTCATTTAATAAATGGAGCCACGATGTCCATATCTATAAAGGAAATCCTCTATCGATTAACAAATGAACACCACCAAACTATCGAGAATAGTTTATGCCATATAATCGTACTCATTCATAGCTCAAACGATAACACTTGTAACCATAAGTCCATCATTTATCTTAGGATTGAGATAGACTCTCTGATTGTCTTTAAGTGAAAACTTTTATCCATTGTTTGTTTTGGATAAAGTATGTCACTATGATCCTATTCAGTGCACCTAGTACACTAGATTCCATTGCCCAAATACACCAAAATTTGATGATTTTAGACTCAGAATAACACATTTGATCCCACTCAAATGCTAGCAAAAGAATCTACAACTTTAACAAGATAAATGTGCCCAACCTTTATCTTAATTTGTGAATATTATTCAAGACTAACTAAAGAAATGTGTTTACCTCATACATATCCAGATGTACGAACAATTCTTCTTAACTTATATTCTTTTGACCTTATGATTATTTACTTTTGACAATTATAATAATTAAACTATAATTGTTATAAGATTTGTTAAACTAGAAATCACTTTTATCAATACGAAAATACTGTCAAATACATTATTATACTCTTACTACCGAGCATAATCCCAACAATTTCCCACTTGGTAAATAGCACTGTGTCATATATCTTATCCCCATATATTCTAGGTGCCCACCAAAACTCTTTTATGGAAGAGCCTTTTTGAAAGGATCTACTAGATTTTCTTCTGACGCGATCTTGGTTATCATCATGTCTACCCTATGCACATTTTCCCTTAAAAGATGATACTTTCTTTCAATGTGTTTCCCTCTCATATGACTTCTTGGTTTTCTCGAATTAGCCATTGCTCCACTATTAACATAATAGATAGTGACCTGTTTATTCGCATCTAGAACCACTTTCAAGACTGTAAAGTCCTCATTTACTGATTGGATAATTTCGTGAACAAATCACATGTTAGGGGTATTATGTAAGGGTAGCTTAGGCTCTCAAAACATAAAGAGGAGAAGCACTGAAGGTAAAATTCTTGTGCTTACTTGCTTTTAAAAGATAGTTATACACACTCACAAATTCATACATAATTCTTATTCATATATGTTGAGTATTTATACTTGTGTGCATTTTGATTTAAATGACTCTTGATTGATATATTCGCATCTTGTAGTTAAAGTTTCATGTCATGTTAGGCATTAGTATAGGACGCATCTTCATCACTCTTGGACTTATTGAAAATGTGTGTTTGAGTGTTGAAAAAATTAAGTTGTGCGCTACTTGACCAGCGTACCTCACCAGCGCAACATTCCAGTAGAACGCCGCTTGTCATGCGCCACTGAGCTGCGCCATTGCACCCGTTCAAAGTTGAAAAAGTGGGCAGTGCGCTGGTGGTGCGCTACTCGACTATCACAACCTCACCAGTGCAACATTCCAGTGGATTGTCGCATGTGATATGCCACTGGGTTGCACCACTCGTCCAGTGCCTATTGAAAAATTAGGTTGTGCGCTACTCGACCAGCGCACGTCACTATCGCACATAGAGAAAGCTGGAACATTTTTTTCAAAACGACCTGTCTTTGTTTGGATCTCATATATATATATATAACTCTTTGCTTTAAGGTTGTGCAAGAGTTCAGAACATCATATTTTTTCCTTAGAACACATTTCAAAGGAAAAACTCTTCCAAGAACTCATCTTTAAACACTCAAAGCATTCCCATGTGCATAAAAACTTCATCTTGCATCATCTAAAGCCATTTAGAGTGCATATATGGATAGGTTTGCTTCATCACATCTTGTTTGGTAAGTTCTTCACTATCTTCTTACAAGTTAAGTGTTTTGCTTGCTAAGTCATCTCTTTAATTATTTGTATGCTCTTAGAACAAATTCAAGATACAAATTAGAGATTGTTGTGATGACATGATTGAGTGTTGTATTATGATAGCTTCATAGGATTGTTTGATTTATGTTTAGCTAAGCTTTTTGAACATGTCATTTGGCTCTTGATATCTAGGATTGCATTAATTGTCATCTCATTATCCTAAATAAGCATATAGGGTTTCCTAGCCTTGTTTGTTCTTTGAATATCATCATATATTCACATAGGACATTTTATCTCTTCATTGAGAAGTAAGACTTGTGTTTCTTCTGGGAGTAGGTAGCTTAAATCGTAAGCAAGATGGACTAGGTTCACTTATACCGGGATTAGGTAGTGGTGGTGGATTTAAACCGGGATTAGGTTGTAATTCCTTCACCATTGGTGGATTCAAGGTTCTAGTGTAGCGCACTCATCAGCTTATGGTTTTTCCCATTTGAAGGGTTTCCACATATATCTCAAGTGTCTTTAATATTTTTGAAATCTTTACACTTGTGATTTTGTTGTAATTAGCTAGGGACATTTTCATCAACTTGACCTTTTACAAAAATTGTTTAAATTTGTTTAAAATCTAGTCACCCCCCCTCTAGATTAATATTATACATACTATAATATTTGTTTCAATTGGTATCAGAGCAGGTTTCTAGACATACATATGTGATCCTTGCTCGTTTTGGCGTGTGTTACATTTTGTGTATGTATTGATCATTCATACACTTGCATTCATATCATTCATTCATTAAACACAATGAGTGGAAATGATGACATTGTGGGAGCTTTTAGCACTAGACCTCCACTTCTTACCGGATTGAATTATGCCTTTTGGAAAGGCAAGATGGAGTCGTATATTTGCCAAATTCATGACAAGGCATGGATGACGGTTGAAGATGGCTACACTCCACCCATTATAACTCTCACAGATGGAGGAGATGATGTACTCAAGCCAAAGGCACAGTGGAACGCACAAGAGTTTAAGGCATCGAAGTGGAATAGGAAGGCAATGCATGCCATCCTATGTGCAATGGATGAGAACCAGTACAAGTTGGTTCAAAATACTAGGATAGCTAAGGAGGCATGGGATATCCTAGAAGTTGCACATGAGGGAACCGATATGGTTAAGGAATCGAAGCTTCAAGTTCTCCTAACACAATTTGAATTGCTCAAGATGGATGAGAACGAGTGCTTCAATTACTTTGAAGTGAGGTTGATGGACATTAGGAACCAAAGTCATCAACTTGGTGATCCTTATTCGGATAGAAAGATCAAGCAGAAGATTATGAGATCTCTACCCGATAGATTTGAGTCTAAGGTGATAGCTTTAGAAAAGAATAGTGGTTATAAGGATATGAAGCCAAGTGAAGTGATTGGGAGGCTTCTAGCTTATGAATCTAGGAAATATCCTAACCCCAAACCATCGAAAAAGCAAAAGGATATTGCTTTGAAAGCCTCCAAATTTGAGAAGAAGGAAAGTGATGACTCGGATGAAGAAATGGCCTTGCTAATGAGGAAGTTCAAGAAATTCTACAAGTCCAAGAGAAAAGGTTTTGGATCCAAGGGTCAAGACTTCAAGAAAAAGGCTTCATTCAAAAAGATTGAGCCTAGGCAAGAAAAAACTGAGAAGAAATGAGTCCAATGCTAGGAATGTGGTGGGATAAGTCACTTTACCCCGGAATGTGCAAATCACAAGGTCAAGAGAAAGGGAAAAATGATGGCTGCCACATAGAGTGAAAATGATAACTCTAATGAAGGATATGAGTCTTCGGATGATGAAGAACTCATGGCTAACTTCATAGCCTTTATGTCCTCTCTTAAGAGCAAAGATGCTAGTGAAGAAGAAAATGAGAGTCAAGAGGAAAACTACTCAAGTGATGATGGATCTTCATCACAATCCATAAATGGAAGTGTGGATATGATGGACTCAAGGATTATATGACTAAGTTTGAGAGTTTAAGGTTAAAAAACAAGAATGAGACTAAGAGATTAAAAGAAGAAAACCTAGACCTCTCAACTCAAATTGATCAACTAAATGAAGAGTTGGTGAGATCTAAGAGGAGTAAAGAAGGTTTGAAGAAAGAGCTTGAAGATGCTAGAGAGTTGTTGGCCGAGATGAACCCTAGCACCAAAAAACTTGACCACATGCTAGATGTTGGAAAAGGGCCAAGTGACAAGAAACGGCTTGGGTTTAAAGATGTCCTCAACTCCAACCAAAACAATTTTTGTAAGAACCTTGAACTTCAATGGGTCCTCTTCTCATCAATTACATAGGAAGAAACTTGACCTATGAGAGTGTTCAAGTTATGCTCAAGTGAAGGTGGCACCAAAAACCCTACCTTAAGCCCATCATACAAGGGCTCCTCAAGTTAACTTCCCTCAACCAAAAGCTCATAAAGGGAAGATACCTATCATGCAAGCTCAACCGAGGAAGCAATAAAGTCTTGCTCAACAACAAAGAAGGAGAGCTCCTTAATAACAATCAAGAAAACCATAAAGACATGGGAAGGCTCCAATGCATCCTCAAGGTTATGGTATGATTCCTAACTTCATTCCAACATGTCATTTTTATGGTATTGATGGTCACATTAGACCAAATTGCTTTAGATACATTAAATTGTGTAGAATTGAAAGCATGAAAGAGAAAAAAAAGACTAAAGCCATGATGCATGTCACTAGGAAAAATGGAACAACTTTGCATGATCCTAGGACACTTAGAGCCCATATACCCTTGACCACTAGGAAGAAAAATATTGCACCTAGGTGGATTAGAAAGGATGAACACTTTTGTCATGTTTCACAAATTGCCTTGAAAGCTCATTCTTGTGATTTTTTGTATTTGGATAGTGGGTGCTCTAGGCACATGTCTGGAAAAAAGAGTTTTTTTAAGACTCTTGTGATGTATGAGGGAGGAAATGTCACATTTGGTGATGGATCCAAAAAGAAGGTTAAAGGAAAGGGAACCATTTTCATTCCCGGATTACCCTCCTTGTCCAATGCTTTATATGTTGACGGTTTAAAAGCTAATTTTGATAAGCATTTCACATCTTAGTGATGAAGGACTTTCCGTCTTGTTTAGGAAAGATGATTGTTCTATCCTATTGCCAAATGGACAAACCTTGTTAAAAGGTATGAGATCTAGCGACAATTACTATTGTCTTGAGGCTAGAGGTGTCTCTTGCAATGTGTCCAAGGATAAACAAATTGAGTTGTGGCACGAAAGACTTGGTCACATGAACTATAGGGATTTACATACCTTAGATAAGTTCAATGTTGTGCGAGTTCCCAAGCTTCGAAAAAAAGGTAAATGGTGTTTGTGGACCTTGCCAACAAGGGAAGCAAACCAAAAGTATGCACAAAAAGGTCAAGTATTTATCCACCAAGGAACCTCTAGAGCTTCTCCACATGGATCTTATGGGTCTCATGCAAGCCGAGAGCTTAGGTGGAAAGATATACATTTTTGTGTGGGTAGATGACTTATCTAGGTACACTTGGACTTGTTTTCTTAGAAAAAAATCTTAAACCTTTGACAAATTTAAAATGCTTTGTTCCAAAATTCAAAATGAAATGAACTCCAAGATTAAAAGCATTAAAAGGATTAGGAGTGATCATGGGAAGGAATTTGAGAATGCTCATTTTGAAAACTATTGCAATAGTGTATGCATCTCTCATGAGTTTTCGGCTCATAGGACACCTCAACAAAATGGAGTTGTTGAGAGGAAAAATAGGGTTCTTCAAGAAAAGACCCGTGTGATGTTGCTTAGCAACAAGTCTCTAGGAATCTTTGGGCCGAAGTAGTCAATACGGCATGCTACATAAGAAATAGAGTCTTTCTTAGGTCCCACACTAGGCAAATCTCCTATGAGTTATGGAAAGGTAGAAAGCCAAATGTTAGCTATTTCCACACCTTCGGAAGCAAATGCTATATTTTGAATAACCGTGATCAACTTGGCAAATTTGATGCTAAGAGTGATGAGGGTATCTTCATTGGCTATGCCTTGAATAGTAGAGCCTATAGAGTTTTCAATATAAAAACTAGGACCATAATGGAATCATCTAATGTTGTCATTGATGATACTATGCTCAAATCTAATGACCATGAGGAGGAGGTAGATCTAGTTGATGACTCCTCTTTGGAGAAGGTTGTTGATATTTCTAATGTTGAAAAGACTAATCTTGATGATGACATAACACAATCTATTGAAAGGATTTCTCACTTGGACTCAAAAGAACCTGCTCCATGGGTTAGGAAACTCCATGACAAGGATGACATCATTGAAGAGGTTAGTGAGGGTGTTAGGACTAGGCGTCAAATGGCTAATCTAATTAGCTACACTTGTTACACCTCTCAAATAGAACCCAATAAGGTTGATGAAGCCTTAAAGGATGAATTTTAGGTTCTTTCTATGTAAGAAGAGCTTAACAAATTTGAAAGGAATGAGGTTTGGACTCTAGTTCCTAGACCTAAGAACACTAATGTGATAGGCACCAAGTGGGTATATAGGAACAAATCCGATAAGGATGGCAACATTGTGCGAAACAAGGCTAGGCTTGTAGCACAAGGGTACTCTCAAATTAAGGGTATTGACTTTGAGGACATATTTGCTCCCGTTCCTAGGATTGAGTCCAGTATGCTTCTTTTATCCATCTCTTGTTTGCACAAGTTCAAATTATATCAAATGGATGTTAAGAGTGCCTTACTTAATGGTTTCTTGCCAGAGGAAGTGTTTACTGAGCAACCCAAAGGGTTTGTGGATCCTCACCACCCTAATCATGTCTATCACCTCAAGAAAGCTTTATATGGGTTGAAACAAGCACCAAGGGCTTGGTATGAGCGTCTCACCCAATTTTTTATAGACAAAGGCTACACTAGGGGTAGTGTTGACAAGACTCTATTCATCAAGAAAGACAAAGATGAGCTTTTTATAGCTCAAATCTATGTTGATGATATAGTCTTTAGCTCCACAAATGACACCAAAGTCCAACAATTTGTTGATGTCATATCTCATGAATTTGAGATGAGCCTTGTTGGTGAGCTAAGTTACTTTCTAGGTTTACAAATTAAGCAAATGGATGATGGGATTGTCATATCCCAAGCTAAGTATGCCAAAAACCTAGTGAAGAAATTTGGCCTTGAAAGTGCCAAACATTGTGATACACCATGAGTACCACTTTGAAGCTAAGCAAGGATGCTAGTGATAAAAGTGTGGACCAAATTTTGTATCATGGCATGATTGGTAGCTTGCTCTATTTGCTCGCAAGTAGGCCCGATATCTCTTTTAGTGTGGGTGTGTGTGCTAGGTACCAATCAGATCGTAAGGAGTACCATCTCTCTTCCATTAAGAGAATCATTCGTTATGTGAATAGGACATCTAACTATGGAATTTGGTACTCTTTTGACACTAATGCTAGTCTTGTAGGCTTTAGTGATACAGATTGGGCAGGAAATTTTGATGATAGGAAAAGTACATCAGGCGGTTGCTTTTTCCTTGGGAACAACCTTGTCTCTTGGTTTTGCAAGAAGCAAATTTTGATTTCTTCATCCACGGCTGAGGCCGAATACATAGCTGCTGGGAGTGGATGCACACAATTCCTTTGGATGAAGCAAATGCTAGTTGACTATGGATTCAATCAAGGTACTCTTACTTTTTTTGTGATAACATGAGTGCAGTTAATATTTCTAAGAATCTGGTTCAACATTCTAGAACTAAGCATATTGACATCCGTCATCATTTCATTGGAGAACTAGTTGAGAGCAAATGCATAGTACTTGAACATGTAGGTACTAATAATCAACTAGCGGATCTATTTATTAAACCCTTAGGTGCTACTCGATTCAAGACTCTTAGTAGATCTATTGGGATTTGTTTAATGGAGTGATGTGTTGTGGTCTTTGACCCTATAAGGGGAACTCAAGCAAATAGAGCTATTGTATACTTGTTGCATCCAAATTTTTTTAAAAATGTTTATGCTCTTTTATTGATTGCTTGAGTAGCTTGGTTGCACTTATACTATAGTATATTTCAATTTCTTCAATAAGTGTGAACTTTGCTTTAATTACAATCCATGTCATATTTATGTTCAAGCAGGCATTTTTGGACTAGGAGATCTACATAGGAAGTACATATTGAATGACCTATAATTATCTCCATGACATGATGATTCTTTAATGACATGCTAATGAAAAATGATAAAGCATGAATTGATGATTGTAATTGTTGAATGCAAAATATTGTGTGAAAAAAAAGCTAGTGAGACTAAAATGTTGCATAAATGTCTCTCTTTCTTTATTAGTTGAACATGGCTACTATCATATGGGTATTCTCCCGCAAAAATCAAATAGGGTGCAAAGTTGCTCATGCCATGTTTAGCATATAAAGTTGGATATATTGCCTTTAAAATTTGATATCTATTAAAACTCTATATCCTTGCTTCTCTCATGACAAATGGTGAAATTGGTTTGAATTATATTGGAAACCTTTGTCATTTGCTTTGCCAAATACCATTGTTTTTGGACTTGAGTGCAGCATGTCTTGTATGCAAAGCATTTTTTATTCACACATTTTCTTCAAATAAATCTCCTTGTTTCTCTCCTATTAATAGAGTTGCATAAATGTGGCTTATATAATTATGCAACAATCTTGTATGCTCCTTTCTTTCTTTTCCTTGAGTGACCCGGTTGGGGACTTCTACTTTGCCTATATCATGACAAAAAAGGGGAGTAGCATTGTTCTAGCTTTGTGGTGTTAGGGGAGTAGCATATGGTAGCATGTGTTGGCTTTAAGGGGAGTAGTACTTGTTTTTAGGGAGATTACATTTAGGGAGAGTAACCTTTTGAGGGGGAGCATTGCATGTTGTGGTGCATTACTCATATTCTTATACACAAATGCTTTTGTTTTCTATCCACTTGATCATCTCACATGCACTTGGTTTGGAAAGTGTACTTGTTGCTTGTTTTGTGTGTAGGGTTGTTGATTCTACAAGAGATTGAAGATTTGAAGTTTCTTTTTCATGTATATCTCTTTGTAATGTAGAATATCTTCCCGGTGCTTTATTTTGTTTTATGAGGATCAATATGAGTGGTGGTTTTGCCATGAAATAGTCAAAGGGGGAGATTGTAAAGTCCTCATTTATTGATTGGCTTATTTCGTGAACAAATCACATTTTTGGGGTATTTTGTAAGGGTAGCTTAGGCTCTCAAGACCTTAAGAGGAGAAGCACCGAAGGTAAAATTCTTGTGCTTACTTGCTTTGAAGAGATAGTTGCACACACTAACAAATTCATGTATAATTCTTGTTCATATATGTTGAGTGTTTATATTTGTGTGCATTTTGATTTAAATGATTCTTGATTGATGCAGTCAAAGTTTCATGTCATGTTAGGCATTAGTATAGGATTGATCTTCATCACTCTTGGACTTATTAAAAATGTGTGTTCGAGTGTTGAAAAAATTATTTTGTGCGCTGGTGGTGCGCTACTCAACTAGCGCACCTCACCAGCGTAACATTCCAGTGGAATGCCGCTTG
This sequence comes from Dipteronia dyeriana, assembly GCA_032871835.1. Lineage (NCBI taxonomy): Eukaryota > Viridiplantae > Streptophyta > Magnoliopsida > Sapindales > Sapindaceae > Dipteronia > Dipteronia dyeriana. The sequence goes on along the minus strand of CM065300.1, from coordinate 111,370,702 downwards.
TCATGCGCCACTGAGCTGTGCCATTGCACCCGCGCAAAGTTGAAAAAGTAGGCAGTGCGCTGGTGGTGCGCTACTCGACTAGCGTAGCCTTACCAGCGCAACATTCCAGTGGATTGTCGCATTTGTTGTGCCAATCGTCTAGCGCCTATTAAAAAATTAGGTTGTGCGCTACTCGACCGGCACACGTCACTAGTGCACATAGAGAAAGCTGGAACGTTTTTTCCAAAATGACCTCACTTTTTTTGGATATATATATAACTCTTTGCTTTAAGGTCGTGCAAGAGTTCAGAACATCATATATTTTCCTTAGAACACATTTCAAAGGAAAAACTCTTCTAAGAACTCATCTTTAAACACTCAAAGCATTCCCATGTGCATAAAAACTTCATCTTGCATCATCTAAAGCCATTTAGAGTGCATTTATGGATAGGTTTTCTTAATCACAGCTTGTTTGGTAAGTTCTTCACTATCTTCTTACAAGTTAAGTGTTTTGCTTGCTGAGCCATCTCTTTAATTATTTGTATGCTCTTAGAACAAATTCTAGATACAAATTAGAGATTGTTGTGATGACATGATTGAGTGTTGTATTGTGATAGCTTCATAGGATTGTTTGATCTCTGTTTAGCTAAGGTTTTTGAACATGTCATTTAGCTCTTGATATCTAGGATTGCATTAATTGTCATCTCATTATCCTAGATAAGTATATAGGGTTTCCTAGCCTTATTTGTTGTTTGAATATCATCATATATTCACATAGGATATTTTATCTCTTCATTGAGAAGTGAAATTCCCTAGAAAGTGTGTATCTATAACCTAGAGGGGAGGTGAATAGGTTTTAAAACGATAGATTACCAATTTTGTGAATTAATCAACATTAACAATTCAACTCCATTCTACTTAAATACTCAATTAAATGATATCAAACATAAAACAATAACAACACGGAAAATATACGTGGAAACCCTCTAAATGGGAAAAACCACGGGCTCTTTAGAGCGCCACCCTCGATCCTCAAAATCCACTATTAAGTAAAAGTTTACAACCTAGGTTGACCTCCCGTCTAACCCTCAAGTTACTAACCCTTTCACTCTACCCAACGGGCCTTAACAGCGATTTTGGATCACTAGCCTTATGCACTAACCACTTACCCAGAAGCTAAAACAACAATGAAGAGATAATGGCAACCTAAGTGAATATGCAAGAATATTCAATATGCAAAAATGCTAGGTCAAAACATTCATGCTTATCTAGGATTAATAATGACAATTAAAGCAAATCATAGATATCAATGTTCTAAATGCAAAGGCAAGATGAATTAGCTAGAAGGGCAAAATCATCCTAAATGCTAGCTATCACAATTTAATGCATCTCAACCAACAATCAACACACAAGCATGTCATAAAAGCAATTAAACAACCAAGCAAGCAATTAATATGCAATAAAGACTAAAACCCTAGGGATACATGTCTTAGTAATGAAAACATAAAGTTTAGAACATGTAGAGAATACATAGTCATGAACACACAAGAAATCCATGCTTGAAAGATGCTTGATGCTTTGGATTTTAAGGATGGTTGAGTAAAAATGCCTTCTTGAAGCTTCTCTCTCTAATGAACCTTTTCTCACTCTCAAAATTTGATTTGGAAGCTCTCAAAAATGAATTGGGAAGAAGATGATGTATATATATGAAGCCTAAAGTGAAACTGCGTCATTTTTGGCAAAACGTAACCAAAACGCGTCAGGACCGTTGGTTGTACCGCGGTCCAGGCAAGTGTCCAGACCGCGGCACTGAGAGCTGTGTATCATCTGGACAACGCCGCTCTGTAGGCCGTTGTGCATGCAACGTGCACAGACCGCGGTCTGGACAGCATGCATCCTTTGTGAAACTCCGATTGGGAGGCCACGGCGTAGGAAACATGCACAGACCGTGGTAGATACAGCATGCATCCTCTGCCAAACACCGTTGTGCAGGCCGCGGTGGGGGCACTGCACGTAGAGCGGTCTAGACCGCTGTAAAGAGGAAAAAATCCTCTTTCTAAGGCGCAAACATACATTCACACTCAAAAAAAAATTAAGACACACAAGGCACTCAAAATTGAAAATAAGCATGCAAGCAAGATAATTAAAATAGAATGCATGAGTGTGAGTGTGTGCACTAAATCTGTTCAACGAAGTTAAGCAAGTGATTTTACCTTTGAAGCTTGAGCTTGGTTATGAACAATGAAGCCCTAAACTACCCTTACAATATTGATCCCAAAGTGTGTTTGTCAACGAAATAAGCCAATAAAAAACCGAGGAACTTATAATCTCCCCCTTTGGCTATTTCGTGACAAAACCACTCACTCACAAGGTATCCTCACAACAAACAACAAGAAACAACAAGAGGTCAACAAAACAACCATTCTATGTTACAAAAGATACCTAAAGCTAAATCTTCAAATCTTTCATCTCTTGTAGAATGATCATCCCTACAAAACAAAGAACTACACTTTCCAAGACAAGTGAATGAGAGGGATCAAGATAAATAAAAACAAGTGCAATTTGCATGAAATAGAAACTAGTAACATGCAATCAACAATGCACCAAGAAAATGCTCCCTTTAAATAGGTCAACTCCCTCATAATAGGACAATCTCCCTTTATAAACATGCCAATATCAACTTCCCCATAAATCCAACACTACTCCCCCTTTTTGTCACAAGATAGGCAAATGAGTATTCCCCAACCGGGATGTTGTAGTAAACAGAGATATTTACAATGTAAATGCATAATCATATACAACAACTCTATGCAGGTTAATTAAGAGAGAGAAATTCATGGAAGTTTTACTGATTGGAACATGTGCGAAAGATTGCCTTGAATGAAGTACATGGAACATCAACTTCCAAAAGCATGGTATTTGGCCAAGGAAAATAACACATGAGGTTCCAAGAGAAGTCAAACCAATTTTCACCAAATTGACAATGGAAAACAAGATATAGTTCAACCAAAAACATAAGAGCAACTATCAAACTTTACAAGATGAACAAGACATGAGTGACTATTGCGCCCTATTAGATTTTTCCTGGCAAAATGCCCGTATGATAGTAGCCTTGTTCAATAAGTAAAGAGAGAGACTATTGGATTGTGAAATCCTTGAAATGGATACAATATCCTTATTGAATAAAGTCTCAAAAGGCACTTGCACACATATTTACAATCATTTTGTAAGCTTAAGAAAAAGTTCATCATGCAAATCACTTTAAGCATGTCAAGATCAAGTTTTCATAAACATGGAGATAAACTTTGGGTCAATCAAATGTACTTCCCAATCAATTTTTCTAGTCCAAAAATACATGTTTGAACACAAATGAGACATGCATTTCAAATAAGGCAAAAACACACTTATTGAATAAAAAGACATATAATAATATATGCAACCAAGATACTCAAGCAATAAATTAAAGAGCATAAAATTGAACAATTATTTGCTTATTAAGATGCAAGTTCGCTCTCTTTGCATGTCAACCACCAAAACCCATCAATGCATATGAAAAATCCCAATAGACCTACTAAGAGATTTAAACTTAGTTGAATCAAATGGTTTCGTAAACAAATCCGCAAGTTGATCATTTGTGCCCACATGCTCAAGTGCAATGCATTTGCTCTTTACTAGCTCTCTAATGAAATGATGTCTAATGTCAATATGCTTAGTTCTAGAATGTTGGATAGGATTTTTTGAAATATTGATGGCACTCATGTTATCATAATAAAAGGTTAGAGTACCTTGCTCAAAGCCATAATTCACAAGCATTTGCTTCATCCAAAGGAGTTGTGTACAAGCAGTCCCAGTAGCTATATACTCGGCCTTAACTGTGGATAATGAGATGGAATTTTGCTTCTTGCAAAACCAAGACACAAGATTGTTCCCTAAGAAGAAGCAACTGCCTGATGTACTCTTCCTATCATTACAATTACCTGCCCAATCTGTATCACTAAAGCCAACTAAACTAGCAATAGTGTCAAAAGAGTACCATATCCCATAGTTGGATGTCCATTCACATATCGAATGATTCTCTTCACTGAGGAGAGATGGGATTCCTTGAGATTGGCTTGGTACCTAGCACACACACCAACACTAAAACCTATATCGGGCCTACTAGCAGTCAAGTATAGCAAGCTCCCTATCATGCCACGATATAGACTTTGATCCACACTTTTTCCACTAGCATCTTTGCTAAGTTTTAAAGTGGTGCTCATTGGTGTGTCACAATGCTTAGCATTCTCAAGGCCAAACTTCTTCACTAGCTTTTTGACATACTTAGATTGGGATATGAAGATCCCATCATGCATTTGCTTGATTTGTAAACCTAGGAAGTAATTGAGTTCACCAACCATGCTCATTTCAAACTCATGAGTCATGACATCAATAAATTATTGAACTTTCAAGTTGTCGGTAGAACCAAAAACGATGTCATCAACATAAATTTATGCTATGAATAGCTCATCTTTGGTACACTTGATGAACAAAGTCTTGTCAACACTACCTCTAGAGTAGTCATTGTCAACAAGATAAAGAGTGAGGCGCTCATACCAAGCCCTCGGTGCTTGTTTCTACATATATAGCGCCTTATTGAGGTGATAAACATGATTGGGGTGGTGTGGATCCACAAACCCCTTAGGTTGCTCAACAAACACTTCCTCTTACAAGAAGCCATTGAGGAAGGCACTCTTAACATCCATTTGATACAAATTTAAATTTGTGAACACACGATAAGGATAAGAGAAGCCTAATGGACTCTAAATGGGCAAAAGGAGCAAAAGTCTTCTCAAAGTCAATACCCTCAATTTGAGAGTATCCTTGTGCAACAAGTCTAGCTTTGTTTAGCACAATGTTGCCATCCTCATCGGATTTGTTCCTATAGACCCACTTGGTGCCTATTACATTAGTGTTCTTAGGCCTAGGAACTAGAGTCCAAACCTTATTTCTTTCAAATTGGTTTAGCCTTCTTGCATAGCAAGAACCCAAAAATCATCACTTAAAGCTTCATATACCTTTTGTGTTCAATTTGAGAGGTGTAGCAAGTGTAACTAATTTGATTTGCTAATTGATGTCTAGTCCTCACACCCTCATTCACATTTCCAAGAATGTCACTCTTGTTATGGAGATGTCTAACCCAAGGAGCGGGTTCCTTAGAGTCCAAAGTAGGATCTCTATCAAGAGATTGAGTGACCTCTTTTTCAAGCTTTGATTTTTCATCACTAGACATCTCATCAATCTTCACCAAAGAAGTATCATCAACCACACTAATCTCCTCATCATGGTGACTAATCTTAGGCCTACAATTATCTATGACAACATTAGATGATTCCATAACACTTCGTGTCTTCAAATTAAAAACTTTATAGGCCTTACTATTTAGGGCATAGCCAATGAAAATCCCCTCATCACTCTTAGCATCAAACTTGCCAAGTTGATCACAGTCATTTAGAATTTAGCACTTGCTTCCAAATGAGTGGAAGTAGCTAACATTTGGCTTCCTACCCTTCCACAATTCATAGGAGGTTTGCTTAGTCCCGGGCCTAAGAAAAACCCTATTGCCTATATAACAAGCCGTATTGACAGCTTCAACCCAAAGATTCCTAGGCACATTGTTGCTATACAACATCACATGGGCCATCTCTTGGAGGACTCTATTCTTCCTCTCTACTACCCCATTTTGTTGAGAGTTCGAGGAGCCAAGAACTCATGGGAGATTCCAAGACTATCACAAAATTTTTCAAAGCAAACATTTTCAAATTCTCTCCCATGATCACTCATAATTCTCTTAATGCATTTTATATGAGAATCCTTCTCATTTTGAATTTTAGTGCAAAGCATTTTAAAAGTTTCAAACGTTTCAGATTTTTCTCTAAGAAAGTAAGGCCAAGTAAATCTAGAAAAATCATCCACACACACAAAAATGTATCTCTTGCCACCTAGACTCTAGGTTTGCATGGGACCATAAGGTCCATATGAAGAAGCTCTAATGGCTCCTTAGTGGCAAGATACTTACCCTTTTTGTGCACACTCTTAGTTTGCTTTCCTTTTGACAAGGTCCATAAACTCCCTCAATCCTATTTCCAAACTTAGAAAGGCCTCTCACAACTTTCAACCTCTCAAGAACTTTCAAGTCTTTGAAATTTATATGACCTAACCTTTGATGCCATAATTAAACTTGATCACAACTAGACAAATTGCAAGAGATTCCATTAGAATCAAGACAATAATAATTGTCACTTGATCTTTTGCCTTTCAATAGAACACGTCCATCTTCTCTTAGAATAGAGTAATCAATTTTTCCAAAAAAATCTGAAAGCCCTTCATCACTTAAATGTGATATGCTAATGAGATTGGCTTGTAATCCATCTATATAGAGAGCATTGGGCAAGGAAGGAAAATCGGGGATGGAGATGTTTCCTTTTCCTAGAACCTTCTTATGTGAACAATCACCAAAGGTGACAAATTTACCATCCTCCATCACAAGAGTTTCAACGAAACTCTTGTTTCCGGTCATATGCCTAGAACAGGCACTATCAAGGTACCAAGTGTTAGAGGCTTTCGCCTTGAACGCCACTTAGGCCACATGGAAAACATACTCATTTGTTCTAGTCCACCTAGTAGCAACATTGTCATTTCTAGGAGCCTTGGGTTCATTGGCTCTAAAATTCCTAGGTGCATGCATTTTGGCTCTTCTAAGCATATTCTTCTTAATCATGTTTTCAAAACGACACAACTTAATAAATTTAAAACAATTCGGCTTTATGTGACCTTCAACACAAAAATAATGACAAATGGGAGTAATGTAAGAATTCATACCATATCCTTCTGCAAACATGGAAGACTTCTCTCTCATTTGAGTTGTCCTTTGGTGTTGAGCCGAATTTCTTCTATGAAACATCCTTTATGGTTGAGCCACATTAGCTTCTCTTCTTGATTGAGGGTGAAAACTTCTTTGTTGAATTTAAGAGTTCCTTGGAGGTTGTGGTCTTGTTGGGTGAGCTCTAGCTTTTGGTAAATGTGTTTTAGCTTGAGACTTTGTTTGTGCTTGCTTTGATGATTCACCAACCTCATTTGACCTCATTTGATCTCATTTGTTAGTGTGACTCTTGAACCTCTTTGTCCTTTAGACTCTTGACAAAGATGGTCTTTTTCAAGGAAATGGAATCCTTGCCTTTCATATATCCTAGGCCCGTTTTATCACTAGGACTCCTTCCACAAGATAGCATCTTGTCAAGTCGCTCGGTTCCGGATGTCATCTTGGCAACCAATTCTTTCGCTTCTTTAAGCTCAATCTTTAAGTTTTCTTTACACTTCTTAGTGATCACAAGCACCAACTTTAAACTCTCTTCTAACCTTTTTACACTCTTTACCTTCTCACTCAAGGTGGTAATTTTGAAGGTCAACTCTAGATTCTTCTTTTTCAACTCTTGAACCTCTTTTTTTTTTTCAATCTAGACATTTCAAACAACTTCATGAAGTCTACATAGTCCATTTCCTCATCAATCTTAAACCTAGAGTTAGAAGTGGTACTCTCATCAATAGAGTCATCTACTTCTTCCTTGTCACTCACAACTTCCTTGCCATTATGAGATGTTGTGAAGGCAATGAAGTTTGCAACTCGATCTTCATCATCTGAAGACTTTTCTTCCTTCTCTAAGTCTTCACTATCACTCCAAGCAGCCGCCATTGCCTTCCCCTTTTTCTTTTTCTTCAAATTTGCACATTCTAGAGCAATGTGACCAAAGCCACTGCATTCATAGCATTGAATGCCCTTCTTTGAGTCACTTTCTTGCAACTTTTCAATCTTCTTGAAAGGAGTTTTCCTTTTCACTTCCTTCCCCTTTGACCCAAAACCTTTCCTCTCAAACTTCATGAATTTCTTGAATCTTTTAACCATGAGGGCCATTTATTGATCTGATTCCTCCTCCTCTTTTTCAACCTTAGTGGTCTTCAAAGCAATGGTCTTTTGCTTTATCTGAGGTGTGGGTGAGGTGTTCCATCTAGATTCATAAGCTAGAAGTCTTCCAATGACTTCACTCGGCTTTATATTCTTGTACTCACTATTCTCTTCAAGTGCTGTCACTTTAGATTCGAACCTTGACGGAAGTGACCTCATATTTTTTTGCTTGACTCTCCTATCCAAATAGGGGTCACCAAGTTGATGGCTTTGGTTAACAATATCCATCAACTTTACTTGGAAGTCATTGAAGCATTCATGCTCCTCCATCCTAATCATCTCAAATTGCACCTGTAGGACTTAGAGCTTTAAGTCCTTCACTACATCGGTTCCCTCCTGTGCTGTTTGAAGAATGTCCCAAGCCTCCTTTCCAATCCTAGTGTTTTGGACCAGCTTGAACTGATTATTGTCCATAGCACAAAGGATGGCATGCATAGCCTTGTTGTTCCACTTGGATGCTTCAAACTCTTGACCACTCCAACTAGACTTGGGCTTAGGAGCTTCTAAACCATCATCAGTAGTCATTGTTGGAGGAGTATAACAGTCTTCAATAGCCATCCAAACACGATCATCTATTTGGCAAAGAAAGGCTTCCATCTTCCCCTTCCAAGTTGCATAATTCACCCCATTGAGCAAAGGGGGTCTTGTGCTTGAGGCTCTCTCATGACTTTTTCCGTTTCCACTCATTGTGTTTAAGGGTAATGAATGATATGAAGATGCAACTGTAATGCAACACACAAAATGCAAACAACTAAAATGCACAAGGTAAGACACACGCAATGCACGGATCACCTAAGTATATCTAGGCATCGCCTTTGATACCAATTGAAATTCCCTAGAAAGTATGTATCAATAACCTAGAATGGGGGGGGGGGGGTGAATAGGTTTTAATTCGATAGATTACCAATTTTACGAATTAATCAATATTAACAATTCAACCCCATTCTATTTAAATACTCAATTAAATGACAACAAACATAAAACAATAACAACATGGAAAAAATACGTGGAAACCCTCCAAATGGGAAAAACCACGGGCTATTTAGAGCGCCACCCTCGATCCTCAAAATTCACTATTGAGTAAAAGTTTACAGCCTAGGTTGACCTCCCATCTAACCCTCCAGTTACTAACACTTTCACTCTACCCAACGGGTCTTAATAGCGATTTTAGATCACTAGCCTTATGCACTAACCACTTAGCCACAAGCTAAAATAACAACGAAGAGATAATGGCAACCTAAGTGAATATGCAAGAATATTCAATATGTAAAAATGCTAGGTCAATACATTCATGCTTATCTAGGATTAATAATGACAATTAAAGCAAATCCTAGATATCAATGTTCTAAATGCAAAGGCGAGAAGAATTAGCTAGAAGGGCAAAATTGTCCTAAATGCTAGCTATCACAAATTAATGCATCTCAACCAACAATCAACACACAAACATGTCATAAAAGCAATTAAACAACCAAGCAAGCAATTAATATGCAATAAAGACTAAAACCCTAGGTATACATGTCTTAGTATTGAAAACATAAAGTTTAGAACATGTAGAGAATACCTAGTCATGAACACACAAGAAATCCATGCTTGAAAGATGCTTGATGCTTTGGATTTTAAGGATGGTTGAGTAAAAATGCCTTCTTGAAGCTTCTCTCTCTAAATAACCTTTTCTCGCTCTCAAAATTAGGTTTGGAAGCTCTCAAAAATGAATTGGGAAGAAGATGATGTATATATATGAAGCCTAAAGTGAAACTGCGTCGTTTTTCATAAAACCCAACCAAAACACGTCAGGACGGCTGGTTGTACTGCGGTCCAGGCAAGTGTCCAGACCGCGGCACAGTGAGCAGTGTATCATCTGGACAATGCCGCTCTGTAGGCCACTGTGCATGCAGCGTACAATAACCACGGTCTGGACAGCATGCATCCATTGTGAAACTCCGCTTGGGAGGCCGCGGCATAGGCAACATGCACAGATCGCGGTAGACGCAGCGTGCATTGATCGGTCTATTTTTGTACATGTTTTAAGTCCCCATTTATTATTATTTATGCTTTCTTCTTAGGTAAAATTAGTTATTTTATGTGTTTTTTGAGCATGTGTAGGTCACATTCCATTCAAGAGGTGTTAGATGTTGTTTTGGAGAAAAAGAGCAAAAAGTTGATTTTCGGCAAGTGCAGAACAGTCATATTACAGGGCCTATATCTCTCAACTCCGACCAAATTGTGTGTCCTACAACCTATGGATTGAAAGCCCAGATGGTCTAATTTCTGGTGCACTTTACGGATCGAAATTTCGATATTCCTAGTAGAGGTTATGCACAATTTAGTAACCAAAGGTCAATGCAAGATAGTCAACTACGGCCTAGACCGCCGTCCAGGCACAAGACCTAGCCAGCGGTCTACGAAGCGGTACTTGGTAGAGTAATTCCGTGGTCTGAACCACGGCGACCTTTAGAGTGACTCAAACTGCGGTTTGACAGATTTTTAGCGAAAAACCACTCAGAATTGGTCCAGAATTGTTCCAAAACTTTCCTAATAAAATTCTAATGATTTTAGAAGACCAAAACATGTTTGGGAAGCTTCCAAAACTCAAATTATGAGTCAAATGTCAAAAGAGGAAATTCAATTTAGGAAAGGATTCTTATTCCTTGTTTCATTCTACTTTCCCACTTAATGGATTTCCTAAACCTAAAAAGAATTGGGGGTTCACAAGGAAAAATCACCTATAAATACTTTATATTCTTTGCAATTCAGGAAAGGGAGAAGCCAAGGGAGGTCCCAAGCCACCAAGGGGGCCATCCCCCACCACTCCATCACTATACATCACCTCACGTACCTTCCATTCAAATTTACACATCGAAGATTCGAAGACAAAGAAGAATCCATTATTGAAGACTTGAAGAACTCATTGAAGGCCAAGATGGGTTTCATCTTTTCTTTCTCTTTTCCTTATATTTTCATAATGTGTACCTAAATCCATAACTAGGAATCAATGTGAACCTTTGGTTAATGCTCATGTTTGGATTAATAATATTATTTCATCAACTCAATTCTTAATTTTTTCATTATTCTTAATTGCTTGACTCTCATTAGTTTTAATATTTATTCACACCATAAACCATTGGTGGATAATTATTTGGAATTATTTTAGAGTTAAGACTATCTGAGAATTAGGGTTAGAGTATAGACCAAACCTAACTTTGATTAATGCTCTTTTGAACGAATGAATTTTATCTTTTGCATAGACCAAGCAAAGTATAGAATTTGGTTCTTATTTCTTATGCTTAACGGGTTTCCGATAATTGTTCACACCATAGACCAAGGGTGAATAGTGGTTGGGAATATTTGACTCATAATGCGATCATACGGTAATAGTCATATTAAAGATAAAGAAAGAACCCTTGAATTGATTGAATCTTGTTTACAAATAAATTCCATGCATTGAGTGTTTATAATTGGGGATCATTGATGACCTAGTGTTTCTCACCCTTGACCACAACCCAATCTTTTCAATTTTTTTCTTAGTTTTAATTTAATTTAGTATTAGCTTTAAATCAAACTCAACAATCTTCTTGTCACTTTAATTTAGCTTTAATTTAGCTTTAATTAGAACTAGGTTTAAATCAATAAATCTGTAGTCCTCATGGGAACAATCCTTACTTGCCGTTGTACTTATCTTCACGATTCGTGCACTTGCGAGTATTGTTTTTTATAACACGATTTACAACAATCAAGTTTTTGGCGCCGCTGCTGGGGATTAGTTGAATTTATTGGTTATTTATAGTTTCAGTTTTAGTTTAATTTTTTTTTAGTAGTAGAGTCATTAGTTAATAGTTTTTATTTTTATTTTTGATTTCTTTTTATTTACTTTCTCTTGTTTTCTTTTCAGGTATAATGGACTTTTACGGGCAGCATACTTATGATGAGGAAAATGAAACACTTCATGGATTTACTATGCAACTAGCTGATTTAAGTCAATAGATAGAGGGGATGATTTCGATGACTCCGAGGAAAAAACAAGGTGTTTGCAAGATATGTGGAATGGTTGGTCATGATCTATGGGGCTGCCATTTGAGTGGAGAATTTTCAGAATATGTTGAAAAACAGACTCAAGCGTTGAATTCCTACAACATGAGGTCTATGCATGAACGATTTTAAAATTCCTACAACATGAGGCCTATGCATGAACCATTTGAAAATTCCTACAATTCGTGGCCTATCAATGAATCATATGGAAATTCCCACAGTCAGTGGTCGAGTTATGAACCATATGACAATACTTACAACTCAGATTGGAGGAATCATCAAGATTTCTCATGGAGCTGCAATAAAGTCAATACCTATGAGCAGCCGGTCTCACCATCATTGGAGGATACCATGAAGCAATTTATACAAAATATGGACTAAAGATTTCAAGACACTGATGTGAGAATGCAAAATTTTGAAGCTTTATTAAGAAAGATAGAAACACAAATTGGGCAATTGATAGAAGATTTTCAAAAGGAGGATCCCAAAAAATTCCCCTGCCAAACGGAGCAGGAAGAAGCTACCAAAAACCCTTCGAATGATGAGATTATCGATACCATAGTAACCCATGAATTTTCTAATGATTTTTCTAGTGTTGTAGGTGAAGAAGTTGAAAAGGAGGAGATGGAAGAAAAAGCGAAGGTAGCAGAAGATGTCCCTTTTGAGGCACCGCTCCTATACAAGGAACTCAAGCCTTATGTTCCTCCCATACCTTTTCAGAGCAGCCTACACAATATCAAATGGAATAAGTGGTTTTCTGAACTTATTTCACTATACTATATATTGAACATTTACTTGCCTTTGCTTATTGTGTGTAGGAACATGCCGACACGTGAATTTTTTTTCCAAGACTTGAATGCACTTAAGCGTAAATTTGAGACATTAGAATTTGGTTGAGTTTTCCAAGCTACCGTCTTGCCGAGACGTTAAATAAAGCGCTTGGTGGGAGGCAACCCACCAAGGTAATATTTTTAATCTTTTTTTAATTTTTTGTTTTAGTTTAGTTTTTAGTTTTTAGTTTTTAGTTTGTTTTTTTTTTGTGTGTTTCAAGTTATTGCCTTCTATACTTTTTCTTTATTCGTTGTCCATGCTTTTAATGTCATATAAGCATTGAGGAAAATGTTTAGATTCGTGTTTATTTTATTTTTTGAGCCATTTGTTGCAATCTATGAAAAAAGTGCCCTGTTTTGAAATTTTTTGAGGCAAATGTTTTGTTAAAACTGTATTCATTGGTGAATAAATAAATTTTTATATCCATACTGGGTTATTTATTTTTTTGATACAAATCTAACTGTGTAAATAAAGTAAAATTCTGGGCATTGGTATAAAAGTTATGAATGTTTATTCGACCAAAGGTCATGGGAGATGCCCTGTTTTTGCAAATCTGCACGTGAACTGTTTTCAACGTCTGTTTTCTCATTTTTCCGATTCGAATTTTGAAATATTTTCTAAATGAAAAGTGTGCATTTATATGTCTAGTTTATTGTGTTAAAATATGGTTAACCTTTATTTATTAGTTTGAGAGATATGTGTTAAATAACATATGTAGGTCATTTTAGAAAGTCACCAGTTTTGAATTGTTTGTTCTCTATTTTTCGATGCTTCTTTTGTGTGCTTTAAGAGCCGTAATATATGCTTTATTCACTGAGTTTAGACTAACGTCTTACCACTTAGAGTAGTGCATTGCATTTTTCAAAATTTATGGCATGCTCTCGATATGATGGTGGATAGGATGTGTAGTTGGATTGCCATGATTAATATTGAAGACTACCCTTGTGAGTTCACTAAGCCAAAAAGCGTACATAATTATCATTATAGAGGGTTTGTTGTTTCTACTCCTAAACACTCATTAGGTTCTTAGCATTAGAAATTGATCTCAAAAGGTTATGCATTGGATATTAAAGAACATTCATCATAAAAGATATCATATGTGAACTTTGCTCTTGTTTTGGTTGAACCATTAGAAGTGATATAGGAAATGTGTGCTTTAACTCGCTTAAAAGGCCTTAAATATTTCCTACCTTTATGTGTGTGCTCCATAGCCAATTTTAAAAACAAACACTATAAGCCTTTTTCTTTCATCACCCACATTAACTTAACCCCAATGAGCCATATATTAGCCATACGTTATAGCTTGGGATCATATTGAGGTGATGAAGATAATTGAAGAGAGTTCGAAATGGGTGATTTGTGATGTGCATGTACTAATACAAAGCAAGAAGTTCAAATGAAAAGAAGGTGTTGAAAGAATTATGTAATTGATATACAAATTCTCATCTAAAAAAAGGGTTAAAAAAAAGAAAAAAAAAAAAAAAAAAGATAAATGAATAAGATGATGAATCAAAACAAATGTAAGTGAAACGGAAAGAGCTTTATTATGAAAGTGATGAGAAATCAAAATCAACTCAAGAAGGAGAATGAACAAAAATTGTTCAAGAAGCCTGGATGCAAGTGGAATGAAGAATTTGAAGAAATTCGGCCGAGTATGAAGATTACCAAAGAATTTCTCGATATGATCATAGGTTTGTTTTCTATCATTTTCCTGTTCTTTCTTAATCTTCACCCAATGACCCCGTTACAACCAAAGAAAAGAACTAATTGATCTTTTGAAGATGCTAGCTCGAGAGTAAAGGTAAACATGTGCTCTATCTTGTTCTTAATATATGATTCCGTTCATGAGATCCTTTGCATAAAATCAAACGTTTTTTTTTGTTATATTCATATGTGATTATATCTTGAAATTTCTTGTGCATAAACTCCATTCACATATGCTTGATGAGTGTATTTGCCTAGGTTATGTATGAAATTAATGAGTTACATCCTGTGAGAATTAGAGTCGAGACGAATTAAATCTACAGCATTTAATGAATGCATTTTTGAAGCTAGAGTGTCTTGAGTATGGGCTTTTCATTAAAACTAAGTAGTGCATTCAAATTTGTGGCATAATTTTAGTCTTTATTCAGTGGTTCTAGCATGTACTGGCTTTGAATGGTACATTTGAGTTTGCATCTTGATTATTTGTTTTTTCGTAGAAATATGTTTGTGGGTAGCATAGCTGTAAACCCTTAGGAGACAAAACTCCTCCTACTAGGGACACCTAGAGGTTTAAAGGCTTGTAGCATATGCTCAATGCTATCATGTTCCCTATGAAAGCGGCTTAGTTTATTTTTATTATATTTTTAGATTTTTGATTGTTTTTAGTTTTTGTTTTTATTCTAGTTTTGCTCGAGGACTAGCAAAAGATAGGTTTGGGAGTATTTGATCGGTCTATTTCTGTACATGTTTTAGGTCCCCATTTCCTATTATTTATGCTTTGTTCTTAGGTAAAATTAGGTATTTTATGTGTTTGTTGAGCATGTGTAGGTCACATTCCATTCAAGAGGTGTTAGATGTTATTTTGGAGAAAAAGAGCAAAAAGTCAATTTTCGGCCAGTGCAGAACAGTTATATTGCGGGGCCTATATCTCTCTGTACTGACCGAATTGTGTGTCCTACTACCTATGGATTGAAAGCCCCAGAGGTCTAGTTTCTGGTGCACTTTATGGATCGTAATTCTGATATTCCTAAAAGAGGTTATGCACAATTAAGTAACTGAAGGTCAGTGCTAGATAGTCAACCGCGGCCTAGACCGCCATCCAGGCACAAGACCTAGCCAGCGGTCTACGGAGCGGTTCTTGGCAGAGGAATTCCACAATCTGAATCACGGCGATCTCCGGAGCAACCCAGACTGCGGTTTGACAGATTTTTAGCGGAAAACCACTCCGAATTGGTCCATAATTGTTCCAAAACTTTCCTAATCAAATTCTAATGATTTTAGAAGACCAAAACATGTTTGGGAAACTTCCAAAACTCAAATTATAAGTCAAATATCAAAAGAGGAAATTCAATTTAGGAAAGAATTCTCATTCCTTGTTTCATTCTACTTTCCCACTTAATGGATTTCCTAAACCTAAGAAGAATTGGGAAAAATCACCTATAAATACTTTCTATTCTTTGCAATTCAGGAAAGGGAGAAGCCAAGGGAGGTCCCAAGCCACCAAGGGGGCCATCCCCCACCAATCCATCACTATACATCACCTCACGTACCTTCCATTCATCTTTACACATCAAAGATTCTAAGACAAAGAAGAATTCATTATTGGAGACTTGAAGAACTCATTGAAGGCTAAGATGGGTTTTATCTTTTCTTTCTCTTTTCCTTCTATTTTCATAATGTGTAACTAAATCCATAACTAGGGAATCAATGTGAACCTTTTGTGAATGCTCATGTTTGGATTAATAATATTATTTCATCAACTCAATTCTTGATTTATTTATTATTCTTAATTGCTTGACTCTCATTAGTTTTAATATTTATTCACACCATAGAACAAGGGTGGATAATTATTTGGCGTTATTTTAGGGTTAAGACTATCTAAGAATTAGGGTTAGAGTATATACCAAACCTAACTTTTATTAATGCTCTTTTGAACGAATGAATTTTGTCTTTAGCATAGACAAAGCAAAGTATAGAATTTGGTTCTTACTTCTTAAGCTTAACGGGTTTCCGATCATTGTTCATACCATAGACCAATGGTGAATAGTGGTTGGGAATAGTTGACTCATCCGGCAATCATACGGTAATAGTCATATTAAAGATAAAGAATGAACCATTGAATTGACTGAATCTTGTTTACAAATTAATTCCATGCATTGAGTGTTTATAATTGGGGATCATTGATGACCTAGTGTTTTATCACCCTTGACCACAACCCAATATTTTCAATTGTTTTCTTAGTTTTAATTTAATTTAGTTTTAGCTTTAAATCAAACTCAACAATCTTCTTGTTACTTTAATTTAGCTTTAATTAGAACTAGGTTTAAATCCTTAAATCTCTAGTCCTCGTGGGAACGATCCTTACTTGTCATTGTACTTGTCTTTACGATTCGTGCACTTGCGAGTATTGTTTTTTATAACACGATTTCCAACAATCAAGTTTTTTCCTCTGCAAAAACCGTTGTGCAGGCCTCGATGGGGGTACTGCAAGTAGAACGGTCTAGACCGCGGTAAAGAGGAAAATATCCTCTTTCTAAGGCACAAACATAGATTCACACTCAAATAAAAAGTTAAGACACACAAGGTACTCAAAATGGCAAATAAGCATGCAAGTAAGATAATTAAAAT
Organism: Dipteronia dyeriana; assembly: GCA_032871835.1. Taxonomy (NCBI): domain Eukaryota; kingdom Viridiplantae; phylum Streptophyta; class Magnoliopsida; order Sapindales; family Sapindaceae; genus Dipteronia; species Dipteronia dyeriana. The sequence continues at coordinate 111,353,535 of CM065300.1, read as the reverse complement.
AGAATGCATGAGTGTGAGTGTGTTCACTAAGTCTCTTCAATGAAGTTAAGCAAGTGATTTTACCTTTGAAGCTTGAGCTTGGTTACGAACAATGAAGCCCTAAACTACCCTTACAATATTGATCCCAAAGTGTGTTTGTCAACGAAATAAGCCAATCAAAAACCGAGGAACTTACAAGAAGTAAGACTTGTGTTGCTTCCGGGAGTAAGTAGCTTAAATCGTAGGCAAGATGGACTAGGTTCACTTATACCGGGATTAGGTAGTGGTGGTGGATTTAAACTAGGATTAGGTTGTAAATCCTTTGCCATTAGTGGATTCGAGGTTCTAATGTGGGGCATTCATCAGCCCGTGGTTTTTCCCATTTGGAGGGTTTCCACGTATATCTCAATTGTCTTTAATATTTTCGAAATCTTTACACTTGTGATTTTGTTGTAATTAGCCAGGGGCATTTTCGTCAACTTGACCTTTAACAAAAATTGGGTAATTTTTTTAAAATCTATTCACCCTCCCTCTAGATTAATATTATACACACCATAATATTTGTTTCAAAGACAATCAAGAATTGGCAGAGCCAGACAACCTCTTTATCAGCCTCACAAACGGTAACATACTCGGCTTCCATGGTGGAGTCGGCAATACAATATTGCTTGATATTCCTCCATATAATTGTCCCTCCTCCATGTGTAAACACAGATTCTGATGTTGATCTTCTGGAGTCAGAATTTGAATGGAAATAAGAATCTGTATACCCAATGGGAATTAAATCCCCTCTAGAGTATACAAGCATATAACCTATCGTTCTCTTGAGATACTTGAAAACATGTTTGACTGTCGTCTAGTGATCATGACCAGGTTTCAAATGAAACCTGCTAACTATGTCAATAACAAAACAAATATCTGGTCTAGTGAAGAGCATTGCATACATGAGACTTTCAACTGCCGAGGCATATGGAACCTAACTCATGAATTGCTCTTCATGTTCATTCTTAGGAACTTGTTGCTTAGAATGTTTGATTCCGTGTCTGAAAGGTAACATACCTATCTTTGAATTTGCATGGAAAACCTAGACCAGATTTTAGCTATGTATGAAGCTTGGGATAATATAATTGTTGTATTCTTTCTATCCCTTATGACCTGGATACCAAGACTAAAACTTGCTCCTCCTAAGTCCTTCATATCAAATTGATTTACTAACTATTATTTTACTGATGTCAATACTCTTACATCGTTTTCGATGAGTAGTATATCATCAGCGTAAAGAACTAGTAAAACCAACTTGTCACCTTTAATCCTTTTGTATACATAAGGTTCGTCAAGGTTTTGAGTAAATCCAGAACTCTTTATAGCTTGATCAAACCTTACATTCCAGGATCTGGATGCTCGCTTCAATCCATATATGGATCTTTGCAACTTGCATACCTTTTCCTCTTGGCCTTTTTCATTGAATCCTTCTGGTTGCATCATGTAAATACTTTTGTCAATACTTCCTTTACGGAAGGCTGTCTTGAGATCCATTAGCTAAATCTCTAGGTCTAGAGATGCCACAATGGATAAGAGTATCCTAATGGATTTAAGTATGGCCACATGAGATAACGTTTCTTCATAATCGATACCCTTCTTCTGTGTGTAACCTTTAGCTACCAATCTAGCTTTAAAGGTTTCCATCTTTCCATCCATTCCTCTTTTCATCTTTTATACCCACTTGTACTAGAAGGGTTTTATCCCTTTAGGTAAGTCTACAGGAGACCAGACTTTGTTTTTGAACATAGATTCAATATCGGATTACATTGTCAGTTGCCAAAGGCGACAATCGACATCTTCCGTTGTTTCATTATATATATAGGGATCATCATCGTTTGGGAGATTCTCTACAGATTCTCCTAGACCGATGTATCTCTTGGATTATCTACTAACCCTCCCACTATGACGTGGTATGGTAGATTATTGATCTTGTGTTGGTGCGAAACTTACAATCGGGCTAGGTTGTGAAACCTCTTGTGGAATTGTATCTCCTGAAAGCTAATTTGGGACAATTCTACTTTTAGGCACTGAATTATTCATATGGTCCTCTTCAAGAAATTTTGCAATTGTTTAAACAAATACTTTAAGATCTGAAGGACTATAAAAATAATATCCTATTATTCCTTTTGGATGCCCTACAAATATGCATGTTTCTGAACAGGACTCCATCTTTTTTGTCTTTCATTTTAACAAGTGCACATGACATCCAAATATCCTTAAGTGTTGTAGACTAGGCTTTTGCCCAGTCCACAACTCATGCGGGTTTTAGGAACCGACTTAGATGGTACATCATTTAGAATGTAAATGGTAATTTGTGAAACATATCCCTAAAAAGAATTAGGAAGTGTTGAATAACTCAATATAGACCTAACCGTGTCTAAAAGAGTTCTAATTCTCTTTTCTACCACCCAATTTTGGTGAGGTGTACCTGGTGCAAAAAATTGAGAAATTATCCCATTATCAATATGATAATGCTGAAACTCACCAGATAGATAATCTCCACCATGATCAGACCTCAAGATTTTTATGCATTTCTCAAGCTAAATTTCTGCTTTAGTTTTAAATGCTTTGAACATGTCAAAAGCATCTGACTTATGTCTCATGAGATACACTAATATCCACCTCTAGCTTGAATGCTCATAGGACCACACATATCAGTGTGTATCAATCCTAAACATTCGATAGCTCTTGTGCCTTTGGTTGTGAACGACCTTTTGGTAATTTTTTCTTTCAAAAAAGATTCACAAATTGGTAGATCTTCAACATTTAAGTCACTTAGAGGTCGGTCACTAATCAATCTTTTAATCCTATTAAGGTTAATATGACCTAGGCGCAAATGTCATAGGTAGGTTTCATCTTTCGATAATTTTACTGTTTCATGATTAGGTTCCGTTGATTCCGTGTCTAACAAGTGAGATATATTTCTATGCAAATAGAATAAACCATTTTCCAATGTACCTTTGCAAATGATTTTGTCGTTCTTACTAATAACAAAAGCTTTATTAAAAGTAACCTAATAACCAAAATTATTTAAACAAGAAACTGAAATTAAATTCCTCTTGGATTAAGGTATATAATAAACTTCTATTAAATCTAAATATTTATAAGAATCTAAACTAATTCTAATATCTCCAGCTGAACTAGCAGACACCAACACTCTATTGCCTAAACGCAAGTTGAATTCGTTCTCATTAAGCCTTCTCCTTTTCATGAACCCCTGTAAGGAAAAACAAACATGATTAGTGGCTCCGGAGTCTGTGATCCAAGAATCCATAAAATCCACCAAAAAATATGTTTCAAGATAATTAATATTACCTTCTTCCTTCTCGTCATGAGACTTTGGGAAATTTCTTTTCCAATGTCCCTTTTCACCACAAAGGAAACACTTCCCTTTGATCTTTGTTACTTTCTTTGTCTCCTTCATAGTAGGTCCTAGTTGTTTTTTCTTCTATTGTTTCCTAACCTTCTTACGGGTTTTAACAGTAGCAACTTTACCTACGTTATGAATCTCTTATACATTGCCTTTCAAAGGATTTTCTCGGCGATTTAAACATCTAACATCAAGCCTTGCAATGTGTATTCCATATTATTCAAGGTGTAGTACAACTTGAATTGATCGAAGCAATCTGATAGTGAGCTGACAATCATGTCAATTTTGGTCTCACCATCTATCTCAGCACGGTTCAGTTCAACAATGTTGAGATGTGCTATGACTTTTATCATGTGATCTTTCACAACCTGTTTAGGTTTTATCCTAAGATTCATGAAGGTAGTCATTAGCTCTCTCTTAGTCATCGTAGACCTCGTAGCAAACATCTCATCTAGAGACACCATTATATCGGTAGAAGTCTGCGTTCCTTCAAGTTGTTGTTGTAACATGTCAGAGATAGTGGCCATAAAGTAACATTTAGCCATCTCTTCTGAAGACTCCCACTGTTGATACTCATCTCTTTGCTCCTGAGTAGATTAATTAGAAGGAGTAGGTGGTTTAGGAGCACACAGAATGAACTTATGCTTTTCGAATTGTAATAAAATCCCAATTGTCATTTTCCATGTGACATAAGTATCACCAATTAAAGTATTATCTTTTACAATGTTGATTAGGGATGGGGTCATGATTTCTGAACAGTAACAAAAATTATATAAGTAAATAATCATGATAAAGCACTTTCAAATATTTATCTTGAATTATATAAAATAATTCAATCGTAAAATTCAATGGTGATCCAACACCCATAAATGTCATGCATCCTTTAGAAGTTCGCACCATTTACTTGTTGGACTAGGTTCCACCTAATTGTCAATATAACAACCAGCGTTTTCAATTTTAGCCTTACGATTATATTAACAAGAACTCTTGGGAGGATATTAATAAAATCACATTGAGTGTGTTACCGAGTTATCAACCTTCAATGTATTCCGTCACGAATATCCCTCCTTTGGGAGTAGATATCGTTTGGGTAAATTGTCTAGTCTATCCTTATAAGGAAGTGTCTTTGTAAATTCCATTCACGAATACCCCTTGGGGGGTTATTATACGAAACATAAAGCTCAACTAAACTTAGAAGCCGTAGGTGTTCCAAAACACTTTCTCCTACTCAATTGTTTAAGGTGTGTGATCAAATTCCACAGAATGATTTACCAAGTTATCTAGTTGCCAAATAGATACCTAAACAATTCAATGCATGTTCATACCAAAAGAGATATTCGCCACTCTTATTTTATATGACATGTTATCAAACAATAACAAACATTGCAACGTTTACGAAATTATAAATAGCTACAATTTTGGTCCATCCTAGAAAAGCAAGTAAATTACACATGTCTTGGAATACAAGAAAAACTCCTTTCTTGGCGAACAAGTCTTCACGAGACGTTCGTCATTTGGACTCCCTCGGCTGCCTCCCATCGGCATGAACACCCTTGGCTCCCTCTCATGGGCATGCACAACCCACAACCCCATAAAAGACTATCATGCGCAGCCCATGGTTTCCATAGGGCCGCCGTGCACAGTCCATGCCACAACAATCATGGACGCGTGCTCTTCGTACGCACATTTGTTGTTATGGCTCGCACGTACCCGAACTTGTTCCGGTTGCTTTAAATTCTTTGAACCTTCGAGTCTTCGATACTTGAATGTATTACATAAGAATTTTAAATATTAAAATACTGCAGTATTTTTAATATAATATGGAGCAGTGTTTTTTTTAATTGCAACTACAGAAAAAAAAACTTAGAAACTACCAAGAAGGAAATTACGGCGATGATAGGCCACCCTTCTTGTTATAATCCCAAAACAAAATACATTAAAATTTTAAGACCAAAATTGAGCAATAACAATCCACATAATAAAACTTAAACATATCCATACATTATAATGTAAATATTTATTTGCAAATATCTAGAGTGTCATATCTTTCTAAAACATGCATATATACAATAAAAAAAATATTCACGTACTCATACATCAATTAATCAAAGGTACAACAAGCCTCTGATACCAATTGTTGGAAAAATCACACAACGGAAGCGTGAAATTAGGGTTTGGTATATTTTAAAATTTTCCCTCTTAAAAAAAACTTAACCCTAGATTAATTGATGTATATTAAGTATCGTACCTTTTTCCTCTTCAATCACGAACATGAATCACCTAAGAGTGTGGGCTCCCTTTCTTTAAATTGTATACATGAGGATGGAAAAAAACAAAATCTCTTTCTTTTTTAGTCACAATAATCCTCAAAGAATAAAAACAAAGAACGTTAGGTCACTTGTGAGTTATCAATCAGTTTGATTAAAACTCACGTGAACCTAGATTCGATGTTGTACATAAAACCTTTTAATGTAAAGGCTACTAGTGCACTATCGAATACAAAACGTTCTTTCTTTCTTTTCTTCTTTGCTGAATTTCCACACACCAATCTTCAGAGTTTGATGAATTTATCTAGAGCAAGATCAAAATTCTCTACATTCAAAATTACCCTTTGGCCGAAATTTACTCTAAGAAAATTTGCCTTGGCCGAAATTTTCTTCTTTTAACTTATAGGCTTGGCCAAAATTCCTCTTCTAATTTCGTATGCTTTAACAAATTTTAGGGCTTGTATTCTTTCCTTGGCCAAATTTAGAGGTAGTAGATATAGGATCACAAATCTTCTCCTAAGAAGGATTTACTTGGTGTACAATAATTCTATCCTTTTGGTGGATTTACTTAGTGACCAAGAATCCTTTTACAAAGAGAATTATTTTCTATACCAAGACTCCTAATATAACTCAAATAGTATATTTGTGACCATATTAAAGACTTTCTAATTTAACTAGATAAACAATTCCTTTTATTTATCTATTTGTCAAATATAGTCTTTAATATTAATTATATTACCAAAAATAGTATAATATTAGGAGATCATCTCCTATTAAGAAAAATATTTTAACTTTTATTAAATAACTAATTAATTTCCATTTAATTACACAATAAAATAAAAAACAATATAATTAAGCTAAAATATTTAGCCTTGTCGCCCAAGACCACATAAGGGCATATATATTATTTTTCTTACTATATTAAATCCATTGGACCTTAATATAAAGTCCACATGTGAACTAGACCCATTCTTACAAAAAGAAACAAATCAACATGTCTCAATACAATTATAAATAGACCCATAAATTTGTTCGGTATAATATATCAAGTGATCCATGCAAGTTCTTGTGGATTGGGGATCATGGTGGGGTATCTAAATTTAAGCTCCAATTGACACAACCCAATCACAATCAACAAATGATTTACTTAGGTCTGATTTATTAATTTTAGTTCATTCCACTGAAGAAATAAAAATGAACTTTTAAATAAAGATAGAATAAGTTAATATTGCATACTCATACCCTAGACAATCTTAATGGAGAAAATGTATCCTAGTGAAGAATATCAGTAATCGCCAAGAGCTCATAGACCGTCTATAGCTCTCCAAGTTACCATATTTACTCAAATGACCATATTTGAACTTGGATATTTTGACTTGTCCATACGCCATATTTCAATAGACACTATTGAAAACTTAACGTTAAGATTTAATATCCAATACCTCAAAACATCCCTTTGATGATACTCCACTCTCATTTAATAAATGGAACCACGATGGCCATATTGATAAATGAAGTTCTATATCGATTGACAAATGAATACCACCAAACTTTCGAGGATGGACTACACTATATAATCGTACTCATTGATTTCTCTAATGATAACACTTGCAACCATAAGTCCATCATTTATCTCAGGATTGAGATAGACTTTCCGATTGTCTTCAAGTGAAAACTTTTATCCATTGACGGTTTTGGATAAAGTATGTCACTATGATCCTATTCAATACACCTAGTGCTCTAGAATCTTTTTCCCAAAGACACCACACTTTGATGATTTTAGACTCATCATAAAACATTTGATCCCACTCAAATGCTAGCAAAAGAATCTACAACTTTAACATGATAAAGGTGCCCAACCTTTATCTTAAATTGTGAATATTATTCAAGACTAACTAAAGAATTGTGTCTACCTCATACATATCTAGCTGTACAAATAATTCTTCTTATCTCATAGTCTTTTGACTTTACAATTTTTTACTTTTGACAATTATGATAATTAAACTATAAATGCTATAAGATTTGTTAAACTAGAAATCACTTTTATTAATATGAAAATATTGTCAAATACATTATTATACTCTTTCTATCTAGCATAATCTCAAAAACTTGAACACTAGTGATTGATTTTGTAGAAAATTAGGTTTGATAGATTTTAAATTTTTTCCTTTAAAAGAAATAACCTCTGTTAGGATTATGCTCGATAGCAAGAGTATAATAATGTATTTGACAATCTTTTCTTATTAATAAAGTGATTTCTATTTTTACAAATCTTTAGAATTTATAGTTTAATTATTATAATTGTCAAATGTAAATAATCATAAGGTCATAAGACTATGAGAAAAGAAGAATTGTTCATACATTAAGATATGTATGAGGTAGACACAATTCTTTAGTTAGTCTTGAATAATATTCACAACTTAACGTAAAAGGTTGGGCGCCTTTATCTTGTCAAAGTTGTAGATTCTTTTACTAGCATTTGAGTGGGATCAAATGTGTTATGATGAGTCTAAAATAATCAAAGTGTGGTGTCTTTGGGCAAAATAATCTAGTGCACTGGGTGCATTGAATAGGATCAAAATAAAATACTTTATCTAGAACTCTCAATGGATAAAATTTTTCATTTGAAGACAATCTGAGAGTCTACCTCAATCTTGAGATAAATGATAGACTTATGGTTACAAGTGTTATCGTTTGAGCCATCAATGAGTACGATTATATAGCATAGTGTATCCTCGATAGTTTGGTGGTATTCATTTGTTAATCGATAGAGGACTTCATTTATAGATATGGACATCGTGGCTCCATTTATTGAATGAGAGTAGAATACCATCATATGGATGCTTTGAGTTATTGGATATTAAATCTTAACATTAAGTTATCAATAGTGTCTATTGAAACATGGCTTCTGGACAAGTCAAAATATCCAAGTTCGAAATGTGGTCATATGAGTACATATGGTAACTTGGAGAGCTATAGGCGGTCTATGAGCTCTTGGCGATTACTGGTATTCTTCACGAGGATACACTTTCTCCAATAAGGTTTTCTAGGGTATGAATGAGTAACATCAACTTATTCTATCTTTATTTAAGAGTTCAATTTTAGTTCTTTAGTCGAATGAACTAAAATTAAATAGATCTAAGTTAATTATTTGTTGATTGTGATTGGGTTGTGTCTATTGGATCTTAAATCTAAATAGCCCGCCAAGATCCCTAATCCACACCAACTTGCATGGATCACTTGGCATATTCTACCGGGCCAATTTAGGGCTCCATCTAGAATTGTATTGAGGCATGTGGACTTGTTTCTTTTTGTAAGAATGAGTCTAGTTCACATGTGGACTTTTTATAAAGGTCAAATGCAATTAATAAAATAAGAAATAATATAAAGGGCCATATACATTCGTATGGGCGGCAAGGCTATTTAGCATATCTTAATTATATATATATATTTTTTTTATTTAATTAAATGTAAATTAATTAATTAATTATTTAATTAAAAGTCAAAATCATTTTCCTAGTAGAAGATGGTCTCCTAAAATTATACTATTGTTGGTAGTATAATTAATGTTAAAAACTGTATTTGATAAGTAGCTAAATAAAATGAATTATTTATCTAATCAAATTAGGAAGTCTTTAATATGGTTACAAATATACTATTGAGTTGGATTAGGAGTCTTGGTGTATGATAGAACTCCTTTTTGAAAAGGATTCTTAACCACCAAGTAAATCTACTCAAGGAAAGAATTCTTTACTACCAAGTAAATCCTTCTTAGGAAAGGATTTGTGATCCTAATCTATATCTTATGAAATTTGGCTAGCCCATGTATATATACAAAAGGATAGAATTCCTTTTAGATAAGGATTCTTAACTACCAAATAAATCCACCTAAGGAAATGATTCTTGCCAACTAAGTAAATCCTTCTTAGGAAAGGATTTATGATCCTATATATATATATATATATGTGTGTGTGTGTGTGTGTGTGTGTGTGTGTGTGTGTGTGTGATTTTCGGCCAGACCTAAGCTTCTTAGAGTAATAATTTCGGCCAACCTTAGTGTTTTTCTAAGTGAGAATTTTGCTTGGCAAGAGAGAATTTTGACAGAGAAAATTTTAGTATTTTACTCTAGACAAAATTCAATCAACTCTGAGATATAGGGTGTGGAATTCGGCCAAGGAGAAAAAGAGAACGTTTTTTGTTTTTGATAGTATACTAGTATCCTTTACATCAAAAGGGTTTTGCGTACAAAATCAAATCGGTTTCACGCGAGTTTCATTCAAGTAGATTGATAATTCACAAGTGACCAGACGTTCTTGGATTTTTCTATTGGAGGATATTTGTAACTAACAAAGAAAAGAATTTGTTTGTCTCCATCCTTAGGTATACAATCTAAAGAAAGGGATCCCACACTCCTAGGTGATTCACGTTCGTGATTGGATTGAAGATCTTACGGAATTGATTCGGCGCTTGTACAATCATCACTAGAAAAAGGTACAGCACTTTTTATATACATCAATTAATCTATGGTTAAGGTTCTCATTGTATAAAAGGGAAAAAAAATTATTTATACGCAAACTCAAATTTTCGTTTTTCTCACGCTTCCGTTGCTTTTTTGAACCCTTTTTTTCCATACAACCTTAACCCATGATTAATTAACATATTATAAAATTATCGTACCTTTTTCTCATGACGATTGGAGTTACGCCGAATTGAATCCGCAAGATTTTTAATTCAATCAAGAACGTGAATCACCAAGGGGTGTAGGCTCCCTTTTCTTTGAATTGTATAACTGAGGATGGACAAAAACAAAATCTTTTTCTTTTGTTAGTCACAATAATCCTTCTAGAGAAAACCTAAGAACGTTTGGTCACTTATGAATTATCAATCTATTTGATTAGAACTAGCGTGAACCTGATCCGATTTTTTTTTAAAAAAAATCCTTTTCTCTATGCTTGACCAAATTCTACATACAATGTATGGGTGGGATGAAGTTTTTTTTAACTATAATAAGCAAATTAAAAAAAAAAACTTCTCACAAGTCTCCACCAAGCCTTGGCCTAAATCTCTTTAAGATTTCTATTGGCCTTGGTCGAAATCTTCAAGGCCATATATATACGTGGCCAAATCCTCTCTTAAGGAGGATTTACTTGGTATGTGAGAATCCTCTCTCTAGGAGCATTTTCTTGGTGGCCAAGAATCCTTACTCAAAGAAGATTTTTTTTTCCACACAAAGACTTCTATTCCAACTCATTGGTGTATTTATCCAATAACTAATTACTGAATAAAAATTAAATTGTGAATTTATCAAAAATCTCCTAATTTGACCGATTGTCAATTAGAGTTTTGATAGATATCAAATACTTCCTAATTTGATTAGATAAATAAATTCCTTTTATTTATCTGCTTATCAAATAATGTATTTGACACTAATCATACTACCAACAATAGTATGACACTAGGAGACCTTCTCATACTAGGAAAAAGATTTTGACATTTAATTAAATTATTAATTAATTAATTAATTAATTAATTAATTTTCATTTAATTAAATAATAAAATAGAAGGAAAGATTTATGCTCTGCATGATAAAGCAGTAAGCTTGGAGGCTAAGGGTGATACTTCTTTTTGGGATAGCTATTTCTATGCACCCTTTCATGTATCCCGTGCTCTACCTCCTCCATTTGATTTGAGAAGCGTTGAGAATTGGGATAGGGAGGATATCCAGCAGAAGGCTAGGAAGATGTCTGCTCCAGCTATTGATGGGGCTGGAACTTCTCGATTTGTTGGCAATAATAAAAGTACAGACGATATCGAGGATCAACAGTTTTGTTTCCTCTTTTCTACCGGGTTTGGGAGTTATCGGTACGGACCCTTCTTTAAAGTCCCCAGTCGGGATCAAATTCCAGGCTAAGGAAGTAGCTTCAACCTACCCTATCTATACAGTGAAGGAAACACCAGCTTCCAATGAGATGATAGATATCCCGACAGCCTCGCTTGGCCCAGCTGAGAAGGCGGAAGACCAATCTACTTTCGAGGAGGTAAGCGGTACCCAGTCTACGATCAAGGAAGCGGTGGAGGGTCAAGATGACCAAGCTCATGTTAAGATTTATGCTGAGGATGAACATATGAAGGTAGAGGATCAAGTTGTTGGTGACTATGTAATAATGGCAGTAGAGCCGGTACCGAGTGGTGGAGCAAGAGCGGGAGGCCACCAGAGAGGAGTTAATGCATGAACAAGGGTGGGCACCCTGTTTGATCAAGTAAAGAGAAACAAACCCGTCAGGTTATAATTTTTTTTTCTAAAAGGATGTAGCATGAAACGAAGGGATGGGCTCCTTAGTACAAATGAAAGAAAGTAGTCTTTCTTTTTCCCATTCTGCTTGTATCTGGTTGAACTCTATGGTTGAGTTTATCTCACTTCGTCTCTTAACTTGATCTAGAATCCAATCCCTCATATATACCTAAATTAAATAGTTGTAATACATTAGGTACTCCGTTTGAGTGGTCTTCTGGTTCCTTCAGGATGCTACACTCATGGTTTAGACCATCCCTGAGTCAGAACTTTGGTGAAATGATGTGTAGCATGTGATTGGGTACCAGAACCCTAATCGCGGTACCTGGGTATCCCAAGGATAGCTCGACTGAGATGTTCATTGCCATTACTTCAAGTCCCTAGCACATGACTGGTTTAAATGAACCCTGACAACACAAAACAACTTAAAAATAGGGGAAAGAATAAACTGGAGGAAATAAATTACCGGTACAAGGTTAACAAGGTAGGTGGTCTAGGTGTTCCTTATGGGACCTTGTTACACATTGATTTTCCTTTCTATGATAATCTAGGTACCAGACATTCCTACTTTTAGGAATCCTGGTACTTAGGGAAAAAAATTGGTTGAACTAATCTAGGTATCCCTTATTCTTGTATCAAGGAGGTACAGCACCATAGCGATCTTAATCTAGCGGACAACTATGCATTTACACTTAGATGCTTCATGGGTGGTAGCCCGACCGAAACACTAGGAGTGCCATTTTGGCTATCTTGGTCTTGATATCTGGTTGGCAACTATGCACTTAAGCTTAGACCTTTCAAAGCGATTGCCCGACCAAGGGCATCAGGAGTGCTATTTATCTATCATGGTCTTAAGATTTGGTTGGAAACAATGCACTTATGCATAGACCCTTCTTGGCGAGGGTTGGTGCATGGCCGAGGCATCGTCGTATTCATATGGATTTTCTGGTTCATGGCGATCATGGTGAATTACAGTTGTCGAAAACATAAATAAACAGAGATGGAGAAACAAAATGAGACTTTATTGATGATCAGTTTAGGAATACAATGCATGTGGGGTACCTATACCGATACTTATCATAGGTTAACTATGAGCCTTCATCCTTCTACGGATAGTACATCTTGTGGTGGTCTGCATTCCAAGTATGGTCGACAGGACATCCATCAAATTATTCTAACTAGTAGGACCGGACTAAGATGACTACCTTTATTAGGTAATGGCCGTCCCGCTTTGAGGACAGTACCCCATCTGATTGGGTCCTGGTGTTCTGGGTTACAATCCAGAGCACTAGGTCCCCTTTCTTCAAATTGTATCTTTAACCTTTTTATTGAAGTACCCTGCGATCCGGCTCAGGTAGATTGTAACCTTTTCTACCACCCTCTCTTGTTTTTCCTCCAGTAGATCTAGTTTGGCCCTTAGCTTGACCTCGTTGCTTTCTGGCTCAAAATGTTAAACCCTGAATGAGGTTAGCTTGTTCTTGATCGATAAGACCGCCTCTACTCCAAAAGCTAAGGAGTAACGGGTATATCAGGTCGCGGTCCTTTTAGTGTTAAGGTATGCCTAGAGTCCATCAGGGAGTTAATCGTCCTATTTACCCTTATTCTGTCATAGCTTCTTCTTAAGGAGCTTCTTGATTATTTTAGTGTTAACCTCTATCGGGCCATTTGTTTGGGGATGAGCTATCGACACAAAGCGGACGTCAATACCTAGGTCTTCAAAGAACTCCCTGAATCATGCAATGTCAAACTGCTTGCCAAGGTCAGTAATAATGATTATTGGGGTACCAAATCTGTAGACAACATTTTTCCTAATGAAGTCAATGGTATTTTCCTCTGTTATCTTAGAGAGCGGTCTCGCTTCCACCCATCAGGTGAAGTAGTCGATCTTGGCTATGGCCCAATTGGCTTAGCCGGGAGCAGTAGGAAGCGGTCTGATCAAGTTAACCCAACAAATATCAAAGGGATAAGGTGAACCTAATAAGGAGAGACACTCTGAAGGAAGATGGCTTAAATTTGGTATCCTTTAGCAAGGTCAACATGACTGAAAGAACACCCTCGCATCATGGTGCATGGTTAGCAAGTAGTAACCCATTAAAAGCACCTGATAGGCTAGTGCCTCTCCTCCAGTATGGTTCCCACACTTCTGAAATAAACCTCCTTGAGTGCACAGCTAGCATCATCAAATTGTATGCATCAGAGTATAGGAAGAGACCTTCCTCTACGGTAGAGGTGTCCATCAACCAAGCAGTAGTAGATTGAGGTCCTTTTAAGATTTCGAGCTTGATCTAGATTTTTTATGAACTTTCCTTATTAGAGGTAAGAAACTATTGGGTCCATCCAGCATGGGTGACGGTTAACCAGGCTAACTTTTTTACTTGCTGCTATACTAGATTGGGAAATTATTTGAAGAGGTACACCTTTAGGTAGGGTCTGTCCCCTATTAGCAACTATCTTGGCTTTGATGTCAGCTTGATGATTCTGTTAACGAGGAATCTACTCTTTCTTGAATCCCTTAAATCGGGCCTTGAGCTGTCGGACCAATCTGAGGTAAGCTATCATTTTATCACACTTTGCCTGGTATAGCCCGATGACATTGTTGATAACGAGTTGGGAATCACTCTTTACAAGGAGGAAGTTAGCCCCCAATTCAGCAGCTGTTCTAATCCTGGCTGAGAGGGCTTCATATTCTGCCTCATTACTGGTGGCCATGAACTCAAACCTAAAGCAACGATATCATTCCTTTTTTTATGGATCAATTAGGACAATGCCCGTTCCACTGCCTGCCTGACCAGATGCTTCCTGTAAGATCCCGGCCTCTCTGTTTGCTAGCTAGGGACCGAGCTCTTGATCCTTTTGGGAACCAGATCGGGGCTTACGAAGGTACCAGGATCAATAATTTAGCCACAAAATATACTAACGCTTAGGCCTTGACAGTAGTCCTAGCCTTGTACTTTATATCAAACTGAATGTGTTTAAGAGCTAGAGTATTAACCTCCCAGATATGTCATGCCTTTGTAAGAACATACATAGAGGTTGATCGGTCAGTACCGCGATCGTATGGACCTTGAAATAAGAACGAAGCTTCCTTGACTAGGTTACCAAGGTTAAAGCGAGATTCTCAATGAGAGTGTAATTCTTCTTGGGCTTGGTTAAGGCATGGCTCACATAGTAGATAGGACATTGAACCCTGTCTCCACATTCTTTAACCAATGTACCGGTTTAACTAACAACGCCGGCCTAGGTAGGTACTTCTTTAATGACTGAAATGCTTGCTCGCTATCTTGGTCCTACTCCATGTTTTTTCCTTGCTTAATTACCTTAAAATAAGGGAGAAACTTTTCTATTGACCATGATATGAAACGATTGAGGGCTGCTACTCGACCAGTAAATACCTTGACCTGTTTGAGAGAACAGGAGGATTCTAGGTCTACGATGGCTTTGATCTTCTCTGGGTTTGCTTCTATGCCCCTCTCATGGACCATGAATCCAAGGAATTTCCCTACAATTACCCCAAATGCGCACTTAGTAGGGTCAACCTCATTTTATTTTCCTTAACGTTTTGGAAAGTTCGGTGGAGGTGGTCCTGGTGCTGGTTAGCCACCTGTAACTTGTTGATCATGTCATCTCTATAAACCTCTTCTTCTTATCTCATGCTTGAATAGTTGGTTAACTAGTGGCTGGTAAGTGGCTCCTACATTCTTAAGACCGAGGGGTATGACCTTGTATCAATAAAGGCCCTATCCGGTTATGAAGTTGGTTTTGTCTTGGTCTGCAGGGTGCATCATGATCTGATTATACCTCGAGAATGCATCCATGATGATTAAGAGCTTCTTCATAACTGTGAAGTCTGCCAGCTGGTCGATCTTTGACAATGGGAAGCTATATTTTTGACAGGCACGATTGAGGTTAGTATAGTCGACACACATGCGCCACTTTCTGTTGCCTTTAGCGACCATGACCACTTTAGCGATCCACTCCGAGCATCAGGACTCCCGGATGAATCTGCCTTTCAGAAGTTTGTTAACCTCTTCATGAACAACTGTATTTATATTGGGATTGAAATGTCACCTCTTCTATTTGATGGGCTTGAAGGCGGGGTAAACTGCTAGCTTATGTGCAGCTAAGGAAATCGGGATTCCTGGTATCTCGTCATGACTCCATCCAAAGATATCAATATATTCTCGGAGTAGCTTGATCAATCCTTCCTTCACTTCTGCTTCTAGTGTAACTTCGATCTTGAATACCTTGGTGGGATCATGCTCCATAGCTGGTACTTTTTCTACAGTATGAACTGAGTGGTCACTAGCCCACCCTCTATCTTCCTCTATTACTTCTTCATGTAGGATATCTGACTCAGGCTCCTCCACTCCTGCTTCAGCATTTCCCATGGTATCCGAGGTATCGAGATGGTCATCTGAATATACCTGTTCTTTTATAACTGTTACATGTGAAAATTATTTGGTAAGGCCTCCGGGTTAGTTGATAAGCCATAGCACTTGCGGGCTATCTAGAGGTCACCGCACACATCGTCTACCTTGTTTCCCACTAAAAACTTTAGAACAATACGATAAACGGATTGCACCCTTTGAGGGATTATGGGAAATGCCTTCCGTGGAAAGCAATGTAAGCTGACGGGGTATCAACTATAACGAAATCACTTATTAGGTTCTGTTTGACGGTGCAGTGCCAATATTCATCGGTAAAATCTTGGATCCTACTGCTATAATCGAGTCCCCTGTGATTCCATACAATGGGGTGGTGTGACTGTTGTAACACCATTACTTTAGATTAAATTTTTCCAGAGTGTTCTTGAAGAGGTTGTCAACACTGCTACCTTTATCAATCAGCACGTAGTGGACTAGGTAGTTGGCAATTTATACCGTGACCACCATGGGATCATCATGTGGTTGTAAGGTGTTGTATATGTCCTCCTTAGTGAAGATGATCAGGGTGACTTGGAAGTCCTTATCGAGCTCCAATCGACCTTAAAGATACCTCGCCCTTCTTCAATCTATGGTACCTTCCTGGCATGGTTCTTCCTGGAATTGTTAGAGGTCACGGCTAGGGTAGGTCCCCCACTGATGGTGTGTATGACCTGGATTTATTGCATCAGGTCTTGCCTTTTTCCTTTTTTCTTCTCCTCATCTTCCCAAATTTTGGCATGCACTTCCTTCCCTATGTGAATGTTGTCCCGTACCTATTGTAGCAATTCTACAAAGCGGCCACCTCTCACTGGTCCTTCAATCTAGTTACATAGACTGAAACACTCCAAAGTGTTATGCCCCACATCTTCTTAGAGGTCACAATATTTGTACTGGTTCCTCATGTCAGCTAGTGCCTTCATGGGACTAGCTTTCCTAAGTAATCCCTTGACACGAGTGGTTAGGAAGATCATCTCGTGCGACATATTCAACAGGGTGTATTGACTATACCCTCTCTTGTCCTAGGATGTGGGGGCTAACACTCTTGGTCGAGGTAAAGTTTGAGGAGGAGTTCACCTTTCTAAATACCACTCCTGCTGAGGTTTGGAATGTGGGGGCGGAATGTAGACCGGTTGGGAGGTCTATTTTAAATCTTTAGGCACCTTTTTTTTTGGTACTTGGTAGTTCTCTTGTCATCATCTTCAATCATGAATCTGAGTTGCTCATCTATATCTTTCTTTTCGAGATCCCTATCGTAGGCCTCTTGATAGGTCTCTAGTGGACTCTTGGTAAAACCTAAACAATCTACCTACCCACAAGTTTTTACAGAAGTTAGTTAGGGTCTCCTTCTTAGCAAAAACCACCATCTAGATCACCTCCTTGTGGAACCTCTCCATGTAAGGCCTGAGTGTCTCAACCCACTCCTGAATCACATACTGCTCGTGGATCGGGTCTTTCGGTCGTGGCTTTATCATCTGGAACTGTGAACAAAAATCACTAGACAATTTGGTAAAGCTTTCCACGCTATCTGCGGGTAACATTTTGAATCACGTGTTCACATAGTCAGTCAGGTGGTTGGAAACATTCTATACATGGATGCCCTGGTAGCATTCTGGACTTTCATCTGCTGGAGAAAGCTCTCCATATGGCTTAAGGGATCCTCAGTGCCAGAATACTTTTTAGTCGGAATATTTATTTTTGGAGAGAGTTTTGCTTCCCTAATCCTCCTAGAGAATGAAGCATTCATCTCGCCCAAGGGATTCTTCCGGTTCTCCCTATGCTTGCCCCTCATCAACTCTCGGATTTTCTTTTACATCCGAGCTAGTTGATCCTCTAGGCATTTATTCCCGATGTTCTTAGACTCGACCTCAGAATCTTTATTGTCAGATTCTACTCATGAGATAGAGGCCTCACCTCGATTATTCTTTCAAGTAGGAATTTCCTGGACACTTTTTCTAGTATCCCAAACATCGGATCGAGGTTCTCTTCTGGTGGCCACTGGTTAGGTTGGGTTTGGTGGAAGGGTCCCCTTGGTGGAACATCAACAGTTGATTTTACCTATCGAGGTTGGTAACATGCTGGCCTTTACGGATCCGGGGGCATAAGACCTATCCTATCTAGAACTAAGGGCAAGGTCCCCAACCTATCGCAGATCAGTACCGGTGGTGGTGGTCTTAATCTGTCGAAAGTATGTAGGGAAAAAACCACGTGTAGCGGAAGCGTGAGAAAATTTATAAATTAGGTTTTACGTATATAAAAAAAATTGCCTTTTAATAACAAGAACCTTAACCCTAGATTAATTGATGTATATAAAAAGAATCGTACCTTTTTTTTCGTGACGATTGAACTAGCGTCGAATTGAATCCGTAAGATCTTCCAATCCAATCACGAACGTGAATCACCTAAGAGTGTGGGCTCCATTTCTTTAAATTGTATACCTAAGGATGGAAAAAACAAAATCTTCTTCTTTGTTAGTCACAATAATCCTCCAAGAGAAAAACCAAGAACGTCCGGTCACTTTTGAATTATCAATCAATTTGATTGAAACTCGTGTGAATCTTGGTTCGAAGTTGTACACAAAACTCTTTTGATGCAAAGGATACTAGTTTACTATCGAAAACAAAAATGTTCCCTCTTTTCTCTATGCTTGGCCGAATTCTTCAAACAATGAATTGGACGAAGTTATTTTTTTAAAACAATAAAAAAAACAAATAAAAAACAACTTTTAACACCAAAAACTAAGGTTTGGTCAAAATTTACAAGAAGTATATATAGGAGACCAAATCCTCTCCTAAGAAGGAATTACTTGGTGGTTAATATTGCTTTCCTTAGGTAGATTTGCTTGATGGCTTAGAATCCTATTCAAAAAAGAACTCTATCATACACCAAGACTCCTATTCCAACTTAATAGTGTATTTGTAACCATATTAAAGACTTCCTAATTTGATTAGATAAATAATTCCTTTTATTTATCTACTTATCAAATATAGTCTTTAATATTAATTATACTACCAACAACAGTATAATATTAGCAGACCATCTCCTAAAAGAAAAAGATTTTGAATTTTAATTAAATAATTAATTAATCACCAAATTAATTAATTTCCATTTAATTAAATAATAAAATAATATAATATAATTAAGCTATTCTAAATAGACTTGCCGCCCAACACATATATATGGGCCAATATATTATTTTCTTATTTTATTAAATCCATTTGACCTTTATAAGAAGTCCAAATGTGAACTAAACCCATTTTTAGGAAGGTCAAGAAACAATAGAAGAAAAAGCAACTTGGGCGTAACTAGAAGGGGTTTCGGGAAAGGAAAAGACTGAATGAGAATGAATTCAACTTGTGTTTAGGCAACAGAGTGTTGGTGTCTACTAGTGTAGTGGGAGATATTAGAGTCAATCTAGATTCTAGTAGGCATCTAGATTTAATAAACGTTTATTATGTACCTAAATTCAAGGGGGATTTAATTTAGTTTCTTGTTTAAAGAAATTTGGTTATTCGGTTACTTTTAAAAAAACCTCTATTATTAGAAAGAGTAACAAAATTATTTGCAAAGGTACATTAGAAAATGGTTTATTCAATTTGCATAGAAATAGAAATATCTCTCACTTGTTAGACATAGAATCAACGGAACCTAATCATAAAAGAGTAAAATTATCAAAAGATGAAACCTACCTATGGCTTTTGCACCTAGGTCATATTAACCTAAATATGATTAAAAGATTGGTTAGTGATGGACCTCTAAGTGACTTAAAGGTTAAGGATCTACCAACTTGTGAATCTTGTTTGGAAGGTAAAATGACCAAAAGGTCGTTCACGACCAAAGGCACAAGAGCCAACGAATGTGTGGGATTGATACACACTGATATGTGTGGTCCTATGAGCATTCAAGCTAGAGGTGGATAAGAGTACTTCATCACTTTCTTAGATGATTACTCAAGATTTGGCTATGTGTATCACATGAGACATAAGCCGAATGCTTTTGACATGTTCAAAGCATTTAAAGCTGAATTTGAAAATCAACTTAAGAAACACATAAAAATCTTGAGGTCTGGTCATGGTGGAGAATATCTATCTGGTAAGTTTCAGCAATATCTTATTGATAATGGGGTAATTTCTTAGTTTTCTGCACTAGGTACACCTCAACAAAATGGGGTAGCAGAAATGAGAAATATAACTCTTTTGGACATGGTCAGGTTTATGTTGAGTTATTCAACTCTTCCTAATTCTTTTTGGGGATAAGCTTTACAAACTACCATGTACATTCTAAACGATGTACCATCTAATTCGGTTTCTAAAACACCGCATGAGTTGTGGACCAGGGAAAAGCCTAGTTTACAACACTTAAGGATATTTGGATGTCATGTGCACGTGTAAAAAGGAAAGACAGAAAAGAGGGAGTCCCGTTCAGAAACATGCATATTTGTAGGGTATCCAAGAGGAACAAAAGGATATTATTTTTTTAATCCTTTAGATCTTAAATTATTTGTTTCGACAAATGCTAAATTTCTGGAAGAGGACTATATGAACAATTTTGTGCCTAAAAGTAGAATTGTCTTGAATGAGTTTTCAAGAGATACAATTCCACAAGAGGTTTCACAACCTAACCCAATTGAAAGTTCAGCACCAACACAAGATCAACAACCTACCATACCTCATCGTAGTGGGAGGGTTAGTTGACAACGTGAGAGTTTCATCGGTCTAGGAGAATATGTAGAGAATCTCCCGGATGATGATGATCCCTATACTTACAATGAAGCAATAGTGGATGTCGATTGTTGCCATTGGCGAAAGGTAATGCAATCCGAAATTGAATCTATGTTCAAAAACAAAGTCTGGTCTCTTGTAGACTTACCTAAAGGGATAAAACCCATTAGGTAAAAGTGGGTATACAAGAGGAAAAGAGGAATGGATGGGAACATGAAAACTTTTAAAGCTAGATTGGTAGCTAAAGGTTATACATAGAAGAAAGGTATCGATTATGAAAAAACCTTCTCTCATATGGCCATGCTTAAATCCATTAGGATACTTTTATCCATTGCGCCATCTCTAGACCTATAGATTTGGAAAATGGACATCAAGACAGCTTTCCTTAATGGAATTCTTGACGAAAGCATCTATATAATGCAACAAGAAGGATTCATTGAAAAAGGCTAAGAGGAAAGGGTATGCAAGTTGCAAAGATCCATATATGGATTGAAGCAAGCATCCAGATCCTAGAATATAAGGTTCAGTCAAGCCATGAAAAGTTTTGGATTTATTCAAAACCTTAATGAACCATGTGTATACAAAAGGATTAAAGGTGACAAGTTGGTTTTCCTAGTTCTTTTCGTTGATGATATACTACTCATCGGAAAAAATGTAGGTGTATTGATATGAGTAAAATACTGGTTACAAAACAATTTGATATGAAGGACTTAAGAGAAGCAAGTTATATTCTTGGTATCTAAGTCATAAGGGCTATAAAGAATAGAACGATTGCCTTATCACAAGCTTCATACATAGATAAAATCATGTCTAGGTTTTCCATACAAGATTCCAAGAAAGTATGTTACCTTTCAGACATGGAATCAAACTTTCTAAGGAACAAGTTCTTAAGAATGAGCATGATGAGCAATTCATGAGTAGGGTTCCATATGCATCGCCAGTTAGAAGTCTCATGTATGCAATGCTTAGTAGTAGACCATATATTTGTTTTGCTGTGGGCATAGTAAGCTGGTTTTAATCGAAATCTGTTCATGATCAATGGACGACAGTCAAGCATATTTTCAAGTATCTCAGAAAAATGAGAGATTATGTGCTTGTATACTCTGGAGGGGATTTAATTCTCCTTGGGTATACAAATTCTGATTTTCAATCAGATTCTAACTCCAGAAGATCAACATCAGGATCTGTGTTTACTATTGGAGGAGGGAAAGTCATATGGAGGAGTATCAAGCAATTTTGTATTGACTTGGAAGTGGTTCCTGATGCGAATAAGCAGATCACTATCTATTGTGACAATAGTGGAGCAATGTCTAATTCGAGAGAACCAAGAAGTCGTAAGAGAGGGAAACATACTGAAAGAAAGTACCACCTTCTGAGAGAAATTATGCATAGGGGTTATGTGACGATTACCAAGATCATGTCAGCAGATAATCTAGCGGATCCCTTTTCAAAGGTTCTTCCACAAAAGAGTTTTGATGGGAATTTAGAGAACATGAGGCTGAGAGATATGACACATTTGCTATAGAGCAAGTGGGAGATTGTTGGGATTATGCTTGATAGCAAGAATATAATAATGTATTTGAAAATCTTTTCATATTAATGAAGTGATTTCTAGTTTAACAAATCTTATAGAATTTATAATTTAATTATTATAATTGTCAAAAGTAAATAATCATAAGTTCAAAAGACTATGAGAAAAGAAGAATTGTTCAAACATCTAGATATGTATGAGGTAGACATAATTTTTTAGTTAATCTTGAATAATATTCACAACTTAAGATAAAAGGTTGGGCGTCTTTACCTTGTCAAAGTTATAGATTCTTTTGCTAGCTTTTGAATGGGATCAAATGTGTTACGATGAGTCTAAAATCATCAAAGTGAGGTGTCTTTGGGCAAAAGAATCTAGTGCACTGGGTGCATTGAATAATTTATCTAGAACTGTCAATGGCTAAAAGTTTCACTTGTAGACAATCGAAGAGTCTATCTCAATCCTGAGATAAATGATGGACATATGGTTGCAAGTGTTATCATTTGAGCTATCAATAAGTACGATTATATAGCATAGTCTATCCTCGATAGTTTGGTGGTATTCATTTATTAATCGATAGAGGACTTCATTTATAGATATGGACATCGTGGCTCTATTTGTTAAACGAGTGTAGAATACAATAATATGGATTTTTTTAGGTATTGAATATTAAATCTTAACGTTAAGTTTTCAATAGTGTCTATTGAAACATTGCTTCTAGAAAAGCTAAAATATCCAAGTTCAAAATGTGGTCACATGAGTAAATATGGTAACTTGGAGAGTTATAGTCGGTCTATGAGCTCTTGGCGATTAACTATATTCTTCACGTGGATACCCTTTCTCCAATGAGGCGATACACTTTCTCCAATAAGGCTGTCTAGGGTATGAATGAGGAATATTAACTTATTCTTTCTTTATTTAAGAGTTCAATTTTAGTTCTTTAGTGGAATGAACTAAAATTAGTAGTTCAGACCTTAGTGAATCACTTGTCGATTGTGATTGGGTTGTGTCTATTGGAGCTTAAATTTAGATAGCCCTTCAAGATCCCAATCCACACGAACTTCCATTGATCACTTGATATATTCTACCGGACCAATTTACTTGTCCATCTAGAATTGTATTGAGGCATGTGGACTTGTTTCTTTTTGTAAGAATTGGTCTAGTTCAGAAGTGCACCTCTTATTATGGTCAAATGGATTTAATTAAAATAGAAAAAATAATATAATGACCCATATATGGTGTTGGACGACAAAGCTATATAGTTTAGCTTAATTATATTTTTTTTATGTCATTATTTAATTAAATGGAAATTAATTAATTTTATAATTAATTAATTATTTAATTAAAAGTCAAAAAAAAATTATAGTAGGAGAAGGTCTCCTAATATTATACTATTATTGGTAGTATAATTAATATTAAAGATTATATTTGATAAGTAGATAAATATAAAGAATTATTTATCTAGTCAAATTATGACATCTTTTATATGGTTACAAATACACTATTTGAGTTGGATTATAAGTCTTGGTGTAGGAAAGAATTCTTTTTGGAAAAGGGTTCTTGGTCACCAGGTAAATCCACCTAAGGATAGGATTCTTGCCCATCAAGTAAATCCTTATTAGGAAAGAATTAAGTCTCCTAAATCAAATATAAGCTGAATTCGGCCAACTCTATATGATTTAGGGCTAGGAATTCGGCCATAAATATTTTTATTTATATATATATACATAATTTTGGCTAAGGCTAAGGATTTTTAGAGAATTCGGCTATCACTGAATTTTGAGAGAGAAAATTTGTTTTTGCTCTAGAACAAAATTCGATCAACTTATAGAAATAGTGTGAGTTTCGACAAAGAAGAAAAGGAAGAAAGAACGTTTAGTTTTCGATCACTAGTAGTCTTTACATTAAAAGGTTTTGTGTACAACATCGAATCAAGGTTCACGTGAGTTTCAATCAAATTGATTGGTAATTCACAAGTGACCTTACGTTTTTTGTTTTCTTCTTGGAAAATTATTGTGACTAACATAGAAGAAGATTTTGTTTGTTTCCATCCTCAGGTATACACTTAAAGAAAGGGAGCCCACACTCCTAGATGATTCACGTTCGTGATTGGATTGGAAGATCTTGTGGATTCAATTCAGCACTGGTTCAATCGTCACGAGAAAAAAGGTACGACACTTTTATATATTGAAACCCAAATTTTATTTTTTTATGCTTCAGTTGCGCGGATTTTCCCTACGAAACTAACATGTGGTCAAGCTTTTTAGTGCTAGACTTTATCTTGGTCATCAACTCTCTAGCATCTTCAAGCTCCCTCTTTACCCTTCTTCACTCCTCATAGATAAGTCTAGCTTCTTTCTTAGCTTATCTTTACTTTCCATGGTTCTCACAAGTTCTTCACTCAGTGAGTCAACTTGAGTTGAGAGCTCTAGGTTTTCTTTTTATAATCTCCTAATCTCTTCCTTGTTCTTTAACCTTGAACTCTCAAACTTGTCTATATAGTCTTTGAGATCCATCCTATCCACATTTCCATCTGTGGATTGTGATGAAGATCCATCATCATTTAAGTCATTTTCCTTTTGACTTTCATCCTCTTCTTCACTAGCACCTTGGCTCTTGTGAGAAGATGTAATGGCCATGATGTTAGCCATAAGTTCTTCCTCATCCAAAGTCTCATCTCCTTCATTGAAGTTATCACTTCCACTCTATGTGGTGGCCATCACTTTTCCCTTTTTATTGATATTGTGATTAGCACATTTGGGGGGAAAGTGACCTATCCCACCACATTCATAGCATCAGATCCCTTTCCTATTGGTCTTTTCTTGCATAGGCTTAAGCTTTTTGAACGGAGTTTTTTTCTTCAAGTCTTGGCCCTTGGATCCGAAACCTTTCTTCTCAAATTTACCGAATTTCTTCAACTTTCTCATTAACAAAACCATTGTTTTATCCGAGTAATCACTTTCCTCTTTCTCATCTTTGGAGACTTTCAAAGAAATTCCCTTTTGCTTTTTTGGAGGTGTGGAGGTAGGATCCTTCCTAGATTCATAAGCTAGAAGCCTCCCAATCACCTCACTCTGCTTTATATCCTTGTAAGAGTTATTCTCCTATAAATCCGTCACCTTGGACTCAAATCTATCTGGTAGAGAACGCATAATGTTTTGCTTGATTCGTCTATCTGAATACTCAAGTTGATAACTTTGTTTCATAATGTCCATCAACCTTACTTCAAAGTCGTTGAAGCATTCATTCTGATCCATCCTAAGCAACTCAAATTGTGTTTGGAGAACTTGAAGCTTTGATTCCTTAAAAACTTTGGTTCCCTCATGTGAAACCTCTACAATGTCCCATGCTTGCTTAGCTATCCTAGTGTTTTAAACCAACTTATATTGATTCTCATCCATTGCACATAGGATGACATGCATTGCCTTACTATTCCATTTCGATGCCTCAAAATCTTGTGCATTCCATGATGCTTTTAGCTGTAGGGAAAAACGGGTTCAAAAAGCAACGGAAGAGTGACAAAAAAACGAAATTAAGGGTTTGCGTATATAAATTTTTTTCTCTTTATGCAAAGAGAATCTTAACCCTAGACTAATTGACATATATAAAAGTATCGTACCTTTTACTAGTGACGATTGAACAAGTGCCAAATATATTCCGCAAGATCTTCCAATCCAATCAAGAATGTGAATCACCTTGGAGTGTGGGCTCCCTTTCTTTAAATTGTATTCCTGAGAATAAAGACAAAGCAAAAATCTTTTCTTTGCTAGTTACAAATATCCTCCAAGAGAAAAATCCAAGAACGTGTCACTTGTAAATTATCAACCAATTTGATTGAAACTCGCGTGAACATTGATTTGATGTTGTACACAAAACCCTTTTGATGTAAAGGGTATTAGTATACTATCGAAAACAAAAACGTTCCCCTTTTTTCTCTACTTGGCCGAATTCCCACACTATTGCTTAGAGATGATCGAATTTTGTCTAGAGTAAAATCAGATTTTTCTCCCTTAAAATTCCTATGATGGCCGAATTTATCTCTCCGAAAATAAGCTTGGCCTAAAAATTCACCTCTAATTGCCTTAGTCATGGCCGAAATTCCCATGCACATATATATTGGATCATAAATCCTTTCCTAAGAAGGATTTACTTGGTTGTCAAGAATCCTTTCCTTATGTGGATTTATTTGGTAGTTAAGAGTCCTTATCTAAAAGGAAATCTAACTTCTCCTATAACCATATGTGTTGGCCGAATTTTACTCTTTGATGTAGATTAGGAGAGTTTATTCTTACCTAAGAAGGAATACTTGATGGACAAGAATCCTATTCTTAGGTAGATTAACTTGGTGGTTATGAATCCTTTTCAAAAAAAAATCTAACACTAAGTAGTTTTACTTGGTGACCAAGAATCCTTTTCCAAAAAGAATTCTTTCCTACACCAAGACTCCTAATCCAACTCAATAGTGTATTTGTAACCATATTAAAGACTTCCTAATTTGATTAGATAAATAATTCTTTTTATTTATCTACTTATCAAATATAGTCTTTAACATTAACTATACAACCAACAATAGTATAGTTTTAGGAGACCATCTCCTACTAGGAAAAAGATTTTGACTTTGAAATAAATAATTAATTAATCAACTAATTAATTAATTTCTATTTAATTAAATAATAAAATAAAAATAATATATTTAAGCTATTCACAATAGCCTTTGCCACCCATACCAAATATAAGGGTCATATATTATTTTTCATATTTTATTAAATCCATTGGACCCTAATAAAAAGTCCACATGTGAACTAGACCTATTCTTACAAAAAGAAACAAGTTCTCATGCCTTAATACAATTCTAGATGGACCACTAAATTGGTCCGGTAGAATATATCAAGTGATCCATGCAAGTTCGTGTGGATTGGGGATCTTGGCGGGCTATCTAAATTTAAGCTCCAATAGACACAACCCAATCACAATCAACAAATGATTCACTTAGGTACGATCTATTTAATTTTAGTTCATTCCACTAAAGAACTAAAACTGAACTCTTAAATAAAGATAGAATAAGTTTATGTTACTCATTCATACCATAGACAACCTTATTGGAGAAAGTGTATCCTCGTGAAGAATACCAGTAATCGCCAAGAGCTCATAGACCGCCTATAGCTCGCCAAGTTACCATATTTACTCATATGACCACATTTTGAACTTGGATATTTTGACTTGTCCAGAATCCATGTTTCAATAGACACTATTAAGAACTTAACGTTAAGATTTAATATCCAATACCTCAAAATATCCATATGATGGTATTCTACTCTCATTCAATAAATGGAGCCACGATGTCCATATCTTTAAATGAAGTCCTCTATCGATTAACAATTGAATACCACCTAACTATCGAGGATAGACTATGCTATATAATCGTACTCATTGATAGCTCAAATGATAACACTTGCAACCATAAATCCATCATTTATCTCAGGATTGAGATAGACTCTCCGATTCTCTGCAAATGAAAACTTTTATCCATTTACGGTTCTAGATGAAGTATTTCTTTTTTATCCTATTCAATGCACCCAGTGCACTAGATTCTTTTGCCTAAAGATACCACACTTTGATGATTTTAGACTCATCATAACACATTTGATCCCACTCAAAAGCTAGCAAAAGAATCTACAACTTTGACAAGATAAAGGCGCCCAACCTTCTATTTTCAGTTGTGAATATTATTCAAGACTAACTAAAGAATTGTGTCTACCTCATACATATCTAGATGTATGAATAATTCTTCTTTTGTCATAGTCTTTTGACCTTATGATTATTTACTTTTGACAATTATAATAATTAAACTATAAATGCTATAAGATTTGTTAAACTAGAAATCACTTTATTTATATGAAAAGATTATTAATTACAATATTACACTCATGCTATCGAGCATAATCCTAACAATCTCTCACTTGCTCTATAGTAAATGTGTCATATCTGTCATCCACATGTTCTCTAGATGCCCATCAGAACTCTTTAAAGGAAGAGCCTTTGTAAAGGGATCCGCTTGATTTTCTGCTGAAGCGATTTTGGTAATCGTCACGTCACCCTTATGCACAATTTCCCTTAGAAAATGATACTTTCTTTCAATGTGTTTCCCTCTCTTATAACTTCTTGGTTCTCTCAAATTAGCCACTGCTCCACTATTGTCACAATAGATAGTGATCTGCTTATTCGCATCAGGAACCACTTCCAAGTCAATCAAGAATTGGCGGAGCTAGACAACCTCTTTAGCAGCCTCGTATGAGGCAACATACTCGGCTTACATGGTGGAATCGGTAATACAGGATTGCTTGATACTTCTCCATATAACTGCCCCTCCTCCAATAGTAAACACAGATCCTGATATTGATCTCATGGAGTCAGAATCTGACTGAAAATCAGAATCCGTATACCCAACGGGAATTAAATCCCCTCTAGAGTATACAAGCATATAATCTCTTGATCTCCTAAGATACTTTAAAATATGCTTGACTGCCATCCAGTGATCAGGACCTGGTTTCGATTGAAACCTGCTAACTATGCCTACAGCAAAACAAATATCTGGTCTAGTACAGAGCATTGCATACATGAGACTTCTTCCTGCCGAAGCATATGGAATCCTTCTCATGAATTGCACTCCATTCTCATTCTTAGGAACTTGTTCCTTAGAAAGTTTGATTCCATGTATGAAAGGTAACATACATTTCTTGGAATCTTGCATGGAAAACCTAGACAAGATTTTATCTATGTATGAAGCTTGGGATAATACAGTCGTTCTATTATTTCTATCCCTTATGACTTGGATACCAAGAATATAACTTGTTTCTCCTAAGTCCTTCATATCAAATTGTTTTGGTAACTATTCTTTTATTGATGTCAATACACCTACATCGTTTCCGATTAGTAGTATATCATCAACCTAAAGAACTAGGAAAACCAACTTGTCATTTTTAATCCTTTTGTATACACAAGGTTCATCAAGGTTTTAAATAAATCCAAAACCTTTTACAGCTTGATCGAACCTTATGTTCCAGGATCTGGATGCTTGCTTCAATCCATATATGGATCTTTGCAACTTGCATACCCTTTCTTCTTGACCCTTTTCAATGAATCCTTCTGGTTGCATCATATAGATGCTTTCGTCAAGACTTCAATTAAGGAAAATTGTCTTCACGTCCATTTGCCAAATCTCTAGGTCTAGAGATGCCGCAATGGATAAGAGTATCCTAATGGATTTAAGCATGGCCACAGGAGAGAAGGTTTTTTCATATTCGATACCTTCCTTTTGTATATAACCGTTAGCTACCAATCTAGCTTTAAAGGTTTCCACCTTACCATCCATTCCTCTTTTGCTCTAGTATACCCACTTGCACCCGATGGGTTTTATCCCTTTAGGCAAGTCTACAAGGGACCATCCTTTGTTTTTGAACATAGATTCAATTTCGGATTGCGTTGTCTTTTGTCAATGGCGACAATCAACATTTTCCGTTGCTTCCTTGTACGTATAGGGATCATCATCGTCCGAAAGATTCTCTACAGATTCTCCTAGACCGATGTATCTCTCGGGTTGTCTAACAACCCTTCCACTATGATGAGGTATGGTAGATTGTTGATCTTGTGTTGGTACGGAACTTACAATTGGACTTGGTTGTGAAACCTCTTGTGGAATTGTATCTCCTAAAAGCTCATTTAGGACAATTCTACTTTTAGGCACAAAATTATTCATATATTCCTCTTCTAGAAATTTGGAATTTGTCGAAACAAATACTTTAAGATCTGAAGGACTATAAAAATAATATCTTTTTATTCCTTTTGGATATCCTACAAATATGCATGTTTCTAAATGGGACTCCATCTTTTCTGTCTTTCCTTTTGACACGTGCGTAGGACATCCAAATATCCTTAAGTGTTGTAAACTAGGCTTTCGCCTGGTCCACAACTCATGCGGTGTTTTAGGAACCGACTTAGATGGTACATCGTTTAGAATATACATGGCAGTTTGTAAAGCATATCCCCAAAAAGAACTAGGGAGCGTTGAATAACTCAACATAGACCTAACCCTATCCAAAAGAGTTCTATTTCTCCTTTCTGCCACCCCATTTTGTTGAGGTGTGCCTGGTGTAGAAAACTGAGAAATTATTCCATTATCAATAAGATATTGCTGAAACTCACCAGATAGATATTCTCCACCACGATCGGACCTCAAGATTTTTATACGTTTCTCAAGCTGATTTTCTATTTCTGCTTTAAATGCTTTGAACATATCAAAAGCATCCAACTTATGTCTCATGAGATACACATAGCCAAATCTTGAGTGATCATCTGTGAACGTGATGAAGTACTCATATCCACCTCTAGCTTGAATGTTCATAGGTCCACACACATTAGTGTGTATCAATCCTAAACATTCAATGGCTCTTGCGCCTTTGGTCGAAAACGACCTTTTGGTCATTTTACCTTCCAAACAAGATTCACAAGTTGGTAGATCATCAACCTTTAAGTCACTTAGAGGTCCGTCACAAACCAATCTTTTAATCCTATTAAGGTTGATATGACCTAAGTGCAAATGCCATAGGTAGGTTTCATCTTTTGAAAATTTTAATCTTTTATGATTAGGTTCCGTTGATTCCCTGTCTAACAAGTGAGAGATATTTCCATACAAATAGAATAAACCATTTTCCAATGTACCTTTGCATATAATTTTGTTATTCCTACTAATAATCAAACCTTTTATTAAAAGTAACCGAATATCCAAATTTATTTAGACAAGAGACGGAAATTAAATTCCTCTTGGATTGTGGTACATAATACACGTTTATTAAATCTAAATGCCTATAAGAATCTAAATTGATTCTAATATCACCCACTACACTAGTAGACACCAATGCTCCATTGCCTAAATACAAGTTGAATTCATTCTTATTAAGTGTATTCCTTTAACCCTTTTCGCCGCAAAGGAAACACTTCCCTTTGACCTTGTTTACTTTCTTGGTCTCCTTCTATGAAGGCCCGAGTTACTTTTTCCTCTGTTGTTTCTTGACCTTCTAACTTGTCTTAATAGTAGCAACTATACCAACCATATGAATCCCTGTCTAGAGACATTATAATATCGGCAGCAATCTCCATTCCTTTATGTTGCTGTTGCAACACGTTAGAGATTATGGCCATAATGTAACGTACATTTAGCCATATTATCTAAAGACTTCCTCTACTGATACTCATCTCTTTGCCCCTGAGTAGATTCATTATTTTGGTGGTTAAGGAATATACAGAATGAACTTATACTTTTCAACTTGCAAAAACAACCCAATATTCCTTTTCCATGTGACATAATTATCATCAGTTAAAGTATTATCTTTTAGGATATTGATTAGGGATGGGGTCAAAATTTATTTTTAATAACAAAAATTATATTAGTAAATAATCATGATAAAGCACTTTTGAATATTTATCTTGAATTAAATAAAATAATTCAATCGTAAAAATTCAACGGTGATCTAACACCCATAAATGTCACGTCTCCTTTGGGAGTACGCACCATTTACTAGTTGGACTAGGTCTCACCTAATTGTTAACATAACAACCAACGTTTTGTATTTTAGCCTTGTGATTTAATTAAAAAGAACTCTTGGGAGGATATTAATAAACTCACATTGAGTGTGTTACAAAGTTGTCGACCTTCAATATAGTCCCTCACGTATATCCCTCATTTGGGAGTAGATATCGTTTGGGCCAATTGTCTAGTCTATCCTTGTAAGGAAGTATCTTGCTAAATTCCATTCATGAATACCTCTTGGGAGGTTATTCATGAAACATAAAGCTCAACTAAACTTGGAGCCATAGGTGTTCCATAACATCTTCTCCCACTCAATTGTTTAAGGCGTGTGATCGAATTTCAAAGAATGATTTACCAAGTTATCTAGATGCCAATTTAGATACTTAAACCATTCAATGCATGTTCATACCAAAAGAGATATATGAGTGGCACTCCTATTCTATATGACATGTTATCAAACAATGACAAACATTGAAATATTTACAAAAATATAAATAGCTACAATTTTGGTCCATCATAGAAAAACAAGTAAATTACATATATCTTGGAATACAAGAACTCTTTTCTTGGCGAACAAGTCTTCACGCGACCTTTGTCGTTCGAACTCCCTCGGCTACCTCCCATGGGCGTACTCACCCCTCGCCCTTACCCATGGGCGTGCGCATGCCACAAACTCATAAAGGGCTGCCATGCGCAGCCCATGGCTACCAAAAGGGCTGCCGTGCACAGCCCATGCCACAACAAACGTGGTTGTGCGCTCTTCGCACGCACGTTCGTTGTTACGGCTCGTACGGTTCCAAACTTGTTCCGGTTGCTCCTAATTCTTCAAACCTTCGAGTCTTCAAAACTTGAATGTATTACAGAAGAATTTACATAATAAAATACTGCAGTTTTTTTTAAATACAACTACAAAAAAAAAAAAAAAAACTTAGCAACTACCAAGAAAGAAATTATGGTGATGATAGACCACCCTTCTTGTTACAATCCCAAAACAAAATTACATTGAAATTCTAGGACTAAAATTGAGCAATAACAAACCACATATAAAACATATATATATCCATACATTCCAATGTAAATATATATATGCGAATACCTAGAGTGTCATCTATTTCTAAAACATGCATATATACAATAAAAATAAAAAGATTCACGAACACATACATCAATTAATCAATGGTACAACCAGGCTCTGATACTAATTGTAGGGAAAAACGGGTTCAAAACGCAACGGAAGCGTGATAAAAAAATGAAATTTAGGGTTTGCGTATATAAAAAAATTTCCCTTTATGCAACGAGAACCTTAGATTAATTGACATATATAAAAGTATCGTACCTTTTACTCGTGACGATTGAACAAGTGCCGAAGTTATTCCGCATGATCTTCCAATCCCATCACGAACATGAATCACCTTGGAGTGTGGGCTCCCTTTCTTTAAATTGTATTCCTGTAAATGGAGGCAAAGCAAAAATCTTTTCTTTGTTAGTTACAAATAACCTTCAAGAGAAAAATCCAAGAACGTCCGGTCACTTGTGAATTATCAATCAATTTGATTGAAACTCGCGTGAATCTTGATTTGATGTTGTACACAAAATCCTTTTGATGTAAAAGGTATTAGTATACAATCGAAAACAAAAATGTTCCCCTTTTTTCTCTACCTGGCCGAATTACCACACTATTGCTTAGAGATGATCGAATTTTGTCTAGTGTAAAATCAGATTTTTCTCCCTCAAAAATCCTATGATGGTCGAATTTATCTCTTAGAAAATAAGCTTGGCCGAAAATTCACCTCTAAATGCCTTAGTCATGGAAGAAATTCCCATGCACATATATATAGGATCATAAATCCTTTCCTAAGAAGGATTTACTTGGTTGTCAAGAATCCTTTCCTTAGGTGGATTTATTTGATAGTTAAGAGTCCTTATCTAAAAAGAAATCTAACTTCTCCTATAACCATATGTGTTGGCTGAATATTACTCTTTGATGTAGATTAGGAGAGTTTATTCTTTCCTAAGAAGGATTACTTGATGGACAAGAATCCTATCCTTAGGTAGATTAACTTGGTGGTTATGAATCCTTTTCAAAAAAAAAATCTACCACTAAGTAGTTTTACTTGGTGACCAAGAATCCTTTTGAGTAAGGCGCGGGTCTAGACCCATGTAGTGACTCGTGTATACCCATAAAAATGTTCGTACATTGGGTAGAAACCAAGAGATTAAAAAAACATCGCCCATTGCCATACAAGGGTCCTGCGCGATTCCAATATACGCAAGTGTCTACGCATTGACCAGACGCCGAGAGATTGAAATAATCAATCAGCCCATTGCGCGGGTAGTGAACTGGTAAGCACCCATGCATACACCCACCAGTTTGTACCCCGTTCACCAGTTACGCTGTGGAACTAGGTTTTAAAATTTTTAATACAGATAATAATTTGTGTCTATGACCAGTGAACTTGGGATCGTAATTATTTTTCAGAAATAATATATACAATATGTAATCACAGGAAATTGAAATCGATATAATAAGAAGAAGATATACTCACCAACGTTTGGAAGCTCCTTCACTTTTCGATATGCTACTATCTGAACCAATCTTACCAACGTTTGGAAGCTCTTTCACTCTACGATGTGCTCCTGTCTGAACCACTCGATCTTCCTCGCTATCTTACGAAACTGGTAACTGCGTGTGGGCGCGTCACGGTCTCAGGAACTTGAATGGAGGATGTAGAGAAAATTGAAGAAACTCTTTATTCTATGTGTTTCAAAAACACATAAAACATGAAACAAAATATATATCAGACTGCTGCTCACATTTATATATATCAATATATCATTGCTGCTCACAAATATATATATATATATATATATATATATATAGCTCTCGCTTTTTGCACAAATTTATATACATTTAACCCACGCCTCTGCCAAATATATATATATATATATCTATTACTCTCTCCTAAAGCTTGTTTTTATCACAAATCTATGTATATGTTACACGCCACTGCTTGCTTTACATATATATATATCATATATGTATTAAGTATTTGCATCCTATGCAAATTCTTCTTTTGACTATTGTTTCATGTACACACCAATTTACATCCAATAAAATCTCTTGTGTTATTAATTGATATATATTTTTTAATTATCCTTTTCAAATATATCTAATATATTAAAAGTGATAATAGGTATTTTAAATTTAAACTTAAATTCAAATACTTAGATAAATGATTTAGTAAGATAAAAATAATCCTATTATTTTATCTTCACCTAAATCAATATATCAACTAACACCCTCCAATTAATAGTTAATTAATAATTCATAATTATCAATATAATTAAATAATCTAATTATTTAATTAATTTAACTATTAGCATTCATTAATTAAATAATCTCATTATTCAATTAATTCCCGAATATATACGTGTCACTTTTGTAACAAAATTAATTGGACAATCCAATTAATTAACCGTGACCCTTGTTACCTAAATCAATCGGGCTAGTAAGGGGACCTAATGGACCCACAGCATTTTGAGCTCCAATAATTCTCGGAATAATTAATTAAACTCTTTAATTAATATTCCTTGACTATTAACTCCAGTGTTATTCCAATAAAAACCCGAAGCTGCTCTCTCTTAACTGTAGACGCTTTTACACAGACCGATACAACTCGGTGTCCATTGATATAGCTATTACACATGATGTGATCATCCACAGTAGTTCATAATTAGAGCTATGTCATAATGTCCGTTATACCCCTCTAATTACATATATCCTTTAAGTACCGTTGATTCTATAATGAACAATAAATCCTATTTCCTTACGGAATTAGGAGAGCGCTCATATTGTCCAATCTCCGAATCAACCCTTAAGGGAACTACCATCTACTTCTCACAAGAAAGAGTGGATTCCACTATTGTGTACAAACCTTTCCAGCCACAATCCAAACCGTAATCCCAACATACGGAGCATATTGATAGGGAACAACATCTGACCTCACCCATGGTATATCAAAGACCACGATCTAACCTAAAGGAGTCGATAAGACACTCAGTATTAAGATCACCCACATATAGCCATGGTTAGTTGATATATATGAATCTCATTAGTAAACGGATCTTGGTGAGAGATTCATATAGATCATGGCCTAGTCCTATATGATCACATCATACAAGGCGCCTCCATTCTCATATCTCCATATGAATGATTCAGGATAGAATCACCGTACATTACTGAATGGACCGCAACTATAGATTAACCACAAATAAAGTACCAACTTTATTTGCTATCTATGGACTCTTTAGATTGCACGTCTCTTACTGTATCCATCCGTATATGACACTCATATACACAGTTCAAGATTACATACGGCAATCTTAGATGTTAAATTTATGCACAAGTTATATAATAAACAACACAACAAGAATGTATTGAACTTTCCTTTTATTTATTTAATAAATTCATTTACAAATTACATCTTTTGGGCATAAACCCCAACAATCTCCCACTTGCACTAAAGCATGTGAAGCATGTCTCGTAACCCTAGACCATCTAGGTGACCTTAAACCACTTTAGTCGGGTAAGGTCTTTGTAAATGGGTCAGCAAGATTGTCTTGTGAGGCTATTTTGTGATGATCACATCTCCTCTCTACATTATCTCTCTAATAAGATGATACTCTCTCTATATATACTTCCCTCTCTTGTGGCTTCTTGGTTCTTTGGAATTAGTCACAACACCACTGTTGTCACAATAAAGTGTGATAGACCTATCCAGATCTGGAACAACTTCAAGATCTTTCAAGAATTTACGGAGCCAAACAACTTCTTTAGTAGCTTCACAAGCGGCTACATATTCGGCTTCCATGGTGAAGTCAGCAATGCAAGATTTCTTGATACTTCTCCACACAACGGCTCCACTACCCAGGGTGAATACTGATCCAAACGTGGATTTCATAGAATTCCTGTCTGACTAAAAATCAAAATCCGTGTATCCTAACGGGATCAAATCCTATCTGAAATACACTAGCATATAGTCTCTCATTCTCCGAAGATACTTTAGAATTGTCTTGACAGCAACCCGGCGATCCAATCCTGGGTTGGACTAGTATTTGCTGACTCTTCCCACTGCATAGCAGATGTTCGGTCTCGTGCATAACATATCATACATGAGACTACCTTCTGCTGATGCATAGGGTACACATCTCATATCCTCAACTTCTTGAGGTGTCTTAGGACACTGTTCCTTAGACAAGTGAACTCCATGCCTGGAAAGTAAATTACCTTTCTTGGAGTTTTGCATCGAAAATAGCAACTGAATCTTATCAATAAATGAGGCCTAAGACAGTGCTATGAGTTTGTTCTTACGATCCCTTATAAGTTGGATCCCTAGAACATAACTCACCTCTCCCAAATCTTTCATTTGGAATTGGCTAGCTGATCGTGTCAAACTAGACTTGTTGACTCTCACAATAGCACGAGGTCGCAACGATAGTATAGTGACAATGTAGGGATCGTTCCCACAGGGAAAAAGGTTCTGATTACTGGAACTCAAAGGCTTGTCAACTATTTGAACAATCTAAAAACATAAGTTGTCAAGAATTGCAATAAAGTAAACTAACTCAAACACAACTAAATTATCTAACTTAACACATGTAGAAATGTATGGAAAACATGTTAGAACTCGAATACGCTTTAACCCTCCTAATAACACACTTTGACTTCTTTGACTCTTAATTCGTGCATGTACATGCTATAGATTCGTATTCCCTAAACAAATCTCTAACCTCTCTCGATGTATTAGAGATAGTATCTATGCATACCCGGAATATTTCTCAAGCAATCCGGACAATATGTATAGACCCATTAAGCACTTAGAATACAATTTCAACCCTATACGCTAGCCTAGTGGTTCTAGCACTTTCTAGTCAAGCATAGTGAACATTTATCTAAGCATTGTCAAATATATCTCCTCTCGGTACTTAGCATCCAACCATAGATCGATTACAAAATTATCAATTAAGTAAAATCCTTAAGCATTCAAAATATCCATATAGCTCCACAAGCACAATACTATAGAAATCAAAGAGTCTTTCACATATGAATCAAGGGTTTAAGCATCATCTTGTTTTAACATAAGAATAATTAGCTCATTTTATACCAAAATAACATATATGAGCTAACATCAAAACTAATCATAAATCAAAATAAAGAAACAAGAGAAGAGTTGATGAGATAAAACTAGACTGTAGCTTCAATCTCTTGTAGCTTGAGCTTCCCTTGCTTCCTTGGATCTACCAAACCTTGCCCTAGCTTATGAAACCATAAAGATCTCAGTCCAGAAATGAAGAGAGAACCCCAAAATCGTCCAAGTTCAGAGCTGGTCTGGTGTTTTTGTTAATTCTCATATCTGGTTTCTCTCACCTCTTTTTCTTCACTTTATAGCAATAACAAGCCCCTCCACTTTTGTAGGAGGGTCCCATAGACACCCTCTCATCCTCTAGGAACAGCCTCCATCACTGTTTAATCAGAGATAAGATATGGGACCCACAACAAAGCAACTCCTCTGTTTGCGAAACAGAGGTTTCACAATCTGCCATGATGTACGGTACGAAATGCGGTTCACTTCGACACCGCGTACCTCACATCAGTTTAATTTGGTTGTTAGAAGTCCGCACGGTACATGGCACGGTTCGCGATACCTTTTGGCGCTGTTCGCGTACCGCACTTGAGCCATATATAATTTCCTCTACCATCTTGTGAGGTACGTGATGCGGTTCGCGATTCCTTTTGACCCGGTTCACCTACCGCGCTTGAAGCCTTGTACAATTTTCTCTGCCATCTCATGCGGTTCATGATGTTGTTCGCTTCGACGCCGTTTACAGCACCTAATCCTCTGCCATCTTGCGCAGTATGAAGTGTGGCTCACTTCGACGCCACGTACCGCACATCCTTCTAGTGAAACTGTTGTCCTTCTACGTGGTACGAAGTGCAATAAGCACTTTCTTTTGGTGCGGTAAACATACCGCACTTGTCATTCTATGTTAAGCTTAAAACCTTCTTTTCACTCCGAAAGTTCTCGGTTTTGCACAAGGATAGCTCCTGGCTATAGAGGACCTGTTTAAACATTTAGAACATCAAAAGATGGAGTTTGAAAAGAAAACTAGAGCAAAACTATACAAAATGACGGGTACATAAAGCATGAAAAACGAGCTTATCAAATACCCCCAAACCAGATCCTAATCTAACTTATTAAACTCTTTAATAACTAGATTAATATTAATTAGAATTACCAAGTTTTCTAACCATTAAAATCTAATCTCATTATTCATAGCCAATTATGTACATTGCCCATTTTAATCACAATAAAAAAAATACATAAAATATCAGGCTATGATTCATGTATAACATATCAAATATAATTGTGTAGGCACATCTAATCTAAATGACATACGTATGCATGACAATGCTTTTATTATCACATAATATAAAGCATACATGTATTGATCGAGTACTGTAGATTATTTAACCTAAAAATTTAGAATCTAAAATTACAAAAAAAAAATCCCAAGGCATTCCTTGGTCTTCTTGAAATTTCCGAGTCTTCCAGTCTCTTCAGGTCACTCCGATTCATCTCATGAATTCGAAACCGGAAATCTACACGGAACGCACTAGGCAACACTTGCCAACGGAACCATGCGTGAACAGTACCGCATGAACAGTACCGATGAAAAGTGCCGGGGGAACAGTGCCGTGAACAGTGCAATGAACAGTACCTTGAACAATGCCGATGAACAGTACTGTGAACAGTGTCGGTGACCACTACCCCCATGAACAGTATCGACGTTGCGTGCGTTTCCAGTTCTTCGTTTATAGGTTACAATTTTTTTTATTTACAATACAGTAATAGTAAAAAAAAAAAAAATAAGAGCACTCCTCTAAGAAGCCCCCGGGCGGAGAGCCACGCTTAGTCACACAATCACGCGTGAGAGTTCCCGGGGATCGGTGATCAGTGATCGGTCTATTTCTATACATGTTTTAGGTCCCCATTTCCTATTATTGTGCTTTGTTCTTGGGTGAAATTAGGTATTTTATGTGTTTGTTAAGCATGTATAGGTCACATTCCATTCAATAGATGTTGAATGTTATTTTGAAGAAAAAGAGTAAAAAGTTGAATTTCATTCAATGCAGAACAACTAGATTACGGGGCCAATATCTCTTAGTTCCGATCGAATTGTGTGTCTTACTACCTGTGGATTGAAAGCCCCAGAAGTCTAGTTTCTGGCACTCTTTACAGATTGCAATTATGATATTCCTAGAAGAAGTTATGACCATTTCAGTAACCGATGGTCAGATCAATCATAATTCCGTGAATAATGACAGGATTTATTT
Source organism: Dipteronia dyeriana (assembly GCA_032871835.1). Lineage (NCBI taxonomy): Eukaryota > Viridiplantae > Streptophyta > Magnoliopsida > Sapindales > Sapindaceae > Dipteronia > Dipteronia dyeriana. The sequence continues at coordinate 111,312,934 of CM065300.1, read as the reverse complement.
TGCAAGTTGTCGGAATGGGAAATATTTCCTTCTTGGAATTGTTTGGGAGTCTTTTGCAAACAAGTTGAAACCAAATCCTAATCTTCCTTCAATAAGTAGTCTTTTTATTGGATTAGGAAAGAAATAAAGTCCGAAAAAGGTAAATTCTATATTTGAATTCATTTCCTTGTTGTTAAAGGATGTGATATAGCATCTACACCTATTTAAACCCCATGTGAACTCTAATATCGGGGGGGGAGAAGTCAAGGGAGGTCCTAAGCCACCAAGGGGGACGTCCACCACCACTCCAACACCTCACAACTTCCATTCATCGTTGCGCATTCGAAGATTCGAAGACGAAGAAGAATTCATCATTGAAGATTTGAAGAATCAGTTTGAGGCATCAATGGGTTTTATTGTTTTTTTCTCTTCTCATTCTATTTTCGCCATGTGTAACTAATTCCATACTGGGGAATCAATGTGAACCCCTATGAATGCTCTTTGTTAGAATTGACTATATTTAATTAAATTAAGTTTTGATTCATTCAATTCATCCTATGTCTTAATTCTTATTTCTTGTGAATGCATGATCATACGTTGGCATGAATTTAGGGTTTTGATAATTTAATGATTGAGGTTGGAGTATTGATCTATACGTAATTTTAATTAATATTCAATTGAATGGGTAAAACTAATCTTAGCATTGATCTATGCAAGTAGGTTTTGGTTCATTGTTCTTGCACTCAATGGGTTCTCGATTGTAGTTTGCGCCATTGATCTATGGGTAAACTGTAATTGAGAACACTTGATTCATCCCAGGATCATACGGTAACAATCATACTTAAGATAAGAACGAACTCTTAACTTGATTAATATTTTTTTTTTAAAGTCAATTTGAAACATTGACTAAACATAGTAGGGGAGCATTGATGACCTAGTACTTTCTCACCTTTTATCACAACTAAATCTTTTTAATTGCTTTCTTAGTTTTAATTTAATTTATTTTTAGCTTTAAATCAACTCTACAATCTTCTTGTTACTTTAATTTAGCTTTAATTAGAATTAGTTTTAATCAATAAATCTCTAGTCCTCATGGGAACGATCCTTACTTGCCACTGTACGATATCTTCACGATTCGTGCACTTGCGAGTATTATTTTTATAAACACGATTTACACACATCAAGTTTTTGGCGCCGTTGCCGGGGATTAGTTGAATTTATTGGTTATTTCTAGCTTCAGTTTTAGTTTAATTTTTTTTAGTAGAGGCATTAGTTAATAGTTTTTGTTTTGTTTTGTTTTCTTTTTATTTCATTTTTTCTTGTTTTTTTTCAGGTACAATGGACTTCTACGGGCAGTATACTTACGATGAGGAAAGAGAAACACTTTATGGATTTACTATGCAACTAGCTGATTTAAGTCAACAGATAGAGATGATGATTTCGATGACTCCGAGGAGAAAACTAGGGGTTTGCAAGATATGTGGAATGGTTGGTCATGATCTATAGGGCTGCCATTTGAGAGGAGAATTTCCAGAATATGTTGAAAAACATACTCGAGCGTGGCCTATCAATGAATCCCTACAACATGAGGCCTATGCATGAACCATTTGAAAATTCCTACAATTCGTGGCCTATCAATGAATCATATGGAAATTCCCACAGTCAGTGGTCGAGTTATGAAACATATGACAATACTTACAACTCGGATCGGAGGAATCATCAAGACTTCTCGTGGAGCTACAATAAAGTCAATGCATATGAGCAGCCGGTCTCACCATCATTGGAGGATACAATGAAGCAATTTATACAAACTATGGACCAAAGGATGAATCAGCAAGATAAGAGATTCCAAGACACTGATGTGAGAATGCAAAATTTTGATGCTTCATTGAGAAAGATAGAAACACAAATTGGGCAATTGATTGAAGCTTTTCAAAAGGAGGAGCCCAAAGAATTCCCTTGCCAAATGGAGCAAGAAGAAGCTACCAACATCCCTTCGAATGGTGAGATTGTTGATATCATAATAACCAATGAATTTTCTGATGATTTCTCTAGTGTTGCAGGTGAAGAAGTTGAAAAGAAGGAGCTATCAAATGAAAGCCTTAAAATTTTACTGGATTGGGTAAAGGAAGTGTTTGAAGATGACGAGCAAAGTCAACAAGAAGAGGATATAGAAGAAGAGTCAAAGATCGAAGAATTGTGGGAGAATGAGACACTCCCAGTGATTATAGCTTCTAACATGGATGAAGAAAAAGCGAAAGAAGCGGAAGATGTCCCTTTTGAGGCACCGCTCCTATATAAGGAACTCAAGCCTTATGTCCCTCCCATTACTTTTCCGAGCAGCCTACACAACATAAAATGGAATAAGTTGTTTTCTGAACTTATTTCACCATACTTTATATTGAACATTTACTTGCCTTTGCTTATTGTGTGTAGAAACATGCCGACACGGGATAATTTTTTCCAAGACTTGATAGCACGCAAGCGTAAATTTGAGACATTAGAATTTGGTTGAGTTTTTCAAGCACCTGTCTTGTCTAGACGATAAAAAAATTACCTAGGTGGGAGGTAACCCACCTAGGTAATTTATTTTTTTTTACTTTTTTGTTTTAGTTTTAGTTTTTAGTTTTTCTTCTTAGTTTGTTTTATTTTTTTTTTGCGTTTTAAGTTCTTGCTTTCCATACTTTTTCTTTATTTGTTGTCCATGCTTTTAATATCATATAAACATTGAGGACAATGTTTAGATTAGGTTTGGGGGTGTGAATTTGTGTTTATTTAATATTTTGAGCGATTTGTTCAAATCTACGAAAAAGTGCCCTGTTTTGAAAACTTTTGAGGCAAACGTTTTATTAAAACTGTATTCATTGGTGAAGAAATAATTTTTTTTTGTCCACGGAAAGTTCTTTATATTTTTGATACGAATCTAATGGTATAAACAACGTAAAATTCTGGGCAGTGGTTTAAAAGTTATGAATGTTTCTTCCACCAAAGGTCATGGGTGATGCCCTGTTTTTACAATTCTGCACGTGAACTGTTTTCAACGTCTGTTTTCTCATTTTTCTGATTCGATTTTTGAAATAATTTCTAAATGAAAAGTGTGAATTTTTATGTCTAGTTTCTTGTGTTAAAATGTTAAATTTTATTGAGTAATTTGAGAGATATAAATTAAAGAACAGACGTAGGTCGTTTTAGAAAGTCACCAGTTTTGAATTGTTTGTCCTCTATTTTTCGATGCTTCTTTTGTGTGCTTTAAGAGTCGTAATATATGCTTTATTCATTGAGTTTAAACTAACGTGTCGCCACTTAGAGTAATGCATTGCATTCTTCAAAATTTATGGCATGCCCTCGATATGCTGGTGGATAGGATGTTTAGTGGATTGCCATGATTAATAGTGAAGACTACCCTTGTGAGTTCACTAAGCCAAAAAGCGTACATCAATATCATTATAGAGGGTTTTTTTGTTTCTACTCCTAAACACTCATTAGGTTCTTAGCATTAGAAATTGATCTCAATAGGTTATGCGTTGGATATTAAAGAACATTAATAATAAAATATATCACTTGTGGACTTTGCTCTTGTTTTGGTTGAACCATTAGAAGTGATATAGGCAATGGGTGCTTTAACTCACTTAAAAGGCCTTAAGTATTTCCTACCTTTATGTGTGTGCTCCATAGCCAATTTTGAAGCCAAACACTATAAGCATTTTTCTTTCATCACCCACATTAATTTAAACCCAATGAGCCATATATTAGTCATACCATATAGATTGGGATCATATTGAGGTGATGAAGATAATTGAAGAGAGTTCGAAATGGGTAATTCGAGATGTACCATGGCAAAGCAAGAAGATTAAATGCAAAGAAGGTGTTGGAAGAACTATGTAATTGATGTACAAATTCTCATCTTAAAAAAAAAAAAAAAAAAAAAAGATGTTAAAAAAAAAGTTCAAAAAAAAAAATTTGGTTAAAAAAAAAAGAGATAATTGAATGAGATGATGAATCAAATGTAAGAGAAATGAATAGAGCTTTATTATAAAAGTGATGAGAAATCAAGATCAACTCAAGAAGGAGAATGAATGAAATATGTTCAAGAAGCCTGGATGCAAGTTGAATGAAGAATTTGAAGAAATTCAGTCGAGTATGAAGATTACCGAATGATTTCTCGATATGATCCTAGGTTTGTTTGCTATCCTTTTCCCATTCTTTCTTAACCTTCACCCAATAGCCCTATTACAACCAAATAAAAGACCTAATTGATCTTTTGGGAATGCTAGCTCGAGAGTAAAGGTAAACATGTGCTCTATCTTGTTCTTAATGTCTGATTCTGTTCATGAGATCCTTTACATAAAATCAAGCGTTCTTTTTATTATATATTCATATGCGATTATATCTTGAAATTTCTTGTGCATAAACTCCATTCGCTTATGTTTGATGAGTGTATCTGCCTAGGTTTTGTGAGAAATTAAGAGTGACATCCTGTGAGAATTAGAGTCGAGGCGAATTATATCTATGGCATTTGACGAATGCGTTTTTGAAGCTAGAGTGTCTTGAGTATGAGCTTTTCATTAAAACTAAGCATGGATTCAAATTTGTGACATAATTTTAGTCTTTATTCAGTGGCTCTAGCATGTATTGGCTTTGAATGGTACATTTGAGTTTGCGTCTTGATAATTTTTCTTTTCATAGAAATATGTTTGTGGGTAGCATAGTTGTAAACCCTCAGGAGACAAAACTCCTCATACTAGGGACACCAGAGGTTTAAAGGCTTGTAGCATAAGCTCAATGCTATCAGGTTCCCTACGAAAGTGGCTTAGTTTATTTTTATTTTATTTTTAGATTTTTGTTTGTTTTTAGTTTTTGTTTTTATTCTAGTTTTGCTTGAGGACTAGCAAAAGATAGGTTTGGGGGTATTTGATCAGTCTATTTCTATACATGTTTTAGGTCCCCATTTCCTATTATTGTGCTTTGTTTTTGGGTAAAATTAGGTATTTTATGTGCTTGTTGAGCATGTATAGGTCACAATCCATTCAAGAGATGTTGAATGTTATTTTGAAAAAAAAGAGTAAAAAGTTGAATTTCATTCAATACAGAAAATCTAGATTGCGGGGCCAATATCTCTTAGTTCCGATCGAATTGTGTGTCTTACTACCTATGGATTGAAAGTCCCAGAAGTCTAGTTTCCGGCGCACTTTACGGATTGCAATTCTGATATTCCTAGAAGAAGTTATGCCCATTTCAGTACCCGATGGTCAGATCAGTCATAATTTCCTGAATAATGACGAGATTTATTTTGCAAGTTGTCGGAATGGGAAATATTTTCTTCTTGGAATTGTTTGGGAGTCTTTTGCAAACAAGTTGAAACCTAATCCTAATCTTCCTTCAATAAGTAGTCTTTTTATTGGATTAGGAAAGAAATAAAGTCCCAAAAAGGTAGAGTTCTATATTAGAATTGATTTCCTTGTTGTTTAAGAACATGACATAGCATCTATACATATTTAAACCCCGTGTGAACCCTAATTTCGGGGTAGGGGGGGGGGAGTCAAGGGAGGTCCCAAGCCACCAAAGGGGACGTCCCCCACCACTCCAACACCTAACAACTTCCATTCATCGTTGCACATTCAAAGATTCAAAGACGAAGAAGAATTCATCATTGAAGATTTGAAGAATTCGTTTAAGGCATCAATGGGTTTTATTGTTTCTTTCTCTTCTCTTTCTATTTTCGCCATGTGTAACTAATTCCATACTGGGGAATCAATGTAAACCTCTATGAATGCTCTTTGTTAGAATTGGCTATATTTAATTAAATTAAGTTTTGATTCATTCAATTCATCCTATGTCTTAATTCTTATTTCTTGTGAATGCATGATCATACGTTGGCATGAATTTAGGGTTTTGATAATTTAATGGTTGAGGTTGGAGTATTGATCTATACGTAATCTTAATTGATATTCAAATGAATGGATAAAACTGATCTTAGCATTGATCTATGCAAATAGGTTTTGTTTCATTGTTCTTGCACTTAATGGGATCTCGATTGTAATTTGCGCCATTGATCTATGGGTAAACTGTAATTGAGAACACTTGATTCATCTCAGGGTCATACGGTAACAATCATACTTAAGATAAGAACGAACTCTTAACTTGATTAATATTTTTTTTTAAGTCAATTTGAAACATTGACTAAACATAGTAGGGGAGTATTGATGACCTAGTACTTTCTCACCTTTGATTGCAACCAAATCTTTTTAATTGCTTTCTTAGTTTTAATTTAATTTATTTTTAGCTTTAAATCAACTCAACAATCTTCTTGTTACTTTAATTTAGCTTTAATTAGAATTAGTTTTAATCGATAAATCTCTAGTCCTCGTGGGAACAATCCTTACTTGCCACTGTATGATATCTTCTCGTTCCGTGCACTTGCGAGTATTGTTTTTATAAACAGGATTTACAAACATCAATCGGCCAGTAACCACTGCCTTTGCTTTGATACCAATTGTTCGCACCCCGTTCACCAGTTACGCAGCGGAACTAGGTTTTAAATTTTTTAATACAGATCATAATCTGTATCTATGACCAGTGAACTTGGGATCGTAATTATTTTTCGGAACTAATACATACAATATGTAATCACATGAAATTAAAATCGATATAATAAGAAGAAGATATACTTACCAACGTTTGGAGGCTCATTCACTTTTTGATATGCTCTTGTCTGAACCAATCTTACCAACGTTTAGAAGTTCCTTCACTCTACGATGTACTCTTGTCTGAACCACTCTATCTTCCTCGCTATCTCCCGGAACTGGTAACTGTGTTTGGGTGCGTCACGGTCTCTGGAACTTGAATAGAGGATGTAGAGAAAATTGAATAAACTCTTTCTTCTATGTGTTTAAAAAACACATAAAACATGAAACAATATATATATATATATATATATGTATAAATATATATCAAGCTGCTGCTCACAATTATATATATCAATATATCACTGCTGCTTCTTTCAAACATATATCTCTACCCACTGCTGCTCGCAAATATATATATATATATCTATAGCTCTCGCTTTTTGCACAAATTTATATATATTTAAACCACGCCTCTGCCAAATATATATATATATATATATATATATATATATATATATATATATATATCACTCACGCCTAAAGCTTGTTTTTATCACAAATCTATATATATGTTACACGCCACTGCTTGCTTTACGTATATATATCATATATGTATTAAGTATTTGCATCCTATGCAAATTCTTCTTTTGACTATTGTTTCATGTACACACCAATTTGCATCCAATGCAATCTCTTGTGTTATTAATTGATATATATCTTTTAATTATCCTTTTCAAATATATCTAATATATTAAAAGTGATAATAAGTATTTTAAATTTAAACTTAAATTCAAATACTTAGATAAATGATTTAATAAGATAAAAATAATCATATTATTTTATCTTCACCTAAATCCATATATCAACTAACACCCTCCAATTAATAGTTAATTAATAATTCATAATTATCAATATAATTAAATAATCTAATTATTTAATGAATTTAACTATTAACATTCATTAATTAAATAATATAATTATTCAATTAATTCCCGAATATATACATGTCACTTTTTTAACACAATTAATTGGACAATCCAATTAATTAACCGTGACCCTTGTTACCTAAATCAATCGGGCTAGCAAGAGGACCTAATGGACCCACAGTATTTTGAGATCCAATAATTCTTGGAATCATTAATTAAACTCTTTAGTTAATATTCTTTGATTATTAACTTCGGTGTTATTCCACTAAAAACCCGAAGTTGCACTCTCTAAACAGTAGACGATTTTACACAGACCGATACAACTCGGTATCCATTGATATAGCTATTACACATGGTGTGATCCTCCACAGTAGTTCATAATTAGAGCTAGGTCATAATGTCCGTTATACCCCTCAAATTACATATATCCTTTAAGTACCGTTGATTCTATAATGAACACTAAATCTTATTTCCTTAAGGAATTAGGGGAGCGCTCATATTGTCGAAGCCCCGAATCAACCCTTAAGGGAACTACCATTTACTTCTCACAAGAAGGGGTGGATTCCACTATTGTGTACAAACCTTCCCAGCCACAAGCCAAACCGTAATCCCAACATACAGAGCATACTGATCAGGAACAGCGTCCGACCTCTCCCATAATATATCTAACACCACGATCTAACCTGAAGGAGTCGATAAGACACTCAGGATTAAGATCACCCACTTATAGCCATCGTTAGTTGATATATATGAATCTCATCGATAAACGGATCTTGGTGAGAGATTCATATAGATCATGGCCCAGTCATATATGAACACATCATACAAGGTGCCTCCATTCTCATATCTCCATATGAATGATTCAAGATAAAATCACCGTACATTACGGAATGGACCGCAACTATAGATTAACCACAAATAAAGTACCAAGCTTTATTTGCTATCTATGGACTCTTTAGATTGCACGTCTCTTACTGTATCCATTCGTATATGACACTCATATACACAGTTCAAGATTATATCTGGCAATCTTGGATGTTAAATTTATGCACAAGTTATATAATAAACAACACAACAAGAATGTATTGAACTTTTCCTTTTATTTATTTAAAAAATCCATTTACAAATTACATCTTTAGAGCATAAACCCCAACACCACGCACTGCCTTGTCATGGATTTTTCACAGTGAAAAATCCACCACACCAAACACACAAAGAATGCATGGGAAATCAATGAAGCACACTTGCATAACACATCAAATGCAAGAAAGTATGTGTGTGTGTGTAAAAGCAACACATAATGCATGTCAATATAAATGCAAAGGTGTGATCAATATTAACATGCAAGAAGAGTTATCAAGGCATGAAAGCATACAAATAAAAACACCTTGGAGAGTGGGCTCCCTTTCTTTAAATCGTATACCTGAGGATGGAAACAAACAAAATCTTTTTCTTTGTTAGTTACAATAATCCTCCAAGATGAAAACAAAGAACATTAGGTCACTTGTGAATTATCAATCAATTTGATTGAAACTCGCGTGAACCTTGATTCGATGTTGTATGCAAAACCTTTTGCTGTAAAGGCCACTAGTGTAATATCGAAAACCAAATGTTCTTTCTTCCTATTTCTTCTTTTCCGAATCACACACTATTTTTTAGAGTTGATCGAATTTTATCTAGAGTAAAATCAAATTTTTCTCCCTCAAAATTCCTCTGATGACCGAATTCTTATCTTAGAAAAATAGGGATGGCCGAAATCTCTACGAATTTGCTATTAGGTTGGCCGAAAATCACATACACACACACACACACAAACACACACACACATATATATATATATATTGGATCATAAATCCTTCCCTAAAAAGGATTTACTTGGTTGGAAAGAATCCTTTCCTTAGGTGGATTTATTTGGTAGTTAAGAATTCTTATCTAATAGGAATTCTATCCTTATGTATATATATATGGGCTGGCCGAAATTCCTATAGAATTCAATTAGGAGACTTAATCTTTTCCTAAAAAGGATTTACTTGGTAGTTAAGAATCCTTTCCTTAGGTGGATTTACTTGGTGGTTAAGAATTATTTTCAAAAAGGAATTCTATCATACACCAAGACTCGTAATCCAACTCAATAGTGTATTTGTAACCATATTAAAGACTTCTTTGATTATATAAATAATTCCTTTTATTTATCTTCTTATCAAATATAGTCTTTAATATTAATTATACTACCAACAATATTATAATTTTAGGAGACCATCTCCTACTAGGAAAAAGATTTTAAATTTTAATCAAATAATTAATTAATCAACAAATTAATTAATTTCCATTTAATTAAACAGTAAAATAAAAATAATATAATTAAAATAATATAATTAAGCTATTCTTAATAGCCTTGCAGCCCAAATCATATATATGGGCTATATATTATTTTTCTTATTTTATTAAATCCATTGAACCTTAATAAAATGTCCATATATGAACTATACCCATTTTTACAAAAAGAAACAAGTTCACATGCCTTAATACAATTCTAGATGGACCCCTAAATTGGTCCGGTAAAATATATCAAGTGATTTATGCAAGTTTGTGTGGATTGAGGATCTTGATGGGCTATCTAAATTTAAGCTCCAATAGACATAACCCAATCACAGTCAACAAATGATTCACTTATGTTAGATCTATTTAATTTTAGTTCATTCCACAAAAGAACTAAAATTGAACTCTTAAAAGAAGATAGAATAAGTTGATGTTACTCATTCATACCCTAGACAACCTTATTGGAGAAAGTGTATCCTCGTGATGAATACCAATAAACGCCAAGAGCTCATAGACCGTCTATAGCTCTCAGGTTACCATATTTACTCATATGACCACATTTTGAACTTGGATATTTTGATTTGTCCAGAAGTCATGTTTCAATAGACATTATTGAAAACTTAACGTTAAGATTTAATATCCAATACCTCAAAACATCCATATGATGGTATTCTACTCTCATTCAATAAATGGAGCCACGATGTCCATATCTATAAATGAAGTCGTCTGTCGATTAACAAATGAATACCACCAAACTATCGATGATAGACTATGCTATATAATCGTACTCATTGATAACTCAAATGATAACAATTGCAACCATAAGTCCATCATTTATTTCAGGATTGAGATAGACTCTCCGATTGTCTTCAAATGAAAACTTTTATCCATTGACGAATCTAGATAAAGTATTTCATTGTGACCCTATTCAATACACCCAGTGCACTAGATTCATTTGCCCAAAGACACCACACTTTGATGATTTTAGACTCATCAAAACACATTTGATCTCACTCAATTGCTAGCAAAAGAATCTATAATTTTGACAAGATTAAGGCGCCCAACCTTTTATCTTAAGTTGTGAATATTATTGAAGACTAACTAAAGAATTGTGTCTACCTCATACATATCTAGATGTGTGAACAATTCTTCTTTTCTTATAGTCTTTTGACCTTATGATTATTTACTTTTGACAATTATAATAATTAAACTATAAATGCTATAAGATTTGTTAAACTAGAAATCACTTTATTAATATTAAAAGATTGTCAAATACATTATTATACTTTTGCTATCGAGCATAATCCTAACAATATCATCATTAGATTTTTTGAGGTATTGGATATTAAATCTTAACGTTAAGTTTTCAATAGTGTCTATTGAAATATGGCGTATGGACAAGTCATAATATCCAAGTTCAAAATATGGTCATATGAGTAAATATAGTAACTAGGAGAGCTATAGACGGTCTATGAGCTCTTGACGATTACTGGTATTCATCACGAGGATACACTTTCTTTATAAAGATTGTCTAGGATACGAATGAGGAATATTAACTTATTCTACCTCTGTTTAAGAGTTCAATTTTAGTTCTTTAGTGAAATGATCAAAAATTAATATATCAGACCTAAGTGAATACTTTGTTGATTGTGATTAAGTTATGTCTATTGGAGTTTAAATTTAGATAGCCCGCCATGATCCCCAATTCACACAAACTTGCATGGATCACTTAATTTATTCTACCGGACCAATTTATGGGTTCATTTAGAATTGTGTTAAGGCATGTGGATTTGTTTCTTTTATTAAGAATGAGTTTAGTTCACATGTGGACCTTTTATTAAGGAACAATAGATTTAATAAAATAGGAAAAATAGTATATATACCCATGTATGGACTTGGGCGTCAAGGCTATATATAATAGCTTATTATATTATTTTTTATTTTATTATTAAATTAAATGGAAATTAATTAATTAGCCATTTAAATAAAGTCAAAAAGAAAAATTCCTAGTTGGAGAATGTCTCCAACTGTTATATTATTGTTGGTAATATGATAAGTATCAAATACTATATTTGATAAATAGATAAATAAAATGAATTTATTTATTTAGTCAAATTAGAAAGAATTTGACTACTATTAAAACTTTAAATTGACAATTGGTCAAACTATGAAGTTTTGATATAGTCACAATTTAATTTATATTCAATAATTGGTTATTGAATTAAAACACTATTGAGTTGGATTAAGAGTTTTAGTGTTGAAAATAAATCTTCTATGAGTAAGGATTCCTGATAACCAAGTAAATCCTCCTAGAGAGAGGATTCTTACCCACCAAGTCAATCATTTTTAGGAGAGGATTTTGTCTTACATATATATGGCTTTAAAATTCGGTCAAGCCCTAGTCTCTAAGAGAAATTTCGGCCAACATAGAATTTTGAGAGAAAAAAATTTAGTTTTTGCTCTAGACGAAATTCAGCCAACTCATTGAGATAGTGTGTTGAATATGGCCAAGCAAAAGAGGAAAGGGGACTTTTTTTATTTTCGATAGTGCACTAGTATCCTTTACATCAAAATGCTAAAAAATCGAGTCGTGTTCACGTGAGTTTCAATCAAATAGATTGATAATTGACAAGTAACCAAATGTTCTTTGGTTTTCTCTTGGTAGATTATTGTGACTAACAAAAAGAAAAAAAAAATTGTTTGTGTTCATCCTTAGGTATACAATTCAAAGAAAGGGAGCTCACACTCCTAGGTGATTCACGTTTATGATTGGATTAGAAGATCTTACGGATTCAATTCGGTGCAACTTCAATCGTTATGATAAAATGGTATGAAACTTTTAATATACGTTAATTAATCAAGGGTTAAGGTTCTCTTTTTTAAAAAGAAAATTTTAAAATATACTAACACCCCTTTTTCCGCTTCCACCGCTTTTTATTTGTTTTTTCCCTACAACAGTACCTAGATATCTGGTAGGAGGTATCCCAGTACCTAAATATCAGGTTTCATATATGTTGTGGTACTGAGCCTTCCCTGATTGTAAAGTAAACCTCTTTTGGTACTTAGATACCATATCCTACAAGGTACTATGTAGGTAAAATATTCTTCTTCGGTCCCTCGTTAAAAATGGTTGTTAATAGTTATATTTTGGCAATAATGGAGATCTAGGTTTTCCAACAAGAAAAAAAAAAAGTTCTCTATGGCCGAGAAGAAAATTAAAGAAGATGATACCAATATCTACCTAAAAATAAATTTTATATATTATTTTTGTTCTTTAAGTTGATGTGTTTCTCAAAAAAATTTCTTCAAATTTATGATGATGATTATTGATAAATAAATAAAAAGGTCGAAGAAAAAATTGATGAATAAGAAGATGAACAGATCTGTCAATAAAGGAAAAAAAAATATTTTAAAAAAATATTTTTAAAAATTTATATTGATGCCCAATATAATCTTGTGTACTTGATATTGATGATGATTGTGTTGATTGGACAATGAACATAAAAATGGCTGATGGAAAAATAAAAAGCAACCATGAACATTGCAGAAGTAAAGAGTGGAGACGAATGGAGAAATATACGGTCGTAAAGAGAAAGGAGGGAGGTGAAATGAGAGGAGAGAGAGAAAAAAAATTAAAGGAGACATTTTTTTTTTTAAATTTTAAAAGGAAAATTTATTATTTTATTAAAATATCTCATTTCCTTAGTCAATTAATAAACTACCCTTAAACCTAACAGTCAACCCATATTTTTTATCAGCCGATTAACGGTAGAGAAGAAAATGGCTAATTCTGAAACTAGAGAGGGTAAAACGATATTGATGCAAACATCAGGGGAAAATAATAATATCCCTAAATAAAATCATGAACAGCTCAAATGTCAGGGAAGTTAATACAGTTATAATTGAAAATTGAGAGAGCGGTAAGTTTGGGAAACCACAAAGAGAAAACAAACCAACCCAAATTGCTCTTTGTCTCTCAAATCTAATCAAACATAACCAGGAAAATGTGTTATAAATATTGTTGGTAAAATTTGAAAACAAAAACCAGACTTCTTCAAACACAGAAAGGACTTCTTCAAAGACAGCAAGTCTCGATCTCTCCCTCTCCTCTCCCTGGATCGATATCTCTAGGCTATGGCCGGCCAGAAGAGGGAGAGAGCTTAAAACACTAACATTTCATTAGAGTTTTTTTAATATTTTGTATATATTTTTTTTAATCTGTAGCAATGGCTGATATTTCGTTAGAGAAGATCAAGAACGAAAACGTTGATCTTGTAAGTAACTTACTCAGTTTTTGTTTTTTGCTGTTCTTTAAACGATAATGATGTGTTTAAGTTGTTAACTATACTGTTTGTGTGTGTTTTTGTGTTGAACAGGAGAGAATTCCAATAGAAGAAGTCTTTGAGCAGTTGAAATGTTCAAAAAATGGGTTGACTGCAGAGGAAGGCCAGAAGAGGCTTGAAATATTTGGACCCAACAAGCTTGAAGAGAAAAAGGAAAGCAAATTCCTCAAGTTCTTAGGTTTTATGTGGAATCCTCTTTCATGGGTTATGGAGGCTGCTGCAATCATGGCCATTGTTTTGGCCAACGGTGGTGGCAAGGCCCCTGACTGGCAAGACTTTGTCGGTATTGTCGCGTTGCTTTTTATCAACTCTACTATTAGTTTCATTGAAGAAAACAACGCTGGTAATGCTGCTGCTGCTTTGATGGCCGGACTTGCCCCAAAAACGAAGGTGTTGAGGAGTAATAAGTGGAGTGAACAAGAGGCAGAGATTTTGGTACCTGGTGATATAATTAGCATCAAGTTAGGAGACATTGTGCCAGCTGATGCTCGTCTTTTGGAGGGAGATCCGTTAAAGATTGATCAAGCTGCACTCACCGGTGAGTCTCTGCCTGTCACAAAGAACCCGGGTGATGAGGTTTTCTCTGGTTCAACCTGCAAACAGGGTGAAATCGAGGCTGTTGTTATCGCCACGGGTGTGCATACCTTCTTCGGCAAGGCTGCTCACCTTGTTGATAGCACCAACAATGTTGGTCATTTCCAACTGGTAATGTGTGAACATTTATATTGTTTCTATTTTACAACCTTATGGTGCATTTACTAATCAAGAATCATAACGAGGGAAAGGGAACTCAATTACTGATTTGTGATTACCTGTTTACCTGATTCCCTTTCATTTCATTCCCGATTAATAAATACGCCCTTAATATATTCATTGTGTATTGATTCATTCCTCTATGCCTGACTAATTGATAAGGTTTTGACATCTATCGGTAACTTCTGTATCTGCACAATTGGGGCGGGAATGCTCATCGAGCTTATTGTGATGTACCCAATTCAGCAAAGAGCTTACAGAGATGGTATTGACAACTTATTGGTGCTTCTCATTGGAGGTATTCCAATTGCCATGCCTACAGTTTTATCTGTGACGATGGCTATTGGGTCACACCGCTTGTCAGAGCAAGGTGCTATTACCAAACGAATGACTGCCATCGAAGAAATGGCCGGCATGGATGTCCTTTGCAGTGACAAGACAGGAACTCTAACTCTCAACAAGCTTACAGTGGACAAGAGCCTCATTGAGGTTGGTGTTTGATCTAAATTATTTATTACAAGCATAACAGGTATAGACAACTTTTGACTTACATTTGAGTATCTATAAATAACAACAGGTGTTTCCAAAGGACCTAGACAAAGACACCCTTGTGTTGTATGCAGCTATGGCTTCCAGGATTGAAAACCAAGATGCCATTGATGCTTCAATTGTTGGGATGTTGGGCGACCCGAAGGAGGTATACTATTACATCCCATCTCGTCTTGAATATTAATTCTGTGTCTTAAAATGGATTATTAATTCTGGTTTACTGTGAGTTGTGTAGGCACGAGCTGGAATCACTGAAGTTCATTTCCTCCCCTTTAACCCTGTGGAAAAGCGTACTGCCATCACTTACATTGACGGCAAAGGTGACTGGCATAGACGTAGCAAGGGTGCTCCTGAACAGGTATCGGGCAAGTGTAGTTATTCAATTCTCATAAAATCATTCTATAAATGCACTGTATTTATCTAATTTTCACTTGCTTACTATCAGATCATTGAACTATGTGAGCTCAAAGGCGAGACATTGAAAAAGGCTCATGAAATCATTGCCAGTTATGCTGATCGCGGTCTTCGATCATTGGGAGTTGCTAGACAGGTGCATTATCCTACGTGTCACATGATTTTTTTTTTTGGAACTATTACAATATTTTGGGATTGGCGGAGGGGTATCCTACTTCTAAATTTCCTTAATATATATATATACATATATTTGCAGACTGTGCCAGATAAGAACAAGGAAAGCGCTGGAGCACCATGGGACTTTGTTGGTCTCTTGCCACTCTTTGATCCTCCAAGGCATGATAGTGCAGAGACTATACGTCGGGCTCTTGACCTTGGTGTCAACGTTAAGATGATCACCGGTGATCAGCTTGCCATTGGCAAAGAAACTGGTCGTAGACTTGGTATGGGGACCAACATGTATCCCTCATCCTCCCTGCTTGGTCAGTACAAGGATGAGGCTATTGCCAACATGCCGGTTGAGGAGCTCATCGAGAAGGCTGATGGTTTTGCTGGAGTTTTCCCTGGTAATTTCATTTTCATATTAAGTCAACTAAAACACTATTAAAGACATCGAAAACTGATACCATTTTGGGTTATGCATGCAGAGCACAAGTACGAGATTGTTAAGAAGCTCCAAGAGAGAATGCATATTTGTGGTATGACTGGAGATGGTGTGAATGATGCGCCAGCACTCAAGAAGGCAGACATTGGTATTGCTGTCGCAGACGCAACTGATGCAGCTAGGAGTGCCTCGGATATTGTTTTGACTGAGCCAGGGTTGAGTGTGATTGTAAGCGCAGTGTTGACAAGCAGAGCCATCTTCCAGAGGATGAAAAATTACACAATCTATGCAGTTTCCATTACCATTCGTATTGTGGTTGGGTTCTTGCTTGTTGCTCTCATCTGGAAGTTTGATTTCCCACCTTTCATGGTTTTGATCATTGCAATCCTCAACGATGGAACCATCATGACAATCTCCAAGGACAGAGTCAAACCATCTCCTATGCCCGACACATGGAAGCTCAAGGAAATCTTCGCAACTGGTGTTGTCCTTGGTACCTACATGGCCCTAATGACTGCACTGTTCTTCTATCTTGTCCATGACACTGACTTCTTCTCCGTAAGTAAAAATCACTCAAAACTTACCCACCCAATTGACCGTTACGTAATCTAAACATGATACTAACTAACAATATTAATAAATTTCAGGAAAAATTTGGTGTGAGGCCAATCAAGGACAATGTAAATGAGCTTGCATCAGCTCTCTACCTCCAAGTCAGCATCATCAGTCAAGCACTCATCTTCGTTACTAGGTCAAGGAGCTGGTCTTTAGTTGAACGCCCTGGTGTCTTGCTTCTTGGTGCATTCCTTGCAGCACAACTAGTCAGTACCAAATCTCATTAATTTTACTAGTGATGCTTGCGTTAGTTTGTTGAAATACTAATGTTAGGCTATTTTTTAGGCTATTTTCTATCGACTTAAGCTTTTAGATCTGATGGTTACTAACAACTTAGAATTATTATCTTGTCCTAACTTAACTGCTAGTTTCTGAATTAAGGTGGCTACCATAATCACCGTGTATGCATCCTGGGAATTTGTGAGAATCCAGGGTATCGGTTGGGGATGGGCAGGAGTAATCTGGATTTTCAGCATTGTTACTTACATCCCACTTGATATTCTCAAGTTCATAATCCGCTATACGTTGAGTGGTAGAGCTTGGGATAATTTGTTACAGAACAAGGTTTATAAACTATATTCACTATCTTTTGATTCTCCATTATAAAAGTAATGTTGTTATTTTTTATACTTACATTGAGCTTGTTCGATCAAATCTAGACTGCATTTACAACCAAGAAAGACTATGGAAAAGGAGAGAGGGAGGCACAATGGGCCTTGGCTCAACGTACCCTTCACGGTCTCCAGTCTCCAGAAAATATTGTGAACGAAAAGGCCAGCTATCGCGAATTGAATGAGCTTGCCGAGCAGGCAAAGAGACGTGCTGAAGTTGCAAGGTTGGGTACTAGTTCAGAGAACCATATATGAAGCTTGAAGAGAGTTCATGCCTAATAACAAACTTGTGTGTTGTGTTGTGTTTGAATTGCAGATTGAGAGAACTACACACACTGAAAGGGCATGTTGAATCAGTGGTCAAGTTGAAGGGGCTGGACATTGAAACCATCCAACAGCACTACACTGTGTAGAAAAGACACACTCACCTTATAGAAAGAACAACACAGCATAATTTAAGGATATTCATCAACAACAAAGGAGATGAAGGAGGTAGGCCAACCAATAAAAAAAACAGATAAAAAAAAAGAAAAAAAGAGAGAGAAAAAACTAATCTTTTATTTTTCTATTTTCTTTGTATTTTTGTTTTGTTTTATAAAATCTCTACATTAGTGGAGGAATAATTAGAGGGATGAGATTTGTAATTGATGGTAAAGTAAAACAGACAAATGAAGGAATTACTATTTATTTAAATAATATAACTTCTGTGTTCTTTCTCTCTCAAAAACTCTCTCCATTTATCTAATAAATTTGTAAAACAAAAATGCATACATATAGAGTGAGGGAGCCTTTCAAATTGGCATCTGGCATCTCTTTGTAAGAGACAATAAAATACAAAAAATCTATAAAATTGTGTCTGGTTTTCTAAGCACTTCAAGATTAAATATGGATATTCATTCTTGAAGCATAAAGACAAGAAGAAGTCTTTTTGCATTCCAAATTTGATTGAGTTCATGTAGATGATACTTTTAATTTATTGATTTATCAATTTATTGAAACTTTTAACGTGGATCAAGAATTAAAGCAGTGCTTATATATTATGGGTTTAAAAGGTAAATGTAGATGAAATTGAATATTGTAATGATTTTTGTTGGTGGAATGGTATTGTTGAGGTCATTTGTGGGGCACCTCTGAGAGAGAATTCCGAACACAAACACAATGAAAGGAGAAGCTTTTCTTATATTTATCTCTCTTGATTTCTTACACCACTCCACACATTTTCAATACAATCTTCATCCCTTTATATAGGAAAATGAGATGAGCTAAACTAAAAAAAAAAAAATGCAAAACAATGAAGTCAAATTAGCAGCTGGGAGTTGGAGGTGGTTGGAGCCATATCAATGGCCGGTTTCTAGAAGTAGGCGGCAAGGTGGTTGGCTGAGGTCATGTTTATTTTTCAACATCCCCCCTTAAACTTGACTCCCCATGTTTTGCCATACCAAGCATTGTCTTTAGTCTTGAAAACACATCTTGTTTGAGAGGCTTGGTGAAAATGTCATCAACTTGATCATATGTCCTGCAAGAGACTAGTTCCACCTCCTTATTCTTCACATGCTCTCTGATGAAATGATACCGCGTATCGATATGTTTGCTTCTTTCATGGAATACTGGATTCTTTGCTAGCGCAATCGCTGACCGATTGTCGATGTAGACCTCTATAGGATTATCTTGTGGAAATCCCAAGTACTGCAACACATTCCAGATCCAGATACCATGAAAAACAGTTGAGCAAGTAGCAACGTACTCAGCTTCACATGATGAGAGTGTCACAATGGCTTGATTTTCGGATGACCATGTGAACGCTGTATCTCCCATAAAAAATGTAAAGCCTGTCGTGCTTTTACGTTCATCCAGATCTCTTCCCCAATCACTGTCTGAATAGCCAATCAACCTGTAATCTTCACATTTGGTATAAAATATACCATCATCAATTGTACCTTTTATGTAGCGAAGTATCCTCTTTGCATCATTTAGGTGAGACTAGTCAGGAGTCTCCATGTGTCTACTGACTAGTCCAACTCCATAAAGTATATTTGGCCTGATACACGTCAAGTATCTCAGGCTTCCAACCAAGCTCTTGAAATAGGTTGGATCAACATCTCCTCTTTCATTCTTTCTTAACTCTAATCCTGTTTCTACTGGAGTTGTGACAGGATTACATTTTTCCATACCAAATCTCTTCAGAATTTCTTTTGCATAGATACTTTAGGAGATGAAGATACCTTTTTTGCTTTGCACAATTTCAATACAAAGAAAATGAGCCATTAAACCAATGTCAGTCATCTCAAATTCTTTCACAATTCTCCGTTTGAAATCTTCAAACATGGTTGGATTGCCGCCGGTGAAGATCAAGTCATCAACATATAGGCATACATATAACAGGCTTCCATCAGTCTCCTTCCTCAAATATAGTGCATGCTTATATGGACATTTCTCGAATCCATTCTCTTGAAAGTAATCATCAATCCTCATGTTCCATGCACGGGGTGCCTGCTTCAAACCATATAGAGCTTTCTTCAGTCTGCCAACTTTATCGTCATTACCTTTCTGTACATATCCAGGTGGTTGTTCCATATAGATTTCTTCTTCAAGAAAGCCATTCAGGAATGCTGACTTTACCTCAAGTTGGTAAATTTTCCAACTCTTCTGGGCTGCTAATGATATTAGCAATCTGATGGTCTCTAGTCTGGCAACCGGGGCAAAGACTTCTCCGTAATCAACTCATTCTTTCTGTTTGTAGCCTTTTTCTACAAATCTTGGCTTGTATCTCTGGACTTCTCCTATCGCATTTCTTTTGGTCTTGTGGACCCATTTTACTCTGATGGTTTTTCGGCCTTTTGAAAGATTAGTCAACTTCTATGTCTTGTTCTTTTCAATGGATCGAATCTCTTCATCCATTGCACTTCTTAATTTTCCTTCTTGGCTAGCCTCTTCAAAACTAACTAGATCACTTGTCATCAGCAGACAATACAAAGTAATGTCTTCTTCTACCTGTTCTGTATTTTCATACCGATCTTTTAGGCTACGTGTCCCTCTAGGCATCATATCTGAAAAATCATGTTCAATCAGTGATGGAGAATTTTATCTTTGTGGTGAAGGGGAACCACGTTGAGGAGTCTACTGAACTTCTGGAGACTTTGTTCTGATCCCAATTCCAGGATTCATTTTCTTAAAAAATGACATACCTACTGAAGATCACTTTCTTGGTGATAGGGTTGTATAGCAGGTAACCCATAGTTCTATCACCGTATCCAACCAGAATACACTTTTCTCTTTTATCTTCAAGCTTCGTTCTTCTTGCTTCTGGGACTTTGATGTAGGCAATGTAGCCAAAAACTCTGAGGTGACTCACACTTGGTTTGTGAGTGCTCCATGCTTCTTTTGGCGTCTTTATATCAAGACTGTTCGTAGAACATCCGTTTTGTAGATATACCACACACAAGACTGCTTTAGCCCAAAAACTCTTAGGCATGTTTTTATCCTTTAACATGCTTCTGACCATGTTAAGGATTGTTCGATTCTTCCTTTCAGCTACATCGTTTAACTGAGAAGTATAAGCTGGTGTAAACTGATGTCTGATTCCTTGTTGGTTAAAGAATTTCTGGAAAACACCTGCAGTGTATTCTCCACCTTGATCTGATCTTAATGTTTTGATGTAGTAGCCACTTGGCTTCTCCAGAAGAGTTTTGAACTCGTTAAAGTAATCAAATACTTCAGACTTTCTTTTTAGGAGATAAACCCAAGTCTTTCTGCTGTAGTCGTCAATGAAGGTGAGGAAGTATTGATTTTGTCCATTTGATACTGGCGTCAATGGACCACATACATATGTGTGAACGAGCTCAAGTGGCATGGATGCTTTCCAATTTGCCTCCTTTTCGAAGCTATTTATGTGTTGTTTACTGAGAAAACAGCTTTCACACATCTCATTTGGGTGATAGATGTTTGGCAATCCTTTCACCATCTTCTTACTTCCCAATTGCTTTACACTTTCAAAATTCAGATGTCCATACCTTATATGCCATAACCAATCTTTGTCATCGATGATGGCTATCAAACATCTTGGCGTATCATGATTAATTGCGAGAGGGAACATCCTATTCTTCGTGATCTGGACTCGGGTAACCAGCTTTCCTCGAGCATCTGTGCTGGTAAGTTGCATATTTTAAAGGCTAATGTGGTAGCCTTTTTCCAACAGTTGTCCGAGACTTAGGATGTTTGTCTTCATGTCTAGAACATAATAGACATTTGAGATGAAAGCATGATCTCCATTTTTCTGCTTGATTATGACATCTCCTCTTCCTTGGACAGGGATTTTAGAGAGGTCGCCAAATGAGATTTCTCCGTGAACTTTCTCATCAAGTTCAGTGAATAAGTCTTTTCTACCAGTCATATGGTTGTTGGCTCCAGAATCAAAAAACCAAACTTTTTTGTTTTGATATGTTGAGTTGTGTGCCATCAACATCAACGATTCTCCTTCAACTTGCTATTTCTCTGCAAAGTTAGAATTTTCATTTACCTTATTTGGCGGGCTTCTGCACTCGTTGCTATAGTGGCCATATTTATGCAGTTATCGCATTGAACATTTCTTTTGTCAATGTTCGGACTGTTGTTGTACCCGACTGTTGTTGTACCCGCTTCTTCTTCCTCGTCCTCTTCCTCGTGGGACATAGTTCTGTTGTCCACATCCTCCTCTGTTTGCGTCTCTTCCTCCTCTGCCTCTACTCCTGGTTTCAGCATTTCCTGAACCTCTTCCATAAGATCCTCTACCTCGTTCTCTTTCTTGTTGTGAGGTCCTCCCTTGCTCATATCTTTTTTCATTGAGGGAGAGCTTTAACTGAAGAGCTTGCTCCAATAATCTATCTTTATTTCTTCTTGTGACTTTCTGCTCATGGGCTTGCAATGATCCCACAAGTTCTTCAATAGACATCGCCTCCAGATCTTTTGTTTCTTCCCGTGCCACAACTATGAAGTCAAACTTTGGATCTAATGATCGTAAAATTTTAGAGTTTCTCCATTTCTTCTTAGCTGATTCGCAACGACCATAACTCGTGTATATAACTCAACAATAGATTAACTAGATTTCATTCGCAAGGATTCGAACTCACCTCATAGAGTTTGAAGACGAATCCTTTTCACTTTGTCAACACCTTTGTATGTTTTGAGAAGGGTGTCCTAGACATCGTTTGAAGACTTAGCGGATGCTATGATCTCGAACATTGCTTCGTCTAGCCCTTGAAAGATTATAGACTTTGCTTTACACTCCCTCTTTCGATCGGCTTTGAGAGTCAAAATTTGAGCTTCTGTCATGGTTTCTTTAGCTTCTTTGAATTCAGTTTCTGTATATCCATCATCCACAATGTTAATAACATATTGAGAGCCTAGTAAAGCTCTCATTTGTATGCACCAATTGTCATAGTTGTCTTTGATGAGCTTTGGGATGACAACATGTGCGTTACCGTTCGCCATCAAGACTTGAAATGCATAGATCACAAAATTGGAGTCAGAAATTGCAAAAACGGAGTGTACCGTTGCGTCTGAATTAGTCCAAAACCTTGGAAACCAGTCCGAGTTTGCCAAAAAACGAGTTCAGAAGCATTCGAAACGAGCGGTCAAACATTTTAGAAAAGTCAACCAAAGATAACGGAATATTCCCTTGACTGACAGAATATTCCAGCCATTATAACACCGTTAGTGACGTCAGCAACCCATGAATAGTAATAGGTCTTCGAGTCAGAATCTGGGTCGCGTCGACCGAATGTCAAGGTCGGTTATCGGGCTGGATATGGTACCAAGGGTGATGGATCGGACTGCAGGTAGGATCCTGTAAAACGGGCGAGATAGATGATCGGCGCGTGTTGGTGACGCGCCGGAACAGGGCTGCTTGCGGACGGCACGTGAGGTTACTCTCTAAACTCTTGCTGTGCGTGCGACCTCTCTGGTTCTCCGATTTGAATGGCGTTTTCACCTTTAAATCCCTGACGATGCGTAGAACACTCTGGTGTGATCAAAAATGGATTTAGAGCACTTTGATTTCTGGATGAATTCGTTTTCGACCTCTGTTCTTCGAGTTTCTGGTTCTCCTGAGCTCTGATACCACTGTTGGTGGAATGGTATTGTTGAGGTCAGTTGTGGTGCACCTCTGAGAGAGAATTCTGAGCACAAACACAATGAAAGGAGAAGCTTTTCTTATATTTATCTCTCTTGATTTCTCACACCACTCCACACATTTTCAATACAATCTTCATCCCTTTATATAGGAAAATGAGATGAGCTAAACTACAAATAAAATAAATGCAAAACAATGAAGTCAAATTTGTGGTTTGGAAGCAGCTGGGAGTTGGAGGTGGTTGGAGCCATATCAATGGCCGGTTTCTAGAAGTGGGCTGCAATGTGGTTGGCTGAGGTCAAGTTTATTTTTCAACAATTTTTACATAATAATATTAAACTATTTACTACATATATTCTAAAAAAATGAGAAAATTGTTAAATTTAGCCCATCAAATTATAAGTTTTTTTCCCATACTTTTACTTTCGATTGTATATAATCAACTGTCAAATAATTTATTTTAAAAAAGAAAGAACAAAAGTCCAAAGTTGTACAAATAAAATCTTAAAATTCACTATAAGTGTCTCATTTTACTATTGGCTTATTTCGTTGATAAAATCACAATTGTGGTTCCAATATTGTAAAGGATAGATTAGGATTTGAAGATCACCCATCATCAAGGCTTTGGATTCCAAGTGCTTCAAGGAAGGTATATTACAGTACTCAACTCTTATTTGAAGAGATGTAGTTGCACATACTCACTTGCATGCATTACTATTTATTAAGCATTTTATGTCATTCATCACACTTCACACTTGCACATAATGCATTTAGGTTAGAGTGTTTTGTTTGCCTAGAAAAGAGGAATTTTCTCTAAACCGCGGTGTAAGTTGATAGCTATGCACATGCCTAAACTGTACGGAAAATTACGCGCAGCGGAAGCATGAAAATTTATAAAATTATGGTTTCGGTATAAATAAAAAATTTCCCTTTTTCAATAACAAGAACCATAACTCTAGATTAATTGATGTATATAAAAAGTGTCATACCCTTTTCTCGTGACGGTTCAACAAGTGCCAAATTAATTCCGTAAGATCTTCCAATCCAATTACGAACGTGAATCATCTAGGAATGTGGGCTCCCTATCTTTAAATTGTATACCTGATGATGGAAACAAACAAAATCTTTCTCTTTGTTAGTTACAATAATCCTCCAAGAAGAAAACAAATAACGTTAGGTCACTTGTAAATTATCAATCAACTTGATTGAAACTTGCATGAACCTCGATTAAATGTTGTACACAAAACCTTTTAATGTAAAGGTTACTAGTGTACTATTGAAAACTAAACGTTCTTTCTTTCTTTTCTTCTTTTTCGAATCTCACACTATTTCTTAGAGCCGATCGAATTTTGTCTAGAGTAAAATTAAATTTTTCTCCCTCAAAAATTCTATGGTAGCCGAAATCTTCTCTCTAAAAGACTAGGGCTGGCCGAAATTAATTCTATGAAATCACCTTGGGCTGGCCGAAATTAATATACATACATATATATATATATATATATATATATATATGGCCGAAATTAATATACATATATATATATATATATATATATATATATATATGATCATAAATCCTCTCTTCAGAAGGATTTACTTGGCTGGCAAGAATCATTTCCTTAGGTGGATTTATTTGGTAGTTAAAAAACCTTATCTAAAAAGAATTCTATCCTCTTATATATATATATATATATATATATATATATATATATGGGATGGCCGAAATCTTCATAGAATATATATTAGGATCACAATTCCTTTCCTAAGAAGGATTTACTTGGTTGTTAAGAATTCTTTCCTTAGGTGGATTTACTTAGTGGTTAAGAATCTTTTTCTAAAAGGAATTCTATCCTACACAAAGACTCATAATCTAACTCAATAGTGTATTTATAACCATATTAAAGACTTCCTAATTTGATTAGATAAATAATTCCTTTTAATTATCTACTTATCAAATATATTCTTTAATAATAATTAAACTACCAACAATAGTATAATATTAGGAGACCATCTCCTACTAGAAAAAGATTTTGAGTTTTAATTAAATAATTAATTAATCACCAAATTAATTAATTTCCATTTAATAAAATAATAAAATAATATAATATAGTTAAGATATTTTAAATAGCCTTGCCGTCCAACACATATACATGAGCCATATATTATTTTTGTAATTTTATTAAATTCATTGGACCTTAATAAAAAGTCCACATGTGAACTAGACCTATAATTACAAAAAGAAACAAGTTCACATGTCTTAATACAATTCTAAATGAACCCCTAAATTGGTCCGGTAGAATATATCAAGTGATCCATGCAAGTTCGTGTGGATTAGGGATCTTAGCGGACTATCTAAATTTAAGCTCCAATAGACACAATCCAATCACAATCAACAAGTGATTCACCTAGGTCCGATCTATTTAGTTTTAGTTCATTCCACTAAAGAACTAAAATTGAACTCTTAAATAATGATAGAAAAAATTGATGTTACTCATTCATACCCTAGACAACCTTATTGAGGAAAGTGTATCCTCGTGAAGAATATCAGTAATCACCAAGAGCTCATAGACCGCCTATAGCTCTCCAAGTTACCATATTTACTCATATGACCACATTTTGAACTTGGATATTTTGACTTGTCCAGAAGCCATGTTTCAATAGACGCTATTGAAAACTTAACGTTAAGATTTAATATCCAATACCTCAAAACATCCTTATGATTATATTCTACTCTCATTTAATAAATGGAGCCACAATATCCATATCTATAAATGAATTCCTCTATCGATTAACAAATGAATATCACCAAACTATCGAGGATAGACTATGCTATATAATCGTACTCATTTATAGCTCAAATGATAACACTTGTAACCATAAGTCCATAATTTATCTCAAGATTGAGATAGACTCTCCGATGTATTAAAATAATTTTTTTTTATCCATTGACGGTTCTAGATAAAGTATTTCATTGTGATCTAATTCAATACACCCAGTGCACTAGATTCTCTTGCCCAAAGATACCACACTTTGATGATTTTAAACTCATCATAACACATTGGATCCCATTCACATACTAGCAAAAGAATCTACAACTTTGACATGATAAAGGCGCCCAACCTTTTATCTTAAGTTGTGAATATTATTCAAGACTAACTAAAGAATTGTGTCAACCTCATACATATCTAGATGTATGAACAATTCTTCTTTTCTCATAGTCTTTTGTCCTTATGATTATTTACTTTTGATAATTATAATAATTAAACTATAAATGCTATAAGATTTGTTAAACTAGAAATCACTTTATTAATATGAAAACGTTGTCAAATACATTATTACACTCTTGCTTTCGAGCATAATCCCAACAATCTCCCATTTGCTCTATAGCAAATATGTCATATCTCTTATCCCCATGCTCTCTAGATGCCCATCAAAACTTTTTTTGTGGAGGAGCGTTTGTAAAGGGATCTGCTACATTTTCTGTTGACGCGATCTTGGTAATCGTCACGTCACCCCTATGTACAATTTCCCTCAGAAGGTGATACTTTCTTTCAATGTGTTTATCTCTGTTATGACTTCTTGGTTCTCTTGAACTTGCCACTGCTCCATTATTGTCACAATAGATAGTGATCTGCTTATTCGCATCAGGAACCACTTCCAAGTCCATCATGAATTGGCAGAGCCAGACAGCCTCTTTAGTAGCCTCGCATACGGCAACATACTCGGCTTCTATGGTGGAATCAGTAATACAAGATTTCTTGATACTCCTCCATATGGTTGCCCCTCCTCAGATACTAAACACGGATCCTGTTGTTGATCTCCTAGAGTTAGAATCTGACTGAAAATCAGAATCTGTATACCCAACGGGAATTAAATCCCTTCCAGAGTATACAAGCATATAATCTCTCGTTCTCCTAAGATACTTGAATATATGCTTGACTGCCGTCCAGTGATCAGGACCAGGCTTTGATTGAAACATGCTAACTATGCCAACAACAAAACAAATATATGGTCTAGTGCAGAGCATTGCATACATGAGACTTCAACTGCCGATACATGTGGAACCCTACTCATGAATTGCTCTTCATGTTTATTCTTAGGAACTTGTTCCTTAGAAAGTTTGATTCCATGTCTGAAAGGTTACATACCTTTCTTGGAATCTTGCATGGAAAACCTAGACAAGATTTTATCTATGTATGAAACTTAAGATAATGCAATCGTTCTATTCTTTCTATCCCATATGACTTGGATACCAAGAATATAACTTGATTCTCCTAAGTCCTTCATATCAAATTGTTTTGCTAACCATTCTTTTATTGATGTCAATACACCTACATCATTTCCGATGAGGAGTATATGATCAACATAAAGAACTAGGAAAACCAACTTGTCGCCTTTAATCCTTTTGTATACACAAGGTTCGTCAAGGTTTTGAATAAATCCAAAACTTTTTACAACTTGATTAAACCTTATGTTCCAGGACCTGGATGCTTGCCTCAATCCATATATGGATCTTTACAACTTGCATACCCTTTCCTCTTAGCCTTTTTCAATGAATCCTTCTGGTTGCATCATATAGATGCTTTCGTCAAGACTTCCATTAAGGAAAGCTGTCTTAATGTCCATTTGCCAAATCTCTAGGTCTAGAGATGTTGCAATGGATAAGAGCATCATAATGGATTTAAGCATGGCCACATGAGAGAAGGTTTATTCATAATCGATACCTTCCTTCTATGTATAACCTTTAGCTACCAATCTAGCTTTAAAGGTTTCCACCTTTCCATCCATTCCTCTTTTCCTCTTGTATACCCACTTGCACCCGATGGGTTTTATCATTTTAGGCAAGTCTATAAGAGACCAGACTTTGTTTTTTAACATAGATTTAATTTCGGATTGCATTGCCTTTTGCCAATTGCGACAATCAACATCTTTCATTGGTTCCTTGTACGTATATGTATCATGATCGTCTGGAAGACTCTCTTTAGATTCTCCTAGACCAATATATCTCTCGGGTTGTCTATTAACCCTCCCACTACGACGAAGTGTGGTAGATTGTTGATCTTGTGTTGGTACGGAACTTACAACTGGGCTTGGTTGTGAAACCTCTTGTGGAATTGTATCTCCTAAAAGCTCGTTCATGACAATTCTACTTTAAGGCACAATATTATTCATATAGTCCTTTTCTAGAAATTTAGCATTTGTCGAAACAAATACTTTAAGATCTGAAAGATTATAGAAATAATATCCTTTTGTTCCTTTTGGATACCCTACAAATATGGATGTTTCTAAACGAGACTCCATCTTTTCTGTCTTTCCTTTAAACACGTGTGTAGGACATCCAAAAATCCTTAAGTGTTGTAAACTAGGCTTTCGCCCGATCCATAACTCATGCGGTGTTTTAGGAACCGACTTAGATGGTACATCATTTAAAATGCACATGGCAATTTGTAAAGCATATCCGTAAAAAGAATTAGGAAGCGTTAAATAACTCAACATAGACATGACCATGCCCAAAAGAGTTCTATTTCTCTTTTCTGCTGACCCATTTTGTTGTGGTTTACCTGGTGCAGAAAACTAAGAAATTATCCCACTATCAATAAGATATTGCTAAAACTCACCAGATAGATATTCTTCACCACGATCAGACCTTAAGATTTTTCTACGTTTCTCAAGATGATTTTCCACCTCAGCTTACTTATGTCTCATGAGTTACACACAACCAAATCTTGAGTGATCATCCGTTAAAGTGATGAAGTAGTCATATCCACCTCTAGCTTGAATGCTCATAGGTCCACACACATCAGTGTGTATCAATCCTAAACATTCGATGGCTCTTGTACCTTTGATCGTAAATGACTTTTTGGTCACTTTACCTTCCTAACAAGATTCACAAGTTGGTAGATCATCAACCTTTAAGTCACTTAAAGGTCCGACACTAACCAATCTTTTAATCCTATTTAGTTTAAAATGACCTAGGCGCAAATGCCATAGGTAGGTTTCATCTTTTTATAATTTTACTCTTTTTTGATTAGGTTTCGTTGATTTCGTGTCTAACAGGTGAGAGATATTTCTATGCAAGTAAAATAAATCATTTTCCAAGGTACCTTTACAAACAAATTTGTTATTCTTACTAATAATAAAACCTTTATTAAAAGTAACCTAATATCCAAATTAATTTAGACAAGAGACCGAAATTAAATTCCACTTGAATTGTGGTACATAATAAACGTTTATTAAAACTAAATTCCTATAAGAATCTAAATTGATTCTAATATCTCCCACTACACTAGTAGACACCAACGCTCTATTGCCTAAATGCAAGTTGAATTCATTCTTATTCAGTCTTCTCTTTTCCTTGAACCCTTGTAATGATAAACAAACATGATTAGTGGCTCCGGAGTCTATGATCCAAGAATCCATAGAATCCGCCAAAAAACATGTTTCAAGATAATTAATATTACCTTCTTCCTTCTTGTCTTGAGACTTTGGGAAATATCTTTTCCAATACCCCTATTCACCACAAAGGAAACACTTCCCTTTGATTTTGGTTACTTTCTTTGTCTCCTTCTTAGTAGGTCCTAGTTGCTTTTTCTTCTGTTGTTTCTAGACCTTCTTTCGGGTTTTAACATAAGCAACTTCACCTACGGTATGAATCTCTTGACCATTGCCTTTCACACAGATTTTTTCCACGCTTTGAACATCTTGCATTAGGCCTTACAAGGTGTATTCGTTATTATTCATGGTGTAGTCCAACTTGAATTGATCAAAGGAATCTGACAAAGAGTTGACAATCATGTCAATTTTGGTCTCACCATGTATCTCAGCACCATCCAATTCAACAATGTTGAGATGTGCTATGACTTTAATCATGTGATCTTTCACAACCTGTCCAGGTTTCATCCTAAGATTCATGAAAGTAGACATGAAAGTAGACACTACCTCTATTTTAGTCGTGCTAGACCTCATAGCAAACATCTCCTCTAGAGACATCATTATATCAGCAGCAGTCTCTATTCTTTCTTGTTGTTGTTGCAACACGTTGGAGATGGTAGCATAGGTGCAAATGCCATAGGTAGGTTTCATGTTTTGATAATTTTACTCATTTATGATTATGTTTAGTTGATTCCTTGTCTAACAAGTGAGAGATATTTCCATGCAAATAGAATAAACCGTTTTCCAATGTACCTTTGCAAAAAAAATTATCATTCTTACTAATAATAAAAGCATTATTAAAAGTAACCGAATAACCAAATTTATTTAAACAGGACACTGAAATTAAATTCCTCTTGAATTGAGGTACATAATAAACGCCTATAAAATTTAAATGCCTATCAGAATCTAAACTAATTCTAATATCTCATATTGAACTAGCAGACACCAACGCTCCATTGCCTAAACGCAAGTTGAATTCGTTCTCATTAAGCCTTCTCCTTTCCTTGAACCCCAATAAAGAAAAACAAACATTATTAGTGGCTCCGGAGTCTATGATCCAAGAATCCATAGAATTCGCTAAAAAACATGTTTCAAGATACTTAATATTACCTTCTTTCTTCTTGTTTTGAGACTTTGGACAATTTATTTTCCAATGTCCCTTTTCAGCACAAATGAAATACTTCCCTTTGATCTTGGTTATTTTTTTTGTCTCCCTCTTAGTAAGTCCTAATTTCTTTTTCTTCTGTTGTTTCTTGACCTTCTTACAGGTCTTAACAGTAGCAATTTTACCTACGGTATGAATCTCTTGACCCTTGCCTTTCACAAGGATTTTTTCGGTGCTTTGAACATCTTGCATCAAGCCTTGCAAGGTGTATTCGTTATTATTTAAGGTGTAGTCCAACTTGAATTGATCAAAGGAATCTGACAGTGAGTTGACAGTCATGTCAATTTTCGTCTCACCATCTATCTCTGCTCCATTTAGTTCAGCAATATTGAGATGTGCTATAACTTTCATCATGTGATCTTTCACAGCCTGTCCAGGTTTCATCCTAAGATTCATGAAAGCAGACACTGCCTCTCTCTTAATCGTCCTAGACCTCATACGAAACATCTCCTCTAGAGACATCATTATATCGGCAGCAGTCTCCATTCCTTCATGTTGCTGTTTCAACTCGTCGAAGATGGTGGCCATAATGTAACATTTAACCATCTCATCTGAAGACTCCCACTGCTGATTCTCATCTCTTTGCTCATGAGTAGATTCATTAGTAGGAGTAGGTGTCTTAGGAGTGCACATAACGAACTTATGCTTTCCGGATTGCAACAAAAGCTCAATTTTCCTTTTTCATGTGACATAATTATCACCAGTTAAAGTATTGTCTTTTAGGATGTTTATTAGAGATGGGGTCATGATTTATGAACCATAACAAAAATTATATAATTACATTATCATGATAAAGCACTTTTGAATATTTATCTTGAATTAAATAAAAAAAAATCAGTTGTAAAAATTTAATGGTGATCCAACACCCATAAATGTCATGCCTCCTTTGAGAGTTCACAACATTTAATAGTTGGACTAGGTCCCACCTAATTGTTAACATAACAACCAACGTTTTCAATTTTAGCCTTGTAAATTTATTAACAAGAACTCTTGGGAGGATATTAATAAAATTACATTGAGTGTGATACCAAGTTATCGACTTTCAATATAATCCCTCACGAATATCCCTCATTTGGGAGTAGATATCGTTTGGGCTAATTGTCTAGTCTATCCTTGTAAGGAAGTATCTTGCTAAATTCCATTCATGAATACCTCTTGGGAGGTTATTACACGAAACATAAGGCTCAACTAAACTTGGAGGCCGTAGGTGTTCCAAAACACCTTCTCCCACTCAATTACTTAAGGCGTGTGATTGAATTCCAAAGAATGATTTACCAAGTTATCTAGATGCCAATTTAGATACCTAAACCATTCTATGCATGTTCATACCAAAAGAGATATATGAGTGTCACTCATATTCTATATGACATGTTATCAAATAACGACAAATATTGCATTATTTAAAAATATAAATGGCTACAATTTTGGTCAATCCTAGAAAAACAAGTAAATTACATATGTCTTGGAATGCAAAAACTCATTTCTTGGTGAACAAGTCTTCACGCGACCTTCGTCGTTCGGACTCCCTCAGCTACCTCCCTTGGGCGTGAGCACCATTGGCCTCTACCCATGGGCGTGTGCATGCCACAACCCCATAAAGGGCTGCCATGCGCAGCCCATGGCTTCCATAGGGCTGACATGTGCAGCCCATGCCACAACAAACGTTGTTACGGGCTCTTCGCACTCACGTTTGTTGCTACTGCTCGCACAGTCCCTTGTTCCGGTTGCTTCCAATTCTTCAAACCTTCGAGTCTTCAAAACTTGAGTATATTACAAAAGAATTATAAATAAAAATACTGCAGTTTTTTTTATTACAACAACAAAATAAAAAAAAACGTCGCAATTACCAAGAAGGAAATTATGGCGATGATAGACCACCCTTCTTGTTACAATCCCAAAACAAAATACATTGAAATTCTATAACCAAAATTTAGTAATAACAATCCACATATAAAGCACATATATATATATATATATATAACCATACATTCCAATGAAAATATATATGTGAATACCTAGAGTGTCATCTCTTTCTAAAACATGCATATACAATAAAAAAAAAGATTCATGAACACATATATCAATTAATCAAGGGTGAAAAACTATACGGAGCAGAAGCGTGAAAAATTTATAAAATTAGGGTTTCGGTATAAATAAAAAATTTTCCTTTTTCAATAACAAGAACCTAAACCCTAGATTAATTGATATATATATACATATATATATATATAAAGTGACGTATTTGATCATGATGATTGAACAAGTGCCGAATTAATTTCGCAAGATCTTCCAATCTAATCATGAACGTGAATCACCTAGGAGTGTGGGCTCCCTTTCTTAAGATTGTATACCAGAGGATGGAAACAAACAAAATATTTCTCTTTGTTAGTTACAATAATCCTCCAAGAAGAAAACAAAGAACGTTATGTAACTTGTGAATTATCAATCAATTTGATTAAGACTCGCGTGAGCCTTGATTCGATGTTGTACATAAAATCTTTTAATGTAAAGGCTACTAGTGTACTATCGAAAACTAAACGTTCCTTCTTCCTTTTCTTCTTTGCCGAATCTCACACTATTTCTTAGAGTTGATCGAATTTTGTCTAGAGTAAAATCAGATTTTTCTCCCTCAAAATTTCTATGGTAGCCGAAATCTTCTCTCTAAAAGACTAGGGCTGTCCAAAATTAATTCTATGAAATCACCTTGGGCTCTCCTAAGAAGGATTTACTTGGTTGGCAAGAATCCTTTCCTTAGGTGGATTTATTTGGTAGTTAAGAATCCTTATCTAAAAAGAATTATATCCTCTTATATATAAATATATATATATATATGGGCAGGCCGAAATCTTCAGTGAATACATAAAAGGATCACAAATCTTTTCTTAAGAAGGATTTACTTGGTTGTTAAGGATTCTTTCCTTAAGTGGATTTACTTGGTGGTTAAGAATCCTTTTCTAAAAGGAATTATATCATACACCAAGACTCCTAATCCAACTTAATAGTGTATTTGTAATCATATTAAGGACTTCCTAATTTGATTAGATAAATAATTACTTTTATTTATCTACTTATCAAATATAGTCTTTAATAATAATTATTCTACCAACAATAGTATAATATTAGGATACCATCACCTACTAGAAAAAAGATTTTGACTTTTAATTAAATAATTAATTAATCAACAAATTAATTAATATCCATTTTATTAAATAATAATATAATATAATATAATTAAGCTATTCTAAATAGCCTTGCCGCCCAACACATATATATCGGCCATATATTATTTTATTTTATTTTATTAAATCCATTGGACCTTAATAAAAGTCCACATATGAACTATACCTATTCTTACAAAAATAAACAAGTTCACATGCCTTAATACAATTCTAGATGGACCCTTAAATTGGTCCGGCAGAATATATCAACTGATCCATGCAAGCTCGTAAGGATTGGGGATCTTGGCGGACTATTTAAATTTAAGCTCCAATAGACACAACCCAATTACAATCAACAAATGATTCACTTAGGTTCGATCTATTTAATTTTAGTTCGTTCCACTAAAGAACTACACTTGAACTCTTAAATAAAGATAGAATAAGTTGATATTACTCATTCATACCCTAGACCACCTTATTGGAGAAAGTTTATCCTCGTGAAGAATATCACTAATCGCCAAGAGCTCATAGACCGCCTATAGCTCTATAAGTTACCATATTTACTCATATGACCACATTTTGAACTTGGATATTTTGACTTGTCCATAAGCCTTTTTTTAATAGACGCTAGTGAAAACTTAACGTTAAGATTTAATATTCAATACCTCAAAACATCCATATGATGATATTCTACTATCATTTAATAAATGTAGCCACGATGTCCATATCTATCAATGAAGTCCTCTATCGATTAACAAATGAATACCACCAAACTATCGAGGATAGACTATACTATATAATCGTAATCGTTGATAGCTTAAATGATAACACTTGTAACCATGAGTCCATTTTTTATCTCAGGATTGAGATAGACTCTCCGATTGTCTTCAAATGAATTTTTTTTATCCATTGACCATTCTAGATAAAGTATTTCATTGTGATCCAATTCAATGCACCTAGTGCACTAGATTCTTTTGTCTAAAGACACCATACTGTGATGATTTTAGACTCATTGTAACACATTTGATCCCACTCAAATGCTGGCAAAAGAATCTACAACTTTGACAAGATAAAAGCGCCCAACCTTTTATCTTAAGTTGTGAATATTATTCAAGACTAACTAAAAAGTTGTGTCTACCTCATACATATCTAGATGTATGAACAATTCTTCTTATCATATAGTCTTTTGACCTTATGATTATTTTCTTTTGACATTTATAATAATTAAACTATAAATGCTATAAGATTTGTTAAACTAGAAATCACTTTATTAACATGAAAATATTATCAAATACATTATTACACTCTTGCTATCGAGCATAATTCTGACATAAACCGCACTAGGTTGTAGAGGCTGCATGCTTAAGGTACCGTGGCCTATGCACATGCACAACAGTCCCAACCGCGGCGTTTTCCAGACAGTGCACTACTGTACGTACCGTGGCTGGACAACTTGTCTGAGCCGCGGTCTACCTAGCGGTAATGACAAGATTTTGTTGTCTACGTCCAAAACGGAGTCATTTCATCTATGTTGCATATATATAGATCATTTCCCCTTCTTTGCTTTTTTTCTTCAGAATTCATTTAAAAACTTCATCTATAATGTTCAAGAGTAACTTGCAAGAAAAGATAGAAAGATTCAATTTTTCTTGACCAAAACCCAAACACCCATCATTCATTCATGAATCAAGCATCATCTAGCTTCATCTAGGATGTGTATAAGCATTTGTCTCCATCAACATATCTGACTTGGTAAGTAGAACACTATCTTTATTCATTCTTGTGTTCTTGCTTAACAAAAAATCTCTTTTATGACTTGTTTGAATCTAAACTATGATTTTATTTACAAGTTGAGATTTTTTTATTGTTGGGTTTTTTTTATTGGGACAACTATTGCATCTAGGTGTGAATTTATCTCATATAGCTAACTTATATGTATGTCATATAGCAACATGATATCTAGGATTTTTTGAATCATTCATCTATGATTAGATAAGCATTAAATGTGTTGACCTAGCATTTATGCATTTTGAATATTCTTATGTTCATATTGGGTTGCATATCTCTTCTCTAATGAGTTAAGTCTTGTATGTTCTGTGGGTAGTATACAAGTAAGAGCCTATAATAATTATTAAAGGTCTGGATGTAGCAAAAGTGGATTAGTACAATATAGGTGTGATGTGGTCAACCTAGGTTGTAATCGCTTTACAAATATTGGATTTGAGGATTGGCTAGCATTAGACAATCCCGTGGTTTTTACCTTGTTGAAGGTTTTCCACCTAAATTCAGATGTTATTTAAATTTTACATTTCACTTGTTTTATTGTATGTTTGTTTTGGGGTGATTATTTTAGATTAATATTCCGTATTTCAATTTCGCTTACAGCCTACCACAATGTCACTTATCTTAGCAAATTTATCCTCAAGAAGTTCGAAGGCTATAGTGGAAGCTATCTTGATTCAAGTCAAAAAATTGATAATCCAAGTGGACTTTATAGTTAACAATGGGGATAGATGAAAACAATGTGAAATTTATATTGGGGCATTCGTTCATGGCTACAACGCGGGTTGTGATATAATATGCACAAAGGAAAGCTTACCATGAAAGTCTTGGACGAAAAAGTCGAGTCTAACATTTTTGATTGTATAACTTACCAGTTGTATCAGACAACTAGCACAAGGTGAAAATGTTAGATGAAAGATTAGATGAGGCAGTAAAAGAAACGTTTGGGAGAACTGAGAGCGATGAAGACATGGGCCTAGAAAGCAAGGATGAAGGTTCAGAATAAGATATAAGAGATCTAAGAAGTAATTTGGAAGACTTAAGAAGTGAAGACACATGCATAAGGAGAAAAGCCCCAATAGTTAAATATGTTTATCCTAATGAAGAGAAGAGCAATTCAATGATCATTTCTACTGGTTTAGATGAATCTGAAGAGATCAGGGCACTTGAGGTTTTGAGAGAATATAGGGAAGCAATAGGGTGGACTATAGAAGATATCAAGGGGATTTATCCTACCATCTGCATGCATCAAATTATGTTGGAAGAAGATACAATGCCAACTAGGGAAGCATAAGGAAGACTCAATCTCATCATGTAGGAGGTTGTCAAGAAAGATGTCTTGAAGCTATGGAATATTGGGATCATATACCAGATATCAGATAGCCGGTGGGTCAGCTCAATCCGTGTTGTACTGAAAATTGCTAGGATTACGGTAGTGGAGAATAAAAAAAAAGGAGCTAGTGGCTCAAAGGCTTAGCATGGGGTGGCATATGTGCATAGATTATATGAAATTGAACACAACAACCAAGAAAGACCAATTCCTATTACTATTCATTGATCATATGTTGAAGCGGTTGGTAGGGCACCGTTTTTATTATTTTCTAGATTGGTACTCAGGGTACAATCAGTTAACAACAACCCTAGAAGATCAAAAGAAGACAACATTCACATGTTCGTTTGGCACTTTTGCTTATAGGAGAATGTCTTTCAAGCTTTGTAAAGCCTATGGACTTTCCAGAGGTGCATGACTTTGAATTTTTCAAACAAGGTAGGGGAGATCACAGAGGTCTTTACGGACGGCTTCTCAGTTTTGGGGATTCTTTCAGCCTATGCCTAGATAACCTACCCTATGTTATTAAAAGGTGCAAAGAGAATAACCTGGTTTTAAAATGGGGAAAATGTCACTTTATGGTGCAATAAAGGATTGTTTTGGGGCATATCATCTCCAATATGGGGGATTGAGGTAGATAAGGCGAAGGTTGAAGTTTTCAATAGTCTGCCTCCACCTCGGTATATTGAGGACATCAAATCCTTCTTGGGTCATGCACGTTTCTATAGAAGATTCATTAGAGAATACTCAAAAGTCTCCATACCGTTATGTGAGCTCCTTTAGAAAGATAAGGAATTTTAATTCGATGATAAGTGCTTGGGAACATTTGAATCATTAAAGTTGGCCCTGACCTCCAGCACCAGTGATGGCACAACCTACTTGGGAAATACCCTTTGAGTTTATGTGTGATGCATTTGACTATGCACTAGCTGCAATTCTGGGACAACAGTTTGACAAGGTCCACTATGTGATATACTACTCATCACAGACCTTGAATGATCCTAGAAATCAACAATCAAGATCAAATCACAAAGATATTCTATATTCAAGTTCATGGTCTTCAAAATTAGTGAAAAGATGTTTAATAAAAATCACAAGAGCTAATTTCAAAAAATCTCAAACAAGTCCAAAAGTTGAATAAAATCATTCAAACATTTTTCTTTAATCATATCAGAAGATTCATCAAGCTGATCATAAAAGAAAAATGAAGAGAAGACGATTCACTTAAAAATGATGAATACATGAGTGAAGATCAGATCAATACGAAAGATAAGGACATCAGTTGACTCTAAAATTTCTTGAGACTTGTTCCCCTCTTCAGGAAAAACAATTTAGGCTTTTGAAAATCTAAAATCGGAGTTGATTTGAGAGAGATATCACACAAACAAATATTGAAAAGTTGTTAAACTTTTCTGCACAAAAATTGAATATATATATATATATATATATATAGAGGGAAAGTGATATGGAGAGAAGAGAGATTCACCCAACCAATAAAAAGGTTGCCACCTCAACCTACTGTAGAGATGTGTGGCCTTGAGAGGGGCAGAGGGCATCACTTCCCGTGGGGCACATTCCCATCGCAAACGGGACTTTTACCATCCTTCTTCCCTCGTGCACCACTCGCGTTCTTCGACCGTTCTCTGGCCTCTGAATTCCGAATTCGAATCCATTTTTTGATTATGAACCTTGACTTACTCATGCACATGGACATTAATAAAACAAATGATATATAAATAAACTTGTTACAAAAGGATGAAAACCATGTACGATAAATGTAAGGAAAGTTTCATAACTTTCACTACGGAACGTGAAAACTAATGAATGAGTAACAGAAAATGACCAAAACTCAATGAGAAAAAACTTAAGCACAAATTCAATTATGTTATCATACACACAAACAAACAAGCACATGAAGATACAAGTATGTCGTTTCCAAGATATAGTCCTAGAACATGTAATTTATAAAAGTTTTCAAATTAAGTCTATTGCATATGTGTATGTGTTATACCAAATGTGCACAACGATGCAGAGACACATTGAATACAATCTTTTTATATGCCTACGCCTTGTAAGTGGAAGAAGAATCTTGATACCTTAGCATCTAAGTAAGCACATTTCCTCTTGAAGATGAACTTTGCATGAGAAGTTTCTTTTCTTCTTTGAAGCTCATATAAATCACGAACAACTTATGCAACTAAACATTACAAATAAAGAGAGTTTTTTTATGAAACCAAACTAACACAAATCTAAAGCATAACAAAATGATAGTGGAGTGGTTGTGAAATTCTTGAAAAATAACATCTTGGCACGATTTGGCACTCATAGGACAATTATCATTGATAGAGAAGTCATTTTTGCAATACAACATTTGGCAACCTCTTGAAAGAAATACAAAGTTCACCACAAAGTAGTCACACCTTACCTTCCTCAAACATTTGGCCAACTACAAGTAAGTAACCAACATGTTAAACGGATCATGGAAAAGACAATCAACCCCAAAAAGAAAGATTGGGCCTTGAAGCTAGATGATGCACTGTGGGTCTACATGACTGCTTGCAAAACACCAATTGGTATGAGCCCGTATAGGATTGTTTTTGGAAAAGCATGTCATCTCCCCGTTGAGCTTGAGCATCATACCTATTAGGCAATCAAGATGCTGGATTTAGATTTAGATTTAGTAGGGAAGGAGAGGAAGCTACGATTGTGTGAGCTAGAAGAATTACACAATAAGTAGCATGAGAGTACTAGATTCTACAATGACAAAACAAATAAACTCCATGACACAATATTGTACAGAAAGAAGTTTCATTTGAGAATGCAAGTACTTCTTCATGAGTCAAGGCTAAAGCTATTTTAGGGGAAGTTGGGATCAAGATGGCGAGGACCCCTTAAAGTAATTCAAGTTCTAGAACACAGAGCCATTGAGGTTGAAGATAAGGAAGGTCGATGTTCAAGGTGAATGGACATCGTTTGAAGCCTTATTGGGGAAGCAAAATGCAATTGCCCCCAACACAAACTGTGGATTTGGTAGAAGCATAGTGCGCATATAATGTCTTCCCAAGATGATAACTAAGGTGCTAATAGGGGGTAACCCATCAGGGTTTATTCATTTTATATTTTGTTTACTTTTTTGATATTCTAATAATATTGGTGGATGATTTTTGAATGATTGTGGATAATAATTTATTTGAGAGTTATTGGTTTTGAGATAAATATTTTTTGGTTGTTAGCCTTTTTTGTTAAAGAGTTGTTTAAGGATAGGTTCTTTATCTCTTGGATTAGATGCAATAACAACTTGCAATTCTTGGAGGAACATGCAAGCCAGGATTACTCATAAAATGGGCGATAATCTAATCAAATTCGAGATTACAAGAAATCAATCACCATAAGGGAAAAGTAATATTTGATCTATGATAAGTCTTTGTTATTATCTATTTTTGACAAAGAACCAAAAAGGAACTTTCCACCTGATTGGTACCTGATTGAACATACCGCATGATACCTGTTAGGGCCTACCTAGCAGAATCTACATTGGGACCAGTTTCCAAATTACCTTGGCACCTCGATACCACCATCTAAGAAGAAGGTCAGCACCACTTCTCTAAATACTACCACACTTCAAATAGAGCAAGCTTGAAGGTACTTTCTACCTGGTACCTAAGAACTGGAATGCTTGCCCGGTACTCGGGTACCTCGACACTAGTTCGTAACCTATCGAGGGTATATCTCCTGCCTACCTAGCAAGTGGGACGTCACTAGGAAAGCACCAGTGAGGTAGATCAAGCGCCATACCAGTACCAGCAAAGCTGTAAAAGGGAAGATCAAGCGTCACACCAACAGACATGTGCATCAAGGTACCGCATAACTAAGACACCAAGCCAGAGTTCTCCTCCAAGCGGCTACATAAGATAAAAAGGTTGACCCCTTCACCATTAAAGTGCCATAAAAGAGACTGCATAAGTCAACTAATTCACCATTTTTAAAGAGAAACATGACATCATTAGTGGAAGCAATTATCACGTATTTTGACATCCTCTATCAATGCCAATCACTTTCGGTAACACGACTAATCTAGTTTTCTAAATTACGGGTACTTGATTAATGAGGGAGGATGGGTTAAAAGAGGACGTCATAATCCTTACAAACGATTAAAATCTTGAGTCGTTACAGGCACATTTGAGATTTCGACATAATCTCTCAATTCTGCATCCATAGTTGAATGAGATTATCACCGTTACATTGAGTATTTCCATTTATAGACAAATACGAGTTCGTCACCACCAATATTTGTAAAACTAGAGTTTGAGTGATTATCATCAGTGTATGTGGGCAATTATTCAATAAAACAGTCTCTATATTACATTTCCATTATTTCCCTGTTTACACACACCTACACAGTCCTATTGATTTCACCAAGGTACGAGGCACCTACCCCAACCGTGACCTCCCAGGTAGCCGTCTTGAGGGTATTGATTGATATTCTTCACCTTAAGTGAATTTTTTGTTAGCAGTCTTGACTGGGAATGTTCGTTGATTGCTTGATCTTCCACATTCATGACATAGTGAATCATTCTGAGGACAGTTCACAAACATAATCATTTTTAAAATATACATTGTCTGTAATGCATTAGAATTCTATGCATAAATTCCATCTTTGTATACCTTGAATAAGTGAGAATTTAGGACTCTGAGCTGAAGGAAAGGAGTGAAATTAGGTAAGGATTAGAATTGATGAAAATTATGCTCAAGTTGTGAGAGTGAGTAGTTCCCGTTATGAGAGCACTCTTAGCTATGAGATTCATGATAGTGTGAGTTTTTCACAAGTGCCTTCGAGTTTTATAAGATTATTTTTCATATGTCTACTTCTCTCTTTCACTCATCCTTGCATCTTATCACCAGCTGGACATGCGACTTGTGTTGATAGGTGGATAGGAGTTGATGTAGTTGGCATGTTGAAATCACAATTACTCATTTTATACATACTTGAAGAATTCAACACGCACACACACACACACACACACACATATTCTTCTTAATGTGCTTGATTCATTAGCAATGAGAGGTTATTTTTTAGAGATTAATGAAATTCTATGATTCTCTCTTTGACTTTGAAAAGTAATGGTATAATTTCTCTTATTGCTTTAATTATGTGATTGTGCGATTCCATTGTGAACAAGTTACTTGTCGATCAAAATGTTGATCTTATGTTAAGAGGGAGCTTAACTTGTTAAACTTTGTTCTCTATACGACTTGTTTGCATATCATTTCATATTTCTATCATGCATCCTTTTGTCAATTCCTTGACAAAAAAGAGGGAGACATGTATTCCTTACTGTGTGTAGGGTGTACCTCTTGTCTTCAGGGGAAGAATTCTTGGCTTAAGGGGGAGTCCCTAGAGGGAGAAAAAGAATTCTTATTTATGTGAGATAGGGGAGTCTTGTTTATTATGGTGAGGTTGAGGTTTTGTCATGGAATATCCAAAGGGGGAGATTATTAGGTTTTAGATTTGTGTTGGATTTATTCCATAACAAAAATCTCTTTCTTTGTAATATTTAGTTGTGTTGGTGGTTCATGGTTTATATGAGCATCAAAGGTGGAAAGCAACTTCTCATGCAAAGTTCATCTTCAAGAGAAAAAATGCTTACTTGGATGCAAAAGTATCAAGATTTTTCTTCCTCTTGCAAGGTGTTAGTGCACAGACACACATTGCATTCATTTGTGTCCCTACATTGTTGTGTACAATTGGTATAACACATACACACAATTGTTAAAGTATGCACATGGATTAGATTTAATTTGATAATTTTTAAAAATTTGCATGTTGACTATATCTAGGAATTGGCATTGTTGTGTGTTTTTGTGTTTATTTGTTTTCATTTTTATTCTATTGGACTTGAAGTTATGCTTAATTGATTCCTTATTGAGTTTCGGTCATTTTGGTTACTTATTCATTAAGTTTCAAGTTCTAAATATGAAGTTACGAAACTTTTTGTGTCTTTAACGTACATGGTTACATCCTTGTGTTTCAAGTTGAATTTCATATCTTTTATGAAAGTTTTGTTGACATCCATATCTATAAGGGACTTTTAGTCTGTAATCCAAAAATGGATTTGAAATCGGAGTTCGAAGGCCAAAGAACGACCGAAGAACAAAACGAGGATTCAAAATGAGGACTTTTGGCCCATTTCCCATGGAGGTGTGTGGGCCTCATGGGAAAGGATGCCTTCTGCCCTCATGGAGACTACACACCTACATGGCCATTGGTTGGTCATTTCTCTCTTTTACATTCCTTTAAATACCTCATTTCCATCTCTTTTTCATTAATAGTTGAAGTTGAAGAAAAACAAGTGCAGAAAATTTTCTCTCCAAATTTTTTAT
The DNA here is from genome assembly GCA_032871835.1 of Dipteronia dyeriana. Lineage (NCBI taxonomy): Eukaryota > Viridiplantae > Streptophyta > Magnoliopsida > Sapindales > Sapindaceae > Dipteronia > Dipteronia dyeriana. The sequence continues at coordinate 111,268,844 of CM065300.1, read as the reverse complement.
CTCCCAAACACCATAACTTTCTCATTTGGAATCGGAATTGAGTGACTCAAGTTAGAGATTTACTGTCTAGCAGTCCTCTATCTTTTACACAAGAGTTTGAAGTCATTTGATATGGATTTTTGGTAGTTATACTTACAAAAACGGGACTGCATGTTTTTTACTTGAGGTATTGATTTCTCTCTAGAGTTTGATCTTCAAGTCTTCAATCACCCTGGGTTTTCTTCTTCTATATATGTTTGTTTCATAAGTGATCAAGATTAGTGTAATGAACTCTAACAAGGTTAGATTGAGTTTCAATTTACATGCATGTTGAGTTAGGTTTCTTAAATCTATGTTTTCACATGTTTGTGGTGTTGTATTGTGCTAGCTTTGATTCTAGGGTGGCTATTTTGTGTGATTATTGACATCTTTCTATGATAGATAGTCTCTACATGTGCTAGGTCACTTTGATTAAATATTTTTGTAAAAGCATATTTGATATGTACATGCATCATTTTGCTTGATTGCATTATTTAAAAAAAAAAAAAAACTATAACACATATGATATGTGCTCTTCTACTCATTTCTAGTTTCCATAGAATATATTGATCATGTATACTATGTTGTGTGTGTTTACATCATTCATATTCACTTAGATCATATGACTTGTGAAAAGGTTGGAAGTCTCATTTCTTAGAGTGATTTTTTAATTTGAGCATTGGAAGTCTTGGCTAGGATCGGGGTGGCTAGGATAACTAAGCATTGGAAGTCATATTTTAGAGAGTGATTCTTTGATTTGAGTAAGGAAATCTTGTCTAGAGTTAGAAGGACTTGGATAGACAAGTAAGGAATCTTCCTAGAGATGGGAGGTACTGGATAGGAAGTCAGCATAGTAAGTTCACTAGGCACGAAGGTAAAATAGGTGTAGATAGCTTAGAGGGTGAATCATGTGCTGATTGCCTCTTGAGTGTGTATCTCCTATTTGTCATAGTGATTTGTTTTTACCGGTGGTTGTGGTATCAACCCATGGATGTTTCCTCATTCTTGAGGCTTTACCATATAAAAATCCTCGTGTTGATTTTTGCTTTTTTACTTTCCATGAATTGTGTTGATTAATCTATTGCTGTATTGTTAGCATACTTATTTGTTTAATCAATCAATTTGCTAAAGTTTATTTGTGTAATTATATTTCTTTAAAAGAAAAAAGGATTACAAGAATTTTGAGCCTATACATATTTACCCCCCCTTAGGTACATTTGACATTATAAGTGGTTAAGGGAATTTTCACATTGTCCAATGCACTTTATGTGGATGGCTTGCAAGCCAATCTCATTACTATATCACACTTAAATGATGAAGGGCTTTCGGTTATGTTTGGCAAAGTTGATTGCTCTATTCTCAAGGAAAACTGGAAAGTTTTAATGAAGGGCAAAAGATTAAGATTGTTATTGTCTTGAGTCTAATAATACCTCTTGTAACTTGTCAAACTATGAGCAAGTTGAATTGTGGCATCAAAGATTTGGCCACATGAATTATAGAGACTTGAAAGTCCTTGATAGGTTGAATGTTGTGGGAAGCCTTCCCAAGCTTAGGAAGAGGATTGAAGGAGTTTGTGGAACTTGTTAACAAAGAAAGCAAACTAAAACTGTTCACAAATGAGGAAAATACATATCCAATAAGGAGCCTTTCGAACTCATCCATATGGACCTTATGGATCCCATCCATACCAAAAGTTTAGGTGGAAACAGGTATATTCTTGTTGTTGTGTATGACTTCTCTAGGTTCACTTTGACCTACTTTCTTAGAGAGAAGTCCAAGGCTATTGAAAAATTAAAATGCTATGTGTCAAAATTCAAAATGAGAAGAATTCTCACATTAGAAGCATTAAGAGAATTAAAAGTGATCCAAGGAAAGAGTTTAAAAATGGTAGCTTTTAGAGCTTTTGCAATAATCCAGGCATTTATCTTGAATTCTTGGATCCTAGGACTTCCCAACAAAATGGGGTTGTAGAAAGCAAGAATAGGGTGTTACAAGAGATCGATTGGGTGATGTCGCACAACAACAAGATTCCTATGAATCTTTTGGCTGAAGCTGTTAATATGGCTTGTTATAGAGGGAATAGAATATTCCTTAAACGCATGACCAAACAAACATCCTATGAGTTATGAAAGGGTAGAAAACCAAATGTTAGCGATTTCCACATATTTGAAAGCAAGTACTATATTCTTAATGATTGGGATCAACTTGGCAAGTTTGATGCCAAGAGTGATAAGGGTATTTATCTTGGATATGCACTCAATAGCAAGGCCTATAGAGTTTTCAATTTAAAAACTCGAAGTGTCATGGAATCATCAAAAGTTGTTATTGATGATTGTAGGTCAAAAATTGTCAACCATGAGGAGGACGTTTGTGAGAATGATGATTCATCCTTGGAGAAGAATGATGAGACTTCAAGTGATGTGAAGTCAAATATTGATGAAGAGGTCATTCAACCTCTTGATAGAGATCCATCTTTTAACTCTAAAGATCCCGCTCCATGGGTTAGACATCTCCACAACAAGAATTATATTCTAGGAAATGTAAATGAGGGTATTAGAACAAGGTGTCACATAGCTAATCAAATTAGCTATACATGTTACACCTCTCAAATTAAACCCAAAAGGGTTGATAAACCATTAAATGATGAGATTTAGGTTTTTGCTATGCTCGAAGAGCTAAACCAATTTGAAAGAAACGAGGTTTGGACTCTAGTTCCTAGACCCAAGAACACTAATGTCATTGGTACCAAGTGGGTATACAAGAACAAGTCGGATGAGGATGGCAACATCATACGTAATAAGGCTAGACTTATAGCACAAGGATACTCTCAAATTGAAGGTATCAATTTTGAGGAGACTTTTACTCTGGTTTCCCCGTCTTGATTCTATAAGGCTTCTCTTTTCCATATCTTGTGTGCACAAGTTTAAATTACATCAAATGGATGCTAAGAGTGCCTTCCTAAATGCTTTATTGCAAGAGAAAGTGCTTATTGAGCTACCCAAGGGGTTTGTGGATCTACAGCATCTACACCATCGCCAAATGAAAACAATTATTCAGGCGAGTCGTAAAGAGACTTCTCGACAAAACAAAGGGATTGCTTTGCCTGATGATGAATCAGATGAAGATTCTGAGGAGGCAGATGAGTATGTTCCTGAATATATTCCCGAAGAGGTTGTTCAGCCGACCACAAGGGAATCAAGCTATCCGAGTGGCCCTATGGGACTCGATAGTGACCAAAGGGTGGCTAAGGATGAAGGCAGGTAAGGAGGGCATCCTGGTGGTGTAACATCTGATTATCCTAGTTTGATAGGTGAAGGATGTAGAAACCCCCCTGCAGAACAGGTTGGCCCACTCCCTAATATTTTTGAATCTTTTCAAGATATCACGGAGGATCAGGTAGATCCTGCAGCTGACCTCGGCTTCCACCTTACTTGAGCTAAGAAGAGAAAGGCAGTTGATTCTCCCATTCGACCTCTTCCAAAAATTCCTCGAGTGGTTTCGTTCGTCGAGTTGAGAGATGAAGATGCAGACATTAGGAGTTCCCTGAGTGCTCAAGCAGAGAGACCTTACGGAAGAAAGGAACCTCTAGAAAATTTAAACATAGGAGATTCTTTGCTCCCTAAGGTTGAGGATGTAGAAGTGGGATCCTCGGGAAACCATACGCGTCCCACCCCCAAGATATGCTGAGAATGATGTTATCCGGCCAGGCTTTTATTGGTGAAGACCATTTGAGTCGCTTTAGGAATGGTTATCCTACGGAGCGTCTTTAAAACATTTTTAATAGTACGACTTACGTAATTATTCTTTCCCGAACTTTGTAGTTTTATGCCTTAATTCAGATTTTTAACTTACTTCCCTACAGGTGGTTGCTGAGTTTGCTGAGTTTATTCAGACATAACAACATCAAGCTGATCGGATTAAGCAACTTGAAGCTCAATTAAAGGAGAGTTAGGATAACCGGCTCGGATTGGTGCAGCATGTCAAAAGGAGGCGAGTTCTACCCAGGAGTTTACCAATCATTGTTTAGCGAGACAGATGGAGGCCGAGGAGAGGGCCTCTACTGCGAAAGAGAGAGCTAAATCTTTGGAAGACTCACTCTCCGTTGCCTAAGTGTCAATGCTTCGAGCCGAGCAAGAGGCTGAACAAGAAAAGTCTTCTTATAAGTCCAAGATTGAAGATCTTGAGAGCCAGGCTTTGACGGTTGAATCCCTTTCGAAAGAAGCCAAGCTGGAACTTGAAGTGCAAGGGGTCAATCGTTTTAAGAGATCCCCAGTCTATGATGCCTTACTCCGTAGGGAGTTCCAACGGGGGTTGGTCTCGGCTGGCGAATTGTTCCGTAGGAAACATTGCACAACAGAAGCGTGAAAAATATTAGATTTGGGTTAAGTGTAAATATTTTTTTCCCCTTTATAATAACATGAACCTTAACCCTAGATTAATTGATGTATATAAAAATTAACGTACCTTTTTCTCGAGACGATTGAACTAGCACCGAATTAAATCCGCAAGATCTTCCAATCCAATCACGATCGCGAATCACCTAAAAGTGTGGGCTCCCTTTCTTCAAATTGTATACCTGAGGATGGAAACAAACAATTTTTTTTGTTAGTCACAATAATCCTCCAAGAGAATATCCAAGAAGGTTCAGTCAATTGTGAATTATCAATCTATTTGATTGAAACTCGCGTGAACCCGATTTGACATTGTACACAAAACCCTTTTTGATGTAAAGGATACTAATGTACTATCAAAAACAAAATCGTTCCCCTCTTTTTCTCTTCTTGTCCGAATTCACACCCTATATCTTAGAGTTGATTGAATTTTGTCTAGAGGAAAATACTAAATTTTTCTCTCTCAAAATTCTCTCTTGCTAAGCCAAATTCTCTCTTAGAAAATACTTAGTTTGGCCGAAATTTTTTCTCTTAGAATCATAGGTTTGGCCGAATTTATTAAGGTGATATATATAGGATCACAAATCCTTTCCTAAGAAAGATTTACTTGGTTGGCAAAAATCTTTTCCTTAGATGGATTTACTTGGTGATAAAGAATCTTTTTTCATAGATGAATTCTACTTTACAACAATACTCCTAATCCAACTCATTAGAGTATTTGTGACCATATTAAAATTTCCTAATTTGACTAGATACATAATTCCTTTTATTTATCTACTAATCAAATATAATCTTTAATATTAATTATACTACAAACAATAGTATAATACTAGGAGACCTTCTCCTACTAGAAAAAAGATTTTGAATTTTAATTAAATAATTAATTAATTACCAATTTAATTAATTTCCATTTAACTAAATAATAAAACAAAATAATAATAATATTTAGGCTTTTATATATTAGCATTGCCCCTCATGACACTATTTAGGCATATATATTATTTTTCTTATTTAATTAAATCCGTTGGACTTTTATAAAAAGTCCACATGTGAACTAGACCCATTCTAACAAAAAGAAACAAGTCCATATGCCTTTATACAATTCTAGATGGACCTCTATATTAGACCGGTAGAATATATCAAGTGATCCATGCAAGTTCGTGTGGATTGAGATCTTGGCTGGCAATCTAAATTTAAACTCTAATAGAAACAACCCAATCACAATCGACAAATGATTCACTTATGTCCGATCTATTAATTTTAGTTCATTCCACTAAAGAACTAAAATTGAACTCTTAAATAAAGATAGAATAAGTTAATATTTCTTATTCATACCCTAGACAACCTTATTGGAGAAAGTGTATCCTTGTGAAGAATATTAGTAATCGCCAAGAGCTCATAGACCACCTATAGCTCTCCAAGTTACCATATTTACTCATATGACCACATTTTGAACTTGGATATTTTGATTTGTCCAGAAGCCATGTCTCAATAGACGCTATTGAAAACTTACCATTAAGATTTAATATCCAATACCTCAAAACATCCATATGATGATATTCTACTCTCATTTAACAAATGAAGCCTCGGTGTCCATATCTATAAATGAAGTACTCTATCGACTAACAAATGAAAACCATCAAACTATCGAGTATAGACTATGTTATATAATCGTACTCATTAATAGCTCAAATGATAACACTTGTAACCATAAGCCCAACATTTATCTCAGAATTGAGATAGACTCTCTGATTGTCTTCAAGTGAAAACTTTTATCCATTGACGACTCTAGTCAAAGTATTTCATTGTGATCCAATTCAATGCACCTAGTGCACTAGATTCTTTTGCCCAAAGACATCACACTTTGATGATTTTGGACTCATCGTAACACATTTGATCCCACTCAAATGCTAGCAAAAGAATCTACAACTTTGACATGATAAATGCGCCCAACCTTTATCTTAAGTTGTGAATATTATTCAAGACTAACTAAAGAATTGTGTCTACTTCATACATATCTAGATTTGTGAACAATTCTTCTATTCTCATAGTTTTTTGACCTTATGATTCTTTACTTTTGACAATTATCGTAATTAAACTAGAAATGTTTTAAGATTTGTTAGACTAGAAATCACTTTATTTTTATGAAAAGATTTTTAAATACATTATTATACTCTTACTATCGAGCATAATACCAACATCTTTAAGGTCAAGAATCGGGCGACTGAAAAGGCTCGAGCCAACTGGGAGCTATCAATCAACAATTATGTGGATCGGTCATTAGAGGATTTTTGGATTCAAATGAAGGAGTGGAGAGCCTATTCTCATAGCAAAGGCAAAGATCCATATCCTATGCATCTTGAGGTCTCGTCCGAGCATTCTCTTTCGACTTTTTATGCCAGTCAAGAAACTAGTGTAGATGAATCGAAGCCTGACGTTGGACCGATCTCTTTTAATGGATTACAGTGAATAGATGGATGATTCAGTTCACACAATCACCTGACCTTCTAATGAAAGTCTCCTACATGAATACGAAATGGTGCCTGATCCGATCATTAGCAAAGGCTCTAAATCCTTAGCCCCACCTTAGGCATATTTGTAAAATCTTCAGGATTAATAAATTCCATATTTTTCTTGATTGCTTTTTGTTACGAATCTTGTTACGAATATTAAAATGCCAAGCATCTTATTAACTTACCAATAACGTTGTCCGAGCAACTCTTTTTTAATGACAAGTATCTTATGAACTGGCTAAGGTCGTGGCCCGAATAACTTCTTTGTAATCTTAAACGCCAAGTATCTTATTAAACCGGCTAACAAAATTTTAAGTGACAAGTATCTTATTAAATTGGCTAACGCAATTTTAAGTGCCAAATATCTTACTAACTTACCAATATCGCTGTCCGAGCAACTCTTTTTAAACTCCAAGTATTTTATGAAGTAGCTAAGGTGCCCGAAAAACTTCTTCGTAATCTTAAACGCCAAGTATCTTATTAAACTGGCTAACACAATTTTAAGTACCAAGTATCCTATTAGCTAGCTAATATTAACCAAGTCATCTCGAAACAGGCAAGTAGATTTGTACTTGTGTTTCATACTTGATTGCTACCCATACGTTAGAGTCCCATCACGATCATACGTTCGAGTCCTTACGCAAATCACTGAGGACGTCTCCTAGTTTTTTTTCTGCACAAGGGTTTGCCGAATCGTTAAGCTCTGAATTACTTAACAAAGTTACGTAACTCACCGAGATTTTCCCAACGGTGCCCCGAGCCATTTTCCAGAATCTGGTGCATCTGGTTTGCCTTTTGGCTAAGGTCTTGGCTGACCTTGCTCGGTTGGCATGCTCCTTTCAGCTTCTCCACCCATTTGGGATTTTTGCCAAATTAATGGCCACGTGCATTTTATTTCATGCAGTTTCATGTCATTATCATTTGCTCAATCTTTTTCATATGTTCTTATTATCATATGCTTAGATTTCTGGAATCCCATGTCGGGCTTTTATTCATAACTGTAAAACTAACAATATGAAAATCTCAAAGGATTGCTAAGAATAAAAAAAAATTATCCTGACTAAAAAATAAAAAGAAATTTCAAGGGTAGAAGATCAGTAAATATTGGGCATTGCATGGTCGGGGTGAAATCCCTCCATGTGGTCGGGCAATCCAGTATGCTCCTTGACCAGTTATTCCTTCAATTTTGTATGGGCCTTCCAATTTATCAGCCAACGAGCCCGCAACATTGTTCTTCGTGTTTAGCGATAAGTTTCTAAGCACCAGGTCTCCTAACTGGAACTTCCTAATCCGAACATGAGAATTATAGTGTTGGGACACTATTTGCTGATATGCCACATTTCGTACACGGGATTTCTCCTTTTTTTCTTCCAAATCATCCAAGCTTGTAACAATATATCAGCATTTTGATCTTCATTATAAAGCCTGACTTTGGGCCATATGTACGATGTTTCTACTGAGATGACAACCTCTGTTTCGAATGCCAGAGAAAACTGTGTTTCTCCAGTAGAAGTCCTTGCTGTCGTCCGATAAGCCCATAATACTTCAGAAAGTTTTTCAACCCAACTGCCCTTTTTGGCATCTAACTTTGCTTTGATCGTGTGCTTGATGACTTTGTTTACTACTTCAGCTTGTCCATTTGTTTGAGTGTGGGCAGATGTGGCATAATAATTTGCAATTTGGTACTCGTTGCACAGCTGCCTGAATTTTTGATTGTAGAATTGGGTACCGTTGTCAGTGATGATAGTATTCGGGACTCCAAAATCTGTAGAGTATATTTTTCTTTACAAAGTTTATGGTGTTCACTTCCATGATGTGAACTAGTACTGCAACTTCCACCGACAAAGTAAAATAATCAACAGCCATGATTGCATCCTTCGCTACACCCCCTGTTTCTACTGGCATTAGAGCAATTAAGTCTTGGCCCCACATGGTGAACATGGCTTCTAAGGTGTTTTAGGGGTTGCCGAATGTCATTGGAAATCCTTTGGCTAGCGTTGCAACTTTCTAAAGATCGTTGTGCATCGGTGAAAAGAGAAGGCCAGTAAAAACCTTGCATGAGTACATGTGTGCCAAACTTTTTCCTCGTGTATAGTTCACACATACTCCGCCATGGGTTTCCTGTAGTATCCGATGTGCATCCTCTTCTGATACACATATTTGGAGTGTTCAGGAAAACCCTCTTCTGTACAGTTTGCCTCCATTCAGTGTGTATCTTGCTGACCTATACCTGACATTTTTTGTTTCTAAGGGATCTTTTGGGAGTTTATCTTCTTCCAGGTACCTTTTTAGCTGAGTCATCCAACCTTCTAATGGTGTTCGGATTTCTGAGAGTTCAAAGTCTTTTGGCTCAAGTATAATTGATCTGAGAAGATGTGCAACCAGAATATTCTTTAGCTTGATTATGGTTGTTACTGATGCTAGTTTGGACAAAGCATCTGCCTTTTCATTTTCTTCTCTAGGGATCTAGACAATCTTATATTCCTTAAAATTTTGGAGGAGTTGTTTTGCTATGCCAAAATAAGCCATCATACTTTCATCTCTGGCCAGATACTCGCCTAAGACTTGGTTGACGACTACCTATAAGTTGTTAAATATCTCGACCTCATCTGCTCCGAGAGCTATGCTAACTTTAAGCCCTACTAGCAATGATTCATAATCTGCTTGGTTGTTTGTTGCTTTGAAATTGAAGCTCATGGCACATTCAACTTCTTTTTTCTCTAGGGTGCATACTACGATACCTGCCTCACTGCCATGAGTGTTCGAAGAACTATCGACATATAATTTTCATGAGAAACTCCTGTCCAACATTCTTTTTGCTTCCAGATTTGGTTCTGTGAACTCGACTATGAAATCTGCCACTGCTTGGGCTTTGAGTGTTGTCCTGGGCATGTACTGAATATCGAATTCGCTCAGCTCGATTTCCCATTCAGTTAATCTCCCTAAAATCTTAGGCTTCTGCAGAATTTACTTAAGCAGGTAATCAGTGAAAACCCTGATTGTATATACCTGAAAGTACGGCCTCAACTTCCTCGCTGCCGAAACCAGTGCTAAAGCCATTTTTTCTGCCTATGAGTATTTGGTTTCAGCTGGAAGAAGAGCCTTGCTGGTATAGTACACTGGCCTCTGTATCCTGTCTTCTGTTCTGACTATAACCGAGCTTACAGTTAAATCTGTAAGAGACAAGTACAAGTAGAGTATTTCGCCCACCTTAGGTTTTGAGAGGATTAGAGCCTGACCTAAGTATCCTTTGATCTTCCGAAATGCCTGTTCACATTCTTCATTCCATTCAAGTTCTTTCCCCTTTTTGATCACTTTAAAAAAGAAGCACATCTATCTGTGGCCTTCGAATTGAAATTGCCTAGGAAAGCTAAGCATCCCGTCAGGCGTTGTACCTCTTTTAACGTCCTTGGTGAAGTCATTTTTTGAAAGGCTTGGATCTTTTCATGATTCACTTTGATCCCCCTCTGATGGACATAGAACCTAAGAACCTTTCTAAAGGAACTCCTGTAGGGAAAATCGGTTCAAAATGCAACGGAAGCGTGAGAAAATAAAAAAATTAGGGTTTGCGTATAAATAAAAAATTTACCTTTTTCAATAACAAGAACCTTAACCGTAGATTAATTGATGTATATAAAAAGTGTCGTACCATTTTCTCGTGACGATTGAACAAGCGCCGAATTGATTCCATAAGATCTTCTAATCCAATCACGAACGTGAATCACCTAAGAGTGTGGGCTCCCTCTCCCTTTAGTTGTTTACCTGATGATGGAAACAAAGAAAATCTTTCTCTTTTTTAGTTACAATAATCTTCTAAGAAGAAAACAAAGAACGTTAGGTCACTTGTGAATTATCAATCAATTTGATTGAAACTCGCGTGAACCTTGATTCGATGTTGTACACAAAACCTTTTGATATAAAGGCTACTAGTGTACTATCGAAAATTAAACGTTTTTTCTTCTTTTTCTTCTTTCCCGAATCACACACTATTTCTTAGAGTTGATTGAATTTTGTCTATAGTAAAATTAGATTTTTCTCCCGTAAAATTCTATGGTAGTCGAAATCTTCTCTCTAAAAAAGACTAGGGCTGGCTGAAATTCTCTCCAAGTTTTTCCTCTATGTCTGGCAAAAATTATATATATAGGGCTAGCCGAATTTACACTTGGAAAAATATTAGGATTATAAATCCTCTCTTATGAAGGATTTACTTGGTTGGCAAAAATCCTTTCCTTAGGTGGATTTATTGGGTAGTTAAGAATCATTTTCAAAGAAGAATTCTATCCTTAGGTAGATTTACTTTGTGACCAAGAACCCTTTTCAAAAAAGAATTCTTTTATACACCAAGACTCCTAATCCAACTCAATAGTGTGATTGTAACCATATTAAATACTTCCTAATTTGATTAGATAAATAATTCCTTTTATTTATCTACTTATCTAATACAGTCTTTAATATTAATTATACTACTAACAATAGTATAATTTTAGGAGATCATCTCCTACAAGGAAAAAGATTTTGACTTTTAGTTAAATAATTAATTAATCAACAAATTTAATAATTTCCATTTAATTAAATAAAAAAATAAAAAAAATATAATTAAGCTATTTTAAATAGCCTTACCACCCAACACATATATATGGGCCTATATATTATTTTTCTTAATTTATTAAATCCATTGGACCTTAATAAAAAGTCCACATGTGAACTAGACCCATTCTTACAAAAAAGAAACAAGTCCACATGCTTCAACACAATTCTAAATGGACCCCTAAATTGGTTTGGTAGAATATATCAAGTGATCCATGCAAATTTGTATGGATTGGGGATCTTGGCGGGCAATCTAAATTTAAGCTCCAATAGACTCAACCCAATCACAATCAACAAATGATTCACTTAGGTCTGATCTATTTAATTTTAGTTTATTCCACTAAAGAACTAAAATTGAACTCTTAAATAAAGATAGAATAAGTTGATGTTACTCATTCATACCCTAGACAATCTTATTGGAGAAAGTGTTTCCTCTTGAAGAATATCAGTAATCGCCAAGAGCTCATAGACCGCCTATATCTCTCCAAGTTACCATATTTACTCACATGACCACATTTTGAAATTGGATATTTTGATTTGTCCAGAAGCTATGTTTCAATAGACACTATTGAAATCTTAACATTAAGATTTAATATCCAATACCTCAAAACATTCTTATGATGATATTCTACTCTCATTATATAAATGGAGCCACGATGTCCATATTCATAAATTAAGTCCTCTATCGATTAACAAATGAAAACCACCAAACTGTCAAGGATAGACTATGCTATATAATCGTACACATTGATAGCTCAAATGATAACACTTGCAACCGTAAGTCCATCTTATATCTCAGCATTGAGATAGACTCTCCGATTGTCTTCAAATGAAAGCTTTTATCCATTAACGGTTCTAGATAAAGTATTTCATTGTGATCCAATTCAGTGCACCCACTGCCCAAAGACACCACACTTTGATGATTTTAACAAATTTGATCCCATTCAAATGCTAGCACCCCTAAATTGGTTTGGTAGAATATATCAAGTGATCCATGCAAATTTGTATGGATTAGGGATCTTGGCGGGCAATCTAAATTTAAGCTCCAATAGACTCAACCCAATCACAATCAACAAATGATTCACTTAGGTCTGATCTATTTAATTTTAGTTTATTCCACTAAAGAACTAAAATTGAACTCTTAAATAAAGATAGAATAAGTTGATGTTACTCATTCATACCCTAGACAATCTTATTGGAGAAAGTGTTTCCTCTTGAAGAATATCAGTAATCGCCAAGAGCTCATAGACCGCCTATATCTCTCCAAGTTACCATATTTACTCACATGACCACATTTTGAAATTGGATATTTTGATTTGTCCAGAAGCTATGTTTCAATAGACACTATTGAAATCTTAACATTAAGATTTAATATCCAATACCTCAAAACATTCTTATGATGATATTCTACTCTCATTATATAAATGGAGCCACGATGTCCATATTCATAAATTAAGTCCTCTATCGATTAACAAATGAAAACCACCAAACTGTCAAGGATAGACTATGCTATATAATCGTACACATTGATAGCTCAAATGATAACACTTGCAACCGTAAGTCCATCTTATATCTCAGCATTGAGATAGACTCTCCGATTGTCTTCAAATGAAAGCTTTTATCCATTAACGGTTCTAGATAAAGTATTTCATTGTGATCCAATTCAGTGCACCCACTGTACTAGATTCTTTTGCCCAAAGACACCACACTTTGATGATTTTAACAAATTTGATCCCATTCAAATGCTATCAAAAGAATCTACAACTTTAACAAGATAAATGCGCCTAACCTTTATCTAGATTTATGAACACTTCTTCTTTTCTCATAGTTTTTTGACCTTATGATTATTTAATTTTGACAATTATAATAATTAAACCGTAAATGCTATAAGATTTGTTAAACTAGAAATCACTTTATTGATTTGAAAATATTGTCAAATACATTATTACACTCTTGCTATCGAGCATAATCCCAACAAATCCGAATAGGCACTTGCTCGAATTTAAATTCATCTGATACCTTCTCAAGATATAGATTGTTTCACGTAGGTCCGAAGCATGTTCGCCTGCTGAAATACTTTTGGTCAACATGTCGTCTATGTACACTTTCATATTTCTTCCTATTTGACAAGCGAAAATTCTGTTGGCCAATCTTTGATATGTGGCCCCAACATATTTTAGCCCAAAGGGCATCTCTGTATAACAGTACATACCTGATCGGTCGTGAATGCTATTTTTTCTTCATCCGGATTTGACTGTATCCCAAATAAGCATCAATAAAACTGAGTAATTCCTGACCTGATGTAACATCGACCAATTGGTCTATTCTCGGGAGTGGAAAACTATCTTTTGGGTTTTGTTCTGATCCGTTAAATCCACTCACATCCTCCATTGGCCATTCTTCTTATGGACGAAAACCACTTTTGTTACCCGTTGAGGATAGTTGATTTCTCAGATTGACCCTACAGTAAGTAACTTCTTCACCTTCTGCTTGATCGCCTGACCTCTTTCAATTTGAAATATCTTCTTTTTCGTGTCACATGTCTGGCATTCGGATCCACCGTCAAGTGATGTGATGTTACTCGTGCGTCCATCCCCACCATGTCTTCATGACTCCATACGAACACATCTTTTTATTCTCTGAGCAAATTGATAAGATCTAGTTTGACCTTCTTTTCTAAGTTGGCTCCAATTTTGATATTCCTATTCGGCTCATCTTCTTTGAAGACCACTTCATCTGTTGGTTCATTATTTGTTGTTTCTGGTTCCTCCCTTAGATCGAACTCAAAAACAGTGATTCTTCTTGCTTAATCTGATATGGTTAAGTTAAAGTGCATACTTGGTGTTTACTATTATCTCTATCTTTGTAAACTGAGAGGTTAGCTCTTCTGGCCATCTCCTACAACCCCTTGATTATTCTTGTCCCCCCATTTAGTCAGGAATTTAATTATCATGGAGTAGGTTACTGTTACCGCCTTTGTTTTGTTTAGGAAAGGTCGACCTAGTAACGTATTATATGGCCAGTTGTCAAGATCTACCACCATAAAGTCGAGTAGCACTGTTTTCTAGCAAGGAGCTACTTCGATCTTCATAGGTAGCTTCACTGTTCCAAGAGACCTAACCTCGACTCCTCTGAATCCTCTGAGCAGGGTATGGAAAGGTTGTAAGTCCTATCTATCCAATCTGAGTTGATCATAAACAGTCACATTAAGGATGTCTGACGAGCTACCGTTGTCCACTAAAATTCTCCTGACTTCTCTATCGCCAATTCGGGCACTAATGATAAGATAGTCATTAGGTCTGACGTCGACCCCATGTGAGTCAACTTCAGACAACTTCGTAGATTGTTTCTAGTAGAAGGGCTATCAGAATCATCGTAAGATAATTTATTATATCTGTATCGCCTAATCAACTTCAGACACCATTTGACGCTTGTTGTTCTTGACTTCTCGGGTCAGGCTCTGAATAACGACATCCCTATCGTCCACCGGTTCTCCCCGATGGTCGACCCGTCATGTGACTATCAAAGCAGTCATCAACTCCTCTTCATCTTGCCTCCAAGCCTCATGGGCTAACCCTTGTAGGTGTGTGGTTCCATGGCGACAATTACGATGATGTTTGTCACTGTCTTCTGATTACAATGACCGATCTCTTCACCAGCCGTATTTATGGTGCCTATCATGGCCTGTTTGACTGTGGTTTCATCTTTGGTGGGGCCATTCTTCTATGGGTGTTTCATGATCCTCGTCCTGGTTGGACGTTGTACCCCCAATCTGGTTGATAGGATTTGAGTTCCTAACGCCTGTTAGCGCATCTGGTTCTGGCACAACCACAACCGATCAGCGCATGTAGAAGAATAGAGTTATTACTTAACTTGGACTCGCTTCTTGTTTGGTGTTTTATCCTTCTAAAAACTTTATAAACTCTTTCCTTCATTGATTCGGTAGATGAAATATAGATGTTTGCATACCGGAGTGTGATTCTAGATTCTTTCTTGTGCTATTCACGTATGTGGATCGAATATCGAACATCTTTAATCTGGCTTCTTGTGCTGTCCCGAGTAGAACATAATCTGTCGAGTACCCGTATTTGGGCTTACTCGGGCTCTTGTTCCATAGTAATGTCACAGATAGTGTCTTCTATATGCTAGCTCAGATGCTCATATAACAATCTCATTAGAGGATTGTCTTACCTGTCAGTGGCATGTACAGCCAATAAAATATACATGTAACAATTATCGTACGTACTGTTATTTAATCCAACTAGAGGGATAAACATAAGTTTGTTTTAAGGGATTGGAAAATGTGTAAAAACCTATTCACCCTACTATAGGTTAGCCTAAGGCAATTTAACTATGTTTGTACAGTTTCATTTGGTATCAGAGCAAGTCGTTAGACAGAACTTAACAACATTTAGGCTACACTCTTGGTTGATTGCTGGGTTTTTAGACCAATGGATCTTCTAGAAGATGCCATGTTCGAAGGAGCTTCAAACTCTAGACCACTAATTCTTAAAGGATATAATTATGGGTTTTGGAAGTTAAGGATAAAGGCTTGCATCAGGTCTATAGACGAATGAGCATGGATGTCGGTTGAGCAATTTAACCGTGTCTGAAATATTTCAAAATGTAATTAAACTCAAAGACATGCATTTAATCAACCGTAAATGCTAAACCTAGGCAAACATGTCTTAAGAATTAAACAAGAGATTCTAGGACATGTAGAGATTACCTAGTCAAAGACAAAAAAGAACCATGCTTGGAAGATGCAAGGATGATGTTAGATGCTCATGGATTGAAGCGTGGCAGAGTCAAAATGGTTTATTTGTGCTCTCTCTCAATAGGAATCAATTTTTCTCTCAAGGGGTTTTAATTTCAGAGCTCTAGGTAGAAATGGGGAAGAAGACGATTAATTTATAGGGTTAAAAACGACACTAAAAGAAAGCCTAAAAATACTTCAGAAATAGAGTAATGTGTGGGTTACTGCGCGGGTAAAAGACTCACGTACAACCCGTGTAAATGGCACCCTGTGAACACTAAGCCTCTGTATGCGATTATTGTGCGGTTAGAGACTAACGTATGACACATGCATATGCACAAGCCTGAGAAACAAAAAAGCATGCCAATACCATTATTCGTGTACATTATGGGTAGCCTACCCGCTCACAGATCGTCGTAGCACCAACATAAAATGGTTACGCAAAGCACTGGACAGAGAGACACAGATAGGTGTAAAAAACACACTTAGGCCATTGTGCGGTTCATGCACGAGTAGCATACCCGTGCAATGACCTTAGTGCCATGAATGGGGATATCAATGATAAAAAATTACACACCAAGCATACAAGGAATGCACACAAGAAAGCAGTAAGGCACAATGCAAGATGAGTATGCAAGTATGAGAAAAGAATGTATGTGTGCAACTAAGTCTCTTTAAAGAGTTAAGCAAAGTGCTAAGTGATATACCTTTAAAGTGCTATTGAATTTGAAGTGTTGGGGTTTTTTCCCTAAATGTGTAATTTGTAAATGGATTTATTAAATAAATGAAAGAAAAGTTTAATTCATTCTTGTTGTGTTGTTTATTTTTGAACTTTTGCAAATATAAACATCCTAGACTGCCGGATGTAATCTTGAACTGTGTATATGAATGTCATATATGGATGGATACAGTAAGAGACGTGCAATCTAAAGGGTTCATCGATAGCAAATAAAGTTAGGTACTTTATTTACTGTTAATCTATAGTTGTGGTTCATTCCTTAATGTATGGTGATTCTATCTTGAATCATTCAGAGGAAGATATGAGAATGAAGGCACCTTGTATGATGTGATCATATAGAACTGGGCCTTGATCTATATAAATCTCTCACCAAGATCCATATACCAATGAGATTCAAATATATATCAACTAATAATGGATATATGTAGGTGCTTTTAATTCTGAGTGTTTTATCGACTCCCTCAGGTTCGATCTTGGTCTTTGATATACAGTGGGTGAGATCAGAAGCAATTTCTAATCAATATGCTCAATATGTTGGGATTGCAGTATGGCTTCTAGCTGGGAAGGTTTGTAAAAAATAGTGGAATTCACTCCTTCTTGTGAGAAGTAGATGGTAATTCCCTTAAGGGTTGATTCGGGGGCTTGGACAATATGAACGGTCTTCTAATTCTGTGAGGAAATATAATTTATTGTTCATTAGAGAATCAACGGTACTTAAAGGACATATGTAATTAGAGAGGTATAACGAACATTACGACCCAGCTCTAATTATGAACTACGGTTGAGGATCACACCATGTGTAACAGCTATATCGATGGACACCAAGTTGTATCGGTCTGTGTAAAAGCGTCTACAGTTGAGAGAGTGTAGCTTCGAGTTTTTAGTGGAATAACACCAGAGTTAATAATCAAGGAATATTAAATAAAGAGTTTAATTAGTGATTTCGAGGATTATAGGAGCTCAAAATATTGTGGGTCCAATAAGTCCCCTTGCTAGCCCGATCGATTTAGGTTACAAGGGTCACAATTAATTAATTGGATTATCCAATTAATTGTGTTACAAATATGGCATGTATTTATTCAGAAATTAATTGAATAATGAGATTATTTAATTAATGGATAATGGTGATTAAATAAATTAAATAATGAGATCGTTTAATTATGTTATTAATCACTAAATAGAGGGTATTATTTGATATTTGATTCAAATAGAATAAGATAATATGATTACTTTATTTTAATAAATTAAATATTTAAAATTGAATTTAAAGTATTTAAATTCTAAATAAATATTTAATTATCTTTAAAAAAAAAAGATATGAGATATCAATTAAAAGATTTTATAAAAATCAAAAAAAGATATGATTATTTTTTTAAAAGATAAAAAAAAAATATTTGATATATATTGTTTCTTTGAAAACTGATTAGATCAACTAATATTAGAAAGAGAAAAACACATCAGTGCTTGCTAAGTATTGTGCAAGTGTGTGCGTGATTTTAAAGTAAAGAAAAGAAAAGAAAATACAAAACCGATTGTTTTGGTTTGAGTGTGTGCATCGATGCAAGTGTTGCATAGTGAACAAAAAGAAAACATAAAATTGATTGTATGCTTTTGTGCATGAAACTCATGGAAGACATATCGTAAAGTTAATGAGCCTCTTACGTAAGTATGAAGAATTGGTTTCTTCTCTTCTTTTGATTATTGATTTCAATTTCTTGTTTATACATATATGTTAATATTGTAATAATTTTATATGTATAAGTTCTAAAAAAATTATAATCTCAAGTTCTCTGGTCCCAAATTGTTTACGATCTGTATAAAAAAAAATTAAACCTATTTTCACTGCGTTACCAGTAAACGGGATTCCAATAATTTGTATTAGAGCCTAGTTTTTCGGAACAAGAATTTTTTTTCAATGCTTCTGTATGTATGATTGTGTAGGCACAGTTAAATTGACTGTATGTTGTTTTTGTATATGTATTAAATTTGTTAATTTATAAAAACATGATTGATCGTTAATTATATGGTACTGTTGATTTAGAGTTCAAGGGTTGTATTTTTTTTTTAAAAAGTTACTGTAATTGTATTGTAAATAAATTTAATTATAACCTATATGGAAGAACTTGAAAAATCACTAAGAATGATGCATTAGATGAGCCAGAGTGACCTGAAGAGACTGGAAGACTCGGAAATTACAAGATGACAAAAGAATGCTTTTAGATTTCAATTTTTCTTTAGGTTAAATAATCCACAGTACTCGGTCAATTCAAGTATGTTTTATATTATGTGATGATAAAAGGATTGTCATGCATACGTATGTCATTTAGATTAGATATGCCTACACAAATATATTTGATATGTCATACATGCATCATAGCCTAATATTTATGTATTTTTTAAAATATGAATAAAATAGGTAAATATATAATTGGCTATGAAAATAAGATTAGTTTTTTAATAGGTAGAAAACTTGGTAATTCTCATTAATTATTAATTTGGTTATTAAAGAGTTTAATAAGCTAGATTAATATAGTCATTTATTGTAATTAGGATTAATATGAATAATGAATTTAGATCCTCTACTGATCTGATCTTTTTCCTGATCTCATATAAACTCATGACACATAAGCATTGCAATGAATGTGTGGTTCAGATGTGATTGGTATCCATAACCATTTTACTAACAACCAATCATATGTTTTAAAAACATCAGGAAAAAGATCAGCTCAGTAGAGGATCCAAATCCATGATTAATAGCCTAATAATTAATGAACCGAATAAAGTGTTAGAGTTTTAATTGTTAAAACTTGGTAAACACTATCATAATAATCTGACCTTAGTAAATAGTTTAAAAAAGCTTAGATTATTCACTAATAAATTAGATGTTTAATAGTTAAAAATCATGAATAATTTATTAGTTAATTAGAATTTGATTCTAATTAGTTAATGTGCTAAACAACTTAATTAAAGTTAGCCATTTGATCCTGTACAATCTACGTGCATTAACAAATAATAAAAAACCCTAGTTTTGAAATAGTGAGCGGGAGAGGGATTTATGACATATATATCCCGCAGTCTTCATCATTAGTTCAACACCGTGAGATTTGAGTGGGACCCTTTGACGGCTTTGCTTTCGTCCTCCCTAAGCAGGGTTTCCACAAAGATTAATACCAAGGTTTACTTCCTAACATATAGGATTTCTGAAGGTATTTTGGGATTGACAGACCCTAAGGCGGTAATTCTCGAGTTAAGCTCGTAAGATCTGAAATGGTGGGTTACACTCGTGAATGTTTTGATTTAGTTTTGTCAATAAAAAACTTGACTGAATAAACGATGGTTGAATGATATGGAATAAGAGTTATTCTAGAATATCATTTGATTGAGAATGTCTCGGTTCAACATGCAAAGACTTGACCGACTCTAAGGCGGCACTTCTTTGCGGTATGTTGAATTGTCATGGTATAGTAACTAGTTTTAGAGTAGTTCTAGTTTGTTAATAATGTTCATGCATCATGTTTAAATTTATGCCAAAACACTCGCACTAGTTTTTAATAAATGACTAAAAGAATGCTATATTTATTTTAGCAATTATGTCTCCTGTATCACTACAGATTCTTACAAATGACAAATTAACTGGTGATAACTACACTAAGTGGAAACTTAATTTTAATGCAAAATTGATCACTTAAGACCTCAAGTTTGTGCTTACAGAGAATATCCTCCAACGCCTGCTACTTATGCCTCGTAAAGAGTTCGTTAGACATACGTGCGATAGATCTCATCTGAGGAGAAAGCCCGAACATATCTGTTGGCTTCTATGACATACGCGCTTGTCACAAAGCTTGAAACAATGACTTCAGCATTCAAAATATTAGAGTCATTGCAAGTTATGTTTGGGTAGCCCTCCGAGCAAAAGTGACACGAAGATGTATTCCACTTTGCTCGCTCGTACGAACGAAGGTATATCAATTCGGGAACATGTCCTAAGCATGATATCCTACTTCAACATGGTAGAAGTAAATGGAAGGGAAATTGACAAACACCCAGTCAAGTGAGAATCATATTGATAACTCTTTTGAAGAGTTTCGATCAGTTTAAGAGCAACTACGGGATGAACAAGTTAAGGTTCAGTCTCACACTGTTGCTTATTGAGCTCATTATCTTTGAGTCCTTGACTAAGGATAACAAGGTTAAGACTGGTGAGGCAAATGTTTTTGAACCACCTTCCCCAATATTAAGAAGAGGAAGAGGTCTATTGGGAAGGAGACAGGCAAGCTCAAGCCCAAGAAACTCCAAGGCAAGAAGAAGTCCAAGAAATGTAAATATGATTTACTTGTTCTTGAATCTTGTTTAGTGGATGATGATTCTTCACATTGGATAGTTGATTTAGTGTCCACTAACCATGTTTGTTCTTCTTTGCAGTGGACTGATTCTTGAACGTAGCCAGATGAGGGAGCCTTCATAATGCGTGCGGGGTCTGGTGATGTCGAGTCGGTCAAAGCAGTGGGAGCAATAAGATTGCATTTTTGTAATAATAATAGTTTCTTATTATTGAACAATGTTTTTTATATTCCTGGATTTGTATGGAATTTGATTTCCGTTTCTGAATTATTAGAGCAGTCATATTCTGTTTCTTTTAACAATAAGTCTTTTATTATTGAAAAGAATGGTCTGAATATATTATCAGGATTTAATGAAAACAATTTATATATGTTAAGACCGTTAATACATACTACACTACTCAATAATGAAATGTTGAAGGTTTAAAAACAAAAAAAAAACCGGCATAAGATTTCTCTGGATGACACATATCTCTGGCATCTAAGACTTGGTCATATCAACCTTGACCGATTAGACAGACGAGTAAAAGATGAATCTTTAAGTGAGTAAGAGGTTGGCACCTTACCTATCTTTGAATCCTGTTTAGAAGGTAAGATGACTAAGAGACCTTTTACTGGAAAAAGGCTTAGAGCTATATAGCCACTAGAGCTCATACATACAGACGTCTGCGAACCAATGAATGTTAGAGCTAGGGGTGGCTATGAGTATTGTGTCACCTTTATAGATGACTACCAAGATACAGATATATCTAACTGATGAAATGAAAGTCGATAACATTTGAAAAGTTCAAATAATTTCGAGCTGAAGTTGAGAAACAATTAGGTAGGACTATCAAGTCATTACGATCGGATCGTGGAAGTGAGTACCTTGACCAAGAGTTTGAAGATTTCATGGTCGAGTGTGGGATAGTTTCCCAACTCATAGCTCCCGGTACACCTCAGCAAAATGGTGTAGTAGAGAGGAGAAATAGAACCCTGATGTAAAAGGTTAGATCTATGATTAGTTTCTCATAATTACCAAATTCATTCTAGGGATATGCATTACAAACAGCGAAAATGCATTTTAAATGTAGTGCCATCAATATCTATTCCTGAGACTCCCCTGGAGTTGTGAAATGGTTTTAAAGATAGTTTGCAATATTTATGCACATGGGGGTATCCAGCACATTTGCTGAATAACATAAGTGGAAATCTAGACTCCGAGTCTGTGGTCTACCTAATTTTATGATACTTTAAGCAAACCAAAGATGGACACTTCTATAGTCTCAAAGATAACAAAGTATTTGTATCGACAAATGAAACGTTTCTTGAGGACAATTATATTAGTGACCATAAGCCTTATTCTAAGATTGTATTGAATGACTTAGAGCCTGGTGAGACTAGTGTTTCATCAAAAAGAGTTGTTGATCCATAAACATCTGAGAGTCAGATAGTTCTTAATCAGGATGCACTACCTCATAGACGAACTGGGAGGGTTGTAAGACAACCAGAAGGCTATGATGGATAAGGTGTTGTCTATGCTGATAGTGTAGATGATTTATTGACATTCAGGAATGCAATGAAATATCTTGATAAAGAGGAATGGGTGTAAGTGGATCTACAAGAGAAAGAGAGGAATAACGGGAAAGGTAGAGACCTTCAAGTCAAGGCTATTGGCCAAGGGTTATACCCAAAAGGAGGAGGTTGATTATAAGAGACCTTCTCGCCAGTAGCCATGTTTAAGTTTATTAGGATTCTCTTATCCGTTACTGCCCATTTCGATTATGAAATTTGGTGGATGGACGTCAGTACTGCATTCTTGAATGGTAATCTTGACGAGAGCATCTATATGATGCAACCAGAGGGATTCGTGTTCCCAGATCAAGAGTAAATAGTTTGCAAGCTGCAAAGGTCCATTTATGGACTTAAGCAAGCACCTAGATCTTGGAACATCAGGTTTGATGATATGATCAAAACCTATGGCTTCAAGTAGAATGTCGATTAGCCTTGTGTCTATAAGCACATCATTGACAAGAAAGTAGTTTTCTTGGTCCTATACGTAGATGATATCCTACTTATTGGGAATGATGTAGGAGTGTTGTCTTATGTAAAAGGCTAGCTGGCTAGACAATTCCAAATGAAAGATTCGGAAGAGGCGAGTTATGTTCTAGGGATCTAATATGTAAGGGATCGTAAGAACAAACTCATAGCACTATCTCAGGTATCATATATTGACAAGATTGTTATGCGATTTTAGATGCTGAACTCTAAGAAAGGTAATTCACCTTCCGGGTATGGAGTTCACTTGTCTAAGGAACAATGTCCTAAAACACCTTAAAAAGTTGAGGATAAGCGACATATACCTTATGCATCGGCAGTAGGTAGGCTCATGTATGCTATGTTGTTTGTGAAACTAGACATCTGCTATGCAATGGGAGTAGGCATCAAATACTAGTCCAACCCAGGATTGGATCATTGGGTTGTTGTCAAAACTATTCTCAAGTATTTTCAGGGAACGAGAAACTACATGCTAGTGTATTCTGGATTGGATTTGATCCATTAGGATACACAGATTCTGATTTTTAGTCAAATAGGGATACTATAAAATCCAAATCATGACCAATTTTCACCCTCGTTGGTGGATGTTAGGTTTTAGTTTGTGTTGGCATTAATTCCATATCAAAATGATGTTTACTTGTAATGATTTAGTTGTTTAGATTCATGATGATTCAAGCTTCAAGGAAGAAGAAACAACAAGTCAAAGCAAGTTCTAAGTCTTCAAGAGAAAAGATGCAATATGGTTCTACAAAGGTATACTAAGACCTTATCTTTCTATTACAAGGCTTAGGCACACACACAATTCATTCATATGTATCCCTGTATCGTTGTGCACCATTATAGGTATACACATACAATTCATTCATATATGTCCCTGCATCGTTGTGCACCATGTATAACATTTTCACACACTTGAAGAAGAATGCTCATGCATTGGTTTGGAATTAACATGTTTTGGAATATGCATGATTGGAAACTCTCTCTATGTAGTTTGTATTCAAATGTGAATTGTGTTTCTATGTGTATATGTTTGTATAACATGGATATTGAACTTGGATTTAGTCTTAAATCATTCTTGATTGAGTTCCGGTTATTTTGGTTACTCATACTATTGATTTCAAGTTCTAAGTCAAAAGATACTACACTTTCAACTCTTGTTTCATACATTGTCTTCGTCTTCATATATTGAGTCTAATTATTATTTTCTGGGTTGAGTATCTTATATGTCCATGTCCGTGTGAGAGTTATGGTTAATAATCCATAAACCAATTTTAATTCCGAGTTTGGAGTCCGGAGAACGTTTGAAGAACGCAAAGGAAGGTCGAAGGAGAAAGAAGCAAGCAAGGCACTTCTTTCCAGAGATGGAGCGTGGCCATCTCGGGGCAGAAGGCTTGCTGCCCAGAGATGCCCACGTGCCATCTCGGGCAGAAATCTTGCTTGGCTTCTTCTTACCCCTCTTGGTCATTTCACATGTCCAAGTTTCCCACTCCTTTATAAACTCTTTCCCTCACATATTTCATTCTAAGAAGAAATTTAAAACAAGTGTGCAGACATTTTCTCTCTAAATTTTCTCACCTACTAAACACCATAACTTCTTCATTTGAACTTCTATTTGAGTGATCCAAAGTTGAAAGTGTTCATCTATTCATCCTCCATCTTTTCTCTAAAGGTTTGATTAAGTTGTGCTGCTGTTTTTGGTGTCTAATCATACAAAAACGGGACTGCACCTAAATCAACTAAGGTATTGATTTTCTCTCAAAGTTTTCTTTTAAAACTTGGTCAATTGCCTTGGGTTTTCTTATTCTACATATATTTGTATATTGTGAGTGTTTTGATTTGAGTTTTGAACTCTTTCAAAGCTAAATTGAGTTTCAATTGAAATCATACATGTGGAGTTAGGTTTTGATTTTGCCTATGTTATCACATGTTTGGGATTGTATTGTGCTAGCTTTGATTCTAGGACTATTTTATGATCTTTGATTGATTGATTTTATGAAAAATAGTTCCTCACATGTATTAGGCTCTCTTGGCCAAAATTCTCACATAATACACGTGCTTATGTTCTTTTGAGCTATTCATGTGATTTGTTGAATCTATGATTAGTAATATGCTTTAGAGCTTTAGCTTAAATCTAATTGACTTTGTCATATGATTTTAGCATGTTTTTGGTTTGTGTGAATTAAACTTGATTTTGTGATTTATTGAATATATCTTGTGATTCAAGTTTAGATCTTTACATGTATCTAGGTTGTGATTAATATTGAACATATCTTACAAAATCTAGATTGATTACACGTGCATGATAAACTAGACTATATGTGATTTGTGCATTCATGCTCATGTCTATTATTTTCCATAGGATGTGTTGATCATAGCATTCTATGTTGCGTGCTTGTTTGCGTTTTACATTCATGATCATCTAGATGCCTTGTGAGAAGAAAGTCTTGACAATAGGTGTGAGACCTATGGTGTTGAGCAAGAAGTCATGGCAAGAGGTATGAAACCTTGGATTGTCAAGCAAGGAAGTCTTGGATAGGGTCGGGAGGATCTGGATAGTCGAGCAAGAAGTCTTGCCTAGAGTTGGGAGAACTCAGATAGGTAAGCAAGAAAGTCTTGACTAGAGTCCCAAGGACTTAGTTGAGCAAGAAGTCTTGCCTTGGGCCGTGAAGATCCAGATAAGGTGAGCATGGAAGTCAAGACAAGAGGTGTGAAGCCTCGGATTGTAGAGCATAGGGCAACAACTTCTAAAGTAGGATAGGAGGGTAGTTTCTAGGTGAAGAGGTCACTTGAGAGATTGTATTTGTCTTATCTACTAGTGGATTTTGTTTGCCGGTGGCTGCTAGCCCGTGGATGTTTCCTCTTCGGATGTTTACCACGTTATATCTTGTGTCAACTTCTCTCTATCCCTATCTCTCTAATATTTGTATTGTGGATAGAACTCTTTATATATGTTTATTTCCTTTATATAATATAGATTGTGTATGTGTTACAATTACTTGTTTGTTTCACACTTTACTTGTGTTTATATAATGACTAATTGTCTTTAATTAATATATATATTGTGATACAAGCAATCTAGAGGGACAAACTTTTGTGTTTTTCTAAGGGAGTCGAAAAAGGTGTCTAACCTATTCACCCCCCCCCCCCCCCCTCTAGGTTAGCCTTGAGCATTTAACCGTGAATGTATTTTCAGTGGAGCCATTGTGTAGAGAAGTATCAAGCAATCTTGCATTGCTGACTCCACCATGGAAGCCGAATGTGTAGCCGCTTGTGAAGCTATTAAAGAGTTTGTTTGGCTTCATAAGTTATTGAGTGATTTAGAAGTTACTCAAGATCTAGATAAGCTCATGAGTAAATATGGTAACTTGGAGAGCTATAGACGGTCTATGAGCTATTGGCAATTACTGGTATGTTGGGGTTTATGCCCTAAGCATGTAATTTGTAAATGGATTTATGAAGTAAATAAAAGGAAATGTTCAATTCATTCTGTTATGTTATTTATTTTATAAACTTGTGTATATATTAACATCCTGGATTGCCAGATGTAATCTCAAACTGTGTATATGAGTGTCATATATAGATGGATACAGTAAGAGACGTGCAATCTAAAGAGTCCATAGAGAGCAAATAAAGCTGGGTACTTTATTTTTGGTTAATCTATAGTTGTGGTCCATTCCGTAATGTACAGTGATTCTATCCTGAATCATTCAAAAGAGATATGGGAATGGAGGCACCTTGTATGACGTGATCATAAAGGACTGGGCCATGACCTATATGAATCTCACACAAAGATCCGTTTACCGATGAGATTCATATATATCAACTAATGATGGCTATAAATGGGTGATCTTAATCCTGAGTGTCTTATCTACTCCTTCAGGTTAGATCGTGGTCTTTGATATACCGTGAGTGAGGTCAGATGTATTTCCTGATCAATATACTCTGTATGTTGGGATTACGGTTTGGCTTGTGGCTGGGAAGGTTTGTACACAATAGTGGAATCCACTAATTCTTTGAGAAGTAGATGGTAGTTCCCTTAAGGGTTGATTCGGGGCTTGGACAATATGAGCGTTCTTCTAATTCCGTGAGGAAGTAGGATTTATTGTCCATTAGAGAATCAATGGTACTTAAAGGATATATGTAATTAGAGGGGTATAACGGACATTGTGACCCAACTCTAATTATGAACTATTGTGGAGGATCACACCATATGTAATAGCTATATCGATGGACACCGAGTTGTATCGGTCTGTGTAAAAACATCTGCAGTTGAGAGAGTACAGCTTCGGGTTTTTAGTGGAATAACACCGGAGTTAATAATCAAAGAATATTAATTAAAGAGTTTAATTAATGATTCAGAGGATTATTGGAGCTCAAAATACTGTGGGTCCATTAGGTCCCCTTGCTAACCCGATCGATTTAGGTAACAAGGGTCACGGTTAATTAATTGGATTGTCCAGTTAATTGTGTTACGAAAGTGACACGTGTTTATTCAGGAATTAATTGATTAATGAGATTATTTAATTAATAGATAATGGTGATTAAATAACTTAAATAATGAGATTATTTAATTATGTTATTAATCACTAAATGGAGGGTGTATGTTGATATTTATTTTTGAATAAAATAAGATAATGTGATTATTTTATTTTATTAAATTAAATAATTTATTTTTAAATTTAAATAGTTTGAATTCAAAATTAAAATTAAATTAAAGATATGAGATATTTTTATTTGAATGTTTTTAAAAATCAAATATGGATTTGATCAATTTTTTAAATTTTTTATATAAGATATATTTTATTTAATAATAAAAAAAAAAAAAGAGTTGTTGTGCGTTTCACGCACAACAACTCACTTACTTATATATATATTTTTAACAAAAGACATATAAAGGGTTTTGGCTTTTGGTTAAAATAAAAAAAAGGCTGGTGTGTTTTTTTTGTGAGTTATTTTGTGCAAGTGTGTGCATGAACAAACACCACAAAGAGAGAAAAGGTTTTATGTACAAGTGTTGTTCATTAATATAAAGAAAGAGTTTTTTTTTATTCTTTTCTCTTCTACACCCTCCATCCTAAGTTCCTGAGAATCGTGACGCGCCCATACGCTGTTACTAATCCCGGGAATAGCTAGGAAGATCAGTGGTACTGACCAGAAGCAAATCGAAAAGTGAAGGAGCCTCCAAACGTTGGTATGGTTCTATTTTTTTATTGATTACAATTTCCTGTATTTACATATATATTTTATTAGTGTAATAATTTTTATATGTATTTGTTCCGAAAATAATAACGATCAAAAGTTCACCGGTCCCAGATACAGATACGATCTGTATAAAAATTTGAAAAAACCCGTTTCCGCTGCGTGATCGGTGAATTTGGTTCCAACAATTGGTATCAGAGCAATTTTATTTTCGGAACAGGAAATTGTTTTCGATGCTCCTGTATGTATGATTGTGTAGGTACGATTTAAATTGACTGTATGATGTTTTTGTATGTATATATATTTTTTTTAATTTTACAAAAACATGATTGATCGTTAATTATATGGTACTGTGGATTTAGGTATTATGGGTTGTATAAAAAAAAAATTTATTATTATTTTTTTAACTATTATTGGACTGTAAAAAAAAAATGTAACCTATGTTGAAGACCTGGAAAAATCGCGAAGAAAAATTAATGAGATGAATCGAGGTAACCTGAAGAGAATGGAAGACTTGGAAATTACAAGAAGACCAAGGAATGCCTTGGGGGGTATTTTTGTAATTTTAGATTCCAATTTTTTTTTAGGTTAAATAATCCACAGTACTCGGTCAATTCATGTATGCTTTATATTATGTGATGATAAAAAGCATTGTCATGCATACGTTTGTCATTTAGATTAGAAGTGCCTACACAAATATATTTGATTTGTCATACATGCATCATAGCCTATATTTTGTGTATTTTTTTTAATGTGATTAAAATGGATAAATACATAAATTGGCTATGAAAATGGGATTAGTTTTTTAATTGTTAAAAAACTTGGTAATTCTCATTAATATTAATCTTGTTATTAAAGAGTTTAATAAGTTAGATTAATATGGTCATTTATAGTAATTAGGATTAATTTGATTAATTGTCTAATTATAAATGAACCGAAAATTGTGTTAGAGTTTTAATAGTTAAAACTTGGTAAACATTTTCATAATAATCTGAGCTTAGTAAATAGTTTACAAAGACTGAGACTATTTACTAATAGATTAGATTTTTAATTGTTAAAAATCATTAATAATTTATTAGTTAATTAGAAATTGTTTCTAATAATGAATTAGTTAATGCACTAGATAACTTGATTAAAGTTAGCCATTTGATCATGTAGAGTCTAGGTGCATTAACGGATAATAGAAAACCCTAGTTTTAAAATAGTGTGTGGGAGAGGGATATATGACATATATATCCCGCGGTCTCCATCATTAGTTCAACATCATGAGATTCGAGTGGGGCCTCGTGACGGCTTTGCTTTCGTCCTCCCTAAGGAGGATTTCCACAAAGGTCAATACCAAGGTTGACTTCCTAATGGATAGGATTTCCGAGGGTATTTCGGGATTGACTGACCCTAAGGCGGCAATTCTCGAGTTAAGCTCATGAGATCTGAAATGGTGGGTTACACTCACGAAGGTTTTGATTAAGTTTGTTAATTAACAACCTGACTGAATAAACGATGGTTAAGTGATATGGAATAAGAGTTATTCTAGAATATCATTTGATTGAGAATGTCTCGGTCCAACATACAAAGATTTGACCGACCCTAAGGCGGCACTTTTTTGTGGTATGTTGGATTGTCGTGGTATAGTAACTATTTTTAGGGTAGTTCTAGTTCGTTTAACATGTTCATGCATCACGTTTAAATTTATAACAAATAACCCGCAATTGTTTTAAATAAATGACTGAATGAATTTTTTATTTATTTCAGCAATGTCTTCTGCATTACTTCAAATTCACGCAAACGACAAATTAACTGGTGATAACTACACAAACTGGAAACTTAATATTAATGCAATTTTGGTCACCAAAGACCTTAAGTTTGTGCTTACGGAGGAATGTCCTCCATCGCCTACTGCAAAGGCCACACGAACTGTTCGTGAGGCATACCAGAGATGGGTCTCATCTGATGAGAAGGCCCGAACATATCTGTTGGCATCTATGACAGACGTGCTTGTCACAAAGCACGATGCAATGACTTCAGCATTCGAAATTATGGAGTCATTGCAAGCTATGTTTAGGCAGCCTTCCAAGCAAAAGCGACATGAAGCTGTTCGTTTCGCTATGCTCGCTCGCATGAAGGAAGGAACATCAGTTCGAGAACATGTCCTGAGTATGATGTCCTAATTCAACACGACAGAAGTCAATGGCGGGGCCATTGACGAACCCAGTCAGGTGAGCATCATACTGAAGACTCTTCCGAAGAGTTTCGATCAGTTTAAAAGCAACTACGGGATGAACAAGTTAAAGTTCAGTCTTACACAGCTGCTAAATGAGCTCGCTACCTTTGAGTCCTTGATTAAGGACAACAAAGGCAAGACCGGTGAGGAAAATGTTTCCGAACCATCTTCCTCTAATAATAAGAAGAGGAAAAGGTTCGCTGGGAAAGCAAAAGGAATGCCCAATCCCAAGAAAGCCCAAAGCAAAAAGAAGGGCACCTCCACTGACCAAGACAAAGGAAAATGTTTTCATTATAACAAGGTCGGGCACTGGAAGAGGAACTGTCCTCAGTATCTGGAGGAGGTAGCCAAGAAGAAAAAGATGAAAGGTAAATATGATTTACTTGTTCTTGAATCTTGTTTAATGGAAGATGATTCTTCACCCTGGATAGTTGATTCGGGGGCCACTAATCATGTTTGTTCTTCTTTGCAGTGGACTGATTCTTGGACACAGCTAGAGGAGGGAGCCTTCTTAATGCATGTGGGGTCAGGGGATGTCGTATCGGCCAAAGCAGTGGGAGCAATAAGATTGCAATTTTGTAATAATAATAGTTTTTTATTATTAAACAATATTTTTATATTCCTGGATTTACACGGAATTTGATTTCCGTTTCTAAGTTGTTAGAACAAAAATATTATGTTTCTTTTAATAATAAGTATGTTATTATAGGAAACAATGGTCTGAATATTTGTTTAGAAATTAATGAAAACAATTTGTATATGTTAAGACCGTTAATACATACTACACTGCTCAACACCGAAATGTTTAAGGTTGAAAAACCAAAAACTAAATGACATAAGATTTCTCCAGATAATAACACGTATCTCTGGCATCTAAGGCTTGGTCATATCAACCTTGACCGGATAGACAGATTAGTAAAAAGCGGACCTTTAAGTGAGTTAAAGGTTGGCACCTTACTTGTCCGCGAATCTTGTCTGGAAGGTAAGATGACTAAGAGACCTTTTACTGGAAAATGGCTTAGAGCTAAAGAACCGCTAGAGCTTATACATACAAATGTTTGCGGACCGATGAATGTTAAAGCTAGGGGTGGTTATGAGTATTATGTCACCTTTGTAGATGACTACTCAAGATACGGATACGTCTAACTGATGCAACGAAAGTCGGAAACATTTGAAAAGTTCAAAGAATTTTGAGCTGAATTTGAGAATCAATTAGGTAGGACTATCAAGTCACTACGATTGGATCGTGGAGGTGAGTACCTTGACCAAGAGTTTGAAGACTTCATGGTCGAGCATGGGATAGTTTCTCAACTCACAGCTCCCGGTACACCTCAGCAAAATGGTGTAGCGGAGAGGAGAAATAGAACCCTAATGGAAATGGTGAGATCTATGATTAGTTTCTCATCATTACCAAATTCCTTATGGGGATATACGTTACAAACAGCGGTATACATTTTGAATGTAGTGTCATCCAAATTTGTTCCTAAGACTCCCCTAGAGTTGTGGAATGGTCGTAAAGCTAGTTTACGACAATTCCGCATATGGGGGTGTCCAGCACATGTGCTGAAGAAGAGAACTGGAAAGCTAGACTCCAATTCTGTTGTCTGCCTGTTTGTAGGATACTCCAAGGAGACCAGAGGTGGACACTTCTATAGTCCCGAAGATAACAAAGTATTTGTATCGACAAATGCAACGTTTCTTGAGGACAATTACATTAGTGACCATAAACCTCGTTCTAAGATTGTATTAAATGAGTTGGAGCCTGGTGAGACTAGTGCTTCCTCAATAAGAGTTGTTGATCCACAAACATCTGAGAGTCAGATGGTTCCTGATCAGTATACACTACCACCTAGACGTAGTGTGAGGGTTATGAGACAACCTGAACGCTATTTAGCTATAGGTGAGGGACAAGTTGTTGTCTCTACTGATAGTGTGGATAATCCATTAACATTTAAGAATGCAATGGAAGATCCTGATAAAGAGGAATGACTTAAAGCCATGAATCTCGAGATGGAGTCCATGTACTCTAACTCAGTCTGGGATCTTGTAGACTTACCGGATGGGGTAAAACCCATTGGGTGTACTAAAAGAGAAAGAGAGGAGTAGACGGGAAGGAAGAGACCTTCAAGGCAAGGCTTGTGGCAAAAGGTTATACCCAGAAAGAGGGGGTCGATTATGAAGAGGCCTTCTCACCAGTAGCCATGTTTAAGTCTATTAGGATTCTCTTATCCATTGCTGCCTATTTCAATTTTGAAATTTGGCAAATGGAAGTCAAGACTGCATTCTTGAATGGCAATCTTGATGAAAGCATCTATATGATGCAACCAGAGGGATTCGTGTCTCCAGATCAAGAGCAAAAGGTTTGCAAGCTGCAAAGGTCCATATATGGACTTAAGCAAGTATCTAGTTCCTGGAACATTAGGTTTGATGATGTGATCAAAACCTATTGCTTCGAGCAAAACGTCGATGAGCCTTGTGTCTACAAGCTCATCATTGATAAAAAAGTAGTTTTCTTGGTCCTATACGTAGATGATATCCTACTCATTGGGAATGATGTGGGAGTGTTGTCTAATGTAAAGGGCTTGCTGGCTAGCCAATTCCAAATGAAAGATTTTGGAGAGGCAAGTTATGTTCTAGGGATCCAACATATAAGGGATCGTAAGAACAAACTTATAGCACTGTCTCAGGCATCATATAACGACAAGATTCTTACACGATTTTTAATGCAAAACTCCAAGAAAGGTAATTTACCTTTCAGACATGGAGTTCACTTGTCTAAGGAAAAGTGTCCTAAGACACCTCAAGAAGTTGAGGATATGAGACGTGTTCCCTATGCATCAGAAGTAGGTAGTCTCATGTATGCTATGTTATGCACGAGACTGGACATCTGTTATGCAGTGGGAGTAGTCAGCAGATACCAGTCCAACCCACTATTAGATCATTGGGTTGCTGTCAAGACTATTCTCAAGTATCTTTAGAGAACGAGAGATAATATGCTAGTGTATTCTGGATAGGATTTGATCCCGTTAGGATACACGGATTCTGATTTTCAGTCAGACAGGGGTTCTAGAAAATCCACGTTTGGATCAGTGTTCACCCAGGGTGGTAGAGCCATTGTGTGGAGAAGTATCAAGCAATCTTGCATTGCTGACTCCACCATGGAAGCTGAATATATAGCTGCTTGTAAAGCTGCTAAAGAGGCTGTTTGGCTCCTTAAGTTCTTGAGTGATCTGGAAGTTGTTCCAGACCTGGATAAGCCGATCACACTTTATTGTGATAACAGTGGTGCTATGGCTGATTCCAAAGAACCAAGAAGCCACAAGAGAGGGAAGCATATAGAGAGAAAGTATCATCTCACAAGAGAGGAGATGTGATTGTCACCAAGATAGCCTCACAAGACAATCATGTTGATCCATTTACGAAGACCTTACCGGCTAAAGTGTTTTCAGGTCACCTAGATGGTATAGGGTTAATAGACATGCCTCACATGCATTAGTGCAAGTGGGAAATTGTTGGGGTTTATGCCCTAAGCATGTAATTTGTAAATGCATTTATGAAGTAAATATAAGGAAAGGTTCAATTCTTTCTGTTATGTTATTTATTTTATAAACTTGTGTATATATTAACATCCTGGATTGCCGGTTGTAATCTCAAACTGTGTATATGAGTGTCATATATAGATGGATACAGTAAGAGACGTGCAATCTAAAGAGTCCATAGATAGCAAATAAAGCTGAGTACTTTATTTATGGTTAATCTATAGCTGTGGTCTATTCCGTAATGTACAGTGATTCTGTCCTGAATCATTCATATGAGATATGGGAATGGAGGCACCTTGTATGATGTGATCTTATAGGACTGGGCCATGATCTATATGAATCTCACACAAAGATCTGTTTATCGATGAGATTAATATATATCAACTAATGATGGCTATATATGGGTGATCTTAATCCTGAGTGTCTTATCGACTCCTTCAGGTTAGAACGTGGTCTTTGATATACCGTGGGTGAGGTCAGATGTATTTCCTGATCAATATACTCTGTATGTTGGGATTGCGGTTTGGCTTGTGGCTGGGAAGGTTTGTACACAATAGTGGAATCCACTCCTTCTTGTGAGAAGTAGATGGTAGTTCCCTTAAGGGTTGATTCGGGGCTTGGACAATATGAGCGTTCTTCTAATTCCGTGAGGAAGTAGGATTTATTGTCCATTAGAGAATCAATGGTACTTAAAGGATATATGTAATTAGAGGGGTATAACATACATTATAACCCAGCTCTAATTATGAACTATTGTGGAGGATCACACCATAT
Organism: Dipteronia dyeriana; assembly: GCA_032871835.1. Taxonomy (NCBI): domain Eukaryota; kingdom Viridiplantae; phylum Streptophyta; class Magnoliopsida; order Sapindales; family Sapindaceae; genus Dipteronia; species Dipteronia dyeriana. The sequence continues at coordinate 111,233,730 of CM065300.1, read as the reverse complement.
GTAATAGCTATATCGATGGACACCGAGTTGTATCGGTCTGTGTAAAAACGTCTGCAGTTGAGAGAGTGCAGCTTTGGGTTTTTAGTGGAATAACACCGGAGTTAATAATCAAAGAATATTAATTAAAGAGTTTAATTAATGATTCTGAGGATTATTGGATCTCAAAATACTGTGGGTCTATTAGGTCCCTTTGCTAGCCCGATCGATTTAGGTAACAAGGGTCACAGTTAATTAATTGGATTGTCCGGTTAATTGTGTTACTAAAGTGACACGTAATTATTCGGGAATTAATTGAATAATGAGATTATTTAATTAATAGATAATGGTGATTAAATAACTTAAATAATGAGATTAGATAGCAACAGAAAGAAGAGAGAAAGAGAAGAAGAGGGGAATACCTAAATTATGTATTCAGGACACGGCCACCTTTGTTTCCACTATTCGACCGGCACAGAGTTACCACTACCCTACATCTTAGAAAGACTGTTAGCACACGAGAGAGTGATTTGTATTTTAAAGCAATCTATCAAAAATAAAAGCTCTCATTTACTGTTATTACGATTCAGTCTCTCGTCTATCTCTTACCAGGTCAGGAACCAACGGTACCGACCCCAGCCACCACTTTTCTAGTAGTGGTTTCGAGGGTGTTAACAGTAATTTTTCATCCCGAGTAAATTTCCCGTCAATACTTTTTGGTGCAGTCTGTGGGAAACCTCTCACACCACCATTTTTTTATATTCAAAAAGTTTGTTATTTCATAGTAATCATGAGGCTCTGATCCTCACAAGGGCAGCAGGGCACCTCGGGACAACCTTCTGCTACATCGACATGAAAGACCCTCGAGGAAAGGGAAAAAATCCGGACTCCATAGTTAGGTTCCAAGCTCGCCAGCCAGCCAATCACTGTGCCGGCTCTGGATCCCCTATTGAGAAGTCAGGTCGATCTCGATCAACATGCAGCGGCCTTTGTAGAAAATGTCTGCCTTCGACTGCTCGCCGAGGGTATCAATATCTAACAAGCAGGTCTCTACAATCAGGGGAGTCAAGCAGGCCTAGAGCTTGGCAACCTGCCTTCGATCGCCTGGGACCTGCCCCTCAGGAATCAACTCGTAATAGAGCGGGGCTCCCAACCTCGATCCGAGATAGGCTAAGGCCCATGCCTCATGTTCCCGAAGCACTGCCACGCTACCAGCCAAGACAAGTTAAATCCGCGGTAGATGTTCGTCCCCGGGAATGGGGATAGCTTCTACACCCCTTAGTAAAGCCCCTAAGCAGGCCCCTCCCTCCCCCGAAAAGGAGCCGGGTAGAGGTCGCTAGTTCGTTAGAGAAATCTGATGGTGAGGAATTTGAGATCAATTTAAGGAAATCCGAAAGCAAGCGTCTAAGGGACCAGTTGGCAGAGCTTTGGAAAGAGGTCCAATTGATAAAGAAGGGAAAATACAAGTAGGACAAGAAAGATCCTCTAAGTGAAATGAATGCCCCCTTCACCAGAAGTGTCTAGGAAACAGACGTCTCACCTAAGTTCAAAATGCCAACAGACAGGTTCTCTGGGACTGAAGATCCTTTGAGCCACTTAGAGAGTTTTGTTCAACAGATATAGGTCCAGAACATAACTAGGGCCGCTATGTGTCTAATGTTCCCCACTACCCTCACAGATTATGCTAAAACCTGGCTTAGGAAACTACCCGCTGGAATACTAGATTCCTTCACCATGATATCAACCGATTTCTGCTCATAATTCCAGGAAGTGAAGCCCTGACTGAAGGACCCGATCCATCTACAACACGTGATCCAAGAGAGAGGGGAAACCCTCTAGGCTTATGTTGAGCATTTTCATAAAGAAGTCATCTAGATGAGGGTCTTCACCGAGAAGGAAACACTCGCCAACTTTAGAAGGAACCTGTATAGGGGAAAGCATTTTCGGTCTTTAGCTAAGAGACCTCCAGAAACTTACTAGGAAGCCTATTATCGGGCTCTGGAGCAAATTAAGGTTGACGAGCAGCTCAAGGTTAAGATGGAACATGACGACATGAGAGCCGTAAAGCGATAAATGAAGAAGCTCCTAGACCCGAGCAAGCTTAGAAAAGCCAAAACAAACCGTCCTAATAAATCAACATATGGCTTCCCCCTTCCCCAGCCCAGATCTGAAAGGTATCCTAATAGACGAGCTCCTCATCAAGCTTTGCCACCTCTCAGGACAGTGGCCCTTATAGCTCGCGATAAGAGTGGGTACGACCATTACACCGCCTTAAATGCATCCCTAGAAATAGTCTACCTCGCCATTCGGGACAAGGGTTTGTTACAGAAGCCCGTTCTCATGAAAGCCCTGGTCGATTAGAGAAATCGTTATAAATATTGTGACTTTCATGAAGATGTAGGGCATTACACTTCAGAATGCTACAACCTGCGGAACCAGATTGAGGCTTTGGTAAGGGGAGGATGCATGATAGAATTTTTACAACAATTTAGGGAGAACATTTACACTGGAAGAGAGGTGCAAGCCGAGATCCGAGAACACGCTGAGAAAAAGAAGGGAGAGCAGACGGACCTGATGCAACAGATTCAGGTAATACATACTATCAGCAGAGGACCCACTTTGACCGGCACCTCCAACAGTTCCAGGAAAAACCATGCGAGGAAGATCCCTCAAACAGACGAGGGGCGGGATGTCTTCAAGGTTGACCAAAGACCCACCAATCCCTCCCGACTGTCACAGATCATCTTCACTGAAGCAGATGTCTATAACACCGTACAGCCTCATGATGACCCCATTGTCGTCACGGTACAAATTGCCAACTTCATGGTGCACTGCGTTCTCGTCGACACAGGTAGCAGCGTCGACGTCCTGTTCAAAGATAACTTGGAGAAGCTAAACTTGAATCAATAGTGCTACAATAGTTGCACTACTGCATTATATGGGTTCACTGGGGACTCCATCACACCCATTGGATTAAAAATCCTACCAGTGATCATTGGAGCCGCACCTCTCCAGCAAAACATCATGACCGACTTCGTCGTGGTGGATACCTCATCGGCCTACAATGCAATATTAGGGAGGCCATTTATATCATCCCTGAAAACCACAATTTCCTAAAGTTCTCGGTCGAAGACAAGGTGGGGGAAGTTCATAGTGATCAACAAACAGCTAGGAAATGCTACGCAGTGTCTGCCAAGCCAGCAGCTCTAGCTAAACAAATCGCCCAGGTGATGGCGATCCAAGGTAGAATAACTCCTGCACTAAACCTGGAAGATTTAGGTCCCATCGATTGGCCCGAAGAATGGTGCTCGACATGGAAGAATAGAGATGGGGGCCAGTGGATAAGTTAGAAGAAATTCCTATCCGAATAAGAGATCCCTCGAAGGTCGTCAAGATCAGAGTTACCCTTGAGCCAGGAATGAAAGAGGGATTGATTAGGCACCTCACACAGTTCAACGACATTTTTGCTTAGAGTCATGCTGAGATGCCGGGGATCCCAATGACACTAGCTGTACATCGGCTGGCAATGGATCCGACCTTCAAGCCCATCAAACAGAAAAGGTGCCACTTTAACACAGAAAGAAATGTGGCGGTTCAGGAAGAGGTGGATAAACTAACCCAGGCAGGCTTCATTCGAGAAGCCCGTTACCCAGAATGGATCGCCAACATGGTCATGGTCAGGAAGGCAAATGGGAAGTGGCGTATGTGTGTAGACTACACCGATCTCAACCGGGCATGCCTGAAGGACAGATTCCCTTTACCAAAAATTAACCAGCTGGTCGATTCCACTTCCGGGAACAAGCTCCTGATCTTCATGGACGCGTTCTCCAGCTACAATCAGATAATGATACATCTCACGGACCAATAAAAGACCAGCTTCATCACTGCGTATGGCCTGTACTACTACAAGGTGATACCCTTTCGGGCTTAAAAATGCTGGAGCTACTTACCGACAGTTAGTCAACCAGTTGTTCAAGCCCAAAATCGAAAGGTCTATGGAGGTGCACATCGACGACATGATCACTTAATCTTCAACCTCGGAAGGCCATCTGGACGATCTTTGTAGGACCTTCATGATTCTAAGGAAAAACCTGATGAGGTTGAACTCTTCCAAATGTGCCTTTAGGGTAACTGCGGGGAAGTTTCTGGGCTTCATGGTCCATAAGAGAGGCATAGAGGCTAACCCGAAAAAAATCATGGCTATCATGGATCTAGAATCCCTCACATCTCTTAAACAGGTTCAAGCTTTGACCGGACAGGTAGCAACGCTCAATAGGTTCATCTCTCATTCCACCGATAAGTGCCTACCATTCTTCAAAGCTACCAAGCAGGGAAGAAACATGAAGTGGGATCAGAAAAGCGAACAAGCTTTCCAAGCTTTGAAATGATATCTAACAAGCCCTCAACTGCTGGTCAAGTCAAATCCTTGAGAAGAGCTCCAAATATACTTGGCCGTTTCAGAAACCCCCGTGAGCGGGGCCTTGGTCAAGGAATGCGGGGATAGGATCCAACGACCTATCTACTATGTGAGCCACGCTCTAACCAAGCCCGAGAAGAATTACACTCTATTGGAGAAGCTCGCTTACTCCTTGGTGACCTCGGGAAGGAAACTTCGTCCTTACTTCCATCCTCATTCAATAGCAGTGGTGATGGACCAACCCCTACGTCAATTCATACAAAGGCCGGATGTTTCTGGAAGGCAGGTTCTATAGGCCCTAGAGCTTACACAGTTTGATTCAAAATATAAGCCTAGAATCGCGATTAAAGCTCAGGCACTGGCAGACTTTGTAGCCAAGCTCTCAGTACCTTCAGATCAGGCAACCCCTACGGTAACAGATGTAACCCTTGAGAGGACTCCAAAGTCTGACAACTGGCCGAAGGGTTGCAAGTCATGGACTCTCTACACTGACGGAGCCTCCAGTAAATATGGGGGAGGAGCGGGCATAGTTCTCATCGGCCCTGAAGGAACTGAGTGCTGCCACTATTTTCGGTTTGAATTTAAAGCCACAAACATTGAGGAAGAGTACGAAGCCCTGCTAGCTGGAATAAAGGCAAACATAGAACTCGGGGTTGATTACCTAAATATAAAGAGCGACTCTTCACTCGTGGTCAACCAAGTTTCTGGGTAATATCAGACAAAGGGGGATAATATGGTCGCATACCTTAAATTGGTTCAGCAACTCAAAAGCTGATTTAAGGGATTCATAATCGAGTAGATACCTCGACAACTAAATCATCGGGCTGACGTACTTGCCAAGGTAGATGCATATGGTGGCCAGACCTTACCTCACGAAATCCCTCTTCAAATAATCCCCCTACCTAGCATTATAACTGGTAAGGAAGCTTATACCTTGGACCGGCAGCCGTGCTGGATTGATCCAATAGTGAAGTATCTGCTGGATGGGAAACTCCCCGGGGAGCCTGACCAAGCTTGGAGGGTCAAAAAGCTCTCGGTCCGGTATTGTATGGTGGATGGGCATTTATACCGAAGGGGAAAATCCTTTCCATTGCTCCGATGTCTACACCCTAAAGATGCCAAGTGGGCTTTGAGAGAGGTTCACTCCGGGGAATACGGGAACCATATTGGTGATGAAGCTTTGGCTTATCAGGTTCTCCGCATGGGGTATTATTGGCCGACCATCCATCAAGATGCTAAGAACTTGGTGTAAACCTGCGAGGCATGCCAGAAGGCCATAAACTTGAGTCACCTCCCTCCGGAGCGCTTGTCATCCCTTAGCTTATCGTACTCCTTTTATTATGTGGGGAGTCGATTTGATTGGACCGCTTCCTACAGCTTCGAGACAGGCTAAGCACGCTATCGTAGCAATTGATTACTTCACAAGGTGGGTTGAAGTCGGACCACTCTCTCAGATATCAGAAGAGAACACAACAAGGTTCATCAAGACCAATGTAGTTTACAGGTTCAGAACCCCTCTTGCCATCATAACCGACCTTAGAAAACAGTTCGATAATGGCCGATTCAGAGATTTCTGTGAAGGTTTGGGAATCGACCTTCGGTTTGCTTCGGTACCCTACCCTCAGACCAATGGTTTGGTGGAATCCATAAACAAAACCATCAAGATGTTATTGAAGAAAAAGCTACAACATGAGAAAGGCAGATGGGTAGAGGAGCTACCCGAGGTCCTCCGGGCTTACCGCACTACAAGGAGAACAACTATCGGGAAAAGGCCATACTCGTTGGCCTTCGTGGTTGAAGCAGTTCTACCCATAGAGCACAAGTTGACCTCCTTTACAGTCTAACGATTCGAACCAGAGAGCAATGTAAGCAAGCTTCGAGCTAGCTTGGACCTCTTGAAGGAGAAGCAAGATCGAATAACTAAGAATGTAGCGATCTACCAAAGCAAGATTGTCAGGTACTTCAACAAGAGGGTTAAAGCCCGAAGCTTCAAAGAAGGGTATCTAGTCCTCAGGAAAGTGATGTTGAACACCAAGAAGAGGTCAGACGGGGTTCTAGAACCCAACTGGGAAGAACAATAGCTAAAAAAGATTGTGATCCGTAATGGGCGTACAAGCTTGAAGATATGAATGGCCGACTCATCGACCACACTTGGAATGTAGATCACCTAAGGAAATTCTACTCTTGAACAGGGGACTCAGGAGCTGGCGACCTCTGACTACCTTCTTTTATTTTTTTTCAGATAATAATGTACTTCACTATTCATATTAATAAAGCCTGCTTTCTTGTTTACTCCTGCTTCAACTATGTCCGACAATGATTCGGGTCTACATGGAAAGTTCAACATTATTGCCTCAAGACCAAAAGTAAGTCGGGGAAGACCCCCCTCCACTCCTGATGCCTCGGCCAGGCACTACCCTCCGCCAAAAAGAGTCTGAGTGTAAGAGCATAGTTGCCATCCAGATCTCAAGACCAAGAAATAGCTAGATAGCCCTCCTGATGCCTTGGTCGGGCTATCACCCCCAAGAAGGATCTGAGTGTAAGAGCATAGTTGCCATCAAGATCTCGAGACCAAGAAATAGTTAGATAGCCCTTATGATGCCTTGGTCGGGCTACCACCCCCAAGAGGGATCTGAGTGTAAGAGCATAGTTATCATCCAGATCTCGAGACCAGGAAATAGGTAGATAGCCCTCCTAATGCCTTGGTCGGGCTACCACCCCCAAGAAGGATCTGAGTGTAAGAGCATAGTTGTCATCTAAATCTCGAGACCAGTAAATAGCTAGATAGCCCTCCTGATGCCTTGGTCGGGCTACCATCCCCATGAAGGATCTGAGTGTAAGAACATAGTTGTCATCCAGATCTCGAGACCAGGAAATAGCTAGATAGCCCTCCTGATGCCTTGGTCGGGCTACCACTCCCCACAAGAAGGAATACAGCTTGAAAGCGCGGAAGCCCTCCTGATCATAAGCCTAAGAAAGGGCTAAATAATTCTTTACTTAATGATCTACTTGGGATACAACCCTCCAAAGAGGCTCGGGGATGAAGGGCTTGATTTACTTAAGCTCTAAATGTTATGGTTATTGTTGTTCGCTATTTTTTCCTTGATACATGGTCACTCACTATAACAGGTCTACAATCCATCAAGGGGACTATCGACTAAGGAAATTGATCTGTGAAACTCGGTAGTCAGGAAGCCCGACCCTAAATAGTTTCCTTATCCTGTTGTTCCCCCAAGATAGTTTATTTCGCTATAAATGCTGGACCTAGAGGGAGATCAAGTAAGTACATACAAGTCGGAAAGAGAGGTAGATCTAAAGTTGAAACTTTATTATTAAAAGAGGGAGCCTATTCCCCAACTAGGCTACGGCAAACAAGGAGCCCAATCTCTGATTCCAGGCTACAAAAAAAGAATAAAATGACAAAAGATTCAAATATAGTTGAAGATGGGATGCCCACCCCCTTTTCCGGGCATTCAAAATAGATTACATGGGAGAGAACTTAAGCTTTTTCATCTTCCTGAGGACCTCCAGCCTCCTTCTCCACAGAATGAACCTCGCCCCCAACTCCCCTCTCAGTTCGTAGCTCGTCCTGATCTGCTTCATCTACCGCCTCTGCCACCTCTTCCTGGGATCAGCCTTGGCTGCCTTGTGGTCAACAGGATCCTCCTTCACGATTTCATTAATCACCACCATAACTTCAGGCAGTATGGATGCATCAAGAAGGTTAGCCACTAACTCAGGCATGTTCCCGCTTTCTGTTTACTCCACTCCTGAGAGCACTACGGGGTGGTCTCGGGCTTCAGCAAGGCCTCCTTTTAGCTCCCCGGTTTAAACCACCTTCGAAGATTCACCAAGACCAAATGCTGGAAAGGCTGGAACAGGAGGAGACAGATCTGGCACCTCTAACCGCTTCCCAGCTCCTGCCCCAGAAGAACCAGCTCCATCATTTTCAGAGCGAGACATTTCTGTAGCCGGAGACAAAACCTCTTCTCGATCCCAGCCAGTGATGCTGAAGAGATCAAATGGGGGAGAAAAGGCCTCTGCAACCTGATAGGAGGCATAGAAGTACCCCTCATTAAAAGAGGATTCCACCTCGGCCTGGAGCTGGGTAATTTGAGCATGCAAAGTTTGGTTCTCGACATCCAGAGCCTTCGCCTCTCCATTCCAATCATCCCTCTAGCTAGCCCACCGTTTTGATCAGAGAGTCTCCTGATCGAAAGCCCGTTTAAACCTCTCATAGTCTCACTGAAGCTCAGCCAGCTGTGTCACCATTCCATGTTGGCTGGAGGTCATCTCCTGGACCAGGGTTTGAGCTTCCTCAAGCAACTCCAAGGCTCGCTCAGCTTCAGCCTTAGCCTTGGCTGCCCAGTAACAGAGGAAGGCTACCTGATGCCCCATGGCCATGTGAAACTTGAAAGCCTGCAAAGGAAAATCATGTTAGGAAATGACAAATCAAGCAGCTGAGTGAAGAAGTAAAAACGATGATTACCTCAGCCAGAAGGGCAGACCCTTTGGTAATCATTATGTCTACAGGCATCGCGGTCATCCTAGAATGCACGCCGCCTAGACAGGATGCAACAAATTGCTTCAGGACCTCGTCCTAACCCTTCGAGCTAGATTGTTGGTGGGAGTGAGAAGGGGCGACCTCAGAAATATCAGTCTCAGGCTCCTTGGGAACCTCGACTGCCCGGGATACAACCAGATCTATAGAGGGGGATAATATGACTCGGGAAGCATCGATTGAAGCAGAGATTGCTGGAGAGGGAGTAAGAGCAGACTTATTAGTGACTTGGGAGACAGACCCTCCTCGGCTTAGAGCCTTTACATCCCGAGATGCAAGAAGTGCCACCTTGGATTTAACTTGGGAAGGTGAAGGGGAAGGAATGAGTTGGGCAGCTGCCTTAATGGTTGATCCCCCCTTCTTCAAAACAGCCAAGAGAGCTCCCGAGGACGGTCTAGAAGAAGAAGAATGGATCCTATCTTGCCGGGCTTTGTAAGATGCTGGAGCAATAACAAACACTGTTAAGAAAGGGATCAATATCATCATAATTGAACCATTCAACCATTTAAAAACAAGATAGAGCGAGATACTTACGAGGAGTAGCACCGGAGATTTGTAAGTGCTTGTTCACCTTGCGGGGATCGAAAGGGTCAGCGGTTGGAAACTTCAGATTCACGTAATTTTGAGCCAGGATGGTCTTCAGCACGACTTCAGACTCAGCAGGCAAGGAATCCTGACCCCATGAGGGTTTGTCACTAAAGGCGGTGGGAACCTCGAGCTCATGCCCGTAGACGAATACAGAGCTCCCCAGTCTTCCCCCGCCATTACCCATTCTTATTTCCAAGCGGGGTCCTTCTTTGAAGCCCCGGGAATGATAAAGTTAAGTCTATTCTTGGCCTTGGCTTAGAATTGGCCTCGTTGAACCACAGCCAGGCTACCTATCTGGAAATGAAAGGCAAACTCCTCTGCCCTGGGCTCTCTGTGTACGTTGCTCATCTCGTATTGCTCCCTCCATAATAAAAGGAAGCCGACTAGATGTCTCCAGAAGTCGAGCGTCAGTTGAAGCTGAGCTAGCTAAAGGGCATTGAGAGCCCGCCGAAGGGTTGGGTGAAGAGGGAGCCTCACCCTGCTCTCAAAAGTTGCGATGTGGATAGGGAGTATGCCTTTAGGCGGGCTAAAAACATCATAATTCTGGTGTGGGACAGTGAGGGAAACAGTGTCAGGAATACCGTACTTATCCCGAAGACGGCCAATCGACTGAAGGTCGACGGTGGAGTCAAGAGTTCTAAAGGAAGAGCCACCACTAAAGAAAGCTCCGCCACTGTGATCTGAGCCCTCCCGATTGCGTCGAATCTCTCCCCGACATCAGTGTCTTTGTCGACTAGGTTCAAAGAATTGTCAAGCTGATTCGAAAAGCCAGTGCCGATAGAGAAATTCCTGCTAGAACGATGATGCTGGCTAAGCAGGGAAGATTCCTCATCACTTGAAATTTCTCGTACCCGCTTACGAGGAGCTAGGTTAGGGCCCCCGGTGCCCTCAACCAAGTCATCAACACTATCTGTTGAAGTCGACATTGATGGGTAAGGAAGACTTGGAAGTAAGAAGAGGCAAGCAGGGAAATTGGTAGAGAAAGCAGGGAAGAAGAGTTTTGAAATTTTAAGATTTGAGGAAGTATAAAGAAAGTGACGATAAGGCCAATCTTAAATAGAGGATTATCGAAGATATCCTCAAAAAGATCACCTGGAGCCGTATTGCAGCCGTTTTTCTTCGAATAACACTCAGTTTCAAATTCTAATATTGGGTAATTAATGAGAAAATTTCGCTCTCAGTAATTATCTTTATGGTGGAAAACTTTCTCAATTAAACAAGGAATTTGACTCCAACCCCAACTCTACCATCGGTGTTCAAGTCAGAGGGGACTTCTGGTAATAGTGAAATTTGTCCAGGGGTCAAAGAAACATTTTCACCCATAATCGACAATCATGAAGCTAGGAAAAGTCAAAAAGCCACCAGGCAGAAGCAGGGAAGGCCGGCTCGGATTCAAGACTACCATGAAACAAGCCATGCACAACCAAGACGAGCCCCCTACAAGAGTACTGGAACCTGGGTTTCTCCATGCCATCTATCGAGGAACCTCAGCTCTGAGGTCGATCTCCAAAATCGCCCTGAGAATGCCAAGGGAAGTCTCTAAGCTCACGAGACATTCGAGAGAAGCCCACCAACCTCTCAAGAAGCCCGTTGTCCTTGCTGGACATAAAGGAAGAATCACGCCTAAATCTACACTACCCCAGCTACCTCCAGAAATGTCTACAAGAGCACCTCAAGCCCCAAAGGGTCAGGGAAAATCCATCTTAAGCTTCTATGAATAGATTCTGAGCAGGGATATGCCTCACTCTAAGGGGCAACAGGCAGTTGGTAGGGTGACCTCCATGAAAATTCATGACATAAGTGCATACAGGATCATCTCCATGTAATATTTACATGCACATCAAGAGTTTGATTCAAAAAAGGAAACAAACTTATCTCCATCAACGATATCATCAAATCCCGTAACAATTCAAATTCAAATGACAAATCTTGCCTAATAAGGAAGGAACAGATTCATGGGATCACGATAAAATTTTTGCGAATTAAAAACCTACTTGGACGATATAAATATGTGAAGCCATGCATGGTAGAAAGAGGATGAAAAACAAAGAACAACCTACACAGACTGATACATACACAGAAAAAGTTAGATAGCAACAGAGAGAAGAGAGACAGAGAAGAAGATGGGAAGGCCTAAATTTTGTATTCAGAACACGGCCACCTTCGTTTCCACTATTCGACTGGCACGAAGTTGCCACCACCCTACATCTTAGAGAAATTGTGAGCACACGAGAGAGTGATTTGTATTTTAAAGCAATCTACCAATAATAAAAGCTCTCATTTACTGTTATTACGATCCAGTCTCTCGTCTATCTCTTACCAGGTCAGGAACCAATGGTACCGACCCTGGCCACAACTTTCGTGGTAGTGGTCTCGAGGGTGTTAACAGGAATTTCTCATCCCGAGCAAATTTCCCGTCAACAGTATAACAAATATTAAAGACTATATTTGATAAGCATATAAATACAAATTTCCTCTTGTATACCCACTTGCACCCAATGGGTTTATCCCTTTTAGGCAAGTCTACAAGAGACCAGACTTTGTTTTTGAACATAGATTCAATTTCGGATTGCATTGCCTTTTGCCAATTGCGACAGTCAATATCTTCCATTGCTTCCTTATTCGTATAGGGATCATCATCGTCTAGAAGATTCTCTATAGATTCTCCCAGACCGATGTATCTCTCGGGTTGTCACCCTCCCACTACGATGAGGTATGGTAGATTTTTGATCTTGTGTTGGTACGAAACTTACAATTGGGCTAGGTTGCAAAACCTCTTGTGGAATTGTATCTCCTAAAAGTTCATTCAAGACAATTCTACTTATAGGCACAAAATTATTCATATAGTCCTTTTCCAGAAATTTAGCATTTCTTAAAACAAATACTTTAAGATTTGAAGGACTATAAAAATAATATCCTTTTGTTTCTTTTGGATACCCTACAAATATGCATGTTTTTGAACGGGACTCAATCTTTCATGTCTTTCCTTTTAACACGTGCACAGGACATCCAAATATCATTAAGTGTTGTAAACTAGGCTTTCGCCTAGTCCACAACTCATGCGGTGTTTTAGGAACCGACGTAGATGGTACATTGTTTAGAATGTACATTGCAGTTTGTAAAGCATATCCCCAAAAAGAATTAGGGAGCGTTGAATAACTAAACATAGACCTAACCATATCAAAAAGAGTTCTATTTCTCCTTTCTGCCACCCCATTTTGTTGAGGTGTGCCTGGTGCAAAAAACTGAGAAATTATTCCATTATCAATAAGATATTACTAAAACTCACCAGATAGATTTTCTCCACCACGATCGGACCTCAAGATTTTTACGCGTTTCTGAAGCTGATTTTCTACTTCAGCTTTAAATGCTTTGAACATATCAAAAGCATCCGACTTATGTATCATGAGATACATATAGCCAAATCTTGAGTGATCATCCGTGAAAGTGATGAAACACTCATATCCACCTCTAGCTTGAATGCTAATAGGTCCACACACATCAGTTTGTATCAATCCTAAACATTCGATGGCTCTTGCACCTTTAATCGTAAACGATCTTTTGGTCATTTTACCTTCCAAACAAGATTCACAAGTTGGTAGAACATCATTCTTTAAGTCACTTAGAGGTCCGCCACTTACCAATCTTTTAATCCTATTAAGGTTAAAATGACATAAGCGCAAATGCCATAGGTAGGTTTCATCTTTTGATAATTTTACTCTTTTTTGATTAGGTTCCGTTGATTCCGTGTCTAACAAGTGAGAGATATTTCCATGCAAATAGAATAAATTGTTTTCCAATGTACCTTTACAAACAAATTTGTTATTTTTACTAATGATAAAACTTTTTTTAAAATTAATCGAATATCCAAATTTATTTAGACAAGAGACCGAAATTAAATTCATCTTGAATTGTGGTACATAATAAATGTTTATTAAAACTAAATGCCTATAAGAATCAAAATTGATTCTAATATCTCCCATTGCACTAGTAGACACCAACGCTCCATTACCTAAATGCAAGTTGAATTCATTCTTATACAGTCTATTCCTTTGACCCTTTTCACCACAAAAGAAACACTTTCCTTTGATCTCGGTTACTTTCTTCGTCTCCTTCTAAGAAGACTCAAGTTGATTTTTCTTCTATTGTCTCTTGACCTTTTTACGGGTCTTTAACAGTAGCAACTTACCAAGCATATGAATCTCTTTACAAGGATTATCTTGGTGATTTGAATATCTTGCATCAAGCCTTGCAAGGTGTATTCCTTATTATTCAAGGTGTAGTCCAACTTGAATTGATCAAAGGAATTCGTTAGTGAGTTGACAATCATGTCAATTTTTGTCTCACCATCTATCTTAGCACCATTCAGTTCAGCAATATTGAGATGTGCTATGACCTTTATCAAGTGATCTTTCACACCCTGTCCAGGTTTTGTCCTAAGATTCATAAAAGTTATCACTGTCTCTCTCTCTTAGTCATCCTATACCTCATAGCAAACATCTCCTCTAGAGACATCATTATATCTGTAGCAGTCTCCATTCCTTCATATTGTTATTGCTACACATCGAAGATGATGGCCATAATGTAACGTACATTTAGCCATCTCATCTGAAGACTTCTACTACTGATACTCATCTCTTTGCTTCCTGAGTTAGACTCATTAGTTTGATGGTTAAGGAATATACAGAATGAACTTATACTTTTCAGCTTGTAACAACAACCTAATATTCCTTTTTCCATGTGACATAATTATCATCAGTTAAAGTATTACCTTTTAGGAATTTGATTAGGGATGGGGTCATGATTTCTTTATAATAACAAAAGTTATATAAGTAAACAATCATGATATAGCAATTTTGAATATTTATCTTGAATTAAATAAAATAATTCAATCATAAAAATTCAACGGTGATCCAACACCTATAAATGTCACGCCTCCTTTGGGAGTACGCACCATTTACTAGTTGGACTAGGTCCCACCTAATTGTTAACATAACAACCAACGTTTTCTATTTTAGCCTTACAATTTTATTAACAAGAACTCTTGGGAGGATATTAATAAAATTACATTAAGTGTGTTACCAAGTTATCGACTTTCAACATAATATCCCTCATTTGGGAGTAGATATCGTTTGGGCTAATTGTCTAGTCTATCCTTGTATGGAAGTATCTTGCTGAATTCCATTCATGAACTTGGGAGGTTATTCACGAAACATAAAGCTCAACTAAATTTGGAGGCCGTAGGTGTTCCAAAACACCTTCTCCCACTCAATTGTTTAAGGCGTGTGATCGAATTCCAAAGAATGAATTACCAAGTTATCTAGATGCCAATTTAGATACTTAAACCATTCAATGCTTGTTCATACCAAAAGAGATATATGAGTGGCACTCCTATTCTATATGACATGTTATCAAACAATGACAAACATTGCAATATTAACAAAAATATAAATAGCTACAATTTTGGTCCATCCCAGAAAAAAAAGTAAATTACATATATCTTGGAATACAAGAACTCTTTTCTTGGCGAACAAGTCTTCATGCGACCTTCATCGTTCAGACTCCCTCGGCTACCTTCCATGGGCGTGTGCACCCTTCGCCCTTACCCATGGGCGTACGCATGCCACAAACCCATAAAGGGCTGCCATGCACAGCCCATGGCTACAAATGGGCTGCCGTGCGCAACCACAACAAACGTGGCTGCGAGCTCTTCGCACACACGTTCGTTGCTACGGCTCGAATGGTCCCAAAATTGTTCTGGCTGCTTCCAATTCTTCAAACCTTCGAGTCTTCGATACTTGAACGTATTACAGAAGAATAAAAAAAAATAAAAAAAAACAAAATAAAAAAAAACTTAGCAACTACCAAAAATGAAATTATGGTGATGATGGACCACCCTTCTTGTTACAATCCCAAAACAAAATACATTAAAATTCTAGGACCAAAATTGAGCAATAACAAACAACATATAAAACATATATATATCCATACATTCCAATGTAAATATATATGTGAATACCTAGAGTTCCATCTCTTTCTGAAACATGCATATATACAATAAAAAGAAAAAGATTCACGTACATACATCAATTAATCAAGGGTACAACCAGGCTCTGATACCAAATGTAAGGAAAAAAATGGTTCAAAACGCAAAGGAAGCGTGAGAAAATTAGAAATTTAGGGTTGGCGTATATAAAAAAAAATCCCTTTTAATAACAATAACTTTAACCCTAGATTAATTGATGTATATAAAAAGTATCGTATCTTTTTTTTCGTGACGATTGAACTAGCGTCGAATTGAATCCATAAGATCTTCCAATCCAATCACAAACATGAATCACCTAGGAGTGTGGGCTGTTTATCTTTAAATTGTATACCTGAGGATGGAAACAAACAAAATCTTCTTTTTTGTTAGTTACAATAATCCTCCAAGAGAAAAACTAAGAACATCCGGTCACTTTTGAATTATCAATCAATTTGATTGAAACTCGTGTGAACCTTGATTCAATATTGTACACAAAACCCTTTTGATGTAAAGGATACTAGTGTACTATCGAAAGAAAAAACATTCTTTTTTTCTCTCTTCTTGGCCGAATTCACACTATCTCTGTGAGTTGGTCGAATTTTGTTCAGAGTAAAAAAAAAAAAAATTCTCCCTCAAAATTCTCCCTTGCTAGGCCAGATTCTCTTCTTGAAAATTGCATAGAATGACCGAAATTCCTCTCATAAAAAACCTTAGAGCTGGCCGAAATTTCCAAACCTATATATAGGGTCATAAGTCATCTCCTAAGAAGGATTTGCTTGGTTGGCAAGAATCATTTCCTTAGGTGGATTTATTTGGTAGTTAAGAATCCCTTTTTAAAAGGAATTCTATCCTCCTTATATATGTACATAGCTGGCTAAAATTTCACTTAATATAATTAGGAGACTTAGTTCATTTCCTTAGAAGGATTTACTTGGTTGTTAAGAATCCTTTCCTTAGGTAGAATTACTTGGTGGTTAAGAATCCTTTCCTTAGGTGAATTTACTTGGTGGTTAAGAATCCTTTTCCAAAAGGAAATCTTTCCTACACCAAGACTCTTAATCCAACTCAATAGTGTATTTGTAACCATATTAAAGACTTCCTAATTTGATTAGATAAACAATTCCTTTTATTTATCTACATATCAAATATAGTATTTAATATTAATTATACTACCAATAATAGTATAATATTTAGGAGACCATCTCCTAATAGAAAAAGATTTTGACTTTTAATTAAATAATTAATTAATCAACAAATTAATTAATTTTCATTTAATTAAATAATAAAATAAAAAGTATATAATTAAGCTATTCTAAATAGCCTTGCCGCCCAACACATATATATGGGCCATATATTATTTTTCTTATTTTATTAAATCCATTGGACTTTAATAAAAAAACCACATAGGAACTAGACCAAATATTACAGAAAGAAACAAGTTCATATGCTTTAATACAATTCTAAATTGACCCCTAAATTGGTACGGTAGAATATATCAAGTGATCCATACAAGTTCTTGTGGAATGAGGATCTTGGTGGGCTATCTAAATTTAAGCTCTAATAGACACAACACAATCACAATCAACAAATGATTCACTTAGGTCCAATCTATTTAATTTTTATTCATTCCACTAAATAACTAAAATTGAACTCTTAAATAAAGATAGAATAAGTTGATGTTACTCATTCATACCCTAGACAACCTTATTGGAGAAAGTGTATCCTCGTGAAGAATACCAGTAATTGCCAAGAGCTCATAGACCGCCTATAGCTATCTAAGTTACCAGATTTATTCATATGACCACATTTTGAACTTGGATATTGTTGCTGGTCCAGAAGCCAAGTTTCAATAGACACTATTGAAAACTTAACGTTAAGATTTAATATCCAATACATCAAAATATCCATATGATGGTATTCTACTCTCATTCAATAAAAGGAGCCACGATGTCCATATCTATAAATGAAGTCCTCTATTGATTAACAAATGAATACCACCAAAATATCGAGGATAGACTATGCTATATAATCGTACTCATTGATAGTTCAAATGATAACACTTGCAACCATAAGCCCATCATTTATCTAAGGATTAAGATAGACTCTCCGATTGTCTTCAAATGAAAACTTTTATCCATTGACGGTTCTAGATAAAGTTTTTTCATTTTGATCATATTCAATGCACCCACTGCACTAGATTCTTTTGACGAAAGACACCACACTTTGATGATTTTAGACTCATTATAACACATTTGATCCCACTCAATTGCTAGCAAAAGAATCTACAACTTTGACAAGATAAAGGCGCCCAACCTTTTATCCTATGTTGTGAATGTTATTCAAGACTAACTAAGGAATTGTGTCTACCTCATACATATCTAGATGTAAGAACAATTCTTTTTTTCTCATAGTCGTTTGACATTATGATTATTTACTACTTTGACAATTATGATTATTAAAATATAAATGCTATAAGAAATTTTAAATTAGAAATCACTTTATTAATATGAAAAGATTTCCAATTACAATATTACACTCTCGCTATCGAGCATAATCCTAACACATGCCGCTGCCTAGGAAAGTGTCCAGATCGCGGTAGGGCGAGCGGTGCGTTGCCTAAGAATCTCCGCTGTCTGGACAGCGATGCAGGCAATGTCCAGACCGCGGTAGAGCAAGTGGTGCATCACTTGGAAACTCCGTTTGGGAGATCGCTGTGCATGAAACGTGCACGGGCCGCGGTAGTAGCAGCGTGCAATGCCTAGAGAACACCGATGTACATACCGCGGCGGAGGCAATGCATAGGGAGCGGTCCCAGCCGCAGTCAAGGAGAAATTCCTCTTCTAAGGGCAAACTAAATGAAACAAACACCCAAACAAGATTTGTGGTAAAGAGGCACACAATTAAGGCAATTTAAGCATTCATGCAAGATGATCAAAGACATGCATGAGAGTGTATGTGTGTAATAAAAACTCTTCAGAAAAGGTTAAGCAAGTGATTTACCTTTTGAAGCTTGAGCTGGGTCTTGAGCAATGATGGCCTAAACTATCCTTACACATTAATCTCCAAATGTGGTTGTCAACGAAATGAGCCAATAAAAAACTGAGGAACTTACAATCTCCCCCTTTGGCTATTTCATGACAAAACCACCACTCACAATTCATCCTCACCAATAAATAAAACAAAAAAATAGGAGTCAAAAAAGTTTTTCTACATTACAAAGAGATGCCTAATAAACTTGATCTTCAAGTCATCCTTCTCGTGTAGAATCAACATCCCTACAAAACAAAATAACTACACTCTCTAAGACAATTGTATGTGTGATGATCAAAGACATAAAAGCAAGAGCAATTTGCATACAATAGAAACAAGCAACATGCATCAATAATACAAATGCAAATGCCTCCCCCTAAATAGGTTAACTCCCTCTCAATGAGTCAAACTCAACTCCCCTTAAATACACACTACTCCTTTTTTTTTAATGAGATAGACAAAGGAGTCTCCATTTAAGAAGGCATTAGCAAGGAGAGCTTATGACACAAGACATATGCATAATCATATAACCAAATTTATGCAACTTAATTAAAAAGAGAGAATCAAGGAGTTTTATTATAAAAAAATGTGTGAACGAATGTTTTGCATACAAGACAAGGTGTATTCAAGATCAAAACATGGTATTTGGCAAAGCTAAATAATAAGGGTTTCCAAGAGAATTCAAACCAATTTCACCCTTTGTCATGGAGTAAGCAAGATATAGACTGTAAAATAAACTTATTTTAAGAACAACTATATCAAACTTTATAAGCAAAACAAGACATGAGCTACTATTACGCCCTTTTCAATTTTTCCGGGTGGAATGCCCCGTATGATAGTAGCATTGTTTGACAAGTAAAGAGAGAGAGACTTTTGGATTGTAAGATCCTTGAATTGGATAAAAGATCCTTATTGATTAAAGTTTCATAATTTCTTTCATACACATTTTTGCATTCATTTTAGAGCATTCAACAATTTCATCATGCATATTACTTTAAAGCATGTCATATAAAGAATCAACATGTCATGGAGATCAATTCTAGGTCATTCAAAATGTACTTCCCAATCAGTTCTCCTATTCTAAAAATGCATGTTTGGTCATAAATAAGACATGGATTGCATGTAAAGCAAAGCTGCACACTTATTAAAAAAATATGTACAACCAATCATCTCAAGCAATTAATAAAGAAGCATAAATATTATCAATGAGCACAATGCATTACTAATTTGCTCTCTTTGCTTGAGCTTCCCATATGGGGTCAATCAAAACAAGTCAATAGGAGATATGAGTCCCTATAGACTTACCAAGTCCATTTAACCTAGTTGAGCCTATGGGTGAAACCTTAGCACAATGGCATGTGGGTTCATCTTTTCTAATCCACTTAGGTGACACATTGTCATTCCTTGTGGTCAAGATCATCATATAACTCCTAGGATCATTAACACTAGCTTTCCTAGACATATACATATTGGCTCTACCCCTTTTTCTTTCAATCATACTCTTAGTTCTACACATGTTAATGT